>CM060919.1:853955457-856455457 GCA_030737875.1 Allium sativum
GGCTAGATCCGTTTGGATAGAAACCTGCATCAGTTTCAAGGCCGACTCCATTACCGTACCTTGGTATAGTGCTTTACAGAGGTCATAAGCTCAACGCCATCTTCGATCCCCTGATAGATAGAGCCAGGGGTAAGACCATCCAGTGGAATGCGGTGCTTCTCTCTCAGGCAGGTAGACTGGTTCTCATAAAGTGTGTGCTGGACTCTATAGGATCGCACGTCTTTGCTACTATGACTTCTATCTCCTCTTTCTTCCGTTCTTATCGGTATTTGGCTTCATCCTTTTTCTGGGTAAAAAGGACAACACTGATCGTCACCATTGGATCTCTTGGGACATCATTTGTCATCCCAAAAGTGAAGGAGGTTTAGACCTCCGTAATCCACCTTTGCTTGCAAGCTGTAGTCCCGGCTTGACGCGAACGACTCCTTATGGGCGACATTCCTCATGCCAAGTACCACAAACTTCAGGACGTGAGCTTCTTTGATGTCCCGTCCTATGCAAGTGAGACATGGAAACGGATGCAATTAGTGAAGGCCTTTTCGGATTCACATGGTGGTGGATCAGGTTAGGATGGCAGTCCTTTTTCGAATATGGCGGCATGGAGTTCGGCAAGGATGCCAGCTCCATGCCTCCATGTCTTTTCCTTCATCTGGGATGTTCGTATTCACCCGAAGGTTTCTCTGTTTATGTGGTAGACCCTTCATGATGGGCTTCTGATAGATAAGAAACTCCAGAGGATTGGCATCCCAGTTGTGTCCTGTTGTCGGTGTTGTGTGTTTTGTGACACGGAATCCATAGCTCACTTGTTTTTCTTTGGCTTTTCTACCAAAGCTATCTAGAATTACTTTGGGAAATTGGTTGGTCTTCAAGATAATACTTCTTCTCTAGCTGATTTACTGAGATATTGGTGGGCCGAAATCTCATGTAAATCTATTCGCTCAATCCTTTTTCGGTTAATTTCTTGTCTTATCTGTTGGCACTTCTAGTGCTCGCGGAATACGAAATTTTTTGATGAAGTGCCTATGGACCCTCCTTCCATTATCCGAAAGTTAAGGAACGATGTTTTCCTTACGTTTCATGGTAGAGCATTTAGAGGTTCTATTGGTTCCCGCTCGAGGAGGTTGTCTAGTACCTTTGATCTAACATCGGTACCAACTACCCCCCAGGCGGGGATTAGTTGAGCCTTCTTCTTCTTTTGGTTAGTGGTGTTGTATATAATAATTCTATGATTTTTGTTTGATGGTAACAAACAAATATATATTATTATAAATGTGTTTTTTATTGTACTATTCCATTACATCACAGATAGAATAAAAAATTGATATTTAAATAGAATACTACTGCACAAGAATTTAAATATTCAAACAGTATTTTATTAAAATAAAATATTTTATTTCTACGTTTGAATAGTACAGATTTCATAACTCCACCATTTGTACATTTCGCTGAAATACAATACATTCACATTCAGTTTCATTTGTTACAAAGTTCCTCACTACAACACTCAGTCACTCAGTTATACAAACACAAATACATTCTGTTTCACTCAGCTCACTCTTATACACACTCATTTACTCATGTCACTAACTTCTGTCTTCTGTCTCTGTCTTCACTGTCAGTCCAGTCTTCTGCTTACCTGGCATAGAAACACACACAATAAAATGGAACAAAAATATTTTTATATTCTAGCAGATATAATTTTTATTTTAAAAATTTATTTGCCTTAGAATTTTGGTGTGTTTCTCATCATTATTCATGACTTGATCTGATTTTTATGGACATCCATCAGTGTCTAGACAGCTTATGATATTCACAGTGATACACTGTAAATACCACAAGGTAGACAAATCCTCTAGTGCTCACATATGTATATTGAAAGTGCACTATACATATATACATGTGTATGTATATACACATATTTCTATGCAGGGACAATACGGTCAAACATCGTGAATGGACATGAACCAAGAAATCTAGTACATACGCAGACATAAACACACACACATATATATACATACATCTGTGCATATATATATGTATGTGTGTGTGTATGTATCTACATAGCAGGAACCGTGGTTCAGCAAACTCAAAATATCCGAGTGTACAACAATGTCAAGTCAGCATGCATCATGGCAGCAGCAAACAAAACAGTGCACACATGTGCAAACCCAAGGAACAACTCATATGAATGGCTTCATTATGCATAAAACACAGTAGCAAGTTGCAAGCAAAACAGTGAATGTAGAAAATTTTGTGAAGACACACACACATACATATTTTGTGTGTGTGTGTGTGTGTGTATATATATATATATATATATATATATTTGTGTGTGTGTGCATGGATACCAACATGCTAGTGAGATAACTCGGGCCCGAGCATGCAACAAGTCAGATTGGACATGGGTCTTGAATGCAAGCTCGTGAATATGCATAGCATGGACAAAGGGCCAGGTTCAGCATGAAGCCAATGAACAGGTTGCACAAATGTTATGACAAGGCTGCACAAATTTCTTGTGCAGGGAACAATACTGTTTTGTTTTGTGCAAGTGCACATGTATTCAAGCATAACACTCAACAAATTTTAACCATTGTGACAAACAGGGGATAATTTGATGTATGGTAGAATACAACTCAAATACAATATGCACGTGACAAATAGGAACAGTATTGCACATAACAAATGATGCCAAGGAACTGCAAACACTAGTTCAAATGCATGCAAGTAGATGGACAGTGAACCCATATAGGTTCAAAGCCAAAAATTGCACCGTACAAGTCAGGAGTGCAACATGATCAAGCCAAAGTACACACAAAATGGAAACTGCACATGCCAATAATAAAGTATAAGGACAAAGCAGCATGGGACAAAGAGTCATGTTTGGCAATCATTTTTAGCAATAATCTTTTTCAGCAAAGTAACACAAGAAATTCAGTGCAACAGGAAATTGAATCCTATTTTTTAATTTGCCAATTATATAGTGGCACAAAAATGTTTAGCATAGAAGAATGGAAAGAAACAAATCAGTTGCCAAGGAGATACTTTACCAAGAAATCAACATTTGCTTTTTCAACTTTAATGGTTTCCAGAAATATATTTATTCAATCATGTTTCATTATTTATGGCAAGTTCAAATGTTTACTTCCAGAAATCAATACATTTTTAAGGCATGCGGACAATATCATTTGTTTCCAGAAATTCCAGGTTTGGCAAGAAATTATTTCAAAGCACCAGGTTTACAGAGGAGAATAAAAACATGTCCAGATTCATTACATATATTTGGAAAGAATACAACAGTGAAATCGAAGGGAACATATATGGCAAAGTTTTTTTTTCTTGAAATCAATTTGGAAAGATATCACAAAATTGTTTTCCAGTAATCAAACAGTGATCCACGACTTTAGCATCATTCCAGAAATAGCAAGAATCAATCACGCAAGGGATATTTCAAGGGGGCCACAAATACGTATTTATTTGATTCCAGAAATCATGTAAGTATTTTAAAGCCGATTCAATTCATAACAAGGCAACAGTTCACGCAAACAAGATCATTCATTTCTGGGAAACTAGAGAGTAGTTCAAGGAATTTAAAACCATATTTATTCGACACTAATTCATCATAGGCAAGTAGTCGAAACCAAAACAAATCCATTCGAGAACAAAGAAATAAAATCAGTGCCAAACTTACAAGAGTTTCGATCTCAGGAAGCCCAAATCTGTCGTGAAGTAAGCCACAAGAATTCAAAGCCGTAGGAGAATCTAATCGTCAAACAATCAATCGAGATTAGGGGATTTCATAGAAACCCTAATTCCATTTTAAGTCGGCCAACATTAAAGAAGAAAGCAAAGCCAAAGTGTTTGAATATAAAAGGAAAGGGGCTGACCTATATTACTTTAGACAAAGGGGGTTTTGGTTTTTTAATTGTTTTTCTTTAGTATTGTATTGTTTTAATTTTCCACCTTTAATCGTTCACTAGTTTTCTAGTTTGTTTGTAAAACTAGGGTTTACTAGTTTGTCACTAAAACTAGGGTTTACTAGCTACGAGTTTATAGCTAGTGGAAAATCTTATCTTGGGGATAAAGATCAGTCTAGCGTTTTGAGCATAGGATTTGAACAGGAGAAGAGTTTGCAAGTTTACAAGGTTTTGTAAGTGGGATCTATTTTAATACCTAGTAAAAATCTTGGTAATGCTGTAGTAGGCAGGATTTGCTGAAGCTGGGTAAAAACTGCGTTATTTACTTCTGCATTTATATTCTCTATTATAATCTGCGTGGTTATATTAATTAATACCTCGAATTAATTAAATAAACCCTATTCACCCCCTCTCTAGGGTTAATCTAGATCCAACAAGTGGTATCAGAGCAGGTATTTCATTAACTCTAGAATCATGGTGTTTCCTAGTTGTCAACCCAGTGAGAGTCAGTCCAATCGTTTTCCAACTATTTTTAACGATACATATTTTTTAAATTGGAAATCAGAAATGGAATCCTATTTAAAATCTGTTAATATTAAATGTTGGGATATTGTTGTTAATGGGTATGATATGGTAAATGGAAATGACATGAGATTTAATTATCGTGCTACACATATTTTATATTCTTATATTGGTGAAGTTAAATATAACCATATCTCCCACTGTTTAACTGCGCATGAAATCTGGAATACTCTCAATACGAAGTATGGAAGTTTTGACAACTGCTCAAAGCCCTTGAAAATCAACTTAGATTCAGATTTGTGCTTAACAGGTTGTACAGATAGAAGTTCAGATGGAGACCCAATAGGAGATCTTTCTTATAAATAATTGATTCATCTTCTAAATGGTTTAACTGAATATGTTGAGCATCTCAAATCTAAAAATAAAACTCTGAATCTAAGAAACATGAGTTGATCAACAAAAATAATATTTTGGAATCAAAACTTAAGATAGTCAAGAAGTCTTCAAACTCTAATTGCAAAAATTGTTTGAATTTGAAATATGGTCTTGTTCATCAAAATGAAAATATTCAAAAACTTGAAAATGAAATCCTGTTTTTAATGAGAACGAAATTGAGCTTGAAAGCACAAACAATTTTTTGCAAAAGGAATTTGAAAATTTTAAGACTACCAATAAGTTTGAATATGAATTTGCTGAAAAACAAAATTTGTTGAAAACATATTTGATCTTGAATGAACTTGAAAGTAAAATTGACAAATTCAAGAATTTTGAAAAACGTGAGTTTGAAAGCAAAAACATGTTGAATTTGAAATCTCAGAGTCCTAGACCAAAATCAAACTACTTGAAAACGAAAATTTGATTTTGAAACAAATTGATGCTGAAAGGGGAAAGATTAACATGAATCATTGTTCAAATTTGATGAAAGAAAATGGTGATCCTAATTCAAAATCAACAATCTCGAATTGAGTTTAAAACGTTTTTCAACCGTAGAAAAACCTTTGAATATGCTATTGAAAAATCAATTTTCTTCTGGAAATAGGAACGATCTTGGCTTTGGCAAAATCAATGGGTTTGAAAAACTGAATTCAAATGGTTTTAAAAACCCTTCAAACCGTTTTGGAAAAGATCATTTTGAAAATTTAAACTCTGATAATTTCAAAGGATTTTGGAATCTTAAACAATATGAGAAATTGTTTGGTAACAAACCATTTAAACAATCTTAGATCCCAAATGGATATAAAACGATTTTAACTAAATTCAAACAGATTTAGGTGCCTAAAAGCACAAAAGTAAATTCGGATGGTTTGTTATACAAATAGGTTTGGGTACCGAAAGATGTGAACAAAACTGTGAGTGGTTTTACAAATTTTGTTAGACCACTCGGTCCTCTAAACTATTAGGTATCGAAGTGGTTGAGGAACTGCTTTGCGAAAAAGAAGTTGAATTCAAATTGTTTCTTATCATTGTATCATTCAACGTTCCTTGGCCAAGTTTGTTTTGAGTTAGAGAATCCACAACATCTACTGAAAAATCAGGTATGATCTCTAAACTCATCACTGTTAATATTCTCTGTTTTTTCTTGTTTATACCTCCTTCTACCCCTTCTATTTTTTTTGGCTATTACTAATTTGCAAGTGACACTGCCATATTTCTTTTCTTCTATTTTGAGTTTCTTAACTTCCAATTGCAGAATCATGGCTTTCTGGAAAATCGCTTCATTTGAATAAAACTCTCATGTTTTAATCATTTCCAGATCTTGAATTTAAACTTGTAAATATCTGCAATTGTATTGAAGTTTATTTTTTGATTTTTTGAATTCCTAACGGTGCTGAAGCATTCATGTCATATCTTGAACACTGTTAATTTGAATTCTAAATTTTTGAAGATCTAAAAAATAATTGAAATTGCACACATCTCTATTGTTTTGAGTTTCTTCTAATTCATTTTGCAAAGACTTGAAAATTCATACTCATTACAGCACACTACTATTTTGCAGTTGTGATAATTTCATTGGTTTTTCGATTGGCTTGGATGTTTCTGAATTCAAGATCATTTAACTTGAATCATTGGGTTACATCTAGAAATTCATCTTTATTCTTGATAATATTTGGTTGGATATTTGATGGTTTGAAATCATTTGAAATTTTTGATATTTTGAATCTCACACACCTCTTAGATTTGAAATTAGTAATCTTGTGTGATTGATTCATTATATCCCCAAATTTACATCTACTCAAGTGATTTCAAATAAATTTTTTAAAATTTTGGATCATGATTTATCTCTCAAGCTTGATATAAATATTCTGAAAATTTCTCTTGTGCTTGTCAGAAATAATTGAGAAAAATTCTTTGAAAAAATGGTCTTGAAACTCACTGTTATTTCATGATCATTTGGCTTGAATATTTGATTGTTTGAAAACATTTGAAATTGTTGATTTCTTGAATCTCACACATATCTTGCATTTGAAATTTATAATCCGGTGTAGTCGATTCATTGAATCTTGAGATTTTCATATTCCTTCAAATAATTTCGAATAAACAGTATTTTTAATCTTGATCATGAATCATATTTTGTGACTGTCAGAAATATCTGAAAATTTCTCTTGATAAGTCTGCTTTGATATTAATTGTTGTGCTCTAATAAAAGGAACTGATTTGAAAATGTTTTGATGACTGCTTGATTTGGTAAATATTGATTGCTGCTATGAGAAAATGGTCTGAATTGGATCATGGTTTGTCTTCTTGGACTTGTTGTAAATTTTTTGAAAACTTTCTTGTGAAACTTCTTTTGAATTTGTCTTGCTGCTCTGATTGATGGAACTGAATTATTAGATTTAATTGCTTGGGCCTTGTGATTGAATATTGTTGTCTGAGATACCCTTGTTAGCCACCAGGGTAGTGTTAAAATCCCCATTAGCAGAGACAACAAGTGGTATCAGCCTTAAATGCTTTTTTCTCACTCATCTGTTTTGATTCTTTATTCTGGTCTTTATCTTGTATAAATCTTTTTAAATTCCTCTTGTCTTGTGTAAATCTTTCTGATTCCCTCATATAATTGATTTTTTTAGCATAACGGTTGTGTAGAGTGACCCTACACACCCGATTAGATAATAATACTAATAACATATTTGGTCAACAAGCCTGACCGATAGCAACAGTACTAGTAATGCATGCAGGGAATTTTTAGCGCATGGCGCGATTAATTACATACTAAGCTAATGAACAAACAAAACAAAATTACTTCTAAACACCACAAACTAGCACCACTAACAAAACTCCTCGCATGATCATGAAAATCATCAGCATCCGCAAGCCAAAAAACACAAAAAAGTTCGCCTGTAGCGAGAGAGTGTGCGACACAAGATGTACTTACCATGGACGAGGGTAGTGACGATGATGCTGAGTGCCGCCAGCGTCGGTGCTTTCTTCAGATTCCTCCCACATAATGGCGGTATCTAGTAGGGTTAGGATGAAAGGTGTCGGCTGTGTACCAAACCAAAGGTGATAAAGGTGAGTAATTTTGTGGCAAAGTTGATAATTCGAAGTAAAACGGTTGTTGAAGCAGCGAATGTTGCGTTCATTCCAAAGCGTCTAAATAAATGCTGCAAAAAGGGTTTCAAATTTTGGTGTTGCGGGTTCGAACTCCCAGTGGTTGAAGTGATGAAAGAAAGGTAGGGGGCAACCAAGAATGATAGTGACAGTAGAAGACCAGAGGTAGAAGCTTAGGTCACATTCCCCGAGAAGGTGAGGGATGCACTCGTTTGCTCTTTGACAGAGGATGCAGAATGGATCAACCATCACACCTTTGCGGATTAACCTGTCCTTGGTGTTGATCCATTCTCTAGCCAAGCTCCATAAGAGAAATTTCACTCTCGAAGGCGCCTTAATCTTCCAAAGCCTTGGAAACCGGAATAGTCATCCATGATAGGAGATATAGTTGTAGCATGAACTGACAAAAAATGTGCCGTTGGGACTGCTCTTCCAGTAGATAACATTAGGGTTTTGGTTAAGGGTGGTTGATTGTAACATGAGGAGAACCTCTCTAATGTCACGTATGAGTGTGGGGTGAAAGTAGGTGTTTGGCATGATAGCAGTCAGTCCGGATTGCACCACTTCAGCAACGGTGACGTCAGGGTTGGGGAATAAAGAGTAAAGGTTCGGGTAGAAGTGTGATAGCCTGAAATCAAGGATCCATGTCTCACTCCATAAAGAGCAGCTCCGTCCATTATGGATTTTCAGTGCAAAAGGATGTTTAATGCGAGGTAGCGATCTTAGAACACCGTTCCAGAAAGGTGATGGGTGGGCCCTTGGTCTGCCGTGAAGTATAGAGAGTGGATAGTTATTGTAGTAAAGGGCTAGGATAAGGGTTTTCCACAAGAAATTTCCTATGGCTAAGCAACGCCAAATCCATTTGGTTAGAAGCGCATGGTTAAGGGAACATAGGTCAGGGATGCCAAGACCACCATCAGCTCTGCTGAGACAGACGGATCTCCAACTAACAAGGGACCTAACTGGCCCCCCATGCCAAAGGAAAGAGCGTCACGCCTGGTCAATCCACTTGATTACCCAGCATGGGGTTCTGTGTACTGAGAGCCAGTACAAAGGATGAGCCGAGAGAACCGCTCTCACCAAAACAAGTCTACCATCTGAGGATAGGGAGGATGCTTTCCAACCGGCAAGCCTAGAATCCACCTTGGCAATGAGAGGGTGCCAGCCACCCCGACGGAGCTTCGTGGGGCGAATGGGAACACCCAGGTACGTAATTGGGAAGTCGTGGAGTTTACAGTTTAGCATACTTGTCATGGAGGGGCCAAGATGATTTGCGTTACCAAGCATGATGATAGAGCTTTTAGCAAAGTTGATGGAGAGTCCAAAGGCTAATTCAAAACAGTAAAGGAGCAGCTTAAGGCAGTGAAGATTGTGAGGATTGGGGGTGGTAAGGAGGATAGTGTCATCGGCAAATTGGACATTGGCACAACAAGGTGAGGGGGTGAGGTGTTTATATGGGAGAGGATATTGTTATGTATTGCGAGATTAATCATCCGGTTGAGAGTGTTGGCCACAAGGATGAAAAGGAGAGGGGAGAGGGGATCTCCTTGTCTTATACCTCGTTTAGATTTGACTAGCCCTCCGTTTGTGCCATTAGTACACATAAACGAGAGGCTGGAGATCAGGATCGCTGAAATCCATCGGCACCACCTTAGAGGGAAGCCTCTGGCAGCAAGAACTTGTAGAAGGAAATCCCAGCTCATGGTATCGAAAGCCGTACGAAAATCAAGCTTTAAAAACAGCCCTTCGGTGTTGGAGTGGTGGCAGTAGGAAACGATTTCCTAGACTGTGGCAATATAGTCTTGGGTGTTTCTACCGGCGATAAAGGTGGATTGCTCTATGCTGATGAGGTCAGAAATATAAGTTTGGAGACGGTTGGCAAGCATTCTGGTGATGAGTTTGAAGGAGCAATTAAGGAGGCAAATTGGTCTGAAGTTGTTGGGATGGTTGGCGCCTTCGTGCTTGCGGAGGAGGATGATTTGGCGTAGTTGAGTCTGGCTATTTGGTTTGGTCGTGGAAAAAGGCTTCAAAAATATCAACGAGGTCATGTTTGACGAAAGACCAAAAGTTAGAATAGAAAGCTGGGCCAAATCCATTAAGACCACAGTCCTTGTTTTCGTTCATGCCTTTCAGCGCACAAAGAATTTCAGATTCCGAAAATGGGCCGTCAATTGGGAGATGGATATGATTTGGGTACAAACGGGCCCAATCCAAATGGGGCGGCGAAGGTGGGCTCTTCCCCAGCAAGCTCCTAAAGAAGTTGGTGAAGTGAGCGTTGATAGCCTGCGGGTCGGAAGTGTGAAGGCCACCCGCCTCGTCATGAATCTCAAGAATCCGGGTATGGGTGAGTGTTCGGTTGGTTCAGTTAGTTTGGACGTAAAAAAACTCAAACCGAATTTAAATCGAAAATTTTCCAAACCGAATCGAATTAATTTCGGTTAATTCGGTCAGTAACCGATTTAAACAAACTTGAAGCATGTATTATTATTCAAATGATGGATTCACTCAAAGTAAAACATAAATCCGTATTTGAAGAAATTTTATATAGTGAATTTTGTGTTTATGATAAGATTTGATCTATTTACAACAAATGTCTTTGTATTATATAACTAAACTAACTATTGAAAGTACTACAATACCGCAAGGTTAGATAATAAATTAAAAGTTCGGTTAATTCGGTTAAACCGATAACCAAAAAAAATATTTTGCAAACTGAACTCGAACCGATTTAGTTTTAAAATCGAACTGAACCAACCGAAATGAACCGGTTTCGTCGGTTAATTCAGTTTGAACTGAATATTGCTCACCTCTAAATCCAGGACTGGCGCCTCCTTCCATTAGCGAACCTATGAAAGAAAGTGGTGTTACTATCCCCTTCCGCCAACCATTTAAATTTGGAGCGCTGTTTCCAACCTATTTCCTCCTACCGGAGAAGGCGATGAAGTTCTGCATGCAGATCACGCAGGCTAGTGGCTTCGGAATCGCTGAGAGGGGAGGTCTCCTTGCAAATATTAAGCGATAGGATGTCATCCTAGATCTCCGCTATTCGCCTTCTAATAGATCCCCAAATGTTGCTGGCCCAGGGTTTGATCAATCTTCTGAGGCATCTAAGGTTGTAAACCAGTGTGGCAGAGGGGCTGACCTATTGGGCGAAATAGGACCAAGCAAGTTTCATGAAGTCTTTAAAACCAGGTTCCTCCAGCCAAAGCTTTTCAAAACGGAAGGGGAGAGCGGGGTTTTTTTGGTCATCGGTGGAGAGAAGGAGGGGCAGTGGTCAGAGAGTGTTGAGGCTAGTCCAGTGACCTTGGAGAAGGGGAATTTTTCTTCCCAAGTGGTATTGAAAAGAAAGCGATCCAGTTTGACAAGGGTGGGTTGGTCCCAGTGATTGGACCAGGTGAATCTTCTGTTGCAAATAGGTGGATATAGAAGAGCACAAGCATTGATGAATCATTAAAGTCTTCTGAGTCTCTAGTGGAAGTGAGAGTGTTACGCTCCCAAGGACCGCGAGTGACATTAAAATCACCCCCGACAATCCAAGGGCCCTCGTGAGTAGAGTAGCCATCTAACACTCCTGCCATAGTTGCCTTTTCATATCACCACCAAGCGGGGCATAGATATTGGAAATGATAAATGGGGTATTGAAAGCTAAGTGGGTGAGGAGAATGTGGAGGGCGGAGGTGGATTTTAGTGTCTGAATACAGGACCAGGTGTGACTATTCCAGGCGATGATGAGACCACCACTGGTGCCATCCGCTTCGACTGTTTCCCAATCAGAGAATACATGGGATAGCCAAGAGTTTTGAGTGGGAGGAGAGCTAAGTTTAGATTCTTGGAGGAGTAGAACGTCCATGTTTAAGGTAGAGAGCATGAGATTTAATACGAATCTCTTGCTGGGGTCCCCCAGCCCTCTGATGTTCTAGGTTAGGATCTTCATTGGGAGGAAGTAGCTCTCTCCAGCTCAAGGCGTTGCATGGCGGGGTAGTGCTCCTCCGATAACTCCACTCCCATGCCATTAGTACACATAAATTGATTTTTCAATTTCAAAACCATTTATTGATTATTTATTCAGAAATTGAAATCAATAATCAGAATGAACTGTATTTAGAACTCATCAAGATTATTATTAGATTATTGAAATTGTGATGAGTTGTGACTATAGTATATTTCACAGCATGAGGAAATTTTATTTATATTTTCATGATGATTGAGCAGTTTTTATAATATCTTTGAATTGACGCTTATTTCACGAACATCTCCTTTATCTACCATTATTCTGCCATCCATCATGATTTTATATTAATGGGGGAGAGTTTAATATTTTTTAAAAATTGTCTTAAATAAATTTACAGTGTCAAATTTGTGATGGAAATGTGACTATGTTATTTTTCAGAAATTGAAAATTGAAAATTTTCAATGATCCCAGTACAGTTGAGCATATTCAATATTTGATTAATTTAGAAACAACCATTTCTGTATCTACCACATTTCTATCATCCATATTGATTTTATATACTGAGGAGTTTTTTCTTTTGGAATAGAAAATTAAAAAAATATAATATGCATAAGTGTTTCTCTAACCTCATTTAAAAATCCAAGCTCTGGTCATGCATGGTTAAGAGATTACTTACAATTTAAGTTGCAACTGGCCTCATTTAAAAATCCAAGATCTGATTATGTGTGGTCAGTGTGCTCTTAAATGAAAAGAACAAGAAAATAAATCAATTGGGTATAAATAAATAAACTTTTATATGAAATTCTCCTTGATGCGTAAAAACCAGCCTATCAATCCATTTTCTAATTTTTGAAATGTGTTAATATTTTATGATATATTATGATTTGTTGATTGATAGCTATTAAGATTTTAGATTATTTGATTGCGTCACTTAAATTGAATTTATAATTATAGTCCAAATCCATCACTGTTTTTGTGCTCATTTTAATAAAAATTCTTTTGAAAATCATTTATTTTAGAACTCTCTCCATTTATATAAATTTCATCGTATGTCCACCATTCTAAAATGTGAAAATTTCCACTAGTTCTTAGAATATTATGATTTTTGTTTGATTAATTGAGATTTATGATGAACGTTCTTCCTCTTAAGCTGATTATATATTTCTAGTCAATTTTTCATCACTACTTCAATTTCTGTATCCTTTTGATGATAACAAACAAGGGACAATGGTTAAGATTTTGATTTATAAGTGAAAATTTTATAAATATTTTAATATTGAAATTTCATTCAATTTATTATTTTCACTCATGCACATATCTAAGGGAAGTTTTGTTGTAGGGGGAGCATACATATAAGGGGGAGTTCAACAATTCACTGTACAACACATTTATTATATCCAAAATCTTATTATTTTTTTGTCATCATCAAAAGGGGGAGATTGTTGTATATAACAATTCTATGATTTTTGTTTGATGATAACAAACAAATATATATTATTATAAATGTGTTTGCTATTGTACTATTCCATTACACCACAGATAGAATAAAATATTTATATTTAAACAGAATACTACTGCACAAGAATTTAAACATTCAAACAGTATTTTATTAAAATATAATACTTTATTTCTACATTTGAATAGTACATTCATAACTCCACTACTATGCAGTTAAAGCCCCGCAAAATCCCCACTATAGCCCATAACGCTATCCGGCCGCTACACTATTTTAATTTAGCGCTGATGAATAGTAGCTCCACTTAAAGCCTCGCTATTTTTTTCTTTGTCCACTAAATCAACGCTATTTAGCATTCGCTTTAGCAATAATAATATACAAAGGATTATTTGACCAATTTTCTTTTAAAATAAATCAAAAAAGTTAATGTAAACAACTAATTTTAAGTCATAAATGCCTTATATAAGAAAGAAATCTATAGCAATCCTCGAATCTAGTGTGCATAACCATGATATTCTTTGATTTTGTTATATAATATTAATTAATATTCGTTTCTTCTACACAAATGATGCGAGAATGATAATTAATTAATTTTAATTATATAGTTTTATGTCTAATTAACATTTTTGCATATCTGCTATATCCCCACTAGTTCCTCGCTTTAACCCCATTACAGTTTTTTACACCTCTATCGCTATAGAACCACTAAGCGCTTTAACTGCACAGCTCCGCTATTTGTACATTTCGCTGAAATACAATACATTCACATTAAGTTTCGTTTGTTACACTCTTCTCACTACAAGACTCAGTCACTCAGTTATACAAACACATATACATTATGTTTCACTCATCTCACTCTTATACGGACTCATTTACTCACTGTCACTCACTTCTATCTTCTGTCTCTGTCTTCACTGTCAGTCCAGTCTTCTTCTTACCTGTCACAGAAACACATACAGTAAGCTAGAACAAAAATATTTTTATATTCTAGCAGATATAAATTTTATTTTAAAAATTTATTTGCCTCGGAATTTTGGTGTGCTTCTCATCATCTTTCATGACTTGATCTAATTTTTATGGACATCCATCAGTGTCTAGACAGCTTGTGATATTCATAGTGATACACTGTAAATACCACTAGGTAAACAAACCCTCTAGTGCTCATATATATATATATATATATATATATATATACTGCAAGTGCAATAAACATGTATACACATACATGTGTATGTATATACACATATTTCTGTGCAGGGACAATACGGTCAAACACATCGTGAATGGACATGAACCAAGAAATCCAGTACATATGCAGACACAAACACACACACGCACACATTTATATACACACACACATCAGTGCATATATATATATATATACATATATATATATATGTATGTATGTATGTATTTACATAGAAGGAACAGTGGTTCAGAAAACTCAAAATATCTGAGTGTAAAACAATGTCAAGTTAGCATGCACCATGGCAGCAGCAAACAAGACAGTGCACACATGTACAAACCCAAGGAACAACTCATAAGAATGGCTTCATTATGCACCATACAACACAGTAGCAAGTTGCAAGCAAACAATGAATATAGAAAATTTTGTGAAGGCACACACACATATACATACGCATATTTTGTGTATATATATATGTGTGTGTGTGTGTGTGTGTGTGTATGTGTGTGTGTGTGCTTGGATATGAACATGCTAGTGAGACAACTCAGGCCCGAGCATGCAACAAGTCAGATTTGATACATGGGTCATGAATGCAAGCTCGAGACAGTGCATAGCAAGGTCAAAAGGGTCAGGTGCAGCATGAAGCCAATGAATAGGTTGAACAAATGTTATGACAAGGCTGGGCAAATGTCGTGTACAGGGAACAATACTGTTTTGTTATATGCAAGTGCACATGTATTCAAACACAACACTCAACAAATTCTAACCATTGTGACAAACGGGGGATCATTTGATGTATGGATGAATACAACTCAAATACAATATGCATGTGACAAACAGGAACAATATTGCACACAGCAAATGATGCCAAGGAACTGCAAACACTAGTTCAAATGCATGCAAGTAGATGGTCAGTGAACCCAGATAGGTTCAAATCCAAAAAGTACACAGTACAAGTCAGGAGTGCAACATGATCAAGCCAAAGTACACACAAAATGGCAACTGCACATGCCAATGTTAAAGTATAAGGACAAAGCGGCATGGCCCAAAGAGCCATGTTTGGCAATCATTTTTAGCAACAATCTTTTTCAGCAAAGTAACACAAGAAATTCAGTGCAACAGGAAATTGAATCTTGTTTTTTAATTTGCCAATTATACAGTGGCACGAAAATGTTTAGCATAGAAGAATGAAAAAAAAACAAATCAGTTGCCAAGGAGATATTTTGCCAAGAAATCAACATTTTCTTTTTCAACTTTAATGATTTCCAGAAATAAATTTATTCAATCATGTTTCATTATTTATGGCAAGTTCAAATGTTTACTTCCAGAAATCAATGTTGTTTTAAGGCATAAGGACAATATCATTTATTTCCAGAAATTCCAGGTTTGGTAAGAAATTATTCCAAAGCACCAGGTTTACAGAGGAGGATAAAAACAATCCAGATTCATCACATATGTTTGGCAAGAATATAACAGTGAAATCGAAGGGAACATATATGGCAAAGTTTTTTTTTCCTGAAATAAATTTGGCAAGATATCACAAATTTGTTTTCTAGTAATCAAACAGTGATCCACGACTTTAGCATCATTCCAAAAATAGCAAGAATCAGTCATGCAAGGGATATTTCAAGGGTATCACAAATACATGTTTATTTGGTTCCCGAAATCATGCAAGTATTTCAAAGTCGATTAGATTCATAACAAGGCAACAGTTCACGCAAATCAGATCATTCATTTCTGGGAAATCAGAGAGTAGTTTAAGGGATTTAAAACCATATTTATCTGACACCAATTCATCATAAGCAAGCAGTCGAAACCAAAACAAATTAATTCGAGAACAAAGAAATAAAAATCATTGCTAAACTTACAAGAGTTTCGATCTCAGGAAGCCCAAATATGTCATGAAGCAAGCCACAAGAATTCGAAGCCATAAGAGAATCAAATCATCAAAAAATCGATCGAGATTTGGGGATTTCAGAGAAACCCTAATTCCATTTTAAGTCGGCCGTCATTAAAGAAGAAAGCAAAGTCAAAGTGTTTGAATATAAAAGGAAAGGGGGTCGGCCTATATTACTTTAGACAAAGAGGGTTTTGGTTTTTTAATTGTTTTTCTTTAGTATTGTATTGCTTTAATTTTCCACTTTTAATCGTTCACTAGATTTCTAGTTTGTTTGTAAAACTAGGGTTTACTAGTTTGTCTGTAAAACTAGGGGTTTACTAGTTTGTCACTAAAACTAGGGTTTACTAGCTACGGGTTTGTAGATAAGGGAAAAACTGATCTTTAGGGTATAGATCGGTCTAGGGTTTTAAGTGTAGGATTAGAACAAGAGCAGGGTTTGCGAGTTTACAGGGTTTTGTAAGCGGAATCTGTTTTAATACCTGGTAAAAATCTTGGGAATGCAGCAGTAGGCAGGGTTTGCTAAGCTTGGTAAAAACTGTGTTATTTACTTCTGCATTTATATTCTCTGTTATAATCTGTGTTGTGATATTAATTAATATCTCGAATTAATTCAATAAATCCTATTCACCCCCCTCTAGGGTTAGTCTAGACCCGACAAGTGGGATTCGTCCTACTTCCCTTTCCTCACACCTCCCTCCCTTTTTGGTTTTGATGTTGTTTGTTATTGCTGCAAGGCATAGTATTACAGGTGCTTTTGGGATCGTCGGTCTTTGGGTTTGCTTGATCCTGGAGTAGCTGCTTTGGAGCTGTAGACTTCACACGGTTAAGATTGCTCATCTTCTGACGCTTTGGTGTTTCGCGACTTTTTCCAGGTTTCTCGTCCTTGTCTTTTGGGCTCTAACGCTTTGGAGGCTTCCTCGACTTGGCAGACGTTAGATCTTATAGCATCGGCTTTTCGCTTTGTTGGTCGTCTATTTTTTGTTGTTTATCGTTTGTATTTGTGCTTCGATTGCTTTATTTGTAGTTCTATTGCTTTTATTTCGTGTGTGCACAAATCGTGTAGCCATTTCTACAGATCTGTTTTTATGAGCCATTGGAGAATGTCTAGATTCTCCTTTTTGTTATATATATATATATATATATATATATATCTTCTTTTCAAATAAAAGTCTAAAAATTAAAAACTATATAATAAAGTAGAAACATACCTAAAGCCAATGTCTTGTAGCACATTTCGCAATAATGAAATTTATTTCCTCTGAATGTCATTTGATTAGGTTGACTACTAATCCTTGAAAAATTAATCTTTGACTATCAAATAGCTGTTGGATTTTTAATTGATTTGAGTTTGATCTAATTGAGCGCCCTGAGGATGAAGTAGGCTTGCAATGGATTGGAATAATGGTAACAAACACATCCTTTTTAATTAGGAATATTAGGGTCAAAATAGTATATGAAAGAGAGGAAAGAATGGATCATATCTCGTACTAATTCTACCTAAATCTAATATACCCAAATCATGCATCCCTAACCCATTTGAGCCCCCCCCCCCCCCCAATAGCCTTATTTGCAGCTGAAAACACCAACCCATCATCATAGTCCAATGCCTCATTTAAGGCCAAAGAATTATTATTTAAATAAATATAATTTAGTTGCTTATCGAATATTGTATATTAATCGATATACTTATAACTATTATAAGCATATTCAATTATATCAATTCCTTGAATCATAATCAGAATTTTATAATTATTATTTAATAAGTGTTAATCAATTTGATTAGTTTACGATGAATATAAACCAATTAAATCATTTGGTATAATGAGAAATCATCATTTCAGTTTTATGATTCGTCAGGTGTAAACTTGATCATCGATTAACATAGAACTATTCAAATATTAACATTCACATGTCAATTAGCAGATTTTGTGTCATTCTGACTAAATTATTATTTACTTAGGTCAGTAAAATCTAATTTTACTTTAATAAGAATTGCGTGGTTGTGGCATTTACTTTACACCAATTTTCTTCATCAAAACTCTACCACTTTACGATGTACGGTAAATGGTCAAATTTTCAACATCGTCCATATTCAACTTTATAATTCAAGAACAAAGTTTTTAGTTCAATAATAACAATTATTATTAACTGTACTACTATGACCAAAGATTTGACTTGAGTTGACTAGGATACTAATGCCATATAACAAATGAGGTGAACCCTCCCTTGAGCTGTGTTTCACTTCAAGTACTTCCACTCGACTCAATTATAGTCACTCAACGTGCGTCGCGCCATGATTTTATTATAATCAAAATAAATCTTTTTAAAGGAAAATTGGCAGTATTCATAAGCTAAAAGAACTGTGTAAATCAATCATGTAAATACTTTGTGTTTGACCATATATATAGTATTTAACAAAAAATATCAAGCGAGTCATTCTATGATCATCCAAGGACTATTATTATGTAACCTCTTGGTGCCTCCAGTAGTCGTGAGTAATACAATGCCTGATATTTTGACAGCTTATGTACACAAGTCTCAGTGCATACATTGATATTCAGTCTCAATGCATATTGACTAGGAACGTTTACAATGATGTGTCTTATAATATGGTGATACGATGTGTTACACTATATTTTTATCGCCTTCGTGGAACGGGTGTCTCCTTTAAATTGATGAGAAAGAGGTATCGCTTCATGCTTGTCAAAAGAATGGTGTAGCAATTTCATACAGGGTCTTCATCTCTCTAAAAGTAGGGATAGTTAGAGTTGAATCAGGAGTTTACCTATTTCATTATTTCGAAAAGGTGGTCTCTCTTCTAACATTAGAAAAGTGTATCGCTTTGATGAATTCTGTAATTACTTTGCCTACTAATGTTAAAGATTGTTAAATGGTATCGTCTTTGGTGGCGTACTCATATTCACTTCTAATGGAATCACTTTGCATGAGTGTTTCACCTCTCCACATTCAAAATGTTTTGAAACATTAAGATCCTAAAGCCCTTTTACCTTCCAATAATGCTAAGTATCTGATCGTATAGCTTCTGCAAGCTTCGCCTCAGTTTGCCAACAACCATATCACCTTACTCTAAAAGAAGAGTGGCATCGCCTTAAAGGAATAGAAAATCTACTTCGCTTCATAAAGCTTGAGAAGTTGTATTGCTCCGAAGAGCTTGCAAGGGTGCTTCACATCTTCTAGAAAAAAGCAACTATATCACCCTAAGTACATTGTAAACTTATTTCAACCCACGACAGTTAAAGAGTGTATTGCCTCACTTGGGTAGCGAAGCCATGTCGCTTCCATTTATCCAAAAGGCATAACACCCTTATTCAATCTCACGACTGTTTCACTTCCAATGGAACACTGGTAGCTACCAATGTCCGAAGCCATCAAGTTAATTGCTACCTATTGTATTGAGTTGCGTCAAAGTCGATATAGTAAAGCCAAAGTAAAGCCTCATCTGCACCTATAAATAAGGGGTACCTAGCAAAGAGTCGAATTTTATTTTGTCATTCACCACATTTTAAGTTTCTTCTAATCCTAAATTGAATTGGAGGTTAATTGTTGATTTCAATTTATGAACTCATACTTGAACTATTATACTCATATAACATATTTGAGATAATGAAAAACACATAAATTGCCTTTACATATTGCATATTATACTTAGGAAAATGACGGACACTCAAATTGTCCTTGCATATTTCACGGCATAAATTACAATGTGACTTGGGTCAAACTAACCTACTTGGAAATGATTTGTTTTGACCTACATTGACTTGAATTGTTTCGCTTCGACTTAACTCGCCACTAAGGCATGTTGACTCTGAGCCTTCGGAAAGGGCTTCGAATTGAACCTCAATCCAATGGAGATAGCTCTGCTAAGGCATTGATTGATGTTATGTTAGGGGGCCAATAACAACAAGGGGGATCAGGAAAGATAACAGAGGTCAATTGTACCTCATTTTTCCTAAATTGGGTAAATCGATAATTGAGAGTAAAGATGAAAGCTTGGAAGTGAAATTGCATGAGTCATAGGTTGTTCCTCTTGAACAAAGAGGAATGTATGTAACAGTAAAATAACAAAGGACTCTAAGTGTGTGTGTGTATATATATATGTGTATATATGTATGTATGTATGTACGTATGTATGTATGTATAAACATAAATCAGGATCAATCCAAGCGCGAGATGTTGATTTAAAGAAATGGAAATCTAACTAGACATGGACAAGAATGACGCTTAGCAAGTTCTTAGTGATGAACAAAGTCACTGGATGGCAGACTCCTTAATTATATCCGTTAATAAGATGTGACTCAACTATTGTATGTAAATAACGTACCAAAATTCTCAATGAAGATGCAACTTTCCATGGAAACGTGTTGGAACAAAGGAGTGTTTGTGTAGACCTAGATTTGAATCGATCATTTCCTTGATATTGCATATCTACTTAACTAACGATTTCAAACTAGATCCAGCAAAATTTTAGGCTTGGATTGACGCAGTTCAACCTTATACATCCACCATCTTCAATAAAGCTGAGGGCTCTGGATTTTCGACTGAGAAAGATACTATCATTTTTGTACTTCAAAATTGAATCTTGAACTCCCTTCGTATTTTTATTTATAACGAAAAGGAGAATATAGTCATTCTCCAATGGCTCACAAAAACAGATCTGCAGAAATGGCTATAGGATCTGTGCACACAACATACCAACCAAAGCAACATACAAAAGCCGATACAGAACATCAAAATCAAAAAAGATACAAGAGACACATAACGGATGAAGACTGAACTGAAACCGTCGACCAGCAAAGCCAACTCCACCGCAAAGCAGAACGACAACCAGCTAAACAAGATACCATCCCAGCAACATAGCTCGCTAGACAAGGCTCTGAACCTGAAAAAGGTCGATCAGCTCTGAGAGCAGATGATGCCAGAACCCAATCCGTTCAAAAGCTCCAAAAGCCAGATAGCCACTCCAGAATCAAGGGATCCATAGTCTAGCAATCCAATGTACCTATAAAACCAGTCCTTGTAGCAATAACAAACTATATCAGAGCTTAAGGGGGGGAGGAGGGTGACAGGTGATGAAAGGTTAATGGGACGATTCCCGCTAATCCCCAACAAAGAAAGTTCAACCAACCCCGTCTCGAGGGGTAGTTAGGACCAATGTAATATCAAAGGTTCCAACCAACAGTCCTGATTGGGAACTAATAAAGCCTCTAAAAGGTCTGGCACGAAACGCAAGGAACACATCATTCCTTACTTTTCGGATGATGGAAGAAGTATCCAAAGGTACTTCATCAAAAATTGCCTTATTTCTCGAGCACCAGATATGCCAACAGATAACACAAGGGATCAATCGAAAGAGGATCGATCTAACAGATTTACCTGAGTTTTCGTTCCACCAGATACTCGGCAAATTCGCCAGAAAGACGCATTACCTAAAAAACCAATCAAGTTTCTGAAGTAATTCCAAACAGCTTTGGCTGAGAAACCTAAGAAGAACAAGTGAGCTATGGATTCTGTGTCACCAGACCCACAACATCTGCAACGGGACACAAACGGGATGCCAATCCTCTGAAGGTTCTCGTCTATCGGAAGCCCCTCATGGAGGGTCCTCCACATAAACAGAGAGACCTCTGGGGGAATACGAACATCCCAAATGAAAGAGAAGAGAGGGAGACATGGAGCTGTCACCCTAGTCGAGCTCCACGTCGCTCTCATTGAAAACGGATTGTCGTCCCATTCGGATCCGCCTCCACTAGAATCCGAGATAGCCTTCACGGATGGCATCCGTTTCCGTGTCTCACTAGCGTAAGATGGAACACCGGAGAAGCTCAAAGCCTGAAGTCTGCGGTACTTAGCATGAAGGAACGTCGCCCCATAAGGAGTCGTTCGCGTCAAACCTACCCCATAGCTTACAAGCAAAAGCAGTACACGTATCCTTTGGATTTTTGAGGTCCAAGCCCCCTTCGATTTTGGGACGACAAACAACGTCCCACGAAATCCAATGATGACGTTTAGCGTTGTCCTTTTTCCTCCAGAAAAAGGACGAAGCCAAAGACCGGTATGATCGGAAGAATGAAGCGGTAGAGGTCATAGCAGCGAACACGTGCGATCCTATCGAATCAAGCACTAACTTTGGTGATTCTAACACGAAGTTATCAATAAATGCAACTAAGTGGATGTAGAACGATGTTTTGTCGAACAACCATGTAAATCTCTCATGTTTATTTACTTCTCTCTTTGATTTCTCATATTTTTTATTTATTCTATCAATTGGGAGTATTAACATAAATAGAGCTACTAGTTGTGATTTCATAGTGCAAACCATGCAGATCGCAATCTTTACAAATATTATTTATATTATCTTACCCGACGCTATAAATACCTTATAAGTTGCTATAAATACCTTATAAGTTGGCTATTGATTTCAAAGGTTGATGGGTGAAAAATAATGACATTGCACAAACTGAGTGATCATATTATTAAGGATACTCTAATATTCATACCAACTATATATGTGCGCGCATGTTTGGATCCGTGGCTCCTCCTATTTAACTTCGTTATGGAGCCATATGAGATAAGTTTCATGTTCATATTAAAATATTGGACTCAAGTGACAGGAGTAAGAAAAATCAACATATCTTAGCATAAGTGCATGGCTAATACAAAGGGTTGTATGATGAACTAAAATAAAACGAATCATGAATCGCATGCCCACACCCTCACACACATCATAATGGAGCCATGTGATATAAGAATCATATTTATAATGAACCACGTACATATCTTTTTTTTTTTTAATACTCAGTGTCAAAGGCTCCCGTACTCAAGCGCAAGAGGACTTTTCAGGTCAGTTTTCCGTCCTGGTACAAATAGACATACATACGAAACCTACACACTATACGTCTGTGTATAAGTAAGAAATGCTTTTTACACAACACTATTGTTTTGATGCATCTCACTTAGCACAGTTACCACATCCTGAGATACACTATTTAAAATATAATTAATGTAAGTAGATGTTCAATTTATACATAAATGATCATCCATGCAGAACTTAAACTTATTTCAATAATTATAACATAATATTTTTGATGTTTAATGGTAGAAATAAATGTTTGAATAATGAATAATTAAATTAAGATTTTGAAAAGACTACAAATACCTTAATGAATTCAAAATTTACATAGATAAACATCTATATGTACATTAAATAGTGTAGCTCCACATACAATAGGAATTCTAACTAAAAGAAATTATATGTATAAACTTTACCGTTGGTTAAGATACATCAAACCAGCCCATCTTATGTCTATTACACAGCATGATGAAGAAACTACCACCATAAACACGCATAACACGTCAAAAATGGTACAATCATGATCATAGCAAACCCATTCATTATTTAATCTATCTGGAATACAATAATTCTAAGTTAGAAATATGGACAAAAAATCAGGCGATGAGGTGATGGACAGCATCTTTGAAATCATCATAAAATTTCTGCTCAGAAAATCTCTGTGCACGCTTTCTTGCAGATGCAGCAATTGCAAGTCTCTCTGCTTCAGACATGTTTAAAACCTTTAAGATAGCTTCAGCATATTCTTCAACGGTTGAAGCTAGAAATCCAGTTTGGCATCCGTCCTCCTCTACAACTATATCCATTTTCGGTCCGGCCGATCTATGAGCTGAAAACAGGGTCAACATATGTCGAATCTCGCCAAAAACATATGTCAAATCTCGCCAAAAGAAAAAAGAAATACTTGTGTAAAACGCTACTCCAGTGTTTTCAAAACGGAACTTCAAATCCTAAAATTTGAACTTTCGAAACAGATTCAAATAATGAATTGTAGATTTACCAAGTTTATGTTTTATTGATTACTATACATGCTCTAATGTTAAAATTATCACTTTAGGTATGTTAATAAACAACATAAAAGCATGTAGAAGTTTTAAATCAACTTTAATGTTATTCTGCATTATAAAATGAAATCACTTTTTATGGTTGAACTTACACATTTGAATCCAAAATTAGGTTCCTTCTGGTGCCTTTACTTGTCAAAACCAAGAGTTTAAATCGTAAATTCAAATAAGTATTTCAATAATTTTTTGTTTCAAAATGGATTGAACGATCTTTTCCCATCGTAACTTTCAAACGTAGTTTCTGGATAATATTTCAAGAATTGAGTTATGGTTGGACATACCCAATTTGAAACAAGATCATAAGAAACTTAAAATTCTTGACAACAACATCGGTCAATAAAACAACACGATACTTGCCAAATCAAGGTGTAAATTTATTCCTTTATAAACATTGGTATAGCATGAAAAGAGTGAAGATTATAATTTATGTGAGAATTGCCACTTTGTTTATTTAGGCAGCTATGGAACTATTTTCAACAAATGTTACAGTTCATTTCAAATAGTAAAATTCAGAAAAATAATATTGCTTACCTATAGGGATGGCACCGGCTGCCATGTATTCTACGACACTAATGCCAAAGTGCTCATCAGTCATGGAATGAAGGCCTCCAATAGCACCTCCAAGAAGTTGAATCAATTCACTGCAAGAATTAACTGACATGTTAGGGTAAAGTCAACAATCTAATTTTCAGTTTGTACTGAAAGAAATGAAGACATGATATCAATCTGACCTGTACTTCACATCTTTGTGAAACTCCACAAATTCATCCATACGCAGTTCTTTCGATCTATCCTTTAAATTTTGCAGCCTACCTTCATCTTCTTTGTTTCTGCAACTACCAACAAATTGGAGCTTGGGTCTAGGCAAATCAGAACCAAGTCTTTGGATAACAGTCGAAAATGCTTCAAGCTGAAGAGAATGAGCCTGGCCAAATTACAAAAATGAGTGTCACCATCTAGATAAAAAATCCTTCAGGAAATAAGAAGTGCTGGCCATAACACTACTTACTTAATATAAACAAACCTTTTCTGGACGAAATTGGGCAACAGATATGAATATAGGAACCTCTGATAGTCTTTTCAAAGGAAGCTCCTGATTATTATAGTAAAAGCAGCATGTCAACAAGCTAAAATTTAACAGATAGATTCCTTGGCAAGATAACCCTTTTGCTACAAAATAAAATACAATGAAGCTTATAATAAATTAATAATTTCAGCTAACAACAATTTCCCTGTTTGCAAAATACCAGATTGGTAAGTGATAATTATCTTAACCAAGCTGTTTATAATGTGGTGCATACAAAACGTATTTTGAGTTTATATCCAGTAACTCAATATTATCTCCACACCATTGCATCACTTAGATCTTTTTTGTATGTACTTATACTACTAAAGTCTATCATCCATAGTTTTCTCACTTAAGTGCCACTTCTGCTTTCTCTTTCATAGTTTCACTCTCTTAACTGTAATACTATGTTTTTTTTAGTAATTTTGATTGTCCCTTTAACATTCTAGTTTATTCTGCGTTTATCTTTCTCCTTTTCCTTCGTTATGATTAGTACTTTGTTTTATTTTTACTACTTTTTAGAAGGCAACAACTATCATATTAATTTCCCATATTAGAATTTATAGGCATACCTGAAGAGCAGATGTATCACAAGGAGGATAAACTCTTTTAGTGCGCTCTGGAATCTTCCACAATTTCTCAATATGAGACCTCGTCCATGAAGAATTCACCATTGCAAGATGTGCATAAGACCCCACAAAGCCATACAACCAACCGAAAATTATGTAGTAAATGACCTTGCATCGAGAGAGCCAAATGCTGCCTCAGTTAAAGAGTTTTAATAAGATGAGAAACATGTACAGAAATAGAATGCAATAATTTCACAATCAAGACGCATAATTCTACGAAATGATTAGGATGCATGAAGAAGCTATGTATAGATTTTTAGATCATCATCAGATGTAACAAGTACAGAATGCTTCCACTGTGGAAATTGGAAAATATGAGTTTTTCCTTCAGGATAACAATCAACTACCGTTTCTTTTCAAATTGCATTGAAAAGTGGGTGGATATTAATTAAAAGCTGCCATGTGACATGGAAGATGAATGATGGAACTATCCCTAAGAAAAGTAAAAGAATCACTAACGGAACGCATTTTTCCTGGTGTTAACAGTAATCAAGCTTATGGGAATCACCTAGAATAAGCAACCCCTCTACATACCAAGAGCTGTTTTTGTTTCTGATTTTTTTTTTACATCACCTTAGCAATGCATTCAAAAAAATATAGCCTTTCATTTTATTTTATTGTAAAGCAGAATTTTATTGATTTCAAAACTAGTAAATTAATTTGACGAAGTTCAAGAACCAGGTGAGAGAAACCAATTATTGACTTCAAAACCAGGATTGTCTGGAGATTTCGCGGTTTTCTTTTGATGTCTACATATATACAAGGTGCTGAGTCAACAATGATGAATTTTACGGTTGGACTTGGGAGTAAATTATTTTTCTCAACACTAACTGATTATTATTTTTAACACACTTCCGTATAAAAATTCAACCAGAATTCAAGCTTGATTGGCTCAAACCTTAAATTTAAATAAGAGCTTGGGTTGATGAACAAGTTATTCACCAACTGCTATTATTATACCTAAAATATAACACAATGACAGTATAAGAAATATTGCTAAAAATGCAATTTCACATGTATGTAGTTGGTAAATGGACCCAAGTACCAACGTTGTAAAAATCACTAGGAAAATGCTAGACGATAAAACCATGGACTAGGTATTAATCGCTTGGACGGGGTTTAATCGAGGATTAATAGGAACTCCGCATTTTTGAAATAATCGTATATTTTAGATAAAATTTTAGTATTTTTTAGTGCTAACATATCCAGAATGGGAGCTTGGATTTGGATGTGTTTAGAAAGCAACCATGATGGAAAAATCGATTGAAACGGATATTTTGATGCTTAGAAGAGGCATCAAGCCTGAATTGGTGCTTACATGGTGTCTACGACCATGTTTATATGCTTAGATAATACAGTAAGCCTCATCCAAGCGAACTATGCAAATATCCAAGTGGTACGGAACACCAAGGCGGAAGCCTAGAATTTTTTTACAACAGACCAAAATATGCATTTAAACTCTTGATAAAATACATGATTGAACAATGTCTGCATGTGATTGAAGGTCTTAAAACATCAATGTATTGTTATGTAGCAACTAGCATATCTCTTTCACCACCCTCTTTTTTTGTTTATGTTTAATCACTTTACAAGGTTGGAACATAATGCACAAGGCATTTTGTAATAAAAGTATCTGAGGAATCATCATAGCAAACTAGTCTTGTCATAATAACATAAAGACATATTGTAGAAAATAATGAGCTGGATATGTTGAAAAATAAGTAGTAAAAATTTGACGGACACAATCGGCAAACAATGATCATCATCAGTTGAAAACATCACATACGAATTTTTACATGATCAGACTTCCTCTTACAGGTCAAACAAAATTTCACATTTAATGAAATGATATCAATTGGTAAGGTTCGTGTCCAGGTAGTCAAGGCACAAAGGCGCAAAAAAGCCCAAGGCTTGCGCCTTGGGCTTTTTTGCGCCTTGCCCCTTTTTGTGCGCCTTAGTTGCGCTTTTTTTCCTGCTGTCACTGTAAAAACTGCACTTACAAGTACAACTTAATATATAGTTTTGACAATAAATAATAGCTGAGTTTGCAATTTTAATGATAAAACTTCATAAGTTCATGTCACAAACCAAAATAAGTAGTCGAAAAACCATTCAACCTAAATTTACAACAACGAAATACTTAAAATGAAAAAAGCGTGCTGTTTGCGCTTTGGGCTTTTTTGCGCTTTGGGCCTTTTTGCGCTTTTGGGCCTTTTTGCGCTTTTTCGCGCTTCACTAACAGGTGAGCCTTGAACTCAAAAAAGCCCCCTAATTGTGTCTTGCGCTTTTTTGCGTCTAGGCGCGCGTCTTGACTACATAGGTTCGTGTATCATAAAAACTTGAACTGTCAACGCATTCATAACGTAGACATGGTGCAAACGTCTACATTCATAAAAGTTACCCAAAAAAGGCAGTAGCAGCAAAACAATATTCATCTTGTTGATGCTAAGAGGACCGCTACTCTCTATACAACGTATTTAGAAATCCTTGGGCCGTTTATATTCAGGACAACTAGTCACCAACTCGGAGAGAGAGAAGGAAGGAAGGTGGTTTGTTTGTGGCATGTGTGTGCACACTCCATCAAAAATCCTAAAATCATTACCGAGCTTATAGAATTTTACTTTGAAATCAATGCCCTCATTGTTCTTCCAGGATGTTTCTTTCCTACATCTGTCAGAGGTAGGACCCTTTTGGTATCTCTACTGAATTGTAAGGTGATTGCATGACTGCTCATCTTCTCTCGGGTTTTCTTCAAGAACCTGACTTTTTACTAAAACTAACCCTTTAAATAGGACTAGAAGAATGTGTTTTTGTAAGAGGAAAATGAGTGTTATTTTATACTAAAATTAGATAATACTAGACAACATAGGTATTCAGGTGAGCATTTCGCAAAAGGATGTACACATTATACCCAATGTTTTAAAAAAACGCGCCTGAGGCGCGCCTTGAGGCACGCCTTGAGACGAGGCGGACGGTAAAACGCCTAGAGGCGTGGTTTGAAAGGCGTTTTCCTCGTAAGGCTTAAGCCTCACGCTGTTGAGACGTGAAAATCACCAAAAGCGTACGTCTTAGAGCCTCAAGCAACTGAGGCGTACGTGTATAGATGTTTAAAAAAAAAAAAAAAAAAAAAAAAAAAAAAAACCTTACCTCGATTGAAATTACATTCGAACAGGAATCGAATTGATTCCAGTTAAGGAATCGAGTTCGATTCCTCTTAAGGAATCGAATTCGATTCCTGTGAAGGAATCGAACTCGATTCCTCACTGGAATCGAACTTGATTCCAGAGGAATCGAGTTCGATTCCTTACTGGAATCGAAAGAGAAAAGGTTTTTTTTCTTGTCTTTTTTTTTTAATACAGAGTGCTGTTTATATTATTATTTTTTTCATTTTTTTCGGATGTCCGGGCTAGTTTAAAAATGAGCAAACGCCTCATCTTTCTCCGAAAGGCTTACGCCTCAACGCGTCGAGGCTTACGCCTCACCTCATGGACGCGAAAACGCCTCGCGTACGCCTTTTGCGTTTTAAAACATTGATTATACCTTAACTTAGATACTTATATACCTAATTATTTCTTAAAGAAACAATTTGATAATTTTATGAGGATATAAAAACGTAAATGAGATTGTTATCATTAATCATAGTGTTTTTGTATCAAAGCCTCTGCTTTTTGTAAGAAACATGTCCCGACCTATTGAAGAATATGAAAAAAATTATTATATCCGAAATTGATGATTAGTTAGCCATATTTATGGTTTAACATAATTATTAAGTTGTCTACTGAATAGATAATTAAATATACAAGTATTCAAACTGAGTTATACTGGATTTACGATCAATGAATACGTTTGTTCATCAATTGTGAGGTGTTTGATGCAAAGACTCTGCATTTTCATCAAAAGTGGTTCAATTAATGGTTGGAAGAATTTATTCTTATTACAATATAATCTAGTTTGAGTCCAACGTACAGCTTATTTTATTGCCTCAGACAAAACTATCATTTTCTAATCCTATTGGAAGTTCTCCAAGTTTAAGAAAGGGTCAAGATTTTTTGAAAGACCGAGAGAACATGCAGTGATTTTATCATTTTTTATATGGTTATTAAATCATTGCTTAAATAACAATGTATAAATATTTGAATATGGTATTAATGGGACTGTTTTTATCAATCATGATGTTTTTGATGCAAAGGCTCCGCATTTTCATTGTAAACTTGTTCGATTAAATGGTAGGATTAATGTTGTTTTTATTTTAAGCTTGTTTCAAGGTTTTTAAAAGACTGAGAACCATTCGTGACGTTATCATTTTGCAGGTCATTAAGAATGCCTAAAGAATAACCTCTGGTTTAGGCGTGTAGTAAAAAAAAAAAAAAAAAAAAAAAAAAAAAAAAGATTGCTCTGATTGAAGAGAAAAATGACAATACAACCAGAAGATCATTAACGATTTTTATATTTTGATAAGATATCAGTTCAAATTGTAGGTTATATTAAATTTCATTTCATTTCTATTTTGAAATTAGTAAATAGTTTAATTTAAAGTTTCATATAATTATTAAATTGTTTTTTAAATTATTTTGTATAAGCAGTAATGCGATCTAAATTCATTATGTGTTATCAATTATAAAAAAGACCTATATGCCTTTTTTTAAGAAACACGTTCAATTGCTAGGTATAGAATGAAAACAAATACAAAATAATAAATCTATTTTGTTTTTCAAAATAGGAAATAAGTAGTTATTGAGAATATGATCGTATCTCAGCACATTGTACACGTTTTTGGGAAAACTAGAGTCTGATTAAAACATAAAAAACCTTAAAGTCCAATCTGATTCAAAGATGGTAATTTTGTACCAAAAAATAATAATATTAATATATACTCGGATTAGATAATATATGGCAATAATATATCTCGTTCAATCTGATTCAAATTAAATCCAGATTCAACAAAAATGGATGGGCAAACAAAAAGATCTAAAAATCGAATGGCAGCAAACAGTGGAGCTTGAGCCATTGTCGCTGCATATGTCACATCTAGGGGTGAGCAGAACTCAATTTTGACTTTTTCCCCCCTTCAAATGATAGTTCCAACCTAGTAGGTTTAACAGTCAAGCAATAGAACCAAACAAATTATAACAGTGGTTCGTAATTGGATCTAAAAAAATGCCTGGTTAAGATTGGTTTTTATTATTCTTTGGATTCGGTTGGTTTTGAAATTTTAACAGTGGTTATACTTGATCCAAAATAAACTAATTTATTGTTAATGCTTAGACAAAAATAGAAATAACAGAAAATATGATAACAAACAAGGTTTTCAAAATAAGATTCAAAGCGTAAATCGTAAAACTCAAACTATGAATCGAAACGGGATTTAAATCGTAAATTGTGGATTCAAAAAACATGTATTTTAAAATTTGCACATACTTTGAAATTAATTTTGATATTTAAACTTCTACATCTAAATCTAAAACATCATTTCCTCTTTTGTTCCAATTTTAATTTGTTTCTAAATGATTAAAATTGGAATTGTAGACCCAAATAAGTATATTAAATATATTAATTTGAATTGAATTATATTTCTGAAGTGTGGTATTCGCTTGGCTTGAATTGAAATATAAATCGAATCGTAAAGGGAGAGATTCGATTTAAAACGGAATTCAAATCATAGGATTTTAAGATTTTTGACAACAATGATAACAAAAATTAATTTTGAGGCGAGTATTCATTTAAATATGCAAATTAAATTATTACATCGATAAAGAAATATCAACCATTATATGTGGTGAAATATACATAATACAAATTCTAAGTCGAACGTTTAATTGTCAGATGCAAGTACCATCATATGCATTTGTATTTCTTTTCAGAATTAGGATTCATTTTTTGGTCCTTTTAACAAGAAAGGAGATCGATTTCATATATTTCAAGTATCCATTAACAAGCTTATCTTTGAATGTGTACTATAATTTTTACGTGTGAGTTGCTTATTCAAAAAGAATAAAAAATAGCAGAAAAAGATGGTTGAATTATATAAGACTGGATCCACAAGGTTTTAGAGTCATCAAGGAATTGAGAATTGGAAATTTTTGATGTTCTGAATTTTAAATCTATTCATGTTACAATTTGATCCTAAAAGATTGTGGCACAATTTTTCAAGTTGAACGTTGAATTTCTTAAATTGTTCGTGAATTTCTAGATCTGAAATCTGAATCCACGGTTTCTAATATAATCAAAATTAGCATAAAACCCATTCCAAAATATGTACTTCAACAAGCAAATATAGTCATCCCTTCTATTAAAACGGTGCAATATAGTGCGCACAACGCTATTTGTAATGAAACAATCCAAAGAATCGTCACAGTAAACTAGTCCCCTCAATTGAAAGGACGTAACTATCAGAACTTGAATCTATAACCAGTGAAAACACAATGGTTTGACTTTGCAATAATTCCAAGATGATAATGCCTCATTTTGTTGAATCTCGTCTTCCTAAAGTTCAAAAATGACATTTTAAACGATATCTACGGTGAAACAAATGAGATTTGAGACAATGGTCAAAACTGTCGTAAGGGACTATCTATTTAAGGAAAATGATATCTTTTAGTATTCGGACCTTTTTAAATATGTGATTTTTTTTTTTACATGATTACTCATAAAGATTTCTTGTAATTTATCTGCATATTAGTAAAACAGAAGACTGAAGACGTTACGAAACAATCGAATTGAAAACAAATATGAGAACATAGATTTTGTCAAAACCACGGTTCGTACCTTACTCCTGGCTGCAAAAAATAAAAAAAATTATTTTAGTAAAAATCGAAATTTTAACTCGTGATCTTGTATTAAAAAAACTTATTTTTGTCAGAACAAATATTCAAATTTGTAACCTCATGTTAGGCATAGGAGCAGTTTTTGGAATTTTCATGTCTACAACGGAAAACTATAATACCAAACATGTAACAACGATCAAATATGAATTTTCTTTTCTTTTTGTTATGCTTATCTCTAAAGGAAAACGGGGAAAAATCAGCCTTCCCTACATCTTTTTATTGTATTTCTGTTCTTATTGTATGTATTGAATTGCACTGTTAAAAATACCTTAGTTAGGAACGAAACCATTAACAAACAATGGGAAATTTATCACCCTTCCTTAACTACAAAATGATTGATATTTATTTGGTCATTCGTAATCATTTTAAATCTAAAAACAAAATTGGACATGAGTTAAGAATACAAAATTATAAACTTGTAGAATAGACAAATTTCTCCACATAAATTGGATTTAATTGGTTACTTGCAAGGATCTTCACTAAGTTTCTCTTGAAAAGCCTGATAACGCATATCATATCACGAATTATCAACAAATTAAGAGATATTGGAAAAATAATCAAATGATTAAATAGTTTCATTCATGCAGTTATTTGGTTAAGCTAACCATTATATTTTACAACTTTGTCTAACTTTTCGAACAAATTTAATCGAAAATTCATATTATGTGAAATTTATTTTCTTAAAAGATTAGAATATAGATATGGAGTTAAGTGTTTTATAAAGGTTTGGCAAAAGTCTTGATGATACACAATGCTATATAATTAACTACAAGTAAAAGAGGCTGCAGCATTTCCGCAAAATGCTAGTTAAACCCATTTGGTGAATGAATAATATTTCATCTTTCATTTCTAATCGAGATTATAAACCAACAAGGCATGGTTGAGTGTATCATCTCATTTTGATACAAGTTCTATATCATGTCAACCATAAGCTTGAACGCGTTGGTGGCAGCCTGATTCGTGTATGCGTGCTCGGATTAAAATTAATTTAAAAAAATTTAAAGTCATAATATTTTGAATGAATGACTAATTTTCAAATCAGACAAATATGAACTTCACCAAATCAAATAATGCATATGGAGAAAAGCAAACTAAAATTTTAAAGAGGGTCGACTTACACTCTTAAGGGTCATTATTACCTAGCTATGACGGTACAGTACAATCTTTATCATTATCCTCAATAATCCAAGAATTTTTTATTCTGAGGTGTCAAAATCTGCGAAGTCTGAAATGCATGAGTCTCGGGGAATTGGAGTTATATGCGGTTGCAATTAAATTACAATAATTATCTAATGAATCTATGTTAAGGCTAATACCATCTACACTATCAAAAATTATAATGAAAAGGGTTTATACTTCATACTTCTAAACATTCGATAAAAAGTTGGCATGGGTTTATCACCATATTTTAGGGAGCTCCTTTCTCATAAATCGTCAAAAATCAAAAGCTAAAATCAACCAATTCTATCAAAATGAGCAAACGAACGAGACTAAAATGTACACTAAAAAATTTGACGAAATATTAAATATTTGTATCATGCAATTCCAACACACCATCTGTGGCAAACTGCGGATGAAGGACTTAGCTACCAAATTAAAATCCAACCTAGAACAGAAGCATATTGGAGCATTTATGTCAGACTGTTGATAAAGCTCGAGCATTCTTAGCTGATTAGTCTAAGAAGGTATACAATGAGAATCAGATTGGGTTCCAAACCATAATTAAGAGCACATGCTATAAATCCAATCCATCATTCTATAGAAACTTGTACACATACAATAACATCCAAGGACAAAAAGAATTATACCGATTACATCCAAGAACGATTTAATCGTACAACTCAAAAATAAGGATTTTCATCAAATTAGCATAGACAATATCCTAATTTTTCTTGGGCTAACTTAAAAAAAAAAAAAAAAAAAAAAACACACACACACACACACAACCAATGAACAAGTTTTGACGTTGTTACAGGAAAATTATGATACATATTCAGTTGCAACCTTTAATACATATGCTCAACTGAAATATGGTTCAGAAATAATTCACAAATTGGATTCACGACAAATTCTGACTAAATAAAAAATTTCCAGATCTAGGTTTCAAATTCATGTTTTATAAACAACTTTTGACCATTTCAACGAATTTCGCATTTATCTTAAAAAACATGTGTCGCTATTGTTTTATATATGACATTAGAAAAGGAATTGATCTAAAATTCAAGACTTCGAAATGGCAATTCCCTAACAACGAAGGCCAAAACTTATTCGTTGGATTTAATGCAGTTCCAAGCACCAACTGCTTTCTTTACAATCATTTTTCACAAAAGTCATGCATTATATATAAGTTAGAAACACTTGCATATGGATATGACAATCCATCCAGTGCAACTAATGTGACGCTAGTAGTCCAAACTCTAGTGTCACCAATCGCTAGACCACTTGATCTATTTATTCACATATCGATGTACACTGGACCTGAATCACCTAAATGATTTGCTCTTTAAATCAAAAATCGACGAACGCCAACAGGCAAAACAAAAGGATCTAAGAGTCAAGTGATTACAAACAATGGCATCTAAACCATTAGTGCTACATCAGTTGCATTGGATACTGTCGTACCCTTTTGTAAGTGTTTCTCATCCCTACAAATGTGCTGCTTTACGAAATTAAAATTCCACAAATCGACCTAACAAGTCTTTTACATTATTGTAGGAAACTGTGATTTTGAAAAGAAAATAAGTATTGATTTATATACAATTTTGCTATTGCTTTGTCTCAAAAATGCTAGTGAATTTCTGAATTTGAATTTGGATCCATGAATTAATCAAAATTTGTAGTAAACACAATTCCATTAATTTTGTGCTTCACCATGATACATTGGTTTGACTTCTCTATGATTCCAAGCATGTCCCTAAGTCTATTCAGTTTATTTATTCTAGTAAAATACAAAAGGCAAGGTCATGACATATTATATGATTAAAAAAATTTGTACCGTTACACCAATACAGCGAAGTTATGAGAATGGCTTTACCAAATCAAATCCTTACAGAAATAGTACAATACTACAATGATTCCAGAGACATGCATTGGTTTATTGTGCTTAGTCTTTTGAGTATGATCAAGGACAAGTGAGAAAATAATACTGACATCGCATGATGTACCCTCTTTTCCAATGAGTCCGCAGAACTAAACAAAAATAAAACTGTGTGAAGATGGTAATAAGTCCTAAAGATGATCAACAAATACAATAGGTGAAGCAAATTTAACAAGAAATAACACCCTATTGTAAGAAAAACTGATGTGCTAGTAGTAACCAGAACAAAAGCAGAAATAACAGAGAGAAAACTACTAACTTTTTTATTAAAAAAAGGTGGGTAGATTAAGCAAAAAATGGTAATGTGGCACACAAACATATGTTCCATTAACTATAAGAGTGTACATATCATTTGAGCATACATTATGGAAAAGGAGTAACTTTCACTATCTAAAATTAATCCACTTCTAAGTGTTAAATAACAAATTTACACTAGTCAAAGGCTCAACCTGAAAACGAAGAAGAGATGAACACATAAATCAAGAGAAGAGAATATTTTCATCAAAAAATTATATTTAATTTTAAAAATGAGAGAAAAATTTTGGATGATACAAAAATGTCTAAGGTTCGTATTATCTATACTATTTGATGTATACCAATTTAAACCAATGCTAAATATTGCCTTTATTATAGATAATCTAAATATTACATTTATTATAAATATTCTAAACAAGAACTACAAAATTGCATGATTCTAATTTCTCTAATTTACATCACTATGATATTGTTGCAGCGATACTAACATTCATTTGGTTGCAAAGGAAGAATTGGTCATAATTTGATAATTTCTAATGAAGATGATTATATCATACTTGATAGCATTTTCAAATTTCCTGAATGAAGAAGCATCTCATTCCATGGAAAATGAGATTGACGCAGATCATCGTATTCCCTTCTGTTTGGATGATGTAACATTTATTTGAAATCTTAGCATGAAGGATTCACACCCATAAAAGAATTAAAGACATGTTTGTGATATTCATATCTAAATCTTATTTTAAGAAGATGAGCACAAATGATAGCTCTTCAATTAGCATGCTAGATAGAGCAATCATAGTATGGACGAAGGTGAAAAACTTAATGACTGGGTTGTCCAAGTCTATTTCATTTAACTTCTGATGTATGTGAAAGGTGTTTATGGTAAGGCACATTTTCTTCCCATTTGTAAAGTCATTATCATGCTACAAGGCTTCGTTGGCGTTAATTCACAGTAACGTAGTGAATCCTTGCAAGACACCAGTGAAGAAGCCAAATTCAGAGGTTTTATCAACCAAGAAGCAAAAATATGAAATTTCTTCTCTGACGGCTCAGGAGTATTTTATGGTTGCAACGGTAGTTCGATGCAGCTTTTCAAATTCATGATCACATTACCATCTTCGATGACAACCAAAATGCCAAGAACCAAACGAGATTGAGCATTATTTGATTCGTGAATGCGTACGGAGCAAAGCTAACATCGTCAATGCTTTCCCGGTGTCTCTCTAACGGATGGTTTTAAGATTTCCATTCTCGTCTTTGAATGGTCTCTAACTCTCTCTATAAACCATTCTTTTTTTCCTTTCTATTGGGTTTTTTTTTTTGGTTGTTTTTTTTTTTTTTGGGGGGGGAGGGGGGGGGAGTTGTTATAGTATGCACTTACGTTAGTGTCTTTTATACGAACATCTAGAGAATCCCTTGTTTAAAATCCATAATGTAATGCTTAATGTGAATCCAAAAGATTCCATCAGTAAACATAAATTGTGCAATATTTTGTCATTTTGTATTATCCATAGAAATACATTGGGCTTGTTCTATCTCAGTACACAAATATGCGAATGCACTTTAACATGTACATCATCACAATAATACAAACTAATATCATGCCAAGTATGCAAAAAATAGATACAAGTACGTTAACAGCATTAGTAAGCATACCTTTTAGCAATAAAAGTGTCATTGTTATACATCGAACTATGACCCAAGACACGAGATACCATATCCGAGCTAATCGTGGGATAATGAGTATAGCAAATTACGTTACATCCAAATAATCTGGCAAGAGGATATGTAAAAGCATATCCACTCGTGTCAAAATAAACCTTGGGGGTAAATTTTTGTAGGGCCTCCCATGAAAGGTAAATTGAGCCTAAACTTTGTCCAATCATGGTAAATCGTGGAAACATCTTCTCCTCGATCCATTTTCTTTTTGACAGATGAATAACCTAAAAATCAAACAACCAAAGCTAGCATAAAAATTTCAGTCATCATAACACCACTTGCATACTTACCATATATGTCGTAACTAACTCTTGCATGAACAATTGCTTACAACTCAGAGCTGAGTGCTTCTAAGTGTTATTCGTCTATTATATATGTCAAAGAGATACAAAGTAGTCTAACAAACAAGCATACCTACTTCATATTGAAATCTAATACCGTTTGCACAGCATGACCCCGTATCTAATTCAAAAAGAGGGTGCATTTAGCACATTAGCCAGTTTCAATTGGCAGTTCACAAAAGTTAAAAATATACAATGCCAACACTGCGGTGCAATAATTTTCTACCCAATATTCAAAGGCCAAGTGAAATTGGTTAAGATGAAACCCATATTGGGATGCATTTAAGATGCTAAATTGGCTAAACCAAAGCTGGCAGCTTGATAGACAAAAGGAGGCTGCCATCGTTACAGTTAAAAGGAAAAGGAATAAATGACTAGGTAACTTACCGAAACAGGTCGAAGAAGCTTCACTCCAAATCGCTCTAGGGCGCGAAAAGACAAGCTATCAGGCGTGGCAATATCTCCAGTGTAGATAGCGATCTGGAGATCCGGATTGAGTTCCTGGGTAGCTTTGACGGCGCACCATAAAACTCTTTCTCCCCCGCCGCCATCGTTTGTGTACGGATGGAAAAAGCCGACGGCTGAACGGCGTTTATTTCTCGAAGAAATAATGGCTGTTAAAAGGACTGTTAAGATCGCTGTGAGGATTGTAAATATTAAAGTTAAGAGGATGAGGAAGATCGCCATTCCAAATTGCAAAATGACGGCAGAAAGATCAGTGGTTTTGGCAAAACTCAAAGATGCATATTTTGGCTTCGCCTATTGACACCGTGCTTTTACTTTTACGCCCACATATAAAAAAAAAAAAAAAAATTATTTCACTCTTTACCCACTAAATAGATGGTAGATATTTTTTTCAATTGTTTTCGCATCTACCACCTTTCTCCGCATAAAACTATGGAATAAGCAAAGTTTCATAAATTAAAAACATATGTTGATGACTATAAATCAGCACCACCATATGCAGTTGATTTTCATTTATGACAAATAAATAAGAGAAAAAAATGGATGACTATAGTTCGAGAATTATGACACGATCTTCTTTCTTTCATTGTTAGTCACGTTTGTTTGTCTCCGTTGTTGATCGCCGAGAAGAACTAAAGTTTTGGTAATTTTGGAGGAATGAGGAAGTAGTAAAATAAGAGTGAAATAAAAAAAGGAAAAAAAAATTATAAGGACAAATTAATTAAAAAATTATTCAAAAGGACAAGCCACTAATAATTTATCCATAAGGACAGTAAATAGGCCAGCCCAACATAATCCCTTTTTTATTACGTTCTTTTTATCGTTTCCATCTTCTCACTGAAAATCATAGTCGTTGAGCGCCTCTTCCATCAAACCCTAATCAACTCGGACGATCAACTTCCACCATGGTCGCCTCTTCCATTAAACCCTAATCGCCTCCGGCAAATAACTTCCGCCTCTTCCATCAAATTTCTCGATCTCCTCACTGATTTCCAACGCGATTTCTTCCTCAACAATCTGACTCGCGCAAATTTCTCGATCTCCTCAACGATTTCATCATTTTTGATTTCGTGAATTCGTTGTAGAAAATCAAACGAGAGAGATGAACGAGAAAAAAATCGCCGGGAAATACTTTTTTTTATGGACAATTTAGCAGCAGTTTTTAGGTATCAGTTTGCGTGTTTTAATAGTGTTATGCTTTTGTGTTTATAATTTTGGTGCAATATTAGTTTTCTACATACTATTGCATTAGTTTTGCAACTCAATCGTAATTATGTCATTTTAATCAATCAAAGTGGGATGTAAACATTTTTTGTATTAGTTTTTTTTTTGAAATATCATAGCAGTTTTTAGGTATCAGATTTATATTTTCTAGTTGAATTTACATCATAGTAGTTTTTAGGTATCAGTTTTATATTTTTTTAGGTATCAGTTTATATTTTCTAGTTGAATTTACATCATAGCAGTTTTTAGGTATCAGTTTTATATTTTTTTTAGGAATCAATTTTAAAATATAGAATGGGGAACAGTCGAACTTATTTCGTTATAATCAACCAAACTGTGATGTAACATTTTTTGCATTAGTTTTAGTTTTAAAATAGTGCAACATTAAATTTAGTAGAAAATGATACCTAAGTTGGTATAAAAATGATACTCACTCATTGTACAAAGTGAAAACTGTTACTTTACACTATTAAAAAACTGATATGTGCATGTGAAATGATCATTTATGATGCATAACATTTACATCTGATACTCATAAATCATATCATTAAGTTCTATGTTGTTTTTTTATTAATCAGGATGATCATTTTGTTAATCCGTGGGCAAGAGACATTAAGTTGACTACATCTCCTCTTCTGTTAGCTATGCATGAATGTAGTATCATTTTTAACTAGGTATTGGTATCATTTTCTTATCTGTTGTTACTTTTCAGCAATAATGTATAAATTTTAGTTGAAAAGTGGTATCAGATTCTTATTTCTAACCATCAATAAAGAATAAATTTTATAATAATATTTCTAACCATCAATATTTTTCATACATACAGCAGATTGTGGAATATTTGTTATCATATTTATGGCATCACACAACAGATCTGAAGTTACGCTGAAGGTGACAGAAGAAAACATGGATAAAACAAGAGCAATGATTGTGTGCGAAATACTATCAAATCATGCTAGCTGCTGGAATTTGGTTCGATTCATCACTGGATTGAGCAAAAAAAACTACAAGAAAATGAATGAATTAATGTCTAGAATAGTGTTGTATGTAACTAGATTATGTTTGAAAACGATGTTTTTTATTTCAGTTTTATATGTAAACAGTTTAAAATGTTTTGCAAATCAGTAATGACTATTATGTACATGTTGATGTATTGAACATTAATCTTGCTTATGTACATGTTGGTTGATGGAATGATTGTTATGTTGGATGGCAAATTAATGGTATCAAATTTTGTCAGTATTGATACTCTGAAAGTCATGCAGTTTTTAGGTATCACTTTTATATTTTTTTAGGTACCAGTTTTATATTTTCTAGTTGAATTTACATCATAGCAGTTTTTAGGTATCATTTTTATATATTTTTTTAGGTATCAGTTTTATATTTTCTAGTTGAATTTACATCATAGCAGTTTTTAGGCATCATTTTTATATATTTTTAGGTATCACTTTCATATTTTCTAGTTGAATTTACATCATAGCAGTTTTTAGGTATCATTTGTATATTTTTTAAGGTATTAGTTTTATATTTTCTAGTTGAATTTACATTATTATGTTGGTATAAGTTTTGATTGTGTATGAAATTCTTGCAGATACCGCATGCTGCTGGAATTTACTTGAATTCAAGACTGGATTGAGTACAAGTAAAAGTAAATGCATGAATGCATTCTTGGAATGGGGAGCAGTGTTGTATGTACTTATATTGTGTAGGAAAACAATGTATCCTAGTATATCAGTTATGTATAGTTGTAGGTATCATATGATACAAGTGGGTATTATTGTGTATTATTGAGAATAATCTCATTTTTGTGATAATTGAATTGAATCGATTGCTATTATTTTTTAAATCAGTAGGTATTATTGAGAATAAATATTATTTTTGTGAGATTTGAATTGATTAGATGGGTGTTATTTTTTTATCAGTGGGTATCAGTTAGAATTAATGTTGTGTATATCAAAAAAAGTCAATTACCAAAGCAAACAACACAAATCTACCTACTTGCCACAGTTCTCATACACAAAGCCATAAAAATGATACCTAGAAAAATATAAAAATGATACCTAAAAACTGCTTTAATATTTTAATGACAAAAGCAATACAGAAAATGTTTGAATCACAATTTGATTGATTAAAATGAAATAAATTCAATTGAATTACAAAGCTAGTGCAACAGTACATCAACAAAATTAATACAGCAACAAAAAGTAACTAAAAAAACATAGCACAGTGAATTCAGTAAAAATGATACCCAAAAAAATATAAAAATGATACCTAAAAACTGTTGTAATGTTTTAAATAAAAAGTAACACAAAAATTACTTACATCACAGTTTGGTTGATTATAACGAAATAAGTTCGACTGTAATACGTAGATAATGCAACAATACAACTACAAAATAAATACAACATTAAAACACAACAACGAATATAAAACAGTGTTAAATAAACAAAAATGATACCTAAAAAAATATAAAACTGATACCTTAAAACTGCTCGATTCAAACATAATCATCGTTAATCTTGTGAACATAATCGAAATATTTTTTAATAAATTTTAGTCGATTCTAACAGAATTATCGTTAATCTCGTGAACGAAATCCGAAATCAATACACTCGAGAGTGATTTTGCAATCTGAAACTCAGATCGAGAGATCAGATGTCGAGATCAGATCTGATCGAGATATCAATATGCTCGAGAGTGATTTTGCAATATGAATCAGAAGAAGAAGAAAAATGCGCTGGAGAAGGAAAAAAAACGCGCTGGAGAAGAGATGCGAGATCAAGGGAAGCGCGATGTCCGAATGAGGAAGAAAAAGAAATCAACGCACGTGAAATAATAAAGAATCAGTATATTGTCCTTATGAATAAAATTTTAGTGGGTTGTCCTTATGGATAAAGAAGCCCAAAAATTTGTCATTGTGATCATTTTCCTGATAAAAAAATTGGTAGAGTACTAGACATAACCCCATAAAAAATGAGGACAAAAATGAAATCAACGGGTTAAGAAAAGTAAAAGATGAGGTATGAGTTATTTTCTTAAAATACTGGGGTGGGAAAAACAATTGACGGAGTGAGAATAGACATAGTCGCATATTTTTACTTTTAGAGATATCAATCTGATTTCGTCTCGGAGGTAGGTTTGATCAGTTAACTGCAACATTCGGTTAATCGAATGTTCAATTAATCGAATTTATCGGCTAATACGGTTTGGTTGAGATCGGTTAAGTTTGTTAACCGTAATATTATATATATATATATATATATATATATATATAATCTATATGAACACAAAATTAAAAACGCAAATCGTAGACCATTGGATTTATTTGTCTTTACGTAAGAGGTGGAATTCAGGGGGAGATCCAATGGTTCACAATTTGTGTATCTGATTGTATGATGACAAAAAAAGAAACCTATACGACTCCTCTACATCTCAAACCAAATACAGCACTTGCAGCAGTTACTTCTAAAGATATACAGAAATGAAAAATCATTGTTCTTAGAACTCCTCATAACATTGCACCAAAAGCTACTAAAAAGGGAGAACTGGCTTCTAACTTTTTCTGAACCCCTATATATAGAATTTGGTAGGTTTTGGAAATGTTGAAGTTGGTTCTTCCTTTTTAGTAGGTTTTGGTGCAATGTTATGAGGAGTTTCAAGAACAACCATTTTTCCTTTCTATATTTCTTTAACAGTAATTGTTGTAAATGCGGTATTTGGTTTGAGATATAGAGGAGTTGTAGCGGTTTCTTCTTTTGTTATCGTTCTTGAAGCTATATTGTTTATTTGTATTAAAGAAACTGACAATATATAATCATTACCAAGTATTTTTTTCTATAGCTTTTTGGCTATATCTAGATCATGATATCCCTCATATACTGGTCTCCCATATTTGGAGTTTTGTTCAAAATGTTTTATTTTTGGGATTATTTCTTTCCAAACAGAACATATGGAAAAACGTTTTATTTTGTATATTAGAAAATAGTTCCACAATGTGTATAGAATACTCATCTTCTGTTTACTATCTTGAGGAGCAGTAGAGATGTTTCATATATTAGATAACACTAAGTGTTGATCATCAAATAATTGGACTTTAGTGACATTTTTTTTAGTATAGATCTTCAGAAACTTTTTGCTATCAAACTGTAAATATCTTTTAATAAAAAAATTACAAAGGTATTATGTAGATGCTAATATATCTAGTTTTGATACATATAACAGAGGGTATATTTATGGTATTATATATTGTTTGGGACATAAACTAGGTCTTTATCTTTTATATCTATAGTTTGTTCTTCTAGTCCGATAAAGAGTCTAGAAAGAGTATCGGAAAGTATATTTGTTTTTCCCTTAATGTGTAATTTTAGTACCATAATTTAATATAGTGTGCCTTAATTTTATCCATCTATTGTTTATAGTGGATTTTTCTTTACTTTTATGAACATATTTTACTTTAGCTTCACAGTTAGTTCTCATTGTAATTTCTGTACGAGATATGGTAAATAAACGGAATGTTTTAAGGCAATATATTATAGCAAGTATCTCATAATCTAAAGATGTCACGTATCTTTTTTCTTTACAAGTATTAGAAGTATATCTACATATTTTTTTCTATAGACTTAGGGTCATACTTTTAGGTTTTTAATAATATGATACCTTCCCATCTATGAGATGATCCATCAGTTTCTATTACCAAATATTCTGATTCAAGTGGTAATGTTAATGGTTTTAATTTTTTAATTAGTTCTTTGATTTTCTGGACTTGTTTTATATTTTCCTCATTAAATTTCGTTTTTCATTTAGGGCTTTCTTTGTTATACAAAGGTCATGTGCATTTTGGTAAATTTTGCAAAAAAGGTCTAGCATAATTTATTAATCTAAGAAATTATTGTAATTGTTTTAAGTTTTCTATTTTATCTGGGAATTCCAATATTTTTCTAAATATATGAAGTTACAATTCTATTTGTCATTTTTCTATTTTTACTCCTACTAAACCAACTGTATTTTAAATAATTCAATTTTATTTTTACATATAATCAGACCATATGTCTCAAATAATCTGAGTACATTATATAACTGAGAAATGCGCTCTTTCTTTGTTTTAGAGGAAACAAGTACATCATCTATATAAGCACAAGTAAACTTGTTACAATGTCTAAATATATAATCCATTTTCCTTTGGAATATTTATGGAGCATTTTTTAATCCAAATGGCATACTAGCCATTCATGGTGTCCTTCACAACATGTGAATGCCTTTTTGGTCAAATTTAGAAAACCAGCAATGTTTTGGCTCCGCATCGATGCTTCGCATGCCGCCATCATGAGATCCGTCCTTCCCCAAATTATATCAGTTTGCCTTTTCCAAGCCGTCGTCCTCAACTCAAGGTTAAAGCCTTTTGCCCTGAATCCCGCTACCGCTAGCAGTTTTCCGCTCATCACCCCCGCTCCTATGTCGTTGACTGCTAGTAAGTTCTCTTACGGTTAAATGTATTTCAAGTTTTTCAACTTCGGTTTAACATGAGTATAATTGGTGTGAGTTTGTCCTACTGCTTATCCTTGTTGGTTGCCTATTTGATTTTAGTTTTTTCTCCAGTTATTGAACAAACGTTTTGCACCAGGTTTCAATTGTGGTTTACACTTTAATGTTTGGAAATTTGCACGTAATAGTTGGGCACTTTTATTTCTCTGTTCCCTGTCATGAAACCAGAACCTCACTTAGTTATGATCGTTCTGTTTATCTAGCTATTGTCGCACCCTTTTATTTGTCAAAGCTAAGTACTTTTAACCATATACGTCTTGGTACTGTTGTCTACATATGAAGTACGTGGTGTGTTGAGTACGTATTCACGGATTTATGGTTTACATGTGGCCAATACTTACCACTTTTAAAAGGTATAAGACTTCCCATAACACAGTATTAGTTGAGTACGCACTGTTATTTGCATGTCGCCTTCGTTTTATTTTGAAAATCATGAACTCTACGCTCGGAAAATTTGCGTATTTATCTGATATTGATGCCTTGCTTATATCTTGCAACCAAACTTGTATCAATGTATATAGAGTCACGCCTGTGAAATTTTCCTATTTGTTTACACATATATTCCCATGCTACATCCCTTGCTGTCACTACTTTCTACCATTTAGTTTACTTCTGTTGTGATTTAATGCTAAAATAAAATGCATGCAGGGTTGAGGGTACAATTGCACTACCTTGTTCATTTTATTTTTTTTGGAAATGTTACCCATTTGTCTAGATACTTCATGCATGGCTTTAAACCTGAGTAATGACCTTCTATTTTGGTGCCACGTCTAAATATACACAAACCGGACGCTTCAAACTTTTGTATTCTTGCATGTATTTATGTACATGTGCCCACGTTTGCTATGCCTTGTTTGTTTCCAATCCTTAGGCTCTTGTTACTTCCTACTCTTTGAAATGAATGTTTCACATATGCAGTCTTGCTTGGTTAGTTACATTTCAGTAGTTTTCACGAATTAATATGCTACAATCATTGATATTGTTGGGATTAAACGGATTATATTCCATGTTTGACAAAGTTTACTAACTTAAAATAAGTTTAATCATGACTCGAGTGTTTTATGTTTTTGCGTGAAACACTCGGATCAGGTTCTAAGTGTTCTAGATTTAAGGATATTCCGCTAGCAAAGAGGAGAGGCACGTGAAGACGCGTTGTGCACACAAGGCTCGTCTGAACCGTAACTTTTTAATTCAAAAAAAATAAAAATTCATGTACATATTTTATTTTATTCTTCCGCTGTAAAAACTGATTTGTACAACTCTGATATTACGTATATAAAATTTTATTCTGCTATTATTTATATTGTACTCTATGATTCTGTGTGTGTATTTTCTATTTAAACCCTGTAAGCTAAATAATGATTCGCCGTTTTGAGCGTCTTGAGTTGGTTTAATTACCGATTCGAGATCGTCAAAAAGGCAGGTCATTACAGAAAACATACCTGTTTAGTAATCGAAAAAGAAGAAGATGTCGTGTAGCTAGCAATGTCGTAACTGAAAGGCAACTCAAAAGTAAACCCTAGGTTTAGTTGAAAATGATTGGAAGTAGATTCAGCTGGAACGACAATCGATCAGAGAGGGTGGAAATGAAAACGATCGGAACTGAATTTAGATGAAAATGAAGGAAAATTGATCGATTTTTGGTAAAACCTAGTTTTCGATTTGCTTAGAGCTTTGAGTGAGAAATGGCGGAACGACGAAATGAAATAATAGATTGAAAAATGAGACGCCTCTTGCTTAATGTCCTAGAAAATAATAAATGTAGATCCGTGTCCTTAAAACTTATTGTTGAACCAAAGAAGGCACTTATAGTAAAATACCCCCAATATTTATGTTATAATCAAGCACATTAAAGTTTATGATTCATGATATCCTTAACTAATTGCGCATTTCCATAAGATATTTAATTTGAATAAAATGACAACAATTGTCCTTTTATTACAAATGAAATTAAAATTTGCCTAAACAAGATACGGAATAACATTTATTTTAAACGAAATTTTATAACAACAATGTTTTAATTCTTCAATTAAGCCAGTAGTTAGAACAAGAAGCAACTTTCTGTGGATAGTGTAGCAACATTTGCTTCATTTCCATTCGTAAGTTCACTTCTTATTTTACCAAATTTCTACCTTTTTGTAGTTAATGCAAATTCGCATACATATATGTGACCCGTTTCTAGTATCTAATAACAGATATGTATATGTAGATAGTTATAACATTTATATCTTATTCGGTTGAAGTCATACTTTAATTTTCATTTTAGACCTTCTATATTTGTTAAACAATTACTTTTAATTTGTTTAGGGATAATACTCAAATTTCGATGTTAGTCAAGAAATTTGATTTAATTTAGTTTATCCTTCTTAAGGATTAATTCTAAATTACCCGAGTTATTTTATAAATAATAAATGATTTTTTGTAATATATATATTTAATATAAACACAAATTTTGACAATTAAAATTTATATTAATAAATGTATTACTTAAACTAAAATATGCTCTCACTCAAATTAACATCCCCATATGTGTGTGTGTATATGTATATATATATATATATATCCCCACAAATTTTCATATTTACTATTATGTGATTCCCTTACATGGTCGCAATTTGTGGTACTGGAATCTGTGACCACATTTGGTTTTCAAAACAGTAATACAAGGTTGGGTAATGCCGGAGCAATTTACTGTGGAAGGATAAAAATATTATTCATGTTTTATAATGGTAAACTGCTGTTGGATCTCAATTGCAAATATTAGAGTTCGGTAGTTCATCTACATTGTACACAACTGAGAACGTGGATGTGGGCAACATGCATCGCAACAGTTTCACAAGTTCATAAGGCCTAAGCTTCCTGGAATCTTTACATTCTGATTACACACGAATCCCAACATGTAAACTGCAGTGGTAGAGTGGCAGGAATTTGAATCTGCATACAGCAAAGGGAAATTGTTTTGTCATTTGGGAATTAGTTCAGTATTTCACCTGTTTTCTATCTGTATTCTATATTGAATTCATCAACATATAGTAATGGAATAGTGGCAAACTGATTTAATCTCGGTCACTCGAAGAAAAGACTCGAAGGTTAGTAATAAAGGATTAGAAAAGCAGCGGGATCGCACTTGCTATGTAGTTGGTATCCTCATCATGGGTTCAAAACTCTCTTTTAGGATTTACTTTAGTACTTAGTATGTATTTTATTTTATGTTTTTCGGTTTGTATTTAGGTTAGTATGCTAACCTTATTATGTACTTTTATAGTTATTAATAATATTGAACCAATTCTCAAAAAAATAAGAATATATATATATATATATATATTGGTGGTCCAAGATCCATATCTAATCATGCCTTGAGTTAGCTTTGGCTAATCGCCCAAAACACAATCTTTTAGGTAAACATCTTATGTCAATTATATCTCTTTTATAACTCTTGGATAGCATGATGAACAATTTTGTTCATTTGAATATTAAATATTTCATGCTTGTTGTCTCCAAGCCCATAATCCTATTATGCAGCCTAGTTAAGTCAGACTTAATTATACAGTAGAGTATCACTTTTACTCCACCGCATATAACCAAAATAAAAGGTGCGCAATGCTTTGTCATTACCTACATCCAGTTATTCTGGCATTGATGAGTGTATTTATTGGAAGACGTCACCATGACTTAATATAAATAATTGATTTACAGGAATTTTATAATTTGGGGTGACAAGTCATATTTAGTGTCATTTATATATATTTTAAAATATGTGTATTTTATATATGTAATTTTAATTGAATTTTAATAAAATATATGAAACATATTTGTCTATTCAAATTCAACGTTATATAGGTAGCATGCCTAATTTTCTTTTGAACAATTCAATATAAACGGTCTTGAACATTATTTCAATATAACCAGTTTTGAACATTTCAATATAACAAGTCTTGAACATTTCAATATAAATGGTCTTTGTACATTTCAATATAAATGGTCTTGAACATATCAATATAAATGGGTAGACAGTTCATAGTCCATATGCATGTAAATTTAGGTCACATGGTTTATAATATGAACTTCAAGGCCATTAAAATCAATCATTATATAAACTACGGCCTCCCATTTCAAGGCCCAAATAAATTTCAGCAGTTGAATGATTCACTGCGCCCACATTTATTCTCACAAGTACTTACAAACATATATATATATATATACACACACACATTCGATGCTTATGAATATTTTTTAATATATATATAGAGACAGTTCAGATGCTCTTACAAACATGATTTACTTCTGGTTTATTACTACTATATACACAGATAGGAATGCATAACACTTCATATATATATATATACACACACACACATACATATATATATATCCTATAATATATAAAATCTATACAATATTTACATGCAAGCCAAATGAATTGTGCAATTCATAATAGCACAATCGATTCAGAAATCGCAAAACAATTTTGCAACATTATGACCATCCAAATGCAAACAATGGTGTCAGTCTCACTGACCCAAGTTGAATTCTTCTAAAACATTTTAGCTTCTTCCACTGACATGTCTAACAAGATTGAATTCTGCAGTCAGTAAGTATATTCATGCATTATTACCTATCCATGTCACACATATGCATATAATTATGCATGAATCACTATATACATCAATCAGTAAACAATATGTTAGTCCCTACTTGTATCAATACCTTAGTGATTAATGGCAAACAACAAGACTAGTTAAAACAAACATGTTTATATTTACATTGACATATAACAAGCATGAAATCAACTTGCAAGTCATAACTGTTGAAAAATGAATGAGCAAAGAAAGAAGAAGAGATAGGGAAGAAGAAGGGATAGCAACATTTAAAGTCCCACATCATAGAAATATTAGCACAATCTCTCCTTATATATTAGAAGCCAAATAGGTTTATGTAAAATAAAAAAAAGAGGGATGATAAAAGGATGTGGACTTGGCCATATTAAATACATTAAAAAGTCAAAAATAAGGGCCTTGGGCCTTGGGGCTCTTGGGGTCTCCTGATTGGATATGTCCGACGTTGCTGATTGGGCTAGTGCACTGACATGAGAATATTTTTTCTCAGAATTTTAAAAGGTGTGTCTGTTCAGTCCAGAATTCGAAAGGAATGTCGGTTAACTGAACGAGTACAACCATTTGAATTCTCAGAGTATGCATATTAATAACCGAGCGGTTAAAGGGTCGCAACCTTTCCTATTCTGATGGTTACTGATGCATGCGAACAGGCACTCCTTGCCTATATATACACTGCCCAAAACAAGACAGAATTCACTTTTCTGCTTGCATTGCTTCTTCTACTTCAAATTAATTCTCTGATCTAGTTTCTGTAATCAACTTCAGTTCATCAGAGCTCCGTTTGCTGGCACTACGCAACGGAGTTTGTCCGTTTTATCCTGGGAAACAAATTGCAACTACGTCAATTGGTGCATACGACAGCAATATTGTTTCAAGGAAACAGAAAATATCTGGACTTGGACATTAGTGAAACAGAATACTTTCTGTTTATCTTCTATCTTGCGCACGAATCGGTTACGCTTTCTGTGATTATTGTAAACACAGGGCTCTTAGGGTCTCCTGATTGGATATGACCGACGTTGCTGATTGGGCTAGTGCACTGACATGAGAATATTTTTTTCTCAGAATTTTAAAAGGTGTGTCTGTTTAGTCCAGAATTCGAAAGGAATGTCTGTTAACTGAACGAGTACAACCATTTGAATTCTCAGCGTATGCATATTAATAACCGAGCGGTTAAAGGGTCGCAACCTTTCCTATTCTGACGGTTACTGATGCATGCGAACAGGCACTCCTCCTTGCCTATATATACACTGCCCAAAACAAGACAGAATTCACTTTTCTGCTTGCATTGCTTCTTCTTCTTCAAAGTAATTCTCTGATCTAGTTTCTGTAATCAACTTCAGTTCATCAGAGCTCCGTTTGCTGGCACTACGCAACGGAGTTGGTCCGTTTTATCCTGGGAAACAAATTGCAACTACGTCGATTGGTGCATACGACGGCAATATTGTTTCAAGGAAACGGAAAATATCTGGACTCGGACATTAGTGAAACAGAATACTTTCTGTTTATCTTCTATCTTGCACACAAATCGGTTACGCTTTCTGTGATTATTGTAAACACAGGGCTCTTGGGGTCTCCTGATTGGATATGACCGACGTTGCTGATTGGGCTAGTGCACTGACATGAGAATATTTTTTCTCAGAATTTTAAAAGGTGTGTCTGTTCAGTCCAGAATTCGAAAGGAATGTCTGTTAACTGAACGGGTACAACCATTTGAATTCTCAGCGTATGCATATTAATAACCGAGCGGTTAAAGGGTCGCAACCTTTCCTATTCTGACGGTTACCGATGCATGCCAACAGGCACTCCTCCTTGCCTATATATACACTGCCCAAAACAAGACAGAATTCACTTTTCTGCTTGCATTGCTTCTTCTTCTTCAAAGTAATTCTCTGATCTAGTTTCTGTAATCAACTTCAGTTTATCAGAGCTCCGTTTGCTGGCACTACGCAACGGAGTTGGTCCGTTTTATCCTAGGAAACAAATTGCAAGTACGTCGATTGGTGCATACGACGACAATATTGTTTCAAGGAAACAGAAAATATCTGGACTCGGACATTAGTGAAACAAAATACTTTCTGTTTATCTTCTATCTTGCGCACAAATCGGTTACGCTTTCTGTGATTATTGTAAACACAGTTTGACGTGACAATTGTGGCATAATTGATTAACTTTGATTTTTGTTGTTGTCTGTTTGTAATACAATTGTGTAATTACAAAAGTTCTAACATCTTGAAACAATATTTTGCTGCAGATGACGAAAAACAGCAACACTGATTCTGCACTGATTCATACGGTGAAAACTGCTCAGCCAGCGCCAGTGCTTCCAACAATGGCTCTGTCTCATGGCGAAAGGCCAGAGAAGTTCAATGGAATCAATTTCAAGCGCTGACAACAGAAAATGTTGTTTTATTTAACAACATTAAGCCTTGCAAAGTTTCTGACTGAAGAGGCTCCTGTGGTAGACGAACTCGAACCTGACGCTACTAAAGTAGAGGCATTTAATATCTGGACAAATTCAGATTTCATGTGCAAAAACTATATTCTGAATGGTCTGGATGATAGCCTCTACAATGTCTATTGTACTTTTGCAACGTCCAAACAACTCTGGTTGGCTCTGGAAAAGAAGTACAAAACTGAAGATGCAGGCATGAAGAAATTCATTGCTAGAAAATTTCTAGACTTCAAAATGGTTGACTCAAAGATGGTGATAAGTCAAGCTCAAGAACTGCAACTTATCATCCGCCAATTAGAAGATGAAAAGATGACTCTTAGCGAGACTTTTCAAGTTGCTGCAACTATTGAGAAATTGCCTCCTTCTTGGAAGGACTTTAAAAATTACCTTAAGCACAAACGTAAGGAAATGACAATGGAAGATCTCATAGTTCGGCTACGCATTGAGGAAGATAACAGAAATTCTGAGAAAAAGATTTCTCAGAATATTGCTGCCAAAGCAAACGTTGTTGAGTCAGACAAAACTAACAAAAGAAAAAGGGAGAATGCTCCTAAGAAGTCAAAGAAATTTCTGGGTTCTTGCCACAACTGTGGAAAGAAGGGGCACAAAGCAGCCGAATGTCGTGCGCCTAAAAAAAGAAGTTGGAAGCAAATACGGCTGATGTTTCAAAAGGCATTTCTGATCTTGATTTATGTGCAGTAATATCAGAATGCAACCTTATTGGTAACTCAAAGGAATGGTTTGTAGACACTGGAGCCACTCGACACATATGTGCTAACAATTGGATGTTTACAACCTATAAAACTGCAACTGATGCTGAACAACTTTTTATGGGCAATTCTTCCACTTCAAAGGTCGAAGGCAAAGGAAAAGTTGTGCTGAAACTGACTTCTGGAAAGGAACTGACTTTAAATGATGTTCTCCATGTTCCATAAATTCGCAAGAACCTGATTTCAGGATCGTTGCTGAGCAAGCATGGCTTCAAATTGATCTTTGAAGCTGACAAATATGTTCTTTCCAAGAATGGGGTGTATGTTGGAAGAGGATATGTGTGTGATGGTTTATTTAAAGCAAATGTAACCACTATTGTACCACGCACTGAAATGAATGAAAGTGAATCTTCTGCTTATATTGTTGAATCTTCTAACATATGGCATTCTAGATTAGGGCATGTAAACTTTGATACATTGCGAAAATTGATTAATCTAGAATTTATACCAAAATGCAATATAGATTCCAACTATAAATGTCAAGTTTGTGCAGAAGCAAAATTGATAAGAACCTTGTTTCATCATGTTGAACGAGTGACAGAACCTCTAGACTTAATACATACTGATGTATGCGATTTGAAAATGTGTCAAACTGGAGGTGGAAAAAGGTACTTTATTACATTCATTGATGATTGTACCAGATACTGTCATGTATATCTCCTTAGAAGTAAGGATGAAGCATTCGAAATGTTTAAACAGTATAAGGCAGAAGTTGAGAATCAACTCAACAAGAAAATAAAATCTTTAATAAGTGATAGAGGAGGAGAATATGAGTCTCCATTTGAGGAATTCTGTGCTGAACACGGAATTATACATCAAACTACAGCCCCGTATTCACCTCAATCCAACGGTATAGCCGAACGGAAAAATAGAACTCTTAAAGAAATGATGAATACCTTACTAATTAGCTCTGGCTTGCCAGATAACTATTGGGGAGAAGTTATTCTTTCGGCAAATCATATTTTAAATAAAATACCCCGAAAGAAAATATCTAAATCTCCTCATGAACTTTGGAAAAACAGACCACCATCCTACAAATACCTAAAAGTGTGGGGATGTCTTGCCAAAGTAGAGGTACCAAAACCAAAGAAGGTCAAAATTGGACCAAAAACAATTGATTGTGTATTCATTGGATATGCACAAAACAGTGCTGTATATCGATTTTTGGTACACAAATCTGAAATTGATGATATTCATGAAAATACCATCATCGAGTCGAGAAATGCTAGATTTTTCGAACATGTATTTCCCTTGAAATATGGTACTGAAAATCATGCACCTAAGAGACCAAAAGAAAATGAAGTTCCTTACTCTATTGAGGATGCTGAACAAAATAACACTCAGCAAAGTAGTGTTGAGCAGCAAGTGGAGGAACCAAGAAAAAGTAAAAGGTCAAGGACTTTGAAAACCTTTGGACCGGACTTCTATACATTTATGTTAGAAGATGATCCATTGACATACAAACAAGCTATGTCTTCCAGCGATGCCCCTTATTGGAAGGAGGCAATTAACAATGAAATTGAATCCATTATGTCGGATCATACATGGGAATTGGTTGATTTACCTCAAGGATGTAAGGCCTTAGGTGAAAAATGGATATTTAAAAAGAAATTGAAACCTAATGGTTCAATAGACAAGTACAAAGCTCGTTTGGTAGTCCAAGGATTCAGACAAAAGGAAGACTTGGACTATTTCGATACATATTCACCTGTAACGAGGATAACGTCAATTAGAATGCTCATTGCAATTGCATCCGTACATGACTTGGAAATACATCAAATGGATGTTAAAACTGCATTCTTGAATGGTGAACTAGAGGAGGAAATCTATATGAAACAACCTGAAGGATTTCTAAGCTTAAAAAATGAGCATAAAGTTTGCAAACTGGTAAAATCACTTCATGGCCTTAAGCAAGATCCAAAACAGTGGCATGAGAAGTTTGATAATACTATGTTATCAAATGGATTCACGATAAATGAATCAAATAAATGTGTGTACATAAAACATACACACATTGGATATGTCATTGTTTGTCTTTATGTTGATGACCTATTGATCCTAGGCAACAACAAGGCCATAATAACATCTACAAAGGATATGTTATCCTCTAGTTTTGATATGAAAGACCTAGGACTGGCTGATGTGATATTGGGTGTAAAAATTCTGAGAACACCACAGGGATATGCATTATCCCAATCACATTACATCACCAAAATACTTGAGAAATTCAAGCAATATAATGTAACTATTGCAAAATCACCAGTAGATATGAACCAAAATTGGGTAAAAAACACTGGTGATGGTATTTACCAATTCGAATACTCTCGTATACTAGGAAGTATCATGTATGTTATGAACTGTACTAGGCCTGATATCGCATATGCTGTAAGCAAACTAAGTAGATTTACCAGCAATCCTGGTAAACATCATTGGAAAGCGATAATCAGAGTTCTAGGATATCTAAAGTATACACAGAGTTATGGTCTATAGTATACAAACTATCCTTCAATAGTGGAAGGATACAGTGATGCAAATTGGATCACTGGATCAAATGATACAAAGTCTACAAGTGGATACGTGTTCACATTAGGAAATGGAGCAATTTCATGGAAATCATCCAAACAGACTTGTATCGCTAGATCTACGATGGAATCAGAGTTTATTGCACTAGATAAGACTGCAGAAGAAGCAGAATGGATTCGAAGCTTCTTGGAAGACATTCCTAATTGGAGCAAACCTATGCCTCCAATATGTAGACATTGTGATAGTCAATCAACTATTGGAAGAGCTAATAGTACACTATACAATGGTAAATCTAGGCATATTCGTCGTAGACATAAAACGATAAGACAACTTCTCTCTAATGGGGTTACCACAATAGATTACATTCGATCTAAAGATAACTTAGCGGATCCACTTACAAAAGGCTTGCCAAGAGAGAAAGTTCAAACCTTATCGAAGGGAATCGGGCTAAGGCCTATAGACTAAAGGTTTTTTCTAAAATGGAAACCCCACCTAGTTGACTGGAGATCCCAAGATCTAGGTTCAAAGGGACAACGAAGTTTTAGAGAAACTTGATGCCAGTGTTATACACAAACCATTCCTATGATAAGTCAGTGCATTATATGTTGAATAAGGATAAGTATTAGTACTTTTAATGATGTCTGTATTTGAGGAATTAGAAAATACCCTTTACAGAATCACCTACGTAAGTGCGAAGGCGCCGCTTCAAAGAGAATTATGAGGCCAAATTCTCTAAGCACTTATGAGACCAGGCAGGTGTTCAAGGAAAAAACGAACACATACAGAGAACGAAGGGTTATAAGAAACATTTATCGTGTGTTATCTACTTTGGAATTACACAAATGGCTTACAGTTCAAGGACAGTCTATGTCTACTGATTCGCTTGTGATTCAAATAGGTAATCACTAGGAAAGTTCAAAGCCCTTGTGCTACTTTAACCGATGCGATAAATGGTTTGTGAAACTAAGATCGATTGCTCATTCATGTGGGGGATTGTTGGAAAATGAATGAGCAAAGAAAGAAGAAGAGCTAGGGAAGAAGAAGGGATAGCAACATTTAAAGTCCCACATCATAGAAATATTAGCACAATCTCTCCTTATATATTAGAAGCCAAATAGGCTTATGTAAAATAAAAAAGAGAGGGATGATAAAAGGATGTGGACTTGGCCATATTAAATACATTAAAAAGTCAAAGATAAGGGCCTTGAGCCTTGGGGCTCTTGGGGTCTCCTGATTGGATATGGCCGACGTTGACATAAGAATATTTTTTCTCAGAATTTTAAAAGGTGTGTCTGTTCAGTCCAGAATTCGAAAGGAATGTCTGTTAACTGAACGAGTACAACCATTTGAATTCTCAGCGTATGCATATTAATAATCGAGCGGTTAAAGGGTCGCAACCTTTCCTATTCTGACGGTTACTGATGCATGCGAACAGGCACTCCTCCTTGCCTATATATACACTGCCCAAAACAAGACAGAATTCACTTTTTGCTTGCATTGCTTCTTCTTCTTCAAAGTAATTCTCTGATCTAGTTTCTGTAATCAACTTCAGTTCATCAGAGCTCCGTTTGCTGGCACTACGCAACGGAGTTGGTCCGTTTTATCCTGGGAAACAAATTACAACTACGTCGATTGGTGCATACGACAACAATATTGTTTCAAGGAAACAGAAAATATCTGGACTCTGACATTAGTGAAACAGAATACTTTCTGTTTATCTTCTATCTTGCGCACAAATCGGTTACGCTTTCTGTGATTATTGTAAACACAGTTTGACGTGACAATTGTGGCATAATTGATTAACGTTGATTTTTGTTGCTGTCTGTTTGTAATACAATTGTGTAATTACAAAAGTTCTAACAATAACTACATTAACTATTAAGCTACTTGCACATTATACACACACACACACATACACACACACACACACACACACACACATATATATATATATATATATATATATGTAGGTACGTATGTATATTTATCAATATATGTATGAAACAACACATCAATATGTGCATAACTATAACGTATTTAACCATGCATTAAAAGTTATATTATTTCATGAAACGACAAAGTTAAACCCTAGTTTTTCTAGCAAAAGGGACCAAGGCTATATTTACTAGTACAAATATGTATATGACTGAATATAAAATACATATAAAAGGATTTAGCAAAATCCATTTGCTACTGCATATGAGTGTTTTGAAACATGTATCACATTTATATAAATATATGCAAACTAGTTGCATTAATCAGCATGTGTAATTTATAAGCACTAGTAGGAAAGGAATTTTTGCAAACATATAAATAAAATAATATGTTAACAACAAGGGTCTTAAATTGCAAATCAAACTTGTAACTTATCATGAAGCAATGCAGGAATATATATATATATATATATATATATATATATATATATAATTGTCAGGAATAAAAACATTAACAATTAATATCATATATTGCTTAATATATATTTGCAACAGCAAGTGTTGACCCATGACAAAAAAAATTGCATTATCTATATATTATCTAAGAAGAACAACATTTTGATATTCACAAAAATATGCATCCAGTTTGTATATAGGATATCTTTCATCCATGAAATCATGCACATAATTATTGAATCATATATATTCATTAGTCATACTAATTCGTGAATCCACAAAATTAATACTGGTTTTACATGCAAGTGAAGCACAACCATATGCAATGGGATAAGTAAACACATCTAGGGAAAATAATTCACGTCTCCAAGCATAAACCATTATTGAAACCATTTTAATTTTCAGATTCATACACACACACACACACACACACATATATATATATATACACATATATACATACATACGTATATACAAACAATATGAAAATGAAAGGAACTCATATTGCTGTATCAACAAAAAAACATTTTGGAGTTTGATTATTGTTACTTATTTCCAATAGTCTATCCAAAACACGTATATCATCTAATATCTACATATGTAAGCATGTACTATTTCTTGTGATAATTTATCAATCCAAAGAATCATCACTAGTTTTCATAAAACCATATACAATGCCTAGATGAATATTATGTAATAAACAAGTCGTACTGGTTTTCAACATTAAGATAAAACCTACGGATCCCATCAAACTGTAGGTGATATATATATATACACACACACACATACACACACACACACACATATATATATATATATATGTGTGTGTGTGTGTGTGTGTGTGTGTGCATACTTATATACATATGTCCCAAAATGAATTTAACATAGCAATTAATCATAAAATATCACTTTTAACATGTTGCAAAGGATCGTATCTTAAAAGGATTCAATATTTTAATTAATAAAAATTGAGTACTGGGATTAGATCCAAACTACATATCATTATACACACAGGTTTGATAGATCAATCAGGATGTTTCCAGACAGTAAGTATTATATCTAGCATAAATTTTATGCCATTATCTACATTACAGATCCAACAGAGTAAATATGCATTTACATATCTTTATATGGGTGTTGCATACACATTGCTGTGTACAAAAGAGAATTTTCACACAGACTTGGATAAAGAATCAAATTATTAAACTTTGCCCATATTGTAATATATATACATATATGAATAAAGCAGGTCATACTTGCCTAAATATGTGTGTGTGTGTGTGTGCATAAACCTGCAGCTATGAATAATTATGAAATCCCAGATTTACATAGCAGATTTATAACTAATAAGTTCCAACCTAAATTGTAGAAATGGATATATATATACACACACACATACATACATATATATATAATATGCATCTACTCTATCCAAAAAAATACAATCATGTATATATACATCCAGTCTAACTAGAATAAAGAGGAACTACTATGTTGCTTGTAAAACATATCATTTATATGTGTGTATATGCTTCATATTAGATAGCAAAAACCATATCTATTATGTTAAATATTATTGTAATGAAACAAGATGGTATGGTTATTAGAATAGAAATATCCACACTTAGGTAATTTCAGGAAATCATATCTAACAGAGATTCAACATTAAATAAAAAAATAGTTTTTGATCTCTAACTTTACAATTCAAAAGTTCACAACTTGTTTTGTCAATTCACACATACACACAGTTTAAAGATTAAACCACTTTTGTAGAATTTTAAAAGAGCATGGCGATTATGAACATAATCAATTCAAAATCAACATGAACTTATTTCAATAATTTAATATAAAATATAAAATTTATTTGTACAGAAACAATTTTTGAATTGGAATGAATATGCATATTTTACGATTCCTATCGAAACTTACATCAGTTTTCTCAACACTGTTTATCATCGCGAGTTTATACCTATTCATACAAAATCAATTATATGATTCACATTACTGAATTCGAAATAACCTACAGCTATGATACCAGTGAAAGAAATAATGGATCAATTCACAAAGGAATTAACAATTTATTAACCCTAACAACATACTTAAATTCAATAATTAAGTAAATCGAGTAACTTTTACCTTGATTTTGAATCGATGAATACACGCGAGAAATCAGATTTGGGTTAAACGGAATCCAACGCTTAAATGAGGAGCCTCCATAGATTAGTCCACATGAACGATCTCACTTCAAAACATCACATGGATCGAAGAGAAGAAGAAGAAAAGGAGGTACTCGCCGCCATTACAATTAGGTTTCTTTGAAAGGGTTTTACGTGGTTCCTAATTCTGTGGTTTTTGTGTATCTTATAAGAAGGGTGTAAACCCTTTTATTAAATAAATGTGAACCACTAATTTTTGGAATGAACCAGTTTAATCATTCCAACGTTAAATAAAATATCAACATATTAGTATTTTATTTATCCACATAATTGTTTTACCTTTAGAACATTCTACATATGTGACCCTATAGGTTACTATAACGTTGGAAATGATTTTAAATCGTGTTTAAATTCATAAACAGTGGGTGGCATCTAGTAATGCATCGTTGTGACTCAAGTTATAATAATATCAATGAATCGATACAACCTTTTTTATGACCAGTGTTTCAATGTAATATAATCCTTTTAACCGATATTTCCAATATTAAACTCGAGGCATGGAACGTATCATCCTCTTTATAATTTATTTTTTTGTCTTGATCGATGAGTAGACTATATAAAACAAATCAATATTTGAGAACAACCATGCATTTCATAGTCTCACTAAATCAAGAGGCCCATGTATATCACTATATATATATATATATATTGTAAGGTTAAATTCCATCTAGATCATTCATAATTTTCATCCGATTTGAGATGTATAGAATAATCACCTTTATCGTCTACTCGGTTAAAAGTAACTTTTGATGATATCAAAAAACAAATATCCTCAAATAAAAATATAATGATTTCAGGTTTGAGGACTATTAGATCACTGCCACTATGAGAATAACTTATTATACTGTTAATTATATTTCATGTAGTTTTCTCATGTTTTGTCAGTCCAATACACCATTCTCCAATACGTATTTATGTATTGACATTAATATCACGCATATTAATTGTAACAACCAGCATTTTATGTATCGGAGGATCGTAAAATATTTTTATTTAATTCCTTGAGGGTTGGATCATTCTCATATTCTGATATGTTATTTATGGGGATGTGAGACATGTCCATAATTTTTACCAATTTTATTTGTGACCATTTTGTCCTTATCAGTCATGTACAGGGGGTAACTTTTGACTGGGATCGAATTAGGTGTTGGGGTCAATTTCGTTGGAAAGGAAATGATGCTTCCAATTCCGTAGAGTGGTCACATTAAAGATTTGGTTCGGCAGTTTGGGAGGAATCACAATTTTAGTGCTACACAATTATGTACAGGTTTTGCTAGTCATTAATGGGCTGAATTGGTCTGGACCATTAGTGGCTGGTTAAAGACTATAAACAGGGGTTTAGAGACTTGGAGAGAGGTTTACTTTCTTCGTTCTCTCAATTGGTTGAGCTTGTGATCCTCCTTGCCCAATCAAATACACCTTTCCACCATTAAAATTCTAGATCTAACCAAGATGATTGAAGATCTACATCAAGTGAAGGGAGATCACATCAAATTGAGAGGTTTGAAGATCATTCTTCGCTGTTCGAATTGGGAATTTAGTGATTTCAAGTTTGTTAGAAGATTTGGTGAGTGATAAACATCCCTCACACGGATTCAATCGAATATATGGATTGTTTGATCCTATTTTCATCATTCAAGTTTTTAACCTAGATCTACATTATGGTAAGTTTGTTTTCATTCGAATCACCATATGATCTAATCTTGCAATTTAAATAGGTAAATTCATATGTTAATTCGTGTGTTTATGCAAGTTATATCCATTTGTTAACTCATTCACTGTTTTATCTTGATTTGATGAATTCATATGGTTATATTATGATTTATTGTTGTGCTAATGAGTGTTGATGATTGCTATTGATTTTGGGTTGAAATTAATCAATTTGAATCAGTTGGTTGCATCGATGTTGTCGTTTGGTGATAGATTGGTTGGGATTGGAGATGAATAGGTCAAGTATGGAATCGGGTCGTTTGGAGTTGGGTGGTTTGGAGTCGGGTCGTGTAACAACCCGAATTCCGACAGACCGGCTTTTTTTAAAAAAATTCCAATCTATCGAAACTCGGATTGATTTGCTCTGGTATCCTGCAGAAAAGACAGAGACATAAAACATGTCAGAGCTCAAAAATTATCTCATAGCGGAATGGATAAAATATAATATAATCAAAATATAGCCTTACCGTATTAATAATACTGCCTAACCAGTATCTAAGGCTATCATGTCTCTGCCACAAATCTAACATGCGAGTATGTTATAAGGAGGGGGTTAGAACACAAGTTCTGGTGACTAAAATTAAATTATACACTTTGGATAACACTACATATATTGTTCAATCATATTTTCTTATTTACTAGGTTACTTGGGTTAACAACACTCAAGGCTTACACACATGTCGTACCCATTTACTTCCCAGTAGATTAACCTAATATAGTATATATGTAGCTACCCCTCAATACTGAGGTACACCCCATAGTACCCCACTCGCACGGTCTCCACCATAATGCCACAGAAATGAACGCAGTCCCTCATCCTACGCTGGAGTGACATACGGATCTCTACATAACAATGTTACGTTCCACATATATCTGTCATTACAACGCTACGTAAGTGTACGGACTGCCACCGTCGATCGAATCAGATTCCATACCGGAGTAATGCCCTCAAGTCTACGATACACCACCGAGAGCCGACATGCATGTATCTAGACTGTCCCACGTACGTATCGTTAATTGTAGCTCGATGCCTTAACCGCGCGTCTTCTAATGTGCACCGAGTTTCGTGGCAGGGCGATACAAGAAACGCGGAACTTGGTCGGGAGCTTTACCATATTTGTATAGGTCCGTCTTAAAGAGCCTCTATATACAGGTATTCCTAGGATCTGTCTTCATGGTGTCTATGGCCCCACCTCGGCTCCTCCCTCAACTAGTAAAGACTACAAGAGCTAAACGACTGCCCCTAAAAAGAACAATCTAAACATCCATTTGGCGTCTTCCCTCGGCCACCGTACCCCAATAGTGAAAGGTGAATGGTCTATTGGTTTTAGCTCTAGTCTTTTCGCATATCACTGTCTGTTGATGACGGGTATCCGACGATCTACTATACTTGTTGGTCGTGACCCTTCGCGTCCCCATTGAGGCAACCGCCGAATCACCCTGGTGTCACCGCGTCACGGCATTCTGACTGCATAGCTACTTCTGCAGTCAAGGCCTACCCACCTAGTAGTTACACGTAGATCCAACCTCAGCAAGCACAGCCTAAACATCTGCCACCGCACAGAGGACTACTAGGAGCACCTTACGTATCTCAGGAAGTCGCGTGCTTCCCCTTCCAGTCCTTTCGGAGTCGGCAGAATAATCAGAAGAATGTGCGCTCCCCTCGTGCCTTATAACACCACGATGATTTACCCCGTTGGGTTATTCACCCTCAAATGTGCGGACTGGTCCAAGAGCCTCACTTTAATATGTTGTTAGACCCTATGTCTAAACATTCTTTTACGCGCTTACCTTACCTCATCAGGTTTCCATTTAACTTGGTTATTCTCATTCATATTGAATTCTTAATCAAGTTACCAAGTTCCTCTTGCTTATTAATCACTACTACAAAACAGGGTATTTGCATCCAATATTTCACATTATTTGCGTCTGCTCCAATGTGGATGCAAATGCAATGGATGCAAATGTTAAAATATTTTTGCTTCTGTTGTTGGACAGATGCAAATTTGATACATTTGTGTCTGTTATAGCGTACATTGGACGCAAATACCAAAGCATTTGCATCTGTCTCGCTATTATAGTAGATGCAAATTTGACATATTTGTGTCTGTTACAGCGTACATTAGATGCAAATACCAATGCATTTGCACCTGCCTTACTACTACAGCAGATGCAAATTGCTGTGTATGGTAGTTTTACTTTTCAGTGCATTTGCATCTATTATACTACCATAACAGATTCAAATTTGTTTTTTTTAAAAAAAAAAAACTTTTAGTCTTGCCACAACAGATGCATACGTATCTCTTGCAATCACCTCTTTACACAAATACAATTTCTTCAAACTTCCCAACAGTAAAAGAACACTAGAGATAGTCATATTAACATGCTCATCTAAAATATTACTTTCTGAATGATACACGAAATGGTATTTAACAATCAGAGAACATTAAGTGTGTGGCCCAATAACATTTAGGCCCACTAAATTACAAAAGAAATATTTAAACAGGTCGATTCTTAAAAGATTATACAACATAATATCATGTATCATTTACCAACTAGTTCACAAAGATGCATTGAAACTAAATTCTACTTGCTTTATTTTCATGAAGACGGCTCACTGCTTGTTTTGATATCACAATCTCCTTGGCAAGAACCTAGATTTAAAGAAAACAAATAATTGTTATATAAATGGCATCATTTTATGAACAGTAAACAAGAATGTCTTTCGACCAAGAGTTATCGTTGCATGTGTGCAAGGGTTCTCCTAACATCTAGTCATAAATGAACTACAAAAATATAATTTAAATATAAGGTAGGCATTGCAAAAAAAATTATACTTCACTCTGTATGCTACAAAACATAATCTTAAGAAGTCATTTACAAAGTCTGTCACCATAATGCTTGGCTTCCTAATTCTTTACAATTTCCACCTGCAAACAACTACACCCAGTCAAAAAATTAGTTATTCATTTGAAGAGAACAAGTACAAATTAACCTGTGTTTCTAACTGATCCATGACTGACTTTCTTGTTAGCTTCCAATTCTCCATGATGCATGACAGAACTTACTGTTTGCTTGGTGCCACTTTCAACCGAATTTTCAGTGCCAGCTCTACTCAACTTGACATTATTCTCCATTATATTGCCCTTTATTGAAGCTGAAGGATCAACATCATGAGAATTTGCATTATCGCCATCTATATATTCAACAAAATTTTCCCCATTATTACTCACGTCTTGACTATTTTTATGGCTATCCGATACTGCACTGAAACCATATTTCTCCATGTTTGAGATCAATTGATCTTGTTGAGACTTACCTGCTTGATCATAAGAAGCTTCTTTGAAAGAATCAGATAAAACAACTTTATCTGTGCTAAGTTTGAAAGAATTATCGGAAGAAAAATGAGTGAAGGGCCAAGAAACGTCTCTCTTTGCATAAGATGGTTGAACGGTCTCAACCATACCTACTGATTGTGGAGACTGAAGAACCATATCATGATGGAACATGTCATCTAACCCATGAACAAAGTTCTCATTATTATCCATATGAGACGCCCAAAAGTTCGAATTTCTTCCGGTGAGATTTGCATTAACGTCTCTACTATGTTCCTTGCTTCATGTTGCAACTAGCTTAGGTGGGACACTAGGACACTGTTCGACAGCTTCCTACTACGCTCGGGCCAACTAATATCTCTAGCATCTAAATGCAAATTGGTTAACTGATTAGGGACGCCATGCTGAACACTATGCGTTTTAGATATATCGTGTCCCTGAAATCGTGCCAAAGCATCAACAAAATCAGCATCTAGCCCATGCATGGAGCTTGTCCTACCAAAAGACTTGGAGTTTGGTTCTCCATGGAATATGTTTTTGCCAGCTTGCCGTGGTTGATCAAAAGACATATGTCTCTGAAGAGGTGGGTTTGAATCAAGTTGATTAGGCCTCCCAGAACTCTGTTGTTATTATTTCATGGGTAAGACCACTTACAAAGTAAGGAAGCTCACGGGTATCACCATCCACAATTATCTTTGAGATCCACTCAGTAATCTGAATAAAATATCAAAGATATAAATAAATAATAGCATATATGATTTTGTGTAATAACGTATGTTGTGTGTGTGTGGAGTGAAATGTAACATGGTTGTTACCAAATTGTTCGACTTGAACAAAAGCTCCTAAGTTAATCTAGTTCATTAGGGTTTGGGCATATCTGAGCACTAGTTTGTGAATAACGTATTGTCACAAAATGACAAATATAATGACACTTTTGTTAATAGAACAATTTAAGTGCTGAACAGAAAGTAGAAATAAATGCAAGTGAATAAATAACTATGATAGTGCATTAAAATATGTAGATGAAAGTCAAAAAGGATCAGATAACCCAAACACAGAAAAATAAAATGAATAGTTGGCTAGTATTATAATGTCATAAAGAAACACTTCATATCATAGATTTATTATTTCAAGTATGCATCCAAGGTACAATGCTACTTCCTCAAAGTTTTAAGAGCAACTGCTTGATTCAGTCTCCAAAATAATAAACAAATAGCATTTCGTACCTCTTGTACATCATCTGAACCATTGTATCTAGCCACAAGTTGAGATGCAAGATTAACATCGATCTCTTGGTTATAATTCCACGTGGTTTTGACCCTTTTCTTAGCAATTTAATTATCCTCAGTACTGTTGTAGAGAATTATAAACATTTTTCACACATTAAATGGTGCATATCCTCTAAGTCCACAAGTTTCTTGAATGTTTTCTGAATGAAGGTAGAATAAACAATAGCTCTGCATTTGAGTTTAGTAACATGGGTCAAAGCAATTGAACCAGTAAATACATGGTAAGAATAGTTGATAAAATATTTATGAATGGAAATATGTTCTAAATTTCTAATGGTTGTCCCTGTTATACTGAATAATTCACGGACTACATTCAAGTTTCAAGTCATTATAGTTAGCATTTTGTGCACTGTGCATCCAAGTGGTGGCTAAGTGGTTTGAGTCCATGTTACCTAATGCACCGAATGAGAGGAGATGTTATAAGTAACACAGGTGGTACTTAAGTGGTGGCTAAGTGCACATCAACAAAATGCAATGAGACTAATTTATAAATTTAAGATCAAATGACACAGTTAAGTATATGAGTTATGCCCTTAATTAATTTAACCATCTAAATGCATTGAACAAACCTAGATAATGTTTTTAACAATCTGATATGTATTGGAGATCGAACCTGACTCAGCATTATAATATATAACACCAAAGAGCGTCAACTTCTTGAAAGGGAATGTCATAAGTACTTGTTGAATTACTTGCAAAAGCATTAATTACATGTTATCGTTCGCACACATACTATATTCTAAAGAGACATCTAGATAAAACAAACATGAGAGGTGCATAGAAAAACAAACAATATGATTCTAATATACAATATATTGCATAGTTCTCATGCATAGATGCATGTGCCAAGCACACCTTGCAAAAAACATATATAGTAGTGTATACGACTTGTGCACTTCCTTAAATTGCCTATATATACAGCGCAATACTTCTTCAATACCATCACAAATCAATCCAACAAATCATAAATTTGTCATCTGTCTAATCAATTTAACTCTCATAATGTCTTCTTGCGGAAACTACGACACTGTGCTGACAAAACCAATTGCCTGTAAGTGTACAATTAATTCATTCTTTCTCTGCTTCTGACTAGTATATACGATAAAGTTTAGCTGAAAAAATCATGTTTCCCTTCAGTTTGGCATACATATATAGTAGAAGAAGATGATTTACCACTAGAAGTTTGCTTTGATATGTATTGATTTCGAGATCTCTAGATAAATACCATACCACTAGTCATTCTCAGAGACAATAGAACCTTATAAGAGTTCTTATATCTAATTCTTTTTAGTATTTTTTATTAGTAACTAAGCAAAGTTTTTAGTAGATATAAGTACTTATATTTTGAAAACTATATACGGCTTGCAGAAAGAAGGGAAACGGCTACGGTGTTTTGATCGTGGAAAGTGAGAAACGGTATGTTCATCATCTACTTCCAACTGCAAATAACATATCGATCAAAATTTCGTTGGTTATAGCAATTATAATTAATATGAATCCAACAAATTTACAACACTTACGATAAGGTAGTGGAATTCGCAGTATACGGGGGAGAACGATGGAAAATGCAAGTGTGGCTTCAACTGCACCAGCAATGGATTCAGTGTGACATAATCAGATTCAGTGTGATATAAAACAGACTTATCTTTCGCCCTTTTTTCACATTCATGTTTACAATGTGAACACATTATATCTGCCTCTTATACTAGTACGTCCATTTAGCCAAAAATGAAAGTGGTTTTCTTGCTTGCATTGTTATAATGAAAGTGAATTAAATCATAGTCTCCCCTCCCCTATATGTTATGACATCGTGTTGCTATGTGTATGCGTTGGGGGAGTGGACACGGGATTATACCAATGTTACCATTCATGTTTAGAGAATCAACATTACGGTTTCTTACAACCTACATTGTGTATCATGTACAGGATCAACCTTCTCCAACTATCAAGCAAGAAAAGGTTAGTTCACGAACACGAAAACCTGAATCAATATTAGCTGCTTATTGTTGAGCAGTTGCATCTTGATCAATAGGTATTCGGGCATTTCAGCTACTTTCATCTCTTGTCCATGCAGGTCAAAACCTTTATTAACTACCATAAAAAGCACTCAAAGAGTTAGTCAAACGTCTATAAGTAAATAATAATAAACAAATAAATAAATATGGAAAGAATGAGGCTCTTGTTATTTTAGTAATGTTTTACTCACCTTAGTTCATAATTCCGTCCGTCTTGTATATAAGTCTCACATGATGTGGAGTACGGATTGAATTATTTTTAATCCATACTTGCGGACTGGATGAAGTATTTAGTTCAATCCGACTCAACGAACATAAATACGTTATTGGCCATTTTAGGAAATAGGAGTTTGCATAGTACAGAGAAGGATTTTAAAAAGTACTGATGGCTTTTAACGATTAACAACTACTTTAATCGGTAAAGATATAAATCAACTTGGGATATAACGCCATAACTGTGTAAATGACCAGCATTTATTCATTTAAGATTGTATAAACCGAAGAGGTCATTCTCTCATTATATTGAATTTACACCCATAAAAGCTGACAATAATAACACACATACGAGTAACATGTAACAGAGAGATTTTACACTACTGAGCGTTTCAGAATCTAGTGCAATACTCCCTCCAGTCCATTATATAGGACTTTTGTACATTTGCACATCGATTAAGGAAAGTTAAAAACTGACTTAAATGCTCCTTAATTCTATCTTTGCTTTTGGCAGTATCTCATTGGCTTCTGTTGTTTTACATTGGGAACTTACAAAGCCTACGTAAAAGTCAATAAAAGGGAGTACATTGATTAAAAAAGTTCTGTACACTTGTAATTAAAGTTGGCATTGGAAAAGAGAAGTATGCAGAACGTCCTATATATAGGATAATGAGAAACTTTCTAAAACGTCCTATATAAAGGACTGGAGGGAGTATATATTATGAAACGATTGTTGGATCCTCACAGCAACACCTCTCACCTAATCTAAATTTATATAGCATTTACATCATCTTTTTTGTATACATCCGCATAATTAGAAGAAAACATTGTGTGAAATCATGAAAAACATAAATCAGCTCCAGTTTATGTATATCACTGTAGAAAAAACTCTCTTAAACCATTATCCATAGTAATAACGTATGGAGATAATTTACCTAGCAATTAGCCTCAGAAACCATTATCCATAGTATTTTTTTGGCAAAGCCGGCCGGTTTTTATAGTGATCCGTAACACTTTTTTATTATAACAAATAATAAAAGACAAAAGGGTACAGGTGACTGTTGTTAGCAGTCAGCTAATATCGGTTTTCAGATGGACCGTCCACCACATAAAAGCTTACTCACGCAGGAGCAGTCAAACCTATGCTCAAGGCATTACAATACATTGCAAGATACATGATAACTACTTTAAATACTATTACATGCCAACATCATGTCAAAATACGACAAAAACAATTATCCGTTGTCAAATACTCCATTCTTTCATTGCTCTCATCATGCTCCTAGTAACCGGTGACTTCCTAGTTTTGCTCAGAGTAGATGAAGTTGAAGCCGCCGCTTCATCTCCTGGATCTGGTGGAGGAGCCTTGAATCCAGGCGGAGGAGGGATATTAGCATAGGGTCCACACGGCTTACTTAGATCATCTTTGTAGTTTCTCATCAAACTAGCTATTACTTGTCTCTTTCCTTCACAAACATCTTTGCTGTGTTCACCGCTTTCATTTTCATTTTTCATTCTTTCAATAGTCTCAAGCACTGTTTTCTCTTTGTGTTCTTTCCTCGGTCTCACCTTATCAGTCGGAGAATTACTTTTCAGGACATCCGGACTGATCGATTGATTGGTATTCCTTTTCAGAAAACCATCTAAATTTACCTGCATTTGCTGATCATCAGTCGACAGCTCACGGACTTGACCATTATCTTCACACTGGTTAGGTCTCAGCGCATTTTCTTCCTTTCGGTTGTCAATGATATTCACTTCTTCAATTAATTCTTGCATGGGATTTAGGACTTCACTATTTTTCAGCTGAGAGGAAGTCAGTGAAAAGGCATTCAGGAATCCAGGCCTAAAATTATATTCTGTGTTCAACTGAACAGTGGGGATTACAAGTGGTATGTTTACGTCGAATGCTCCAGTGTTCACTTCACTCATGAACTAAATTTCCTCAGAACTCAATTTTTGCACTGTGTTATCCATAGTGTTCGTGACAGCACTCAAAGTATACCTCTCAGACTCAGTTGAAATTCCATTGAGTACACCTCTTGCACTGACATAGTTTTCACCAATGACATTCAAATTGTTACCAATCACAGTCTCATTATTAATATTCAAAGCTGAACTATCCTTAGTAGTTTCACAGATTTCACCGTCCTCAATTTCGTGTGAGTCTTGCATGTTTTCATTAGTTTCAGGAATATTGGCCAGGGGTTCAAAACTGTTACCAATATGAACGTCAGACAGTGAAGTAAATTTGGAACTTTTCACTTTATTCCTTATAGCAGATTTACTTTCAATCCTCTTCCATTTACTCTGATTAGATGCGTGGAGTCCTCTGTTTCTGTCATTGCTACCAGCAGCAAACATCCTTGTTCTACTATTCCACCCTCTGTTTCCAATATCACTATTGATTGCTTTGTCCCTAACCACATGATTCCTTTTATTGTCGACTACCTTATCAATAGAAATTACATTAATCCCAGTTTTGTCAGGAGAGCTCGGGCATTTAATTAGTGAATGTCCAAATATTTTGCACGAGGGGCAAATATCCGGTTTCCAAACGTATTCCACTGATATAATGTGCTCAGTGCCATCCTCCAGTTTTACAGAGATCGAATCTGGAAGCTCGCTATCAGGCGTAATCTCGACCATCACCTTAGCAAAACCAAGCCATTAAAGACTCTCCGTTGCTCGTTCCATAAATAAAATTTTACTTAAATGGGTAGCTAGCCAGCATATACCAACCAATGACCAAGCCACCATAGGTAGATTGTAAAGTTTGATCCACACTGGTACACTTCTCACTTCCTTACCCGTGATACCCATTTTTACATCCCACTTACGGATAATAAACACTTTGTTCCTGATAAGTATAGGATCCGCTTCCAAGACTTTTTTCCTGTCATCAGGGTTTGAAAACAAGAAAAAGAACATGTGCCCATTTGATTTTACCTTAAGCGTTCCATTAGGTTTCCAGATCTTTTTCAGATGCTCCACAACAGCCGTGAAAGACAGTGGCGAGTCGAGAAAGAATCCAGTAACATACTCGTTCCACACATTGACACTAGCCTGAACAATGTCTTCTGTAGGTAAGAGGCTCTTGCCTGAATACTTGAGGGTGATTGCTGGTGGCGAGAAGACACCAACGCTTCGAGGCTTTGTAGCAAAAAGCGATGTCCATTGAGTCTTCTAGAGAGGTAGAATAGGGGAGGACAGAATAGGAGGAGGGAGATTGGGAGGCGGGTATGGAGGGGGAGGGGGTAGGATCAGAGGTGGAGCAGATTTGTGAAGCATTGACTGGATCTTGGATATGTTGCGAGGTAGAAAAGGGGGGGATTGGCTCGAGGAAGCTGTCGCCATTTTTATTGGCTCGAGGCGTTTTAATATAATTAAGTTATTGATTATCCATAGTATTCATTATTACTGCAAATCTAAAATGAGGAGGGTACTAGCAATTAGCCTCAGAAATCTAGCCACCTAGAAAATCAACATCGTCGTTGACTCATTGCCACAGTTGTATATCAGTAACCAAAGGTCTTAGAGAAGCTGGAAATTCCATCAAATGCTATAGGTCCTGAGCGTATCCTAGCAACGAGAGGAATCCGAAGGCAGGACCCATGGAAGTTATGTGATCTAGTCCATATTACTATGATTTTAGCGTTGCAGTATTAGGAATAGTAGAGAGTTGTTTCGAGGTTATAGACGTCTTCCATGGATAGGTAGGAGTGGATTTGGAATTTAGGTTTAAGGAAAGATAGGCGACGAGTGAATTTAGGTATGAAATTGTGGCGGGCCTTGAAACTTTACTTGCCGCCATCTGTTAATAAACTGTTGATAATGGAATATTATTTGTTTCCTCCAGAATTTTAACATACCAATACTTTGCATCCGTCTTTAATAAGGTAGACGCAAATAATCTATTTTATCCCCTACTTGCATCTGATTACATAATGAAAAGATGCAAATAGCTATACTAAATTTTCATTTCCACCCTACTACGTCAGTTCGTAGACAACAACTGATGCAAAGGTTGAAGTAATATTTTCTTTCTTTTATTTGCGTCTATTTTCAATTAGGAACAGATGCAAATTGTACTATTTGCATCTTTTGTTTATACATCAGATGCAAATGAAGAGACGCAAAAGACAAGTTCTGTACTAGTGAATTTCAGTCATATAACTTAACTTATTTAAGTTTATTAATAAGCCCACAACATGTTATTCTCTAGATTGTGGCCCAAGGTCCGTAATCCACAATCCCTTTTATATTCTTGTTTGATTTCAATGTTACAATAACATGTTCTACTTAATATGTAATTAAGTATATCTCAATTCACATGTTTTCTTGTTTAACATGTCAGTCATTATTTAAGATTAAATATAACTTATTTTATAAGTTTTCCTCATTCTTTCTCATTTGATCATAATTCCATTTTACACCGTTACTACAACTTGTCGTTGTTTACTCATTAACTTAGTTCCCTTAACTAAGGTCAATTAATAAGTTTCTCTACCCATTTATCATAACCTATGTTGTAATTTCCTCTTGTCCCTAGGACAAGTCCAAACATGTTATTCTTACCAGCGGGTTTCTGACTTCCAAGTTTACATATTACTTAATTTATAATTAAGCACAGCTTCTTATATTTCACAAATTTTTCCCCTTTTCTCAACTGGTTTCAGGTTTTCCCCATTTACTGATTACTTAATTTACAATTAAATGTCCCTTATCTCATTTCACCAGTTATCTCATTTCCTTACTAGTTTATTATAACATAAGTTATAATATTCACTAGTCCCTAGGACAAGTCTACCTATTATACAACATTCTACTTAATGTAATTTATTTATAATAGGTGATTATCAGTCCCCGTTTAAACCACTTACTGTTGTAACTCATTATTCTTCATTCATTGTAATATATGTTCCTTATTTTATTAAGGAAAACACTTCATGCACCTTATCAATTTGATTTATAGAAGGAGTCAGTGATTTATTTTCATAACGTATTCCCATTTAAATCCGTGGTGGCAAGTAATTTCTTTCCTTTTTCTTACTTTATTCACTGTGGTTTACTTGCAATCATGTTTTCAGAAATAGGTCATTTAGGGAAATACATCACTTTTCCATCGCATCACACTAACTCAGTCCATTACATCCCTTCCTTTCTTATTTTCTGAGTTAGATATTTAATTACCATCATTGTCATTTATTCATATCTTGTTATATATATATGTGTGTGTGTGTGTGTTTGTGTGTGTGTGCACACTAGACCTCTCACATTATGTCTACACTTGTGGATGCTGGATTTGCAGGGCGGGTCCGGGCAGACTTCTACCACAAGTTGACTTAACCTCGTGTCTTAGTACCATTACATGTTTTATTTATGCACTTAGACACCTCACATTAAATTTACCACTTGTGGATCCTGGATATGCCGGGCAATTCCGGGCAGGCTTCTACCACAAGTGTAATCTAACCTCGTGTCTAAGCGCATTACCGTTTCTTATTTATTGTAAATTTTAGGCATGTTATCCTTTTTACTGTTATCTAATTTACATGTCATCAAATTATGCTTATATTACGGCACATGTCCTTTTTTTAACAGGTGTTTATTTCTATTTTGACAAGTAAACATTTAATCGGGTAATTGTTCAAATCTAACAGGTTAACATGTCATTTACTCAATAATATGTCACAAGTGAATCATATAATTATAACAACAGTAGTCATTGCCCATATTCTAACAAGTTTGTTTTTCATCATGTAAGCATTCAAATACTTTAACTGATTCAACATATGACTTATTCATATTAACATCTCAACTTGTTACAACAGTAATTCTTAATTATTCTGGCAAATTCAATTATACAAAATGGGAAATGGTAAACGATAACATATTATTATCTAAAATGTTATAGCTTAAACCCACTCACCTCATACGCTTTCCCAATTCTGGATCTGGTCCAGTTTTAGCATCCATGGTTTTTCCCCTAATTAGATTCAGAACCTAACAACCATGGATTTATTATTTTTATTTAAAAGAGAAAGGAAAGGAAGAGGAAGAAATTTGAATAGATTGGATCTGGAAAGTTACCTTACTTCGTTAAGAGATCCGAACACACATTTACAAGCCTATGTTCCTTTCCTCCATATTTACATTCAGAATTTTACCTTAGATAATAACCTAAATTTTCTGAATAGATTAGGGGAGGAAAAGGAAACGACAGAGCTTCAGCGTAACCTTAGAAATATGAGGTTTAAGGTTAGCTCTACAGACTTATTTATAGGTGTATCAAAGAAACCAGGACCCTCAGATTTGATTAAAAACCATCAGAAATGTCCACATCTAAAGAAACCTAATCTGCCAAAATCTATCACAGGGGATCGACCCCCCCGCCTTAGGGGGTCGACACCCCCCTTGAGGGGTCGACCCAGGGGTCAACACCCCTGAGCGGGAAACCTGCCGCCTCCCCAAATTTCGAATTTTGAACCAATTTTTGAATTTCGGAACTTATTATATATATATATACATACACACACACACACACACATATATATATATATATATATTCTTCCCGCACGTATACAAACTTCAAACCTTAATAACTTCTTCATACGGTATCCGATTTACGCAAACCAAGTGTCTATTTTGACCAGAACTCCAAGGCGAACGCAATGGTACAGTCTCTTTCACTTAATTTTGAATATTTAATTAAGTTATTCTTATTTTATTATCTTAAGTTAAAAGTGTGAGGCGTAACATTCTCCCACCCTTAGGAAATTTCGTCCCTGAAATTTGATAAAGGTAAAATCAATTAACACCTCGCATAATATACATCCATCATGTGTGCATCCAATTTTCGCAAACATTGTGCACTTGTGCAAAGTGAAATACAACATAATAATGCATGTATGCCTAAGCGGTACCTCCTATGTGTATGCAAAATTTTCAAAAATCCTTTTAAAATATGATGCTCACATCCTAAATATACTGGCAGTTCTACATGAATACAATATTTTGAAAATCAAAATACATTTTCATCCAAATTTTCTCACACTCTTACTGAGTAAGAGCGTAGTTCATCCAAAATCCTACAAACCAACTTTTTTTTTTGAATTTCAGAAAAATTTAATTTTCTAAATTCGACTTCTTATGTTACAAAAAGGTGGAAGATGGATAACTTCGCATTTTCCGTTTTTCTTTTTCAACCTTTTTTTCTAACCGTACTTGGATTTTATGTAACTATTTATAAAGATTCCTTATTTTCCTATCCAAGCACAACCCACATGAAAAAAATTCTTTTGTTACTGATTTTCTTTTTCATTTTATCTTGGAAATTATTATCTTTATCCATCTTTTCTCATAGTTTATCTTGTTTGTTGCCTTACTGAATTTTCTGTTTCCTTTTCCGTTGTACCATTTCTCTTTCCTTAGCTTATTTAATCATCTGATCATAGTTTATTTTCAAATAAGCTTCTAGTCTTTCAACTAAAATAAGAGAACAAACACCCTACACAGCTACTACTAATGGCCAAGAATCTCGGGACTATGTCCCCCTCAGACAGAAAAGTCCAAACTATGGGATCCACGATCGGTTTAGGTGTTACCCTAACTACCCAACAAGAACAAAATAATGGAACGGTCCCAACAGTAATGTAGTAACGGGTTTCATCCCCAACATGAAAATTAGCAACAGAATTTAAACACTTACTTGCCCTTTACTATCTAGTAGTCACTACTAACTCTATCTGTGTACCAACATTTTTTTTAAGCAACACCCTAGGTTTTTCAATGCTTACGCATTCTAAGGGAACTTATTATTATTCCAAGATGATTCTCGCTATTTACTTCATAGCCTCAAAACTTTTCTCTAGGCTCTAATCCTCACCTACTCCATATTTTTAAAACAAGGTTTGGCCTTTTCATTTAAACTTTCTTCCAAAAATTTAAAAATGTCAAAACCTTAGTTTCCTCATGAAAACTTACTTATACCAAACCATAAAAACGTGTCATCTTAAAAAAAATGTAATTCATTTTTTTTTCAAATCACGAAACTGGAGTAGATACGGACAACTATTTTCTCAGTCGGGTTTATGACTTGTTCTTACCTATAAGGTCAATTCAGTCTCTTCCTACAAGGTGCAACCATCTACTATATTCTTAATTTCTACAACTTATTTTGTCCATCCAACAAAATTATCTTGTTAAAATAATTTATCAAAAAGGGTTGTCATAAGAATAGAGATTTCAAATCTTTTCTTTATTAAATTTTTTTGTATGAAATATAACAAGAAAACTAGCGAGCTATACGTGCTTTATAATATGCACCTTTTATTGAGAGAATTTTATCCTAGACAAAATTTTCACAAGAAATCACTATTTGCAAAATATACCCCATTTTACTTCAATATCTAAAATGTACTTCTTTGCATATTTTAAAATTATAACTTTTAAGATTAAAACTTGAAAACACCATAAACCATGTTCCCAAAACTTTTATAATTTCAGGATCTTAAAAGTTAATAATGGGGTTAGACTCAAAGTGGATTTCCAATTATCTAGGCTTTCCTAGACACTCCCAAGGTCAATTTTCTCAACTATATATATTCCTAATCCCTTTTCCTCATTTCAACTTTTTCAATTTATAAGGTTTTTAAGCCTACTAACCCGAAATACTAATCATATGGGATTCCTTTTCTTCCATACAAAGTACATTGTACACTCTCCACCCAAATTATCTAAGGGTTTCAGATTTCCATATTCATTCCTTTAGTGTACAAAACAAGCATCTCATTTCTTATCATATTATACTCTTTCTTTTTAAAGGGTTCATGTTGACACAAATTTAGACACAAGCAATCTCAACCACAAGATCTCCCCCTGAATTTCACATCACATATAAAGACAAACAAATCCTACGGTCCAGATTTTTTGTCTCTAATTCTGTGTTTAATTTTGTGTCCCAATAGCCACTCCCATATATAATATATTTATATTTTTTTTAAAATACAAATGCGTTCACTCACTATTTATATAGGAATTCTAAACCTGGCTTTGATGCCAGATGTAACAACCCGAATTCCGACAGACCAATTTCTTTTTAAAATAGGAGAACAGACACCCTACATAACTAATACTAACTTCTAGTATTTCAGCTAAAATATGAGAACAGACACCCTACATAACTACTACTAAGGGCCAAGAATCTTGGGACTATGTCCCCCTCAGACAGAAAAGTCCAAACTATGGGATCCACGAAAGGTTTAGGTGTTACCCTAACTACCCAACAAGAACAAAATAATGGAACAATCCCAACAGGAATGTAGTAACGGGTTTTACCCCTAACATGAAAATTAGCAACAGGATCTAAACATTTATTTGCCCTTTACCATCTAGTAGTCACTACTAACTCTAGTTGTGTACCAACAATTTTTTTAAGCAACACCCTAGGCTTTTCAATGCTTACGCATTCTACTGGAACTTACTATTATTCCAAGATAATTCTCACTATTTACTTCATAGCCTCAAAACTTTTACCGTCTTCCCTAGGCTCTAATCCTCAACTACTCCATATTTTTAAAACAAGGTTTGACCTTTTCATTTAAACTTTCTTCCGAAAATTTTAAAATGTCAAAGCCCTATTTTCCTCATGAAAACTTGCTTTTGCCAAACCATAAAAACATGTCATCTTAAAAAAAATGTAATCATTTTTTTTCAAATCACAAAACTGGAGTAGATACGGACAACTATTTTCTCAATCGGGTTTATGACTTGTTCTTACCTATAAGGTCAATTCAGTCTCTTCCTACAAGGTGCAACCATCTACTCCACTCTTAATGTCTACAACTTACTTTGTCCACCTAATAAAATTATCTTGTTAAAATATTTTATCAAAAAGGGTTGTCATAAGAATAGAGATTTCAAATCTTTTCTTTATTAAATTTTTTTGTATGAAATATAACAAGAAAACTAGCGAGCTATACGTGCTTTATAATATGCACCTTTTATTGAGAGAATTTTATCCTAGACAAAATTTTCGCAAGAAATCACTATTAGCAAAATATACCCCATTTTACTTCAATATCTAAAATGTACTTCTTTGCATATTTTAAAATTATAACTTTTAAGATTAAAACTTGAAAACACCATAAACCATTTTCCCAAAACTTTTATAATTTCAGATTCTTAAAAGTTAATAATGGGGTTAGACTCAAAGCGGGTTCCCAATTTTCTAGGCTTTCCTAGACACTCCCAAGGTCAATTTTCTCAACTATATATATTCCTAATCCATTTTCCTTTTTTCAACCTTTTCCAATTTATAAGGTTTTCAAGCCCACTAACCCGAAATACTAATCATATGGGATTCCCTTTCCTTCTATACAAAGTACATTGTACATTCTCCACCCAAATAACTAAGGCTTTCAGATTTCCATATTCATTCCTTTAGTGTACAAAACAAACATCCCATTTCTTATCATATTATACTCTTTCTTTTTAGTGGGTTCATGTAGACACAAATTTAGACACAAGCAATCTCAATCACAAGATCTCCCCCTGAATTTTACCTCACATATAAATACAAACAAATTCTACGGTCCAGATTTTTTGTCCCTAATTCTGTGTTTAATTTTGTGTCCCAATAGTCGCTCCCATATATAATATATTTATATTTAAAAAAAATACAAATACGTTCACTCACTATTTATATAGGAATCCTAAACCTGGCTCTGATACCAGATGTAACAACACAAATTCCGACATACCGACTTTTTTTTCAAAATACCAATCTATAGAAACTCGGATTTGTTTGCTCTGGTATCCTGCAGAAAAGACAGAGACATAAAACATGTCAGAGCTCATAAAATATCTCACAGCGGAATGGATAAATATAATATAATCAAAATATAGCCTTACAGTATTAATAATACTTCCGAACCAGTAACCAAGGCTATCATGTCTCTGCCGCAAATCTAACATGCGAGTATGTTATGAGGAGGGGGTCAGAACACAAGTTCTGGTGACTGGATTTAAATTATACACTTTGGATAACACTACATATACCCATTCAATCATATTTTCTTATTTATTAGATTACTTGGGTTAACAACACTCAAGGCTTACACACATGTGGTACCCATTTACTTCACAGTAAATTAACCTAATATAGTATATATGTAGCTACCCCTCAATACTGAGGTACACCCCATGGTACCCCACTCGCATGGTCTCCACCATAATGCCATAGAAATGAACGCAGTCCCTCATCCTACGCCGGAGTGACGTACGGATCTCTACATAACAATGTTACGTTCCGCATATATTTGTCATTACTATGCTACGTAAGCGTACGGACTGCCACCGTCGATCGAATCAGATTCCATACCGGAGTAATACCCACAAGTCTACTGTACACCACCGAGAGCCGACATGCATGTATCTAGACTGTCCCATGTACGTATTGTTAATTATAGCTCGATGCCTCAACCACACGTCTTCTAATGTGCACCGAGTTCCGTGGCAGGGCGATACATAAAACACGGAACTCGGTCGGGAGCTTTTCCATATTTGTATAGGCCCGTCTTTAAGAGCCTCTATATACACATATTCCTAGAGTCTGTTTTCACGGTGGCTATGGCCCCACCTCGGCCCCTCCCTCAACTAGTAAAGACTACAAGAGCTAAACGACTGCCCCTAAAAAGAACAATCTAAACATCCATTTGGCGTCTTCCCTCAACCACCGTACCACGATAGTGAAAGGTGAATGGTCTATTGGTTTTAGCTTTAGTCTTTTAGCATCCCACTAGCTGCCGATGACTGGTATCCGACGATCTACTACCCTTGTTGGTCATGACCCTTCGCCTCCCAATTGAGGCGACCGCCGAATCACCCTGGTGTTACCGCTTCAAAGCAATCTGACTGTATAGATACTTCTGCAGTCAAGGCTCACCCACCTAGTAGTTACGCGCAGACTCAACCTCTGCGAGCATAACCTAAACATCTACCACCACACAGAGGGCTACTAGGAGCACCTTACGTATCCCAGGAAGTCGCGTGCTTCCCCTTCTAGTCCTTCGGAGCCGACAGAATAATCAGATGAATGTGCGCTCCCCTTGTGCCTTATAACACCATGATGATTTATCCCATTGGGTTATTCACCCTCAAACGTGCGGACTAGTCCAAGCGCCTCACTTTAATATGTTGTTAGACCCTATGTATAAACATTCTTTTACGCGCTTGCCTTACCTCATCAGGTTTCCATTTAACTTGGTTATTCACATTCATATTGAATTCTTAATCAAGTTACCAGGTTCCTCTTGCTTATTAATTTCATTCATGTAACTTAACTCATTTAAGTTTACTAATAAGCCCACATGTTATTCTCTAGATTGTGTCCCAAGGTCTGTAATCCACAATCCCTTTTATATTCTTGTTTGATTTCACCGTTACAATAACATGTTCTACTTAGTATGTAATTAAGTATATCTCAATTCACATGTTTTCTTGTTTAACATGTTAGTCATTATTTAAGATTAAATATAACTTATTTCATAAGTTTTCCTCATTCTTTCTCATTTAATCATAATTTCATTTTACACTGTTACTACAACTTATCGTTGTTTACTCATTAACTTAGTTCTCTTAACTAAGGTCCATTAATAAGTTTCTCTACCCATTTATTATAACCTATGTTATAATTTTCTCTTGTCCCTAGGACAAGTCCAAACATGTTATTCTTACCACTGGGTTTTAGACTTCCAAGTTTACAGATTACTTAATTTATAATTAAGTACAACTTCTTGTATTTCACAATTTTTTCCACCTTTTCTCAACTGTTTTCAGGTTTTCCCCATTTACTGATTACTTAATTTACAATTAAGTGTCCCTTATCTCATTGCACTAGTTATCGCATTTCCTTACTAGTTTACTATAACCTAAGTTATAATATTCACTTGTCCCTAGTAGAAGTCTACCTATTATAAAACATTCTCATTAGTGTAATTTATTTATAATAGGTGATTATCATTCCCCATTTAAACCATTTACGGCTTTAATTTAAACCATTTACTGTTGTAACTCATTATTCTTCATTCACTATATTTTATTAAGGAAAACACTTCATGCACCTTATCAGTTTGATTTATAGAAGGAGTCAGTGATTTATTTTCATAACGTATTCCCATCTAAATCCGTGGTGGCAAGTAATTTCTTTCCTTTTCCTTACTTTATTCACTGTGGCTTACTTGCAACCATGTTTTCAGAAATAGGACATTTAGGGAAATACATCACTTTCCTTTGCATCATACTAACTCAGTCCATTACATCCCTTCCTTTCTTATTTTCTGAGTTAGACATTTAATTACCATCATTGTCATTTATTCATATCATGTTATATACTTACATACATACATACATACATACATATATGTGCACTAAACCTCTCACATTAAGTCTACACTTGTAGATGCTGGATTTGTCGGGTGGGTCCGGGCAGACTTCTACCACAAGTTGACTTAACCTCGCGTCTTAGCACCATTACTTGTTTTATTTATGCACTTACACCCCTCACATTAGATTTACCACTTGTGGATGCTGGATATGCCGGGCGGTTCCAGGCAGGCTTCTACCATAAGTGTAATTTAACCTCGTGTCTAAGCGCATTACCGTTTCTTATTTACTGTAAATCTTAGGCATGTTATCCTTTTTACTGTAATCTAATTTACATGTCATCAAATTATGCCTATATTATGGCGCATGTCCTTTTTTTTAATAGGTGTTTAATTCTATTTTTACATGTAAACATTTAATCGGGTAATTGTTCAAATCTAACTGGTCAACATGTCATTTACTCAATAATATGTCACAAGTGAATCATATAATTATAACAACAGTAATCATTGCCCATATTCTAACAAGTTTGTTTTTCAACATGTAATCATTTCAATACTTTAACTGATTCAACATATGAATTATTCATATTAACATCTCAACTTGTTACAACAGTAATTCTTAATTATTCTAGCAAATTCAATTATACAAAATGGGGAATGGTAAACGATAACATATTATTATCTAAAATGCTATAGCTTAAACCCACTCACCTCATACGCTTCCCAATTCTGGATCTGGTCCGGTTTTAGCATACATGGATTTTCCCCTAATTGGATTCAGAACTTAACAACCATGGATTTATTATTTTTATTTAAAAGAGAAAGGAAAGGAAGAGGAAGAAATTTGAATAGATCGGATCTGGAAAGTTACCTTACTTCGTTAAGAGATTTGAACAATCATTTACAAGCATATGTTCCTTTCCTCCAGATTTAGATTCAGAATTTTACCTACACCAATAACCTAAATTTTCTGAATAGATTAGGGGAGGAAGAGGATACAACAGAGCTTCAGTGTAGCCTCAGAAAAATGAGGTTTAGGGTTAGCTCTACAGACTTATTTATAGGTGTATCAGAGAAACCGGGACCCTCAGATTTGAAACCATAAAAAACGTCCACGTCTTAAAAAAACCTAATCTGCCAAAATCTGTCGTAAGGGGGGTCGACCCACGGGTCTCCACCCCCTTGAGGGGTCGACCCAGGGGTCGATACCCCCTTGAGGGGTCAACATCCCTGAGCCGGAAATCTGTTGCCTCCCCGAATTTCGAATTTTGAACCGATTTTTGAATTTCTGAACCTATATATATATATATATATATATATATATATATATATATATATTTCTCGCACGTATATAAACTTCAAACCTTAATAACTTCTTCATACGGTGTCCGATTTACGCAAACCCGGTGTCTATTTTGACCAGAATTCCGAGATGAATGCAATGGTCCTGTCCATTTCACTTAATTCTGAATATTTAATTAAGTTATTCTTATTTTATTATCTTAAGTTAAAAATGTAGGGTATTACATTCTCCCACCCTTAGGAAATTTCGTCCTCGAAATTTGATAAAGGTAAAATCAATTAACCCCTCGCTTAATATACATCCATCATGTGTGCATCCAATTTTTGCAAACATTGTGCAGTTGTGCAAAGTGAAATACAACATAATAATGCATGCATGCCTAAGCGGTACCTCCTATGTATATGCAAATTTTTCAAAAATCATTTCAAAATATGATGCTCACATCCTAAATATACTGGCAGTTCTACTTGAATGCAATATTTTGAAAATCAAAATACATTTTCATCCAAATTTTCTCACACTCTTACTGAGTAAGAGCGTAGTTCATCCAATTGTTGCATCCAAAATCCTACTAGCCAACTTTATTTTTTTCGAATTTCTGAAAAATCTAATTTTCTAAATTCGGCTTCTTATAATACAAAAAGGTGGAAGACGGAAAATTTTGGATTTTTCGTTTTTCTTTTTCAAACTTTTTTTTAACTGTACTTGGATTTTATGTAACTATTTATAAAGATTCCCTATTTTCCTATCCAAGCACAACCCACATAAGAAAATTTTCTTTTGTTACTGATTTTCTTTTTCATCTTATCTTGGAAATTTTTATCTTTATCCATCTTTTCTCATAATTTATCTTGTTTGTTACCTTACTGAAATTTCTGTTTTCTTTTTAGTTGTACCATTTCTCTTTCCTTAGCTTATTTAATCATCTGATCTTAGTTTAAATTTAAATAAACTTCTAGTATTTCAGCTAAAATAGGAGAACAGACACCCTACATAACTACTACTAAGGGCCAAGAATCTTGGGACTATGTCCCCCTCAGACAGAAAAGTCCAAACTATGGGATCCACGAAAGGTTTAGGTGTTACCCTAACTACCCAACAAGAACAAAATAATGGAACAATCCCAACAGGAATGTAGTAACGGGTTTTACCCCTAACATGAAAATTAGCAACAGGATCTAAACATTTATTTGCCCTTTACCATCTAGTAGTCACTACTAACTCTAGTTGTGTACCAACAATTTTTTTAAGCAACACCCTAGGCTTTTCAATGCTTACGCATTCTACTGGAACTTACTATTATTCCAAGATAATTCTCACTATTTACTTCATAGCCTCAAAACTTTTACCGTCTTCCCTAGGCTCTAATCCTCAACTACTCCATATTTTTAAAACAAGGTTTGGCCTTTTCATTTAAACTTTCTTCCGAAAATTTTAAAATGTCAAAACCCTATTTTCCTCATGAAAACTTGCTTTTGCCAAACCATAAAAACATGTCATCTTAAAAAAAATGTAATCATTTTTTTTCAAATCACAAAACTGGAGTAGATACGGACAACTATTTTCTCAATCGGGTTTATGACTTGTTCTTACCTATAAGGTCAATTCAGTCTCTTCCTACAAGGTGCAACCATCTACTATATTCTTAATTTCTACAACTTATTTTGTCCATCCAACAAAATTATCTTGTTAAAATAATTTATCAAAAAGGGTTGTCATAAGAATAGAGATTTCAAATCTTTTCTTTATTAAATTTTTTTGTATGAAATATAACAAGAAAACTAGCGAGCTATACGTGCTTTATAATATGCACCTTTTATTGAGAGAATTTTATCCTAGACAAAATTTTCACAAGAAATCACTATTTGCAAAATATACCCCATTTTACTTCAATATCTAAAATGTACTTCTTTGCATATTTTAAAATTATAACTTTTAAGATTAAAACTTGAAAACACCATAAACCATGTTCCCAAAACTTTTATAATTTCAGGATCTTAAAAGTTAATAATGGGGTTAGACTCAAAGTGGATTTCCAATTATCTAGGCTTTCCTAGACACTCCCAAGGTCAATTTTCTCAACTATATATATTCCTAATCCCTTTTCCTCATTTCAACTTTTTCAATTTATAAGGTTTTTAAGCCCACTAACCCGAAATACTAATCATATGGGATTCCTTTTCTTCCATACAAAGTACATTGTACACTCTCCACCCAAATTATCTAAGGGTTTCAGATTTCCATATTCATTCCTTTAGTGTACAAAACAAGCATCTCATTTCTTATCATATTATACTCTTTCTTTTTAAAGGGTTCATGTTGACACAAATTTAGACACAAGCAATCTCAACCACAAGATCTCCCCCTGAATTTCACATCACATATAAAGACAAACAAATCCTACGGTCCAGATTTTTTGTCTCTAATTCTGTGTTTAATTTTGTGTCCCAATAGCCACTCCCATATATAATATATTTATATTTTTTTTAAAATACAAATGCGTTCACTCACTATTTATATAGGAATTCTAAACCTGGCTTTGATGCCAGATGTAACAACCCGAATTCCGACAGACCAATTTCTTTTTAAAATTTCAATCTATTGAAACTCGGATTGGTTTGCTCTGGTATCCTGCAGAAAAGGCAGAGACATAAAACATGTCAGAGCTCTGAAAATATCTCACAGTGGAATGGATAAAATATAATATAATCAAAATATAGCCTTATCGTATTAATAATACTTCCTAACCAGTATCCAAGGCTATCATGTCTCTGCCACAAATCTAACTATGAGTATGTTATGAGGAGGGGGTCAGGACACAAGTTCTGGTGACTGGATTTAAATTATACACTTTGGATAACACTACATATACCGTTCAATCATATTTTCTTATTTATTAGGTTACTTGGGTTAACAACACTCAAGGCTTACACACACACGTGGTACCCATTAACTTCACAGTAGATTAACCTAATATAGTATATATGTAGCTACCCCTCAATACTGAGGTACACCCCGTGGTACCCCACTCACACGGTCTCTACCATAATACCACAGAAATGAACGCAGTCCCTCGTCCTACGCCGGAGTGACGTACGAATCTCTACATAACAATGTTACGTTCCGCATATATTTGTCATTACTACGCTACGTAAGCGTATGCACTGCCATCGTCTATCGAATCAGATTCCATACCAGAGTAATTCCCTCAAGTCTACGATACACCACCGAGAGCCGACATGCAAGTATCTAGACTGTCCCACGTATGTATCGTTAATTGTAGCTCGATGCCTCAACTGTACGTCTTCTAATGTGCACCGAGTTCCGTGGCAGGGCGATACAAGAAACACGGAACACGGTCGGGAGCTTTTCCGTATCTGTATAGGCCCATCTTTAAGAGCTTCTATATACAGATATTCCTAGGGCCAGTTTTCACGGTGGCTATGGCCCCACCTCGCCCCCTCCCTCAACTAGTAAAGACTACAAGAGCTAAACGACTGCCCCTAAAAAGAACAATCTAAACATCCATTTGGCGTCTTCCCTCAACCACCGTACCATGATATTGAAAGGTGAATGGTCTATTGGTTTTAGCTCTAGTCTTTTAGCATCCCACTGGCTGCCGATGACTGGTATCCAACGATCTACTATCCTTGTTGGTCGTGACCTTTCGCCTCCCCGTTGAGGCGACCGCCGAATCACCCTGGTGTCACCGCGTCACAGCATTTTGATTGCATAACTACTTCTGCAGTTAAGGCCCACCCACCTAGTAGTTACGCGCAGACCCAACCTCTACGAGCACATCCTAAACATCTGCCACAACACATAGGACTACCAGGAGCACCTTACATATCTTAGGAAGCCGCGTGCTTCCCCTTCCAATCCTTCGGAGCCGGTAGAATAATCAGATGAATGTGCGCTCCCCTTGTGCCTTATAACACCACGATGATTTACCCCGTTGGGTTATTCACCCTCAAACGTGCGGACTGGTCCAAGCACCTCACTTTAATATGTTGTTAGACCTTATGTCTAAACATTCTTTTACGCGCATGCCTTACCTCATCAGGTTTCCGTTTAACTTAGTTATTCTCATTCATATTGAATTCTTAATCAAGTTACCAAGTTCCTCTTTCTTATTAATTTCAGTCATATAACATAACCCATTTAAGTTTATTAATAAGCCCACAACATGTAATTCTCTAGATTGTGGCCCAAGGTCTGTAATCCATAATCCCTTTTATATTCTTGTTTGATTTCAGTGTTACAATAACATGTTCTACTTAATATGTAATTAAGTATATCTCAATTCACATGTTTTCTTGTTTTACATGTCAATCATTATTTATGATTAAATATAACTTATTTCATAAGTTTTCCTCATTCTTTCTCATTTAATCATAATTCCATTTTACACCGTTACTACAACTTATCGTTATTTACTCATTAACTTAGTTCTCTTAACTAAGGTCCATTAATAAGTTTCTCTACCCATTTATTATAACCTATGTTATAATTTTCTTTTGTCCCTATGACAAGTCCAAACATGTTATTCTTACCAGCGGGTTTAAGACTTCCAAGTGTACAGATTACTTAATTTATAATTAAGTACATCTTATAATATTTCACAAATTCCCCCCCCCCCCCTTTTCTCAATTGGTGTTAGGTTTTCCCCATTTACTGATTACTTAATTTATAATTAAATGTCCCTTATCTCATTTCACCAGTTATCCCATTTCCTTACTAGTTTATTATAACCTATATTATAATATTCACTTGTCCCTAGGACAAGTCTACCTATTATACAACATTCTCATTAATGTAATTTATTTATAATAGGTGATTATCATTCCCCGTTTAAACCATTTACTGTTGTAACTCATTATTCTTCATTCACTGTAATATATGTTCCTTATTTTATTAAGGAAAACACTTCATGCACCTTATCAGTTTGATTTATAAAAGGAATCAGTGATTTATTTTCATAACGTATTCCCATCTAAATCTGTGGTGGCAAGTAATTTCTTTTCCTTTTCTTACTTTATTCACTGTGGCTTACTTGCAACCATGTTTTCAGAAATAGGTCATTTAGGGAAATACATCACTTTTCCTTCGCATCACACTAACTCAGTCCATTACATCCTTTCCTTTCTTATTTTCTGAGTTAGATATTAAATTACCATCATTTCCATTTATTCATTTATTGTTATATACATATACATACATACATACATACATACATACATATATATGCACTAGACCTCTCACATTATTTAAAAGAGAAAGGAAAGGAAGAGGAAGAAATTTGAATATATTGGATCTGAGAAGTTACCTTACTTCGTTAAGAGATCTGAACACCCATTTACAAGCCTATGTTCCTTTCCTCCATATTAACATTCAGAGTTTAACCTAAACTAATAACCTAAATTTTATGAATAGATTAGGGGAGGAAGAGGAAACGACAGAGATTTAGTTTAGCCTCAGAAATATGAGGTTTAGGGTTAGCTCTACAGACTTATTTATAAGTGTATCAGAGAAACCAGGACCCTCAGATTTGATTAAAAACCATCAGAAATGTCCATGTCTCAAAAAAACCTAATCTGCCAAAATATGTCGTAGGAGGGTCGACCCATGGGTCGACACCCCCTTGAGGGGTCGACCCAGGGGTCGACATCCCTGAGGGGGAAATCTGCTGCCTCCCTGAATTTCGAATTTCGAGCCGATTCTTGAATTTCTGAACCTATTTTTGAATTTCTGAACCTATTATACATACATATATATATATATATATATATATATGTGTGTGTGTGTGTGTGTGTGTATATATTCTTTCCGCGCGTATACAAACTTCAAACCTTAATAACTTCTTCATACGGTGTCCGATTTACGCAAACCAGATGTCTATTTTGACCAGAATTTTGAAACGAGCGCAATGGTGCAGTTCGTTTCACTTAATTTTGAATATTTAATTAAGTTATTCTTATTTTATTATCTTAAGTTAAAAATGCGGGGTGTCACAGGTCGTTTGACTTATTGCCCAAGAAATGATGGGTTGGCCAAGTCTTTAGGTCATTGGTGCCTGATAGGTTGAGTCGTTCGAGTTTGAAGTCGGGTCGCTCGATGATGGGTCATTAAATATCAAGTCGTTGAAGTCTTTAGGTTGTTGGAACTTGGTGGATTGGATGGGCATGATTAGGTCGTTTATGACTTGATGAGTCGGCTCGCTCATGACCTGATGAGTCGGGTCGTTTAGAGACCTGATGGGTTGGGTCTTTTTTTATGGATCGGGTAGAAGATACTACAGCGTTTAATAAACGTTGTGAATGGGAATTTATGCGCTATAGTATGTTTTTCATAGCAGAAAGGCTGAAGTTGTATGGATTGAATGTCGACCAAAAGTGATGATTATTTTGGTTGGAGGATGGACGTGGCTTCGAAGTGAATTCAAGGAGGAATATTCGAAGTGATATGAAGTGTTCGTTGATCGACGAAATGTAATGAATGTGCAAACGACTCAAGTGTGTTTGATCTCGTGGATAATGGTTGCTCGATATGGTATCTGAGCTTGTGGATAGTCGCCAGTGATGACGACTAGAGATATTGGAGGCCAAGGGATTATCGTTAATCGGAGGTTCTAACAGACTTAAAGCAGGGGGATAATAGGGACGCCTAAATGGCTAGTTGGACTAGTCGAGTACACTGGGCATTCATGATGGGCCTAATTGTCTTCTGGGAAGACAAACATACGAGTCACGACGGCGTATAGAGTTTAGCTAGAACCGGGGTTACCATTAGCTTTTAACAGAATGGTGTAACATAGCCGGTTTTACGACCAACAATGGTCTTAAGACAGGATTGGCAGTGATTGCTAGAGTCATGGATGATAATTTTTTTGCTTGTATCATCTTGCATATATTGTCCAACGTCGAAGGAGATATCTTTTGGGTGCTTGTCTGATGCTGGTTTAGGCCTTCGGGGCTTGTGATTGGGAGATGTCGATCTCGATTAGGATGGTCTACACAGGATAATTAATCGTTATATCTATTACCGCGTGGTTTTTATTGATTTTTGTAAAGGCTATCACTGTCGGATGTGGAGGAGATGGGTTTTGGGTCTTCTCTGATGATGTGTTGGTAGATTGGATGTTTGATCTATTTATTTCTCATATATTTTATTGATGATGTTAGATAGCTATTTTATAGCTCATTAAGACTATTTTTTTGACTCAAGGTTTTCTGTTTCACTCTTATTACCTTGGGATGTTCATTCATGTTTTGGATGGGCATATTGAGTAGCAAGTAATAAACCTTGATAAGGACAATGCTCCAGAGTGATGACGAGCAGGAGGTTAACGTATTATTTCCTACATATTATTTATATGTTTTCGCTGTTATGGTTGTTATGATACTCTGAGTGATTGTAGTGAGGTTTCTTGTACAAAATTTGATGATGTACTCCTATGGTACTATGGATATCCTTTTGATGATATGGAAGTTTAAAATTCTGCGCACTCCTGTGGTACTATGGATATCCTTTTGATGATATGGAAGTTTAAAATTCTGCGCAATTATGCTTCTCTACCACTGCCTGTTGTATATGTTCTATTATATTTTATCCTTGCGCTGTGAGTTGTACGACAGGTTCGACGTATATTATCTTACCCTGATGATCATCTATGGATGCCTGACACGTCTTTCAATGCACTTTTCCTTTTGTTAAGTGCAGGAGTTATTGGACGTCATCACATTTGGTATCAGAGCTCTGTTTAATCGATTTTAGCCAAAGTTCAAAGACATAATGATGCATGAGAGACGTATTTGTAGATTTCTGATGGATGTATATTATATTATAGTGTATAGTATAGTAGCGCTTGAACTCCGTTTGCAGTTTTTCTCCTATGTGGACTACTCGTTCTACTTTTCAGATTTAGAATAAGTTGTCGAACGGCGAGACATACTGTTAGGGAGGGGACTGTGCCTAGAATGGGAAATGGCGGTATGCCAGATTACCCAGCTATGTTCGAGGCCATGATGGCAGCGATCATGAGAAGGGTCCCCGCTCTAGTGAGAACTGCGGTTTATGTTGGGGTTCAAGTGCAAGTTCCTAGGGTTTTGCACTTCGCGAAGCTATGCAAAGACTTTACTACTCTAGGAGGAAAATCGCTCAAAGGGACAACACCGATTGAAGAGATTCAAGTGTGGCTTGATACTTGCATTTGGATTTTCAGAGATTTGGGCGTTGATGGTGCGACTAAGAGGAAACTTGCATCGAGACAGCTACAAGGCAGAGCCATGGATTGGTGGAACTTTGTCATTGTAGAAACTCCAGAAGATGATATTTCATGGGAGCAATTCCAAGTCAAGTTTGAGATGAAGTTTATCTCTACCGTTCAAAAGTTTATTATGTTCAAGAGGTTTGTTGAGTTGAAGCATAATAGTAGGCCAGTATTGGAGTATGTTTCTGACTTTGAAGCTTTGTCGAAGTATGCTCATTCATATGTCGAGACTCCTTATCAAAAGAATGAGAAGTTCGAGTTGGGGTTGGATAAGTATCTGGGGAATCGGCTAGTTGATCATTTTGATGATACTTATGAGAAGATTGTGGAGAAAGCTTTAAGGCACGAGAGTTTGTTTCCTAAGGAAGAGACTGTTATTGTAGCTAAAGAGGAACTGAAACCACAATAGGATGATAAGAACAAGAAGAGGAAGCAATAATAGCATAAAGGAAAGGAGGGCCAGAAAAAGCCGAAAAGCGAGGTGATTTGCTTTAACTGTCAGCAAAAAGGCCATTTTTCCAGGGATTGCAAGGATCCGAAAGGTGAAAGGAAGTGCTTTAATTGTGGAAAGTCTGGGCATGGTAAGAAGGATTATCCAGAACCGCCGAAGGGAAAGCAGATTGTGAAGGCATATGCTGTGAAAGTTGTTCCATCTTCTTTGAGGACTCCTACGATGGAGGAGAAAGGGAAGAGAATTGTCATTCAAGGTACTCTTTCCACTTGAAATGTTTTCAGTTCGCGTGTTGATACTGGAGCATCGCATTCTTTCATGGGTTATAAGCTTGTGTACCTCTTGGGTTTGGAACCCGAGATTTTTGGTAGACCATCGGTGGTGACTAATCCAGTAGGGGGTTCGTCCAACTTGTGTATGATTTGTCGTGATCTAGTGTTATTAAGTCATGGTTACTCCTTTGTATGTGATTTCTTCGTTTTGAACTTCGCTGGGTTTGGGATCGTACTGGGTATGGAATGGCTCAAGAGGTATGTGGCAAAAGTGGATTACGAGAAGCTAGGGGTGACAGTTGGGAATGTGGAAGGGTGAATGGTTGTGATTAGAGGTAAGCCAGAAGACATGGTCTTTGTAAGCTATTTATATTCGCTTGTGATTCCACGGGGAAACTTGTCATTTGTGCTGATCGCTAATGAGTTCGATGATGCCTTTGACAAGGTCAAAGGGTTGTATCCGCATTGTGAGATTGAGATTTAGGATCTATTTGGTCAAGCATATTAGACCTATCGTTATGCCTCTAAGGCGGATGGTGCCTAAGGAACAGCAAGAGTTATAGGTGCAAGTACGAGACCTTTTAGGAAAGGGGTTTATTCGGAGAAGCGTGTCCAAATGGGGTGCACCAATTTTGTTTGCAATCAAGGCTGATGAATCTTTTAGATTGTGTGGATCATCATGAGCTGAACAAGGTGACTAAGAAAAACAAATATTCATTGCCGAGGATAGGTGACTTGTTTGATCATCTTTACAAAGCCAAGGTATTTTCTCAAATGGATTCGGCGACGGGATGTCACCAACTGAGAGTAGTCAGAGATAGAGTTGTGGCCTGTGCGAGTCGACACCTGAAGCCGCACGAGAGGAATTATTCAACTCATGATTTGGAATCGGAAGCGATTGTGTTTGCTCTGAGGATAGGGAGACATTACCTGTTGGGAGTTCGATTCGAGTTGTCTACAGATCTGAAGTCATTGAAGTATCTCTTCTCCCTGAAGGATTTGAATCTTTGGTAGCAATGGTGGTTAGAGTTTCTAACATCGTATTAGGAATAGCCTATATTCCTCCTAAAGGTAACGCGGTGGCTGATGCGTTAAGACGAAGACACGCAAGTTTGGGAGCGATGTTTTTGGAATGGAAGCACCAAAAGTACTTGGTAGCATTTGATTTCAGGCTTCCGTGTGAGTTAGAGCTTGAGATGTTGGCGAGCATATCGATAAGACCTACTCTCATCGAAAGGATTGACGAAAGCCAGAAGCGTGATACAAGGATTATCTAGATCATCTAGAAGCTGGAACCAGAAGATAAGGAATTCGAGGTTGATCGAGATGGTTGGCTTTGGAAGTAAGCGAAAGTTAGCTCCAAGGTTTGTTGGACCATTTCTGATAGTCGAACGAATCAGAAAGCTCGCATATAGGATGGAGTTACCTGAGAAGATGTCGGGCATGCACAACATTTTCCATGTGTCTTTTCTACGGAAGTGTGTGCATGATTCGAATGTGGTGGTATCTTTGGAACAGTACGAAGACCTAGAAGTCGAGTTCGTAGTTATGAAACCTCGTAAGCCGCTTCACGTTGTGGGGAATGACATGAAACAACTTAGAAGGAAGACGATTAAGCTAGTCTAGGTACAATGGAGTGAGGATGATGACGATTGTACGTGGGGAACAGAAGAGGGTATGAAGACGATCCATCCAGAACTCTTCGTTGATATGACCCATTAATGTCGTATCATCTTACACCATTATAACTTACACTATTGTTAGAATTCCGCATGCTAGGCTAAGGCTATGAATGCAAGGCTGGATGGATGCTAGATTGAGTGGTAGATTGGCTGCTTGTGGATGATATGCATGCAGAATTATTTTAGTTGCTTGTGTTTGCTTGGAATTTTGAGGGTGAAATTCCTAAGGAGAGGAGAATGTAACAACCCGCATTTTACGTGTCGGAGGATCATAAAATATTTCCATTTAATTGCATGAGGGTTAGATCATTCTCATATTTTGATATGTTGTTTATGGTGATCTGAGATATGTCGATAATTTTTACCAATTTTATTTGTGACCATTTTCCCCTGTCAGTAATGTACAAAGGATAACTTTTGACTGGGATCGAATCAGGTGCTATGATCGATTTCATTGGAAAGGAAATGATGTTTTCCATTCCGTAGAGTGGTTACATTAAAGATTTGGTTCAACGGATTGGGAGGAATCGTTGTTTTAGTGCTACACAATTTCTGTACAGGTTTGGATAGTCATTAATGGGTTGAATTGATGTGGCCCATTAGTGGGCTGGTTAGAGACTATAAATAGGGGGTTAGAGACTTGGGGAGAGGTTTACTTTCTTCATTCTCTCATTTGGTTGAGCACGTGATCCTCCTTGCTCAACCAAATACATCTTTCCACCTTTAAAATTTTAGATCTACGCAAGAAGATTGAAGATCTACATCAAGCAAAGCTAGATCTATATCAAGTGAAGGGAGATCGCATCAAATTCAGAGGTTTGAAAATCATCCCTTGCTGTCCGGATTGGGAATTTAGTGATTTCAAGTTTGCTTGAAGATTTGATGAGTGATAAGCATCTCTCACACGGATTAAATCGATTATATGGATTGTTTGATTTTATTTTCATAATTTCAAGTTGTTTTCACCTAGATCTACATCATGGTAAGTATGTTTTCATTCGAATCGCCATAGAATCTAATCTAGCAATTTCAATCGGTAAATTCATATGTTAATTAGTGTATTTATGCAAGTTTAGATCCATTTGTTAACTCATTCATTCTTTTATCATGATTTGGTGAATTCATATGGTTATATTACGATTTATTATTATGCTAATGTGTGTTGATGATTACTATTGATTTTGGGTTGAAATTGATCGATTTGAATGAGTTGGTTGCATCGTTGTTGTCTTTTGGTGATGGATTGGTTGAGATTAAAGATGGATCGGTTAAGTCTGGAGTTGGGTCGTTTGGAGTTGGATCGTCGATTTTTACAAATATACCATATATGGTGGCAAAGAAGACAACTTCTTTTAGCTTAACCCCCAGAGTATATTTGTGAAATTCAATTGGTGATTAATGAGATCTGACAATGGACATTCAACGTTATATGTGCTACCTCTATAAGGTACTCGTGACCTCAAGCCTCATCAACTGGGAAATCACTATAATTAGGCAGACAACTTGGCTTTGTGGGTCATACCCATTAGGGTATATCGTCACATGATCTACAGAAATCGATGTCCCTTTTTGTATGCTTTGGAATGAGACCCACTGGACGGCCAATAACCGTGGTGATGATATATTCGGTACACTCAAGTTGAATGAGTGGCCGATCATTTGTGGTCGGTTTGCAAGATGTTCTTGTTGAACCCCAGTGTTCCATCTCTAGAGGACACTGATCAGAAGGTGGCCCATACCTTGTCATGTTGGAAATTCATTCTCTAATGTGTGCCATACATTTTTAGACGTATACTAACTATGTTGGAAAATGAGATACAAGCTTTCTGACTATATTCCTATTTTATTTGTAGATTGATAAACATTATTACAATATCATTGGATTTTTTATATATAAAAATTGATTTGGGCATCGTAAGGTGAAAACACATGTCACGTTTATGTGTGGTCGTGTCTTACGAGAGAATTCCTTTCTTTAAAAGGTTTCCAAAAGTTAAGCAAGTTATTTATGATGTGAGATTTCTCACTGAAAGTATCCCAGACTGATTCGTGTATGTAATGCTCGGGTAAGACCGGGTATCCTTTCCAGGTTGCATTGGGTTTGTTTGGAGTTTCAAGAGAGGAGATGGAGTTGAGACATATTCTCGTGATTTCTCATATTAATTTATTTCCGCTGTGTGCGTTGTATTTATCATCACTATATAGGCTGATATGGTTGTGTACTCTAATGATTGTATTCATGTAAATGCACCATTTTCTCTTTGTGTAAAAAGTTTCGATATATTGTATTTTATTCATTCCGCTGTGAGAGTTTACTCTGATTCTGTTGTGTGTTCTTCTTCTTCTTCTTCTATTCTAACTCTTCTTTCTTTCTATTCTCTCATCCTCTAATTTCTTTCTTCTAACCATCTGCATTTTCTGTGCACTTTGAGTTGACTTGTATAGTTAAATGTAAGCTAAAGCTCTACGGAAAAAGTGGGTCGTTATACCCTCTCATTACAAGACACATGATAGACATAGAAGAACGGGTCTTTAAAGCTGCACGTAATCAGATACTTATAGAGACTTAGTTCTCTTATGCTCAGTATCGATCTAACCTCTTGCTTCTAAGAAATTCTATTGGTTCCAAAGTGGTAGGCACATTCGATATTTGTTATCCCACTTAGTTTCCATTGTAAGTTTAAATTTATATGACTCTAATATTGCTTATGCTAATTTTGGCAGGTAACAAACCAAACAATTTATGTTCCAATGGATTTGAGTTTCGATTTTTTTGTAGAAATTTTAGCCTAGAAAATATGGGTTGTTATAAATCATCACGTTGAAACCAATGTCGAGCGAACCATCATATTGTGCTCCTCAAAATTTTACCATCATCCAAGTCAAAATTAGCTAACTTGACCATCATCGATAGTGGTCGACATTGATCACTCCATGGTAGTTGATAACAATCATTCCCATCGTGCATTTAATCAAAAGTTCTTAAATACAAATCAAATGAAAACGTCGGGCATTCGTCTTGAAAAATCCAAGCATATTATCAAGTCAACCAATCATCTTTAGATCAATCACCATGCTTTAGTGCTCCTCCATTTTCAAATCGATCGACATGCTTCAATGCTCCTTCGATTTTAGATCAGTCAACATACTCTGATGCTCCTACACAAATTTATTTCACCTATTTGAATCTATCATCGCTTATGCGCTCAATTAATATGCATTAAACTCTATTAGATCCATAGAGTCATCTTCGTGTGCATTTGATTGATAAACACTAAACTCTAGCAAATGATATTTTCCCTAATACTATATCGCTTGCTAACGGTTTTTCCAACCAAATTAAGCAAGTAAGCAACCATGCAATCAATGATCCTATAAATGTCTAAAATAACATACAAGCACACATGATAACTTATATAATACATCTAAAGTGGCTAATGTAAAGGCCCGCAAATCCGTACCCTTTGAGTCGACTAAATACAACACACATCCAACCTAAATTGCACAAAAATACGAATCTTTTAGAGATAAAGAAGAAATAGATAGAAGAAGAACATAACAATACACATAATCTCTCAATCACAACGTAATAGAATAGAATATATAACAGCTTTTAAAATATAGAACTAAATTGTATATACATACCATTCATCAGGGTATAACATATATGTGATATAGCGAAAAATAAATACTAAATAGCTAACGGTGATGTCTCCTACTCCAAACTCCTCCAAGTACATCCGTAAGAACCTGAACTACTTGACTGCCCGTAAAAATTTAGCCACCCAAGAGTTTTAGGGAAAAATAAAACAAAATAAACTCTGGGTCAATCATGGGACTGGTGTGAGTAAACTCCAAACAACTTGTTTAACTTTGAAAATCTTTTTAAAAGAATGGACTTATCGTAAGACACAACCAAACATAAACATGACACATGCTTTTACCTTACAATAACCAAATCACTTTTATTATAAAATCCAGTTATAGTATAATAATGTCTATCAATCCACAAATAAAATAGGAATATAGCTGAAATGCTTGCATCTCATGCTTCGACATAAATGGTTTACAACTAAAAAAATATGGCTCATATTGGAATTTGGATTTCCAACATGACTAAGTATGGAACCACCTTGTAATCAGTGTTCTCTAGAGATGAAACAACGGGGGTTCAACATGAACATCTTGCAACCCGGCCACACAAACCGGCCACTCATTCAAGTTGAGTGTATCGAATATATCATCACCACGGTTGTTGGCCTTCCAACCGTACTCATTCCGACGCTTAAAAGAAAAGGGACAATGGATTTCTCTAGATCAAGTGATGATATACCTTAATGGGTATGATCCACATAGCCTTGCTACCTATATGATTTCAGCCATTTCCCGGTTGATGAGGCTTGAGGTCACGATTACCTTTTTGGGATATGACATTCAAACTTTGAATGACACATTATCAGATCCGTCAATCACCAAATGATTTGCACAAATATTCTCTTGGCGTTAAGATAAAAGAAGTCACCCTCTTCGCCACCATACTTAGTATATTTGTAAAAATCAATGTACCTGATTATTGAAAATACTCTAACAGACATTCGTCCATATAAGCTCGTTCTGGGTCTGAATGAAACATAATGCACTATTTCCTATTAATTCATTTTAGACAATTTCTAACTGGGATTAACAGAAACAACCCTTGTGTTTTACTCTGTCTTTGATTATCTTTAGTATAATCCAATTCGCAACGCTTATATCTATACAGAGCGGTTTTCAGATAATAAATTTGAACATGGTCTCTCCAACTTACAACGATAATATTAAATTGGCTAATACTTCGATAGTCAGTTATTTAACTATCAAGAAACAAACATTCAACCAAACTCCATCCCAATATTCAACCAAACAAGACTGAGCACCTTCTTTAATTAATATTTAACTAAATAAACCATTTCCCAACTTCTATTTATCAATATCTTTACCTAGATATTTTACCAATCTCTTTGGCCTCTTACAATATTTGAAAACCATTTTCTTATTGCACAACCCTTTATTTTCTATACTTAGAAAATATCTCTTATTAACATTGGAAAACATTTCCATATATTTATCTCTTTCACAAAACCATTCATTTCCTATACTTAAGAAATATTCACTATAACATTTCCAAACCACTTACTTAGGTTAAAACGAATGTTGCGTAAACATCGTTACGACAACTTAAGATACTGCATATTATGATTAACATTGATTTTCGACATCAAATCTCTTCTATTTCTTCGATAACAATGAAATCAATCGAGTTGGGGTATAATTATCTCTCAGACCTTGATTGAATAACATTCTTAACATCAAAATGAATGAGATTACCCATCTCTAATATCAACATCGTGTATATATATATATATATCATGTTCAAGTTAAACCAATTCCTTTTTGAAAATCATTTACTATAACAAAAGTGTTATAGTCTGCGCTTTCCTATTATTCGAAAAACGTCTACTATAACAATAAATATTGAAATCTATGTTTCTGATACTGAATTTATTTCAAAAACACTATATAAAAAATTAAATTTCAACTTCCTTTTGAAATATCTTTTCGAAAATAACAACTAGACAATTATCCACTTTTAAACGTGTATATGTATCATGTTCTTCATCCAAGGTTAAATTATCAAATAAAATTCAATTTCACTTTCATAAACTCTCATTTATAATCACTTTACATTTTATAAATTTCATTACTAAGCAAAGTTCTCGTTATTGCTCGTTTACCAAATCTATAAGTTTATCGCTTATAAATTTCCTTTGTTTATATTTCATGGTTTACTTTCAATCAAACCATTTTAACCTTTCTAAAATGTTACAAATTCCTACATAATTTTGTAAACTTCTATCAAATCTATTTAACTTATAAAACTTCATTATATGTCCACCTTGAATCGATTACCCAAACTCACTTAAAATTTGGTTTATAATTTCATTTGACTTCAAAATCCATTTTTAAAATATTGGATTAAAAAAATATCAATTTACTTGTCAATTCCAATTGTAAGTTCATTTAACTATAAATTTCACCAGTTGTTTTATCACACTTTTCGTTTTATTAAGATATTCAATATTTCTTTTAAAAAATATTCCAAAAGACATAGATTTTATAATACTTAAAAGTACATTTTATTTTATTTTTACAAAACCTTACTGTTTTATTACTTATATTTCAAGATAATATTATATTATATTATTACAAGACTTATATATATATAAACATAGAATTTATTTTATACTTTAACTATTGAAATATTAGTTTTCTTAAAAGATTAAAAATTTAAATTATAGTCTTTTTAACACAAAAGAGTACTTGATTACATAATAAAGATTACATAAAAATTGAGTTGGTAAAAAATTAACAACAATACTACAAATACTTTACATAAGAAAAACAAAAGCCAACTCGAAAGCAAAACAACCGCTACATAAAGACAAAATACAGACCTGTTAACAAAGAACACAGCAAGAAAAGAAAGCACATAAACTCTAAACGGAACTAAGCTTCAAACCTTCTACAAGCCAAAACAAAGAATACAGGCAAGGAGATCAGCAATATAAACGCTCAATCAAGACGGTAATCCACCCGGGGAAGCAGCACATTCAAGCATCATGCATAACAAAGCTCAAATCCAAAATAAAAATCCAGGAATAGGGAAGGAAAAACATTGATAAGCCTAACACTGCAAACAAGCACATGAAGACTAAACCAAAACTGAAATGCCATCAGGAAATCTTCACAACCAAACACATCTAGAAGCAAAATTCAAATCCAAAAGAACTCCCATTTCCGAAAGCCATAACAGAACCCAAATAACTAAAAGAACCAGAACCTCAAAAAGATCAGATAACAACAACCAAGTATATCACTTTTTAGAGATTCCACCGCACATGAACCCAACTAAAGTACCCCCTTCATCCTTTGTCTTCTTTGACTTAGACCTAGTATGAATTTGTGAAACTAGTTTGAACCTCTCAGGGTTAAGTTCAACTTATGGTTCAATATACATTAGACTACCTTTCCCTTTGAATCTGTCTGATTTAAATTTGACTTTCCTCCTTTTAAAGCTGGTAATTAAATTGTCAGATTCATCCATTGTATCATGATTAATTGCAACTCCTATTTTAAATTGATCCTCGCTGCAACTCTCCAAGAGACTGTCAGCAACAGACTTATTTTCATAATTAATGATATCCTTATCACATGTATTATCTTGCTCATGATACTCTTGTGTGCATACATTATTAGTAGACAAATCTTTTGGCTTATTCGAAGTACCCAACTCACAATTATTATCGATATTCATCACCACAGAAGGATTACAATTATCTGCCAACAGGGCCGACCCAAGAGTGTCTTCTGCTCATGGCAGCTAGGAAGATGTAGTGCAAAAATGTAGAAAATGTTGCTTTAAAATTTGCGCTAGCGCCCAGGCTCGAACTCCCAACCTAACAATCGGAAGGTAGGCGCAATACCATCCCAACAGATCATTTTCTTGGAAGCATATTACATCTGCTCCTCCCTCTTGCAACCCCCCCGGGGGGTTTTGCCTAGCTGGCCTACCCCTTGGGCCAGGCCTCTCTAACAAAATCCCTGAGGTTGTCTATTGAATCCTATGAATTCCAGAGTTACTCACATCATTACCAACAGTTTCGGTATTCCGATGCTTTACAATATCATTCATCTGTTTATCCTGGAAATTCATCTTACCATTCAGGTCCATTCTACTACTAATATTAGATGTATTCTTTGAAATCCAGACCATTATGGATTTACATATTTCAGCAGAATGCCCGAAAAATTTACATGTAGAACATGTATAAGGTATTCATTCATATATTACTCTTTGCCAAACAATTGTACAATTATCATATTGAATAGGAACACTTTCAGGGAAATCAAAATCTATATTTATCTCTACTAAAATTCTAGCATATGAAATTCTACATGTATTCTCTGTGAAATTATCCATTCTAAGCGGTTGACCCAGTAAGGAAGCTATCCTACTAATGGCTTCGATTAACCAAAAGTCAAGATCTAAATTGGGTAATTTAATCCAAACTGAAATGGAATTAAGAAATTACTTTGATAATTTCATTCTAGGCATCCACTTTTTCATATAAGTCAACCGTTTGTTATAAAAATGAGGTCCTGTAGCTATAATTCTTTCACTATCCTCAGCTAACTCGCACTTAAGGATAAAAAATCCATTATCTCTCGAATAAAGCTGATGATTACCCTTCAGTTTCCAAATCCTATCTATATAATCTTGCAAGAAATTATAATAGGGTTTGCTGCCATAAACGTAGAAGACTATCGAATTGGTCCATTTATACCTATCCTTATTCACAAGATTATCGCTAATAACAATTTTATGGTTATCCCTGGTAAGAGGCTCATAGTAATAAAGTTGAATGACGTTCTGGTGAAGATTGTTCTCTATTACAGCTTCAATCCAATTTTAGATGGTATAGAGTTAGGTAAAGTGGGATTTTCCTGATCTTTAAGTATTAGATTTGGAAATTCCAGTTTGGATCCTAAATGTGGACTGCGAAGCAAAACCCGATTCGAAGAACGACCTCCATTTGCATGTTTTTGTGATGAAGAGAAATTAGGAGGTTTTTTTGATCTATGATTGGAATCAGATCTAGCGATTATCTTAGATTGAGATTTTGAAGAGAGTGGAGATGAAGACGCTATGACTCCGTTTTAGCTCTTCTGCTAAAAGTTAATTTTTTGATAATTTTGAATTATAGTTTCTACTACATAAAATTCAAATGTCCTTTCTAAAATTAAATCATCTTTTTATAAATTTCGACATAGTCGATTTCCCGTTATAAATCCTTCTGGATTTATCTCTATTCCATTTACATTACGGACTTCGGAAGAAAATTCCTCCTTTCCTTCCAAAACGATTTCCAATTCCTTTTCAAATTCACATTGGAATTTATGTGCCCAAATTATCCAATGATAATTATTTCACCTCATTTATAAACATTGTTTATAAATTAACTCCTTGTTTTATCTGTTAAAACAAGGTTATATTTCAAGCCCATTTCTAATCCAATTTTTATTTGGAAAAATATAAAAATTTACTTTTAAATCCTTTTTTAATTCGAATTCACTTTTTAAACTCGATTTCAATTCCTGAAATCATATTTAATAAATATGATACTATATTTGGTTTAAATTTCTTATATACAATATTTTCACAAAACTATCACAGGAAAATAGGCGGAAGGAAGAACATCGGTTAAATTTTAGTTTTAAAGACGCGGCCGTGTTTTTTTACATTAGAAGAACGCGCAACATATATTTTCGGCTGAAGGAAATTTTTTCCTAAAAAATTAAATCATCGGTCTTCTTCCATCTCCTTCTCAAATCTTCTATACAAAATGTTAATTTGTGCGTCTCAAATCATGCATGTATCTCGAATCCCAATCTCAGATGATGAGGATCGACTACGTCTTCAATCCTTCTTCTTCTTCTTCAATCGTGTGATTTTGCGGTGAAATAAGAGATGTTGATGTTGTCTTCAATCTCGTCCTCTTCAATTCCATCTTCTGTTTTGTTTCAGATGCTGATAATAGAAGATGTTGTTGATTTGGCTTTATTCCATTGATTTTGTGTTTCAGTCCAGATTAATGATATATGAAACTATCATTCCTGCATATGCAATGAATTTTGCTCCATTATATGTGCAGTTTAGTTTGATGTCCTTGTATTTTATGCTGATTTGCTTTTTTGTTAGTTTCAGGCTGTTTGTTGAATTTGCTTAAGTGTGATGCAAATACTTTTTTATTTTTATTCTATTTGATTTTCTCTATTGGTTGTATTTGTGGTTATATTTTCGTTTGTTATAGTATAATGCTAGTTGTATATATCATTTCATTTATATTTCATATTGATTGTATGATGCATGCTGTGTGATTTGTTTCTGTTTGATTTACTCTACTGATTGTGTTTGTGGTTTTATTATTCTTTGATTGTGTATATATCATGCTATGTTTGTGTATTATTATTATTTTCCAATGTTACGTATGTCTGTCATTACTCAAATGTCATATTAAAGTGAACTAACATTATAGAATCTAAAAAATGATAGATGAATATAGCGTTGATTTTTCAAAGTGAACTAGCATGTATATGTTATGATGAATGATATCTGAATATAACATTATATTTTTAAAGTACTATAGTATATGTTGAATATACAAAATAGCAGTTGAATTTAGCACCGAATTTTTTAAAGTAAACTAAAACATGTAGAATATATTAAATGATAGTTAAAAGTAGCATTGCTTTTTGAAAATAATCAAATCTATACAAAATATTATAAATGATAGCTGAATATATCATCATATTTTTTAGAGTACTCTATATATGTTAAGCATACCAAATGATAGTTGACTTTTGTAATTTTTTTTAAAGTGAACTATCGCTTGTAGAACATACTAAATGATGGCTGAATATAACATTGTATTTGTAAAACGAACTAGCATATATGGAATACAACAAATGATAGTCAAATTTAGCATTTTATTTTTTATGATGAATTCACATGTACGAATATGCTAAATTGTAAAAGAATTTAACATTTTATTTTTAAGTTGAGCTGGTAAGCATAAAATTTGATGAATGATAGTTGAATTTAGCATTGCATCTTTTAATGTGAACTAGCATTATAATAGTTGTATATGACTATATTAAAAAAAGAACTAGCATGTATATAGCATTATATTATAAAATTGAATAGAGCATCATGTATAGTAAGCTAAATAATGGTTGAACATAGCGTTATTTAACAAAATGAAATAACATGTGTAAAATATATAATAAATGATAGTTGAATTTAGCATTGTATTTTTTAAAATTGAAATAACATGTGTAGAACACGTTGCATGACAGTTAAATATATCATTATATTTTTAAAGTGAATTACATGTATAAAATATGAAAAATGATAGTTGTATATAATATTATATTTGTAAAGTGAACTAGCACATGTATAAAATATGATAAATGATAGTTGAATTTAGCACTGTATTTTTTATAGTGAAATAACATATGTACAATAAGCTAAATAATAGTTGAATATAGCACTATATTTTTTAAATTGAAATAACATATGTTCAACATGCTAAATGATAGTTGAATATAACATTGTATTTTCAAAGTGAGCGACAATGTATAAAAAATAATAAATGATAGTTGAATTTATTATTTGTATCATTGAAGTGAGTTAGCACGTGTAGAGTTTGAAAAATAATGTTTGAATATAACATTTGTTAGTAAAATGAACTAGCATGTATAGAATATAATATATGATAGTTGAATTTAGCATTGTATTTTTCTAAAAGGAACCGAACGTTTAAATATGCTAAATGATAGTTGAATATAGCATTAAGTTTTTTTTTCAAATACAATAGCAGATTGACATCGTCGACTTGAATGGCGGCGGCTAGGGTTGGAATGAACGATGATGGCAGCTGAATCTTGGACGGCGGCGGCTAGAAAGCAGTGGCTAGGGTTTGGTTGAACGACAGTGGCGACAGCTATGCTGCCTTAGGGCGGCGATTGCTAGGTCTGGGACAGCGGTGACTGGGGGGCGGCGGCTTGGAAGGCGGCAGCCAGGGTTGAAGCGGCGGTGCCTTGGGGCAGCAACTACAAAAGGGAATGGCGACTGCAAAGGCGTTGATGAAGACGATTGATTTGGCTAGAACAAATCGTGCATGTCCTTCTGCCTAATTTCTGAAACTTACGTCCCTGATTCAAAAGCCGCTTTTAAGTTTTTCCTTAAAACTAATTTCCTTAAACTATCAATTGATTTCTATCAATTGAATCCTTATTTAATCCCATATTCTCTTTTATAATATAAATTTTCATGAATTTAAACTTCACTTTTAAAATTCATTTTTACATTTAAATACATTATATGGTATCTAAATACCAAAATTCAAGGGCTAATGCTATTTAGGATATATATATATATATATGAAAACAAACAATATAAATATTATGGAATCCAGTTGGATCCCTCCACCTGTTTTCATGCATCCACAGATGTTAATCAACACAAATAATAATACCAATCCCACTTCAAGGGATGATATCGCGGTATAAAGTGTCATCCGCTATTATGCGGGGAGCATAGGGTCCCATCCGCTAAAAAGTACGGGAATATCCAACTACAAGCCTATATATAACTATATATATAATAGCAAACAATTGATAATAATTTGTCAAACCATCCAAACAACCAACAAACAACATATAGCATTTTATACTAAATTAAAACATGTTTATAAGAATTATAAACGAGCAAGAGATAGTGAATTTACTCACATTGATTTTTAATTACCAAATAATGATCGATTTTTAATTAAATTAAACAGGCATTTAATTTAATTAAAAATCCAAGTTGGCTCCAAATCTTGCCAGTCCACTCCCAAAACGTAGAGCCATTGCAACGAGTCGGACGCGACAAATTGCATTCGATTTGGACCTAAAACGATTGAATTATTGCATTTTAATTTTGACATAATTTAAATTGTTATTACAACACTAATTGTAGGATTAGGTTAATTACCTCTAATACCTTTTTCCCTAATCAAAGAAAACACACGCTAGTAACAACAAAACCCATCTTCACCGATACTTCTCTCCTTCCCTCCACAAACCCCTATCCCATATTTTGACAGCACCGTTCACTTCCACGTCATCCCCTCCATCCACCGAACCTTGCTTCATCAAGCTCGCAACCTCCTTGACAATTGCGATGCTTCCCTTAAGCTACAATAGAATGTCACATTTTAGAAAATGAATCTGAGATCCACCTTGCTTCTACCCTAGTTGTTATCTGATCTCCTGAACATAAATCCGCGATCAAATAAAAAAATCACTCATTTCAACTTCACAAAAATCTAGCCCCAATTCACGGTTTAGACATGTTGAGCGCCAAAAATGGTATCACACCCAGATTTTACCCTAGCAGATTGAGGCTCACGGTTATACGAGTCAGATGAATCAATAGTTGTTTGGTTTCATTGAGAATTTGATTTTATAAGAATCTTAGAATGTATTGAAAAGAGGCGGTGATTTGTTTCTGATTGAAGAAAATGAACGATGAGAAGAGGAGATATAGTAGTTAGATAAGCTTCCTAAGGAAGATTAAATATTTTATTAACTTATAATCACGTGTTATATGTCGTTCGACGTTTTTAATCCAAATGATCATGTATATCATCTGATCACGATGAAAATTGTCATCCTGCTATAATTTGATGTTTCAGACTCAGTGAAATTTGTTTTTTCGAATTCCAGTACCGTTTGAAAATCAAACACTTTTAAATCTTAAATCATTAATCGACACACTTAAATTGCATATGCTGACATAACAACTCCAATTTACGCCAAACTTGAAATCTTGCCACAACTAATCATTACATATATTATGAAATTAGTTCCGTTCAAATCCGAGGTTGTTTGAAAAATAACTATTTTAATACGTCGATTAAATCGACGATTTCAATAATAAATGAAATCATTTAAATTTTCATTTTAAAAACCTTATTAACTTAATTCTAATTCAACTAGAATTTATATTAATCGTTAGAATCATTTCGATTCCTTTTTAACTTAGAATTCAATTATTTCTTGTTCTAGTATTACGATAATTCGATATATTCGAAATTAAACTGTGTTCCATTTATTAAATTGATAAATTTCATATTAAAATCCACCTATATTTTAATTCAACATTTAAAACAGATTTAAATATTCAAAACAAACGACTAAAAATCTGGATCGTTACAACTAATGTAAGATTAATGTCGAAATAGCCTAAATTTAATAGTATAGTCGAAGCAGTGCGTAAGTAGGCAAAATATGATATTTAAGTTAAAACCATTCAAATGATTTTTAACTAATTTATATACTAAGATCTAGGTTTAACTATTTTAAAAATCCCATTTTAAAATAAAAAAACATCCGAAACGTCTATTTTTATACTATACTAACAATTAAAATAAAATGACAAAAGTATCACTTACCTCATCCAAATTTTGTCCAAATCAGTGTCAAAGCTTAGAGCTCTTGTGACGACCGCCCACATCCCCCACACTATACAAGAGGAATAATGCGCTGAAAGGTGTGCCAGACAGCTATGGACGATCATCAAGGTATGGTAGATAAACGCAATCTGTCATAAACTCACAGCGCAAGGATAAAATATAATAGAACATATACAACACGTAGTGATAGTGAAGCAGAAAACACTAAACTTTCATGACAACTAGAAAGTATTTCCCATACAGTGGATAACAACAATAGTATTTGTACAATTTGGCTCACTACAACACTCAGAGAAATAGCAAACATCGGAAACAAATACTAGATAGCAATAAAACTGGTATGTGAGCCTCCTACTCGCCATCGATCAGCATCGTCGTCCTCACTAAAGCAATACCTACCACCTGTTACTCAGTCTGCCCATCCACAACCGGATGAACAGGCCAAGGTAATAAGAAGAAACATAAAACCTTGAGTCAGACAACTGTCTTAATGAGCGATAAAATAGCTAACAAACTTCATCAATAAAGTATATAAGAATGGATAATAATCAACTAATCTACCCAGCTTCAGAGAAGAACTCTCAATTTCCTTCTCCATTACATGACAGTGATAGCCTTTACAATCCATACACCCAAAGGAATAACAATTCAGTCACGGCAATTAAAGCATCCATTCATATATGGCAAAGCAAATCAATCATGATCACAACATGCATTCAAACGTCCATGACTGACTCTGGATATCACCGACAACCTTGCTTTGGAACCCTTGTTATCGTATGATTGGCTAACAATTTGCCGTCAATTGTCAAGGACCACACACGACGCCCCGGTTCTAGCAAAACTCCACATGCTATACTCAACACATGCTACACGCTATACTCAACATGTGTCTAGGCCATACATGACGCCCAAGGCACTCGACCTACAATTGGTCTTCAATTGTACCTCTGCTTTGAGTCCGCTAGAACCTACAACAACGATAATTCCTCGGCCTTCGTCTCTCTAGTCGTTATCAATTACGACTATTAATTAGCTCAGAACACCTTAGAACTGTCACTTCACACGAACTCGATACATCCTTGAGTTGTCACCCCATTTGTTGCATACAATGAACAACAAACACTTTTCAACACTTCCAAACTTCCCAATTGAATTCACTTTGAAGTCTAATACATCATCACCGGAAGTGTCCGACCAGAAATAGCCGACCATAAATGGAAAAAATGGCAGACCAAAAATGGCTGACCAGAATAGACCGACGCACTTTGGTCTGACCCAACTTATGTCCTACCCAACTTCGGTCCGACCCAACTTCGGTCCGTCCCAACTTTGGTCCGATACGACTTCGGTCCGACCCGACTTCGGTCCAAACCAACTTCGATCCGATCCAACTTTGTTCCAAACCAACTTCGATCCGATCCAACTTTGGTCCGATCCAAAACCTGCATATTGCAATTCAACTCCGATTTCAACCAAAACTTCGCCAAACGATAAATCCGACGAAACTAACTTATCCAATTCACCCCAAAGGATTACAAGCATGTTATCAAATAACCAATATCATCAATATGACAATTCTATCGAGGATAATGTCAAATTCACCAAAAACACCACAAATATGCATATGAACAAAAACCATGGATCTAACTTGCACATTTGTATGAAATATCATAGCAATTACCTATCTAAACTTGGTAAATCAGATCCTAGGGTGATCTATATGAAAATGAACTTAGCAATGCATGGATCTAAGGAAAAACACTTGAATTGGATGAAAAACATGATCTACTACCCATACAATTTATTGAATCCATGTGAGAGATGTAATCCACTCACCAATTCTCTAATACAAGCTAAAATGATAGAATTATGAATCCGGACAGTGAGTAATTCGAACCAAACTTCTCGATCCGATGAATTCACCTTTGAAATGATGTAGATTTAGCCTCCAGTGGTGTAGATCTAGCCTCCAATGGTGTAGATCTATGATTTCCCTCCTTGGATTTGGATTTTTAATGTGGAAAGGTGTTAGAGGAAGAAGGAGATCAATGCCTCCCAATGAGAGAATGGGAAAGTAAACCTTTTCCCTCCACTCTCCCCCCTATTTATAGGATTCCACCAGCCCACTAACAGGCTCCCCAATTCAGCCAATTAGACTCTCCAAACCTGAACAACCAACTGTAAAACCTTAAAATAATGATTTCTCCTAAACTGCTGAGCCAAATCTTTAATGTAACCATTCTACGGAAAGGCGATCATCAATTCCTTTCCAATGGCACAAGTCTCACCCTTTGATTCGACATGAGTCAAAAGTTATGCCCTGTGCAAGACCGACAAAGGCAAAATGGTCACAAGCAAAATCGGTAAGACTTGTGGACATGTCTGACATCCCCATAAGCAACATATTAAAAGATTAGAATGATCCAACCCTCAGGGAATAAAATAAAAATATTTTACGATCTTCTGATACGTAAAAATGTGGGCTGCTACATTCACCCCCCACCCCCCTTTAAGAATTTCGCCCCAGAAATTCCAAGCAAACACAATAATTCCGCATACCCACCATCCATGAGTAGCCAATTCTATCATCCAAACAAGCGACCATCAAGCCATCCATCCATAGCCTAATCCTAGCAACGCAGAATTCTATCAAACAATCAACAAGATACAACTATATAACAATGGTACGATATCAAAGGGTCCTACCGACGAAGAGTTATAGATGAGTCGTCTTCATGCCCTCTTCCGTCTCCCACGTACAATCATCGCCATGTCCACTCCATTGTACCTTGACTAGCTTAACCGTCTTCCTCCTAAGCCGTTTCTTGTCATTCTCCACAACATGAAGGGGCTTACGAGGTCTTACAACTGCGGTTTCCACTTCTAGGTCTTCATACTGCTCTCGAGATACCACCTCATTCGAATTATGTACGAACTTCCGTAGAAACGACACATGGAACACATTATGCACACTCGACATCTTCTCGGGTAACTCTATATGCGAGTTTTCCAATTTACTCGACTATCGGAAATGGTCCAACGAACCAAGGAGCTAACTTTCCTTTAATTCCAAATCTCACCATATGCTTCAACGGTGAAACCTTCATGAAAACCATATCGCCAACGTCGAATTCCAAGTCCTTACGACACTTATCGGCGTAACTTTTCTAACGATCTTGGGCTGCCTTCATTCGTTGCCGAACGATCTCGATACAATCCGAGATCTCTCTTATCATTTCTGGCCCAAGTACCAATTTATCTCCGGTTTCTAACCAACATGTCGGATAATTGCATGGTCTCCCATACAACGCCTCGTATGGTGCCATCCCAATGCTGGACTGGTAGCTATTATTATATGCAAACTCAACCATAAGTAGATGGTCCTCCCATGATCCCCCAAAATCCAACACACAAGCTCTTAGGAGATCTTCCAAAACCCGATTGATTTTGTCGGTCTGACCATCAGTTTGGGGATGATATGCCGTACTCAAGCACAACTCGGTTCCCAAAGCTTCTTGCAAACCGTTCCAAAATCCGCTAGTGAATAATGGATCTCGATCACTCATTATACTCTTTAGGACGCCATGTAATCTAACAATCCATTTCACATAAAGTTCAGCCAGCTTCGATGTTGTCCTAGTCGACTTGATAGGAATGAACCTTGCACTTTTGGTCGAGCGATCCACGATGACCCAAATTCCTTCATTTCCTGCCCTGGTTCTAGATAGTCCATCGATAAAGTCCATCGATATCTGCTCCCACTTCCATGTAGGAACTTCCAATGGCTGAAGCAAACCACTCGGCTTCTTCTGTTTAGCTTTCACCAACTGACAGTTCATGCACTTGGAAATGAACTTTCCAATATCTTGCTTCATCCCTTACCAGTAGTAAACTCTCTTCATGTCCTGATACATTTTATTACCACCAGGATGAATCATCAACTTCGAGTGATGACATTCTCTCAGAACCTCATCTCTCAATCCATCGCTATCAGGAACAACTAACCGCCCTTACTTCCGAAGACAACCTTCTAGATCGACTTCGAACTCTTTATCTTCTGGTTCTCGCTTCTAGATAAACTCGACAAGCTTTGCATCTCGCTTTTGGATCTCGTCAATCCTTTCGATGAGAGTAGGTCTTAACGATAATCTTCCCAACATTTCAGGTTCCAACTCACACTTTGGCTTGAAATCAAACCTTGCCAAATACACAAGGCTCTTCCATTCCGAAAACATCGCTTCCAATCTTGCGTGTCTTCGACTCAATGCATCCGCAACTGCATTACCTTTACCAGGTGTATAGGCTATATCAAAATCATACGATGCCAGAAACTCTAACCATCGTTGCTGTCGAAGATTCAAATCCTTTTGGGAGAAAAGATACTTCAACGACTTGTGATCCGTAAACAACTCGAATTGGACTCCCAACAGGTAATGTCTCCACATCTTCAGAGCAAACACAATCGCTGCCAACTCCAAATCATGAGTTGGGTAATTATTCTTATGCGGCTTTAGCTGTCGACTCGCGTAGGCCACAACCTTATCCTTTTGCATTAGCACTGCTCCAAGCCCAGTACCACATGCATCGGTGTATACCACCATCTCTTCATTCCCACTTGGAATGGTCATCACAGGAGCACTCGTCAATCACTCCTTCAGGATTCCGAACGCTTGTTCGCACCTCGCATCCCATGTGAACACTTGGTTCTTCTTCGTCAATCCTGTCAACGGTGTAGCTATCTTGGAGAAATCCTTGATAAACCGTCGTTAATATCCTGCCAACCCAAGGAAACTCCGAACATCTGTCGCATTCTTAGGTCTATCACAGTCCTCGATTGCTGCCACCTTAGCGGGGTCAACCGCTATCCCATTTCCAGAAACAACATGACCTAAGAGCCTCACTTCATCCTTCCAGAAGTGAAACTTCGAGAACTTAGCCTTCAACCAATGCTTTTGCAAGATCTCTAACACAACTCTCAAGTGTGTCTTGTGTTCTTCCTCATTCCTGGAGTAAACTAGAATATCATCCACGAACACAAGTACAAACTTATTCAACCGATCTCTGAATACCCTATTCATAAGATCCACGAAATACGCTGGCTCATTAGTCAACCCGAATGGCATCACCAACCACTCGAAGAAACCAGATGGTGTCCTAAAAGCAGTCTTTGGCACACTATCCTTAGCCACCCTCAACTGGTGAAATCTCGTTGCCAGATCCATCTGAGAAAACACTTTGGCTTTGTGAAGCTGATCGAACAAGTCATCAATCCTTGGCAACGGATATTTGTTCTTCTTAGTCACCTTGTTTAGCTCACGATAGTCCACACATAATCTTAACGAGCCATGTGCCTTGGTTTCAAACACGACCGGTGCATCCCATTCGGAAACACTTCTTCGAATGAATCCCTTCCTTAGAAGATCATGAACTTGCACCTCCAACTCTTGTTGTTCCTTAGGCGCCATCCACCTAAGAGGCATAACAATTGGTCTAACACCCTCGAACAAATTGATCCTAAACTCGATCTCACGATGCAGCGGCAACCCTTTGACCTCGTCAAAGACATCTTCATACTCATTAGCGATCAGCACAGATGACAAGTCTTCTTGTTGAATCACAAGCGAATATAGATAGCTAACGTAGACACCCTCTTCGCGCTTACACTTTATCAACACCTTTCGCCCTTCCACATCCTCGACTCTCACCTCTAGCTTCTCACAATTCACCCTTGCCGCATACCTCTTGAGCCAATCCATACCCAAGATGATCCCAAACCCAGCGAAGATAAGAATAAAGCAATCACACACAAAAGAGCAACCATGACTCAAAAACACTAGACCTCGGCAAATCTTGCAAAGATTTGACGAACCCCCAATTGGATTAGTTACTACGAAAGGTCTATCATATATCTCGGGTTCCAAACCCAAGCGGCACACAAGCTCATTGCAAATGAATGAATGAGATGCTTCAGTATCAAACAAAACTTGAACTGAAACACCATGAACAGGAAGAGTACCTTGCACCACGACATCCTTTCCCTTCTCCTCAGCAGTAGGAGCTTTGGAAGAAGATGGCATTGCCCCTAAAGCATACCCCTTAACCACTTGCTTCCCTTTTGTTGATTTTGGACAATCTTTCTTCTCATGTCCTGGCTTCCCCACTCTTGAAGCACTTCTTCTCAGCTTTAGGATTCTTGCATTCACTAGCAAAATGGCCCTTCTGCCAACAATTGAAGCAAGTCACTTCTCCCTTGTGCTTCTTTTGGCCATCCTTTCCTTTCTATTGTTGTTGCTTCCTTTTCTTATTATTACCACCCTGCTGTGGCTTCTGTTCCTCTTTAGGTGCAACAACAGACATCTTCTTAGGGAACATACTTTCATGCCTCAAAGCCTTCTCGATGATCTTCTCAAAGCTGTCATCGAGGTGATTCACAAGCTGATCCCCAAGATATTTATCCAATCCCAAGACAAACTTCTCGTTCTTTTGATAAGGAATATCCACATATGAACGAGCATACTTCGACACGGTGGAGATAAATTTTTCTGCATGGTGGAGATAAATTTTTCTTCAAACTTAGCTTGGAACAACTCCCATGAAATATCCTCTTCAGGGGTCTCAAGTGTGACAGAGTTCCACCAGTCCATTGCTCTGCCCACTAACTGCCTTGATGCAAGCTTCCTCTTTGTTGCATCATCGATGCCCATGTCTTTGAAAATCCTTACATAAGTATCCATCCACCTATGGACTTCTTCAACTGGCTCAGTGTCTTTGAACTGTTTTCCTCCCAATGAAGAAAAGTCTTTACATAGCTTTGTAAATTCAACAACTCTAGGCACTTGGACTCCAACATCAACCGTAGGTGCCACTGGGACGGGGTTCCTTCGAAGGTATGCTTCAATCATAGCTTCAAACATGGTCGGGTAGTCTTGTGCCCCGCTATTACCCCCACCAGTATTAGTTTCCCTAGCAGCGTGCCTTGATGATCGTCTACTTATTCTAAATCTGCAATCTAGAATAATTAGCCACTTCCAAGAAAAACTGCTAAAGAATACAACCGCTACTACTATATATGCTAATATATATAATAAGCATCCAACTGAAATCTACAAGTATGTCTCTCATACGTGGTTACGTCTTTGAACTTTGGCTAAAATCGTCAACCAGAGCTCTGATACCAAATGTAACGACCGCCCACAGCCCACGCACTATACAAGAGGAATAATGCGCTGAAAGGTGTGCCAGGAAGCTATGGACGATCATTAGGGTATGGTAGATAAAAACGAAACCTATCATAAACTCACAGCGTAAGGATAAAATATAATAGAACATATACAACACGTAGTGATAGTGAAGCAGAAAACACTAAAATTTCATGACAACTAGAAAGTATTTCCCGTACACGTGGATAACAACAATAGTGTTTGTATAATTTGCCTCACTACAACACTCGGAGAAAGAGCAAACATCAAAAACAAATACTAGATAGTAATAAAACTGGTAGGTGATCTTCTTGCCACCTGTTAATCAGTCTGCCCATCCACAACCGGATGAACAACCCAAGGTAATAAGTGGAAAAACATAAAACCTTGAGTCAGACAACAGTCTTAGTGAGCGATAAAACAACTAACAAATTTCATCAATAAAGTATATGAGAATGGGTAAATAATCAACTAATCTACCCAGCTTCAGAGAAGAACTCTCAATTTCCTTCTCCATTCATGACAGTGATAGCCTTTACAATCCATACACCCAAAGGAATAACAATTCAGTCATAACAATTAAAGCATCCATTCATATATGGCAAAGCAACTCAATCATGATCACAACATGCATTCAAACGTCCATGACTGACTCTGGCTATCACCGCCAACCTTGCTTTGGAACCCTTGTTACCGTATGACTGGCTAACAATTTGCTGTCAATTGTCAAGGACCACACACGACGTCCCGGTTCTAGCAAAACTCCACATGTTATACTCAACACATGCTACACGCTATACTCGACACGTGTCTAGGCCATACACGACGCCCAAGGCACTCGACCTACAATTGGTCCTCAACTGTACCTCTGCTTTGAGTCTGCTAGAACCTACGACAACGATAATTCCTCGGCCTTCGTCTCTATAGCCGTTATCAATTACGACTATTAATTAGCTCAGAACACCTTAGAACTGTCACTTCACACGAACTCAATACATCCTTGAGTTGTCTCCCCATTTTTTGCATACAATGAACAACAAATACTTTTCAACACTTCCAAACTTCCCAATTGAATTCACTTTGAAGTCACATCATCACCGGAAGTGTCCGACCAGAAATAGCCGAACAGAAATGGCAAAAATGGCTGACCAAAATAGGCCGACCCACTTTGGTCCAACCCAACTTATGTCCGACCCAACTTCGGTCCGACCCAACTTCGGTCCGACCCAACTTCGACCCGACCCGACTTCGGTCCGACCTGACTTCGGTCCGATCCAAAACCTGCATATTGCAATTCAACTCCGATTTCAACCAAAACTTAGCCAAACGATAAATCCGACGAAACTAGCTTATCCAATTCATCCAAAAGGATTACAAGCATGTTATGAAATCAACAATATCATCAATATGACAATTCTATCAAGGATAATGTCAAATTCACTAAAATCACCACAAATATGCATATGAACAAAAACCATGGATCTAACTTGCACATTCGTATGAAATATCATAGAAATTACCTATCTAAACTTGGTAAATCAGATCCTAGGGTGATCTATATGAAAATGAACTTAGCAATGCATGGATCTAAGGGAAAACACTTGAATTTGATGAAAAACATGATCTACTACTCATACAATTTATTGAATCCATGTGAGAGATGTAATCCACTCACCGATTCTCTAATACAAGCTAAAATGATAGAATTATGAATCCGAACAGCGAGTAATTCGAACCAAACTTCTCGATCCAATGAATTCACCTTTGAAATGATATTGATCTAGCCTCCAATGGTGTAGATCTATGATTTCCCTCCTTGGATTTGGATTTTTAATGGTGGAAAGGTGTTAGAGGAAGAAGGAGATCAATGCCTCCAAATGAGAGAATCGGAAAGTAAACCTTTTCCCTCCACTCTCACCCCCTATTTATAGGATTCCACCAGCCCACTAACAGGCTCCCCAATTCAGCCAATTAGACTCTCCAAACCTGAACAACCAACTGTAAAACCTTAAAATAACGATTTCTCCTAAACTGCTGAGCCAAATCTTTAATGTAACCATTCTACGGAAAGGCAATCATCAATTCCTTTCCAATGGCACAAGTCTCACCCTCTGATTCGACCTGAGTCAAAAGTTATGCCCTGTGCAAGACCGACAAAGGCAAAATGGTCACAAACAAAATCGATAAAAATTATGGACATGTATCACATCCCCATAAGCAATATATTAAAAGGTGAGAACGATCCAACCCTCAGGCAATAAAACAAAAATATTTTATGATCTTCCGATACGTAAAAATGCGGGCTGTTACAGCTTTCCACCATGAGCATGACGCAAGAAACCATGTTCAAATATGATTTCGTATGCAAAAGCTATTGAAGTTAGAAGATTTGGATTTTAATTGGAAATAAAATAAAACGAGGACCAAAACAGTAATTAACTCGCCTTCTTCATCTCTTCACCTAAACAATGCAACCGAACCCATCACATCTGCTGCCCTTTTCACATGCACACACCATTAAGAGTTGCCTCGCCTCGATCGGAGACCATTACCGCAAAGTCCATCAAAATCTACGCCTCTACAACCAAAGCCATGCCCTTCGATGGCTTATATCTGTTGCGCCGTCATCTAAACCGAATTGCCTTCATCGCCAGATTATAGTGATTTCCGACCACTATCTGATGATTCGACCACATACCAAGTTGATTTCATCATGCTCTACAACTTTTTTGGTGTTGCGATGTTTTGATAAACGAGAAGAAAAATCGGAGGAGAAGAAGTTGTGTGATTTTTAGCCATTAGTAGATACGATCATGTGATGAAAATCATGGTTTCTGTTATTTTAATAGTAAATCTCGAAGTGTGTGCTGATATTTATAGTCAATGATCCAAATGGCCTGAATATTCAAACGACTTGACAAAAGGCCACTTATATACACACACACACAAACATATATATATATATATATATATATATATATATGAGCGTTCCGGGAAACCCTGTTTTGTAGCACACCTACTCATTCGTGAGCTACGATAATCCAAACCTAACGGGAATTTGTAGATGTTCAATGCACGTGTATATTATCATCTATCTAAAATTTGAGCTCGCTCTAACATTCATAAAATTTTCAAAATCTTAACTCAATTATTCACCATTCAGATATTTATTCGAACCATTAAATCTAAATATCAAATATATTATTTTACGAAAGTCGAAACGAGCTCTAATTTTGAGCAGATGATAATATATATATGGATTGAACATCTACAAATTCATGTTGGATTTGGATTAACTTAGCTCACGAACGGGTAGGGGTGCTGCAAAACAAGGGTTCCCCGCAATGCTCTCTCTCTCTCCCTCTCTCTCTCTATATATATTTATATAGATACACACACATACATATATATATATATATATATATATATATATATAAGCAGTGTTCAATGGCACCCAAACAATGGAGCACCCCTTTGAATTCTTAATTTCCACCACATGTTTCTTCCTCTCTCTCCTTCCACTTACTCTCTCACCTCCCACTAACTTAAATTAATAGAAACATATGGTGGAAATTAGGGGGCCAAATGGGTGCTCCACTGTTTTGGGTGCCATCTAACGATGCGCTCTCTCTCTCTTTCTCTATATGTATATATATATATATACTGAAATTGGGTATATATATTTTATTAAGGCATTCCAACCCATTTCAGCCCATGATGTATGGGTGATAACAATGCACCAAGACCCAAAAACACTATCCGACAAAAAATTCAACATAACAAGTTAAACACGTCACTTTTCTTAACTAGACACAAACCTTAAAATCATAGCGGATGAAAATCAAAATTATTTTGGGTTCCAGAGGCTCTCTCCGTTCAATCCACGAGTGACGCACCACCTTCCCTGCGAGCCAGGGATGATGTAAGTCCTTCTCGCATCTTAAGCTTCTTTGTAGCTTCAATTTCATATTTAATCAAGTAGCTGACTTATTCAGCTGATTTGTTGCAATTCTTGAATATACATCTATTACGCTCTTTCCATAACCACCAAATTGCATTTGTGAGGGAGATACCATATTTGTTGGACATCATGTCTTTAGGCTTCCACCGATTCCTCGGTTAAGATAATAATTGCTCCAAATTTTCATTCATTTGCATGATTTCGCTGCCAAAGATATTTCTCATAACTTGGTTGGAGAAGTGACAGTGAAAAAATAGATGTGAATGGGATTCCTCCACTGCACTACATAAAACACAATTAGGATCAACGTTAATCCCCCAGATAATTAATCAGTCCTTCGTAGGTAACCGCTGTAAAACTTCTTTATATGTAGTGCATGCCATCTTTGGAATGTTAGTATGATTCCACATGATATTTGACCAATCAACCGTAGGATTATGATTTCATATGTTGTCATAATCCTTTGCAAGAATGAAGTGGTCATTTTGATTCTAGACCTAAATGTCATTAAATCTATTATCAAAAATAGGGATTTGCATGATGTCATTGCGTGTATCATTCGAGGATGGAAATTGATCAAATTGCCAACTACCATTGAGAATGATTAAGTCAACAGTACTGTATGGACTACCATCGGCTGAGAAAGTATCCCATCCCAAACGTTCGATTAGTGATTTACCATGAAACCAGGGTCTCGCCATAAGTTAGTATATCTTCCTGTAGCAATCTCTTTCATACAGTTAGAAGTCAGTGTATTTCGAGAGTTCATCATTGTTTTCCAAGTGGACGACGAGTTATTATCAAGTCCCATAGTCCATAAATTTTCTTTGATGTACCTTTTCCTCATCCATCTGGCCTACAAGCACTAATAATTAATCATTTTCCAACCCAAATTAGCCGCAAAAGTATCTCTAATATTTCTAAGGTTTCTCAAGCCAACTCCTCTTTCTTTCTTAGGTCTAAATAAATCATAGTATTTACTCTTATGTAAACCCCCTTTCCAGATAAAATCAGCGCACACACCTTCAATCTTGTTAATAGTAGCGTCAGGTAATTGAAATGTTTGTAGCCAGAAATAAATTTTCGCTTGAATCACCGTATGAACTAATTCAATTCTACCAGCAAAAGGTAGGAGTTTAGAGCTCCAGCTTTGTAGTCTATCTCTGATTCCAGTAATAAGAGAGGCACACTCTCTATCAGTAATTTTGCCCCCAAATATTTAACTGGTAAAACTCCTTCAGAAACATTGAGGATACGCAGTATATCTTCTCTTCCAGAGCAAAAAGTATTGAAATAACATTTAGTTTTCTGCTCATTAACTCTTAAGCCCACATATTTATCCAATCTATTAAATATGTTGTTAACTTCTTTGGCTGCGTCACACTTAGATTTTATACAAATAATTAGATCATCATCATATAACAAATAACTGATTTTAGGGGAGAAATTATGGATGGTTTGAATACGCTTGTTGTGGGTGGCTATTTCCATCTGGACGGAGAAATATTCCATTGCAACAACAAACAAATAGGGGAAAAAGGAGTCATCTTGTTTGGTACCCCGATTACTTGTGATAAAACCCTTCGGGACTCCATTGATCAGGATGGAGAAGGTTGGTGTGGTAATACATTCTTCAATGAGGTCAACGAATTTATCTGGAAACTTCATACATTTAAGCATATGAATAATGAATGTTCTACTAATTTTATCATAAGCTTTCTGAAGGTCCACTTTCCAGCAAAACTTGTCTGCACCTTTCTTATTAAAGTTTCTAATCAATTCATGAGCTAGAAGTGAGTTTTCAGAATTGTTCCTACCTTTAATGAAAGCCCTTTGACACTCTGCAATTAAGTCTGGTAGAACCTTTTTCATTCTATTGCATATCACTTTACTCGGTATCTTATAAATAACACTGCAACAAGTGATTGGCCTGTAGTCCGTAATACATGAAGGTTTATCTTTTTTCGGAATGAGGCATAGGAAAGTGTGGTTTATTTCTTTAATAATTTTACCCGTTCTGAAAGCTTCCTGTATGGCTAACACTACATATTGTTGCAGGTCCCCCCAATGGAGCATATAGAAGGCAGATCCGAACCCATCGGGTCCGGGGGAGGAATCCCTGTGGATGAATTTCAAGGCAACAATAACCTCTTCATTGGTGACTTCGGAGAGCATCATCCTTCTCCCGCTAGCATTGATAATACGTCTGGGGATAACACTGGATAAGCTTATGTCATTTGTAGTACCATTGTACAAATCATTGAAATAATTGATTGCTTTCCTTTCAAGCACTTAAAAATTGGTAGTGGGTTGCCCATCCTGATCAAGAATTTGAAAATTATAGTTAGTGTTTCGTCTAACAGACATTTTAGTATAAAAGAATTTAGAACAAGTGTCTCCATCAGTGATCCATTTTTCTTTCGCTTTTTGTTTAAGTTCAATTGCTTTAATGCGCAAAGCAAGCTTGAGCTCCTTTTGATAATCCACATAAGATTTCCATGCTTGATCAAAATTGTATTCATCTTCAATGTTTTTGAGAGAATCTGCACACAATTGCTCCAGTCTTTCAATATTATTATTGTTTTTTGGTCTTCTTTTGTTCCAGATCTTCGATCTTGCACTTAGTTCTTTTAAGAAATTGCAGCAAGTTGTACATGTAGCAATCTCTAATAAGAATCAACTCAGATAAACAAATGTTAGCATAATAACCTTCAATGTGTTGCCAATGATTTTCATATCTAAAAGGTTTGCCCTTTGCATTTTCGTTTCTGTTAATTAATGAAATATGAATTGGGCAGTAATCACTAGAGGAAGGAGGTAAAACATTCACTTTCATGTCAGAAAATATAGTCATACAGTGCGAGTTGATTAAAACACAGTCAAGTCTGCATAAATTTTTTCTATTTTGACCACCTGACCATGTAAAGTGCAGGCCCCAATGCATTGGTTCCAATAATCCAGTGGCTAACACACAATTGTTAAATTCAACTAGCTGTGAAGTGCGCAGTGTAAGTCCCCCCTGTTTATCTTCAGCTTTAAGATATGAATTGAAGTCTCCCATTACCACCCAAGGTAGATAAGTGTTGTCTGGAATGATTTTGAGTTTATCCCACAATGCAACGCGTTGATCAGCAAGATTGTGTGCATAAACCATGATAATTTGCATTTTAAGTTCTCCCAAGTTATCTGCATTCAAAGTAATTTGTTGTGAGTCCACGTTAGTCACTTGAATGTTCCATGTGCGTTTATTCCATAAAATCATTATTCTGCTTTTAACTTCATTACTATCATTATGCACCAAGTCCTAGTCATTACCCAGACTGTTTGCTAGAAACTAATATTATCTTTATTTAACTTGTTCTCCAATACACCCATAATAGGAGGAAGATATTTCCTTCGAAGATTACTGTAACGACCTGCATTCTACGCATCGGAAGATCGTAGAATATTTATTTCTTTTTCTTAGTAAGTCGCATGGTCGTGTACTTTTGGGAAACGACTAGTAGGGTCATTTCCCATGTTCATGATCTTTGTCGATTTTTAAATGACCGTTTTGCCCCTAGTTGAACTTGTTTTGACCATAACTTTTGACTGGAAATGAGTTTTGACCTGAAAGCACTTCCATTGGATCCGAATGATGGTTTCTCTTTCCGTAGAGTGGTAGACTGTGAGGGCTTTTTAGTGACAGCTAGAGCGGATGATAGGCGGAGGATAGTGTTTGGTGGTCTACCTAGTAAGGGGGTATTGGCTAGTTTTCTAAACTCCCTCGACATTCCGCATAGTGAGTTGTCAGGTTTGCCCGTGGTTGGCCAGTATCCGGATGTTTTCGAAGAAGTGACCGGACTTCCACCACACCGAGAGATTGAGTTTCGTATTGATTTGGTAAAAGATGCCAGACCTATAGTGATGCCACTTCGTCGTATGGCACCAAGGGAGCAGCGAGAGCTCGAGGTGCAAGTCAGCGATCTTTTGAAGAAGGGATTTATCAGAAGGAGTGTCTCTGAATGGGGAGCACCAGTTGTGTTTGCTACCAAGGCGGATGGTTCCCTTCGTTTGTGTGTAGACTACCGCGAGTTGAACAAGGTGACGAGGAAGAATAAGTATCCTTTCCCGCGGATAGATGATTTGTTCGATCAGTTGAGTGGCGCGAGAGTGTTCTCCCAGTTGGATCTCGCGACAGGTTTTCATCAGCTTAGAGTGGAAGCTGAGAGTATAGCTAAAACGGCATTTCAAACGCCGTCTGGATTTTATGAGTGGTTGGTCATGCCATTCGGGCTGACTAATGCCCCAGCATATTTTGTGGATCTTATGAATAGGATATTCAGAGATCAGTTGAATAAGTTTGTCCTTGTGTTTGTTGATGATATTTTGGTCTATTCGAGGACAGAGGAAGAACACAAGGAACATTTAAGAGTAGCGATGGAGGTGTTGAGAAAACACCAATTGAAAGCAAAGTTTTCTAAGTGTCACTTCTGGAAAAGAGAAGTGAGGTTCTTGGGCCATGTTGTATCAGAGAATGGTATTGCCGTGGACCCGACAAAGGTGGCTACGGTACAAGATTGGCCTACACCCAAGAATGCAACAGATGTAAGAAGTTTCTTGGGATTAGTCGGATATTATCGTAAGTTTATCCAAAGTTTCTCCAAGATAGCAGCACCATTGACCCAGTTGACCAAGAAGAATCAAGCTTTTGTCTGGGATGAAAGGTGCGAGAATGCATTCAAAAGTCTAAAGGACAAGTTGACGAGCGCACCAGTGTTAGTCATTCCTAAGGGGGACGAAGAGATGACGGTATACACGGATGCCTGTGGTACCGGACTGGGTGCTGTATTGATGCAAGGCGGTAGGGTTGTAGCTTACGCAAGTCGGCAATTGAAACCGCACGAGAAAAGATACCCTACCCATGATTTAGAATTGGCAGCGATCGTGTTCGCGTTAAAGATGTGGAGACACTATCTCTTGGGAGAAAGATTTGAGCTGTTTACAGATCATAAGTCGTTGAAGTATCTCTTCTCCCAGAAGGATCTAAATCTCCGTCAGCAGAGATGGTTAGAGTTCTTAGCTTCCTATGATTTTGACATCGCATACACACCGGGAAAGGGCAATGCGGTGGCTGATGCATTGAGTAGAAGACATGCCAGCTTAGGGGCTATGTTCCTTGAATGGAAGCAACTGGAGTTTATCGCGGGGTTTGATTTCAGACCAAAGTGCGAATTGGATCCAGAAATGTTAGCAAGTTTGACGATCAGACCCACTTTAATTGAGCGGATCGGCTCTAGTCAGAGGGACGATCCTAACCTATTGGAAATCATCTCCAAGTTAGAGATGGGTATCGATGAGGAGATGAGCAAGTATGGGCTTGATCAAGATGGATGGCTTAGAAAGAATGGAAAGCTCGTTGTACCCAATGTCAATGGATTGAGAGATGAAGTGCTTAGAGAATGTCATCACTCAAAACTGACTATACACCCCGGTGGTAATAAGATGTATCGAGACATGAGACAGACTTACTACTGGGAAGGGATGAAAAGAGACGTTGGGGAGTTTATATCCAAATGCATGAATTGCCAGCTAGTTAAAGCCGAGCAAAAGAAGCCTAGTGGGTTGTTACAGCCATTAGAAATTCCCGAATGGAAATGGGAGCAAGTCTCAATGGATTTCATTGATGGTTTACCAAGGACTAGATCGGGACATGATAGTATTTGGGTGATTGTGGACCGATTAACCAAAAGTGCAAGATTTATACCAGTCAGATCGACCAGAACGGCAGCTAAGTTAGCAGAATTGTATATGAAGTGGGTAGTGAGATTCCATGGAGTACCTAAAAGCATTGTGAGTGACCGAGACCCGTTGTTCACTAGTGGGTTTTGGAAGAGCTTACAAGAAGCTCTAGGGTCAGAGTTACATCTCAGTACCGCATATCATCCTCAGACCGACGGTCAGACGGAGAGGGTGAATCGTATTTTGGAAGATCTCTTGAGAGCATGTATATTGGATTTTGGTGGATCATGGGATGACCATTTGCATCTAGTAGAGTTTGCATATAATAATAGCTACCAATCCAGTATCTGTATGGCTCCGTTTGAAGCTTTGTACGGAAGACCATGCAACTCACCATCATGTTGGATAGAGATTGGCGAGAAGTTTATGCTTGGACCAGATGTGGTGAGGGAAACTTCAGATAAAATCAAGACCATTCAACAACGAATGAAGGCTGCCCAAGATAGGCAGAAGAGTTATGCCGATAAGAGGAGAAGAGACTTAAAATTCTCCGTTGGCGACTTGGTGTTTGTCAAGATTTCTCCGTTGAAGAGCGTAATACGATTTGGCAGGAGAGGAAAGTTGGCATCAAGATTCGTTGGCCCATTCCCTGTTCTTGAACTAGTCGGGAATTTGGCATATAGAACTGACTTAGCAGACAAGATGGCGGGAGTTCACAACGTATTTCATGTTTCCCAGTTAAGGAAGTTTGTGCACGACCCTAATGTGGCTATTTCACCTGATCAGTTGGACGATATCGAGGTTGAACCTGAGGCGGTTGGGAACCGTAGGCCTATGCGTATCGTTGGGAACGATACGAAGCAACTTCGAAGGAAGGCGGTGAAATTAGTCAAAGTCCAGTGGGGTGAGGATGAGAAAGACTGTACTTGGGAAACAGAGGAGGACATAAGGAAGAAGTATCCAGAACTCTTTGCCTGGTAAGATTTAATTAGCGATTTAGTTTTCCGCATGCTAGGTTATGTTTGTTTTGCTTGTTTTGCATGTTTGGTTGCTGTGAATGATTGTTAGGCATGCGGGATTCATTGTTTGTTTCTTTGTTAAGGAATTTCGGGGGCGAAATTTCTTAAGGGGGGGAGAATGTAACGACCTGCATTCTACGCATCGGAAGATCGTAGAATATTTATTTCTTTTTCTTAGTAAGTCGTATGGTCGTGTACTTTTGGGAAACGACTAGTAGGGTCATTTCCCATGTTCATGATCTTTGTCGATTTTTAAATGACCGTTTTGCCCCTAGTTGAACTTGTTTTGACCATAACTTTTGACTGAAAAGGAGTTTTGACCTTAAAACCACTTCCATTGGATCCGAATGATGGTTTCTCTTTCCGTAGAGTGGTCACATTAGCCAAACAGACTTACCGTTTGGGAGATATGGCTGAAACAAGTTTCAGATGGTGAAAAACAGCTTAATTGGGCTTAACCGGGTGATTTGCAGCTAGGCCCAGAGGGGAATTTCGGGTTTAGGGGTATATAGGGGCTGATTAGGGTTAGAAAACATTTCTTTAGACATTTTCCAGCCGCCACTTTCATTCCTCTTGACCTAGCCAAGGCCTCCACTCTCTAAATCTCTCTAAAACACCCAAAAATCACTTTCTAATTGAAGATTAGACTTAGCAAACACCAAATCAAGGAGTATTAGCACAAGAATCGAGGTAGAGCTGCTGTCACATATAGGAATTCGACCCAAACTGAGAGTATTTCAGATTTGGTGTTTCATTTGTGGCCAAGGTGAGTGATTTGCATAGTTTTTGCACTAATTACGGTAATTAAGGGTAATTAGTGAAGATTAGCGAATTTATACACCAATAAATTCTGGAAAAATATTTAGAAATTCTTAAATAATATTTCATGCCTCTGTTATAAAATTTAGACGATTTGGTTAAGTTTTACTAAGTATGTACTTAAACATGATTAAGAGGGACTATGGGAAAATATGAAGTTTTAGTCACTTTTGATCCCTTTTGATTCATTTGAATTATTGTTTGCTGTTTGTGGTTGCTATTACATGTTGCTATGACTCTATGGTATGTTTTATGATTGATTAGAATAGTTAAATTGCTTGAAAACGTTGTCGAATGGCGTAGAAAGCTCGCTGATATGTTGCAGAAATGTGCAGGTTCCTAACCGGATCGGATCGGATGGGGGGGCTCGGATCGGAAATGTGAACTGGGCAAGAAACCCGACCCGAACCGGAGTTTGGCACACAGGGGACTTGGCGAGAAGGAAGGCCGTTTTCTTAGATTTGGAGTGGACAAGGGGATCGGATCGGAAGGATAGTGGAGACCAGAACGGATCGACCTAAGAATGGAAAGCTACAGCGGGAGAAGGTGAAGGGATCGGATCGGATCGGATCGGAGTGGATGGAAAAGAGGGAGCTGATCAAAGAAGTTTGGAAGGAAGAAAGCAACCCGACCCGACCCGGAGGAGGACACTGACCCGACCCGGAGGACACCGACCCGACCCAAAGTGGGGTATCCGACCCGAACCGAATGAAGAGATGACCACCGACCCGAACCGACGAGGGTGATGACCACCGAACCGAACCGAATTCTAGGACTGTTACTGCGCGACAACTCTTCTGAAGACCCACTCTAATTCGACCAAACCCGAGATGCAAAGGAAGTCCAAATGAGAAGTTAGAGCTCAAGATTCAGATGGGAATCAACGAGTTCGCTTCATGATTGGGCTTTGCTGCGGGACGCGTGCCAAGGAGTTATCGACGTCTATAGATTTGGACCACTATGGTAGGAGGGACGAAGGCGGATTCAGGGCCATTATGGCATCGGTAGGACCAAGGGCTACAACCAATGAAGTGGGTCATTGAAATGTTTGGTCATGACTCCATATGTTTAGCTTGGTCATAGCAGGGTTTCTACAAGTCGGGATTCGTCGTTACCTCAGTTTGTCTAGTGTTCCAAAGTGGTAGATGTCGTACGCTTTACGCACTGAGTGAGAGATGTGAGGATGGTTGCTATGGATGATTTGTTTGCTATCATTGTGACATGCACACCCCACCCCCGTATTCTTACACTATATTTATGGCACCTTAGAGTATTGTACGGTATGTGGTACTAACTCTTTGGTTGCAGGTCCAGGTTCAGGTATGGTTTAGTATACCTGTTATCATTCTGTTTAGATGCTTATCGCTCATACCAGGCTTTATGTCTGACCCAGAGTTTTATGTCTCCTCTTATTACTCTGGGTGCTCACACGAGCAGACTAGAGACAGGTTAGCTGGTGATGCACGGGTAGATGATCCGGAGACGAGCAGGAGGCTTCCACGTACTATATACACAATATTCTCCCTGTGTTGTTGAAGATCACTGCTTGGGCATTGTTGGTGCATCTTCCACTTTAGCTTTCTTTTGTTTAGAGACAGTAAATTTAGAAAATTGTAATAAGCTGCATTTGGATTTCCGCTGCTTTGATGATTGATGTTGATTTTAGTTATCAGCTTATGCACTGTCTCACCTGTTTTATGTCAAGTATGTTATTATTGTATTTTATTCCATGCGATGTGAGACATTCTACAGGTTCCTTGATTAGTTCATTCCTTTCTTTCCTTTCCTTGACGACCGTTCCGTGCTAGTCGGGCATGTGTACAGCGCACTTCCGGAGGAAATGCAGGCTGGTGTGGGGCGGGCCGTCACACTTGGTATCAGAGCTCTAGGTTGCGTAGTTAACCTAGGGAAGTCATCAGGGAGAGATAATATACGTATACGAGAGAGCGTATTTGTGATTACTTTGGTTTTTAAAAGCTATATATATATATACTATTAGTAGTACTAGGATGAAGTTGTACTGCACTAGCACCACTATGGAGTCGTTAATCGTTTCCTTTTTCAGATTGACGATGAGCCGATATACTAGAGGTGCTGGTAGGGGAGCCAATAATGGGAATGCTGCTGACATGAGGACGATGTTTACTGACCTCATGAGAGAGATGCTTAGAGATGTACAGAGGGCAGCTCCCAATGGTGGAAATGGTGGTGGTCCAATAGTGCAGGCACCAAGAGTCGACTTCGCCAAGCTGAATAAGGATTATACTAGCCTTGGTGGGAAGCCGTTCCATGGAACGGAGTCGGCCACGGATGTTCAAGATTGGTTGGATAGTTGCGAACGTATCTTCGAGGATTTGGGTATCGAGGATGCGATGAAGAGAAAGCTAGCGTCCCGTCAGCTGCAAGGGCGGGCAATGAATTGGTGGAATGCTATAAAGGCAGCTACTCCCGAAGACCAGATTACTTGGGAGCAGTTTAAAGCTCGCTTTAGCGAGAAGTTCATTCCAGCTGCTCAGAAGTCAGTACTGTTTAAGAAGTTCTTGGAGCTCAAGCAGAATGGCAGGGCTGTCTCGGAGTATATTGTTGAATTTGACACTTTGTCAAAATATGGGTTATCTCTTATTGATACTGCCGAGAAAAAGAATGAGAAATTCATAACTGGTTTGGATCAGTACTTGGGGGAAAAACTTATTAACCACATCGATGAGACGTTTGAGTCGATTGTGGGGAAAGCATTAAGATCAGAAAGTCTCTTCCCTAAGTCGAAGACTGAGGTTGCATCTGCAGAAGAGCCAAAACCACAAGCAAGTGGTGGAGGAAAAGGTGGTTCCCAGAATAAGAGGAAGCAGAATCAGGCTAAGGATGGCCAGAAGAAAAAGAATAAGCAAGATGTGGAGTGCTTCAGCTGTGGTAAGAAGGGCCATTATGCTAGTAATTGTCGGGCCAAGCCAGCGGATAGGAAGTGCTTCAACTGTGGCCAAATGGGACATCACAAGGACAAGTGTCCACAGCCCCCTAAGGAAAAGCAAATGGTGAAAGCATATGCTCTCAATGCTATTCCTTCTTCGTCGAATGCCCCAACTGCGGCGGAGAAGGGAAAGAATGTCGTCATTCAAGGTATGCTTTCTGTTTATGATGTTCCTGTTAGAGTTTTGTTTGATACCGGGGCTTCCAGTTCTTTCATATCAAGTGACCTGGTAAATAGGTTGGGATTGGAGCCCGAGATTGTCGATAGACCTTTAGTAGTGACGAACCCGATTGGTGGTTCGACTAGCCTTAGCATGATTTGTCGTAATGTGGTCTTATCGAGTCATGGATGCATGTTTGTTTGTGATTGCTTTGTTTTGGGCTTTACTGGGTTTGGCATTATTTTGGGAGTAGATTGGCTCCGAAGATACGGGGTGGTGGTAGACTGTGAGGGCTTTTTAGTGACAGCTAGAGCGGATGATAGGCGGAGGATAGTGTTTGGTGGTCTACCTAGTAAGGGGGTATTGGCTAGTTTTCTAAACTCCCTCGACATTCCGCATAGTGAGTTGTCAGGTTTGCCCGTGGTTGGCCAGTATCCAGATGTTTTCGAAGAAGTGACCGGACTTCCACCACACCGAGAGATTGAGTTTCGTATTGATTTGGTAAAAGATGCCAGACCTATAGTGATGCCACTTCGTCGTATGGCACCAAGGGAGCAGCGAGAGCTCGAGGTGCAAGTCAGCGATCTTTTGAAGAAGGGATTTATCAGAAGGAGTGTCTCTGAATGGGGAGCACCAGTTGTGTTTGCTACCAAGGCGGATGGTTCCCTTCGTTTGTGTGTAGACTACCACGAGTTGAACAAGGTGACGAGGAAGAATAAGTATCCTTTCCCGCGGATAGATGATTTGTTCGATCAGTTGAGTGGCACGAGAGTGTTCTCCCAGTTGGATCTCGTGACAGGTTTTCATCAGCTTAGAGTGGAAGCTGAGAGTATAGCTAAAACGGCATTTCGAACGCCGTCTGGATTTTACGAGTGGTTGGTCATGCCATTCGGGCTGACTAATGCCCCAGCATATTTTGTGGATCTTATGAATAGGATATTCAGAGATCAGTTGAATAAGTTTGTCCTTGTGTTCGTTGATGATATTTTGGTCTATTCGAGGACAGAGGAAGAACACAAGGAACATTTAAGAGTAGCGATGGAGGTGTTGAGAAAACACCAATTGAAAGCAAAGTTTTCTAAGTGTCACTTCTGGAAAAGAGAAGTGAGGTTCTTGGGCCATGTTGTATCAGAGAATGGTATTGCCGTGGACCCGGCAAAGGTGGCTACGGTACAAGATTGGCCTACACCCAAGAATGCAACAGATGTAAGAAGTTTCTTGGGATTAGCCGGATATTATCGTAAGTTTATCCAAAGTTTCTCCAAGATAGCAGCACCATTGACCCAGTTGACCAAGAAGAATCAAGCTTTTGTCTGGGATGAAAGGTGCGAGAATGCATTCAAAAGTCTAAAGGACAAGTTGACGAGCGCACCAGTGTTAGTCATTCCTAAGGGGGACGAAGAGATGACGGTATACACGGATGCCTGTGGTACCGGACTGGGTGCTGTATTGATGCAAGGCGGTAGGGTTGTAGCTTACGCAAGTCGGCAATTGAAACCGCACGAGAAAAGATACCCTACCCATGATTTAGAATTGGCAGCGATCGTGTTCGCGTTAAAGATGTGGAGACACTATCTCTTGGGAGAAAGATTTGAGCTGTTTACAGATCATAAGTCGTTGAAGTATCTCTTCTCCCAGAAGGATCTAAATCTCCGTCAGCAGAGATGGTTAGAGTTCTTAGCTTCCTATGATTTTGACATCGCATACACACCGGGAAAGGGCAATGCGGTGGCTGATGCATTGAGTAGAAGACATGCCAGCTTAGGGGCTATGTTCCTTGAATGGAAGCAACTGGAGTTTATCGCGGGGTTTGATTTCAGACCAAAGTGCGAATTGGATCCAGAAATGTTAGCAAGTTTGACGATCAGACCCACTTTAATTGAGCGGATCGGCTCTAGTCAGAGGGACGATCCTAACCTATTGGAAATCATCTCCAAGTTAGAGATGGGTATCGATGAGGAGATGAGCAAGTATGGGCTTGATCAAGATGGATGGTTTAGAAAGAATGGAAAGCTCGTTGTACCCAATGTCAATGGATTGAGAGATGAAGTGCTTAGAGAATGTCATCACTCAAAATTGACTATACACCCCGGTGGTAATAAGATGTATCGAGACATGAGACAGACTTACTACTGGGAAGGGATGAAAAGAGACGTTGGGGAGTTTATATCCAAATGCATGAATTGCCAGCTAGTTAAAGCCGAGCAAAAGAAGCCTAGTGGGTTGTTACAGCCATTAGAAATTCCCGAATGGAAATGGGAGCAAGTCTCGATGGATTTCATTGATGGTTTACCAAGGACTAGATCGGGACATGATAGTATTTGGGTGATTGTGGACCGATTAACCAAAAGTGCAAGATTTATACCAGTCAGATCGACCAGAACGGCAGCTAAGTTAGCAGAATTGTATATGAAGTGGGTAGTGAGATTCCATGGAGTACCTAAAAGCATTGTGAGTGACCGAGACCCGTTGTTCACTAGTGGGTTTTGGAAGAGCTTACAAGAAGCTCTAGGGTCAGAGTTACATCTCAGTACCGCATATCATCCTCAGACCGACGGTCAGACGGAGAGGGTGAATCGTATTTTGGAAGATCTCTTGAGAGCATGTATATTGGATTTTGGTGGATCATGGGATGACCATTTGCATCTAGTAGAGTTTGCATATAATAATAGCTACCAATCCAGTATCTGTATGGCTCCGTTTGAAGCTTTGTACGGAATACCATGCAACTCACCATCATGTTGGATAGAGATTGGCGAGAAGTTTATGCTTGGACCAGATGTGGTGAGGGAAACTTCAGATAAAATCAAGACCATTCAACAACGAATGAAGGCTGCCCAAGATAGGCAGAAGAGTTATGCCGATAAGAGGAGAAGAGACTTAAAATTCTCCGTTGGCGACTTGGTGTTTGTCAAGATTTCTCCGTTGAAGAGCGTAATACGATTTGGCAGGAGAGGAAAGTTGGCATCAAGATTCGTTGGCCCATTCCCTGTTCTTGAACTAGTCGGGAATTTGGCATATAGAACTGACTTAGCAGACAAGATGGCGGGAGTTCACAACGTATTTCATGTTTCCCAGTTAAGGAAGTTTGTGCACGACCCTAATGTGGCTATTTCACCTGATCAGTTGGACGATATCGAGGTTGAACCTGAGGCGGTTGGGAACCGTAGGCCTATGCGTATCGTTGGGAACGATACGAAGCAACTTCGAAGGAAGGCGGTGAAATTAGTCAAAGTCCAGTGGGGTGAGGATGAGAAAGACTGTACTTGGGAAACAGAGGAGGACATAAGGAAGAAGTATCCAGAACTCTTTGCCTGGTAAGATTTAATTAGCGATTTAGTTTTCCGCATGCTAGGTTATGTTTGTTTTGCTTGTTTTTCATGTTTGGTTGCTGTGAATGATTGTTAGGCATGCGGGATTCATTGTTTGTTTCTTTGTTAAGGAATTTCGGGGGCGAAATTTCTTAAGGGGGGGAGAATGTAACGACCTGCATTCTACGCATCGGAAGATCGTAGAATATTTATTTCTTTTTCTTAGTAAGTCGTATGGTCGTGTACTTTTGGGAAACGACTAGTAGGGTCATTTCCCATGTTCATGATCTTTGTCGATTTTTAAATGACCGTTTTGCCCCTAGTTGAACTTGTTTTGACCATAACTTTTGACTGGAAAGGAGTTTTGACCTGAAACCACTTCCATTGGATCCGAATGATGGTTTCTCTTTCCGTAGAGTGGTCACATTAGCCAAACGGACTTACCGTTTGGGAGATATGGCTGAAACAAGTTTCAGATGGTGAAAAACAGCTTAATTGGGCTTAACCGGGTGATTTGCAGCTAGGCCCAGAGGGGAATTTCGGGTTTAGGGGTATATAGGGGCTGATTAGGGTTAGAAAACATTTCTTTAGACATTTTCCAGCCGCCACTTTCATTCCTCTTGACCTAGCCATGGCCTCCACTCTCTAAATCTCTCTAAAACACCCAAAAATCACTTTCTAATTGAAGATTAGACTTAGCAAACACCAAATCAAGGAGTATTAGCACAAGAATCGAGGTAGAGCTGCTGTCACATATAGGAATTCGACCCAAACTGAGAGTATTTCAGATTTGGTGTTTCATTTGTGGCCAAGGTGAGTGATTTGCATAGTTTTTGCACTAGGTAATTAAGGGTAATTAGTGAAGATTAGCGAATTTATACACCAATAAATTCTGGAAAAATATTTAGAAATTATTAAATAATATCTCATGCCTCTGTTATAAAATTTAGACGATTTGGTTAAGTTTTACTAAGTATGTACTTAAACATGATTAAGAGGGACTATGGGAAAATATGAAGTTTTAGTCACTTTTGATCCCTTTTGATTCATTTGAATTATTGTTTGCTGTTTGTGGTTGCTATTACATGTTGCTATGACTCTATGGTATGTTTTATGATTGATTAGAATAGTTAAATTGCTTGAAAACGTTGTCGAATGGCGTAGAAAGCTCGCTGATATGTTGCAGAAATGTGCAGGTTTCTAACCGGATCGGATCGGATGGGGGGGCTCGGATCGGAAATGTGAACTGGGCAAGAAACCCGACCCGAACCGGAGTTTGGCACACAGGGGACTTAGCGAGAAGGAAGGCCGTTTTCTTAGATTTGGAGTGGACAAGGGGATCGGATCGGAAGGATAGTGGAGACCAGAACGGATCGACCTAAGAATGGAAAGCTACAGCGGGAGAAGGTGAAGGGATCGGATCGGATCGGATCGGAGTGGATGGAAAAGAGGGAGCTGATCAAAGAAGTTTGGAAGGAAGAAAGCAACCCGACCCGACCCGGAGGAGGACACTGACCCGACCCGGAGGACACCGACCCGACCCAAAGTGGGGTATCCGACCCGAACCGAATGAAGAGATGACCACCGACCCGAACCGACGAGGGTGATGACCACCGAACCGAACCGAATTCTAGGACTGTTACTGCGCGACAACTCTTCTGAAGACCCACTCTAATTCGACCAAACCCGAGATGCAAAGGAAGTCCAAATGAGAAGTTAGAGCTCAAGATTCAGATGGGAATCAACGAGTTCGCTTCATGATTGGGCTTTGCTGCGGGACGCGTGCCAAGGAGTTATCGACGTCTATAGATTTGGACCACTATGGTAGGAGGGACGAAGGCGGATTCAGGGCCATTATGGCATCGGTAGGACCAAGGGCTACAACCAATGAAGTGGGTCATTGAAATGTTTGGTCATGACTCCATATGTTTAGCTTGGTCATAGCAGGGTTTCTACAAGTCGGGATTCGTCGTTACCTCAGTTTGTCTAGTGTTCCATAGTGGTAGATGTCGTACGCTTTACGCACTGAGTGAGAGATGTGAGGATGGTTGCTATGGATGATTTGTTTGCTATCATTGTGACATGCACACCCCACCCCCGTATTCTTACACTATATTTATGGCACCTTAGAGTATTGTACGGTATGTGGTACTAACTCTTTGGTTGCAGGTCCAGGTTCAGGTATGGTTTAGTATACCTGTTATCATTCTGTTTAGATGCTTATCGCTCATACCAGGCTTTATGTCTGACCCAGAGTTTTATGTCTCCTCTTATTACTCTGGGTGCTCACACGAGCAGACTAGAGACAGGTTAGCTGGTGATGCACGGGTAGATGATCCGGAGACGAGCAGGAGGCTTCCACGTACTATATACACAATATTCTCCCTGTGTTGTTGAAGATCACTGCTTGGGCATTGTTGGTGCATCTTCCACTTTAGCTTTCTTTTGTTTAGAGACAGTAAATTTAGAAAATTGTAATAAGCTGCGTTTGGATTTCCGCTGCTTTGATGATTGATGTTGATTTTAGTTATCAGCTTATGCACTGTCTCACCTGTTTTATGTCAAGTATGTTATTATTGTATTTTATTCCATGCGATGTGAGACATTCTACAGGTTCCTTGATTAGTTCATTCCTTTCTTTCCTTTCCTTGACGACCGTCTTGTGCTAGTTGGGCATGTGTACAGCGCACTTCCGGAGGAAATGCAGGCTGGTGCGGGGCGGGCCGTCACAATTACAGGGTCTAAAATGCGGGTGTCATTACTCAGTTCCATTATTTATGGCTCCTAACCCTTTCAGATGTTTAACTTTTCAAATTGAACCTCGAATTTTCGACAAAAAAGTGCCCATCGAAATATTATACTTATACATTTTCTTCACGTAATGGACTATCCAAACTTAATGAAAGTGGTCTTGAATTATGGTACGACGGTATATGAAAAATTATATTTTTAACACGTTCGATTAATTAACGACTGATATGTAAATATCCAACTGTTTAAAGAATACAGGTCGTAATATCATATAATAAAAATAAATAATAATTACATACAAACCAAATAAATTAAAATCTATATTTTAAATAAGTGGATATTTGTTTCAAGGACACATTTTAGAAAAAAATTAGATAAAAGGACAAGCCACTTTTGCTAAGTAAATTAATGACTACTTTCATGTTTTAATTGGAAAAAGTCCAAATATTTTAAACTAAGGACATGTGTTGGCATTTCACAAATAATAAAAACTAATACAAAAACATTTTTCTGTGATTATAATATTAAAAAATAATAAAAATTAATTATGAAATGTTTTTTGTTGTAAATATGAAAGAAAAAGCAATATCAGAAAATTCTGGACGGAAAGCTAAATGCATATAGCTTCGTTATTTATGGTATAGCTTTTTTATGGTGTAAATGAGATTAGCTTTAAAATGACTTAATTTTGTATTTGGATGATACAATATAAAGCTATATTTTTAAGTTATAAAGCTATATTCATTTAGCTTTCCGAACTGATTATTTTTATATGTTTATAATAAAATAAATTGACTAAAATAATTTTAAAATTATATTTTTTCTATCAATTTTGAAGGTTGTTTTTTATCTTATAAATTAATTCGTTAATAATAAGAGTTAAAGTGAACTTTATGTTGCATAATAAAATTTGGCCTTTGTCCTTAATATAATTATTAAACTTAGTTTTCCTTTGATCTAATTTTTTTGTGAAACTTGTTCTTCAAACTAAATACCCCTTTAAATAATCTGTTTAAATACTCCTTATATTTCATCAATCACATTTTTCAACCTTTTCACTCAAAAATCACATACAAATGTCTCAAATATAGGGCTGTCAACGGATGTGGATAATATCATATCTGTATCCGCTTCCGTAATCATTATTGAATATCAGATATCTGCATCTGCGCATACGGATGGATATCGGATATGTTGCGGAAAAAACGAATAGGAACGGATTGATGGTGAGGTAAAACAAACAAAAGATAACACCAGCAAAGCAATCACAGATCTAGCAATAAAAGAAATAACACAAGAGGTTTATAGTGGTTCCACTAACGTCTTGTTAGTGTACGTCTACTTGGGGAGAGGAGATTTTATTATTTTTCTCAATAAGAAAATTACAAGATTGATAATAGGGAAGAAGAACTTTTTGAGATGATCATACATTCACATAATCCCTATCCTTATATAAGGATTAATGCTTGGGGTTGAAGTAATTGATTTATGATATAAATCAATGCCTAATTAATTCTTCAATTCTCCTGATAGGCTTCCTTGTTTAACCAACCAATTAGGGAATGAATTCCTTACTTCACTATCCCAAAAAAGAAACCTTCTTCAAATCTTTCCACTTATGTAGGTAATTTATTGCCTATCCCTTTTACAAATAAAAGAGCAATAAATTTCTGATATCCTCCAAATCTTCTGCAAATTGGAAATATTATATTTCCAAATTAACAATATTTCCCAAATCTTCTCTAATTGGAAATATTCTATCACCATAATCAATAATATCTTCCAATCTTCAGCAAATGGAAATATTGTATCACAAATTCTAACAATCTCCACCTTGATACTATATTTCCTTGAAAGCATACCAACTCCACCTACATCCACTTACTTTAGGCATCTTCTCGGATAAGACACCATGGTTACTTTCCCCAATGAGCTTCGGCATGGCCATCACCCGTTGCACTTTGTCAACAAACTCCGGCAACGCCACCACTTGCCAACAAAGTGTACAAAGTAACCCCTTCAAGTAAGACCTATCAATCTTCACCATGAAAACAAACGTCTCCATGTACCATCTCAACCCTCTCCCCACACCGTGCCACCACGTGGCACCTAGCATTTCGATAAGCGATTCTAGTTCGAGCAACGCCCGAACTTAGCAGTCTGCAAAGACTTATGCATATCCACTGCTTTCTCCTTTGATCTCTGACCAACTTCAGACGATCCCTTCTTCCGCTTATCAAGCACATCCTCTTGGCAAAATCCCACCTTGTTGAAGCTTTCCCCTTTGATCATATTCTGCCTATGCAGAAACTCAAAGTCCCTTCTCGTATGCCTAGCTTTGACATCTTCTCCACGAGAACTGTAGGCTCCAACCATTGACTCTCCAAGTACAGTGTTTCCCCTCAGAAGATACAAATTATGAAACATATCTCCCTTCGTCACTACAAATGCACCCTTAGAAACCCTTAGACTATCCTTATCAATAGTCACTTCGCATCCTTTCGATGCCAACTTCCCAAGAGATATCATTGACTTCCGAAGACCTGGAACATAACGGACACCTGTTAAAGTGCGTATTACCCCGTCATACATGCGAATCTGCACAGTTCCTTCGCCCATGACTCCACAACTAGCATCATTTCCCATAAGAATTAGTTTCCCTCTTTTTATTTTAAAAGAACTGAAATAATTCTTATTAGGTGTCATATGAAAAGACGCCCCCGTATCTAGCACCCAATGGTCTGATACTACCGCTGTCAACAAGTCATCAGACAAAAATTCCTCCATCGCAACCGATGAATTTCCAGCTACAATCTTTTTCTTCGAGTCCGGACAATCTCTCTTCCAATGGCCTGGTTTCTTGCAAACGTAGCACTTCCCATCTCTTGACTTTGTTTTCTTCTTCTTCTCCCCTCTCTCCATACCAGCTAATAAGGCTTCCGTACTACTTCCTCCTCTACCTTCACTCAACCCCTTCATCTGATCCCTCAAGTCCTCAGATAGAAGACCTGCCTTCACATCATCTACTGTTAGTGTATCTCTGGCATAGATAAGACTGTTAGCGAAACATGTGTATCGCTCTGGAAGAGAACACAAAAGAATCATTGCTTTTTTGCTCCTCATCCACTTTCAAGTCAACAGTCTTCATCTTCATCACGAGATCATCAAAGAAGCTTAGATGTGCCTTCACTGAAGTACCCTCTCTCATCCGCATGGTGAAAAACGTCTTTAGCAAAATCAGACGGTTGGTTAGTGACTTCTTTAGATAAAGTTTTTCCAGCTTGGTCCAAATGTCCTTAGCAGTGGTCTCACCGCTAATCTCTGAAATGACATTTTCTCCCATTGCTAATTGTAAAGTAGTAAATGCCCATAGCTCCATCTCCTTCCTTTCCACGGCTGAAATATCATCCGTCAACTCCTCAAGAGCAAACACCACAGGATGAACATTGTTTTTCATTAGAACAGCTTTCATCCTCCATTGCCACTTCTCGAAGTCTTTATCCCCATTTCATCTTTATATTGCTAACTGAGATCGTGCTGCCATATATGTCCCTTTGACATATGACCTTGATACAATTGCTGAATTCTCCTTATCTCCTGCCATAATGCCTAACACCCTTTCTCAATCAACCTCGTAGCTCCGATACCAATTGTTGCGGAAAAAACGAATAGGAACGGATTGATGGTGAGGCAAAACAAATAAAAGATAACACCAGCAAAGCAATCACAGATCTAACAATAAAAGAAATAACAAAAGAGGTATATAGTGGTTCCACTAACATCTTGTTAGTGTATGTCCACTTAGGGAGAGGAAATATTATTATTTTTCTCAATAAGAAAAATTACAAGATTGATAATAGGGAAGAAGAAGAACTTTTTGAGATGATCATACATTCACATAATCCCTATCCTTATATAAGGATTAATGCTTGGGGTTGAAGTAATTGATTTATGATATAAATCAATGCCTAATTAATTCTCCAATTCTCCTGATAGGCTTCCTTGTTTAACCAACCAATTAGGGAATGAATTCCTTACTTCACTATCCCAAAAAAGAAACATTCCTCAAATCTTTCCACTTATGCAGGTAATTTATTGCCTATCCCTTTTACAAATAAAAGAGCAATAAATTTCTGATATCTTCCAAATCTTCTGCAAATTGGAAATATTATATTCCCAAATTAACAATATTTCTCAAATCTTCTCTAATTGGAAATATTCTATCATCATAATCAATAATATCTTCCAATTTTCAGCAAATGGAAATATTGTATCACAAATTCTAACAGGATAATTATCTGATCCGATAATGATCGATAAATAAAGGAATATAAATAGATTTTTTTTTAGTTTTCTCTGTCCAATTGATTATTAAAGTACTAAAAATAAACATGTGCGATGATAATAAACTGTTTCGAGTAATTAATATGTGTTTAATGTGTACAATACAGACTTTCAATTTAAAAATAATATTAAATTAGTACATTTCATTATCTTAAAATACATATAATTTGAACTTAAATCATGGAAAGAAACGGACGTATAATTTTCAGATTCGAATGTATTTGCATCTACGTCCGTTTTTTCAAGTATTGAATTATCCAGTTTTTCCAATATTCATGAGATATTTTGGGTATTCATTGCGCCTACTCAAATACTTCGTTTGTTCTGGACAAGGGCCCTTTGCTTTTAAAATTAGTTGCTCAGAAAAATGTGTGCGAAATCTATAGAGTGGTGATAAAAGCACCCGGTTTCCTTCTTCCGGCCACCATCTTCTTTGTTCATATTTTAACTACGGATGGTGGCCGGAAGAAGATAGCCGGGTGCTTTTAGCACTTGTCAATCTATATTTCCGTAATTTTCGAGCCTCCAGCTCCCTTTCCTTCTTGAAGTCAACCTTCTCATCTCCCAACTTAATTATCCATTAAATTTATTTTTGGAGGGAAGAAGAAATCTTATCTAACCTTTCTACTTACCCTTCCAAGCGTGACCTTGCCACCACAACCATGTCTACGAACGGCAGCAGCGAAGCACCGGAGGTAACCATACCGCCTCAATCCTCATCCCGCCCCACCATCTCCCTCCCGCCTCGCTCCACCTTCGAGTCCCTATTCCGCGGCGGTGCCGACGCCAGCCCTGGCCCCATGACTTTGGTTTCCAGCTTCTTCGCATCCGATCAGGAGTCCGAATCGCAGTCCTTCTCCCAGCTCCTTGCCGGCGCCATGCAGTCTCCGTTGGCGGTGATACCGGCGACGGCAGAGGAGAGGAAGGAGGCTCAGGAAAAGAAGGGATTAGTTTGCGAGAACAAGCCGAGTGGTTTGGTGCTGTCGCAGCAGCAGCAGCCGTTCTTTTTTGTGCCGCCTGGGCTTAGCCCTGGTGGGTTGCTTGAATCGCCATCCTTTTTCGCAAATAATTTGGTTTGTTTTTCTTTCTTTCAATTTCGATACATTCTTAAACTTGATTGAGTTAGGATTGATATAATCTTCAAACGATGAATGTTAAAATTGCTTATTCCGGCAATTAGACTATGTAAGCAATAAGAGATACCCATTTCTGTGAATTTTGATGCCTTTTATAGATGTAAACGTTATAAATGAGCAAAAAGTATAAGTACGTAATACTAGTGATTAAATGATCTTATAAATGTAAGGTATTGACCATGCAGATACTAGGATAAATACAGTTTGAAATGAGTTTTACCAAAAGAATGATCTTGCAAAAGCCCCCTTTGTAAGTTGCCTCATTCTAAAAATACGTTTCATGAAATACTCTATTGTTTTCAGCGATTATTTGCGGTCTACAAGGCAAAAATTTGCAGTCTACGCTGCAAATATTTATTTTGCAAAACTTTGCAGTTTACATTGCACATTTAACCTGAAATCATGGCAGGAATGAAAATTGTGAAGGGGTGTTTTTGGTGAAACTTGTTTCCAAGAATGTTTCTTTCTTTCTTTCTGGGACTAAGTTTGACGGTAAGGGGCGGATTCTAGTTTCCACTTTGCGAAAATTGCTCATGTTGCTTATTTTAGACATGTCAAACTACCAAAGAACAACTTAACAATAAGATTTAGCTTCCCAGTTTCCAATCTTTACGAGTAAAAATTGGTATTTATCATTATTATCTTAATAAAAAAATTGAAGGCAAACATAAAGAGAATCCAGTTCTAAGATGTCATCTGACAATTCTATCATGAAGTTCAAAATTGAAGACGTATTTATGTTCTTAGCAAAATTTGATTTGTTTACACTACTAAAACATCTCATCATGACTTTCTCAACATTCCTTTGATTCTGCAAAATGACAGATATCACATGATGTACTGTCCAACACAGAACATGTGTGTAATTTGTGTACAAATGTGTGTAAGTTCCTTGTGCATTTATATTGCTCCTTGCTGCATTGAGGACCGGCCTTGGTACATTTAGTTTGTTTCTTTTGACGTAGATTTGATGTTACGATAAAGCTTCAAGTGAATGGAGAATTATACCATGACGATCATGTTCTTAAATTTAAATTGTTTGTTTCTCAGTTTGGGTTACTTTAAACGTCATACAAGCAGCAGGTCATTAGCTGCATGTAACCAATCATATGGCAAAAAAATTGTCCAAGTAATTGATGTTACATGGCTCTTCATGTACGCTTTTTTTCTTTTCCTTTTTGTCTTCCGAACCAGTATATCAACATTATATCTTTCTTAATTACTAGTCCTACAAGGATTACTACACCATGAACTACCACCTGTTTATTTAATTCGGCATTATCAGCTTTCTGCTAAAATACATAAACATAAGCTCCAATCCCGTTTTATTATGCTGCCATATTAGGCCATGTCTATTGGCCATTTGGCCTATTAAATAAAAATGGGTTTCTTTATGCATGTTGCCAATGGCTTATGTATTTCGGTGACTCTGAATTCTAATATGCAGTCTTGTCGAGAATGATGTCTAGGGTGATTTAGCTTTTCTATGGTGGTTTTACCAATGTTATATGCTATTTCAATATTATTACAAAAAGTACTGATGTATCAGTTAATGGCTTTATGCAGACACCATTTGCAATATCTCATCAACAAGCTCTAGCTCAAGTAACAGCTCAAGCTGTTCAGTCACATACTTCAGTCGAACATATGCCAGCTCTGACATCATCTGCCACTAATAATTCCCAAGAGTCAGGACATGTCACAAATGTTATTCAGCGGTATCAGTCTTTACCTGTCAGTGTTGACAAACCTGCAGATGATGGCTATAATTGGCGCAAATATGGGCAGAAACAAGTAAAAGGAAGTGAGTTTCCTCGGAGCTATTATAAGTGTACACATCCACAATGTCCAGTCAAAAAGAAAGTTGAACGTTCTCCGGAAGGGCAAGTAACTGAGATTATATATAAAGGACAACATAATCATGAAAAGCCTACACATAGTAGGCGTGCAAAGGAAAACAATTCAGATTATACTGATAACAGTGAAGCTGTAAATATGGCTAAAAGAGACAGGGAATCAAGTAATGCCACATCTGAACAGTTATCTGGATCAAGTGATGGCGATGAGGCTGGGAACGCTGATTTGAAGCAAAACGAGATAGGTGACAATGAATTGGATTTAAAGAGAAGGTAATCACTGCACTTCAATAATTTACAATAATGATGCCTAATTATTGAAATCAATGCTTATAAATTGTTTTTGTAAATTTTGGGAAGGTTGAAATTGTAGTTTGATGTAGACTTCGGAGTGGTGCATGCATAACATATTAACAGATAATTATAATTTTATAGGATTGTTGACGCGAGAGCTACAGAAGTGACCACAACTGGAAGAACAGTAACTGAACCGAAGATTGTGGTGCAGACAACAAGTGAAGTTGATCTTTTGGACGATGGATATAGATGGAGAAAGTATGGTCAGAAGGTGGTTAAAGGAAACCCTCACCCTAGGTTGTATTCTTCTCTTTTACTTTTACTTTTCCTCTTATTAAATACTTGATTAGTAGCTTTATGGTTGGAAATATTGCATAATTCATTCCAATGACATAAATTGATACTGTATGCATGTGGGCAGTGCGCCTACTAGTCACTTATCAATGGTTATCCATTACTGTCTTCATTAAATGCAAATAACTATTGCAGTATAAAGGGTAAATTTGCACACTAAAGTTTTGCGTTTCTTTAATAAGTCATTTTCTTGTACAGAATTAAATCTTAATGTGCCTAGCTAAGCACGCGTTAACACAACCCTATCGTTAAACACAACCCAATCATTAACTCCAACAGTGAATTTCTTTCACGGATTTGAAGTGAACAAGCATTGGGAAACAGTAACTATTTTACAATTATGGTATTGATAATAGCAATATTTATTTTCTAAATAGCTTCCTAATATTATGCTAAGATTAATACTTGTTGGTGTCAGCTGATTTACCCATCAGGATGTGACAGGCTGGCATAGTGATACCAACATACCAAAACCACGTATTCAACAGATGTGATCTCGTGCCCACCAAATTTAATTGCCCTAACTCCATGGTTATCACGACGCCAAGTCGAGCCACTACCGTCTAGAAGACTAGTCGACAAGTCGTCTGACTAGTCGTGACTAGTCGATAAGTCTTTTATATACATATATTTACTAGACTTAAGTATATAATATAATTAGATATAATTATAAATTTATAATAAGTTCAAATTCAACAAGGATAACATAATAATAGGTTGAAATTCAGTGTTACTTTCCATTTCAACTGCATCTAATTAAAAATAAATCAGTAAAAAACAGTAATTTACTAAAGTAAACAACATTAATTTACTAAAGTAATTTACTAAAGTAAAAAACAGTAATTTACTAAAGTAAACAACAGTCATTTACTAAAGTTAAAAACAGTCGATTTACTGAAGTTAAAAACAGTAATTTACTGAAGTAAAAAACAGTAATTTACAGTAAAAACAAACCAGAACATTTACTGTTGTTTACTAAAGTGACAAAGTCTGTCACCCACTTATAAAATATCGTTAGATTCGTTACCTGACAGGAAAGTCGAGGTCGATGTCGAGGTCTAGGTCGAGGAGGAGCAGCGAAGCCGAGGTCGATGTCGAGGAGGATCAGCGTCGCGAGCAGGAGTCGATCCAATAAATTAGGGTTTCTCTCCAGGTCAAATATCGAAGTTGAGGTAAGCATCGATCTGTAAAACATCGATCCAATTTTACTGCAGTCGAATTTAGGGTTTCTAGGCCGCTCCAGCCATTATCGTCGAAAGCAACTAGTCGTTTATCGTCGAACTCCAGGGAGCGACATGTCGACGACTAGTCGACGACTAGTCGTCGACGTGATAACCATGCCTAACTCTCATTCTCACATCATGCATTTTCATTTGTTGATCAATTAACGCATTTCATAAAATTGAATTTGATCGAATGATACGATTATCAGGGCATATTGAGTAGCGGGGTTTAGAGAACTCTGTTCTGTTAAACTAGCCTGACAAAACAAGAAGAAAGAGAAGAAAAAACAAGTATCAGTAGAGTCTGCATTTTCATTAAATAACAAAAGGTTATAAAGTTTAATTGAGTGAACCCTAAAGGGCCTAAACACAAAAGGAGACATATAGACTAAGTAAATAGGTCACTTATAAGTGAGCAAATACGTAAAAGAACTATTATGCTCATGACTCAGATATCTATAATATTGTTAACAATCATCTTCCACTTATCTCAATCTTGATATGCCACATCTTTTTTTGCTTGGAGTCACACTGGGCTACCTGTTCTAGATAACATTGTTGTCAACAGCCATTGCAGTTATTTGAGCTTTGACCTCAGATTGATCTACTTTCTAATTATTATGCATTCAAATTGTATTAGCACTTGCTCCCTACTGGTGGTTAAAGGTAACTTGTGGTTATGAACTCATTTATTTTGGCTTATCCATCAGCAAGGATAGTTTTGTTCACATCTAAAATATGTGTCAACTAGACCATGCTTGCCTTTGTTTTTTAGTGAAGATAACCCCCAAGTCCTTCCTCTATACATGTGCATGCCTGCAGCTAAATGCACTTTGGAAATTACGATGATACCAGTGGTCCGTTTGCTAATGTTGCACACAATATGTTGTTTTGGTGAGTAGTAGTTTTGCGAAACAGTGGAGAAGGCGGATGGCAAAATAGTGATCCAACGAAAAGATTGAAGCAAGAGAATGCAAAATTTTGCATTCGTAATTCAGCTGAACGGTAATCGGTCAGATTAGATACTGGACTGTAATGGGTTGTATATGCACAAGGATTCAAGAGAATTATGACTGGTTTTAGCTTATTCCTATATGCAACCTGCAGTGAATTCTAGAATGTGAATTTGAAGTTGGTTGTTTTTGTGGTCTCATGGGATGATTTGCTTGAGCAATCTTTCGTAAACTGGAGGTTTCAGTGAATTAGAGAGTAATTAAATTGAACATAAATTATAGCCTACAACAAAAGTCAAATAGGACCCTAGCGGTTGGGCAGTTATTAAATTGAACAAAATTTCTAGCCTACAGCAAAATTTAGACAAACATTAGCAATTGGAAAGTTACAAAATTGGATCTTTTGATGAATTTAGGGTTCGTTTTGGTTGGCGATCGAAAGTTATTAAGGAATTTGCTCCATGCTAGATGTTTATTTCTTCAGTAAACTTTGGTAGGATGCCATTGAGAGTGTTTGATAATCCAATAAATTACTTGTTTTGATATGCAGAGATAAAGAAATAGATGTGTTAATATGGAGCAACATGCATAAGAGTAGGCTAAGGGTTTTAAAAGGGGTTTGTTTTTATTGTCAGGAAGTACATTTCAAATTCGAATGTCCAACTTTTAGAAAAAAAGACGAAAGAAATTAAAGGTTTTCGTGCTGACAATCGTGACCAAGTTTAAACGCAGACAGCGATAGTGACACCGATATTTGTAATCGATGCTAATTTGATCAAGTGTGCATCATGAGTGATTGATTGGGAAGCTTCAACCATATAATGCCACCTATAGGTTGATTTTGCACTCACAAAAAGTGTAATGTCGGAGCATATTTCAGTTCTTCCGTAATGGTGGTGAACCCCGTACATGCTCCTTTATAGTTGTGGCAGTTGCCATCAGTTGATAATAACCACCATATACTTTTCCCATAATAGTTGTAAAAAATCTTGACAAGTAGTTTAAGTATGTGGTCATATGTTTTCAACAACAAAAATATCGCATGAGAATACTATTCCTTAACCAAACTTTTCCAAAAATACCCCGAGATAATCGGATCATTGTGTATCACTCAAAATCATTCAGTGAGTCCAGTTTTCCAATAAAAGAGGTTAAACAAAGAGGTGAACCACACATTAGTTAACTAACAAAATTGATCGACCAGCATAGAGGTTTTTTTGTTGGTTAACGAGTTAAACTAGCCGGCGTGTTAATTAGTTAAACTAGTTTATATATGCCCTAAATCAACCTACTTTTCAATTGTTGTTTCAATCGTAACTTCTGCTTCACTTTTTCTGAATTGCTTCCACCATCGGAAAATTTTGGATCTTCTGTTTGATTTTGAGTATAATATTAGTATTACATAATTTCAACATCCCACTAGAATACAGTATCTTATTAAGCTTCACCTTATTTGAAATACTTCACTCATCTAGAGCACCTAAATATGTTTGTTCGCCGATCGAACATGCATTCAACACTTGTTTTGAAATGCTTGTAGTATAACAAAAGCCTTCACATAGTTATAAAAAACGAGCTAAGATGTGCATCATGGCACACGGCGCAAAGCGGATTTTGCTCATTTCTTCCTTATGGCGCGACACACATGAGCAAGAGGTATTAATCATATTATGAAGCATTAAAAGATAATACAACGTCGTTGACACTATTGATCCAATATCCTTGAAGGATATTGATAATTATAATAAATGAATAACATGAAATATGGATGATGCATCTGATGCTGAAGATATGTTTGTATTTGAAGATGATAATAATGACTTGATTTAGGGTGTCGCTGCTAGAGCATCAAGTGTGGAAGAAGCTAAATATTTGAGTAGAAGACATCCACATCTAGATTTTTTTTAGCATCCGTTCAGCTTCTTTATAACTACACGAAGAATAAACAAATCTAAATTAGATAGATAAGAGAGATGTTGAAGCTTATGAATCTGATGATGTATACATTAATTTGAAAATATAAACGTTGATTCATTTAGATTACAAGTTTACTGGTAATATTTTCAATTATATTAGATTTTGATTTTAGAAAACTATTACGTTTGGAATTCTATATTTAATGATATTATATTTGATGATATTTTTTTTTGCAAAATACCTAAAAAATATTTGTTGACTATGTTTAGTGAAAATTTGAATTGTTATATATGTTAAACTTGGAATAAAAATAAACGGACACAGTAAATTAAAAGGGCATACATCATTTGTTGTGTCATGCACCAAAGCTTCGGAGAGGCTTTGTGCCTTTTTGCTTCGTGCGCCGTTAATAACCATGAGCTTTCAAAATAGGCTTTCTGGTTCGGTTCTTCTTTGCTTCATCTTCATTCAGGTTTGCGTTTCATACTCGAGTTTGCAAAGATCCTAGGTTGGCACGCATTAACAAATACATGAATTACTAGCACTAAAGTCACACATCACAAAATATATGAGATAAACGTGGTATATACATGATATTTGTATTTAGTAGCATGTAACATATAGAATTTCTTTTGTTACAATTAAGTATGCAAAGGCCAATTATATGTCCGTTGTAAGACGGTGATGTATGTTCAGTCGAAACGGTAGTACATTTAAGCTTCGTTGTGCGATCTCTCCTCACGCACTGAACCACTTATACATGAAAACACGGTGGAGCTCTGAAACTTAATATAGTATCAATGCTGATGGATATGGACATGATACGGGAGTGACCAAAGCAGGACTCCTTGAAGCTTGAGCAGAAAATGACTTGTCAAGGTGGAGACTTGGTTTAGTAGCGTGACCCATTGCTGTAAGATGACTCATTGGTTATGCAGCCTCACTCTACTGCGTTAAGGACTCGGTCATCCAAGATGATCTGAGTGGAAGCATTCACTTAAATGTGAATATTTGGTAAAAGCAGATATTTGCAAAAATAATACTCTTGAAAGCAGTCTGACCCTATTATAGAGCTTCTTTAGCACGCTCCAAAGAATGTTTGAGGAAATGCTTGTCATGGTGCAGACTATTAGAGCGTGTAACATTGGACCAAATAAAGTTACACCCTGCAAGAAATATGAGATAAACTTGGTGTATATATAGAAGATTTGTGGACATAGCATTGCAAATTCATTTTGTTACAATCAAGTGTTGTCAAGACCAATTTTATGCTTAAATGTCTAAACTTAACACCTATGCCCTCCAACATTTCCTGTCACCTCGCATATATTTACTTGTTTTACTTACACAAGATCCCTTTTTTACTTTTCATGCTGTAATAACTCTATTTCAAGTTGAAAAGTTACACATTTTTAATTTTTAATTGTTAGATCAAAATATTTTTAATTTGTTGGACGTGTTTAAATTCCGTAAATGTTATAACCTTCTATCAAACAAATAAACTTGGCCAAACCAATACTGTGTATGCCTATCCCACAACTTAGTTGGTTTTACCTTATCCCTTCACCACTTCTAATATGTGAATGCTTTCTTATGCTTGCGTATATTAAAACAAATGCTCGAATCAAGTGCTCGTTCCTTGCTTTTGTTATTGTAAACACTAAGCATGGAACCATCGCCGTTAGTTATCAACGTTTGACACTTCATCACTGTTTCCTCGTGTTTGTTATAATTTTCCTCTATTATTTATTCTCTCTCTCCCTCTCTCTAATTTTTTGCAGAGTTATTCCTAGAGTGACTTTATTTTCTGAAAATAGTAGCATATAATTTTTATCTTGATTGTTTTTCTTGAAATGTTCGACTCATCAATAGGGTTACTATCAACTTTTTCATCTTTGAGATTCGTCATTCTCTTCTCCTCAAGTTTCCTTGAAATGTTTATTTCAGCGATGGGGTTTCTATCAAAATTTCCGTCTTTGAGGTTCATCATTCTTGGCTCCATGTTAAGCGAAATATTATTAGTTTATTGAAATAACTTCTTATGAATTTGAGGAGTTCAACGAAATCGCGTGTTTTAACTTTCTGGCAAATGAACTTGTTAGCATCAAAGCTTGTGCATCATCAATCTGGTAGTCTACATTTGGCAATTAATTCAAATAGATTGAAAATTGTTGCAGTCTTTTTCAATTGATTCATCTTCCTTAGAATTTAGGATTCACAGATTTTTTGAAAGAAATGTCTTATTCAATGTTGAGTTTTTTGCATAGATTCTTTTCAACTTTTTCCATATTGGATAGATTGGCATTTCACTGGCAAGAGTAAGAAACTACGAATTCTTCAAAAATGACTAGTACTTATATAGTGTTTTTTATTCATTACCGTTCATTATCCCTATTTTACCACTCAATCATTCTTCTGCAATGGTTGATTAAGTTTGCTGGGATACAAAGGAGTTTTCGTTTTTTTTCTTCCCAAATTTTGTAGTTTTTCTCATTCAAGTTTTTATAGTTCATAGTATTGAACTCCAGAATTCTTAGTTTCTCATATCCATTTCCTCTTTGAAAAATTAATGTAGTAGACCATGTATCAAGTGTTAGATATTTCAAAGAGTTAGAAGAATAAAAATACAGTAGAATATTCCAATAACCCTTTGTTTGTTTAGCTCAAAGCAATTTTCAAAACAAATTTATTTATATTATGAAACTCTGATGGGGACTAACCATGTAAATGTTTATATATAATTGCCGTGAATCAATAATTCTTTAGGATCTTCACTATTAATTGAATTACATAGCCATGTTTATATATAATTGCCATGTGCATGATGTATGAATCATGCTTAGTTTGCTTTTACGTAGCACTTTAAGAAAGCTGAAAGACAGTTGGGCACGTGGGTCTATGAATTAAAACTACAACATGCTTTCATTAAAACTGCAGGCCTTCATGCATTCAACATTACATTGCTGAGGGACCCTATCATTTTATATAGCTAATTATTGCTCTATTATGGAAAGATATGATGTTGACTTGTTTACCACCCTTTCATTCTGTTAAAACCTACTACTATTTCAGATGCATCATCCTGCTAAATCCATACTAATTTTTACCACTTTTAGCATTAAATGGTATCCTTATGTATTGTCAAAAGGGGATTTTTGTCATAAGGACAAAAAGAGCAAAAAGTTTGCTCAAAAGGACAAGAGCTAAAAAATTTGCCCAAAAGGACATTTTCTAGTGGAAATGGTGGAATTCAGGGGGCTCTTTGTTTTTTCATTTTACACTAAAAGTTGGCCTTTTAAGCAACTTTTTTGGCTTTTGTCCTTTTGGCCAAACTTTTTGCTTTTTTTGTCCTTCACACAAGTTTCCTGTTGTTGTCAAAAATCTTAAAATTTTGAAAGCTGTACATTCCACTCAAACACTGTAAAAACAGCAGGTGAAGAAAATCCATTCAATATACATAGTTGGATTTTCAATTTCATTTCCAAATTTTCAGAACAAAAGAAAAAAATTGAGTTTTGGGACGAGATGTAGAAGTTCGAACATCACAATCAATTTCAAACTATTTACGGATCTTAAAATATGGATTTTTCAAATCTACACGTTTAATTTTTGAGCATTGCGAAGTCCCATTTCAATAACCAAAATTTGAATTATGCAGGAGCTACTACAAGTGCACATACGCGGGATGCACAGTTCGAAAGCATGTGGAAAGGGCATCAAACGACATCAAAGCGGTCATAACAACCTATGAAGGAAAACATAATCACGACGTCCCTGCTGCAAGAAACAGCAGCCATAACACAATTGCAAATGCGAGTGCAAGGACCCAGAGCAATCTCTCGACAAATAACCAAGCATTTAATAGAACTAATAATGTTCAAAGACCAGTAGCGGTTCTTCAGCTGAAAGAAGAATACAACATGCGCTGAAACATCATGTTTTTCTTGATTATAGTTTCAAAATATATATTTTTCTCCTTTTTCCATTACTGGTATGAAAATCGACTTAGTGTTCAAGCACGTATAGGAAGCATTGTATTTATTGTAATTATATGTTGCTTTGTATGTTTGTACCTTATTTTTGTTCCTGTTTTATCAACAGGAAACTGATCTTTTGTATGATAGAATCTACTGAAATACACAAATGATACTTTGCTTGCACGAATCATTATGTAATGTTTATCATTTTCTATGTGTGTGTGTGTGTATTTGTAGATGTGCACATGCATACACATGTACACACACGCACGAACATGAACGCTGATCAAAGAGTTGGTTCAGTATCAAACCGCCAAAGAACTATCAGCTATCATTACTCAAGAGTTCGATTAAACTCAGTTTAGCCATTGATATTGACTGTGTGACTGCTTAATCTGATTTTTGTGTACTACAATATTTTTGTGTACTCAGTTTAGCTATCATTACTCATGAGGTTTCGGTTATTAAACACATTGCGAAGTTGTTACATAAAAGACAAATTTCTGTTAAATTTCAGTTTTGTCTGACAACTTAGATACCGACAAAAAAGAAAGAAAAAGAAATGTAAATAGGTAATCCTAGCATGTAGCATGTTCCTACCACATGCTTAACATTTTCATTGCTGATATAAGAAGACTATTGTACCTTGATCTGAATCCAAAGTTGTTCGTGTGCATGAACTGTGGACTAGATTGCTTTATTTAACACGTTTCATCGTTTTGCCGAAAACGTGCAAGATAGTCAAAGTTGCAATGTCTCCTTAAGGATAAAACAACTTTATAATACCAACAATCTATTGTACATAGATCGCTGATTTAAATGTGAAATTAATGCGAAATTTGTGAGTAGTCTTCTTCTCTTCAAATAATGAAAGTTAAAGGAATAACTTTGAAACTCATAAGGGTGACATTAACAAAGGAAACCTATCCTAGATGGTTGAGCAAGCAATCCATAAACTACCTAGTTGGTTCGCTATCTTGTTCAATTGATCGGGGTCGCCTTGCCCCTATCGAAATGGATTTTTTTTCCACTAAGAACGTTTTATGAAACTCTCTGACCCTCGAATTTGGAGGGGAATAATATAGAAATGGAAATGATAAAACACTTTAAATTCCCATAAATTCGAATTGACTTCATAACACGCATGACCATTGAGCTTCGAGAAAAAACATTACGTCAATGATCTAAGTGCCATTTTCAAAACTTGCTCAATAAGATCTAGTCTAGCATCTTTTTTTCTTTGATCGGATATCAAACAAAAAGCTGTTTTGTATTGCTCAAATCTTAACATGCAGAGGTAGAAAAAGAAGAGAGCTCGGTTATAAAGCTTATATTTCTTTGTGTCAAAATAGATTATGTAGAAATAGATATGATAAAAATATTGAGATTATATCATGAAATCAAATATGAAATCACTAGGCCATAGGTTCAAAATAGAATTGCTAAAAATGAAGAGCTCTGCATCACATTAGCTCAGCCTAGTTTGGATCGGACCAGATCCAGTCAGTCGGCGCGTGCATGTGTGGTGGTTAGCATGATCTTCCTCAATACAAAAGAAAATATTGGATGCCCAGAGGTCCATCATATCTTTTGAGAAACCTATATTTAAATAGGACCTCTATAATTTTCTACTATGTGAGACTATTTATAAGAGGGATGGCAAAATACTACTCTTCCCTGTACTTTTAATAATCTATAAGCTTATCCTACAATTTCCCACTTGAATTTTTCAAAACATTTTTCTCGAACTATTTCTAGTTTCATAAGGTCATGCACAAATTAAATGTATATTTCGATTTGAACATTCGTATGGTGAGTAAGATCCAGATTTTACTAGAGCAACTCGTAGTCTTGAACTCTATCTCTGACATCAAACTACACATAACCTTTCTAGGGTACAGTCCATAGCCCTCATGCACGCCTATCTTGATTTAGTGAACGCTTTTGGAATTCTGTCCAAAATTCCGTAGAAAATTATCTTATTCTACATTCATGTAGGTGAATCTATCAAGAGTATTCTTATAGCCAGGTATCCCATTACACATAGAGTATATGTTTCATTAAGAGTTAGACTTATCCTCTTAGCATTCCAAGACTACATGCCAAGTGAAGAATTAACACGTCCAACCAATATCACTTTATAGCTTGTTGTTATCCGTTGCACCTAGTTTTTGTGATCTCCAATTATTAGGTTGGGTTGTATTTACGAGTGACTCCACTATGAGTTACTTCTCATTCCAAGGGAGCCAATCTCATTCTTTTAGATGAAGAAAGAATTTTCTCTCTGGCTAATCTGTTCATCAAAGGATCTGTCAGATTCTCACTAATGCGTATATGATCCGCTCTAACAGATCCTCAAGAGATATACTGTCTTACAGTACCATGCGTACGATGAATTTATCATCTCTTACCATTGTAATAACGATTTGCAATAGCCGCGGTATTATCGTAATAGATCAACACTACCGGTATCATTTTTTCCCATAAAGGGATCTCAACTAACATATTTCTTACGCAATATACCTGTTTACTAGTAGTAATTAGTGCTACCTTTCCAGGCTCTGTAGTGGATTGATTCAAAATAGTACATTTCTTAAATTTCTAAGAAATAACTCCTTATATAATTACAAAGATATATCAATTAGTCGCTTTGGAATCGTCTGATACGCAATCCAGTCTGCATCATTATATCCTTCAAGGATTGAAACTTTTGATAGTGTAATCACATGTTCATGATTCTTTTCAGGTATCTCGTGATTTTTTCAATAGCATGCCAATGCTCAATACGAGGTCTCCGGGTATACGGTAACCCTATGACATAAACTATGTCGGGTTTAGTACAATTAATGACACATCGAAGGCTGGCAATGATGCTTGCATATTCAGATTGTCTTACACATTCATCAGTATTTTTAAATAGTTTTACACTTGGATCACATGGCATACTAGTACGTTTACAATCAAAATAATTATATTTCTTTAGCATCCTCTCAATATGAGACGGACCTAAAGAATTTCCATCTTCAGGCATAGGAATCTCAATGCCAAGGATTACGCTCGCTTCACTAAGATCATCATATCCCAACTGGCAAATAATACAGACCTTTCAAAACATGAATATTTGACCCAAATATAAGCAAATTATTTATGTACAAACATACGATAGTACAAATGTTATCCTTGGTTTTATAATAAATACATTTGTCACTGTCATTCACTTTAAAACCATGTGAAATAACTAGATTATCAATTTTTTCATGCCATAATTGTGATGACTTGCAAATCCAAGTGTTCTAATTAATATAGTTAACTGAAACTTAACTTAAAAATTTGAATTGGCGATTAAATCTTAATTAAAACCAATTCATTAATCTCAATTTACTCCATTTAGTCAACTAATGCCAATTCTAAATCCATTTGTAAATTTATAAACAATCATATTACCCGCCGTTCGTAACTCGATAGGTTCGAATCCCGCTATGATCCACTTTGGGGGCTGGGAAGTTACACATCCATGTGCGACGACTAAACAAAGCGGGGTAGACACACGGCGTGGAATTTACTTAAGTGAGTATCAATGTATACTGTGATATTTAGGTTCCCCATGATCTCAATATATATATATATATAATAAAATAATTTTTTAATTTAGTAAATATCATTTTTGCAAACTACTTCAAAATTCGATGAAATTTGTTTTATCGGATCCAAAATTTTGAATTATTGTACGTTATCGAGTTTTATAGCGATCGGACCTTATATATAATCGCGCGAACTTGAAACACCCAACAAAAATCAAAGGTGAATATATGAAAATGTATCTATCCAATAAAAAAAAGAAGAAAAGAAAAGAAAAAAAGAAAGAAGAATAAAGAAAGTGTGCTGCTAAGGGCACCCCATTTTCTTCTTCCAAATACCATTACTAAAAAATACCATAAGATTTTATACTACACTTCTTAATACCGAACTTTTTAAAGGGCTACCAAATGCATTATTTTTATTGATTTTTGTATGACGAACAACCGTCGACCAACACTATTTTCCACGGTGATCAACTACCGATCAACAGTAGTTCGATGATTGATGATCGTGTAAAACACTGTTTGTCGACGGTTATTTGCTGTGCAAAATGAGTTTGCACGGTGGTTGATTGCCGTGTGAACTACGTGTGGTATTAGGAAGTACATAAAATTTATTGTGCTTACTATTTTGTGTAGTGCTAAGGGCATCGCAATTTCCTCTTCTTATTACCACAACTAAAAAATACCACAAAAATTATCACTTCACTTTTCCTAATACCTCACATTGAAAAATAGGGGAAATCCACCGTTTACACCTATTTCAATCAACTCAATCAAGTAAGTAATTAACCCTAAATTCAGTTTGGTTGATGATTGCAATGAGTGTTATTTGACGTTAATGAAATTGATTGAACTACGCTTTCTTGCCGCGAACAGTATTTTCGAACACCGTTTAATCATCATATGTATATTGTTTCGGTGGCGGTTGATTACCATTCGTTCGGTTGACTTTATTTGTTCTAAGATCATTGTGTTATTAGGAGGCACGGAGAATTAAATGTATTTAATTTTTTAGTTGTAGTAATATAAAGAGAAAATTGAGTTGCTCTTACCATCACACTATTTTTCTTCATGGCATTAGGAAAAGGAAAATGGTGTACCATTTAGCATCACACTAAAGAAAAGAAGAACAAAATTAACTAGGGGTGGACGCGTTTCGGTCTGGTGAGGTTTGGAGCCCAAACCGCTTCCGCATCGCTTCAAACGGTTGATCAAAAATAAATACCATTGTTGACGGCAAAAAATGTCGTAAACACCAAAGATTCCTATTACTAGGAATAGTTAAATTGGTCGCAAGACTAAGCAAGAGAAAGCGGTAAAAGATACAAGAATTTATAGTGGTTCGGCAGCGGATTAGGCCTACGTCCACTTTGGAAAGATGTTGAACTTTTATTAATCACTCAAGAATTACAAAGTAGAGCCATGCTACGTTCACTTTTATAATTGCCATATGCTAGGTATTTGAGAAAAAGAATATTTAATTCTCCTTCTTCCTCAAATAGGAGATGCCATTAATGAGGTCTAAAGTCTCAAGTGAAGAAAATCCAACCACCCTTGAAGTGTGAGGCCATGAGCTATTTATAGGACTGGGAGTAGGTAGGATTAGGTAGAAATAGGGGACCACTTGCAGAATTTTGAACCAACCACCTGCACGCCTCCGAATTTCGAACTCGGGCACGGGTTTGAAATTTCGAGACCCCTGGGTTCGAAATTTCGAACCCAGGCGCGGGTGAGAAATCTCGCTCCCGCTGGGTTCAGAATCTCGAACCCAGCCATGGGTGCGAGATTTCGCACCCGCTGGGCTTGGAATCCCGAAACCAGCCATGGGTGCGAGATTTTGCACCCGCTGGGCTCGAGACCTCGCACCCACTAGGTTCGAAATTTCGAACCTAGGCATGGGTTCGAAATTTTGAACCCAGGCATGGGTGCGAGATTTCGCACCCGGCTGGGTGCGAATTCCGCGTTATGCCTGGCGTGAAATCCTTACGAGGGGCGCGAGGATCCCGGGATCGGGTGGTCGAGGCTCATAACTCCTTCGGGGTCCGAGGCCTTGGTTCGCGGATGTCTTCTAGATGCCGTGAGGTTACAAGCGGTGTAGTCCCTTCTTGATCTTGTTTCCTTCACTCTTATGCGTCCCTTTTCGGCCTCAGCTTCACGAGGTACATTGGGTTGAGCGTGTTTGATGCTCTCCTGGGAACCAGACCAAAAAGCCGGTTAACATTTGCCCCTCAAAGTATGTCTTGTCTTTGACATGACGTGCTTTGTGTAGGATGAGGTAGTGGCGAAGCTGTTAATTTTTCACTCATTCTTTCTGGCGGTGTAGATGAGCCGTCATTCGGAGGATACGCTGCGCTCAAATCGTTAAGTGTCCATAGTGCGTAGCCTCTGTGGATGTACGGGAGTTGGCACACACATGCGTGGAGCACGCACACGAGAGAGCGCCTCATGGCTCTTTCAATCCTGGAGGTGTGACCATCGCTGCCATCATCATTTCATTTTTTTTGGTGGGGTCGGAAATTTCAAGCCCAGGGGGATCAAAATTTCGAACCCAGTGGCTCGGAAATTTGATCCTGGGGGTTCGAGATCTTGAGCCCAGGGGGATTGAAATTTCGAACCCTAGGGGCTCGGAAATTCGTTCCCCTGGGGCTCAAAGTTTCGAGCCCAGGGGGATCAAAATTTCGACCCCAGGGGTTCGGAAATTCGATCTCTTGGGGTTCGAAATTTCGAACTCATGAGGTTTGAAATTTTGAACCCCATGGGTTCGAAAATTTCGAACCCACACTGGAATGCGAAGAGACACGATTTTCTTTTATGAATAGGCCCCCTTCACTTTTTTCCTTGTAAATTTTATTTTTTTGGCTGCCATTGCCGAAAGCTTCGAACCTGATAATTTCAAGCCGAATAATTTCGAACCGAGCTAGGTGAGGCCTTGAATCGAGGAGTTGATAAGGGGAGGAGGTCAAAGGGCCATGGCGGAGACCTCGAGACCTCATGGGCTCAATTTTTCGAACCCCTGTGGGTTCGAATTTTCGAAGCTTAGTGGGTTCGAATTTTCGAACCCGGGGGGTTCGAGGAATCGAACCCTTCTAGGTTTGGGTTCGAATTCGTAAGCCCCCTGTCTGGGTTCGAAATTTCGAACCCAGAGGGGCTCGAGTTTTTGAACCCAGGTTGTTTCAGAACTTCGAACCCTTCTGGGTTCAAAATTTCGAACCTAGAGCTCGAAATTTCGAGCCCGACCTGGTTCGGGACATGGCTGTTGCCGGGTTTTCAATTTGTCATGCCGATGGACTTTGACTTCCAAATACTCGCCTCTGAATTTGCATGCTTAGCGTTGATGCATAAGTTGTTAACCACACAAGCAGGGTTTTAGGATTGTTCACATAGGATAAAGAATACAACTGGATTGGGACTTGGACTGCTTCGAATTGTTCTGGACTTTCTTTATGTAGCTTATTTTTGCAGAGCATTTCTCACACATATTAGTTGTCTCCAGGGTACAGGTCATTATACTGCCCGTTCTAATATTGATGCGTTAAAGTATAGCTAGAGATGCAGACCTGATCATGGACCAGAAAGACTATGGAATCCGAGGCTTCCCAACTCGCCTTACACACATCCGACCCTACCCCTGGAGGTAGCTCGTCTGGCAGCGAGCTTGAGACCACCGAAGGATCGACTCCTTCTCATTCGACCAGCTCACCCAAAACGTCTGAGCACGGGGAGCAACTTGAGCGGCAATATTCCCTGGTCGTGACTGAAGAGGCCGAGAATGTAGATATCAGGGGCGAGGATGCGCCCACACCTCTGGTGGCTCCGAACATGTTGCTTGATGCGGTGATTTTGGAAAATCCTTCCGACTCAGTGCAGTCGTGTATGGACGCTACAACGGTCAGGAAAATGGCGGCACGATTTAACATACCGGTGGATGATGCCCATGCCCCCGGGAGAGATGACAGAGCCCATGTGTCGCCCGAGGGTCTCACTGCCTAGAACCGACAAGCTTGTCTTGCTGGATGCGTACCCCCGGCTAACGACTTCATTCGAGATATGCTGTTCTACTTCCGTCTCGCGCCATCATAGCTACACCCTAATGCTTAAGCTTCTCTCCTGGGTACTTACGTTCTTTTCCGTGAGTTTTTGAACAAGGAGCCCACTGGGGAAGATATTCGATACTTCTTCCACTTAAGGAAAACGAGCGCGGCCTCTCCCTCTCAATGGTCTTTGGAAGCAACATCTGCTACAAAATTCTTTGTTGGGACATAGCCCAGGCTGTCTGTGTTTAAGCGTGAGTGGTTTTTCGTTAGCTGCCCTCTCGGATTTGCCAGAAGGTGGATTGAGGGAAGTAAGTGTTTCTATAACTCCGTTCCCTGCTGTAATTTCTGGATTCCTTCCTTTATTCATGGTTTCAATTGGGTTATGATAGGAAATCCAAAGGCGCCTACTGAAGACGAATACCGGGCAACGCCTCAATGCTTTGCAAGCGATACCAGAGAATCTCCACGATACCAGCACCGTGATAAGTCAGGATCGCCTTCGCCACACTGGATTGCTGCCGAACAAGCAGGCTGTGATCAGGCTCGCGATTGCCATTAGTGTGCCAAAGGAAGGAGTTGCGGCGTGCTCTACCCCTATGGGGCGGAAGAGGAAAATGCCCCCAGTGGGAGGAGAATTGCAAAGGACTGCTCCGCCTCAAGGAGATGTGCACGGAGGCGAGGTTCATGGTAAAGAGTAGGTTTCCAGAGATGAGGGATTGTCGAGCACTCCCGTCCCGCCTCCGACAGGGAAGAGGGAAGGAGTGTTGGTTGGACCGCAATCTCCTGCGACTTACTTAGGGGACACGACCTCGCTCGAACCCGCGGGCCAGTTTGATGGCTTAAGGGGACTTGCTTTAGTAGTGACTCCATGGCCAAACATGACGAACCTGGAAGAACTTACTTGCACTGCTGAGGGGCTGATTCCCTTGGTCGGACCACAATCTGGCCTGTTGAGAGAACACTTTAGGGCATACATCCATAACACTGCATAGCATAGATGTCTCTGCCTACTTGAATTACTTGACTAACTTTGGCTTATTCCATTGGCAGGTGTCATCGCAAGAGGATGTGGTGGACGAAGTTATGGGCGCGGGGATCGCTAGCCTCCCCAGTTTCGGGAGATTCCGAAGATCCGCCTGCTTGTACGGCGCTCCACCTCCGTTAGAACAAGGCAGTGGTCATCGAGACCAGGATCGATCTAGGCGATCTCCAACACCTCCTCCTCCTCCTCCTATTCACGTATCCGTAGGTGATACTCAGCTCAACATGGGTGGGTCTCCATCTTTGCCTTCGACAACACCCCCGTCGGCTGCCACTCCGGCTCCCGTTCAACCTGCTAAGAGGAGGGAGCTGTTGTTTGGTCAACCAAGGTCGAGCATGGAAGTCATGACAGGAATGAAAAATCTGACAAAATCCCAAATCTGAGCGTTTTCTATAGAGGAGAGGAGGATGTTTGTGAAGCTGTACTTCCCGCAATATCATTTTTACGAGCTTCCGTCTCTTCCTAATCTCCGTCCTGCTCCTAGTGATGCATGTACAGGCTGTGTATCACCAGGCCAACGAACTTACCAAGTATTCCCTCCATCTTTATGAGTTGATCAAGAGGAAGAACCTGGAGCTCATCAATCGCCAACTGACTATTGATGGTGAACAGACCTCAGTTACCCACTTGGAAGCCGAGATAGGTGGGTTTTTCTGCTGCGTTCGTGGTTAATTAACCACTACCCCATGCGTTTCTCAGTTTTAAATTTTGACTATGCTATTGCAGCGGAGCTAAAGCGAGCCTACTCGACTTTAAGGACGGGGATACGCGTGACCTTGAGACTTTTAGCGATACAGTAAGTCACTTGACCCTTGAAAACACAACCCTTAAGAATGATAAGGATGAGTGGTCCAAAGTATGCGCTAACATGGGAAAAGGAAATTGGGAAGGTTATTCGGCTCCAGAATGACAATACCGCTTTGAGGGAGGAAAATGAGAGGTTGCGGGCTAAGAATGCCGAGGTTGCTAAGTTAAAGAGGCAGCTCGAGGCAATCAGGAAAGCGAAGGAGGATAATGAGGCTATCAACAGGGACATATTGAGTACGACTGAGGGTATAAAAGCCGAACATGAAAGGGAGATAGAGCAGTTGAGGGGATAGCTGAATGATGCGGAGTTCCGTGTTGGGTCGTCCTTCGAGGAGAGTATCCACGATATGTACGTGAAAGCTTTGAGATTCCGAGGGATTTCATGGGTCGAAGACTACCCTCGTGAGCTAGCCAGTACCTGGGAGAGGTTAATCCCTTACGAGGCCTTCTGGCGTCAAGTGGACGTAAGCACTCTAGACGAGCGCCAACTTGCGAATGTCCTTCTGAACAATGAAGAATGTGAGAGGTTGGAGGAGGGAAGGAGGCTGTTGCAGGAGGATGCTGAGAACAAAAGGTTAGCGAGGCTTGCCGAAGAGAAAGGGAAGTTTGCGGCGACCAAAAGCGCGGTTGTTGCGGAAACATATGCAGAGGGGAGTTCTCATCAGCCCCTGGACCCCGGATCTGTAATGGTGGGCGGTGCTGTGGATTTGGCTTGAGCAGCTACTGGGTATAACCCTGACTTCCCGGCACTGGGTGATACCAGATTCACCTTACCCATCATCGCAGGCACCCTTCCTTTTATTCCTACGCCACCCTTGACCATAGGTAAACTCCTTTTACCCTGCATCCTTGAGGATGAAGTGATTACCGAATTTATGGACTAAAAAGGTTGTGTCTTTGCTATGTAGTTCCTTCCAAGTCCACGACGGCAGCGGACCCCGCCCCTGTGACCCCCAAGTGACGGCAACTGGACCGGGCCCTATAGGGACACAGGCCGGAGAGGGCGGCGACCCACTTGACACCTTTTCTGACATAAGAGTAATTTCTATCATGGTCGACATTCTTGACGAAGAAGGAGAGGTGGTCAATGGGCAGAGTGCCCCTCCCAAAGGCCCTGTAGAAGTTGATGTGGCTTCGATGGCGGCCCTGGTGGCGAGTCAACAGACCAAGATGGTGGCCAAGCGTGAAGAGGTAGAGGAGAAGCGAGTGCACGACGAGGCTTCCTGGAAGGAGATCCTAGCGAAGACTCGGCATGATGCCAAGGCGAGGGTTGCTGACACTATCGCGAAGAAGAGAGCCGATGAGGAGATCGAGAAGAAGAGGGATAACGATGAGGCCAGAAAGAAGAGGGAGGATGAGGAAGCACAGAAGAGAACTACTGAGTCCCTTGAGAAAGACAAAGCCGGTGACGTCACGCCTCATAAGTCCCTAAAGCTTGCTACTTGGAGGGCCACCAGAGGAGCTAAGGAGAAAGCTGAGCGGGAAGGCAAGGTGGTCCCAGAGACAAGTGACGCTGTGGTCGGCCTCGCTGTTGGGGGTGTTGCCAAGCCTACGCCACATGCCAACCTTATTGATATTACCAAGGTTTCTAGTGGCGACGGGACGGGCAAGAGATGCATCTCGGCTTCTCATGAATCGACCACTTCTCGGAGAGGCCGAGATGGAAAGAGCGAGTCTAGTAAGAAGAGGCCTGCAGCCAAGGATGAACCGTCATGCATGGAATCTGCAAAAAAGGACAAGCACAAGCACAGGAAGAGGAAACATGGTTAATGTTAGTAACCTAAGTAGGAGTTACCGTTATTTTGGTAGTGTAGGCCGATATTTTACGCAAGTATGACCCATGCTTTTGGTTTTTCAAGACACGGTGTGGTTCTCATGTACACCCTGTCATTAGAAAGTAAAAGTGTTATACACGTAGTTTGTTTAGTGTGTGTGTGTGAAAAGGAAATATGAATTAGTAAAGATCACTGTTTATGTCATGTGTTCGTATGTTCTTTTTATGTTTTCCAACATCCTGTACTTGCATAAACTTACTTATCGTTACACTTGTCACAAAAGCGATTACGGGCCGTCTTTGGGTAAATTATTCCAGAGAGGTGAGGTAGAGCGCTGGTTTCAGTAAGTTCTCCTCAGCTCAGGGAACCCATAGTTTGCGAAACCAGGCTGTGTGCCAACTGTATTGGGTGGCCGGGGGTTAAACCCAAGTATAGCGAAGGCGTAGGGCATCGCGTTGTGCGGTCCGCCAGGTGGATGGCTCTCCCGTCGTTCATCGGGTTGTGGCAAGTGGTCAAACGTCGTTTATTCGCCGACATAGTTTTCAGCCCCGATCATCAGCTCGTAAGGTCCGACCGTGGCCACGGGCTGCCCCCAAGCCTTATGAGCTAAGGGGAAGAAACGATTTAAGGTCGGTCTTGGTGCTGCGCCAAGATTCGACCAGCACCCGCAACCGGCAAAGAGAGATTTGCATCGATCTTAGTCAGTCGCTGAGTGGCACCAAGCCGCCTAGACTTGGACACGGAATGATTTATCCACGGCCTCGACATTGGGCCGAGGTTCTAGTTAGAGGTTGTTTAGACTCGGTCGTGCCGCGGGACGACGATTCGAGTAGCGTTGCCGGCTCCCATGCTCGGGGTGCCGGGCGTAGCCAAGTGTCTTAGACTCGATGTTGCCTAGAAGTTGAAATGGCCGTGCCAGCTCCCATGCTTGGGTGCCGATGCGACGGTTATAGGCGTGAATCAAGCTGGTTGTTGGAACTAACGAAACGCATTACATGAGAAGTAAACAACAAGGAGATAGGAAATTGAACATCATTTCTACTAATAACTTTGGCAGCAATAGCCTTTACAATGCCTTGGATTCCTGAAAAAACAGAACATTGTTTGAAAAGCATAAACAAACATAAACTGAGTTGTGTAAAATAGTGGTGGAGATGCTCGTTGTTCCATGCCCTTGGGAGTTCAGCTCCATCGATGGTGGCGAGCCTGAAAGTTCCATCGCTGAGCTTTCGATGTACGGAGTACGGGCCTTCCCAGAAAGGCGCGAGGCCTATAGGAAGGGGAAAGACCCACTTTAGAACGAGGTCGTCGATGTTGAGGTCCTTGTGGCAGACCCTGGAATTGAAGTATCGGGCTACTTGCTGTCATTGGGTGGCGACTCTGACATCGGCCTCGTTCCTTTTTTCTTCCAGCAAGTCAAGTGATCCCAGAAGTAAATCTTGGTTTGTCTTTGGATCGAAGTATGTGACTCGATGGGATTGAAGCTTGAGGTCAATGGGAATGATGGCTTCAGACCCGTATGCAAGGGCGAAAGGAGTATGACCGGTTGCTGTCTTGTGGGTGGTTCGGTAAGCCCATAGAGCTAGAGGTAGTTCTTCTTCCCACATGCCCCCGGCCTTTTCCAGACGCTTCTTGATGATGGACTTGATGTCCTTGTTAACTGCCTCGACTTTCCCATTGGCTTGGGGATGAGCCACCGTTGAGAATATTTTATCGATGCCGTGGCACTGGCGAAAGGCTTTAAACTTAGTGCTCTCGAATTGAGTGTCGTTGTCAAAGATGATAGCTTGAGGCACTCCATAGTGGGTAATGATGTTGCAGACAACAAAGTTGATCATCTTCTTCGTGGTAATGGTGGCGAGATTTTTAGCTTCTGCCCACTTGGTGAAATAGTCAACTGTGACGACGACATATCGTGCCCCACCTCTGGCCATTGGAAGAGTTCCGATGATGTCGATTCCCTACATGGCAAACGGCCATGGGCTGACTATTTGAGACAATTCGGTAGGGGGCTCTTGAAATTTTGTAGAAGCGTTAGCACTTATCGCACTTGTGAGCATAGTCCGCAGCATCTTGATCAAGCGTGGGCCAGTAATAACCATGTCTGAGAATCTTTCTGGCCAGGGTCAGCCCCCAGCGTGGTCGCCGCATTCGCCTTCATGCACAGTGCCTAGCACTTTAAGGGCATCACTGTGAGCTACGCACCGGAGCAGAGGAACGAAAAAACCTCTGCGATAGAGCACCCCCTCCATAAGAAGGTAGCAGGCAAACTGGCGAGTGAGTGCACGTCTTTTCTTGTAGTGCTTTGGTAGGATCCCGTGCTACAGGTAATTTCTGATCGGTGTCATCCATGACTCGGGCTCGGGTTCAGTGCTTATGATCGTCTCGTCTTTCCCCTGCTTGATGCTTGGAGAGTTGAGGATTTCAACCGGGAAGAATCCGTTAAGTTGCGGATCTTCAGAGCTTGCCATCCTGGCGAGTGAATCCGCTTTTTCATTTTGCTCGCATGGGATATAGGTGATGGTGAAATGCTCGAGGTAGACGAGTAGCCCCTGAACCCGGGCCATGTGCTAGGCAAGCCATCCCTCTTTCGCTTGATACTCTCCCAGTACTTGTCAGACGATAAGTTGTGAATTGGAGAAGATGTGGATGGTCTCTAGCTTGGGTTCGATCGCGATTCTAAGCCTAGCGATTAAGGCCTCGTACTCTGCTCATTGTTAGTAGTAGGAAAATTTAGCCTCAACGCGTAATACATCGGGCGTTCTTCAGGGGTGATGAGCACGACTCTGGCCCTGGAGCATTTTCTGTTAGAGGAGCCGTCTACGAACAATTTCCACTGGGCGTTGGGAGTTCCAGCGTTCATTGTGGGATCCTCCTCGGGGGCTGCGAACTCCACGATGAAATCTACGAGAGCTTGGCCGAGGATGGCTTGTCGGGGGATGAAGGTTATCTCAAACTGGCTTAACTCTATGCTCCACTTTAATAATCGTCCTGATGCCTCAGGTCGCTGTAGGACCGGTAGCAGTGGCTGCTCAGTGGAAACTTTTATGGGATGCGACTAGAAGTACGGTCGGAGCTTTCTAGAGGAAATCAATAAGCAGAATGCCAGCTTCTCTAGCTTCAGGTAGTTCTTCTCTACCCCTGTCAACCGCTTGCTGATATAGTAAACGGGCCATTGAGTGTGGTCTTCGAGGCGTATTAGTGCCAAGCTGATCGCCTGCGCAGAAACAACCATGTGAATATATAAGTCATCATGGTCTATAGGCTTAGAGAGGGTAAGTGGTCGCTTTAAGTGATCCAGAAGTTCCTTGAATGCGGAGACGCATTCGGGGGTCCACCTGAAGTTGCGTTTCCCTTTTCGGAGTAAATTGAAGAAGGGGGTGCACTTGTCGGTTGCCTTAGGATGAACCAACTTAAAGCGACGACCTTTCCGTTCAGAGTTTGGACATCCATGATGTTCTCGTGGACTTGGATGTCCCGAATAGCTTGGATTTTTTCTGGGTTAGCTTCGATGCCCCGGGAATTGACAATGAAACCCAAGAATTTTCCTGAGGCGACTCTGAAGGAGCATTTCAAGGGGTTGAGTTTCATGTCATACTGGGTGAACATTTCGGAGAGTCGTGGACGTGATCGCTTGATATTTTAGATTTTACCAACATATTGTCCACGTACACCTCCATGGACTTTTCAATTTGATTTTTAAAGAGTCATTCAACCATTCGTTGGTAAGTAGTGCCAACATTTTTGAGGCCGAAGGGCATAACACGGTAGCAGTGGAACCCGAGGTCGGTTATGAAAGAGGTATGATCTTGGTTGTGGATGCTCATCGGGATCTAGTTGTAGCCTGAGTAGGTGTGCATGAAAGATAGTAGCTGGTATCCGACAGTCGAGTCGACTAATCGGTCGATCTTCGGGAGCGGGAAGCTATCCTTGGGGGATGCCTTGTTCAGATCGGAGAAGTCGATGCATGTTCGCCATTACCGTTGGCTTTTTTAACCAGAACTGGATTGGAAACCCATTCGGGATAGTCAGCTCCACGGATGAAGTTATTGTTGAGTAGACGGTCTACCTCTTCTTTGAGTGCCTTGGACCTCTTGGGCCCTAAAAAGCGGCGCTTCTGTTTAAATGGAGGCATTCTGGGATCTAAGCAAAGGGAATGGCAAGCAATTGTGGGGTCGATGCCCTTCATGTCGGAGTGAGTCCATGCAAACACATCTAAATTGCTTTTAGGAAGTATATGAGATCTTCTTTAATTGTTGGGTGGAGTTGTGACCCTACCTTCAACACCCTTGTTGGGTTGTCGAGGTTGACGAGAACATCCACTGTGGATTCGACCGGGGTGGCCCTCTCGTATTTGGGCTCTTCGTCCTTCCGCGGGTCGAGGTCATCGGAAAGGAAGGAGTGGCGCCTGAGCCAGGGCCCAGACGCCGCTGATTGCTATGCTGAGACGTTTTTAGCGCAAGATGGCGTGGGCATGACTTTGCCCTTGTTCTTATTGCATGCATTCTTCCACTCTATTGCGTAACATTCCCTGACGCTTACTTGGTCGCCCTTAACGGTTCTGATACCATTTTCCATCGGGAATTTCATTAGGAGAGACCATGGTACCATATAAACTCAGAATTCAGTGAGAAAGAGGCGCCCTAGGAAAGCGTTGTAGGGGGAGTCGATGTCTATGACCTTGAAAGTGAGAATTCAGAATCGGCTTCGGTCCCCCTCGCCCAGTTCTACAGGTAGGTCTCATACCCACGGGGGAACTAGAGGCCCCATTGAAGTCGTGAATTGCAGCGTGACATGGCTTCAAGTCATTTGTTTCCAATTTCATTTGGTCGTAGGCGTGACATGGCTTAAAGATGATGTTGACCGAGCTCCCTGAGTCGATTAAAACCTTCCGAATGGAAGTGGCCCCGATCTGGGCAGTGATGACTAATGGACCGGTGGTCGGGATTTCCGCCCCTGTCGATTCCCTTTCTCGGAAGATGATGTTGTCCCGCATGGTTTTTTTTAGCTTGGACGGGATGGACTCAGGGAGAGTGGAGCAGGCTTCGTAAGTAGTATATTTTATGGAACTCACATATTCCTCCATTTTTCGAAAGATGTCATGTGTGGGGGTAAGGTCCGCCACATATGGTGTTGATCACGATTCCTCGTCTTGGGTTAGATGGTCCTGGAGCTCCCTTGATGGCTGCTTGTGGAGCTAACACTGGAGGCTGCGAGTCTGCTTCAAGGGGAAAGGGCTCTTGGACATATTGCTCGAGCCGTTCCTCATGAATAAGTTCCTCGATTGCATCCCTAATTTGGTGGCATTCGTTGGTGTCGTGCCCGTACACATCGTGGTACCGAAAGTACCTACCGGTGTTCTTCTCGCGGTCAGCTAATTCTCTGACGCGCGACTTCTAGTATGGCAGGGTGTTACACGTTTCCAAGTAGATTGTCTCTATGTCTTCGTTCAGTGGGGTGTAGGTCTCGAAAGTTTGGCGAGGGCTGGTCTTTCTTAATTCTGCTGGGGCTTGCCCATTGTTTCGCCCATCCGGCCTGCCATTGTTTGGTTTTTGCCTTTGGGGACCTGCCCCCTGTTTTGGTCGAAGGGCTCCCCGCCTCGCCTACCTCTGAAGTGGTTGTTGGTGGTATCTGCTTGGGGATCATTGGCACGACTCATGGCGGAAAGCCGGTTCCGTCTTGCTTCTTCTTGGCACAAGTATTGATCTTCCTTCTCATAGAAGGTGTCGAGGCTCTTTGGCTGCTTTCGATCGATCCAGGATCCAAACTCTGAAGTAGGGAGGACACGTTTTGCTAGCTGGAAGAGTACGGTGCGAGGATCTGGATCTTCGTCCTCGGCGAGAGCTGTGTTAAACCGGGAAATCCTAAGCGACTCGGCGGGCCCTTGGTATAGGTTGGATAAGGTGAGGGGATTCTTCGGAGTTGGGATGTGCACCCTGAATTGCTTGACCAGATCTGTTGCTAGTTGCCCAAAGTTGTTAATGGAATTGAGAGGGAGGCAGAAGAACCAAAGTAGAGCGGTACCGCACAGGAAGACCAGGAAGCATTTGCATTTGGCTGGATCGTCGCCCCGGCTCGAGTCCATTTGCCATTCATAGCGATTCAAGAAGGCACAAGGATCAGTGGTACCATCGTAAAGTGGCATTTGTGGCATGCTAAAGTGCCTTGGTCACTCGGCTTCATTTGCTCTTCTCATGAAGGGGTTACACCTAATGTAGGCTTCCCATGCGCCGTGTGCCCCCTCGCATTTCCCTCATGACCCTTCGTATCATGTCGGGAAGGTAAATTGGATGGGGATCCGCCATTGGGATCCATAGATTTTGACGCGGCTCTGGAGTCCTGTTGCAAGGCCGTCTTCTATGATGGATGTCTGGATCGTCTTCCGCTATGTCCTCGACATCTATGATTGGGTCTTGGTATGGATGGTGAGATGGAGAGGGGTGATGCGGATCCTGTTCTGGAGGAGCGCGGGTCGTTGGAATAGAGGGCCCTTCACCCTGATTAGAGACCATTGGGTTGTGTCGAGGAAGAGGTTGGTTTGTAGGATCAGGTCCGTCATTGATAATTAAGCGAGAGCGGTCTCGGTACTGTGCCCCCTCGCTGTATGTGATTGTAATTCGATCGCTGTTGCCGTTCCTATTCCCATTGGCATGACCATTACCGTTATCGAGGGAATTGGTACGAGCGTCGACATTGTTGATGAGGGTTAACCTCCTCCTTTGGTGTGGGCCCCTTGACTCGGAAGAGGAAGTTTTCGATGCAGTTGGTCGGGGTCGAGCATTATTCCGAGATAATCGAGGTCGGCCGACGACGCATTGACTTTCTTGAAGTTGCCGCATAAGGCCGATGTTATCCCTTAATGCTTGGTTGAGCTCGACCACGGTGTTCTCATATCTTTCATTAAGCGCATGAATTTGAGTTTGGGTAATAGGCACTTCGGGGTCCACAACAGGAGGGACGATTTCATTCGTGGCTGGGACATCTACCGGTTGAGGTTGTTGGGAGGTACCGGCCTTGGCTGCGGCGGAAGAGCCGACCATTGCGTTCTTTGACTTCTTTACCATCGTAAGCGGACTCGATAGCAGTTTGAGCAAGGAACCTTAAGCTCGTCGAAATCGAGATGATAACATGGAAGAAAGACGCAAGCCTTGAGTTCAATTCTCAGTGAAAGCACCAAATGTTGACGGCAAAAAATGTCGTAAACACCAAAGATTCCTGTTACTAGGAATAGTTAATTTGGTCGCAAGACTAAGTAAGAGAAAGCGGTAAAAGACACAAGAATTTATAGTGGTTCGGCCGTGGATTAGACCTACGTCCACTTTGGAAGGATGTTGAACTTTTATTAATCACTCAAGAATTACAAGTTAGAGCCATGCTCATTACATTCACTTTTATAATTGCCATATGCTAGGTATTTGGAAAAAAGAATATTTAATCCTCCTTCTTCCTCAAATAGGAGATGCCATTAATGAGGTCTAGGAAGCTCAAGGAAGGTCTCAAGTGAAGAAAATCCAACCACCCTTGAAGTGCAAGGCCATGGGCTATTTATAGGAGTGGGAGTAGGTAGGATTAGGTAGAAATAGGTGACCACTTGCAGAATTTCGAATCCACCACCTGCGCGCCTCCCAATTTCGAACCCGGGCACGGGTACAAAATTTTGATCCCTCTGGGTTCGAAATTTCGAACCCAGGTGCGGGAGAGAAATCTCGATCCCGCTGGGTTCGAAATCTCGAACCCAGCCATGGGTGCGAGATTTCACACCCGCTGGGCTCGGAATCTCAAACTCAGCAATGGGTGTGAGATTTCGCACCCACTGGGCTCGAGACCTCACACCCACTGGGTTCAAAATTTCGAACCCAGGCATGGGTGCGGGATTTCGCACCCGGTTAGGTGCGAATTCCGCGTCATGCCTGGCATGAAGTCCTTCAGAGGGGCGCGAGGATCCGAGGACCGGGTGGTCGAGGCTCGTAACTCCTTTTGGGTCCGAGGCCTTGGTTGGCGGATGTCTTTTGGATGCCATGAGGTTACAAGCGGTGTAGTTTCTTCTTGATCCTGTTTCCTTCACTCTTATGCGTCCTTTTTCGGCTTCAGCTTCACGAGATACGTTGGGTTGAGCGTGTCTGATGCTCTCCTGGGAACTGGATCAAAAAGCCGGTGGACAACCATTATACTAACCGTTCAATCGGTTCAGTTAAGGTTCAGTTTTATTGTAATACGGTTCGGTTTCGGTTTGGTTCGGTTTAACCCGTATTAAATATCAAATAAGAGAACTACTTACATCAACATTCAATTTATAATTGTGTGACACAGTCACTCAAGGTTAAAACACACAGTGTAATCCTGAATTGAAAGATTTGTTTATAGTTGTATGAGTACTTCAATTTTATGTTAATGAAAAACATTAACCAAACATCAACATTAATTAATGCATAAACATTAAATACGATGACTCAAATAATATTATAACCAATATTACCCAAAAAAATGATATAGAAACTATAAATTTTTCTTTTGTGATAACGATTATTATTAATATAACAACATACACTAAAAATACAATATGCATCGTTAAAATATAAAACTAGATATGAACTAGTTATATTTTTATCATAATATTATTAGTGTAGGTATGCGGTCCGATTCAGTTTAATACAATTTGATCAAAGTTCAAACCACAGCCGAGCCGTATCATTGCGGTTCGGCTCGGGTTACTTGCTTTAGAGAGAAGATTCAGTATGGTCTTCCGCACCGTTTTTGCGGTCCGGTCTAGGCGGTTTCCGTATTGCAGTGCAGTTTATGCCCACCCCTAAAATTAACATGCTTTAAAATGTCAGGACTGTTCATACACGTGTATGTTTTTCTTCTTGTACCTCCAAACCCGATATTCATTCCTTCCGTCTTCTTTGCTATTTTTGAAATTCAAATACTATTCAGAAAAAAATTCATAGCAACTTGACAACCAATCCCTCTTCTTCCCCAATATATTCTCTCTTGTCCAACTTGGTATCGCGCAACACTTTGTCATCACTTGATGCCTTCCACTACCCATATCGATCCACACGAACAATCTCCCCCTCTTTCGAAGAGGAAAAAAAACCAAACCAAGTAGGAACCTTAACAGGTCAGGCACAATTAAGTTTATCCAAGTCTAGATGAAATTAGGCTGTAGCTTTGCTCGACTCATAGAATTTAAGGGATTAGCGGCTACAGTTTTGGGTTTAGGGTGGAAAGAAGCTTCACCAGTTGGAAGTAGAGGGGTCCATGCTAAGATCAGCGAGATCTTTATGTTGGATTGATGACAAAAGGCAAGATCGTTTCCTAGATTAAGTCAAGGGGGTCGCAAGTCTGCCAATGCGTTTGGTGGAGTTGTTTCATTAGGAGTTGGGTATTGGTTGCATGAGCATATGGTGTTTGGAGAAATGTTAGGAGGGCTTTGAAATCTAAAGTGAAACTTTTTTGTGCAGAGTTTGTACTTTTCAGCATGTTGGTTTGTTATTACGTAGGTAAATTGTATTTGGGTTCTTCTCATTTAAGCATTTTAGCCCAGTGTAGCATGCTTGCTTGCACAAACAACACACCACACGACACTTATCCTAACTCTACTTCGTCAAGGCTAAATTTATTTCATTTTTATTATAGGTAGAATAGGAAAGAATAGGGCTTACTATGAGTCCTTAAGAGGCGCCTTCCCCAAACCATCACAACATTCCAAGCAAAATTATAAATAGCGTCACCATGGTGCCAAGTATGGTTCCGACCATCGCTCAAGCCAGGACAAAGGGGAAAGGAAACATGCGCTTATGACTCCGGCTCAGGCGCCATGTTTGTCCCCAATCTCCTCCCAGCAGAGGTTCAAACAAATCGGTTGGTAATCGCGATAAATCCTGGACTAGAGACCATCATATCCTTCCTCCTCTAGTTTCTCAAACTATCGTGCATTCAAGTCAAACACACTCCAACCGAGCAATGGATCCCACGGGTAAGCTGAAACGACCCAAACTCGCCCCTTCGGAAAAGCTCGGATTGAGTTGAGAACACCACAAATCAGAACATAAATAGAAGAACATTTCATTGCTATTACAACAATTTACATCAGAGTACAAGAATATACATAGTATGAAAAAATAATATACATTTGATAAATATCAGAGATTTACAAATTATTATGCAACGGAAAATAATACAAAACACAACTGAAAGAAATACACAAATACAGAGCGTTCCGAATATAGCTCCAACTGTAAAGTAGGATCCTATGAATATAATATCTGCAAAACTAAGACTACTTGCTGCCTATGTGGAAAACAGGGGCACCCAGAGTTTATGTAAAAGAAATAAACTCCAGGTTAGTCATGTGACTGGTGTGAGATCTAACATAGTTATTTAAAACGTTACTTTAAAAATAAAATAATTCAAGGGACCACACCGTATAATACGAAACGGGTTTCCTCCCAAGAATACCAGTGCACAAAACAAGCAGCGCAATGCTTTTTGAAAAAATTAAGCTATTATAAGACTCAGGTCCCATCACACAATGCAACGCAAGCCGGAGGATAGAGTTTTACGTTATAATAGCCAAACATGCTTGGTACGTTTAAAACAAATCACTTTGATATTACTATAAGTGTATACTGTCAAAACAACTTCAAATATAAATGATCAATCATAGACGGCTTAGTATCCAATGCTACTATGTCGCCATAAAACCAAAATGTCACGTATTGGAAATTGGATTTCAACTATGAGTCGAGGCCAGAGATGGTTCCTCTCCGATTCAATACACTCTAGCAAATGCCTCAGGATCCCCCGCATTGAACCCTTCGATCGGTTGGGCTGGTCCTCCCTTACGTTTGAAGATTAGTTATTCCTGAATACAAGTTTCCCGGTCCTATCGGACCTATATCCATCGGCTCCGTAGTAACCGATATATCCGAGGCGCCTCGCTATCCATCATCCATATAGAGAAAAAATATATATGTCTGGGCTCCATTCCATGACACCACCCACAGCTAGAAAGAAACGTCATGTTCTCCCAACGGTCCGATCCCGTTTTTGACTCATACCGAGGTATGAGGCTTGCTAATTAATGCTATACACAAAGTTGTTCCCTTTAAGGCCGTGCTTTGATCATCAACCACAAGACTCTGCTTTTCAACAAAAGCCTTGATCATTTGCATCTCCGCATGCCACACTGACAATTCATGCCATGCAACAGATGTCTATCGATATATAACCTCTGAGCTCGTACGTCTCAGAGAAGGGTGTTAAGCAGGAGAATAAATTCTCCGCCACCAAACAGATATATATTTAATAGAGATCGATCAACACAGAATAAAATCCAATGTCATACACACATCCATTTAATAGTTCGTTCTGGGTCTGAACGAAACCGGAGGCATCTTATTCCTCGTCCCATGTCCAATACAGGAGAGAGGTCCTCGCATATCCGGTCGATCTCCAAGTATGTCTAGACGATCACCACTTATTATCTTGTCTTGGGTGTACCGCCCAATTAAGACATCAGTAATCATCCAAACGATGTGAAGACCTTCGGTCTTCAACCACCGTCTTCATCGTTGACTTATCGTCGAATCAGTTATTCAAAATGGGTATAAACCTGGCCTTTCCGAGTAACTCGCGTATATTATAAACAAGTGCAACACAAACACAACATATGCCTCATTCCAGTTCAGAATATTCTTTTATTCAAATATCCATATCTTTTGGGAAAGGTTCCCGTTAATTTTATCAAAGATAAATTCTTTAAATTTATTCTTTAATCTTCCTTTGGATATCATTTCTAAACCAAATTAAGGTTTGTCAACTAGTTGGGATTAGGGAACCTTACCGAAGTAATCATTTGTTTAATTTCTTAATCCTAACCTATTCATCCCATGGAGAAAAACCAGTAATACTCCATATCTAACACCACAGTGTTATCGATAAATTTAATTACCATTTCACGTTCAAATCTAATTAAAGATTTAACTATCGCTTGGAGCAAAACTGGTGATACTCCACTCTTGATCATTTCTGAAATTTGATAATTTAAATTATCAAATTCGCATTTCAATCTAATCAAAGATTCATTAAACTCCACTTGGATTTAATCTTCCCAAAAATCAATATTAATGATTATTTAAATTTGGAAACACAAACATGCTGCGTCGACAATCTGCACTGTACTGCACCGTACTATTGATTTTTGTCGATATATAACCTCTAAGCTCGTACGTCTTAGATAAGGGTGTTAAGCAAGAGAATAAATTCTTTGTAACACCATGTATTTTTTGTAAACATTAACGTAACGAATTAAAGAATACTCAATTTTAAAAGTGGGAATTAAGGGAAACGGGTTACGCCATTGCGTTCTTCTCGGAATTCTACTTGAGATAGAGTCCGAGTTTGCATGAATCGGACTACGTATTAAGAAGTTATGGAGTTCAGAAGATTTCAAGTTCAAGTAGAAAATAAATATAAATAATAAAAAGCAGTTCAAAATTCAAAATCGGCTGAGCGAGAAATTTCCCACTCAGCGAGAAATTCAAAAAGCAGTTCAGATATAGGTGTCGACCCCCTTATAGGGGAGTCGACATAGGTGTCGACCCCCCTATAGGGAGTCGACCCCTCCCAGATCCAACTACTGTGACGAATTTTTACAGCCCTGTGCTGATGTGGCCTCCTCTGATTGGCCAATGATTGATTTCTGAGGTATTAGGGCATATGTGTCATGCTACGGTTGGCTGGATGACACATCTCTTTGGTTTAATGACTCTGATTTCTCTTAGACTAATCTAAAGGCTAGAATTGAACCTAGACTTCAATATAATCACCCCAAACCTCAACTCTAGAACTCATTCTATGAAGCCGTCATGCTGTTCGTCTACAAACAGTCCTAGCCTCCATCCATCTATCCCAAACTAGAGAATCAAATTAAAACTAGGAATCAATTAGAAGAACTAGAGAATCAAACTTCTACATCAAAGGATAGCTTTTCAAATTCAGAAATCAGATCCAAGAAATCAAGATCTGTTCTTTATCTGTAAGTACAGTTATTGTTTAGATGTGAACACTTAATAAGAAATCATGACTGTAATAACTAGATCTAGAACTATGCCTAATTCTATTTATGCCTATCCTTTTGTCAATTTTGAATTGCTCATGCCTATTGGACTGTTGTGACTGACATAGTTATGCCTATCATGCCTATTGGACTATTGTGATTGACATAGTAAAGCCTATCATGCCTGTTGGACTGTGGTGACTGACATAGTAAAACCTTTCTTGCATATGAGGCTATTGGGACTGATACCATTGAACCTATCATATTGTATTAAATTTGTGGTTCTTTTATGTATGTAAATTACATGCTAAGTTATGTTCATACATGTTATATGTTTAGATCCAAGCTAGTACCCATGTTTGAGATCTATATAAGTTCATATTTATACAATTAGACTTGTGCTAGTTCGCATGTCAATTGGATCAAATTTAAATGCAAGATCACGTTTATATGCTTAATTAAGTTTATGTCGTTCTATGCCAAATTTATATTACGCATATTGATCTATGTTGTTTTATGCCTGTTGGAATGTTACATTTCCCTTTTCTTTTCCTTTTTTGTTTATGAGTTAGGCTAATTTGCGAGCCTAACGTTCTTTGTGAATTGTGCGAATGAATAACAGGGGAGATGTTAGGGGAAAATATTAAATTACATGCTGTTGGCATAGATTGGCTCATAATCATGTAAATGATTAGTAGCATGAAATGGCATAATTTGGACATAATTTAGAGGGTAAATGGGACATGACTTGATTTGACAACACTTGTGGATAATTTATATATAAACATGAATGGTAAATATGTAAATTAATTAATGGATGAATATGCCTAACCCGAGGTTAGATTGAGTTGCGGTGTAAGACTGCCCGGAACCGCCCGGCACATCCAACGAGCGCAACAATACAGATCTAGTGTGAGAGGTTAGCGCATTAAGCCCAAAAAACTTGAGGTTAGATTGAGTTACGGTGTAAGACTGCCCGGAACCGCCCGACACATCCAATGACCGCAACAATACATGTCTAATGTGAGAGGTTGGTGCTTTAATGAATGAATTAAAGCTAAGGAACAGACATGCTAAGAATGGTAGGGTTAAGTTAATTAAGGCAACACTTAACCAATACAACATGTTAATCAAATAAATGGGTGGGGTTAGGTAAAATGGAGAACACTTAACCGTTATAACATGTTGATTAGGAAACCCTAGTAACGGGGTCCCATTTCAGCAGTAACCCATATAGATGTATCATGGTACCCTGAACTAGGCAGGGTGGGGCACGATTACTGGGCTGATTATAAGCGGTCAAAATAGCGGCAGGGGGTGTAGCAGTGTAGTTCCGAAGGAGTATGGGCATGCATGTACTCCAGAGTGGAAAAGCAGGCACTGGGCATCAGTAGTATACACAGTGCATCTTTAATTTGTGTCGAGTTGCCACCACAGGAATTGATACACCCCATGGTGGGACCAGCATAGGTATCTACAATCGAGCGGGGCCGATTGACACAAGTAAGAAATACATGCGAGTAAAAGCCGATCGGGAAAGGGATCATTTTTATGAACACATGATGGTAGTTGAAACATTCGTAGTAGGTGCAGAGAAATAGAAATGAGTGCGATAATACATTCAGTTTATCTTGTCTTGTGTTATCTTATTTCTATGGTATTGTCCTATGTTCAGTTTATTCATGTCATGATCCTTTTACCTGTTTACATGCTGAATAATCACTGGACTTATGTCTGACCCATTTTCTTTCGCCTTCTTTTCTTCTGTTTCCCCACAGGCCCGCAGGGAGGGAATACTTCAGCTTAGTGCAGACCTTTTCAAGCTTGAAGAGAGTAGATGTATTGCTTGGATTCTCTTTTCTTGGGCTATGGCTGTGGTTACACTTTTATTGGGGATTTATGCTGCTTTACTTCTGTTTTATGTTTCTTTATTTACTTGGAGATTTATATCAAGATAGATGTTTTGTTGTAATATTTTAGAAGTTGGGTTTTGAGACAATTCTTGTAATGATTTAACTGAAGCACACCATTTAATAAATAATTTCAGTTTTCCACTCATTATATGTCTGTCTTGTAAATTATCTGTGTCTTTTACCTAAAATGCTTCACCAAAGTTAATGCATTCCCTTTGTGAGTGACCTTAACGGAGGTAGGGTTTTTCACTTGGTATCAGAGCAATGGTTTACCAGATTAGATAAAAGTTTTTGAAAACTATTTTTTTCCAAAAAGAAGTTTAAAGAAGCATTTTCAAGAAAAGTGTTGTTTTACTTTTATAAAGGCATAATCCCCAAAGCCATATGCACTGTCCTTCTATCCTTTGTTTTGAACCTTTTCTTTTCGTTTTAGCAAGTCTGGGGATCTTAATCTTCTTGAGGGCATACCGGTATCTTGAGGCTAGGTCTAATGACGCAGGCCCAGCAGACGTTCTGTGACGGCTCGCCCTGCACCAGCCGGCATTTCCTCCGAAAGTGTGTTGTACACATGCCCGACTAGCACAGAACGGTCGCCAAAGAAAGGAAAGAAGAGAATGAACTAATCGAAAACCTGTAGAATGTCTCACAGCGCATGGAACAAAATATAATAATATAATCTTGACATAAAACAGGCGAGACAGTGCATAAGCTGAAAACTAAACCAACATAGCAGCGAAAATCCAAATACAGCTTATGATCCAACATCATTATTACAACATTAAACTGTCTCTAAAGCAAAAGAAAGCTAAAGTAGAAGATGCACTACTAATGCCCAAGCAGTGATCTTCAACAACACAGGGAGAATATCTATATGTATCATACGTGGAAGCCTCCTGATCGTCTCCGGATCAACTACTTGTGCATACCCAGCTAACATGTCTCTAGTCTGCTCGTGAGAGCACCCAGAGTAATAAGAAGAGACATAAAACTCTGGGTCAGACAAAAAGTCTGGTATGAGCGATAAGCAGCTAAACAAAACAATAACAGGTATACTAAACCATACCTGAACCTGGACCTGCAACCAAAGAGTTAGCACTACATACCGTACAATACTCTAAGGTGACATGAACAGATGGTGTAAAGATAATAGGGGTGGGGGTGTGCATGTCATAATGATGGCAAACAAATCAACCATAGCAATCATCCTCACATCTCCCACTCAGTGCGTGAAGCATACGATGTCCACCACTATCAATCACTAGACCCATCGAAGTCGTGACGTAGTTCGACTTGTACAACTACTGCTACTACCAAGCTTACCACATGGAGTCATTACCAAACCTTTACAAATGACCCCACTTCATTGGTCTATAGCTCTTTAGTCGTACCTAGGCCACTATGACCCTGAACCCGTTCACGTAGTCCCTACACATAGTGATTCAAAGTTGCAGACATCGACAACCCCTTAGCACACGTTCCGTAGCAAAGCCCAACTCATGAATTTAACTCGTTGGTTCCCAACTAGATCCTAAGTTTTACTTCCTATTTGGACTTCCTTTGCATCTCGGGCTTTGGTCGAATTGGAGTTAGTCTTCGGAAGAAGTCGTCACGATAAAGTAAAAGTATGCATCTTGTTCGGTTCGGTACTCCCAACCCGGTTCGGTTCGATGGTCCTAGTCCATGCCTTGATCAGTGCTCCATCCATCCTCGGTTCGGTCCACTTACACTTGCTTGGTTCGGTTTGGAAGTATAGTGCCCATCCTCTGTTCGGTTTGGTGGTTGCTCCCTTCTAGGTATCCCGATCCGATCCCATCCTTCTCCATTCGCCCGATCCGATCCCCTTTTTGGTCTCTCCTATCCGATCCCCTGTCCAACTCCAACTCTAAGCAAATGGTCTTCCTTCTCGCCAAGTCTCCTTTAGTGCAAAGTTCCGATCCGGTTTGGTTTCTCTGCCCAGTCCACCATCCGATTCGAGCCTCCTATCCCGATCCGAGCCGAAACTCCGCACATTTTCCTGCAACTTTTCCAGCGGCTGTTTTACGCCATTCGATGGCGTTTTCGACCAATCTAACACTTCTAGGAAATCACAAAGCATACCATACAGTCATAACAACATGTATAGTCATCCACAAACAGCAAAACAACAATCATAGCATGTAAAATGGATCAAACATACCCAAAATCCCATATTTTCCCTTAAGCATGTTTAGGCAGAACTAATAATATGATCAGCATAACTTAACCAAACCAAACCAAATTTCTAACAGAGGTCTAAAACATTATTTACAAATTTATAAATATTTTTCCAGAATTTATTAGTGTATAAATTCGCTAATCAACACTAATTACCCTTAATTAACCGTAATTAGTGAGGAACTATGCAAATCACTCACCTTGGCCACAAATAAAATACCAAATCTAAAATGAATCTCTGTTTGGCGTGAATACTGATGTCTAACAGCAGCTCTAACTTTGATCTGGTGCTATTTTTCCTTGATTTGATGTAGTTTAAGCCAAAACTTGATTAAGAAGTGATTAGGGATGATTCTAGATGTTGGAGGTCATTGTTAGGGTTTTCTAAGATGTATATTGTAACGACCCGCAAATCCGTACCCTTTGAGTCGACTAATAACACCACATGTCCAACTCAAATTGCACAGAAATACGAATCATTATTAGAAAGAAGTTAGAGGATGAGAAATAGAAAGAAAGAAATATTAGAATAGAAGAAAACGAAGATCACAAACTCACAGCGGAACGAATAAAATATATTAGATAACATACTTTTGAAATACAAATCAGTAACTGTATATATACTTACCATTATCAGAGTACAGCAACAATTTTCTGGAACAGTTATAACTCCTGTTTCCAGATACAACATAGTACACAGCGGAAATTATAATAGTCTATAGCCAACTGGCGAAGCCTCCTGCTTCAAGCTTCTTCAAGTGAATCTGTAAAATCCCGACTACTTGACTGCCTGTACAAATTTGGGCACCCAAAAGTTTAGGGAAAACAAACAAAATAAACTCTGGGTCAGTCATGGGACTGGTGTGAGTAAACTCCAACCATTTGGTTAACTTTCAAAATCCTTTCGAAAGAAATGATAATCGTAAGACCGATCCACACATAAACACGGACGGTTTTTACCTTACGATAACCCAAAACATTTTTGGAATCAATACTTGTCTGATATTATAATAATGTCTAAATACAAGTAAATAACAATCTAGTGGAACGCTTGCATCTCACGCTCCATATATATAATATAAAATCAAAAACCGCAGGGCGCTTATTGGAGATTGGATTTCCAACGTGACAAGGTATGGGACCACCTTCCGATAGTGTATCTCTAGAGACGAATACACTGGGTTCAACAAGAACGTCTTGCAACCCGGCCCTCACATGACCGACCACTCATTTCGCTTGAGTGTATCGAATGTATATCACCAACGGTTGGGATCAGCAACCGTCTCCCGAAAGGGACAGCATCGAACATAGATTAAAGAAGCAAATATGATTTTCTCTAGATAGGTGATTATACATCCTAATGGGTGCGACCCACATAGCCATGCTGCCTGCCCGATTTTTGTCAATTCCCGGTTGTGAGGCTTGAGGTTTGAATTACCTTCCAGAACATCTGGCCACCATTCACTTTGAATGCCACATCGTCATACTCGCCAAATCACAAATTGATTTCCCCAAAAATACCACGGGTATAAAGCTAAGAGAAACGAATTCCTCCGCCACCAAACGTAAGTACGTTTGAAGAGATCAACTTACGTGATCCGTTAGATATACTCTGTCAAACATTCGTCCATTCACGTTGTCCTGGGACTGGACAAACCGAAGGCACTATCCCGTAAACAAGATAGCCCTTGCATAACTCCGTCTTCAATTTTCTTCATCATATTCGATCGCAACGCTAACGCCCATATAGAGTGGTATCCAGATAATGAATCTGATCCCAGTCTCTCCGTATTGATGACAGAAAAATGGTCAAAAACTTCGATAGTCGGTGATTTAACTATCAAAGAAAAATAAGTGTGCAACCAACGATATTATTTGCATATGGAAATTCTATCGATCAACCATCATTCATTTATCTCTGAAATTCACTTATCAAATCTTCACTATCGAACCTTAACCATCCCTTAGTTAAAATTGAAGTCAATCAAGTTGGGGTATAATTACCTCTCAGACCTTAGTTGACCAACCATTCTAACCTCGAAATAGTCAAAATTCACAACTTCAAATAAACCATCGCTTACGCGACTCTCGGATTAAATCTAAGTACACACTTCTTTTACAGAAAAACTCTGATTATAACGGTAGCGTTATAATCCCTGTCTCCAATTATTTGATTTATAAAACATTGCTTTTGACAACAGCGTTACAATTGCTATCTAGAATTTTTAGAACCTTTATTTAACAACAGCGTTAAGGCCGCTGTTAAAATTTATAATATATTTATTATAGCAACGTTAAAATCGCTGTTTAGAATTTACAAAACATTTATTATAATGACAGCGCTTAAATTCGCTGCTTAGATTCATAGCACCTTTATTATAATAGCAATGTTATTATCGCTGTTTCCTTTCAAATCCCCTTTGAAAACGAATTTCCTTTTTCCCTTTCATTCAAATTTCCATGTGAATTTATATTTCCAAATCCAAATCCCCATTTATGAATAATTTCCCCTTTTTAAAACATTATTCACTTTAATCGTGAATAATGTTCCCTTTTATACAATCAAACCCATTTGATTTAAATAATATTTTAAAAATCCAAATTTTCTTTATTTACTTCTAATAGTAGAATCATTCGCTTTTCCATATAAGTTCATTTCAAATCTAGTACCATCTAGTTTATAACTTCATTTATACTCCCTTAGTTTTAAATCTCATTTCAAATCTTGGTTTCAAAAACCGATTTCCACTTTTCCATATAAATTCAAATTCAAATTTATATTTCAATTTATCTAATAATAAATAATTCACTTCATTTATAATCTCGTTTGTAACCGACTTCTTAAATAATTTACCTTATTAACATGTTTTTAATGTCAACTCCATTCGAAGTTACATTCTTATTTTGGAAATAAATTTCCTTTTTGAAATTCAGATTCCATTTCTTATATTTGAAAATATATTTTACGGTGTTTTAAATATCAAAATACTGGGGCCAGGGTAAATCAAACACAACATCTCAACTCATAGATTATATAACAATCATGCAATATAAAACAGTAATATAAATGTTGAGGAACCCAGTTGGGTCCCTCCAACCTGTTTCCCTGCATCCACAGATGTTAATCAGCATCAATAATATTATTTTACATCAATAGATCAACGATGTAATCATATCAACCAATTTTATCAACTATTCAACCAAGCAACCATCACATAGTATAAAATAAATTTAAAAACTCGTTTATATAGAAATATAAACGAAGCAGAGTTTAGTGAGTTTACTCACCTTGGTTTGCAGTGTATGATTCTGCTTTCATTTCATTTAAAACCAAACGAGCGTTTGATTTGATCACGAAATTCCAGTAGCTCGTTCTCCGTCACAACTGCTCAACGATATAGATTCTTCGTTGCAATTCAAATATGACCGTTTTGTCAAATTTCTACTACTGTCGCACCAACCCATCTTCCACTTTCTTGAACCCCTACAGGAAATTGCCACATTCCCTATTATTACTCCTCCATCCAAACAATCGGCAGCACCTTCCTTCCATCAACCTTTTATACACAACCATTTATGACCTTCGAGTCCAATAAGCGCGACCAAATTTGTTTATATCCAAACTCATACCAACTCCAATATTTTTAAACCTTGTCATAGTGGTAAAGGAAAAATCAGAGTACTTACGTTTGGATATAATTTGTGATATAATTGGACTGAAATTTGGGTCGCGGTTCCTTTCCCGTCATATCCAGAATATAACTGTGTCCGTTTAATAGTAAGACCAGTTCCTTCCCCTTAGAACTCAATTTACCCATAATCCACTCATCACGTTCTAAAGGAAATGCCCAGCACCAACTCCCTCTCACATTTCACGGTTCTTCATTTCAGACTCCCCTTTCTCGTTTCCAGGACTCTCGCACCAACGATTTTCAAGTCACCTGCTCCTCTTCCCAAAATACACAAACTGTACTTCGCCTGGAGCTATCCTGCCGACGCCGGGAGTATCCTTAGCCCCGACCAACTCTTCAGCTTGCCACACCTCCAACTCGAACGCCTGTAGATCCCCTTCCGACCATTCCAGAACATGGTGTCAACTTTCACGCGTCCATTCAACAACCCGGCAACTCCTCCATCCACTTGCTTGCATCATGCCGAACCCAACCCATTGTGTAAAATTCGAGTGTCAAAGAGTGGTGCTGATCCCACTGGAATCCGCATGAAGATGAAAATTAAGCAGGCGGGAGTTGGTATATAGATTTATTCTAGTTTATAGTGGAGAAAGGAAATTGTTTCCGGCTTTTGTTTGCCATGAAGGCTCAACTTGTTTCCTTGAAGAGCAAACGAACAAACAATGATATCGCTGTGTATATATATAGGAGAAGACCTTGGGCATCACGTATATAGGTTGCAATAAAATACTATGGTAGGTCTGCTACTGTTGATTACTTTGTCTTCACGGAGTCGGCTATACTTCATTTCACATTTAAGAGGGGTGCAGGGATTTCTAGTGACAGTTTAAATGAGGTTTGAGGCCTATAGGGTACGGCGGGTGAGGATAAAATAAATGAGATGGCTGGCTACAGGCTTTGTCGGCAAGGAATTAAGGTAGGCACTTGTATTTAGATAGCTAGGCATGTGCTGTTTTTCTCAGCTTTTCATGTGTTTTCATTTCTTTCATAATATAAACAGTGAGATTTTGTATCAGAACTTGCCATGTTCATTAAGTGACAGGCCATGTGCATTGATCAGTTCGGCTTGATAGGGGATGGAAGACGGGTCACATGCAAGGTGCAGAAGTTGGTTTGCAACAGGGGATGTTGTTGTATGATGTGTACCATTTTTATATATTTTATTTTATATTATATTATACGAAACTTCGTGGTGAAGTATCAAGTAAAACTAACCACCGTTGACTTCTGTCTACCGAAAAAAAAACTAATCGTGGTATAAAAAGGTATTCTGGATCCAATGGGACAAGTTTCGTTGAAATCCGAGGTTATTTGAAAAAATTTCCTTTATAAAACCAGAAATAACACGCGTTTAATTTTTTCACGATCACCAGATAAATCAAATCAACTCGAAACTTTGAAATCTAGCAATAATTAATCGATACGAACCCAACGGCACCAGTTTCGTCGCATTCTGAGACTGTTTCCCCGGTAGGCTATTTTTACACGCACCGCAATGTCATTTTTGACGCCAAATTACACGGTTTTTAAAAATAACAAACTATATACCTATCCTGACTCTAATCGACGATACGAACTCAACGAAATTGGTTTCGTGGCCTAATTCAATCGTCTGTTCGAGTTACGCTCAAATATCGTTTTATTAAATAAATTCCTTATAAATTCTTATATATAATTCAAATAAAATATTAAAACCAATTTTAAATATCTAGAATTCAACGGCTGAAAATCCAAGTCGTTACATTCCTTCCCCCTTAAAATAATTTCGTCCTCGAAATTTCTAAGAAGTAAAAAAGTTATAACTCTGCTCCTCACAATCTATTTGGTCGAAATCCTATAATCCATATTTTCCAAACTCAGTTTTTATCCAGAACTTCAAATTCTCATATTAATATCCAATCTTTCGTTATTCATTCCAGATAAGCTGCCCACCATTTTTGGACAATCCATCATCACATTCTCGCCTTCAATCCATATGCCCTTCTGCATATTCACATCCATTCCAATTGGTTTCAAATCAATCCAGCTTCCAGTTTTAATACTCTAATCAATTTCTGATTAGTTCACTACCATTCTATCAATTCCATTTGATCTTTACTTCGGAATCAATCCACTTATTCAGTTTGAGTTTCAATTTCCATTTAACTTAAGTTAACTTTCAATCCATTTGATTTACTTCCACCATTTCAATTTATTCAACTTATACAAGTTAAAATTTTAATTTCAGAATTCAATTTCCTGGGTTTTATTTCAAACTAGTTTGAAATCATATACTCATATATTTAAAATCTTTTTAGAAATAACTTGTTCTTTTCAAACTAATTTCCAATCAACGAATTTTCATGGTAGCAATCCACCACTCAGAAACTTGAAAATGAATACCGATAATGTCGCGATCCATTATCAGAATTATTTTCTCGCCACTGAAGTGATTTCAATGCTTAATCCTTTTCAAAATCTATTTAAAACAATTTCTATTGAAAAGTCCTTCAAAGTCATGTTATATTACTTTAAAAATACTTCAGAAATTACTTCTAATCACCCGGAATTTGAATTCCCATTCTGGTTTGAACTTAGTTTATCTCATTTGTATACATTATCCGTATACAAATTATATAACCAATTCAATATTCTTTTATTTAATTTGATTGTAATAACAATCAACACATTCGATAATTTCAGAAAATTATCCCTTTATATCAAAATATCTTTTGGGCCAAATTATATCATTTACCCATTCTTAAAACAAATACTGTGTCGAATTGTTCTGTTCGAGAGTTTAGAAACACCTATCGATACAGTTGTACTTCCTGTATCGACCAGAATTCATAAACCACTCAACAAACCAGTCAACACAATATAAAACAATTTTATATCAAATCTACAAATACGCGCTCATATATATACACTCAAACTCAATCCAGGGTGTTACTAACCCCATCTTTATTGAGTCACGCCACAGAGCCAAGGTTATCACTCAACCTTCAGCTCTGATACAAACTGTAACGACCCGCAAATCCGTACCCTTTGAGTCGACTAATAACACCACATGTCCAACTCAAATTGCACAGAAATACGAATCATTATTAGAAAGAAGTTAGAGGATGAGAAATAGAAAGAAAGAAATATTAGAATAGAAGAAAACGAAGATCACAAACTCACAGCGGAACGAATAAAATATATTAGATAACATACTTTTGAAATACAAATCAGTAACTGTATATATACTTACCATTATCAGAGTACAGCAACAATTTTCTGGAACAGTTATAACTCCTGTTTCCAGATACAACATAGTACACAACGGAAATTATAATAGTCTATAGCCAACTGGCGAAGCCTCCTGCTTCAAGCTTCTTCAAGTGAATCTGTAAAATCCCGACTACTTGACTGCCCGTACAAATTTGGGCACCCAAAAGTTTAGGGAAAACAAACAAAATAAACTCTGGGTCAGTCATGGGACTGGTGTGAGTAAACTCCAACCATTTGGTTAACTTTCAAAATCCTTTCGAAAGAAATGATAATCGTAAGACCGATCCACACATAAACACGGACGGTTTTTACCTTACGATAACCCAAAACATTTTTGGAATCAATACTTGTCTGATATTATAATAATGTCTAAATACAAGTAAATAACAATCTAGTGGAACGCTTGCATCTCACGCTCCATATATATAATATAAAATCAAAAACCGCAGGGCGCTTATTGGAGATTGGATTTCCAACGTGACAAGGTATGGGACCACCTTCCGATAGTGTATCTCTAGAGACGAATACACTGGGTTCAACAAGAACGTCTTGCAACCCGGCCCTCACATGACCGACCACTCATTTCGCTTGAGTGTATCGAATGTATATCACCAACGGTTGGGATCAGCAACCGTCTCCCGAAAGGGACAGCATCGAACATAGATTAAAGAAGCAAATATGATTTTCTCTAGATAGGTGATTATACATCCTAATGGGTGCGACCCACATAGCCATGCTGCCTGCCCGATTTTTGTCAATTCCCGGTTGTGAGGCTTGAGGTTTGAATTACCTTCCAGAACATCTGGCCACCATTCACTTTGAATGCCACATCGTCATACCCGTCAAATCACAAATTGATTTCCCCGAAGATACCACGGGTATAAAGCTAAGAGAAACGAATTCCTCCGCCACCAAACGTAAGTACGTTTGAAGAGATCAACTTACGTGATCCGTTAGATATACTCTGTCAGACATTCGTCCATTCACGTTGTCCTGGGACTGGACAAACCGAAGGCACTATCCCGTAAACAAGATAGCCCTTGCATAACTCCGTCTTCAATTTTCTTCATCATATTCGATCGCAACGCTAACGCCCATACAGAGTGGTATCCAGATAATGAATCTGATCCCGGTCTCTCCGTATTGATGACGGAAAAATGTTCAAAAACTTCGATAGTCGGTGATTTAACTATCAAAGAAAAATAAGTGTGCAACCAACGATATTATTTGCATATGGAAATTCTATCGATCAACCATCATTCATTTATCTCTGAAATTCACTTATCAAATCTTCACTATCGAACCTTAACCATCCCTTAGTTAAAATTGAAGTCAATCAAGTTGGGGTATAATTACCTCTCAGACCTTAGTTGACCAACCATTCTAACCTCGAAATAGTCAAAATTCACAACTTCAAATAAACCATCGCTTACGCGACTCTCGGATTAAATCTAAGTACACACTTCTTTTACAGAAAAACTCTGATTATAACGGTAGCGTTATAATCCCTGTCTCCAATTATTTGATTTATAAAACATTGCTTTTGACAACAGCGTTACAATTGCTATCTAGAATTTTTAGAACCTTTATTTAACAACAGCGTTAAGGCCGCTGTTAAAATTTATAATATATTTATTATAGCAGCGTTAAAATCGCTGTTTAGAATTTACAAAACATTTATTATAATGACAGCGCTTAAATTCGCTGCTTAGATTCATAGCACCTTTATTATAATAGCAATGTTATAATCGCTGTTTCCTTTCAAATCCCCTTTGAAAACGAATTTCCTTTTTCCCTTTCATTCAAATTTCCATGTGAATTTATATTTCCAAATCCAAATCCCCATTTATGAATAATTTCCCCTTTTTAAAACATTATTCACTTTAATCGTGAATAATGTTCCCTTTTATACAATCAAACCCATTTGATTTAAATAATATTTTAAAAATCCAAATTTTCTTTATTTACTTCTAATAGTAGAATCATTCGCTTTTCCATATAAGTTCATTTCAAATCTAGTACCATCTAGTTTATAACTTCATTTATACTCCCTTAGTTTTAAATCTCATTTCAATTCTTGGTTTCAAAAACCGATTTCCACTTTTCCATATAAATTCAAATTCAAATTTATATTTCAATTTATCTAATAATAAATAATTCACTTCGTTTATAATCTCGTTTGTAACCGACTTCTTAAATAATTTACCTTATTAACATGTTTTTAATGTCAACTCCATTCGAAGTTACATTCTTATTTTGGAAATAAATTTCCTTTTTGAAATTCAGATTCCATTTCTTATATTTGAAAATATATTTTACGGTGTTTTAAATATCAAAATACTGGGGCCAGGGTAAATCAAACACAACATCTCAACTCATAGATTATATAACAATCATGCAATATAAAACAGTAATATAAATGTTGAGGAACCCAGTTGGGTCCCTCCAACCTGTTTCCCTGCATCCACAGATGTTAATCAGCATCAATAATATTATTTTACATCAATAGATCAACGATGTAATCATATCAACCAATTTTATCAACTATTCAACCAAGCAACCATCACATAGTATAAAATAAATTTAAAAACTCGTTTATATAGAAATATAAACGAAGCAGAGTTTAGTGAGTTTACTCACCTTGGTTTGCAGTGTATGATTCTGCTTTCATTTCATTTAAAACCAAACGAGCGTTTGATTTGATCACGAAATTCCAGTAGCTCGTTCTCCGTCACAACTGCTCAACGATATAGATTCTTCGTTGCAATTCAAATATGACCGTTTTGTCAAATTTCTACTACTGTCGCACCAACCCATCTTCCACTTTCTTGAACCCCTACAGGAAATTGCCACATTCCCTATTATTACTCCTCCATCCAAACAATCGGCAGCACCTTCCTTCCATCAACCTTTTATACACAACCATTTATGACCTTCGAGTCCAATAAGCGCGACCAAATTTGTTTATATCCAAACTCATACCAACTCCAATATTTTTAAACCTTGTCATAGTGGTAAAGGAAAAATCAGAGTACTTACGTTTGGATATAATTTGTGATATAATTGGACTGAAATTTGGGTCGCGGTTCCTTTCCCGTCATATCCAGAATATAACTGTGTCCGTTTAATAGTAAGACCAGTTCCTTCCCCTTAGAACTCAATTTACCCATAATCCACTCATCACGTTCTAAAGGAAATGCCCAGCACCAACTCCCTCTCACATTTCACGGTTCTTCATTTCAGACTCCCCTTTCTCGTTTCCAGGACTCTCGCACCAACGATTTTCAAGTCACCTGCTCCTCTTCCCAAAATACACAAACTGTACTTCGCCTGGAGCTATCCTGCCGACGCCGGGAGTATCCTTAGCCCCGACCAACTCTTCAGCTTGCCACACCTCCAACTCGAACGCCTGTAGATCCCCTTCCGACCATTCCAGAACATGGTGTCAACTTTCACGCGTCCATTCAACAACCCGGCAACTCCTCCATCCACTTGCTTGCATCATGCCGAACCCAACCCATTGTGTAAAATTCGAGTGTCAAAGAGTGGTGCTGATCCCACTGGAATCCGCATGAAGATGAAAATTAAGCAGGCGGGAGTTGGTATATAGATTTATTCTAGTTTATAGTGGAGAAAGGAAATTGTTTCCGGCTTTTGTTTGCCATGAAGGCTCAACTTGTTTCCTTGAAGAGCAAACGAACAAACAATGATATCGCTGTGTATATATATAGGAGAAGACCTTGGGCATCACGTATATAGGTTGCAATAAAATACTATGGTAGGTCTGCTACTGTTGATTACTTTGTCTTCACGGAGTCGGCTATACTTCATTTCACATTTAAGAGGGGTGCAGGGATTTCTAGTGACAGTTTAAATGAGGTTTGAGGCCTATAGGGTACGGCGGGTGAGGATAAAATAAATGAGATGGCTGGCTATAGGCTTTGTCGGCAAGGAATTAAGGTAGGCACTTGTATTTAGATAGCTAGGCATGTGCTGTTTTTCTCAGCTTTTCATGTGTTTTCATTTCTTTCATAATATAAACAGTGAGATTTTGTATCAGAACTTGCCATGTTCATTAAGTGATAGGCCATGTGCATTGATCAGTTCGGCTTGATAGGGGATGGAAGACGGGTCACATGCAAGGTGCAGAAGTTGGTTTGCAACAGGGGATGTCGTTGTATGATGTGTACCATTTTTATATATTTTATTTTATATTATATTATACGAAACTTCGTGGTGAAGTATCAAGTAAAACTAACCACCGTTGACTTCTGTCTACCGAAAAAAAAACTAATCGTGGTATAAAAAGGTATTCTGGATCCAATGGGACAAGTTTCGTTGAAATCCGAGGTTATTTGAAAAAATTTCCTTTATAAAACCAGAAATAACACGCGTTTAATTTTTTCACGATCACCAGATAAATCAAATCAACTTGAAACTTTGAAATCTAGCAATAATTAATCGATACGAACCCAACGGCACCAGTTTCGTCGCATTCTGAGACTGTTTCCCCGGTAGGCTATTTTTACACGCACCGCAATGTCATTTTTGACGCCAAATTACACGGTTTTTAAAAATAACAAACTATATACCTATCCTGACTCTAATCGACGATATGAACTCAACGAAATTGGTTTCGTGGCCTAATTCAATCGTCTGTTCGAGTTACGCTCAAATATCGTTTTATTAAATAAATTCCTTATAAATTCTTATATATAATTCAAATAAAATATTTAAACCAATTTTAAATATTCAGAATTCAACGGCTGAAAATCCAAGTCGTTACATATATGGCAGCTGGGAAATGAGAAAAACCAAAATCCCTAACCCTAACAGCCCTTAAATACTCCAAATCCCGAAATCCCCCTTTGGGCCTACCTGTTAATCACCCGGCTAAGCCCAATTAAGCTGTTTTTCACCATCTGAAACTTGTTTCAGCCATATCTCCCAAACGGTAAGTCCGTTTGGCTATTGTGACCACTCTACGGAATTGTAAACCATCATCCGAAGCCAATGGAAGTGGTTTCAGATCAAAATTCCTTTCCAATCAAAAGTTATGGCCAAAACTGTATCGGTTAGGGGCAAAACGGTCATTTAAAATCGGCAAAAATCATGAACATGGGAAATGACCCCAATAGTCGTCTCCCAAAGTTACATGACCATACGACTTCGTATGTGAAAGAAAGAAATATTCTACGATCCTATGATGCGTAGAATGCGGGTTGTTACACTCTCCCCCCTTAAGAAATTTCATCCTCGAAATTCCTTAACCCAAAACATACCAAGGATCCCGCATGCCTACCAATCATATATAACAACCAAACATGCAAAACAAACAAAACAACCTATCCTAGCATGCGGAAAGACTAAATCGAAAATGAAATCTTACCAGGCGAAGAGTTCTGGATACGTCTTCCTAATGCTCTCCTCTATCTCTCAAGTACAGTCATTCTCATTCTCGCCCCACTGGACTTTGACTCACTTCACCGCCTTCCTTCGAAGCTGCTTCGTATCGTTCCCAACAATACGTATGGGTCTGCGGTTCCCAACCGCTTCGGGTTCAACTTCGATATCATCCAACTGATCAGGTGAAATAGTTACATCTGGGCCGTGCACGAACTTCCTTATCTGGGAAACATGAAATACGTTGTGAACTTCTGCCATCTTCTCTGATAATTCAACTTTGTATGCCAAATTCCCACTTTGCTCAAGAACTGGGAATGGACCAACAAATCTTGGTGCTAACTTGCCTCTCCTGCCAAATCGTATCACACTCTTCAACGGAGAAATCTTGACAAACACCAAGTCGCCAATGGAGAACTTTAATTCTCTTCTCCTCTTATTAGCATAACTTTTCTGCCTATCTTGGGCAGCCTTCATTCGCTGTTGGATAATCTTAATCTTAGCTGAAGTTTCTCTTATCACATCGGGTCCAAGCACAAACTTCTCACCAGTTTCTACCCAACATGACGGTGAGTTGCACGGTCTTCCGTACAAAGCTTCAAATGGAGCCATACCAATACTGGATTGATAACTATTATTATATGCAAACTCTACTAGATGCAAATGGTCATCCCATGATCCACCAAAATCCAATATACAAGCTCTCAAGAGATCTTTTAACACTCGATTCACCCTCTCTGTCTGTCCGTCAATTTGAGGATGATACGCAGTACTTAGATGTAATTCTGATCCTAACGCCTCTTGTAAGCTCTTCCAAAATCCACTAGTGAACAACGGATCTTGGTCACTCACAATGCCTTTGGGTATTCCATGAAATCTCACTACCCACTTTATATACAGTTTCGCTAACTTAGCTGCCGTCCTGTTTGACTTGACGGGTATAAACCTTGCACTCTTAGTCAATCGGTCCACAATCACCCAAATGCTATCATGGCCCAATCTAGTCCTTGGTAACCCATCAATGAAATCCATTGACACTTGTTCCCATTTCCATTCTGGAATTTCTAATGGTTGTAGCAAACCACTAGGCTTCTTTTGCTCAGCTTTAACTAGCTGGCAGTTCATGCATTTGGATATAAACTTCCCAATGTCTCTTTTCATCCCTTCCCAGTTGTAGGTCTGCTTCATGTCTCGATACATCTTGTTACCACCGGGATGTATAGTCAGTTTTGAGTGATGACATCCTCTAAGCACTTCATCTCTCAATCCATTGACATTGGGTACAACTAGTCTTCCATTCTTTCTAAGCCATCCATCTCGATCAAGCCCATACTTGTTCATCTCTCCGTCGATTCCCATCTCTAACTTTGAGATGATTTCCAATAGGTTAGGATCGTCCCTCTGACAGGAACCCATCCGCTCAATCAAAGTGGGTATGATCGTCAAACTTGCTAACATTTCTGGATCCAATTCTCACTTTGGTCTGAAATCATACCCAGCGATGTACTCTAGTTGCTTCCATTCTAGAAACATAGCCCCTAAACTGGCATGTCTCCTACTCAATGCATCAACTACCGCATTGCCCTTTCCTGGTGTGTATGCGATATCGAAATCATAGGAAGCTAAGAATTCTAACCACCTTTGTTATCGGAGATTTAGATCCTTTTGAGAGAAAAGATACTTTAACGATTTATGATCGGTAAACAACTCGAATCTTTCTCCCAAGAGATAATGTCTCCACATCTTCAATGCGAACACGATTGCTGTCAATTCCAAATCATGGGTAGGGTATCTTTTCTCATGCGGTTTCAGTTGCCGACTTGCATAAGCTACAACCCTACCTTCTTGCATTGATACATCACCTAGTCCGGTACCACATGCATCCGTATATACCGTCATTTCTTCATTCCCCTTAGGAATGACTAACACTGGTGCACACATCAACTTGTTCTTTAGACTGTTGAATGCATTCTCGCACTTTTCGTCCCAGACGAAAGTTTGATTCTTCTTGGTTAACTGAGTCAACGGTGCTGCTATCTTGGAGAAGTCTTGGATAAACTTACGATAATATCCAGCTAACCCAAGAAACTTCTTATATCCGTTGCATTCTTGGGCATAGACCAATCTTGTACCGTAGCCACCTTCGCAGGATCCACGACAATACCATTCTCTGAAACAACATGGCCCAAGAATCTCACTTCCCTCCTCCAGAAGTGACACTTAGAAAACTTTGCTTTCAATTGGCATTTTCTCAACACCTCCATCACTATTCTTAAATGTTCCTTGTGTTCTTCCTCTGTCCTTGCATAGACCAAAATATCATCCATGAACACATGGACAAACTTATTCAACTGATCTCTGAATACCCTATTCATAAGATCCGCAAAATATGCTGGGGCATTGGTCAGCCCGAAGGCATTACCAACCACTCATAAAATCCAGACGACGTTCGAAATGCCGTTTTATCTATACTCTCAGCTTCCACTCTAAGTTGATGGAAACCTGTCGCGAGATCCAACTGAGAGAATACTCTCGCGCCACTCAACTGATCAAACAAGTCATCTATCCGCGGTAGAGGATACTTATTCTTCCTCGTCACTTTATTCAACTCGTGGTAGTCTACACACAAACGAAGGGAACCATCCGCCTTGGTAGCAAACACAACTGGTGCTCCCCATTCAGAAACACTCCTTCTGATAAATCCCTTCTTCAAAAGATCGCTGACTTGCACCCCGAGCTCTCGCTGCTCCCTTGGTGCCATACGACGAAGTGGCATCACTATAGGTCTGGCATCTTTCACTAAATCAATACGGAACTCAATCTCTCGGTGTGGTGGAAGCCCGGTCACTTCCTCGAAAACGTCCGGATACTGGACAACCACGGGCAAACCTAACAACTCACTATGCGGAATGTCGAGGGAATTCAGAAAACTAGCCATTACCCCATCACCGGGTAGACCACCAAACACTACCCTCCGCCCATCATCCTCTCTAGCTGTCACCAAAAAGCCCTCACAGTTTACCACCGTCCCGTATCTTTGGAGCCAATCGACTCCCAAAATAATGCCAAACCCAGTAAAGCCCAAAACAAAGCAATCACAAACAAACATGCATCCATGACTCGATAAGACCACATTTCGATAAATCATGCTAAGGTTAGTCGAACCACCAATCGGGTTCGTCACTACTAAAGGTCTATCGACAATCTCGGGCTCCAATCCCAACCTATCTACCAGGTCACTAGATATGAAAGAACTGGAAGCTCCGGTATTAAACAAAACTCTAACAGGAACATCATAAACAGAAAGCATACCTTGAATAACAACATTCTTTCCCTTCTTTGCCGCAGTTGGGGCATTCAACGAAGAAGGAATAGCATTAAGGGCATATGCTTTCATCATCTGCTTTTCTTTAGGGGGTTGCGGACACTTGTCCTTGTGATGTCCCACTTGGCCACAGTTGAAGCACTTCCTATCCGCTGGCTTGGCCCGACAATTACTAGCATAATGGCCCTTCTTACCACAGCTGAAGCACTCAACTTCTTTCTTATTCTTTTCTGGCCATCCTTATTTTGGTTCTGCTTCCTCTTATTCTGAGAACCACTCTTACCTCCACCACTTGCTTGAGGCTTTGGCTCCTCTGCAGATGCAACCTTAGTCTTCGACTTAGGGTAAAGACTCTCTGACCTCAATGCTTTCCCCACAATCGACTCAAATGTCTCATCGATGTGGTTAATAAGCCTTTCCCCCAAGTACTGATCCAAGCCAGTTATGAACTTCCCTTTCTTCTTCTCGGTAGTATCAATAAGAGATGACCCATACTTTGACAAAGTGTCGAATTCGGCAATATACTCTGAGACAGCTCTACCATTCTGGTTGAGTTCGAAGAATTTCTTAAACAACACTGACTTCTGAGCAGCTGGAATGAACTTATCGCTAAAGCGAACCTTAAACTGCTCCCAAGTAATCTGATCTTCGGGAGTAGCTGCCTTTATAGCATTCCACCAATTCATTGCCCGTCCTTGCAGCTGATGGGATGCTAGCCTTCTCTTCATCGCATCCTCGATTCCCAAGTCTTCGAAGATACGCTCGCAGCTATCCAACCAATCCTGAACATCCGTAGCCGACTCCATTCCATGGAACGACTTCCCACCAAGACTAGTATAATCCTTATTCAGCTTGGCGAAATCGGCTCTAGGCGCCTGCACTATTGGACCACCACCATTACCACCATTGGGAACTGCCCTCTGTACATCCCTAAGCATCTCCCTCATGAGGTCAGTAAACATCGTCCTCATGTCAGCAGAATTCCCATTATTGGCTCCTCTACCGGAACCTCTTGCATATCGGCTCATCGTTCAATCTGTAAAGAGAAAACGATTAACCATCTCCATAGTTGTGCTAGTGCAGTGCGACTTCATCCTTCGCTATACTAATAGTATATATATATATAGCTTTTGAAAACCAAAATAATCACAAATACGCGCTCTCATATACGTATACTATCTCTCCCTGATGACTTACCTAGGTTAACTATGCAACCTAGAGCTCTGATACAAAGTGTGATGGCCCGCCCTGCACCAGCCGGCATTTCCTCCTAAAGTGAGCTGTACACATGCCTGACTAGCACGGAACGGTCGCCAAAGAAAGGAAAGAAGAGAATGAACTAATCGAAAACCTATAGAATGTCTCACAACGCATGGAACAAAATATAATTATAATATAATCTTGACATAAAACAGGCGAGACAGTGCATAAGCTGAAAACTAAACCAACATAGCAGCGGAAATCCAAATACAGCTTATGATCCAACATCATTATTGCAACTTTAAACTGTCTCTAAATCAAAAGAAAGCTAAATTAGAAGATGCACTACTAATGCCCAAGCAGTGATCTTCAACAACACAGGGAGAATATCTATATGTATCATACGTGGAAGCCTCCTGCTCGTCTCCGGATTAGCTACTCGTGCATACCCAGCTAACCTGTCTCTAGTTTGCTCGTGAGAGCACCCAGAGTAATAAGAAGAGACATAAAACTCTGGGTCAGACAAAAAGTCTGGTATGAGCGATAAACAGCTAAACAGAACAATAAAAGGTATACTAAACCATACCTGAACCTGGACCTGCAACGAAAGAGTTAGCACTACATATCGTACAATACTCTAAGGTGCCACTGAACAGATGGTGTAAAGATAAAGGGGGTGGGGGTGTGCATGTCATAATGATGGCAAACAAATCAACCATAGCAATCATCCTCACATCTCTCACTTAGTGCGTGAAGCATACGATGTCCACCACTGTCAATCACTAGACTCATCGAAGTAGTGACGGAGTTCGACTTGTACAACTACTGCTACTACCAAGCTTACCACATGGAGTCATGACCAAACCTTTACAAATGACCCCACTTCATTGGTCTATAGCTCTTTAGTCGTACCTAGGCCACTATGGCCCTGAATCCGTTCACGTACTCCCTACACATAGTGATTCAAAGTTACAGACATCGACAACCCCTTAGCACACGTCCCGCAACAAAGCCCAACTCATGAAGTAAACTCGTTGGTTCCCAACTGGATCCTGAGTTTTACTTCCTATTTGGAATTCCTTTGCATCTCGGGCTTTGGTCGAATTGGAGTTGGTCTTCGGAAGAAGTCATCACGATGAAGTAAAAGTATGCATCTGGTTCGGTTCGGCACTCCCAACCCGGTTCGGTTCGGTGGTCCTAGTCCATGCCTTGATCCGTGCTCCATCCCTCCTCGGTTCGGTCTACTTACACTTGCTTGGTTTGGTTCGGAAGTATAGTGCCCATCCTCTGTTCGGTTCGGTGGTTGCTCCCTTCTAGGTATCCCGATCCGATCCCATCCTTCTCCATTCGCCCAATCCGATCCCCTTTTTGGTCTCTCCGATCCGATCCCTTGTCCAACTCCAACTCTAAGCAAATGGCCTTCCTTCTCGCCAAGTCTCCTTTAGTGTGAAGTTACGATCTGGTTCGGTTTCTCTGCCCAGTCCACCATCCGATCCGAGCCTCCTATCCCGATCTGATCCGAAACTCTGTACATTTTCCTGCAACTTTTCCAGCGGCTGTTTTACGCCATTCGACGGCGTTTTCAACCAATCTAACACTTCTAGACAATCACAAAGCATACCATACAGTCATAGCAACATGTATAATCATCCACAAACAACAAAACAACAATCATAACATGTAAAATGGATCAAACATACCCAAAATCCCATATTTTCCCTTAAGCATGTTTAGGCAGAACTAATGATATGATTAGCAAAACTTGACCAAATCAAACCAAATTTCTAACAGAGGTCTAAAACATTATTTCCGAATTTATAAATGTTTTTCCAGAATTTATTAGTGTATAAATTCGCTAATCAACACTAATTACCCTTAACTTAACCGTAATTAGTGAGGAACTATGCAAATCACTCACCTTGGCCACAAATAAAATACCAAATCTGAAATGAATCTCTGTTTGGCGTGAATACTGATGTCTAACAGCAGCTCTAACTTTGATCTGGTGCTATTTCTCCTTGATTTGATGTAGTTTAAGCCAAAGCTTGATTAAGAAGTGATTAGGGATGATTCTAGATGTTGGAGGCCATTGTTAGGGTTTTTTAAGATGTATATGGCGGCTGGGAAATGAGAAAAACCAAAATCCCTAACCCTAACAGCCCTTAAATACTCCAAATCCCGAAATCCCCCTTTGGGCCTACCTGTTAATCACCCGGCTAAGCCCAATTAAGCTGGTTTTCACCATCTGAAACTTGTTTCAGCCATATCTCCCAAATGGTAAGTCCGTTTGGCTAATTTGACCATGCTACGGAATTGTAAACCATCATCCGGAGCCAATGGAAGTGGTTTCAAGTCAAAATTCCTTTTCAATCAAAAGTTATGGCCAAAACAGTATCGACTAGGGGCAAAACGGTCATTTAAAAATCGGCAAAAATCATGAACATGGGAAATGACCCCAATAGTTGTCTCCCAAAGTTACATGACCATACGACTTCGTATGTGAAAGAAATAAATATTCTACGATCCTATTATGCGTCGAATGCGGGTCGTTACACGTTCCTCCTCCCCCAGTTGCAGCTGTTCCTCCTCCTCCTCCTCCTCGTGTGAATGCTTTCTCGAAGATATGTAGCGACTTTCGAGCCATGAGTGGAAAGAACTTTAATGGGACTAAGTCATTTGTGGAAGCGAGAAACTGGCTCAAGGAAACAGAAGATTTGTTTGTTATCTTCGAAGTGGACGATTGGCCGAAGATACAATTGGCTGTATGGTTACTTAAAGACGAGGCCTCTTACTGGTGGGAAATTACTAATGCTGAGAGACCAGTTGAAACTTGGGAGGATTTCAGAATGAGATTTGAAATGAAGTTCCTCTCGTAAACTGAACGAAGCCTACAGATGGAGAAGTTCTTAGCACTCAAACAGGGAAACCTATTGGTTAAGGAATACATCAACCAATTCAACCAGCTGGCTAGATTCAGACTGGAGTTAGTAAACACTACACATAAAAAGGCTCTCCGATTCGTTAAAGGGTTAAATGAGCCACTGCGCAGCCTAGCTATATCCCATATACCTATCGGTGCAACTTTTGTGAGACTGGTGGACATGGCACTGTTACAGGAGGAAGACAAGGGTGGCAAGAAAGAGGCAAAGGTGGTTGAACCTCTAGACAAGAAAGTGGAGGGATCGGAGAATAAGAAGACGGATCCCAAGAAAGGCGGGAAGAATAACAAATCCCATGACAAGAGGAAGTGTAAATTTTGTGGCATACCTGGACATCTAATTAAAGACTGCAGGAAGAAGAAGAGGAAGATGGGTGGTTACTTTCAATGCGGCGAGATAGGACATATGACTAAGGATTTCCCAAAAAGGCAAGGGCAAGGGCAGAGGACTGGATCCACTTCTGGAGGACAAATTCACGCTCTCATGGCACCTCCGCAAGAAAGAGGTAGAAATAGTTTTGTTGAGAGTTTAGTTTATCTTTCTGATCACCCAGTTCGTACTCTTTTTGATTCTGGAGCATCACACTCTTTTATATCTAATGCTTTAGCTGAATCTCTGCACCTAGATACCAGTATAGTAGAGGATCCCATGGTTGTTTCAAATCCAATTGGGGGCTCGACTTATTTGTCCATGATTTGTTAGTATTTGGAAATTTCTATACTAAGCGTTGGGTTTAGATGTAATGCTTATGTTTTGGGATTCACGGGCTATGGGTTGATATTAGGCATGGATTAGTTATCCAGTAATGGTGCCATCCTCGATTGTGAAAAGAGAGTGGTTAGACTTATGACTCGCCTCGGTAATACTCTCGAAATCTCTTGTAATCCCATGAATTCTGTCATGCTTAGCTATCTAGAATCTCTTGATGCGTCTGTTGAAAACTTTCAATCCGTTAAAGTGGTCCGTGAATACTCCGATGTCTCTAAAGAGGTGAAAGGTTTACCTCTGAAGCGAGAGATAGACTTCCGCATATACCTTGTTGACAATGCAAAAACCTGTTGCCTTACCCGTTAGACATATGGCTCTAAGGGAAAGGACAAAGCTCAGCAAGCAAGTCAAAGAGTTGCTTGAAAAGGGGTTCATAAGGGCGGAGTATTTCTGAATGGGGTGCTCTGGTGGTGTTTGCAACCAAATCAGATGGTTCACTTCACCTGTGCGTGGAATATAAGGAGCTAAACAAGCTTACCAAGAAGATTAGGCACCCACTTCCTAGAATAGACGACTTGTTTGACCAACTCGTAGGTGCCTCGGTTTTTTCCCAATTAGATCTGGCCACCGTATTTCATCAGCTAAGAGTGGCTGAAGACAGCATAGATAAGACCGCGTTCAGGACCCCGGATGGTTTCTTCAAATGGCTTGTCATGCCTTTCGGCTTGACAAACGCAACTGCCTATTTCGTAGACCTGACGAGTAGGGTGTTCAGAGAGTTAATAAATTTGTAGTGGTCTTCATGGACGATATTTTGATTTTCTAAAAAAGTGAGGAAGAACATGCTCTGCATTTAAGGGAAGTTATGGATACTCTTTGTGCACACCAGCTGAAAGCAAAATTCTCCAAATGCCATTTTTGGATAGAAGAAGTAAGGTTTCTTAGACATGTGGTGTCCAAAGAGGGGATAGCTATGGATCCCGCAAAAGTAGTTGTGGTGCAAGATTGGAAGATCCCCCGGAATGCAACCAAAGTACGAAGTTTTCTCGGGCTAGTGGGCTTTTACAGAAAGTTCATTAAGGACTTCGCGAAGATCTCAGCCCCACTTACTAGGTTGACGAAGAAGAACCTAACTTTTGCTTGGGATTTGGATTGCGACATTGCTTTCCAACAACTGAAAAGGGCTCTGACAACAACCCTAGTTCTGACATTGCCTGACGGAAGCAAGATGTTTACCGTATACACAGATGCATGCGGTACAGGATTAGGCGCTGTCTTGATGCAAGAAGGCAAAGTAGTTTGCTATGGAGGAAGGGAGTTGAAAGTACATGAGAAGAACTACCCAACTCATGATTTAGAGCTAGGTGCCATTGTTTTCGCTCTTAAGTCATGGCGTCATTACCTACTAGGAGAAAGGTTTGAATTGTTCACTGACCATAAATCGTTAAAGTACCTTTTCTCACAGAAAGATCTTAACTTAAGACAACAAAGGTGGATTAAATTTCTTTCCTCATACGATTTTGAGATTGCTTATACCCCTGGCAAGGGCAATGTGGTAGCAGACGCCTTGAGTAGGAAAAAGCTGACCTTGGGTCCTCTCTTTGTAGAAAGGCAAAGCTAGGAGTACATAGCAAACTTTGACTTTAGACCCTTCTTTGAATTTTTACCTGGTTTGTTAGCATTGCTAGAGGTGCGGCCTACGCTTTTGGACTCAATAGGAACCACATAACGTAAAGATCCTCAGCTAGTTGATATGGTGGATAAGCTAATTAGAGGTGAGACTTCTAGTCACCTCAATAGATACTCCATCGATGACAAGGGTTGGTTGAGACGGGATAGAAGACTATGCATCCCATAAGCAAGGGATTTGGTGAAAACTGTTCTCGAAGAAGCACGCTATTCTAAGTTGACCATACATTCAGGTGGGGACAAGATGTATAAAGACATAAAAAGGGTTTCTTCTGGAATGGCATGAAGAAGGATTTAGCTGAGTTTGTCTCTAAATGCTTGATATGCCAGCAAGTCAAGGCGGAACAGAAGAAGCCTGGTGGTCTGCTTCATCCTCTGGAGTAACTACAGTGGAAATGAGATAGTATTTCGATGGGCTTTGTTGATGGGTTGCCTAGGTCAAGAAGGGGCAATACCAGTATTTGGGTAATTGTTGACAGGTTCACTAAAAGCGCTCACTTTATACCTGTTAAAAGTAGGAGGACTACCTCATCGTTAGCATCCATTTATCTTAAAGAGGTGGTTCGACTGCATGGAATACCCTCTAACATAGTAAGTGATCGAGATCCTATCTTTACGAGCGAGTTTTGGAAGAGTTTGCAAGAGGCTGTAGGCACACAACTATGCTTAAGCACTGCCTATCACCCTCAAACCGATGGTCAGATGGAAAGGGTGAACAGAGTATTAGAAGATCTTTTGAGATTGTGCATTCTTGATTTTGGAGGAACATGGAAGGATCACCTTCCTTTAGTGGAGTTCGCCTACAACAATAGCTACCAAGCCACCATAGGCATGGCACCCTTTGAGGCTTTATATTGAAGACCATGCCGATCACTAACTTGTTGGTGGGAGTCTACAGACAAGCTCGTACTTGGGCCTGACATGATCAGAGAAACTTCAGAGAAGGTGGACTTGATACGAAGACGAATGAAGATCACACAAGATAGACAGAATTCCTACACTGATAAAAGAAGGACCGACCTTGAGTTTGAGGTTGGAGACAGGGTTTTCCTTAAAGTATCTCCTTTGAGGAATGTCGTTCGCTTTGGGTCTACAGAAAAATTGGCACCAATATTTGTAGGGTCATTTCCTATCATTGGAAGCATTGGGAAGATGACTTATAAAGTAGAGCTTCCCGAAAGATTGGCTGGAGTTCATAATGTTTTTCATGTTTCACATTTACAAAAGTGCTTACGTGAGTCGGCAGAAGTGGTGGAGCCAAATATACTAGAGGAAATAGAAGTGGAGCGAGAAGCGACGGTGGGAAGAGTTCCAACTCGTATCTTGGATACAGAAGTTAAAAGGCTACGCAATCGTGAAGTCAATCTAGTTAAAGTACAATGGAGTGATGCAGAGGAAGACGCAACTTGGGAGACCGAGGACAAGATGCACGCAACCTACCCTTATCTTTTTGAGGGTACATCTTTGATATCTTGTTTTCCATAAAGTTTATGCTTGCTTATATCTATCCTTTTAAGTATATCTCCTCGGTCCTAGTCTTGATCGCTAGGTAGAAACCAATGGATGTAAACATGTATCTAAAACATGTTATGATTAATGGTTGCAAGTGGTTGCTCGTGGATGCATATACACACACTAGGTACTAGATCGGCTCAGTCACTTTCATATTGCATATGCATATATGTATTTATATATGGATTGGAACTTGATGTGTTGTCACGTGGACGTTGCATTTGTATGGATGATTGTGCACTCATGTAGGAGTTACAAAATAAGATTAGGAAAAATTGCATATATGATGGACTCATAGAACCGACATGATTCACATCATGGAGGTCAACTGAATCAGTGGATCGCTGATTTTGCATTAGATAGGGACATATACACACACTATGCATATGATCATGAAAGCATTAGAAATCTTTTTAAGGACAGTGGATGTCTGTGATTGATGGTTGAGTAGATGGATGTTGGATGTTAGGATACATTCTTCTTAACTTAGAGATTTCGGGGACGAAATCCTTTAAGGAGGGGAGAATGTAACACCCCGTATTTTTTGTAAACATTAAAGTAACGAATTAAAGAATACTTAATTTCAAATGTGGGAAATAAGGGAAACAGTTACGCCATTGCGTTTGTCTCGGAATTCTGCTTGAGATAGAGTCTGAGTTTGCGTGAATCGGACTCCGTAAGAAGAAGTTATGGAGTTTAGAAGATTTCAAGTTCAAGCAGAAAATAAATATAAATAAATATAAACAATAAAAAGAAGTTCAAAATTCAAAATCAGGAGTGGGAAATTTCCCGCTTAGGGTGTCGACCCCTCCCAGGGGGAATCGACATAGGTGCCGACCCCCCTATAGGGGAGTCGACATAGGTGTCGACCCCCCTGTAGGGAGTCGACCCCTCCCAGATCCAGCTACTGTGATGAATTTTTACAGCCCTGTGCTGATGTGGCCTTCTCTGATTGGCCAATGACTGATTTTTGAGGTATTAGGGCATATGTGTCATGCTACAGTTGCTGGATAACACTTCTCTTTGGTTTGATGGCTCCGATTTCTCCTAGACTAATCTAAAGGCTAGAATTGCACCTAAACTTCTATATAATCACCCCGAACCTCAGCCCTAGAACTCATTCTATAAAGCCGTCATGCTGTTCGTCTACAAACTGTCATAGCCTCCATCCATCTACCCCAAACTAGAGAATCAAATTCAAACTAGGAATCAATTAGAAGAACCAGAGAATCAAACGTCTACATCAAAGGATAACTTTTCAAACTCAGAAATCAGATCCCAGAAATCAAGATCCAACCTTTATCTATAAGTACAGTTATTGTTTAGATGTGAACACCTAATAAGAAATCATGACTATAATAACTGGATCTAGAACTATGCCTAATTCTATTCGTGCCTATCCTTTTGTCAATTCTGAATTGCTCATGCCTATTGGACTGTTGTGACTGACATAGTAAAGCCTATCATGCCTATTGTACTATTGTGACTGACATAGTAAAGCCTATCATGCCTATTGGACTGTTGTAACTGACATAGTAAAACCTATCATGCCTATGAGACTATTGGGACTGATACCATTGAACCTATCATATCGTATTAAATTTGTGGTTCTTTTATGTATGTAAGTTACATGCTAAGTTATGTTCATACATGTTATATGTTTAGATCCAAGCTAGTACCCATGTTTGAGATCTATATAAGTTCATGTTTATACAATTAGACTTATGCTAGTTCGCATGTCAGTTGGATCTAATTTAAATGCAAGATCACGTTTATATGCTTAACTAAGTTTATGTCGTTTTATGCCGAATTTATATTACACATATTGATCTATGTTGTTTTATGCCTGTAGGAATGTTACATGTCCCTTTTCTTTTCCCTTTTTGTTTACGAGTTAGGCTAATTTGCGAGCCTAACGTTCTATGTGAATTGTGCGAACGAATAATGGGGGAGATGTTGGGGGGAAAATATTAAATTACATGCTATCGACATAGATTGGCTAATCATAATCATGTAAATGATTAGTAGCATGAAATCACTACACCAGAAAAGACCTTTGGTAGCGTTTAAAAAACGCTACTACAGATCCCGCAACTAAAAGTCTGTAATTTTTTGTTGCGTTTCCATAAACGCTGCCAAACTAAAGCAACCAAAAAATTTCTACAGCGTTTAAAATATCCAACCAAACCTAACATTTTTTTGTTGCGTTTTTGCTTTGTCCTTTTCTTTGATTTTCTGTAGCATTTATTTTCTGTAACTAAAAACTTTTCATTGCGTTTATTTTATACCACAATAAATTCAAATAATACTTTACGTTTGTTTTAGTAGCATTTCAGAAATGCTGCTGAAATGTATTGATTGTTTTGTAGCATCTTTAAATGCTACTATATACTGTTAATGGCTTACATTGTTTCAAGCAAGCAGCTTTGTAATAGTCATACCAAAATAAAAAACAATCATATACTTATCATATTCAAACCAAAAAACAACCAATCATAAAATAAACATATTCAAATAATTGATAACACGTTAATTACATAAGTATTATCCATAACTATTTAGATACTAGTTGTTTGACAAAATGAGCAAGTTCACATACCACAAGCATTCTCAAAGAGTTTTACTTTAGTACCGACTAATATCATAATACATATAACAATTGAAGTCACGTCCATTGTTGGTGATGGTCTTTACTTTGGAAAAGCTAATTACCTGTAAGCACATTCGATAATCAACAATAAGTATTTTTCATGAATTATCAAATAACATTCAAATATTGTTAATTGGTTGTTATTAAAACAAACACATAAATAATCAAGTTGAATATTAAATAACATTCAGGCAATATTGTACATTATAAAGATAGATACGGTGCATTTAAAATATGGTGTTCTCATGTGTTCCTATGCAATCATCTACAAAACACCAAATAAGATAAATAACAAATAGATAGATATGGTGCATTACATACAGGTACAATTGCTTGAAGCTCAAAACAGCAACTTGTATCATATAAATATAATCATTTAGTTAACTTAGTTAATTTTTCTATTATTATTAAAATTTAATTAATTTTTATAAATTTAGTTATTTTTTATAAATCAAATTAATTTATCATCATCATTATTATCTATGAAAATTTGTTAAATTAGTTATATTATTACTATTTAGAAAATTTTAGTTAACTTAAAATTAGTTAACTGTATAAAACCTGAGTAATTATAACAACACTTAGAAAAAATGATTTTAACTATCATAAACTATTTATACTTTCAATTTTAACAAAACTTAGCAAAAAATTATAGAACTATCATAAACTATTTATACTTTCAATTATTCAAATGTATACCATGATCTATTAACCATTGAGTAAGAAATTGAAATTGGATGTGAAATTCATATAAAATAAGGTAGGAATATCCAATATTTCTTCAAGTTATTTTAACTGGGGCAATAATTTAGAAATGCAAGGTGTAAAACATGCTTTAACACATCCCCCAACCCCTTAAAGTTATTCTAACAGTGGGTGTTAACAATTGAGAATATAAATTTAAAACCTAATAATTATATAAGAAGTAATTTTAAATAATTTTAGTAAATGATTACCATTGATCATAATCTTCGTTGCCTATTGATACAGTAATTAATTATTATCTGCATAATCTCCATGCTGATCTGGTCAAATCATATTTCCAGCTGAATACAATAAGGGAAAAAAAAATACTTAAGAGAGATCCACCACTGAATTAATAAAAGAAACACTAACCTTTACCCAATTTTCATCCATTGCGTCCAACCATATATCCTGCAATATCATCAAAGCCATTCGCTAGCAGTCTCCTCTTATCTGCAACCACACACTCCTGTAAATCATATATAAACAATTTTCCCTGTACATTATCAACAACCGTACACTACACACAAATTAACATTTAAACACCAACAACTAGCCTACACCATGGCAACTGAGCACATCAGCTACAACTTCCTCAACTATCATAACAATCTCCATCCCCTGCTGCCTTCATCACCTCTAAGTCTAACATATGCAACACTTCCATTGCCCACAAACTTCAACTTCTGTCCACATCACAATACTATCCCCCTGTAGTCACCAGTACTCAATTGCACTCATCTTTATCAAAAAAATTAAACTCATAGCAGCCCCACCCAATACTATCTCCACCCGAATCCATTAGACCATTCAACCTTCTCACTTCAAATGGAACTTCAACTGCTCCTTATTCACATGCACCACAAAAACTGCATCGCAATCCCATAACCACTCTCTACAACCAACCTTCACTAAAAACAATCCAGAAGAAAAAATATCTATGAAGCTACACAGGGTTCAACTAAGCTACCAGATGGTCCAAATAAGGCATAAGAGGGAGTTTCTAGTTTAACATATGCATCTTTAAGGTAAGGGGAAATGCCAAAAGTAAGCATGCTTGCAAATTCTAGTCATCTACATTTGAAAAACTACGATTTCTACTAAATTTGATGGCTACAAAAATAAACGCCTTAAGGTTGAAGAAAAACTAGTGCTAAAAGCACCGATTAATTGGATAGAATAGAATATTGTAAAGAGGCCACCTTTGCACTATCCGTCCAAATGCTAGTAAGCTGTTTAAGCAGGTAAGGACTACCATCCCATAGTCTTTAGTGTACGGATTTTGCAGGAAGAATTGAACTGAACCGCTTATAATTCTTCCTATTCATAACACACTCTTTCATGCGTTCGGATGTCTGCAACCATTTGTGCAAACTAAGTCAATATCCTGCAAGTATAATGTCTTTACGATGATTGTAATAAAGCACTACCCATAATGTGGAATGAGTCCATGTCCTGCATATTTAGTTACCATATTGTCTTCTGCAGCCTTCACACTTCTGGATAATTCAGAGCGCATTTCTCTTTCAAGTTGGCATCAGTTAAGACAAAACTAATAGACACATAAATAGAATGTACAAATATATATTTACTAGCATAAATCTCACCATATTGTGTTTTAGACCCTTGTGAAATTGAATGTGAAATTCATGTATTAGGCTTACTCTTTTTCAGCTTTTGTTTCAGTCTTTGGCGTTTCTTCCATGCCATTAAAAATTGCAGAATCTCCTCCATGGATTTAGTTTTAGATACACTCAATTTGTCGAGCAATTCAAATGCAGAATTCGTTTCATTGTTGTTTTTGTCCTCGGTCTTTGCTAATGATTCAGCTATAGTTTTACTCATTTTCATGATTCTTTTTCTTAATTTCAATAGGGCCAAAACATTTATTCCTTAACCTCCCCCTCTGGATAGTCAGTTGCATGCCAAATTGGAAACTTTTCACTGTCAGCATGCTCCTATGCCTTAGTAGCCGAAAACACCTAATAATTAGCATAAATCATGAAATGAAATTATATGACAAACTTGTCTAACAAATAACTAAACCTGGATGTTTAAACTATGATTCCAGTTAATACTAACGGTAACTTTTTTTTACATCAAGTCATACAAAGTAAATGATCATAGTCCACGGCTAATGCAAATTACACAGATTTAAATGGTAAAGGAAATCCCTGTACAAAATATAAGCACATCATTTGGAATAGAAAATGTAAACCGACAACAGTTGCACATAAAACATCAAAACATGCCACAAAAATAAATGAGCCAAAATGATAGGTGATTGATCGTATAACATTAAGCCTTCTCACTAGAAAAAGACCGGAGCTAGACACATCAATTAATTGCCACAATGCCTGACTATTACTGTACTTGTATCAAAAAGTTTAGTTTGTAAAACAAACAAATTCACTAAGCATAACCAACAAAGCCCTTCAAAGTCCCATAATATGCATATATGCCACTGGTAAATGTGACTAGCACATACACCTTCTTTTTTTCCTCTAATGGAATCGAACTTGCCAGTTGAGCTATAACTCAATGGCCCTACCTGTTTTAAGTCATATAGCACAAATATTGACGTGCATGTGCATGTGGCTTTTTCATCTTATTTTTCTTGTCTTATTTTCCTTTTTTGTTTTTATTTTGTGGATAAAATAGCATTGCTAAGATTCTGGACTAATAATTTACAAGCATTTCAAATAAAAAAAATTAACAAACTAAAAGTGACATTGAAATAGAGTAATCACTCACTGAATATGGGTTCAATGAAGATTTTGTTCATCTGGCATATGTTCATAGCATGAAAAAAGAGGTTAGCACTCCAAATGGATTTGGTAGAATATTGGGAAAGGGGGATATAAATTTGGAAATGTAGTACCATTTTAAGTTTTGATTTCAAGCACAAATAAATAATACCCTACAATACAAAATAGTTAATTATTGTAAAATGAGGTAATATTATGTAATGAAGGAAATATACAACTATGTATCAGATAAATCTTAGGAGCAGGCAGTGATATAAATGCTTCTCTAAAAATACGTAAACAAATCAAAGTTTCTCGATCCGTCTTGTAAATGCAAGATATCATACATTTTATGCATGCATCGATATTTCTTTACATAAATCATGATTAATAGCAGGAAATAAAGTAGATTAGATTTTATTTAGATTGCATTCCATTTCTCAATATTAATTATATCTTGGCTTTAGAAAACATGATAACACTGATGATGGTTGAACCGTATATGCTAATATGCATGACAATATACTACAATTTAGACTTGGTTATTTCGATTAAAAACTTAACCTGTAGAAAACTATAATGAACCTTATATCAGCTGCATAATATAAAATTAAAATTCTAGATTGAGGTTTGAAACTTCTTATAAATCGTAGGTACTATAAAAACAGAAAAGTTGTTGTTTCCCTTCTTTAACAAATTCACTTCATAAAATTTAATTTAAGCCCATCAAAAATTGTTAGCACCTAAAATTCACTTAAAAACATTGGAATGACTAAAATTATGGCAAAACTTAAATTTCAATGATTTTGATATTGAATGAGAACATAAACATAAAGAGGAATTACCTTGCATTGCATACTAAGAATGTTCTATATTGAATGAGAACCCATTATGGAAAATACATTGGTACAAATTATACTGTTACAGTCCAGTATTCTGTTTGTGATGTGCCCTAAGTGTCTAGTTGTGCAAGTAGATAAATATGTTTATATGTTGACACTTCAACTATTTCTCTTGAAAATTTACCGGATCACGCAGCCGAAGTTGAATAATTGTATTGCATAATGTAAAAGCTCGCCTAATTCGTTGAATAATTGCATTATAACTACATGACCCAGTTTCAATTTAAAGCTTCAAAATTCAGAACACGTCAATAATCATAGCAATGACTATTGTAAAAAGAAAATTGAAACTGGAAACAAAGCATCCACCGTTGCATACATATGAAAAGTAACCAACAAATAAAAGTCATTTAATAATAGTTATATTTAACATTCACAATATGGCATAATGTGAAAGATATCAATTATTAACCATGACAGCGCAACAAATAAAAAATATATGAAAAAATTTATATGCATTATTGACTAACCCAAAAGCCTTTCAAGGCTGAGGAGGGTAAGTTGGTAATTGGCTAGCTGAGGAATTTTCCTCTGGTAAAATATTACATACCTGGTTATAAATGACTAAAATTTTCCATTCATTTCAATCAGACTTTAAAACATGGCAAGAAAGAATGAAGCTCAAATGCAGTAGTTCAAATGTAGTAGAAGTTCTCTATTAGCTTCCCCACTGTCCCCAAGCATGCATTATATTGTAATTTTAGTTCATAATAAATGGTGCACAATAAAGATTTATTTCACAAAATTTATCAATACAATATCCAAGATAACCATATACCAAAAACCCAAATATAATGTAAAAATAAGGTGTCATATGAAAATTCTCAACACTTGTTTCAAGATACATGTTGCTAAAGTTGGATATGTAATCGCTTATGAGCATACCATAACATTAGATTGTTGTTGGATATTGAATTCAAAGTTTCAATCCAACATTCATCACGTTACAAATAAATACGAACCAATGTACGGGAATGTACAATGGATGATGTAGGCATATAAAGGGAATGTGCACTGAAACATTTATAGTTCCGACTATGTAGGTTTTGGATATAACTAAATGAAATAATGGAATGCGAGCAAAAACAAAAAGAAAGTGAAACCATACAAATGAATAAATCTAAGTCTCATCAGCTAAACCTAGGTGCAGAATGAGAAAAATTTACCAATTGATGTAAGCCATCGCAAATAAATACCAAAAACAAAAAGTTTGCAAATGGAACAAATACTATTTGGTTCCATGTACGAGAACATTGTTTCATAGTGATCCGCGTGTAATATTGAAATTGCAAACAAATTTTAAATATCAACTCAAAATTGGCCTATACACAAGAAACACATAAATCCTATAATATCAAGAAGACTAATCAGTAGATTATCATTAAAGGTTGAACATAAAAATATCGCTTATCAACTCATATTTGCGCACTGGAAGATTATATAAAAATAAACAAACAGAAAAGCCATTTTGCATGAAAATATACTGAATAAAATGTGAAATCATGTAGAAACATGAATATACACTATGTAGAAGTCATAAATTATTTTTTGATAATGCACAAATGTTTTTGTTATAGACAAACTTGTGCAGCATCTGAAATTAACAACATAACAAGACCACTAGCTTATGACATTATAAAAAACCAATGACTGGCAACAATATAAAGATTGTGTCTAAAATGTTTTTTCAGTTAGTAAAAATAATATGGATGAATTTATAAGTTTATTCAGGGTACTTTGAATATAAACAAGTCATATCAGATATGTTTGTTTTTTTCAGAGCTTATCAACCAAACATGTACATTGTTTCATGCAGTCAAGGTGAGTACCATGAGAATATCATATTTGATTTAATTGCACCAACTAATTTTAATCTACCATTTTATAATATTTTTTGGCTGCTAATATGCCATTGAACAAATTTAATCATCACATTTGCAGAACACAAATGATATGTACTAGAGCTTATGTGAAGAATGCAATTTGCCCTGTTTTAGTTTTTTTTAAAAAAAACTTGTTCCAAAAATCTATTACTGAGGTGTGCACATAAATAGTCAGTGATCACAAATAGCCGCGATAATGACAAACAAAGAAGGAGAATGCCCATTTGGAAGCATTTGTGGAGCCAAACAGATGGTTGCCATATCAAGGGCGTACCTCAAAAACACACAAGCACACACAATTTTGTGAGATAATCTAGTTTACTATTATTGAAAAACACAGATAATAAGTCTGAAAAGATGCAATGTCACATGCTTAAACAAACGTACTGCATATATGCGAAGTTAAAGGAAATGGAAAATAACCTCAAGGCGCAAGCCACAAACAAACTGAGAATGTAATCTGAAGTTTGACAACTCCATACACAGCACAATCCATGCAAGTTCAGAGAATGCTACAGATAACAAGTCAAACTTTGATGATGTCTAACAAGCATAAATTCTTGATGAGGCGTGTGTTTACAAATCTTCAAGTTCTTTTTTGTAATAATAATAATATTATTATTTATGACAACTTCAGATTTTACTACTACAAAATGTATAAAAACTTACAAAAGCTTCTTTGTTTGTTACTTCCAAAAGCTTCAGCAATAATATCTCGTCCAATATCTTCTAAACTAATTACTCCATTATCATTGACACTAGCTTCCGATCTTTTCTTTTTAGCAACTGCTATTAAAGCCATCATATTCGCAAAGGTTGCTCAATTTCAAAACAAAAAAGAAAAAGAAAAAACAAGGCAAAATAAAACAGTCAAAATTTTTATATTAAAATCAAGCAATCTTCATTTTTAACAAACTGACACAACCCAAGTTTGCTTGGATTTAAAGACACTGGGTAATTTATTAAATTAGCAAACTAAAGGTAAGCTCAGTTAAGAAACTTAGTTGCTTGCTCAGATAGGAAACTGAGTTGTTCCCTCTTGTTTGAAACAAAGGTGAGCTCAGTTAGGAATCTGAGCATTCTCGGTATTTAGCTCCGAACTGAGTGAACTGTGCACGCGCTCAGTTAAAAAAACAAGCTTATTAGAAACTGAGATTATTTTCTCAATTAAGGAACTGTGCTCGGTTTCTAACTGAGTTGTTCTCTTAGTTTGCAGTTGAGTTGTCTTCTCAGTCTGCAACTGGTAAATATTCAGCTTCAAACTGAGCATAATTCAGTTACCAACTATTCCAAATGCATGGTTTCACGCTTAACGAAAAATGAGCTTAAAAGTTATTTCTTCCATTGTGACACTTCGTCAAAATAACTATATATTTTTCGAGAACATTTATAACTATATAACGTTTAACAATCACCCAATTTTGTTCAAACATACAAAAATTAGGTGACAATCATCAAATAATTAACATTATTAAAAATAATATTTAAGGTTAAGGCTCATAAAGCGAACCTGCATTTATTACATTGAATAACTGAGGCCTCCAGCTGTAAGCATATAAGCAAGAGGGAAGTTGTGACTAATGGTATATATCAAGCACTCTACCTTTTGGACTAGATATATAGGCACAAATTGCTCTTTTCATTTTATGTTTTATTTTTTATATTATATACTTCCGGGTGCCAAATAATTTCTAATGTCTCACACTACATGTTTATGACTTATCAGCTCAAGCTTTGTGTCCAGTAATATTTTTTATATTTAAAATACTCATAATGTTAATTTGTTGTCTGCTCGTTGAGTGGATTCATGAATTGGTGAACTAAAAATTGGGAACTACATGAGTAAGCCCATGAGAACCCATTCTCATACATTAATTGAATTGGGTTTCCATTATTATATATAATCCATTGATTTCTTTGTCAAATCTGTTACTCTCCATAAGACTTTTTGTCCACATTTTCCTTTAATCTTTAAAAATAACATAAAGCATCAAATTAAGTGGTCATGCTCATACTTACGTCATGATCTATGTTTAACTTATCAAAAGGCGTAACAACTATATTGCCTTTTTATTCAGTCTCACAACTTCGTTCTAGAATTTCATGAGCTTGGTTTCCAATGCTTTTACACACACACACACACACACACACACATATATATATATATATATATATATATATATATATATATATATATATACACACACATACACACACACGTACATACATACATACGTACATACATACATACATACACACACACAAACACACACACACACACACACACACACACACACACACACACACACACACACACACACACAACAATGCTAGACAAGTAAAAGAGAAGTAAACCTTGCTTATTACCACTGACATTAGGGCTAACAGGGATGTCCAGATTGTGCGTGCAGATTTGAACAAGTCGAGCAGCAAATTCAGGATGCACTCCAAAAGAAAGCAAGTAGACTTTGGACAGTTTATGCCTACTCTGATTAGAAGTGACCTCTCCCCTTGGTTTATGAGGCTGCACTCAGATCAGACTCTTCTCCACTAAGCTATCAAACCTCTATCCTCGAGCAAGCACACTATTAATTATTTTATGCTGCAAGGACAATATTTTCTTCAAGCAAACTGTTTTACATTAATATATTTAATGTTTCTCATTCGTATTTATGCTACACTCTAGGGTAATTTGACTTTCAACTTACATCGCCAAAACACTAACCAGGCTTTATTTCATGTCAGGGTCAAAATGCATCAAAACATCATAATTGGCAACTAGTTAAATGACGAACGAGTCAATACCTAGGTTGTATATTGCTTGAATTCTGCAAATTAATAAAACTTGAGTTGCTATGTGAGTTTGACAATTCAAACTTGGGTTTTGCAAATTATTAGAGCTTAAGTTGTGTGCTGCTAAGCTCAAATCTAGGTATTGAATGTTATATATAATTTGGTCCTAAACATCAGCATGAACTATAGGATTCACAGAATAAAACATCATTAGTTTACTCTACTTAATGCATCAAACTCTTTGAGTAAAATAGTATTAAACTCTCTTTTGCTTACATCGTCTCTGGAAAAAGTTTAGTGTTTGGAGGCTCGCTACATTTAGATAAGTATTAGCAATTCAGTACCTGTAAAAGATACTAAGGGGGCTTAAGGCTTATAGATCGCCTAAAGGATATAAGCTTCTCTCTACAAAAGAGGAAAATAGATGCACAATCATTAGCAGCTTGGAAATTTTGTTAGTAAGAATTTGCGATACATGAAATATAGTAGCAGGTTCTTACTAACAAAATTCTAACTAACAACGATAAAAGCCTAGTCTAAATATGAATTTGTTTCCATAATTGAACAAAGATCGAAAGCAACACTTCGAAATGGAAAATTGAAGGAATAGATTAAAAATGGCAATAATAACCATAGAAATTAAAACCAAATAAAAGCCATTTACCTGTGAAATTTGAACAGTAGATGATAAACTTTGAGTTATATGATTAAACAAAAAAAATCAATTTAGGTTTGGCAAACTTCAGATCAAATAAAGAATAAATCAAAGCATGTATCAAAAAAGTTACCTATGCAAAGCAATCCATGTTTCTCCTCTTTTCTAGGGCTTTCACGATACACATGAAAGCAGTGGAAGAAAAGGGTAAAGTTACATTCTGAGACGGCCCGCCCCGCACCAACCGACATTTACTCCAAAGGTGCGCTGTACACATGTCCAGTTAGCACGGAACGGGTCGTCAGAAGGAAAAGAAAGAAGGAAATGAACATACAAAGAACCTGTAGAATGTCACACAGCGCATAGAACAAAATATAATAATAACATACTTGACATAAAACAGGAGAGACAGTGCATAAGCTGAAAATCAGAACTAAACATCATAGCAGCGGAAATCCAAAATACAGCTTATTACAACTTTCAAACTGTCTCAAAGCAAAAGTAAGATAAATGAGGTGCACTACTAATGCCCAAGTAGCGACCACCAACGACACAGGGAGAATGTGCGTGTATATATATATATATATATATATATATATATATATATATATATATATCATACGTGGAAGCCTCCTGCCCGCCTCCGAATCAGCTACTCGCGCACCACCAGCTAACCTGTCTCTAGTCTGCTCGTGTGAGCACCCAGAGTAATAAGAGGAGACATAAAACTCTGGGTCATACATAAAGCCTGGTATGAGCGATAAGCATCTAAAGTGAACAATAACAGGTAGACTAAAACATACCTGAACCTGGACCTGCAACCAAAGAGTTAGCACTACATAATGTACAACACTCTAAGGTACTATATCAAACGGTGTAAAGATACGGAGGTGGGGGAGGTGTGCATGTCATAGGGATGGCAAACAATCAAACATAGCATCCATCCTCACATCTCTCACTCAGTGCATAAAGCATACGATATTCACCACTTCGATCACCCAACATGCCTTGCTACGATCACTCTGCCCCCATGAATTCATAAATGGCTTCACTGCACTGATAACATAGCCACTAATCATTTGCTAGGTCCACTTTGCCCCATGGAATCACAAGAACCCCACTGCACTGGCTCATAGCCTTACCAATCCTTACTATGTCCACTTTGACCCATGGAGTCACAAGAACCCCACTGCACTGGCTCATAGTCTTACTAATCCTTACTATGTCCACTTGCCCCATGGAGTTATTCACCCCATCTGCGCTGATTCATAGTCTTACTACGCATCACCTTGCCCCTTAGGTCATAATGACCCTACTGCACTGATAACGTAGTCTTGCTACCATCACCTTGCCCCTCAGGTCATAATGACCCTACTGCACTGATAAGTAGCCCATCATTCATTCTTAGTGGTGAATCGAAGTTATGAACGTCGACAACTCCTTAGCACACGTCCCGCAGCAAAGTCCAACCATGAAGTGAACTCATTGGTTCCCAACTGGATCCTGAGCTCTAACTTCCATTTGGACTACCTTTGCGTCTCGGGTTATTGGTCAATACTGGGTCGGGTCGGGTTCCTTCTCAAGCCATCGGTTCGGGTCGGGTATCCTCCATCTGTTCGGGTCGGGTCTTCTCTTGGTGCGGTTCGGGTCGGGTGTCCTCCGTCGGTTCGGGTCGGGTGCTTCACCTCGGGTCGGGTCGGGTGTCATCTCCCCTTCAGCTCGCGCCTCCGTTCCGATCCGTCCTCTCGATCCGATCCGATCCCAGTTCAGCTAGCGTGGCCTTCCTTTTTGCCACTTTTCCCCAAGTGTTGGGTTCCGATCCGATCGGATTCTTTGCTCAGTCCAACATATCCGATCCGAGCCCCATATCCGATCCGAACCCTGCACTGTTTTCTGAAACTGTTCCAGTAAGTGTTTACGCCATTCGACGACATTTTCGACCATTCTAACTATTGAAATCAATCACAAAGCATTTCATACAGTCATAGCAACATGCATAATCAACCACAAACATCAAAACATCAACATGATAGGTTAAAATGGATCAAACATACCCAAAATCTCATATTTTCCCTTAAGCATGTTTAGGTGAAACTAATGATAGGATTAGCAAAACTTAACCAAATTAACCCAAATTCATATCAGAGGTCTAAAACATCATTTAGGAATTTATGAACATTTTTCCCGAATTTTATCATGCTTAAATTCGCTAATTAACACTAATCACTCCTAATTAGCCATAATTAGTGTAAAACTATGCAAATCACTCACCTTAGCCACAAATAAAATAAGATCTGAAATAATTCTCTGATTTGATATGAATCTCAATGCCAAACAGCAGCTCCTATGTTTCTTTGGTGAAGATCTTCCTTGATTAGGGGTTGCTAAGCTTAATCCTTGACCAAAAGATGATTTGGAGGTGATTTAGAGGTTGGAGGCCATTTTTAGGGTTCCTTGGTGATAAGTGGAGGCTAGAAAACTGAAATGGAATGATCCTCTATCTCATTTCAGCCTACCCATAACCCTAATCCCGAAATGGGTTATGGGCCTACTCACTAATCACCCGGTTTGGCCCGGTTAAGCAGTTTTTCACCCTCCAAACCTTGTTTCAGCCATATCTCCCAAACAGTAAGTCCGTTTGGCTATTATGACCACTCTACGGAAAGGTAAACCATCAAACGAATCAAATGGAAGTGGTTTCAGGTCAAAATTCATTTCCAATCAAAAGTTATGGCCAAAACAGTACCAACTAGGGGCAAAATAGTCATTTAAAAATCGACAAAAATCATGAACATGGGAAATGACTCTAACAGATGTTTCCCAAAGTTACATGACCATACAACTTTACATGGGAAAGAAATAAATATTCTACAATCCTATGATGTGTAGAATACGGGTCGTTACACTCTCCCCCCCTTAAGAAATTTCGCCCCCGAAATTCCCTAATCAAAACACACACAAAGGTCCCGCATGCCTATCAACCATAAAACAACCATCAAACATGCAAAACAAGTGAAATAAGTATATCCTAGCTTGCGGAATGACTAAATCGCAAGGTAAATCTTACCAGGCAAAGAGTTCTGGATATGCCTTCCTAATGCTCTCCACTGTCTCCCAAGTACAATCATTCTCGTCCTCGCCCCACTGAACCTTGACTAGCTTCACCGCCTTCCTTCGAAGTTGCTTCGTATCGTGCCCCACAATACGATTCGGCTTGCGGTTCTCAACCGCCTCGGGTTCTACCTCGAAGTCCTCTAACTGATCAGGTGAAATAGTCATATCTGAGTCGTGAACGAACTTCCTTAGTTGGGAAACATGAAATACATTGTGAACTCCCGCCATTTTCTCTGGTAAGCCAACTCTATATGCCAAATTCCCGACTAGTTCAAGAACATGGAATGGGCCAACAAATCTTGGTGCCAACTTGCCTCTCCTACCAAATCGTATCACGCTCTTCAACGGAGAGATCTTAACGAACACCAAGTCACCAACGGAGAATTTCAAGTCTCTTCTCCTCTTATCAGCATAACTCTTCTGCCTATTTTGGGCAGCTTTCATTCTTTGCTGAATGATCTTAATCTTATCCGACGTTTCTCTCACCACATCTGGTCCAAGCACAAACTTCTCGCCAGTCTCTATCCAACATGATGGTGAGTTGCACGGTCTTCCGTACAAAGCTTCATATGGAGCCATACCGATACTGGATTGGTAGCTATTATTATATGCAAACTCTACTAGATGCAAGTGGTCATCCCATGATCCACCAAAATCCAATATACAAGCTCTCAAGAGATCTTCCAATATACGATTCACCCTCTCCGTCTGACCGTCGGTCTGAGGATGATATGCGGTACTGAGATGTAATCCTGACCCTAGAGCCTCTTGTAAGCTCTTCCAAAACCCACTAGTGAACAACGGGTCTCGGTCACTCACAATGCTTTTGGGTACTCCATGAAATCTCACTACCCACTTCATATACAATTCTGCCAACTTGGCTGTCGTTCTGGTCGATTTGACTGGTATAAATCTTGCGCTCTTAGTCAATCGATCCATAATTACCCAAATGCTATCATATCCCGATCTAGTCCTTGGTAAACCATCGATGAAATCCATCGAGACTTGCTCCCATTTCCATTCGGGAATTTCTAATGGTTGCAACAAACCACTAGGCTTCTTTTGCTCGGCTTTAACTAGCTGGCAATTCCTGCATTTGGATATAAACTTCCCAACGTCTCTTTTCATCCCTTCCCAGTAGTAAGTCTGTCTCATGTCTCGATACATCTTGTTACCACCGGGATGTATAGTCAGTTTTGAGTGATGACATTCTCTAAGAACTTCATCTCTCAAACCATTCACGTTGGGCACAACTAGTCTTCCATTCTTCTGAAGCCATCCATCTCGATCAAGCCCATACACATTCATCTCCTCATCGATACCCATCTCTAACTTGGAGATGATTTCTAATAGATTAGGATCGTCCCTCTGGTTGGAACCAATCCGCTCTATCAAAGTGGGTCTGATCGTCAAACTAGCTAGCATGACTGGATCCAATTCGCACTTTGGTCTGAAATCAAACCCTGCGATATACTCCAGTTGCTTCCACTCAAGAAACATTGCCCCTAAGCTGGCATGTCTCCTACTCAAGGCATCGGCTACCGCATTACCTTTCCCAGGTGTATATGCGATATCAAAATCATACGAAGCCAAGAACTCTAACCACCTCTGCTGACGGAGATTCAGATCCTTCTGGGAGAAGAGATACTTTAACGATTTATGGTCGGTAAACAACTCAAATCTTTCTCCCAAGAGATAGTGTCTCCACATCTTCAGCGCAAACACAATCACTGCTAATTCCAAATCATGGGTAGGATACTTCTTCTCATGCGGCTTTAGCTATCGACTAGCATAAGCTACAACCCTACCTCCCTGCATCAATACAGCACCCAGTCCGGTACCACAAGCATCCGTGTATACCGTCATCTCTTCATTCCCTTTAGGAATGACTAACACTGGCGCATGCGTCAACTTCTCCTTTAGACTCTTGAAGGCATCCTCACACACTCTGTCCCAGACGAAGGACTGATTCTTCTTAGTCAACTGAGTCAACGGTGTTGCTATCTTGGAGAAGTCCTGGATAAACTTACGATAATATCCAGCTAATCCCAAGAAACTTCTCACATCTATTACATTCTTGGGTGTAGGCCAATCCTGTACCGTAGCCACCTTCGCAGGGTCCACGGCAATACCACTCTCTGAAACAACATAACCCAAGAATCTTACTTCCCTTCTCCAAAAATGACACTTAGAGAATTTTGCTTTCAATTGGTGTTTCCTCAACACCTCCATCACTATCCTCAAGTGCCCCTTGTGTTCCTCCTCTGTCCTTGAGTAAACAAGGATATCATCCACGAACACAAGAACAAACTTATTCAACTGATCTCTGAATACTCGATTCATAAGATCCACAAAGTAGGCTGGTGCATTGGTCAACCCAAATGGCATGACCAACCACTCATAAAATCCAGACGGCATCCTAAATGCCGTTTTCGGAACACTCTCATCCGCTACTCGAAGCTGATGAAATCCTGTCGCGAGGTCCAACTGGGAGAACACTCTTGCTCCTTCCAGCTGATCAAACAAATCATCTATCCGCGGTAGAGGATATTTATTCTTCCTCGTCACCTTATTCAACTCGCGATAGTCCACACACAAACGAAGGGAACCATCTGCCTTAGTGGCAAACACAACTGGTGCTCCCCACTCGGAGACACTCCTTCTAATCAATCCCTTCTTCAAAAGATTGCTGACTTGCACCCCGAGCTCTCGCTGCTCCCTTGGTGCCATACGACGAAGTGGCATCACTATAGGTCTGGCATCTTTCTCTAAATCAATACGGAACTCAATCTCTCGGTGTGGTGGAAGCCCGGTCACCTCCTCGAAGACGTCCGGATACTGGCCAACCACGGGCACATCTGACAACTCATCTTACGGGATGTCGAGGGAATTTACAAAACTAGCCATAACCCCATCACTGGGTAGACTACCAAACACTACCCTCCGCCCATCATCCGCCCTCACTGTCACCAAAAAGCCCTCACAGTCTACCACCACCCCGTATCTTTGGAGCCAATCGACTCCCAATATAATGCCATACCCGGTAAAGCCCAAAACAAAGCAATCACATACAAACATACATCCATGACTCGATAAGACCAAATTCCTGCAAATCATACTAAGGCTAGTTGAACCACCAATCGGGTTCGTCACAACCAATGGTCTATCGACTATCTCGGGTTCCAGTCCCAACCTATCTACCAGGTCACTAGATATGAAGGAACGGGAAGCCCCAGTATCAAACAAAACTCGAACTGGTACATCATAAATAGAAAGCATACCTTGAATAACAACATTCTTTCCTTTCTCCGCCGCAGTTGGGGCATTCGACGAAGAAGGAACAACATCAATAGCATATGCTTTCACAATCTGCTTCTCCTTAAGAGGTTGCGGACACTTATCCTTCTGATGTCCCATTTGACCATAGTTGTAGCACTTCCTTTCTGCTGGCTTGGCCCGGCATTCTTTAGCATAATGGCCCTTCTTTCCACAGCTGAAGCACTCAACATCCTTCTTGCTCTTTTTCTGGCCAACTTTAGATTGGTCCTGCTTCCTCTTATTCTGAGAGCTATTCTTGCATCCACATCCTGCTTGCGGCTTTGGCCCTTCTGCAGATGCAGCCTCAGTCTTTGACTTAGGGTAAAGGCTCTCTGATCTCAAAGCTTTCCCCATGATCGATTCAAAAGTCTCATCGATGTGATTAATAAGCCTTTCCCCCAAGTATCCATCCAAACCAGTAATGAACTTCTCATTCTTCTTTTCAGGAGTATCAATAAGAGACAGTCCATACTTCGACAAAGTGTCGAACTCAGCAATATAATCAGAAACTGCCCTGCCACCCTGCTTGAGTTCCAAGAACCTCTTGAACAACACTGACTTCTGGGCAGCTGGGATAAACTTCTCGCTAAAGCGAGCCTTGAACTGAACCCAAGTAACTTGATCCTCTGGAGTAGCTGTTCTAATGGCATTCCACCAATTCATCGTTCGCCCTTGCAGCTGACGAGACGCTAGCCTTCTCTTCATCGCATCCTCAAGACCCAAGTCATCAAAGATACGATCACAGCTATCCATCCAATCTTGAACATCTGTGGCCGATTCCGTCCCATGGAACGGCTTTCCACCAAGATTAGTGTAATCCTTGCACAACTTGGCGAAATCGACCCTAGGCGCCTGCACTACTGGGCCAATACCAACTCCGGGATTGGGAACTTCCCCTTGCACTTCTCTAAGAATGTCTCTCATGAGGTTAGCAAACATCGCCCTCATGTCAGCGGCATTCCCTTGGTTGGTCCCTCTACCAGCACCCCTCGTGTCTCGGCTCATCGTCAATCTGAAAAAGGGAAACGATTAACGATCCCATAATGGTGCTAGTGCAGTGCGACTTCATTCTTATACTACTAATAGTATATATATACATAGCTTTTGAAAACCAAAGTAATCACAAATACGCGCTCTCATATACGTACTATCTCTCCCTAGTGTCTTTCCCTAGGTTAACTACGCAACCTAGAGCTCTGATACCAAGTGAGACGGCCCGCCCCGAACCAACCGACATTTACTCCAAAGGTGCGCTGTACACATGTCCAGTTAGCACGGAACGGGTCGTCAGAAGGAAAAGGAAGAAGGAAATGAACATACAAAGAACCTGTAGAATGTCTCACAGCGCATAGAACAAAATATAATAATAACATACTTGACATAAAACAGGAGAGACAGTGCATAAGCTGAAAATCAGAACTAAACATCATAGCAGCGGAAATCCAAAATACAGCTTATTACAACTTTCAAACTGTCTCAAAGCAAAAGTAAGATAAATGAGGTACACTACTAATGCCCTAGTAGCGACCACCAACGACACAGGGAGAATGTGTATATATATATATCATACGTGGAAGCCTCCTGCTCGCCTCCGAATCAGCTACTCGCGCACCACCAGCTAACCTGTCTCTAGTCTGCTCGTGTGAGCACCCAGAGTAATAAGAGGAGACATAAAACTCTGGGTCAGACATAAAGCCTGGTATGAGCGATAAGCATCTAAAGTGAACAATAACAGGTAGACTAAAACATACCTGAACCTGGACCTACAACCAAAGAGTTAGCACTACATACTGTACAACACTCTAAGGTACTATATCAAACGGTGTAAAGATACGGAGGTGGAGGAGGTGTGCACGTCATAGGGATGGCAAACAATCAAACATAGCATCCATCCTCACATCTCTCACTCAGTGCATAAAGCATACGATATTCACCACTTCGATCACCCAACATACCTTGCTACGATCACTTTGCCCCATGAAGTCATAAATGGCTTCACTGCACTGATAACGTAGCCACTAATCATTTGCTATGTCCACTTTGCCCCATGGAGTCACAAGAACCTCACTGCACTGGCTCATAGCCTTACCAATCCTTACTATGTCCACTTTGCCCCATGGAGTCACAAGAACCCCACTGCACTGGCTCATAGTCTTACTAATCCTTACTATGTCCACTTGCCCCATGGAGTTATTCACCCCATCTGCGCTGGCTCATAGTCTTACTACGTATCACCTTGCCCCTCAGGTCATAATGACCCTACTGCACTGATAACATAGTCTTGCTACCATCACCTTGCCCCTCAGGTCATAATGACCCTACTGCACTGATAAGTAGCCCATCATTCATTCTTAGTGGTGATCGAAGTTATGAACGTCGACAACTCCTTAGCACACGTCCTGCAGCAAAGTCCAACCATGAAGTGAACTCATTGGTTCCCAACTGGATCCTGAGCTCTAACTTCCATTTGGACTACCTTTGCGTCTCGGGTTATTGGTCAATACTGGGTCGGGTCGGGTTCCTTCTCAAGCCATCGGTTCGGGTCGGGTATCCTCCATCTGTTCGGGTCGGGTCTTCTCTTGGTGCGGTTCGGGTCGGGTGTCCTCCGTCGGTTCGGGTCGGGTGCTTCACCTCGGGTCGGGTCGGGTGTCATCTCCCCTTCAGCTCGCGCCTCCGTTCCGATCCGTCCTCCTCGATCCGATCCGTCCTCTCGATCCGATCCGATCCCAGTTCAGCTAGCGTGGCCTTCCTTTTTGCCACTTTTCCCCAAGTGTTGGGTTCCGATCCGATCGGATTCTTTGCTCAGTCCAACATATCCGATCCGAGCCCCATATCCGATCCGATCCGAACCCTGCACTGTTTTCTGAAACTGTTCCAGCAAGTGTTTACGCCATTAGACGACGTTTTCGACCATTCTAACTATTGAAATCAATCACAAAGCATTTCATACAGTCATAGCAACATGCATAATCAACCACAAACATCAAAACATCAACATGATAGGTTAAAATGGATCAAACATACCCAAAATCCCATATTTTCCCTTAAGCATGTTTAGGTGAAACTAATGATAGGATTAGCAAAACTTAACCAAATTAACCCAAATTCATATCAGAGGTCTAAAACATCATTTATGAATTTATGAACATTTTTCCCGAATTTTATCATGCTTAAATTCGCTAATTAACACTAATCACTCCTAATTAGCCATAATTAGTAAAACTATGCAAATCACTCACCTTAGCCACAAATAAACTAAGATCTGAAATAATTCTCTGATTTGATATGAATCTCAATGCCAAACAGCAGCTCCTATGTTGCTTTGGTGAAGATCTTCCTTGATTAGGGGTTGCTAAGCTTAATCCTTGACCAAAAGATGATTTGGAGGTGATTTAGAGATTGGAGGCCATTTTTAGGGTTCCTTGGTGATAAGTGGAGGCTAGAAAACTGAAATGGAATGATCCTCTATCTCATTTCAGCCTCCCCATAACCCTAATCCCGAAATGGGTTATGGGCCTACTCACTAATCACCCGGTTTGGCCCGGTTAAGCAGTTTTCCACCCTCCAAACCTTGTTTCAGCCATATCTCCCAAACGGTAAGTCCGTTTGGCTATTATGACCACTCTACGGAAAGGTAAACCATCAAACGAATCAAATGGAAGTGGTTTCAGGTCAAAATTCATTTTCAATCAAAAGTTATGGCCAAAACAGTACCAACTAGGGGCAAAATGGTCATTTAAAAATCGACAAAAATCATGAACATGGGAAATGACTCTAACAGATGTTTCCCAAAGTTACATGACCATACAACTTCACATGGGAAAGAAATAAATATTCTACAATCCTATGATGTGAAGAATACGGGTCGTTACACATACAAACCCATACAGCAAGTGGTATTTAAACGATGAACCTATATGTTGTAATTGACTAATTTTCTTGTAGTTATGGCAGACGCGAGAAAAACAGGGAAGATGAGAAAGGAGGAGAGTAATTTAGGGGAAGGCGGGGAGGAAAGTAATTTAGGCGGAAAAATTGGAAATAGTGGAGGGAAAGGAAAAGTAATGGGAGGCTAAACGTAACACGTTATTTTGGGCAATGTTAAATAAATGTAACCAAAACCCTTAAATACAAAATTAAAAACCACATTGGTCGCATTTACATATCAAACGCAACCAATGAATGTAATCATATGTATATTTTTTTGTAGTGAATGACATAATTTAGAGGGTAAATGGGACATGACTTGATTTGACAACGCTTGTGGATAATTTACATATAAACATGAATGGTAAATATGTAAATTAATTAATGGATGAATATGCCTAACCCGAGGTTAGATTGAGTTGCAGTGTAAGACTGCCCGGAACCGCCCGACACATCCAGCGAGCGTAACAATACAGATCTAATGTGAGAGTTTAGCGCATTAAGCCCGAAAACTCGAGGTTAGATTGAGTTATGGTGTAAGACTGCCCGGAACCGCCCGACACATCCAGCGACCGCAACAATACATATATAATGTGAGAGGTTAGTGCTTTAATGAATGAATTAAAGCTAAGGAACAGACAGGCTAAGAATGGTAGGGTTAAGTTAATTAAGGCAACACTTAACCAATACAACATGTTAATCAAACAGATGGGTGGGGTTAGGTAAAATGGAGAACACTTAACCGTTATAACATGTTGATTAGGAAACCCTAGTAATAGGGACCCATTTCAGCAGTAACCCACATAGATTTATCATGGTACCCTGAACTAGGCAGGATGAGGCACGATTACTGGGTTGATTATAAGCGTTCAAAATAGTGGCAGGGGGTGCAGAAGTGTAGTTCCGACGGAGTATGGGCGTGCGCGTACTCCAGAGTGGAAAAGCATGCACTGGGCATCAGTAGTATACACTGTGCATCTTGAATTTGTGTCGGGTTGCCACCATAGGAATTAATACACCCCATGTTGGGACCAACACAGGTATCTACAATCGAGTGGGGCTAAATGACACAAGTAAGAAATATATGCGAGTAGAAGCCGATCGGGAAAGGGGTCATTTTGTTATGAACACATGATGGTAGTTGAAACATTCGTAGTAGAAGCAGAGAAATAGAAACGAGTGCGATAGTACATTCAGTTTATCTTGTCTTATGTTATCTTATTTCTATGGTATTGTCCTATGTTCAGTTTATTCATGTCATGATCCTTTTACCTGTTTACATGCTGAATAATCACTGGACTTACCAGACTTATGTCTGACCCATTTTCTTTCGCCCTTCTTTTCTTCCGTTTCTCCCCTAGGTCCGCAGGGAGGGAATACTTCAGCTTAGTGTAGACCTTTTCAAGCTTGATGAGATTAGATGTATTGCTTGGATTCTCTTTTCTTGGGCTATGGCTGTGGTTACACTTTTGTTGGGGATTTATGCTGCTTTACTTTTGTTTTATGTTTCTTTATGTACTTGGAGATTTAAATCAAGACATATATTTTGTTGTGATAATTTAGAAGTTGGGTTTTGAGACAATGCTTGTAATGATTTAAGTGAACCATGCCATTTAATAAATAATTTTACTTTTCCGTTGCTTATATGTCTGTCTTGTAAATTATCCGTGTCTTTTACCTAAAATGCTTCACCAAAGTTAATGCATTCCCTTTGTGAGTGACCTTAACGAAGGTGGGGTGTTTCATTCTCTGCCATTAAACAGATATATATTTAGCAGAGATCAACAGTACAGTTCGAAATACAATGTTAGACATGTAAGCCTGCCTTAAACTGGGTTAGAGGGCCAATGTCATTTAAAACACGATTCACGATAAACCCAAAATCACATTCCATTAATTATGGAATCTTCCCAAAAAAGACCAATATATAATCGATATCAATTTCCGTATCCGGCTAATAATATAAATGAAATAACGACAAGCCTTTTAAATTCCATATATTAACAGTCTTCCTCCACAGAAGCTCACTTCGATTATTATCAAATCGAATTCCATTCAATTCTAATTTAATATATTAATTTGGAAAACTTTACTTTGGAAAATTCTCGTTAAATCTTAATAAAAAGATTTATAAATTCCAAACCACATTTCACTGTTAATAGGGTTAAAGAACAAGTGTTATTAAAACACCGTCCACGATAAATCCAAAATCCAATTCTTAATTCAATTCCAATTAAATATTAATTAATTGGTAAACTTCTCTAAATCTTAAATAAAAGATTTATTCTTTTCTCAAATGGGTTAAGAACAGTGTTATTAAAGACACCATTCACGACAAACCCAAAATCCCATTTGATATCAAATACAAGGCTCTGAATAGAAATTATATCGGCTTATATTCAATATCAAATTCTGAAACCAACAAATATCGTATTGGAAATAATGGTATAAAATCTATCTTCCAAATTTCCATAACAATATACATATAATCACGGAATCCAATATCAAAATATTTCGAGGATTATTTCCATTCCAAATCTATTTCAATTTGTTTGTTGGAAATTTCTGGTTATATTAAAACCCATTCTCAATCCAATTTATTTATTTAAATATAATTGGATTATAATTCTAGTTGATAATTAGTTCATTTTGATAAAAATATATTTTTACCTTTTCAAATATGGAAATTTTCATCCTAATTCTTTCCAAATCATCTATTTTGATTTTACACAAATTATCAATATTTTTAATAATTTTATTTAGGCCCTTTCAATCGATTTCCATAAACGGTTATCGAACTGCACTTACAACGACTTTTTCCAAATTTGATTTGGATATCATTCCAAATCCAACCATTAGATTTCAAATCTCTTGTATTTATTGGAAAGCTCTTTTCGATACGAACCCAACGGTTCCGATTTTAGGAGAATCCGACTGTCGGATCTCCCATAATATCAATTTGAAGTCAGCGGTCGAAATTCGCGAATGGCCGTGGCGTTACGCATTCTATTCAGGCCATTATATTATATATAATATATATAATATATACTTCATCGATTTCAATTTAAAACATATTTTATAAATCGTTTACAAATTCATTTTAAAACGATTCTAGCTTCATTTTCAATTTTAAATCAAAATTGAATACTCCTTATCATTATATTATTTAAATGATAATATTTTCAAAATATTATTCAAAATTGAATACTCCTTATCATTCTAACGTGTCTTGTTCTCGAGCTCTATAAACAAAAGCTCTGATACAAACTGAAACGATCCAAACTCGCCCTTTCGGGAAAGCCCGGATTGAGTTGAGAACACGACAAATCAAAACACAAACAAAAGAACATTTCATTGCTATTACAACAATTTACATCAGAATACAAGAATATACAGAATATGAAAAAATAATATACATTTGATAAATATATGAGATTTTCAAATTATTGTGCAGCGGAAAATAATACAAAACACAACTGAAAGAAATACACGGATACAGGGCGTTTCGAATATAGCTCCAACTATAAACCAGGATCCTGTGGATATAATATCTGCAAAACCAAAACTACTAGCTGCCCGTGTGGAAAATAGGGGCACCCAGAGTTTAGGTTAAAGCAATAAACTCCAGGTCAGTCATGTGACTGGTGTGAGAACTAAAAAAGTTATTTAAAACTTTACTATAAAAATAAAGTAAATCAAGGGACCACGCCGTATATTACTATAAGTGTATTGTGTCAAAAAATTTCAAATATAAATGTATCAATCATAGACGGCATAGTATCCCATGCTATTATGTTTCCATATAGGTTTACAATTAAAACCGAAATGTCACGTTTTGGAAATTGGATTCCATCTATGAGTCGAGGCCAGGGATGGCTCCTCTCCGATTCAAGACACTCTAGCAAATGCCTCAGGATCCCACGCAATGAACCCTTGGATTAGTTGAGCCGGTCCTCCCTTACGTGTGAGGATTAGTTATTCCTGAACATACGTTTCCCGGTCCTATCAGACCTATATCCATCGGCCCCATAGTAACTGATATATCCGAGGCGCCTTGCTATCCATCATCCACATAGGTAAAAAAATATAAATTTCTGGGCTCCATACCATGACACCACCCATAGCTTGAAAGAAACATCATGTTCTCCCAACGGTCCGATCCCGTTTTTGACTCAAACCGAGGTGTGAGGCTCGCGAATTAATGCTATACGCAAAGCTATGACCTTTAAGGCCGTGCGTTGATCATCAACCACAAAACTCTGCTTTTCAACAGAAGCCTTGATCATTTGCATCTCCGCATGCCACACTGACAATTCATGCCATGCAACTGATGTCAACCGATATATAACCTCTGAGCTCATACGTCTCAGAGAAGGGCGTTCAGCAAGAGAATAAATTATCCTCTACCAAACAGATATATATTTAATAGAGATCAATCAACAAAGAATAAAATCCAATGCCAGACACATATCCATTTAATAGTTCGTTCTGGGTCTGAACGAAACCGGTGGCACCTTATTCGTTGTCCCCTGTCCAATACAGGAGAGAGGTCCTCGCATATCCGGTCGATCTCCAAGTACGTCTGCGATCACCACTTATTACCTTGTCTTGGGTGCACCACCCAATCAAGACATCAGTAATCATCCAAACGATGTGAAGACCTCTGGACTTCAACCACCGTCTTCATCGTCGACTTATCGTCGAATCAGTTATTCAGAATGGGTATAAACCCGACCTTTCCGAATAACTTGCGTATATTATAAACACGTGCTACACAAACAGAACATACGCCTCATTCCAATTCAGAATATTCATTTATTCAAATATTCATATCTTTTGGGAATGGTTCCCATTAATTTTATCAAAGATAAATTCTTTAAATTTATTCTTTAATCTTCCTTTGGACATCATTTCTAAACCAAATTAAGGTTTATCAACTAATCAGGATAAGCGAATCTTACTGAAGTAATCATTTGTTTAATTTCCCAATCCCAACCTATTCATCTCATGAAGCAGAACTGGTAATACTCCATATCTAACACCACGATATTATCAGTAAATTTAATTACCATTTCACGTTCAAATCTAATTAAAGATTTAACTATCAGTTGGAGCAAAACTGGTGGTACTCCACTCTTGATCATTTCCCAAATTTGATAATTTAAATTATCACATTCGCATTTCAATCTAATTAAAGATTCATTAAAACTCTAATTGGTTTTAATCTTCCCAAAAATCAATAATTATGATTATTTAACTTTGGAAACACAAACATGCCGCATCGACAATCTACACTGTAATATTGATTTCTGCATAAAACCTCTAAGCTCGTACGTCTTAGAGAAGGGTGTTAAGCAAGAGAATAAATTCTCCACCACCAAACAGATATATATTTAGCGGAGATCAACCATACAGTTCGAAATACAATGTTAAACATGTAATCCTGCTTTGACTGGGTTAAAGAACTAATGTCATTCAAAACACAGTTCACGATAAACCCAAATCACATTCCATTAATTATGGAATCTTTACAGAAAACAGATTAATATATAATCAATATCAATTTCCGTATCCGGCTAATAATATAAATGGTATAACGACAAAGCCTTTCAAATTCCATATATATTAACAGTCTTCCTCCACAGAAGCTCACTTTGAATATTATCAAATCGAATTCCCTTCAATTTCAATTTAATATATTAAATTGGAAAACTTTACTTTGGAAAATTCTCGTTAAATTTTGATAAAAAGATTTATAAATTCCAAATCACATTTCACTGTTAATCGGGTTAAAGGAAAAGTGTTATTAAAACACCGTCGGCAATAAAACCAAAATCCAATTCTTAATTCAATTCCAATTAAATATAAATTAATAGGTAAACTTCTCTAAATCTTAAATAATAGATTTATTCTTTTCTCAACCAGGTTAAGAATAGTGCTATTAAAGACACCGTTCACAACAAACCCAAAATCCCATTTGATATTAAATACAAGGCTATGAATAGAAATTATATTGGCTTATATTCAATATCAAATTCTGAAACCAACAAATATCGTATTGGAAATAACGATATAAAATCTATCTTCCAAATTTCCATAACAATATCCGTATAATCACAGAATCCAATATTTAAATATTCCGAAGATTATTTCCATTTCAAATCCATTCCAATTTGTTCGTTGGAAATTTCTGGTTATATTAAAACCCATTATCAATCCAATTTATTTATTAAAAATAACTGGATTATAATTCTAGTTGATAACTAGTTCATTTTGACAAAAATATTTTTTTATCTTTTAAAATATTGAATTTTTCATCCCAATTCTTTCCAAATCATCTATTATGATTTTACACAAATTATCAATATTTTTAATAATTTTATTTAGTCCCTTTCAGTTGATTTCTATAAACGGTCATTGAACTGCACTTACAACGATCTTTTCCAAATTTGATTTGGACATAATTCCAAATCCAACTGTTAGATTTCAAATCTCTTATATTCATTGGAAGCTCTTTTTGATACAAACCCAACGGTTCCGGTTTTAGGAGAATCCGACGGTTGTATCTCCCGTAATATCAATTCGAAGTCAATGGTCGAAATTCGCAAACGGCTGCGGCGCGTTCTATTCAGGCTATTATATAATATATATAATATATAATATATACTTCATCGATTTCCATTTAAAACATATTTTATAAATTGTTTATGAATTCATTTTAAAACGATTCTAACTTCATTTTCTATTTTAATTCATAATTGAATACTCCTTATCATTATATTATTTAAATGATAATATTTTCAAAATATCAGATTTTGAAATCATTTTCTTTTCGATATTCATTATAAAAATGAATAAAATTGATATAAATACCGTTCGCTTCAAAATGGCGCATATCTAATCAATACGGCTTCATATATTTCAATATTTTTGTGTCCATCCCAAATTGGACATCAAAATCATATTTTGATCCACTTCTGAATATTATTTTAAAATATCCATTATTCGTCATTTTAAAATATTCGTTAATTTAAAATATTCCTTCTTTCCGAATTGGAATCAGACACAGTCAATTACCATATAATTTTATTTATATGGATTTCATACACACATGCGCACAACAATAATCAAACACAATCAACCGTCATCCAGAGTGCATTACACAACTGCATAAGCGTTAAATATAACTAATTAACGCTTACAACAGTCTTTCAACCCATTGATTGACATAAAACTAAACAATTGGGATTAGTGTACATCAAATATCATCTCAATACCCATGTGGGGTTTCAATCAACACACACCGATTTTATTTGTACCATTAGGCGATGTGTAAAATATATCGTTCCAATCAATATCAGTCAAATGTGTGTATATAAACAAATCGTCTGATTTGTAAATGAATAATTATTTTCATTCATATACTCGTTAAAAATTATATTTTTAATGACAAAAATATTTATTTCAACATATGAATATTTTATACAGTTCATTTATACAATAAAAATGATATTTTATTGTTTTAACATATTTTAGGAAATTTTGGTAGCATAAGGGCGTGATATTAGAACCGGAATAAGGTCTAGCCTTATCCCTCGCCTAACACTGGCTCGCGCCATACATATACCAATTCTAATCAATTCAATTTATTTCCTAAATCAAATTCAACCAATTTATCAATCAAAATAATCCATGGTTTCAATCAAAAGTGTCGGGTGCGTCTAAGCATTGTGTGCATCCTAGCATATATATTTAACTAGAAAATAAAACTGGAGTGAGAAGTACTCACCTTTGGGATCTACACTGCCAGTTTTATTTCTGAATTTCCGAACAGCTCGGATTTGCCCGAAATTCCTTCTCAACCCTTTTCACGCTGTTCATATTAAAAATCACATTTTTAATATGATGCTTATATATTTAAAAATCGCATTTTTAAACCTTTATATATATATATTAAAAGTCACAATTTTATTTCGTTATTCATATAATAAAAATCATATTTTTATCGCACCATTCAAATAATAAAAACCATATTTTTATCGTGCCATTCAAATAATAAAAATCATATTTTTATATGAATAAAAATTGGATTTTTCATAACATAAAAATCCTATCTTTGTACAATCAAAAATCATATTTGTCATATTATTAAAAATCATATCTTTTTACTTTTAAAAATCATATCTTTTTTACTTCTAAAAATCATTTCTTTTTACTATTAAAAATCATTTCTTTATATAAATAAAATCTTATCTTTATATAAATAAAAATCTCAAATTTATCTCTATGTATATCTAAAACTGATTTTTCAATTAATAAATAAAAATAGAGAAAAGAAGAGAAAAAAAACTTACAGTTCGAACTGGTAGCGGGGAGAGAAACAGCTGAGGGAGGAGGAGGATCGGAGGTCGGGGAGGGGGTGCATAGGAGAGTGGCGGTGGTGTAAGAGGATGGCGGCTTGATTTGGGCTGAGGAAGGGTTTGGGCGGGTTTTGATTGAAAATGGAGGAGGAGAGAGAAGGGAGGAGGCGATGGAGAGAGAGGAGGGAGAGGGGGGTGGCGCGACGTCGCGGTTGCGGGGGAGGGGGCGGGAGGGAGAAACGATGACGACGAGGTTTGCAAAGGGAGCGGCAACCGTTTTTTTTTCTTTTTTTAAAAGTGACGGGGAGAGAGAAAGTGGAAGGGGGCTCATATATTATTAATATTTAATTTAATTCTTTTGATTTCCAAATACATGTTTAACGATAAGAACTCCAAATCAAACCCAATGACTATCGCCCCTAGCTAAATACCCCCATTTCGAATACAATGGGATATGTCATGTAAACCGATTCGACTGTTTCGATCAGTTTTTATTAAAATTAAAATATAAATTAATGTAACGTTCAAAATTGATTTCAACGTACATTTTAATTTAACCGAGGCCACATACTGATTCCAAAAATCCCAGAAAAATTAATCTGGCTATATCTTGATAAATCGGTCCTAGCAAAACTAATTTCATCGAATTTGGAGACCGTTTGAAAAAGGCCATTTTTCAGTCGATTAATTTCAAACTGAAATTGCCAAACACGTTTTCTTTTGCCACGCTCACATATTGATTCTAAAAATTATGAGAATTGGAATCCATCAATAATTTGACATTCTGGATCCAACAAAAGTGGTCTCATCGAAAACAGAGGTCGTTTGCAAAATGGCTATTTTTAAGTGCTATATATTATATAAAGTGAAAATAAGGCTCAGGTCCCTAAAAGCAAACTTAATTAGGCTCACATCCAGTGATTAACTTATTATAAATTAGGTCCCTATTTTTCAAAAGTTGCGAAATAAATGGAAAAAAAAAGTAAAAAAAATACGAAAATTATTATTTAAATAAATTATTCATTCGACCATTAATTCAGTTTAAAAAAAATCATAAACATGTAAAAAAATAAAATCAAACAAGAAAAAAACAGCGAAAAATGCAGTTAAATGCATAATATTATGCACAAATTCCAATTTTCTGCATATATATGTGCACAAATTCAAAACCATGAAATTCAGTTATTTTTATTTGCGTTCGGCTGTGCAAATAATGCGAAATTATGCACACATATGTGCAACAAATCTGCAGGCAAAACGTTTGCATATTTTGTGCATATCAATTATTGCATATAAGTATGCAACTATTGGCATATTTTGCATATATATATATATGCAACTTTTTGCTTTCAATTTCCGTGGACTGCTGCAATTATTTTACGATTTTAGAATTTTTTTTATATACATGGCCGCACATTTTTTTTTGTAAAAAGCGAAGGAGCGAAGGGAGCGAAGTGGGTAGGCTGGACGTGAAAGTAGGGAGCAGATCCTTGATTGTAGGAGGCGGCTGTTGAAAAATAGGGACCGGAAATGTATATGAAACTTTGAGCGGGTTTTTTTTTTTAATTTTGAAACTTAATAGGGACCTCTAAAAAACGCACCCTTATATAAATTCCATAGTGACTATTCTGAATTTTCAACTGGACATAACTTTTTATTCCCGTTATGAAATATGGATTTTTCACATTCGTTGGAAAGATATTTTCAAATAGATTCAAATATTTTTGGTTTTACTGAAATCCGATTTAGTTTGAATCCTGTACATTCATTTGAAATTTGAAATCGAATTTTCAAACTACCGCGCCATTTCAGGCTCGTTATATAACTAAAATAAATTTATTCATTCTAACTTCGATTTAAATAAATTTTTAGTCGTTATTATTTAAATAAATCATTTTAAATATTCAAAATACATTAAAATAGCTAAAAGAAAATTTTTAAATTGGTTCTGAAAATCCGAGTTGTTACAATATCCCCCACTTAAGATCTTTTCGTCCTCGAAAAGGAACGGAGTTGAAAGTTGTTAACTTACCAACTCAACTTTCATTCTTGCGTTCATCCTTCATCTTTTAAGTTCTAAGAATTTTCAAATTCTTCAAAAATTTGGCTAACACCCTAAATTTTTGAAAAATTTCGCCATAACCTCCTTTGTACGGGGAGACATTTAAAATCACAACTAGCCACGCAGGACAGTCACTAATCCAAAAAAGAAAAAGCCAATCGGCTCATAAAATCATCAAAACCCAAGGAAATGGTAAACATGTACCTATTTGTCGGGCATACAATTTTATTCCTCTTCTTAGCGTCCATGCTATGACCTGTTCAATGTATATGCATCCACATATATGCAATTTCAACAAATTTCCAATTCAGTTCAACTTTGATTCAATTTGGCTAAATTTACCATTCATTTTATTATTGGTTCCAACATTTTAATTAGTCAAACTAATTATCATACAACACAATCATCAATCAATTAGATGATTATGTTTTCAAAAATATAACTTTTTACATATACTAAAAATTTATTTTTGATTCCAAATCACAACAAATAAATCCTATCTAATTTTGGTTCTCACACCAGTCAATTCTAAATATATAGATATCCCACTTTCGTCACTCGAACTTAAGCACTGGTAATGTGATCACAATTACCAGGATCATCTCCGGGCGACTAGAGTGTGATTCTATATCTACCCAGTATATTTGAGACTTCGAATATATGTTCATGATGCATATATGCAAAATCTATATATACTCGATTGTTCAAATTTAATATAAAATAAATTACTCAAATACGTATAATAAGGTTTAAATTTTCAAAACAAAATGTGTTTTTTAATAAATAATACTCTTCACACTCATTCCAGGATACTACTGATCCTATCTCTAACGAGTCATTCTTATTGGTTATTACTAATCCAATCTCTGATGAATTCTTTCGTTCATTCTAACGTGTCTTGTTCTCAAGCTCTATAAACAAAAGCTCTGATACCAACTGAAACGATCCAAACTCGCCCTTTCAGGAAAGCCCGGATTGAGTTGAGAACACGAGAAATCAGAACACAAACAAAAGAACATTTCATTGCTATTACAACAATTTACATCAGAATACAAGAATATACAGAATATGAAAAAATATTATACATTTGATAAATATCTGAGATTTTCAAATTATTGTGCAGCGGAAAATAATACAAAATACAACTGAAAGAAATACATCGATACAGAGCGTTTCGAATATAGCTCCAACTATAAACCAGGATCCTGTGGATATAATATCTGCAAAACCAAAACTACTAGCTGCCCGTGTGGAAAATAGGGGCACCCAGAGTTTAGGTTAAAGCAATTAACTCCAAGTCAGTTATGTGACTGGTGTGAGAACTAAAAAAGTTATTTAAAACTTTACTTTAAAAATAAAGTAAATCAAGGGACCACGCCGTATATTACTATAAGTGTATTGTGTCAAAAAATTTCAAATATAAATGTATCAATCATAGACGACATAGTATCCCATGCTACTATGTTTCCATATAGGTTTACAATTAAAACTGAAATGTCACGTATTGGAAATTGAATTCCATCTATGAGTCGAGGCCAGGGATGGCTCCTCTCCGATTCAAGACACTCTAGCAAATGCCTCAGGATCCCACGCAATGAACCCTTGGATTGGTTGGGCCGGTCCTCCCTTACGTGTGAGGATTAGTTATTCCTGAACATACGTTTCCCAGTCCTATCGGACCTATATCCATCGGCCCCATAGTAACCGATATATCTGAGGCGCCTTGCTATCCATCATCCACATAGGTAAAAAAAATATAAATTTCTGGGCTCCATACCATGACACCACCCATAGCTTGAAAGAAACATCATGTTTTCCCAACGGTTCGATCTCGTTTTTGACTCAAACCGAGGTGTGAGGCTCGCGAATTAATGCTATATGCAAAGCTATGACCTTTAAGGCCGTGCTTTGATCATCAACCACAAAACTCTGCTTTTCAACAGAAGCCTTGATCATTTGCATCTTCGCATGCCACACTAACAATTCACGCCATGCAACTGATGTCAACCGATATATAACCTCTGAGCTCATACGTCTCAGAGAAGGGCGTTCAGCAAGAGAATAAATTCTCCTCTACCAAACAGATATATATTTAATAGAGATCAATCAACAAAGAATAAAATCCAATGCCAGACACATATCCAGTTAATAGTTCGTTCTGGGTCTGAACGAAACCGGTGGCACCTTATTCCTTGTCCCCTGTCCAATACAGGAGAGAGGTCCTCGCATATCGGTCAATCTCCAAGCACGTCTGCGATCACCACTTATTACCTTGTCTTGGGTGCACCACCCAATCAAGACATCAGTAATCATCCAAACGATGTGAAGACCTCTGGACTTCAACCACCGTCTTCATCGTCGACTTATCGTCGAATCAGTTATTCAGAATGGGTATAAACCCAACCTTTCCGAATAACTTGCGTATATTATAAACACGTGCTACACAAACAGAACATAGGCCTCATTCCAATTCAGAATATTCTTTTATTCAAATATTCATATCTTTTGGGAATGGTTCCCATTAATTTTATCAAAGATAAATTATTTAAATTTATTCTTTAATCTTCCTTTGGACATGATTTCTAAACCAAATTAAGGTTTATCAACTAATCAGGATCAGCGAATCTTACCGAAGCAATCATTTGTTTAATTTCCAAATCCCAACATATTCATCTCATGAAGCAGAACTGGTAATACTCCATATCTAACACCACGATATTATCAGTAAATTTAATTACCATTTCACGTTCAAATCTAATTAAAGATTTAACTATCAGTTGGAGCAAAACTGGTGGTACTCCACTCTTGATCATTTCCCGAATTTGATAATTTAAATTATCACATTCGCATTTCAATCTAATTAAAGATTCATTAAAACTCCAATTGGTTTTAATCTTCCCAAAAATCAATAATTATGATTATTTAACTTTGTAAACACAAACATGCCGCATCGACAATCTACACTGTACTATTGATTTCTGCATAAAACCTCTAAGCTCGTACGTCTTAGAGAAGGGTGTTAAGCAAGAGAATAAATTCTCCACCACCAAACAGATATATATTTAGCGGAGATCAACCATACAGTTCGAAATACAATGTTAAATATGTAATCCTGCTTTGACTGGGTTAAGAACTAATGTCATTCAAAACACAGTTCACGATAAACCCAAATCACATTCCATTAATTATGGAATCTTTACGGAAAACAGATTAATATATAATCAATGTCAATTTCCGTATCCGGCTAATAATATAAATGGTATAACGACAAAGCCTTTTAAATTCCATATATATTAACAGTCTTCCTCCACAGAAGCTCACTTTGATTATTATCAAATCGAATTCCCTTCAATTCCAATTTAATATATTAAATTGGAAAACTTTACTTTGGAAAATTCTCGTTAAATTTTGATAAAAAGATTTATAAATTCCAAATCACATTTCACTGTTAATCGGGTTAAAGGAAAAGTGTTATTAAAACACCGTCGGCAATAAAACCAAAATCCAATTCTTAATTCAATTCCAATTAAATATAAATTAATAGGTAAACTTCTCTAAATCTTAAATAATAGATTTATTCTTTTCTCAACCGGGTTAAGAATATTGCTATTAAAGACACCGTTCACAACAAACCCAAAATCTCATTTGATATTAAATACAAGGCTCTGAATAGATATTATATCGGCTTATATTCAATATCAAATTCTGAAACCAACAAATATCGTATTGGAAATAACGATATAAAATCTATCTTCCAAATTTCCATAACAATATCCGTATAATCACAGAATCCAATATTTAAATATTCCGAAGATTATTTCCATTTCAAATCCATTCCAATTTGTTCGTTGGAAATTTCTGGTTATATTAAAACCCATTATCAATCCAATTTATTTATTAAAAATAACTGGATTATAATTCTAGTTGATAACTAGTTCATTTTGACAAAAATATTTTTTTATCTTTTAAAATATTGAATTTTTCATCCCAATTCTTTCCAAATCATCTATTATGATTTTACACAAATTATCAATATTTTTAATAATTTTATTTAGTCCCTTTCAGTTGATTTCTATAAACGGTCATTGAACTGCACTTACAACGATCTTTTCCAAATTTGATTTGGACATAATTCCAAATGCAACTGTTAGATTTCAAATCTCTTATATTCATTGGAAGCTCTATTTGATACAAACCCAACGGTTCCGATTTTAGGAGAATCCGACGGTTATATCTCCCGTAATATCGATTCGAAGTCAATGGTCGAAATTCGCAAACGGCTGCGGTGCGTTCTATTCAGGCTATTATATAATATATATATAATATATAATATATACTTCATCGATTTCCATTTAAAACATACTTTATAAATTGTTTATAAATTCATTTTAAAACGATTCTAACTTCATTTTCTATTTTAATTCATAATTGAATACTCCTTATCATTATATTATTCAAATGGTAATATTTTCAAAATATCAGATTTTGAAATCATTTTCTTTTCGATATTTATTATAAAAATGAATAAAATCGATAGAAATATCGTTCGCGTCAAAATGGCACATATCCAATCAACACAGCGTAATATATTTTAATATTTTCGTGTCCATCCCAAATCAGACATCAAAATCATATTTTGATCCACTTCTGAATATTATTTTAAAATATCCCTTATTTATCATTTTAAAATTTTCGTTAATTTAAAATTTTCGTTCTTTCCGAATTGGAATCAAATACAGTTAATTACCATATAATTTTATTTATATGGATTTCATACACACATGTACACAACAATAATCAAACATAGTCAACCATCATCCAGAGTGCATTATACAACTGCATAAGCGTTAAATATAAATAATTAACGCTTACAACAGTCAGTCAACCCATCGATTGACATACAACTAAACAACCAGGATTAGTGTACGTCAAATATTATCTCAATACCCGTGTGGGGTTTCAATCAACACACACCGATTTTATTTGTGCCGTTGGGCGATGTGTAAAATATATCGTCCCAATTAATGTCAGTAAAATGTGTGTATATAAACAAATCATCCGATTTGGAAATTAATATTTATTTTCATCCATATACTCGTTAAAAATTATTTTTTAACAACAAAATAATTATTTCAACATATGAGTATTTTATATAGTTCATTTATACAATAAAAATGATTTTTTTTATTGTTTTAACAAATTTTAGGAATTTTTGGCAGCATAACGGCGCAATACTAGAACCGGAATAAGGTCTAGCCTTATCCCTCGCCTAATGCTGGCTCGCGCCATACACATACCAATTCTAATCAATTCAATTTATTTCCCAAATCAAATTCTACCAATTTATCAATCAAAACAAACAACTAAACATCCATGGTTTCAATTAAAGGTGTCGGGTGCTTCTAAGCATTGTCTGCATCCTAGTATATATATTTAAATAGAAAATAAAATTACAGTGAGAAGTTCTCACCTTTGGGATCCACTCCCCCAGTTTTATTTTTGAATTTTCGAATAGCTTGGATTTGCCCGAAATTCCAACGCAACACTTTTCACGCTATTCATATTAAAAATCACATTTTTAATATGATGCCTGTATATTTAAAAATCACATTTTTAAACCTTTCTATATATATTAAAAATCATATTTTTATTTCACTATTCATGTAATAAAAATCATATTTTTATTGTGCCATTCAAATAATAAAAATCATATTTTTATCGCGCCATTCAAATAATAAAAATCTTATTTTTATATGAATAAAAATTGGATTTTTCATAACATAAAAATCCTATCTTTGTATAACCAAAAATTATATATTTTATACTATTAAAAATTCATTTATTTTTACTTTTAAAAATCATATCTTTTTACTTTTAAAAATCATATCTTTTTACTTCTAAAAATCATTTCTTTTTACTATTAAAAATCATTTCTTTATATAAATTATCTTATCTTTATATAAATAAAAATCTCATTTTTATCTCTTTGTATATCTAAAACTGATTTTTAAATTAATAAACAAAAATAGAGAAAAGAAGAGAAAAAACTTACAGTTCGAATTGAGAGAGGGGAGAGAAACGGCGGAGAGAGGAGGAGGATCGGAGGTCGGGGACGGGGTGCGTTGGAGGGTGGCGGTGGTGTAAGAGGGCGACGGCTCGATTTGGGCCGAGGAAGGGTTTGGGCGGGTTTTGATTGAAGAGGGAGGAGGAGAGAGAAAAGGGGAGGCAATGGGGAGAGAGGAGGAGGGAGGGGGTGACACGTCGTCGTGGTGGCCTGGGGGGAGGGGGAAATGGCAGCGACGACCGTCTGCAAAGGGAGCGATGACCGTTGTTTTTTTCCTTTTTTTTAAAAGTGATGGGGAGATAATATTTTATTTTACTTAATTCTTTTGATTTCCAAATACATGTTTAACGATACGAACTCGAAATCAAACCCAACGACTGTTGCCTCTAGCTAAATACCCCATTCTGAACACAATGGGATATGTCCCGCAAGCCGATTCGACTGTTTCGATCATTTTTATTAAAATTAAAATATAAATTAATATAACCTTCAAAATTGATTTCAACGTACATTTTAATTTACCGGGGCCAAATACTGATTCCAAAAATTCCAAAAAAATAAATCTGGCTATGTCATGACTAGGGCTGGATAATATTACCATATTACCGCTTACCTGCCATTACCAACCGCTACCAACGAAAGTGGTACCGAACCATCGTTAACCAATTTGATTGGTACGGTATGCCAAACCAAACGAAAATATGTGGTATGGTAGTGGTAATTGAGCATTAACAATGGTAATTACCATACCTACCACATATCTAAAACAATACATATGTATATTTTTATATTTCATGATATATGAAAATTACATAACAAAGAACTTCTAATATGTAATGATTAAATAGAATATCCAGGAAAATACTATTATGATACAAGATTGAATGCAATTTTATCATATATCTTAGAAACGGTATAATTTATATGATATTTTTGTTCATCCATAAAGCTTACATGCATGTTTGACTACGTAAAATAAGACAGACAAATAGTAATATAATAACAAAAAATCAATTCTAATATTTAATATTTTAACGTGAAATATTGTAAACAAAAAGACCTCATACTAGTGAACGGCTAAAACTTATTATAACGACCCGGGGATTTTCGACTCCGAAAATCGACACAAATACCAACGTCAACTATTTAGACATCGGAAATACCGGATAGTTAATAGAAAGAAGTTAGAACTGAGAATAAATAAGATAGAAAATTAGAATAGAAGAAGAAGAAGAACACAATAACATCAGAGTAACAAGAATCTCACAGCGGAACGAAAAAATATAGTATCTAAAATAACTTTGAAACACAAATCTGTATTTGTATATTAGAGTACAACACTTACATCACAACGGAAATAAACATTAGCTATAAAATGCTGCTCAAGCCTCCTGCTCCAAGCTCCAACTAGTTTATCTGTAAATCCCGACTACTTGACTGCCCGTACAAATTTGGGCACCCAAGAGTTTAGGGAAAACAAAACAAAATAAACTTTGGGTCAATCATGGGACTAGTGTGAGTAAACTCCAAACATTTGTTTAACTTTTCAAAATCCTTTTTAAATGTAAAGATAATCATAAGACCGATCCACACATAAATACAAATGGTTTCTACCTTACGATAACCTAAAACGTTATTGAAATTCAATACTTTTTTGATATTATAATAATGTGTGATCACAATTAATTAACAATCTAGCAGAACGCTTGCATCTCACGCTCCACATATATATAGTATACAATCAAAACCGCAGGTGCTTATTGGAGATTGGATTCCGACTATGACAAGGTATAGAACCACCTGCTGATAGTGTATCTCTAGAGAGGAATACACTGGGTTCAACAAGAACGTCTTGCAACCCGGCCACACATGACCGACCACTCATTTCTCTTGAGTGTATCGAATATATTGTCACCTATGGTTGCTTGCAACACAACCGTTCCCGGGAGATATAGAAGCGAAAAGAAGTAACAAATATGAATATTCTCTAGATGGTGACAATACACCCTAATGGGGGCGACCCACTTAGCCATGCTGCCTGCCCGATTTTTGTCATTTCCCGGTTGATGAGGCTTGAGTTCTTAACATATCTTTTGACAGATCATACATTCATTTACTTTGAATGCCATATCGTCATACCCGCCAAATCACAAATTGATTTCCACAAAAATATCACGGGTATAAAGCTAAGAGAAATGAATTTCTCCGCCACCAAACATGGATACGTTTGAATCGATCAACTTACGTGATCCATTAGATATACTTTGTCAGAAATTCGTCCATACACGTTGTCCTAGGTCTGGACAAACCGAAGGCACTATTCTGTAAATCCATCATGGGCAATTTCTACATAGGATCGCCAGAACAGCCCTTGCACAAATCCGTCTTCAATTATCTTCATCATATTTGTTTCGCAACGTTAATGCCCATACGAAGTGGTTTTCAGATAATAAAACTGATGCCGGTCTCTCCGTATTGACAACGGAAATGGTCAGAAACTTTGATAGTTGGTGATTTAACTATCAAAGGAAAACATGTGTACAAACAACGGTCATATTTCCAAATGGAAATCTTACCAAGCAAATCATTAGTCAACACTGATCCCCTTTTTAAATTAATTTATCATTTATTTATTCATTTCCCGATTTCCCATTTCCATATATTCGTAAATCCTTATTTTCTATATTAGAAAATATACGTTATTAATCATTGGAAAACATTTCCATATGTACTTTCATTTCTTATTTTCTATATTAGAAAAAAATTCTGATTCTTGTTTGGAAAACATTTCCAAAAATCCTTCATTTGGATTTTAACAGATATTTAAATAATACAGCTCTACGCCGACTCGAACCATTAACACTTATTGACTAAATTCAATTAACTAACCTTCACTATTGAACTTTAACCATTCCTCAGTTAAAAATGGAGTCAATCAGGTTGGGGTATAATTACCTCTCAGACCTTAATTGAACAACATTTTTAACCTCGAAATAATTAAAGCTCACCTTTTTAATTTTTCAACAAACTTCCTTATGTAACTCTCGGATCCTATTTACGAATCCACTTTTTTTATGAAAAACATTGATTATAACGATAACATTATAATACCTACTTTCGAAATAATTAACTTAAATAAATTCTATACCTTAATTTAGATAAATAAATAAATGATTTATTGAATAAATAATTCTTGATTTAAAATCCGGAAAGTAAATAGTACTTTTCTACATTCTATATAGTCGAATCCCAGTGTATAATTCTCTCTCAAATGTTCTCTATTCGATAACTCTTTTCTTCGAATAAACTACATTCGATAACTCTTTTCTTCGAATAATTATATTCAATAATATCTCCTTCTTCGAATAACTATATCCGATTATCCCTCTTTCGAATAACTATATTCGGTTAACTTTCTTCGAAAAATTAATGTTCGATTAACTTTATTCAAATAATTAATATTCGATTAACTCTAATTCGATTAACTCTATTCGATTAATTCTAATTCGATTAACTCATATTCGAATAACTAATATTCGATACTCTCTATTTAAATACTTATATTCGATTTACCCTCTTCGAATGACTTCCATTCGATTAACCCTCTTCGAATGGCTTACATTCGATTAACTCTCTTCGAATGACTCTAATTCGAATAACTCTAATTCGATTAACTCTAATTCCCATTTCGTTCAAATTCCCATTTGAATTCCTATTTCAACACCCAAATTTTCTTATAAATGTTTTAATTTATAAAATATCTATTTTAATCCATTATTCACATCGAATGTGAATAATATTTCTTTTATATGACCCGTTAATTTTGATTTCGTATTTTAAAATAATATTCTATTTCCAAATTCCATTTATACTTCTATTTATAAGATTATTCATACGAAATCTTCTTGTTATTCTAACACTTAAATTTCATTTATAATTCCCTTTATAAATGCTGAGTTCACATTCTATTTAAATTATCGGTATTAGAAACCGATTTCTACTTCTCTATATAAATTCAGACTTTTATTTTATTTATCTAATGATAAATATTTTTCTAACTTTATAAATATCATTTATAAATTATTCTTCTCAAATTTTATCTGTTAAAACAGATTTCTATTTAAATTAAATTAATCTTTCCCATTCATCTGTTAAAAACAGATTTCCCTTTTAATATTTATTTTCCACTTATTTTCTTTCATAAAATTCTATTCATTTTAAAAAATACTTCCTTTTTATTTCCTAAATAATTCCTTTTCTATTTTATTTGTTTTACAAATATTTCATGTTCATTTCAATTCGGTTTACAAATATTTCCTATTCAATTCTATTTATTTTACCAAAATTCTTTTTTATAAAACCCATTGATTTTATAAAATCCTAAAATTCAATATCTACTTTGAATTTCCTTTGTATAATTCTAATTATTTTCTCAATAAATATTCCTTTTTAAATATTACTTTTATAACTCTATTTATTTTCTAAATTAATATTTCTTTTATAAAATTCTTCGATTTTATAAATATTTCCTTTTTATAAAATCCTTTGATTTTAGAAATATTCCCTTTTCAGTATACACTTTGAAAATTTCCTTTCTACATTCCAGTATCACTTATGGTATTAAAATACCAAATCAAAGGATCAATCATCATCCCACGCACAAATGCCATAACAGATTATATACCACATCATATATCACAATATGTAAAAAAAAAAACAGTATTATAAGTATTGAGGAATCCAGTTGGATCCCTCCAACCTGTTTCCCTGCATCCACAGATGTTAAACAATATAATTAAAATCAATTTCATTTCAACATGAAATATTATGATCGACATAATCAATATTTAATTACTGATATATATATATATATATATATATATATAACTATATCGATATTTTAACTAATCAATTAGCAGTTTAACCAACAATCAATACACAACAATCAACCAATATTTACCAGTTCTAAAAATACGTTATAAAAATATAAACTGAGTAGAGTTAGGTGAGATTTACTCACATTGGACGTTATCGTTAAATAACGATAATTGTCGGTTGATTTGATTCAGGTCAGACAATTTATTTCGCTATAAATGGTCACGAGCTCCAATCCACTCCCAGTTAGTTCCATTGTGTAGCCACCGTCCATACGATCCCAACGGATCCTGTTTTGTTGAATTTCGAAAACGTATGAGTATGTTATCACGTTAATAAGTTCTATACATTATTTAAATTAAATAAAAACTAAATTCTATTCAAATTTGGGCTTTACCCTTTTTAACTTGGCCCATTCCACTTCAAAACCCATGACCGCAATATACCCTTTCTTCCTCCTGTATACTACCGCACCTGTCCTCCTTCAGAGATTTTCACACACCATTGCTCCGTTTTTCAAATCCAAACCGCACCTTCACCCCTCCTTTAAAAACTAAGATAAAAATATCTTCTAACTCCCTTCGAATTCTCTACCACCCCATACCAACAACATTGAACTCGGACCATCCCACCCAAACACATCTTACCAAGTTCACACACTGGCTCCAATGTTTGAGCGACTCCCTTGGTTCTAGAATTTCACCAAAAACCCTCGGTTGATGTTAAATCCAATAACGAACTCAAATCCGACATTATTCAATTAACACATTGTCGCCTCAACCTCACCAGAACTCGAACCCTAGCTTCTGTGAACCCTCGACTTCGACGGAAATAGAATTCGAATGCCAAAAACTTCATACTAGTTTGAAGAAAACAGGCTCAGGAACTCCAATACATATAATTAGTAATTTATAAATTTTTATTTGGATTTCTTTTGATTTTAGAAGTTGCGTTTTTCTTTGATAGAGGAAAATGATGCGGCGGACTTCACTTGACCAGAGGAAAGTGTTTTTAGGGTTAGTGGAGTTAGTGGGTTATTATAGGATATATTTGGCTTGCTTTGGAAGCTTCATCAAATTTTTATATTAATTTAAATTCTATTTTCAATCCATTTATTATTTTTAAAATTCCTATGATCACACACTATATCCAAAAATCACGAAAATGGACCTACAACTAGAGTTTGACATTACAGACCCAACGAAACTTGTTTCGTCGAATTCCAACTCTGTTTGCTCACACAGCGTATTTTTAACCATCAAAATATTGATTTTTTTCACATTAAAAATCCGTACGGCCACACACTGTTCCCAAAAATCACGAAACTTGAAATATAACAATAATTTAATATTCTGGATCCAACAAAATTAGTTTTGTCGAAAACAGAGTTCGTTTGCAAAACTGGCTAATTTTAAACCTCTAAATAGACCCATTTAAATATAAATATATTTAAAAATAATTAAATTAAATATTTATAAATAAATATTATCGTATATATTCACAATAGAATACCATATAGCTCCAAAATATTCCTATATGGATTTATAGCTCGATATTTCAAATCCATATTATATCGATATTCAGTTTATATTGAAAGTCCTTTTATAATATAAATAAACCGTTATAATATATAAAGGAATTCCATTGCGACTATTTTAAAATTTGATTTGGACATAATTCCCAATCTACATGACGAAATCCCGATTTTTCTCTTCCATTAGAAAAATATACTTCACCAGCTCCGAACGTTTCTTGTTTCATAGAAATCCGGTTTAAAACAAATTCTGTATATTCGTTTAAAGTTCGAATCACCAAATTACAAACTACCGCGCCATTTCAAGCTCAATTGTAATTATAATATAATTATATGTTCAAATGCCGTTTATAAATAAATTCGTTAATATAATTCAATTCTAAACTGAATTTTATATTTAAAATTGTCCAATTCGCACAATATTGTCAATTCACTATCTTCGACTATTTCATAATTAAATATATTATTCTATTATTTATATTAATTAAATATTCAATATTATTTAATTGAACGACCATTTAAACCTCTACATCACTATTTAAATAATTAAATAAATCAATTATTATATCGTAAAAATACGGGACATTACATTCTTCCTCCCTTAAAATAATTTCGTCCTCGAAATTGCTAACGTAGAAAATACACCCTATTAATTGGATTAAAAACATTCGTTTATTTATTAACTTCAATTTCAACTGAACCAATTTATTTTAATTAAAATATTAATTCTTATTAACGAAAATTTTCAAGTCCTGAAAATTTTCTAACACGTTAACTTTTCAAAAAAATTCGTCAGCACCTCCTTTGTATTGGTCAATAGCTCAAACTCTAACTCGCCTCTCTAGGCCTTCTTCAACTCAAAAGAAAATCAATTAGCCAAGCGGCTTGCCAAACAGGCTCATAAATCACCAAACTCAAATAAAAGTAAACATGTACCTTTCTGTTGGCCATATCATTATGTTCTTTACACCTGCTACCAATTCAACATACACTAATGTCACCCCAATCAAACTCCAAATCAGTTTTTATCCTTAAACCCAATCATTCACTTATACCCAAGTCAAATTCCACTTCAAATTCGAGTTCCATTCTCGATTTCAAACACTTAACCCTTCAGCCCAATATCATTTCAAATCCTTATATCACAAATCCCATTTTCTCGACATCATTCTATTTCAATTCAATTGCTACTTAACTGGCCTTCAATTAAATTCCTGTTTGCTTTCACATTTTTCTAAATTTGTTTTTAATTCAAATAGTCTCTTCCTGGGTATTTTAAACAACTTTGCTTTTCTCAAAAATCAATTATTCCCTTTTAGGATTCAAAACAACTTGTTTTTCTCAAAACAACCTCTTTGGTAGTAATCCGTCACTCGCAACTCGAAAATGACACTGATGATGTGGCCATCATCATCACGGTTATTTTCCAGCGATCAAAGTGATTTCAATACTATAACAAATTTCAAAACCATTTCTAAACATTTTCATTTTGAAATCCATTTCAAAATATCCTTTTCAATGCTTGTAACAAATTTAAAATTTCCCAGGATTTTAAAATTCACATATATTTGACCTAGATTCATTTACAAACACTTTTCATGTTTTCGGAATTTTAATTCCAAATTCTGATTTCAATCCAGATTTAATTCATCTGATTTCATATATTACTCTTATAGGAATTCTAATTGGTTATTTATATAACCATTTCAATTTATAATCTCATCTGATTATAAACACAACCAACACATCCATTATATGATAATACTTCAAATATCTATACATTGTTTATATCAAAATATAATTTGGGTAAAATTATTTCATTTACCCTCTTTTCAAAACATACTATGACGGTTTATCGTATTTAAGTGTTTAGTAACCTCTTATCGATACAGTGGACCAAACTGATCGACCAGAATTAACAAACTGCTCAACCAATAAATCTCCACGGTATAAAATCATTTTATATCAAATAACAAATACATTCACTCGTATATATACACTCGACTCAATCTTGGGTATTACTAACCCCATCTCTACCGAGTTACGCCACAGAGCCAAGGTAATCACTTAACCTTCAGCTCTGATACCACTATAACGACCCAGGGATTTTCGACTCCGAAAATCGATACAAATACCAATGTCGACTATTTAGACATCGGAAATACCAGATAGTTAACAGAAAGAAGTGAGAGGGTGAGAATAGATAAGATAGAAAATTAGAATAGAAGAAGAAGGACACAACATCAAAGTAACACGAATCTCACAGTGGAACGAAAAAAATATAGTATCTAAAATAACTTTGAAACACAAATCAGTATTTGTATATTAGAGTACAACACCTACATCACAACGGAAATAAACAGTAGCTATAAATTGCCGCTGAAGCCTCCTGCTCGAAGCTCCATCTAGTGTATCTGTAAATCCCGACTACTTGATTGCCCGTACAAATTTGGGCACCCAAGAGTTTAGGGAAAACAAAACAAAATAAACTCTGGTCAGTCATAGGAATGGTGCGAGTAAACTCCAAACAATTGTTTAACTTTTCAAAATCCTTTTCAAAAGAAAAGATAATCGTAAGACCGATCCACACATAAATACGGATGGTTTTTACCTTACGATAAGCCAAAAAGTTTTTTAAATTCAATACTTTTCTAATATTATAATAATGACTGATCACAAATAATTAACAATCTAGCAGAACGCTTGCATCTCACGCTCCACATATATATAGTATACAATCAAAACCGCAGACGCTTATTGGAGATGGAATTCTGACTATGACAAGGTATGGAACCACCTGCTAATAGTGTATCTCTAGAGAGGAATACACTGGATTTAACAAGAACGTCTTGCAACCCGGCCACACATGACCGACCACTCATTTCTCTTGATTATATCAAATATATTGCCACCTACGTTTGCTAGCAACATAACCGCTCCAGGGAGATACAGAAGCGAAAAGAAGTAAAAAATATGAATATTCTCTAGATGGTGACAATACACTTTAATGGGGGCGACCCATTTAGCCATGTTGCCTGCCCGATTTTTATCATTTCCCAGTTGATGAGGCTTGAGGTCATAACGTATCTTTTGACAGATCATACATTCATTTACTTTGAATGCCACATCGTCATACCCGCCAAATCACAAATTGATTTCCACAAAAATATCACGGGTATAAAACTAAGAGAAACAAATTTCTCCGCCACCAAACATGGATACGTTTGAAGCGATCAACTTACGTGATCCATTAGATATACTCTGTCAGACATTCGTCCATACACGTTTTCTTGGGTCTGGACAAACCGAAGGCACTATTCTGTAAATCCATCTTGGGCAATTTCTACCTAGGATCGCCAAAACAGCCCTTGCACAACTCCGTCTTCAATTATCTTCATCATGTTTGATTTGCAACGTTAATGCCCATACGGAGTGGTTTTCAGATAATAAAACTGATGTCGGTCTCTCCGTATTGACAATGGAAATGGTCAAAAACTTTGGTAGTCGGTGATTTAACTACCAAAGGAAAACATGTGCACAAACAATGGTCATATTTCCAAATGGAAATCTTACCAAGCAAATCATCAATCAACACTAACCCCCTTTTTAAATTAATTTATCATTTATTTATTCATTTCCCGATTTCCCATTTCCATATATTCGTAAATCCTTATTTTATATATTAGAAAATATACGTTATTAATCATTGGAAAACATTTCCATATTTACTCTCATTTCTTATTTTCTATATTAGAAAACATTTCTGATTCTTATTCGGAAATAATTTCCAGAACTCCTTCATTTGGATTTTAACAGATATTTATATAAAACAGCGCTACGCCGACTCGAACCATTAACACTTATTAACTAAATTCAATTAACTAACCTTCACTATCAAACTTTAACCATTCCTTAGTTAAAAATGGAGTCAATCAAGTTGGGGTATAACTAACTCTCAGGCCTTAACTGAACAACATTTTTAACCTCGAAATACATAAAGTTCACCTTTTTAAATTTTCAACAAACTTCCTTACGTAACACTCGGATCCTATTTACGAATCCACTTTTTTTATGAAAAACATTGATTATAACGATAACATTATAATCCCTACTTTCGAAATAATTAACTTAAATAAATTCTATAACTTAATTTAAATAAATAAATAAATAAACGATTTATTAAATAAATAAATCTTGATTTAAAATCCGAAAATTAAATAGTACTTTTCTACATTCGATATAGTCGAATCCCAATGTATAATTCTCTCTCAAATAATCTCTATTCGATAATTCTTTTCTTCTAATCAACTACATTCGATAACTCTTTTCTTCAAATAACTATATTCAATAATATCTCCTTCTTCGAATAACTATATTCGATTATTCCACTTTCGAATAACTATATTCGATTAACTTTCTTCGATTAATTAATATTCGATTAACTCTATTCGAATAATTAATATTCGATTATCTCTATTTCGATTAACTCTATTCGATTAACTCTAATTCGATTAACTCATATTCAAATAACTAATATTCGATATTCTCTATTCGAATACTTATATTCGATTAACCCTCTTCGGATGACTTCCATTCGATTAACCCTCTTCGAATAACTTACATTCGATTAACTCTCTTCGAATGACTCTAATTCGAATAACTCTAATTCGATTAACTCTAATTCCCATTCCATTCAAATTTCCATTTGAATTCCTATTTCAACACCCAATTTTTCTTATAAATGTTTTAATTTATAAAATATCTATTTTAATCCATTATTTACATCGAATGTGAATAATATTTCTTTTATATGACCCATTAAGTTTGATTTCGTATTTTAAAATAATATTCCATTTCCAAATTCTATTTATACTTCTGTTTGTAGGATTATTCATATGAAATCTCCTTGTTATTCTAACACTTAAATTTTCATTTATAATTCCCTTTATAAATGTTGAGTTCACATTCTATTTAAATTATCGGTGTTAAAAACCGATTTTTACTTCTCTATATAAATTCAGACTTTTATTTTTATTTATCCAATGATAAATATTTTTCTAAATTTATAAACATCGTTTATAGATTATTCTTTCAAATTTTATCTATTAAAACAGATTTCTATTTATTTCTACTTTAGATTAATCTTTCCCATTCATCTGTTAAAAACAGATTTCCCTTTTAATATTTATTTTCCACTTATTTTCTTTCATAAACTTCTATTCATTTAAAAAAAAATACTTCCTTTTTATTTCCTAAATAATTCCTTTTCTATTTTATTTGTTTTACAAATATTTCCTATTCAATTCTATTCGGTTTACAAATATTTCGTATTCAATTCTATTTATTTTACAAATAATTCTTTTTTTATAAAATCCATTGATTTTATAAAATCCAAAATTCAATATCCACTTTGAAATTCCTTTGTATAATTCTACTTATTTTCTCAATAAATTTTCCTTTTTAAATATTCCTTTTACAACTTTATTTATTTTCTAAATAAATATTTCTTTTATAAAATTCTTCGATTCTATAGATATTTCCTTTTTATAAAATCCTTTGATTTTATAAATATTCCCTTTTCAATATACACTTTGAAAATTTCTTTTCTACATTCCAGTATCACTTATGGTATTAAAATACCAAATCAAAGGATCAATCATCATCCAACACACAAAATCCATAACAGATTATATACTACAACATATATCACAATATATGAAAAAAAAACAATATCATAAGTATTGAGGAATCTAGTTGGATCCCTCCAACTTGTTTCCTTGCATCCACAGATTAAACAATATAATTAACATCAATTTCATTTCAACATGAAATATTCTGATCGACAGAATCAATATTTAATTAACAATATATATATATATATAACTATATCGATATTTTTAACTAATCAATTAGCAGTTCAACCAACCAATCAACATAATCAATCAACCAATATTTATCAGTTCTAAAAATACGTTATGAAAATATAAACTGAGTAGAGTTAAGTGAGACTTACTCACATTGGACGTTATCGTTAAATAACGATAATTGTCGGTTGGTTTGATTCAGATCAGACAATTTATTTCGCTATAAATTGTAACGAGCTCCAATCCACTCCCAGTTAGTTCCATTGTGTAGCCACGTCCATATGATCCCAACGGATCCTGTTTTGTTGAATTTCAATAACGTATGAATAAGTTATCACGTCAACAAGTTCTATACATTATTTAAATTAAATAAAAACTAAATTCTATTCAAATTTGGGCTTTACCCTTTTAACTTGGCCCATTCCCCATTAGAACCCATGACCGCAATATACCCTTTCTTCCTCCTGTATACTACAGCACCTGCTCCTCCTTCAGAGATTTTCACGCACCATTGCTCCGTTTTTCAAATCCAAACCGCACCTTCACCCTTCCTTTAAAAACTAAGATAAAAATATCTTCTAACTCCTCTTCGAATTCTCTACCACCCCGTACCAACAACATTGAACTCGGACCATCCTACCAAAATGCGTCTTACCAGGTTCACGCACTGGCTCCAATGTTCGAGCAACTCTCTTGGTTCCAGAATTTCACCAAAAACCCTCGGTTGATGCTAAATCCAATAACGAACTCAAATCTGGCATTCGATTAACACATTGTTACCTCAACCACACTAGAACTCGAACCCAAGCTTTTATAAACCTTCGACTTCGACGGAAATAGAATTCGAATGCCAAAAACTTCATACTATTTTGAAGAGAACAAGCTCAGGAACTCCAATACATATAATTAGTAATTTATAAATTTTTATTTGGATTTCTTTTAATTTAAGAAGTTGCGTTTTTCTTTGATGGAGGAAAATGATGCGGCGGACTTCATTTGACTAGAGGAAAGTGTTTTTTGGGTTAGTGGAGTTAGTGGGTTATTTATAGGATATTTGGCTTGCTTTGGAAGTTTCATCAAATTTTTATATTAATTTAAAGTCGATTTTCAATCCATTTATTATTTTTAAAATTCCTATGATCACACACGATATCCAAAAATCACGAAAATGGACCTACAACTAGTGTTTGACATTACAGACCCAACGAAACTTGTTTCGTCGAATTCTAACTCCGTTTGCTCACACAACGTATTTTTAACCGTCAAAATATTGATTGTTTTTCACATTAAAAATCCGTACGGCCACACACTATCCCCAAAAATCACGAAACTTGAAATATAATAATAATTTAATATTCTGGATCCAACAAAATTAGTTTTGTCGAAAACGGAGTTCGTTTGCAAAACTGGCTATTTTTAAACCTCTAAATAATCCCATTTAAATATTAATATATTTAAAAATAATTAAATTAAATATTTATAAGTAAATATTATCATATATATTCACAATATAATACCATACAGCTCCAAAATATTCCTATATGGATTTATAGCTCGATATTTCAAATCCATATTATATCGATATTCAGTTTATATTGAAAGTCCTTTTATAATATAAATAAACCATTATAATATATAAAGGAATTCCATTGCGACTATTTTAAAATTTGATTTGGACATAATTCCCAATCTACACGACGAAATCTCGATTTTTCTCTTCCATTAGAAAAATATAATTCACCAGCTTCGAACATTTCTTGTTTCATAGAAATCCGATTTAAAACGAATTCTGTATATTCGTTTAAAATTCGAATTGCCAAATTACAAACTACCGTGCCATTTCGAGCTCAATTGTTATTATAATATAATTATATGTTCAAATGCCGTTTATAAATAAATTCGTTGATATAATTCAATTCTAAACTGAATTATATATTTAAAATTGTCCAATTCACACAATATTGTCAATTCACTATCTTCGACTATTTCGAAATTAAATATATTATTTTATTATTTATATTAATTAAATATTTAATATTATTTAATTGAATGACCATTTAAATAATTTATTTCATTATTTAAATAATTAAATAAATTAATTATTATACCATAAAAATACGGGACATTACACTTATTACCGACCTCTACCAACCATTACCAACCATAAACCGAACTGTTGGTAACCGATTTCTATATATGGTAATGGTATGATTTTTCTATTACCATATAAAGTCGGTACGGTAATGGTTTTGAATACAAAGTTCCGGTACTGAACCGATTTCTCCCCTAGTCTTGACAATACGTTCCTAACAAAAATAATTTCATCGAATTTGGAAACCATTTGAAAAAATGTCATTTTTCAGTCGATTAAATTCAAACTGAAATTGCCAAACATGTTTCCATTTGTCACGCTCACATATTGAATCTAAAAATTATGAGAATTAGAATCCAGCAATAATTTGACATTTCAGATCGAACGAAAGTGGTCTTGTCGAAACGGAGGTCGTTTGCAATATGGCTATTTTTAAGGGCTATATATTATATAAATTCCATAGCGACTATTCTGAATTTTCAACTGGACATAACTTTTTATTCCAATTATGAAATCTAGATTTTTCACATTCATTGGAAAGATATTTTCAAACAGATTCAAATATTTCTAGTTTCACTGAAATCCGATTTATTTTGAATCCTGTACAATCATTTGAAATTTGAAATCGAATTTTCAAATTACCGCGCCATTTCAGGCTTGTTAGATAATTAAAATAAATTTATTCATTCTAACTTCGATTTAAATAAACTTTTAGTCATTATTATTTAAAATAAATCATTTTAAATATTCAAAATCCATTAAAATAGCTAAAATAATTTTTTTAAATTGGTTCTGAAAATCCGGGTTGTTACATAAGCAAACAACCCTTAGAGTATTTTCTTAAAGGTCATGAAAATGGCTCATGCAAACTACTATCACAATTGAGTTGGGTGTGATCACCATTGAGAGAATGGAGACATTAAAAAGTCGATTCCCAAAGTTTAACTTTGATCACTTCAAATTTGTTCCTAAGTTGCATGTCATTCCATCCATCACCAAGTAGACAATGCTCACTTATGTAAATGACATCTACTGTAAAAACCAGAAGTTTGATCACCTTAATTAAGGATATTTGAACTATTTTAATTCAAATATGGATTATTTCTAACTAAAAATCAAGTTTGAAGTGATGATATAGGACAATGAACTCATTTTGGGAAATTATTCTAAAATATATTTCCTTAAAGAAAATGCTGATAAATTGGTTGAAATCTGGTGTGCATACACTTATTTTCTTAATTGAATTAGAATATAAAATAAAATTTATATATCTTATTTTAAAGATTAAATGTATTGATGCCATCATCAGTAAGGATATTATATTCAATAACTGATTTATAGATCTAAATGAAGATTTAAGGGACTTAATAGTTATTCTAATTATTAAAGTAGCTATTCGATAAATAAAAAATCATTTTAAATAGTTATATAATGATAATATATCAATGATGAACTAGTTTTATAAAGGAATATAGGTAACCTAAAATTAAGAAAAATCGATATCGCTTTATCGGTAAAACCTTGAATTCTATAAATAGTTGATTAATATGATTTCAATACCTAAATATTCATGTTTCAATTATTTAAATAGGATAAAAAACTTGTTTTCAAATTTTGTTTTACAAAAAAGATAATTTGACGGAAAAATGAAAATATGACAGATTAACGGGTTCTAGATTCTCAATGGCTTGACGAATGGAAGTCGTAAAACATTGTAGACTGTTCGAGACATATATGTACATACATATACATGTATATATGCACATGATAACATATACATTAAAGGCTAATGAAGTGGTTAAATAAAGTAAGAAGGATTAGTAAAACTAAGCATACAAAACAAACCAAAAGAAGACAAAATTCACCATCAAAAGCTACCATATCCTTACACAAGGTGGCATGGGTACAAGTTAACTTGAAAGCATGCAGATGGAAGGCTAACTTGTGGAAGCAGGGAAGTAACCGGTGTAAGGGTATGGTGTTGATTCGATAAGACATATAACATTTATGTTAAAATATTCCTAAGCTTCTCATATAAATACCACACATTTTCCTCTCATTTCTTTACACCTAAATTCTTCTTCCTCCTCTTCTTTAAGCTCATAATAAACTGATTAATGACTTCTTAGCCTTAGGAAAAATTATCCTCTTTCCTTACTAACTTTTCAAAGTCATATTAAACGAAATTGATATCCTCCCAAACTCATCTAAAGCTTTTATATCATCACTAGAATGTCCTATACAAGTTCAAAGTCTAGTCAAGAAGGTTGCAGCTTCCATTCAATCATAGACAAGCATAAGGGAGGGAATAAGAACTAATTTGGGAATATTCCTTGCATCATAGCAGAGCTATAGAAAATTTTAAGAAGTTTAGAAACCAATGGAATTGATAAACTAAATTAAATGACCCTAACTATCCATATGTTAATGAAGTGATTATGATTGCTATAATAATGTTTAATGATTCTAATACTTGCTATGATGTTTGTTTTCTGACTTTGAATGATAGTATAACGATTGTATCGATTAGTTAATAAGTCACGTTAAATACATATTGATCAACCCAAAGGAAAACCGTTTCTTTTCTTGAAAGAAATTGTGAAAATGAAAATGACTAGATTATTTGAAAATGGTTTGAAATGTTTTAAAAATAAAGCATAAACACTTCTAAGTGTTAAATTTATGTTTAGAACGAATAAGAAAATTAAAGAAATTTTGGTGTGTCGTGAAATAGTAACACGCGATTTCACTCCTTAAAAAGTGAATCTTATATATACAAAAGAACATGAATCTAAATGTTTTGAAGTAATATTTTTCTGAACTTTTATAACCATAGATTTCCAACGAATCAAAATAATAAAGATTACGTTCAGTAAATTTTAAAGTATGACTAAAATAAGTTTTGAAAAACATCGCGGTTTTGCAACTCGAAATCCATAAAATGCACTTGTTTGAAAAATAAAAAATTAAACATATGAAATAAATCTTATAAATCATTTAAAATATTTTAAAAGTGATTTAAGTTGAACACAGGAATTTTCTAGCGGTAGAAAAGTCGTTTTGTTCAGTTAAGCTAAAATAGCACTTTCTGCAACACTCTTTGCACATTTTTTCAATAACCATCAAAATTGGAGTTTTGGATTTAACGATTCTTCTCTAATCCTTTTGTGAATGTTTATAAATAATTAGTGAAGTAATTTAAAGATTGTTTTGTAGTTCTATAAATTGTTTAAAGATGTTAAATAGATGAATTAAATCAAAAACTATAATAAGCAAATGATTTAATCTTTGCCTTAACAAGCTGAACGAGTGTAAACAACTCATAAAATCAAACATTCTATATTAATATAGTTAACAAATATTTAATTAAAAAAATTTGAATTAGCGATATAATATTAACTAAAACTAATTTATTAAACTCAACTGACTTCGCTTAGTTAATCAATATCAAATCTAAATCCATTTTTGTAAATTTATAGACAATAATAAATAGTTTGAAAGTCGATCGATATTTGAATCGTATTATAAAATAATATTTTAATATGTAAATTAGTCATTTTACAAATTGACTCGAAATTTGATGAAATTAGTTTCATTGGATTCAGAACGTTAAATTATTGTAGGATTCATAATTTCATATCGATTGGATTGTCTGTATGATCGTACGATTTAAAATGATCAACAAAATCAAAAGTGAATACATGTAAATGTATATAAAAAAAGGAAGGATGAAAGCAAATACATTTTTAAATTATTGGATCTTCTAATACATGTGTACTCCTCGTCTTCTTTTCTTCTCCATATGTCTGCCCTCTTCCCTTTAACCTTCCTTTGCCGAATTTTTCTACTCAGTAAAAAAGAAAAGTGGCGTTACTCTCCTAAAATCACTTTCCTCTTTTCCTATACACTTCTCCTAGCAAAACCAAATCAGAAAAATAGAGAGAAGCAGACCGCCTCATTCTATTCGCCACTCTAAAACCACGCCCAAATTTTCCCCATCTCTATTTTTTTCTCTCATCCCCACCCATGAGCGCTTCTGACCTTGCTTCCCTTTTCCCCAAAACGATATCTCCATTACAAATCACACCTTCATCTCACTATGACCGTGCACAGCCTGTGTTGGGTTTTAACAATTTTGCAATGAGGTAGGTATAGGGAAGATGTTTGGATGGTTGCGCTTTATTGGTATAAACTGTGATAGCTACAAGGTCGAGGAGGTCGTGACCATTTTGCAGGCCGGTTGGAGTCGTTTCATCTAGTAGTAGCTAGCAACGATTTTTGATGGAGATCCATAAAAGATTTTGTTGGAACTCCTATAGCAAGACGCAATTTTTTTATATCGAGTATTTTGTGATGGAGATTTCAAGGAAAAGGAGGATCAGGTGGGATTTTACCATTTTTGGTTGTTGGATAGTTTAGAAATGAGAAGATGATCGATCATGGCTGCAGGTTTGTACTGGAGTGAAAAAGAAGAGAGATGAGTGAAACAAGGGCTGCTTATATCCTTGTGTCTATGTCTGGTTGGGCTGCCTGAAAAGCAACAAGGCTTGGAGTTAAAATCGTGAAATTCCAGCTATGTGTATGTACATAAATATGTGTGTATATGTGCATAAACCAATGAGTGGTGGGTTCTTTTGGATCTAGATTAACCCTGGAGGGGGGGGGGTGGAATAGGGTTTATCACAGTATATCGCTGATATTTAAAAATAATCACAGTACAGAAATCAGCAGCAAAATAAATGCAGTAAATAAATAACACACAGATATACCCAGTTATGGCAAACTCTGCCTACTGCTGCATTCACTAAGGTTTCTACTAGGTGTTAATAACAGATCCCTCTTACAGACACTGTAAACTCGCACTCCCTGCTCCTGTACTAACCCTACGCTCAAAACCCTAGACTGGTCTAAATCCCCTAGACCAGATTTTTTCCCTAGTTTACAGACTCTAGTAAACTGCCCAGTTTTACAGACGAAACTAGGAAACCACCTAGATTTTACAGACTCTAGAAACTGTCAGTTAATACCTAACTGAACTCTAGTTTTTTACAAACACTAGAAAAACTGTTCGATGATTTTTACAACACAAATTAAAAACAACAAAAAATAACTAGAAAGAATAATAACCCTAGATTTTAACAAAGGAAACGAAACACCCCTTTAACACTTAAGACCGGCCACGTTGGTTTCACCCTTGGTTCATTTCTCCGATCACTTTGCTTTATGGAAAAAAAATGGCGGTGCTCAAGGAAAACTTTCTAGGTTTTCCTGAATTTCCCCCAAATCGAATAACGATGCTTCCTCAATTCTGGATCAAACTTCTGATGCTTGAATCCTTGTCGATTTCTGATGCTTTGATTTTGGGCTTTGCTCTCTCTCTCTCTCTAGAGATTGAAACAGTAAGTAATTTGAATTTTATTTCTTTGAAAAGCTTGCGAGTTGTTTGTTCATTTCGATAATTAGGCCGATGATGATAGGTGTAATGTATAGGATAAAATAAAACCCTAATCGAGTCTGATTTCATTGTATGATTTGTTTGATTAATTGGATGACTTCACTTTTTGCTTGCATGATTTTTACTTGTGAATCTGGTCTTTTATTTGGCCTTTAATGAAACTCCAGATATAAAATGCCCCTTTTAAAATCCCTTGCGTAACGACTGAATTCAATTCTATCCAAAAATTATCACATGTATTTCAGGAAACAAATAATATGATTTGTGACCAAATCTAGAATTTCTGAATATTATTTTCAACCCAGTTTTTCAAGATAAACGTATTGCCAAGTTTGCTAATAAAACTTGTCTTACACATTTTTGGCACTTGCTTATTTTAACATTTGTTTGCCAAAAACTGTTCTTGCCGAAATTCCACTAATTTGATTCTAGCAATCTGATTAAGAAAGATAAAACTAGAAAGTGATTTTCAATTTGTTGTCGAATTTCATTCTACCTTGTCGCCATGCTATATATGATTAAGATGCCTGATTTACCACCATGTTGATTTTGGCCATTTCTGGAAACAGATAAACTTTTTGCCAAAAATTGTTTACTGATTGATTCTAGGAAAAGAAACTTTCTTATTTGAATTGTTCCCAAAGAATTTCTTCAAAATAAAAACTGCCTTGAATAAGAGCTGATTCACCATGCTATATTTGAAAGAACCATGCATTTGAGTTTGCACACTGGTGCATCCTGCAGTTTTGTTTTGATCTGCACCACATATATATTGCCATGCTTAATGAATTTGTGATGATGTCTTCACTCTACTGATTTTTTTTTTGCGCTAATAAATTTGAGTTTACTTGGACCATCAACTTGCAGCAAAAAAAACACTTGTACTTGTTTAAATCAACTGCATGTATTTGATCTACATGTACATGATTGTGTAGTTAACCTTGTACATGAATTTGTGTTGACCCTTGGTCCTTTGATGTAGTTCATTATTCTTGAATCCCATGTTGACTCATGCACCATTCATTTACATGCTGACCATGCATTTGTGCCATGCCAATTGAACTTGAAACTGCATTGTACCTTGTATGTTGATTGCTGTATCACCATGCATTATGCTTCTTCACCATGCTGCTATGAGCTTGAGTAGTCATGCACCATACAATCTTGTTAAAACTGAGCATTAATTTCCTGATTGTATGTGTGTACTTCTGCTTATGCTCTCATGCCATTGCCATGTATTCCCTACCATGTTGTATAACTTTTATTCTCATCATATAGTCTGCCATGCTGACTTGAACTATTATTGATGACTTGAGTTTGAACACATCTGTATTGATGCTACTGTCCATTTATACTTGCGGCTCCACCATATGTTGATCTGTCCATTGTTGTTGATATGCGCCGACCACTTTATTAATGCATTTGAAACACTGGCTCGACCATGTGGCTCTGTTGCTTTGACACTATACATAAGATGTGTGTGTGCGTGCTGAAGTTGTTGTGCCCAATTTTGACTTGAATGCTTCACTTTGTTTGCTGCACCTCGGTTGCTCATACTTGTGCTTTACTGTCTTGAGCTCGACACTGTGTTGAATGCATGTATACATATATGTATTTGCGTTGCACTGTCCATTTGAGTGTGCACTGATTCGAGATGGTCTACATGGCTATTCCTCAGTTGCATACTGGGCTGACGAGGCAGTGCCCATGTGTATATATATACACATGTGTATATGCAGCCATCAAATAAGATTTCATGTCCCTGTACTATACATATACAAACTGACTATACACAGATGAATCAGATCAAGTCATGAAAAATGATGAGAAACACACCAGAAATCTGATGAAAATAAAATTTATATTCGCATATATTCAGTTTAAATTCTATTGCAGTGTACTGTGTGTGTGTTTCATTGTGACAGGTAAGCAGGTGATGACTAGATTGACTTTGAACTGTGAAGCCTGAAGACAAGAAGACAGTTTCTAGTGTCAAATAAATGTATGAGTCTGAAACTGTATATGAGTCAATGTGAATGTATATATAAAATTGTGTAACTGAGTGACAGTGTTATAGTGAGGAGCTGTGTATGAATGTATTGAAATGAAAAATTTAGTGAAGTGTACAAATAGTGGAGTATTAAATCTGTACTGTTTGAAAATTGAAATAAAATATTATATTTAAGCAAAATACTGTGAAAATATCTAAACGTCTGTACATCTATATTTTATTTGAATATAAATATTATATTCATGTCTATGATGTATATATGAAAACAGTACAGTAACAAACACATTTAAAATAATAAACATATGGTTCTCATCATCAAAAAACAAAAATCATATAATTGTGTGTACAACTACGTTATATACAACAATCTCCCCCTTTTGATGATGACAAACAAATATTAAGATTTTGATTACAATAAATGGGTTTGACAGTGAAGAACATAACTCCCCCTATTTGAATGCTCCCCCTATAACTATGGATGAGTGAAAAGTTTAAAAATTGTAAGAAATTTTCAATAGTAAAATATTTATAAAATATTCACTCATAAATCAAAATCTCAATCCATTTTCCCCCTTTTGTTATGATCAAAAGGATTCAATGTTTAAAATATAGATGAAAAATGACTAAAATTATAATTTCAGCTTAAGAGGAAGAATGGTCATCATAAATCTCAATCAGTCAAACCAAAATCATAATAAACTGAGAACTAGTGGCATATTTCACATTGTAGAGAATGATTGATTTACAATGAAATTTATATAATGGAGAGAGTTTAAAAAAATATTTCCCAATTATTTTCAATAGAATTTTATAAATTGAAGCACAAAAACAGTGATGGATTTGGACTATAATTATAATTTCAACTTAAGTGACAAAATCGTATAATCTCAAATCCCAAAAGCTATCAATCAACAAATCATAGTACTTCGTAAGATTTCAACACATTTCACAGATTAGAAAGATGGATTGATAGGCTAGTTTTTATACATCAAGGAGAATTTCAGATTAATTTCAATTTAGAGCACAATATTTCCTTTTTCTTTTTATTTTATTTAAGAGCACACTGACCATGCATAACCAGAGCTTGGATTTTTAAATAAGGTCAATCGCAGCTTAAATTATAAGTTGTCTCATAACCATGCATGACCAGAGCTTGGATTTTTAAATGAGGTTAGAGACACACTTATGTATTAATTATATATTTATCATTTCATCTTTAAAAGGAAAAACTCCTCGGTATATAAAACCGATATATGGATGATAGAAGATGGGGTAGGTACAGGAATGGACTGTGAAATAAATTTCTAAATTAATTATATTATGAAATGTGATCAACTGTACTGAGATCATTGAAAATATTCAATTGTCACTAATTCTGAAAACTAACGTAGTCCCATTTCTATCACAAATATTTCCACTGTTTATTCAAAAAGATTTTAAAACATATTAACTCTCCACATTAATATATAATTATCATGGATGGCAGAATGATGATAGATAAAAGAGATGGTCGTGAAATAATTCCCAATTCAAAGATATTATAATAAATGTTCAACCATCATGAAAATTTTAAATAAAATCTCCTCTTGTTGTGAAATATACTGCAGTCATAATTCATCACAATTTCAAAATTTGTTAATAATTTTGATGAATTATAAATACAGTTCAATTTGGATATTGATTTCAATTTTTGAATGAATAATCAATAAATAGTCTTAAAATTGAAATACAATTACAAGAGGGATATGAAAATCTATACAAGACATGGGGAATAAAAAAAATATATACATAAAAAAGATCAGTACACCTAAACTGATACCACTTGATGTCTCTATTTAATGAGGATTTTAACATGACACTGAAGACAATCAAGGATATCTTAGACAACAGAATTTTTTTAATCACGAAGCCTAGACAAGATTAATCAAAAGCACATTAATTCCATTTATCAAAACATGGTATATATTTGATACCAAAATAAGCAGTCACCAGAAAATATTTTCAAAAGCGATTCCTTTTATCAGAGCAGCATAACAGACAATTTCAAAGTAGACTATTTCAGAGGTATTTCTGATGGTCACAAAAAAATGTCTCAAGATTCAAGATCAAAATATATAGTTTATTTGAAATCATTTGATGGAATGTGAGAATATCAGGATTCAATGAATCGATCACACCAGATTATAAATTTTAGATTCAAGATATGTGTGGGATTCAATAATTTCAAATTATTTTAAACAAACAAATATTTAAATCAAATAGCCATGAAATAACAGGGAGATTTAGGATAGGATTTTCAAAGAATTTTTCCAAATTATTTCTAATAAGCCTAAGAGATATCTCAGATCATTTACATCAAGTTTGAAAGATATTCATGACCCAAAAATTAAGAAATAATTTATTTTAAATCACTTGAATCAATGTCAATTCTTGAGATACAATGAATCAGTCACACAAGATTGATACTTTCAAATTTAGGAGGTGTGTGAGATTCAAAATATCAAGAAATTTCAGATGATTTCAAACAAACAAATTCCAAATGAATAAAGATGAATTTCAAGATGCATCACTGGGACAAGACAATTCAAAATTTCCAAGCCAATCTGAAAATTAATGAAATTATCACAACTGATAAATAGCAATGTGCTGTAATGAGTATAATATTTCAGGCTTTTCTAAAGTGAGTTAGAAGAAACTCAAAACAACAGAGGTTTGTGAAACTTCATCGAATTTTCAGATCTTCAAGAATTTAGAATTCTAATTAATAGTGTTTAAGATATTACAAGAATACATAAACACTGTTGTGAATTCAAAAATCAAAAAGATAAACTTCAAAACAATTGCAGATATTTACAAGATTAAATTCAAGATCTGGAAATAATTAAAACATCGTAGTTCTATTCAACTAAAGCAAATTTCCAGAAAATATGAATTCTACAATTGGCAGTTAATGAAGTCCAGAAGAAGTTACAATGATATGACAGTGACAAAACAAAAAAAATAGAAGAAGGAATACATAAAAAATGTTTACAAAGATGAATTTAGAGGTTATACTTGAAACTGCCGCGAGTAAATAAATCTCTAACTCAATGTACTTGGCTAAGGAATTGTGAATGATATAAAATTGTAGACCAGCCTAAAAACAAATCCCTTTTTAGCAAAGCAGTTCCTCAACCTCCTCTAGTACCTAACAGTTTATAGAATTGAGTGGCCTAACGAAGTTTGTAAAACCACTCACAGTTTTATTCACATGTTTTGGTACCCAGACTTGTTTGTACAACAAACCATTAGAATCAACTTTTGTACCCTTAGGAACCCAAATCTGTTTGAATTTAACAAAACCCATTTTATGTCCTTTTGGGATCCAAGAATGTTTAAATGGTTTGTTATAAAACAAGTTCTTATCTCGATTGTGATTTAGAAATCCTTTGAAGTTTTCAGAGTTTAAATTTTCAAATCGATTCTTTTTAAAGCCGATTGAAGGATTTTTCAAATCATTCGAATTTCAATTTTCAAAAGCATTGTTTTTCCCAAATCCAAGACTACTTTTATTTCCAACAGAAAATTGGTTTTTCAACAACATATTCAAAGATTTTTCTCAATCAGAAAATTTAGTCAAAGTTAACTCAAGTCATTGAATTTTTGTTTTAAGATCACGGTTTTCTTTCACTAAATCTAAACAATGATTTTTAGTGATCTTACATCTTTCAAAATCAGATTTCAAAACCATATTTTCATCTTTAAGAAAATTACTTTTGGCTTGGGAGTCAGCAATCTCAAATTCAAAATGTTTTTGACTTTCAGATTCAAATTTCTTGAAATTTTCAATTTCAGCTTCAAGCTCTTTGAAAATCAAATCGGATTTCAACAAATTTTCTTTTTCAGCAATTTCAAATTTGGAATTTATATCAGTCTTAAAAATTTCAAATTCCTTTTGTAGAAAATTGCTCGAGCTTGATAACTCAATCTTGTTCTCTTTTAAGATCAGAATCTCATTTTCAAACTTTTGAATATTTTTATTGAGACGAACAAGCTTGGTTTCCCATTTCAAACCATTTTTGCAATCTGAATTTGAAGTGTTATTAAAATATTCAAGTTGTGATTCCAAATTATCAATTTTGTTGGTCAACTCACGATTCTTAGATTTCAAAGATTTATTTTTCAGTTTGTGTTTATCAACAGATTTAGTTAAATCGACACACATATAAACTAAATCTTCGTACGTGAAATTTTCCGTTTCAACATCTGTTGATTCTCCATCATCTGATTCATCTGAAATTTCATCTACATGACCTGTTAAGCATAGATCTGAATCAGAGTTGACATTCTGGGGTTTTGAGCTATTGTCAGATTTTTCATATAACGTGTTGAGAGTTCTCTAGATTTCCTGCGCGGTCAAACAATGGGAGATAAGGCTATATTGGTCATCATCAAGATAAGAATATAAAATATGAGTAGCACGAGAATTAAATTCAATTTCAACCATATCATATCCATTTAAAATTATATCCCAACATTTAATATTAACAGACTATGAATAGGATTCCATTTCTGATTTCCAATTTAAAAAATTTGTACCATTAAAAATAGTTGGAGATGAACTGGACTGAGTCTCAGATGGTTGACAACTAGGATGACCCATGACTCTAGAGTTAAAAATTACCTGCTCTGATACCAATTGTTGGATCTAGATTAACCCAAGAGGGGGGGGTTGAATATGGTTTATCACAGTTTATTGCTGATATTTAAAAACAATCGCAATACAGAAGTCAACAGAGAAATAAATGCAGCAAATAAATAACACACAGATATACCCAACTTCGGCAGACTCTGCCTACTGCTGCATTCAATAAGGTTTCTACTAGGTGTTAATAACAGATCCCGCTTACAAACACTGTAAACTCGCACTCCCTGCTCTTGTACTAACCCTACGCTCAAAACCCTAGACCAGTCTAAATCCCTAGACCATATTTTTAGGGCTGTCAACGGATACTTTCAGATTCGGATAGTGCCATATCCGTATCCGCATCCGGAACCATTTTCGGATATCGGATATCCGCATCCGCGGATACGAACGGATATCGGATAATTATCCGCTCCGCCAACGATCAATAAATCAATGAACATTATTGAATTTTTTTTTTGGCTTAATATTAAGCTTTTTCAACCTAATTAATTACTAAAGTGCTAAAAATAAATAAATATGATGATAATATATAATTTTTGAGCAATTAACATGCATTTAGTAGACTTTTAATTTTGCAAAACAATAAATTATTATATTTAATTATGCTAAAATACACGTAATTTAAGCTATAATCGTGAGAAAAAAGCGGACGGATAATTTTCGGATGCGGATATGCCTATATCCGCATCCGCTTTCCCGGATATCGGATATTTATCCGTTTTTCGGATACGGATGCGGACGGATTTCGGATTTTTCGGATATCCATTGACAGCCCTACTTATTTTCCCCTAGTTTTATAGACTCTAGTAAACGGTCCAGTTTCACAGATGAAACTAGGAAACTACCTAGATTTTACAGACTCTAAAAAATGTCAGTTAACCCTTAACTAAATTCTCTAGTTTTTTTACAGACACTAGAAAAACTGTTCAATGATTTTTACAACACAAATTAAAAACAACAAAAAATAAAAAACAAAAATAACTAGAAAGAATAATAACCCTAGATTTTAACAAAGGAAATAAAACACCCCTTTAACACTTAAGACCGGGCACGTTGGTTTCACCCTTGGTTCATTTCTCCAATCACTTTGCTTTGCAAAAAAAATGGCGGTGCTTTGGGAAAACTTTCTAGGGTTTCCTGAATTTCCCCCAAATCGAATCACGATGCTTCGTCAATTCTAGATCAAACTTATGATACTCGAACCCTTGTCGATTTCTGATGCTTTGATTTTGGGCTTTGCTCTCTCTCTCTCTCTCGAGATCGAAACAGTAAGTAATTTGAATTTTATTTCTTTGAAAAGCTTGCGAGTTGTTTGTTGGTTTCGATAATTAGGCCGATGATGATAAGTGTAATTTATAGGGTAAAATAAAACGCTAATCAACTCTGATTTCATTGTATGACTTGTCTGATTACACAACACCAGAAAAGGCTTATTATAACAGTTATTACTGTTACTAATGATCTTTATAACAGTTATAACCGTTACAACACCATGCGTGACAAACTGTTGTCACGAATATTGTAACGGTTAAAACCGTTATAAAGAGCTCAGATTGTAACGGTTATTACCGTTATAAGATATGGGCTTTGTAACATTTAAAACCGTTAGGACTGAAAATTTTATAACCTTTTTAACCGTTATAAACATTATTTTTATAACAGTAATAATTGTTACAAATGTAAATTATATAACAGTTATTACTGTTAGAATATAATATTGACTATTTCATACAATGCTTTACTAACAGTTATAACTGTTACAAACGTGAATATCATACCAAGCCTGCTATAGGCCATTTCATACAGCATACACCAATAATAATATACAACATACAATATAACAATAACTTAAAGCAAATACAGTATATCACAATTTATATCCTTAAGAAAATTCCATTTCAACCAACATCACAATCCAACATACAATCATAATACCATTCATCATCCATAACAAATACCAAAATAACATCTAAGTATCATAATTTTGCATACAACCATTACACAAAACGCAAACGATTAACGGACCAAATTACAAATCCACCATCGACAAGATCAGATAGTGTATACATACCATTTTGGGGTGCATCAAAAATTAACGCATCCGGATCCAGAACTTCCTCCACCCAAATGGCTTTCTCTCCTTCTAGCACAGTTCTATGATGAAAAACTTTTTGCACTCCTACATATCCTTTCGCTACATCCTTTAATGTTGACGACAATAACACTACCGACTGTTTATCTCTCGTGGATGATCCAATGGCATCAATAGAAGTAGTATGTAGATTATTATTACCTCCATCGGAAGCAACTTCTTCACGTGGTGTCGTATTCCCTCCTTGTTGATTGATAAGAAGCTTCATAGATTGTTGCAAGTACGCCAATGCTGAATTCATTGTTTTGATGTCTTCATGCATTTGATTTTGGTTGTTCTCCAATTTAGCTAACTGTTGCTTAGTTGCATTCTCTTTTACCGCGGTAATTGCTTTTGAAGCTTGTGTTATTTTTACTTGCTTTACATTGCATGTAGAGCTGATAGCACGACAATAACTTCTTCTTTTATCATCTCCAAAAACTTCAGCAATGGGATCTTTATCAAAATTATCTAGACTTAAAGCATCATCGCCACCTTCTAATCTTTGTCTTGCTTCCGCTTCTTCAACCAAAGCCTACGATGTTCGACAAATACAATGATATGAGTCTATGCCTGATTAAAAAAAAAAGAAAGTTTAACTGAAGATGCTTGATTAAAAACAAACAAATTCGGCTTTGGTTACAATGATATGAGTCTATGCCGAGTGGCTCAAGTTTACCGAGCCACTCGGCTCAAGTTTACTGAGCCACTCGGCTCAGTAAACTGAGCCTACAAGGCTCAGTAAACCTGAGCCGAGTGGCTCAGTTTACTGAGCCTACAAGGCTCAGTAAACCTGAGCCGAGTGGCTCAAGTTTACTGAGCCACTCGGCTCAAATTTACTGAGCCACTCGGCTCAGTCGGCTCAGTAAACTGAGCCTACAAGGCTCAGTAAACCTGAGCCGAGTGAGCCACTCGGCTCAGTAAACCTGAGCCGAGTGAGCCACTCGGCTCAGGTTTACTGAGCCTTGTAGGCTCAGTTTACTGAGCCGAGTGGCTCAGTAAATTTGAGCCGAGTGGCTCAGTAAACTTGAGCCACTCGGCTCAGGTTTACTGAGCCTTGTAGGCTCAGTAAACTGAGCCACTCGGCTCAGGTTTACTGAGCCTTGTAGGCTCAGTTTACTGAGCCTTGTAGGCTCAGTTTACTGAGCCAGTAAACTGAGCCTACAAGGCTCAGTAAACCTGAGCCGAGTGGCTCAGTTTACTGAGCCTACAAGGCTCAGTAAACCTTAGCCGAGTGGCTCAAGTTTACTGAGCCACTCGGCTCAAATTTACTGAGCCACTCGGCTCAGTAAACTGAGCCTACAAGGCTCAGTAAACCTGAGCCGAGTGGCTCAGTTTACTGAGCCTACAAGGCTCAGTAAACCTGAGCCGAGTGGCTCAAGTTTACTGAGCCACTCGGCTCAAATTTACTGAGCCACTCGGCTCAGTCGGCTCAGTAAACTGAGCCTACAAGGCTCAGTAAACCTGAGCCGAGTGAGCCACTCGGCTCAGGTTTACTGAGCCTTGTAGGCTCAGTTTACTGAGCCGAGTGGCTCAGTAAATTTGAGCCGAGTGGCTCAGTAAACTTGAGCCACTCGGCTCAGGTTTACTGAGCCTTGTAGGCTCAGTAAACTGAGCCACTCGGCTCAGGTTTACTGAGCCTTGTAGGCTCAGTTTACTGAGCCTTGTAGGCTCAGTTTACTGAGCCAGTAAACTGAGCCTACAAGGCTCAGTAAACCTGAGCCGAGTGGCTCAGTTTACTGAGCCTACAAGGCTCAGTAAACCTTAGCCGAGTGGCTCAAGTTTACTGAGCCACTCGGCTCAAATTTACTGAGCCACTCGGCTCAGTAAACTGAGCCTACAAGGCTCAGTAAACCTGAGCCGAGTGGCTCAGTTTACTGAGCCTACAAGGCTCGGTAAACCTGAGCCGAGTGGCTCAAGTTTACTGAGCCACTCGGCTCAAATTTACTGAGCCACTCGGCTCAGTCGGCTCAGTAAACTGAGCCTACAAGGCTCAGTAAACCTGAGCCGAGTGAGCCACTCGGCTCAGGTTTACTGAGCCTTGTAGGCTCAGTTTACTGAGCCGAGTGGCTCAGTAAATTTGAGCCGAGTGGCTCAGTAAACTTGAGCCACTCGGCTCAGGTTTACTGAGCCTTGTAGGCTCAGTAAACTGAGCCACTCGGCTCAGGTTTACTGAGCCTTGTAGGCTCAGTTTACTGAGCCAGTAAACTGAGCCTACAAGGCTCAGTAAACCTGAGCCGAGTGGCTCAGTTTACTGAGCCTACAAGGCTCAGTAAACCTGAGCCGAGTGGCTCAGTTTACTGAGCCTACAAGGCTCAGTAAACCTTAGCCGAGTGGCTCAAGTTTACTGAGCCACTCGGCTCAAATTTACTGAGCCACTCGGCTCAGTAAACTGAGCCTACAAGGCTCAGTAAACCTGAGCCGAGTGGCTCAGTTTACTGAGCCTACAAGGCTCAGTAAACTGAGCCACTCGGCTCAAGTTTACACTGATCTACACAAAACTGGAAAGGAAGAAAAAATATCATGGTCAGTTCAGTTGGTCACCAACTCAAGCTCGAAATAGCCTGCGTGTTAATCCTACATTACAACTTCTAAAGCTGTTTTAGAATGGGAAAAGTCGCGCTAGCTGCTGTAGGGCGTGTAATTGGTTTGGCAACGCCAGTGGAGGAGATGAGTTCGAGGTTAACGTCAATTTATGGAGTTCGAGGTTAACGTCAGTTTATGAACTATTTTAAAACAGCAGCCAGTGGAGGAGATGAGTTTAAAACAGTAGTCATGCCAGTGGAGGTTAATGCAGGCATACCGAACTGTAGCGTCCATTGCATGTAAATAATTGAAAATAGAGAGTACACTCGAGGGCGGACCTAGGAATCAAGGCTAGGGTGGGCTGATTTCAATGGCAGTTCCTTCGTGATAATGAAATTTCAATTGCTACTACAAAACAACAATAAAAAAAAATCATAACAATAATAAATAAGCTCATGTTTCACAATCGATACATAACATTTAAGCTTTATTGTGCTCGATGAATATCTACATAGTTAAATTCCTTAAGTACTGCATCCGAGTCAATCTTCTAAGAAAAATCATGCTCTAAATAAAGAGACATGCAGCAAGAATTAATTAGCCAATGTAACATATCAAACATTATATATGTAATTAACAAAACTAAAACGTTATAAAATTTAACAATATAACAAATCAAATTTATCAAGTAATATAATATTTTTTATACGTAAATGAATCTCAATAATAATTTAGAAGTTTAAAAAAAAAAATATCAATCATTTTCAATATAATTTTCCAAAACTGTTTAACTGAAATCAATTGATTTAACAATCGATTAAAGAAAACAATCAAATACAGTTTTGTAAACTATTGACCTACGACAGCCAAATTTGTTGCAACCCTGTCGATGAATAATGGGATAAACTAGCGAATAACAATAATGGGATAAAAATCAGTTGCAACCAAATTTGAGGTTTGATGTTAAGATTATTAGATAAATCATATTTCAATCAAGAATAAGTGCAAGAATTATATGGAGGCTTACTTTACAGGGCATGCTTCATAATCTTTTCCAAACATTCAGCAAGCATCTTATGTCTGCGTTTCAAGCAGCTTTGTCCTTTGTTTCTTTAATGAATCAAGAAGGGATTAGACCATTTTCAGAGTTAATGAGTTTCTTTAGTGATACTGATAAAAATAGGAGGAGGCCTATAATTCGGAGCATGAAAAACCCCCAAAATTTAGGGTTTTTTCATTCAAATGACTAATATAATGTCATTAATTTGCAAACAAATGAAAAATCACCTGAATTGCTTAACGAATCAGTCTTAAACATTGAGCAAAAGCCACAGCTGATGAGTCGATGACAGCCTTGGAACCTGAAGTGATGTTCTTCTACCTTCCAATCGCTGTATTTCGAAGCCAGAAGAAGAACGAAAGAAACGTGAATGATAGTGAGTTGCGGTTTCCTTCAATTTTGGGCTTAGGCTATTTTTTTTTTTTTTGCCCTGGGCTGCAGCCCAGCTGAGCCCAGGGCTGTGTCCGCCGTTGAGTACACTTTCATTCTATGTTACGATAATAGGTCTGTACTTTGCAGAAGAAACAGAGAAAGGAAAATAAAATCTCCATGCTGTTTTATACAACGGAATGCCAGTGGGAAAATATGGATTGCACACAATGTATTTAGTAGACCTTTATGGATTAAATAACCTTATTTCCAATTTTTTATTAGTACACCTTTATGTACTTAGTAGACCTCAGCAATGGTAAATTGCAAAATTTCACAAATATACAGTAAATTTATGAAAATCCATGATTTATTGGATGATTTGCATCTATCATTGTGATCGGGATCAAGATAAAAACAGTAAGCTCGGTTATGCTTGTGTAAACATGTTGATTTGGATTTACCCATTTCGCAATAGAACAGTTTGGTACCTTTCTAGTGTTTTAAATAATTAACGTCCATTCTAGAAGGTTCAGAACTTATTTATCAATGGGCCAAACCAGAAGCATTTTGTATACCTGACATATATTTTCTGAAAAAACTCGCAACCTTTTGAATGATTTGCAAATAGTGGCTTTATTTTTAATTTTTGTGATTGTCAAAAAGAAGAGCAATTTAGATTAGAAGAATATAAATTCAATATTCTGCCAAAACAAGTTAACTTTGTAGAGAAGCCTCAAAAAATAACATCACCGTGTTTGTACGATAAAAAGCCTTCATGCAATCAACATAAAAGCCTGAAGCAAATTAAATAATAGTTTTTCAAATTAGAGCTTTTCATCAATGCATTCCAATTTTCAGTTAGAATTACAAATAAATTTTCTGAAAATTCGATCTTCATATAAAACCTGGAAAACAAACATAGAACAGAGAACTACATGAATATCTGCATGTATTTCTATTGTGGAGTTGTTCTAGAGCAAAACAAAACTACATGAAGTTTTGCAAAGAATCGCTGGCTGGCATATTAAAATTATAACTATTCAATGCTTTTAGCATAAGGCTTTATTTATTTAACTAGCATTTTTTTCAATTTGAATTCTGAAACAATTTTTCACGTCATCGAATTCTGAAACTAGCAACTTAAAATATTGCGTTCATTTAGAAAAAAGAAGTAGTTATATTATGAAATAAAAAAGGGGATTGTAGTTAAAGGGGACTTAGAAGCAATTATTTCAGCAGTGCCAACAAAGGAGGAGATGGAATACGGGATCACTTAGAAGCAAACAATTCAAAAGAAAATTCATTCAACACTTGATAGCTTCATATATGACGAGCATTAGACTCACACTTTGTGCGTGATGAAGTCATGTTAAAGTTAATGACTGGAATTTCTATGAATAATAAAATTGCAAATTAGAGCTTGATAAAAAAAAGGTTCGGATTACTTACATATTTTTCAGCGGCACACGGAAGCACTTCCCCGGTTTTTTTGCTCGTATGTGCTATTTTCCAAACATGAGATCGCATAGGCTTACTTTCCGGATTTTCGTTTTTCTATTGAAGTATACAAATAAATAAATATAATATAATTTATCATAAAGTTTACTTAAGAAATGTGAACTACATACCAATTCATCATAGAGTGTACGGTATGATTTTCTGCCCAATGTATGATTTATAGTAACCTTTGCTTTGTTTGCCGTATTCTGCTTACATTGTTTTCTCTTTCTATCACCATACTCCATGTCAACAAAACTCTCCCATTGAACTTTATCAACATCATCAGGACGATTTTCCATTGCAATACGTCTAGGTATAAGCTCATCATCCTTCTTGAGGTATTTGTTACGTAGTTTCGATTTTGCACTTCTGAATTTTTGTGAGAACTCTTTTTCTAATATAGGTCTTGCTTTATCGGGATCTATATCCATATCAAACTCTTTCTGCAGAATCAAAATAAAAAACAACCAATGCCTGATTAGAACAAACAAAACAAACCCTATAAGTCAATAACTTTAAACAAGAACCAGGATCACAATAGTTGGCAATGAAACTGAATCAACCAATAGAAATTCTTCTATTATGCAAAAAAAAAAAAAATGCAACACCATAACTGTTTATGATTTATTAAATTTAAATGAGAAGTAAGATACCAGTATTGCTTTCCATAAAGCATCTTTATAAAAGAGATCTACATTCCTCCAATCATCATAACTGATCGGAATGTATGCACGGATCAAAACACCACATCGGGAACTCCACTTCTTTCTATCTTTCCCTTTAGCACCATCCATTTCAACATTTATAAAGTACTTTTTATTTGGAGGAGGCGGAGGGACATCTTCTGTGTCTTCTGTTTGTCTCGATGAACTACCTGACATTCTGTTAATTTTATTGCATTAGCACGATTATAATTTTTTGACTTGCAAATAAAAGAAAGAAATGCAAAAAAACGGTGTAACTTACATTTCTGAAAGATAACAAGTAGAAATGGTGGAAGCCCCTTCAACCAAAAATAAAAATAGAAACTCATGAAAAAACTTAGCACATTCGTTTTGCAGCACAAAATAAAAATAGAAACCCATGCTCCAAAAAAACAGTTAACAAAGTAGAGGCAAAACACAAAAACACTCTAGCAAGCATAACCCGATAACATAAAAAAATTAACTGAAGATACTTACATAAGATGATACATCCACTTAATTCATAGATAACATTTACGAATGTTCAAAACAAGAAAAGGTAGCAAAATGAATAAAGCAACGTCAACAACTTCAACCAATTTGTCTATTTGGATTCAATACAATTTAACAACGTTGTTAAGTTGGGTTGCTCTTTTAAAACGGATTGAAAGTTCGTTGGCATATCATAATCATCCACGTTATCCGTCATGCGTTTAGGAGAGCGGCGCACAATGGACCAATCAGAATTCTTCTGTGTGTTCTTTATGTAAAAAACTTGGCTAGCTTCCGATGCAAGAATGACAGGCTCATCATACTCTCCATCATTGCTTTTGAGCCTTTTCAAATTCACCATCAGTAATTTGGAGTCAGGACAAACCTTATAACCATGTGTTTTATCAGCAATATTGACCCATTTGCAATAGAACACAACATGTTGAAATTCGTAATAATCAACTTCAATGATCTCCTGGATAATACCATACCAAGTAGTGTCATCATCCGTAGGATTTAAATCTTTTGCACTTGCAACAAATGTTGTAATTGCATCCATACAAACGCCACTATCTTGTGTTGAAAGAGTGTCGTCGTAGTGCTGAGGAGAGAATAAATAACCATTGATTCTATATTTAAGGTGAGTTTTGGCTTCCCATGTTGGTCCACTAACATAATACCATAATAGGAAGTCCATGCGTTTTTCTTCCATTAACTGAAAAAAGTAAAATACGTTCAAAAATGTTATTTATTATCAAATTATGAGTTCATTGTAATTCAACAAACCTTTTTATGCAACCAGTCAATAAATTCAGACTGAATTACTACTTCTGCCTTTGATTGGAGCCGCTTTTTACCACGTTGAGTCTCTTCTAATGATAATCGATATTCGCTACAAACAAAAACAAAAAAATAAAGTAAATTTTGGACTTGTATTTATAAATTTTAATGTGTAAAAAAAACAAACCTATAATAATCATCTCGATCTGGAATGTCTATTCTGAAAAGTATCCATCTTCGAATTTGTACACGTTGTACGCCAGATAATTTTATTGTTTTACCCTCAATAATGGAACGCTCATAAGTATCGCCATAGTTCTCATCTAAAAACGGTGCTTGTTTAGCACTATGGTTACCATCACGCGGATTTGGCATATATTCCATTGCATATCTAACAGACTCTGAAACAAGATACGCTTCAGAAATTGATCCCTCGATAAATCTTTTATTGCTTGGTATGTTCTTACACTCCTTCATAGCTCTAAAAAACAACATTTAATGTAACTAATAAAACATAAATCAGTTAACAATCATGTAAATGAAATGTCTACCTTTCAAATGGATACATCCATGTATAATTAACCGGTCCACATAATAATGCTTGATCAGCTAAATGCACCATGAGATGTATGCTGATGTCAAAGAAATAAGGAGGGAAATAATGAGCCAGCACACATAATGCCTCGGCAATCATATCTTTGGAAGCTTGGACATGCTCTCGATTTAAAACCTTCGAACAAATAATATTGAAGTACAAGCATACTTGTAATATTGCACGTCTTAAATCACTGTTCTTTGGATATGCATACTGAACCATCATAGGTAGAAAATATTGAATTATAACATGATAGTCATATGACTTTCTAATGTTCAAACTAGGTGGCTGTGTATTTACCAAGTTGCTAAATTTAGTCCGGAAGCATGATGGAAGTTTTGCATCCTTGAGAACTTGACAACACTGCGTCTTGTGATTTTTGTCGAATGCAAATTTAGAAGATTGCTTGTACTTATCAAACAATATGTTAATAAAATGCTCTGCTACATTCTTTTCGGTGTGCATCACATCAATAGTATGTCGCACCTTATGACCACTCCAATACTCTAAGGAAAAAAGAATAGACTTCTTGTACCATGCTGGTATTTCACTGTCTTCGTTCTCATTTTCAAAATATTCATCATCACGATCGGCATCATTTATCACGCGTTTTTGGGTTTTCGTTAATTTACCTGGTACATATCTTATATGAGCAAGCTTTTGCAACAGTGTCGATCCTATCAATCGTATTGGAGGTTTCTTATCCTCCGTATCTTTATACCATCCATGTTTGAGTGCTCTATATGGATGATCACTCTTCAAAAACCTTCTATACTTCGTATAAACAATCTTATTGCCGATGTGTTCTGATTCTGTTTCTGTTGCACAAACAGGACATGCTTTGTAACCATGTGTTACACAACCAGATAAATTTCCAAATGCAGGTAGATCATGAATTCCCCATAGTAGCATTGCTCTCAAAGTGAAATGTTCTCTCTTGTCCATGTCATGTGCAAGCACTCCTATCCAAAGTTGTTTTAGCTCATCCACAAGAGGTTCCAAATAGACATCGATATCTTGACTTGGCGCCCTTGGTCCAGGAATTAACAAACACAACATTTGAAATTCTGGTTTCATGCACAACGAAGGGGGTAAGTTATAAGGAACCATATACACAGGCCAACAACTATAGCTACCTGATTGGTTTGTACTAGGATTGAACCCGTCAGTAGCAATGCCAAGCCAAACATTTCGTCCATTTCTAGCAAACTCGGGCCATTTGTTTTTAAGTGATCTCCATTCAGCCGAGTCAATGGGATGACGCATCGAATTCCAACAAGGTTTTGCTTCACTATGCCACAACATTTTTCGAGCTATCCATGGTACGGTGTACAGCCTTGTTAATCTCGGAATAAGTGGAAAGTGTTTCAATACTTTTCGTGGTTGTTTTGTGATTTTTTCCACTTCTCCTTGTTTTTTCGTTTTAAATCTCGAAGTATGGCATCGAGGACATTCAACAGCATCCTTATAATCCTTCCAAAATAATATGCAATCATTTTCACAAGCGTGTATGCATTCTACTTTCATTCCTAAATCTTTTAACATTTGTTTCATTGTGGAGTACTTCTCAGGTATTGTATTCTCCTTTGGAAGCCACCGTTTCAATCGCTTCAACAACTCGGTCATACTGTTTCCTGACCAATTAAAGTCTTTTTTCAAATTATGAAGCTCTACAATGACACTTAATGTTGTAATACCATCTTCGCAAGAGGGGTATAATAATTCGCTTGCTTTTCCCTTGTAATCATGATACTTTTTCCACTGACTACCATCATGCATTCCTTCTACGCTATCATATACTCCATATGCATCATCAATAAAGTTTCCAAGAGTATCTTCTATGGGGTTTTCCTCTCGAGATTGATTGGAGTTGTTAGCATCATATGTAACATTTGGTGTATTAGTGACCCTAACGTCAACGTTGCTTCTCTCCCCATGTAAAAACCACTCATCGTATGTTGGATCCATACCATGAATGATTAAGTGCTTCTCAACCATTTCAAAAGACAACTTCTTCGAATTTCTACACTTCATACAAGGGCAACTACACATTTCAAAGTCGGGTGGTGAATGACACTTCACGAAGTCCATAAAATATCGAACTCCTTGTATATATTCATTGGTATTCCTATGTCGAATTCTAATCCACTCTCTTGAAGTAGGATTCGACATTAGCAAGAACTTTACTCGTGCCTGTTATATTTTTGTAAATGAAAAAATAATGCAATTAGATAGATAACATATTCATGTTACAAAATAATAAATAAAATGAATACGATAAATACGTTAAGGTTTGGCAGCTTCATTTTTCTAGCGCCTCTTGCATATTCAAATGCTATTAAACTTTGAATGTCTAATGCACATTATGATTGCTAGCATACAACGCACATAGATGCATCTTATATCCAAAAATATTCTTTATTTTTAAATAAAAAAAATGGATGAACAGATATATGTTATAAGTGCAAAGTTCTTGTAGTCACAACGCTTTTATTTTATATTGTTTTATTGGAAATATCGGCAGCAAATTGATAATTAATAGTAAAATTCATTTTGACGGGTAGTTGGAAATGGATAGCTGTGAAATTTGCAAATCGATGGTGAGATCCGTCGATGGATCAAAGGTATTTTTGAAATTTCGAAAAGACACTGTGGAAACCATGTTAATTGAACTCTTTTTATTAGTAATAGAGATAGAGATATCTTTATAAAAAAAATAAATACTATTTCATCCTTTTAATTTGTTCAAAATTGTAAATAGCAGCCGTTAGAACATTTATTTTAACCATTGATTTACAACATTAATTTTATTTTGTTGCCAAATGCTGGTAGAAATAACTTTAAATACGTTCCAAACGTCATCTTAAATATAGCATAGGGAGTACCACAAATTTAAAAACAAAAGAGTGTTATAAGGTGCTGCAAAAGAGGGACAGCACAGAACCTTAATCGCATATAAACTATGTTTATGTATAAAGAAAATAAACTAAAATGGTTAAGTTTCATTTACATTTCTTAAACCATCCATGTAATGTAACTATATTATATGTTATCAAAGATTGCGATTTAGCATAAAGTAGATTACATGTACGTGCAGCATCCTTATTAGTTCTGGTTATGAACAAAGTTGAATTCATGTGCATTGTACGGACATGTGAACCTATAAATAAAATTACAAGTAACGTTACTGCAAACTTGAAGTTGTTAGACTTAAACAAAAGTTAAGGAAAAGCTGAAAGGAATGATAGCAAGAAACAAGAAAACGGAGAGAGGACATATGCAATGCATATGACGCATGCATGAATTGAATTGAGCTGAACCAAATACCAGGCTAAGAAATGCCAATGCCAAAATAGTGGCAAAGAGATTTAGTGCATTTACTACAAAAGGAATATATTCGTGGGGGTGGTTGCATCATTCACAATTTACAGCTTTGAACCGGGGGATGCAAAAAGTATAATAGTGGAAAGTGAAAGAAAATATGGACCAAATTGATCACACATGTGCATCACCCTACTATTTTAAGAGTAATATGTAAGACAACTCCTTTATTTATTTATTTATTTATTATTTTATTTTTTGCCCTCGGATTATCCTTTAAATTTCATTTTAGCTCTCCAAAGTGTAATCAAATATTCTTTCAGCAATATAACAGTATACCTCTTTAATTGATTCAGTGGACAATGTTATATCTTGATATTATTATTTTTCGACCGTTCATAGTACAGTAGAACAACAAATGATGCACCTATATTTTTCAGTAGTATATTGCTGATTTAATCTAGAACAATTTTTATGCAGTATCTGTGAGTGTGTTTTGTGTATATTGCTTTATTTGAGTATCCTGATACTATATGATGAGTTTTGTCTTCATAAGTGAAGTATTATATAGCTAACTCTCTAACTCGCCTAGTAGGATGAAAATAGTCAAATATGGCTCAATTGAATGGTCGCTTTTGCTTTGTTCAGTTTGTTTGAAATACAAAGAAAGCAAGCAAAGCAAAGCATTTAATTAGTTGCTGAAAAGCTGTATGTGAACTTTAAAACCTCTGTATAGGGGCAAATTATTGAATCAATGTTTGGCTCGTTTAATTCATCGACCTAGGGTTTGAATTGGAATTTGCAGCAACTTTTATGGCTACTGTTCCTTTATTTTTGTAAACGTTGGTCTGTTTTACATAGTAGAAAAATAATTTTTGGTTGCCAATACGCATATCAATGAGAAAATTAACCTGTTTTGTTTGCCTTGTGGTGCGATTTCATTGTCTACCTCAAATTGACAGAAACCCTTTGGTTCAGTTTTAAGATATTGAAGTATGAAACTTGGTACATGTAACATTTGTCTCAGATCACATAATCATCATTGAACCCAGGTGAACAAATGTTTGGAATGTCAACTGAAATGTAGTTAACTAGAACATTGGGTAAAACACACGAATAAACAAAATAATTGATTGTCAACTATTATTATTTTTACTAAATCTGAGTTTGGTACCAAACGACTATAAATGAACGATGAATGGGCAAATCCACAGCAGCAAAAAGGACCCAAAAACTAACTTTTCATTTTTCAAATTCATGTTCTCTTAAGGTTAGAGAGTTACACCTATTTAATTTGGACAGCAGCATGCCTGTATTAATGTGCAACTAATTAGGCCCATAATTAAACTTAGTATATTTTATCTCAATTACTTCAACAACTGTGGATCGATAAACAATATCACTGACCAAACGTTACTATTGTAAATATAAACAGCAAAGTGAATCGGCCATTATAAGAAAAACACAGTAAAGTGAATCAGCCATTATAAGAAAAACACAGATCGGATAAGATAAACAGCAAAGTAAATCGGCCATTATAAGGAAAACATGGTAATTGAAGAGCGAATCGACCATAAGAAAGGTAATAAATAAAAATAATACCTGAGCAGTTGAATGGATCGGAAAGAAACGTAATTGAAAGAGTTTGACGTCGCGGTGAAAGAAACCGATAATTGAAAAACACAGATGTCCTTGATCTTCAAAACACAGTAATTGAAGAGCGATTGGCTTCGCGGTGAAAGAAATCGGTCAGAAGAAAGGAGTAACCCTAGGCGGCTTTGAAAATTTCGGAATAGTGTTACGATGACAACGAAAGAGGAAAACAAGGGTTACACACGAGAGTGAATGCGAAATTACCATTGCAACCCTTTGGTCCAAAATTAAGGGCTGTTGTAACGGTAATGACCATTATTAATGAATATAACGGTAATAAACGTTATAAATTAGTAACAGATATAACCGTTACTAATGGGAACCGGGAAAATGTTACAAAATGGCCTGTTTGGTGTAGTGTTAATTGGATGACTTCCCCTTTTGCTTGCATGATTTTCACTTGTGAATCTGGTCTTTTATTTGTCCTTCAATGAAACTCCAGATATAAAACGCCCCTTTTAAAATCCATTGCATGATGACTGAATTCAATTCTATCCAAAAATTATCACATGTATTTCAGGAAATAAATAGTATGATTTGTGACCAAATCTAGAATTTTTGAATATTATTTTCATCCCAGTTTTGCAAGATAAATGTATTGTCAAGTTTGCTAATAAAACTTGTCTTACACATTTCTGGCACTTGCTTATTTTAACATTTGTTTGCCAAAAACTGTTCTTGCCGAAATTCCACTAATTTGATTCTGGCAATCTGATTAAGGAAGATAAAACTGGAAAGTGATATTCAATTTGTTGTCGAATTTCATTCTGCCTTGTCACCTGCTATATATGATTAAGATGCCTGATTTACTACCATGTTGATTTTGGCCATTTCTGGAAACAGATAAACTTTCTGCCAATTTTTTTTTTTTACTGATTGATTTTAGGAAAAGAAACTTTCTTATTTGAATTGTTCCTAAAGAATTTCTTCGAAACAAAAGCTGCCTTGAATAAGAGCTGATTCACCATGTTGTATTTGAAAGAACTATGCATTTGAGTTTTCATACTTGTGCATCCTGCAGTTTTGTTTTGATCTGCACCACATATATATTGCCATGCTTAATGAATTTGTGATGATGTCTTCACTCTACTGAATTTTTGTTTGCACCAATAAATTTGAGTTTACTTGAACCATCAACTTGCAGGAAAAAAACTTGTACTTGTTTAAATCAGCTGCATGTATTTGAGCTGCATGTACATGATAGTGTAGTTAACCTTGTACATCAATTTGTGTTGACCCCTGGTCCTTTGTTGTGGTTCATTATTCTTGAATCCCATGTTGGCTCATGCACCATTCATGTACGTGCTGACCATGCATTTGTGCCATGCCAATTGAACTTGAAACTGCATTGTACCTTGTATGTTGATTGCTCCATCACCATGCATTATGCTTCTTCGCCATGCTGCTATGAGCTAGAGTAGTCATGCACCATACAGCCTTGTTAAAAATGGGCATTAATTTCCTGATTGTATGTGTGTACTTCTATTTGTGCTCTCATTCCATTGCCATGTATTCCTTGCCATGTTGTACAGTTGCTATTCCCATAATATAGTCTGCCATGTTGACTTGAACTATTATTGATGACTTGAGTTTGAACACATCTGTATTGATCCTGCTGTCCATTTATACTTGCGGCTCCACCATATGTTGATCTGTCCATTGTTGTTGATATGCGTCGACCACTTTGTTAATGCATTTGAAACATTGGCTCGACCATGGGGATCTGTTGCTTTGACACTACACATAAGATGTGTGTGTGCGTGCTGAAATTTTTGTGACCCATTTTAACTTGAATGCTTCGCTCTGTTAGCTGCACCTCGGTTGCTCATACTTGTGCTTTACTGTCTTGAGCTCGACACTGTGTTGACTGCATGTATACGTATATGTATTTGCGTTGCACTATCCATTTGAGTATGCATTTAGTCGAGATGGTCCATGTGGCTACTACTCAGTTGCACATTGGACTGGCGAGGCAGTGCACAGGTGTATATATATACACACATGTGTATATGCTGCCATCAGACAAGATTTCATGTCCCTGTACTATACATATACAAACTAGTTATACACAGATGAGTCAGATCAAGTCATGAAAAATGATGAGAAATACACCAGAAATCTGAGGCAAATAAAATTTTAAAAATAAAATTTATATTCGCATATATTCAGTTTAGATTCTATTGCAGTGTACTGTGTGTGTGTTTCATTGTGACAGGTAAGCATGTGATGACTGGACTGACTTTGAACTGTGAAGACTGAAGACAAGAAGACAGTATGTTGTGTCAAATAAATGTATGAGTGTGAAACTGTATATGAGTCAATGTGAATGTATATATAAAATTGTGTAACTGAGTGATAATGTTATAGTGAGGAGCTGTGTATGAATGTATTGAAATGAAAAATATTAGTGAAGTGTACAAACAGTGGAGTTGTAAATTTGTACAGTTTGAAAATTGAAATAAAATATTATATTTAAACAAAATACTGTGTGAATATCTGAACGTCTGTACAGCTGTATTTTATTTAAACATAAATATTATATTCATGTCTGTGATGTATATATGAAAACAGTACAGTAACAATCACATTTAAAATAATAAACATTTGGTTGTCATCATCAAACAAAAAATCATATAATTGTGTGTACAACTACGTTATATACAGCTGGTTCGTCGTATATCTTGCTCGTATCCATTTCAATGTTGGTCCATCTCTTGTCACCTTCTTGAACCAAGAAATGCTAGTTTACTCACTTACGACTGGCATTTTTATTAAGTGAATCAAATATTTTGAAATGATATATGAAATGTTAGAATGCATTAGAAAATTCATGATTGTTACTATATGACTTGTGCACATGTGACACACACACAAATGACATAAACGACACGATATAAATTGCTATGAGATTTACTGTTATGTGTTGATTGTTGTGTGATATTTGTGATGTTTTATTTTTATTTTGCTCTAATACTACAAGTTCCCTATAAATTTAGAAAAAATCACTAATGGTTGGAATGGTATATACCCGAATTATTGTATAGATTTAGGAAATAAATTCAAATCGATTTGGGATGCAGGTTAATGTGATATATACCTGGAATTCGTATTTAAAAAAATGAATTGAAATGATATATATCTTTATCACTTTCCCATAGGATAGACTATTATTTACGGACACCGTAGTCAATAAATAAATAAAAACTATTTTGTTAAATTTATAAGTATTTGTCAATTGTGGAATCTAATTTGAATATAATTGTTTAAGTTAAGATTTGAGATTTTTTTTACTTAAGTCCATGAATTTAAGTAAATTTGATCTAATAAAAAAGAATTTAATATGATTTTCCTAAATTGGTTTTGTCATTTGGGAAGATATATATTATTTTCAGAAATATTATGTGTAGATTTTGATTTATAAACTGATTGGACATTTAAAATATATTTTAAGTTTAAAATTAATGTGTCCAATAATTAAACTTGAATTATAAGTTAGAAACTTAATTGAGTTGATGGATGGTTTCAATAAAATTTGAAATTTGATTTTATGGTGTCGAAAGTTAGTATAAATTTGGCTAAAAGTTTTAAATGTGTAAAATGGAAAGATACGAATCAACTTATTTAAGATTTTGGATTAAGCTTTAATGGTTTGATTCTAGATTTAAATGATAAATTTTTAGTTGTGAAGGAATTGATTAAAGCATAAAAACAAAATAATTGAAATTTGAAGGTCGGTTTGAAACAATGAAACGACATAAGTTTAGAATCCGAATTTCAAACCAAAATGAAGTTAATGGTTAAAAACGGAATTCAAGTTATGATCTAACATGAACACATTGTTTTAAATGTGAAATTTAAACAGTTTGAGCTTAAGTTAAATTGAATCGCTTAAGTTAAATTGAATCAAACTTCGAAATCGAAATTAATGTTAAGTCGAATTTTGCATTTTGGATAATTGATTTAGATTGGATGATTTCTTGAAACTAGCATTATTTTATCTTACAACTAGAATAATATTACTACTATTGTATATATACTACTTTCTTTAAACTATTTTGTGTTAAAGTTAACTATTTAAATATATCAAATTTTGACTATTCTATTTAAACTATTTTCTATTAAATAAAACTATTTATTTGAACTATTTATATGAAACTTAACTATTCGACTTAAACTATTTAAAATTAGATTCAAATTCAAAAGATAATAATTAAGGAAAACACAATAAAAGTCATGGCGACAGGTTTGGTTTGGAACCGCCGCCTTCTTTTCTCTCTTTGTCTCTCTCATCTACCACAAACCCTCTACTTTCGTGACACTCCGTCCACTTATTCTTCCTCAGGTGCCTGCGTCCTTCCCATGGCGAGATCCAAAGGAAAGAAATGATCTTCACAACCTACTAGAGAAACAATTGCTACTAGGTCGGGTAGAATCTTCTCAGTGCCTAATTCCTTAGCGTCTGTCTCTGGCGTTTAGAAAGAATCTGGATCAAGCGACGTGGCAGCTGTAGATCTCGCTAGTGCTACTTGTTCGTCTGCTGGAATTTAAATTCGGACATCTCGACTCACACTTCTAATTTGGGTACTACGATTAATAGCCAAGCAGGTAAACACCCATCTCAACTGAAATCTAGATCATTGTTACAAGCAGAAATTGATTTACTGGGTAAAGATATGATTGCTCATGTTAGTTTGGGTGTTCTTGAGAGTAATAGACGTGATTTTGTTGTGGAAGTGCCTTAAATTGATGTTTTCACTCTCAAGGCACAGTTATCTGAACATTGCACCAAAAATGTTTGTGAAAAGTCCACAAACAAACCTATATTGAAAGAGTGGACCCACCTCTTCTATTCACTGCCTTATTCTGCTCGCAGCTGTACTCCTAGAGATTTCGTGGATTCCAGGGAGATTCCCTTGCTCGATGTGGTTCAAGAGGGTATAGAACGATGGAAGGAGTTTTTTAGGATTTTCCCAAACTATGAAGCCTTTTACTTAGAAGTTTGCGAGCATTGTTATAACAGATGTAGTCTTAAAGGGGATCTAAGTATGTTTCACCTTGATGGCTTATTTTATTTTAAATTCTCGATAGCAGAAGAGAGAAGACGTGTTTTAGACATGGATCCATCCATCATCAACGGCAAGCCGTTTATTATCACCTCCAAAACCCCGTCGGTAGGAAAAGCTAGAGAACAAATTCTGTCAATTCCATTTTGGGTTAATCTTACACACATTCCAACTGTTCTTCAGACCTTAGTTGGAATGAATTGGTTGGCGAGTCGTATTGGTAAACTCAGATACTTTGATGCCACTACGGTTAACAGAGAATTCTATGTCTAAGCTCGTGCTTTGACTTAAATATTTCCATATAAGTTGTTGCCTAATCAAATCAAGGTCTGTGTTGATAATCATGAATGTTTTGTTGATGTCTCTTACAATTGGAAGCCCGAGATCTGTGTTAGTTACTACTTTTTTGGTCACAACTCTGGAAATTGTAAGCTACCTATTAATGCTCCCATTCCTGATAAGCGTCCTAGTGGATGCCCTACATTTTATGTATGGGTTCCGAAAGTGGCCCCTCTGCCCTCCGTTGTGGCATCTGTTGGTGAGACTTTCACTTTGACTACTGCTGTAGATCAGATTTCTGTGCCTGGTACTACTATCTCAGGTCCACTACCATTTTCCCCACTTTATGGAATGGAAAAGGTAGGAGCGAGCTTGGTGTCATAATCTAACAAGGAAGGTGAAAATAGATGTCTATTATACTATATTGAGGGAGAAGGGTTTTGTTTGGCTATTAAAGGTGATGAAGGTGAAGCGAATAGTAGGATTCTATCAGATGGTACTTGAGATGGAGCTTTTATCTATGACAGTAATTCAGTTGGTTTTACCCCTGACTTAGTCCTTGTTTTTACGGGCTATGGCCATGTATATAGTCTTGTTGAGGAAAAGGGAGTTGCACTTCCCTTCGTTGAGGGATAGTTGTTTCCACCTTTTAGTAGCTGGAGCTTTCCGCTTAATGCCTTTTTTTGTTCTATCAGTGTCCTGGCACTTCAAACCAGCACTAGTAGTTAGGAGAATTGTCTAATTCCTGTATTCTTGTATTCATAATTTGTTGTAATGAAAAGTAGTTGCGACCATATAAAAATTAGGCGACCCTGCCGAAGAAAACTATTATATTTAAACTATTTATACCAAACCTATCTATTTCATTTAAATTGTTTTATATCAAGTTTAACTATTTTATATTTAGCTTTTAAAATAAAAGTATATGTTCCAATCCGAGCAATTTAAGCTGAAATGATTGTGTATCAAGATTCAATTGAATAATGATACATGTGATGTGAAATCTGAAAATCAATTGTGAGGATTTGAGAATGAATCGATTTGTAAATATGGAATCATAATTTGAAACGATATTGAATAAAAATGATACTTGATTTATTCGATTTTATGACACTAGAATATAATTTCAAATTTAATGGCCACGGTGTGATATAAGCGTTTGGATTATTAAAGAGACCACAGGTTGTTTTTTTATACTCTCTACCGATTCGGATACCAATTTTAACAACTGTGCACGTGGTGGAGAATCCAGAATGAAATAGAATGGTTTGGCGAACGCTACTAGAATAAAGTAAGAGAATAATGGTGGATGACCTTGACCTTCGGGTCATAACTAAAATGACTAAAACATGAGCCATATCCAGGCCAAGTGAGGTCGCCCATCTTATTGGGCACACTTCTTCGATACCATATCTCTTACTTTGTGATTGATTGGCGGCCACTCGCAATTTATGGGAGTGTTGTTCGAGGTGGGCGCTAGTTGTGGTTATGCGTTACTATGTGCAGTTAAAGCGCTTAACAGTTATATGGCGGTAGAGGTGTAAAAAGTTACATCGGGGATAAAGCGGGAAAATATCGAGGATATACCAGAGGTGCAAAAATGTTAATTACATGTAAAACTGCATAATTAGAATTAATTAATTATCGTTTTCACATCATTTTTGCTGAACAAATGAATACTAATTGATATTATGTAACAATATCAAAGAATATCATGGTTATGCACACTAGATTCAAGGATTACTATAGATTTCTATCTTATATAAGGCTCCTATGACTTAAAATTAGTCTTTATAATAACTTTTTTTATTTAGTTTAAAACAAAACTAGTCAAATCATCCTCTGTATATTAATATTGCTAAATCAAGTGCTAAATAATGTTGATTTAGCGGGCACAACGGAAAATAGCAAGGCTTAAAGCGGAATTACTGTTAATCAACGCTAAATTGAAACAGCATAGCGGTCGGAGAGTGCTACGGGATATAGCGGGTATTTTGCGGGGCTTTAGCTGCATAAGTGTTACCACCAGCCTGGATCCGTAATCTAGTAGAATCCTACACTTGGTATAGCCTTGGTGCCTTGTCATATTATCCAAATTCTACGATTTTGATCTTGTGTTGTTTTTTATGGAGTGCCCTCTAACGACACCAATACTATGCATTTACGGTACTGTATAGACTGCAATACTTACAAACGATGTAAGGGTAAAATGTAATCCCGCTTACGCTATTTTAATACTATATTCACTGAACAGACACTATTATAATAACCTATTATATAATATGTATCTAGTTCCATGGATCCTTAGAGAATGTGAATCCCAAACATCTTTTGAGTTACTAATGCATTTCATTGGGCATTTTACTTGAGTTGATTCAGTTATATGAGAATGTTAGTCCCGACTCGAGTGTTTTATGTTTTTGCATAATGTCGGGTCCGACCGAGTATTACAACTTTGAGATCTCACCTTTCGGAGTTGGTTATTTTTTGAAGATTCATCTTTTATTTTCTATTTCCATAGATTCCTTATGTATTAGAAAACTTTTGTAATCTAAGCTTCCACTGTATTTATTTATGTAAACTCTAATATATGGTACAAATGTGTTCCACTATGAGATGTTGTACTATTCTGTGTCTGTGATTCTATGATTTGATTCTTATTAAACCCCATAGTAATAATAATCTGCTGTTTCAAATAATTTGAGTTGGTTTTTTATCGATTTTAGTGGTTGGAAATAGCAGGTTGTTACAACAAGTATGTTTTATTTTTCTATTTTCGAGATTCAGATGTGGGTATTTAACCAAGGAGATGTTCAAGATAACCTAGTACCTTGGCTCACTTGGCCTTTTCCTAGGTGAGGGATAAATACAGCCGAAATGTTAGAAACAAGTTAAGTATAAAAGATCAAGTTTTTTTAAAGTTAATTAAACTGGATCACTTAAAGATGATCTTGTTGTATTTAGTATCAAATTTTGAGGAGGGAATCCTTATTATCCATAAGAATTTAAAAGGCGTTTATACTTTTATTCGACGAGTGGTAGAGATTGAATGTGGAAATTGATATCGAGTGGAAAGAGTATGTTTTCTTTGGTTCTATCATACTAAATTGGATTTACCATCTACGAAAACATAATAAGCAGGTTTTAATGATTCTCTCTCTTTATGTATATGCGTGTGTGTATACTTATATATATATATATATATATATATATATATCTAATGAATATTTGAAGTTATCCATTCTTAAAATATGTTTTATGAAGTAGTGAATTAAGAAATGAAAACCACTCAATGTTACTTAAACAATATTTTACAATGATTGGTCTGAAGAGACGGAATCAGATTTAAGTGATTCCTATTTGAAAATAATTCTGATCAATTTATGTTTCGAAGCAATGAAGATTGAATAAAGAAGAATTATCTATACTATATTATAATAACCAAGTTGGAAATAGAGAGCTCTCAGGCCTTCTTGCTTATTAGAAATGAAAAGTCACACGTATTCATTTGAAAACCGTGCAGGCCTTCCTATGCTGTAAACTCAATAGTCACGGGCTCATGCTAATTCCTTTCCTTCGATTCCCGGTTTTCATTCCCTCAACCATTCCTCCCTCATTCGACTGTTTTTTAGTTGTTCTCTGATATCTCCCCTCTCATCCCAGATCACATCGCCTCCCATCTTTAAATCCATCCTGCATCCCCTTATAGTCAACATGATTGACATCGAAGATTCCTCGATCAGTACTGCCAAGCCACTTTGAATCTAGGACTTCAACTATCCAACTTTTCGGCGATCCCATTACCTTTGCTATTTTCTATTCTACCACCCAGTTGTTTCCCTACCTCCCCAATTTTCCATCACCATTCAAGGTATGCGCGAACCCTACCATCTTGGTCATTTGATTGATTTTTTTTGGTTTGCCCTATCATTTTCTTTGTTAGTTTTAGGGATTGCTGGGTACTTAGAAAATAAGATATGGGAGGATTATGAATAGTAAAATTATAAAAATTTAATTTCTACATGGCGTATACGCGGGAGAAGCAAGATCTGGAAGACGACATCAATTTGAAACGATCTTCTTCCTGGGATTTGAAATCGGTTCTCGCATATGCTCCTTTTTGTAAAGTTCGGCTTTCGTTGGGCTGCAACGAATTTCCCAAATCTGCCTTTTCCCAGGAGAGCATGCTATCTATGCTGGACCAAGATTTATCGAGCCTACGTTGAACGATGGTGAAGTTGTCAAATCTGATGTTCGAAAGGGGTTAGCTCCTGAAATCACGTGATAGAAGGGATTGAAAAGAAGGGTTTTCACATGATACGACTATTTCAAGGAGCACACTTAGCCTTAATCAGATTATTCAAGTTCGGCTCCTGATGGTGATTCTTTAATGACTACCAGTCGAAAGCATATTTATTCCTCATGTATAATTTCAACTTCTCAAATAGTTACATAGGTCTAATGAATATAATCTATTGACGTATGTCCCTTTCCAGGAATTCTAGCTTTCTTATAATGGAAAAGGTGGACATATCATAGAACATGAATTTTGCTTCTAATTTGGTTCCACTTGCCTACTGGAAAAAAGATAAAATGGAGGGTTTTATTCATTTTCATTTCAGCACACGTGATTATTATGCATGGGTTGTGTAATTTACAGTCTTAGTAAATCCCTTAAAATTTAGTTCCACTGTCATATACCCTACATTGGAGACTGTGCAATACAAAAGTGTTAGTCTAGGCATTTTCACTTGCCTACCGAATAAAAGAAAAAAATGATGGGTTTAGTTTTTTGGGTATTATTCATTTTATGTTTTCACCCTTTGACATGGGATTATTTCGATCTCGCTTTTTGTTGTTCTTTGTGATTATATGTTAAATTTTGTTCAGTAGTTAGAGCAATATACTATTAGTTTGTTCTGTTAGTTTATATATTTTAGTAGACTATTTGGTATGTAAATTTCATTACACACACATACATATTTTGTTGTTCTTTGTCCTTGCATACACCATTTCTACCTTTCTCAATAGCGGTGAAAACCTAGTGTCTTCATTCTTCAATCGTCATGTTTGGCTTCTATCCTCGCTCTTCCCTTCACTCTTCTTCCATATTTTAACCAAGCATTTCTTCAAACAATGAAATTACTTATTTTACTTTAACTTCCCTAGAATCCAAGGTACAATTATTTCCATATAGATGAAACTATTCAATTTATGTGATGCTCTGTTTATGTTTAAAAGTTTAATCTATTCTTTTCTATTATTTACTAGGGTATGTGGAAGATGTGGGTCGCTGAAAAAAAGCACTATGTGGGAAATAGGTAATTGATGTGGATCTATGCATTTTATATGTGTAACACCCCGTAATTTTACAATATTAAAATGACAAATTAAAGAATACTTAATTTTTAGAAGAAGAATTAAGGGAAACAGGCTGCACCATTGCGTTCATCTCGGAATTCTGTTTGGGATAGAGTTCGAGTTTGCGTAAATTGGACATAGTATGAAGAAGTTATGAAGCCTAGAAGATTTCGGTTTAAAGCAGAATTTAATTAAATAATAATTAAATAATGAGGGCAGTTCAAAATTCGAGATGCAACCCAAAATAGCTGAGTGGGAAATTTCCTGCTCGCAGGTGTCGCCCCCCAAGGGGAGTCGACTGGGGAGTCGACCCCCTATAAGGGTGTAACGATACGGATTTTGCCCGGACCTAATCGATCACTAAATCGACTAAAACCGTTCAAAACCCTTATACACTAACTCCGGGAATACAACACATCAGAACAAATAACAGAAGGCTTTTATAAACATTACAATAATGTTACATCAGAGTACAGAATATCAGAGTACATCGAAATAATAATACAGCGAAAGATTAAATTTCAATAAATGTAATACAATGTAGCGGAAATGAATAAACTTAGCACAAAGAAAGACTATCAATGCTCTGGACATAGCTCTAAGCTTCGATCCAGAATCCTACTCAATATTTCTGCAAAATAAGCTACTCGACTGCCCGTGTGGAAAAGAGGGCACCCGAGTTTGCAAAGTGAAACAAACTACAGGTCAGTCATGGGACTAGTATGAGAAATCTTACTTAACTTATCTAATAAGAAGGCAAATCACAGGACCACGCCGCTAACGCGGAACAGGTTTACTCCATTGGATTGCCAGTGCATGAAAAAAGTTAATCATTGAACAACGCAATGCTTTTTAGAAAAATGAAACCATTATAAGACTCAAGTCCCATCACACAATGCAACGCAAACAGGAGGATAGAGTTTTACCTTATAATGGTCAAAAATGCTTGATATGATAAAAATGGATTTGATATTATTACTAGTGTATATAAGTTTCAAAAACATTTCAATCAAAATGTATCAATCATAGGCGACATAGTACCCCATCCTACTATGTTGCCATACTAGTTCTGCAATCAAAACCGCATGATGTCGTATTGGAAATTGGGTTTCCATCAAGAGTCAAGACTAGGAACGATCTCCTTATCGATTCGAGGCACTCTAGCAATGTCTCAGGATTCGGACGCGGGCGAACCCTTGGATCCTGCAGGACCGGTGCACAAATACTTTAGTGGATTGGCAATTCTTGAACACACGCTTCTCGAATCTATTGAACCTATAATATGGCCATTGGTGACCAATAAATCCGAGGCCTCGAAATCCATCATCCACATAAGTAAATGTCAAGGCATGTAAAACCCTGATACTACTTCTAGGTAGAAAGAAACGTGTGCACTCCCTGCGTTCTCTTGCTCCTTTTCTGACTCATACCGGGGTGTGAGGCTCGCTAGGTCACGCTATACACAAAAGCTATGCTGAAATAGGCTATGCTTTGATCATCAACCACAAGGCTCTGCTTTTCAACAAAAGCCTTGATCATTTGCATCTTGGCGTGCCACATTGACAATCCACGCCATGCGATCGATAACTACCAATATATAACCTCTGAGCTCATACTTCTCAGAGAAGGGTGTTAAGCAAGAGAATAAATTCTCTGCCACCACAGATATATATTAAATAGAAATCAATTTAATTACATGGAATGAAATCCAATGTTAGACACACATCCATTTACAAGTCCGTTCTTGGTCCGAACGAAACCAGAGTTAGCTTATTCCTCGTCCCGTACGTCCAATACGGAAGTGAGGTGCTCGCATATCCAGACAATCAACAAGTACTTCCGGACAAACTACCAATTTTAACCCTTTACTGGGAGCTACCCAATGTCAGGCATCAGTAGTCGTCCATTTGATGTGAAGATCGCCGGTCTTCATCCACTGTCTTCAATGTCTTTGACTTTAATCGTCATAGTAATTATTCAGAATGGGTTAAACCCGGTCTTTCCGAATAACTCGCGTATTTTATAATTAAAAATCAGGTGTTATGAAGACACATCCAATGCCTCATTCTAATTCAGAATATTTTTTTAATAAAATATTTATATCAATAGGGAAATGATCCATCGATTTATCGAAGATAAATTCTTTTGAATCTTATTCTTAAATTTTCTTTTTAAAGATTTATCAAATTCCAATTTGATTTTAATATCAAAAATCACTACTTTATGACTATTCAATTTTAAGAAATTAATCTTATCTTTAACTGGGTTAAAAAATCAATGTTATTTAAAACACATTGTTCCCGATAAACCCAAAATCATTTTCCATTAAATATGGAATTTTCACAGAAATCAAATCAATATATAACCGATATAAATTTCCGTATTAGACCGATAATATAAATGGAATAATGACAAAGCCTTTTAAATTCCATATATAGTATCAGTCTTCTTTTACAGAAGTCTATCTCGATTATTATCAAATCGAATTTCCATTCAATTCCAGTTTATTATATTAAACTGGAAAACTTGACCTTGGAAAATATCCTTTTAAATCATAATAAAAAGATTTATAAATTCCAAATTATATTTTCACTGTTAATTCGGTTAAAAAACAATTGTCGTTTAAAAACACAGTTCACGGTAAACCCAATTCACATATCAATTTATTCCAATACTAAATATAATTTGAAACTCTAATAATCTTAATTAAAAGATTTATTCTTTCATACGGGGTTTAAGAACAGTGTTATTTAAGACACCATCCACGACAACCCAAAATCCAATTATTTTATTTAATTCCAATTAAATATTAATTAATTGGAAGACTTTATTTAATCTTAATTTTTTTAAGATTTATCCTAGTTAATAACTAGTTCATTTCTATAAAAATATATTTTTATCCTTTGTGTCCATCTGAAAATGGACATAGAAATCATCATTTTATTCTTCGTTGAATATTATCTTAAAATATCCATTATTTAAAAATATTCTGTATATAAAAAGACTCTTTATATAAAATATCCTTTATATTGCAATATTCTTTACATAAATATATCTTCATTTAAAGAGTAATCTTTATTTTAAAATATTCTTTATATTGAAATATATTCTGAATCGGAATGCGACTCAGTCAGTTACCATATAATTTCGGTTATATGGATTTCATACATTGTATGCATATAACAACAAATGATAATAATCATCAAACCATCCATTCAACATCCAGAGTGAAATTTTACAATCGTGTGAGCATTAAAATGAAATAATAACGCTCTTCGCAGCCTGTCAATCTATCGATCAACATACAACTAAATATTGGGACTAGTGTATGTTAAATATCATCCCAATACTCGTGTGGGGTTTTCAGCCAACAACAATTCATATAAATAAATAATTGATTAATGAATTTAACCAATTTCTAATTCTGCTAACATATTGATGATAATGAACGAAACATGTTATTTTATTCTTAATGCCAAATTAAATTGTAATTTACTCGCATAATTTTTCCTACATGTTTCGAAGGCCTAATAAAATGTAGTTTATTTACATGCCATTATTGCTGATGACAAATAGAAAGGTAATTTTCATTTTCTTTTATTTGTATGCAATTTCTACTTTAAACTTTAACAAATCAAAGAGATAATTCTATTTGTATATGTTTTCAATGTATAACCTAACACATAAAAATGTGTATTTTAAATTGCATATAAATTTTAATGTATACATTGACACATAAAAATGTCACTTTTACTTACATACAAATTCTAAGGTGTGTTGTGACAACACAAATGATTCTTTATTTCACATACAAATTTTAATGTATGTTTTGCAAATAAAGATGATTTTTATATTTGCATATAAATTCTAATGTATGTTACGCAAATAAAAGTGATTCTTATATTTGCATATAAATTCTAATGTATGTTACGCAAATAAAAGTGATTCTTATATTTGCATATAAATTCTAATGTATGTTATGCAAACAAAGCATATAAATTCTAATCTACGTTACACAAATAAAAGAGATTCTTATATTTGCATATAAATTCTAATGTATGCTATGCAAATAAAAGTGATTCTTATATTTTCATATAAATTCTAGTGTATGTTACGCAAATAAAAGTGATTCTTATATTTGCATATAAATTATATTTCAACAAAATGTATAAAAAGTGATACATTCATTTTGTTGACAATTCTATTTCAACGAAATGATTTAAAGGTGGTAATTTCATTATGTTAACAATTCTAATTTAACAAAATGAATCAAAGTGATATTTTTGTTGTAACACAAATTTATTTGACAAAGATTCTATTTGTGTTTTGACACAAATGATAATTTGTTTTCAACTAACATGTTTGATAAAAATGATTATTTTTATTTCAACTAACATGTTTGACAAAAAGGGTTATTTTTATTTCAACAATCATGTGTTGACAAAAACTATATTTTTATTCCAATAATCATGTTTTAACTAAATCTTTATTTTTATTTCAATAATCATGTTTTATTTACATAACATGGTTTTAACGTAAATGACAATTTAATTTACATAATATGAATCTAACTAAATGTCATGTTTAAAAAAAATGACTATTTTTATTTTAACTAACATGTTTGATAAAAATGACTATTTTTATTTCATATAAAATGACAACAAAAATGATACTTCCAACTCTTCTATTTTATTGCATATAAAATGACAATAAAAATGTTACTTTTAAATCTACACTTTTTATTGTATACAAAATGACAATAAAAATGTTACTTTTAAACCTCAACTCTATTTCATTGTAACTAATTGAAAATAAAATGAAATCTTTTATTTCAATTCTAATCTTTGTAACTAATTGAAAATAAAAATGAAATCTTTTATTTCAATTCTAAACTCATAACTAATTGAAAATAAAAATGAAATCTTTTATTTCAAATCCTTTTGACACAAATGATAATTTTGTTTCACTCTTTGGTTACAACAAAAATGATATATCTTTGTTTTGAAATCCTTTGTCACAACAAAAAGATATATTTGTTTTCATCTATTTTATAATAACCAAAGTGATGATTTTGTTTTCAACTATTTTATAATAACCAAATGATGATTTTAAATTCTACTCTTTTATTATATCTAAAATGACGATAAAATGTGTCTTTTAAATCTATTCTTTTTATCGTAATCGATATGCCAATAAAACATTTCCTTTTATTTTAGTCTAACATGAACATCTTTATTTATATATATATAATAAAACTATGATCTTTATTTTATACGCTAATTTTTACACACATGAATGTTATACATTTTGTACATACAACAAAAGTATGGTTTTTATTGTATATACTAAATTCTGACAAACATGAATACGCAATCCAATTCGATGGTTCATCGCTATCACAAAGTAAATCAACATTTCAACAAATATACATACAACATCAACATGAAATAAGTATACATTTCACATCGAAATAAATAATAAATTTTAAAATTTTAAAATAGAATCACATTGGTATTTATCTGAATTTCCAACAGTCTCCATTTCAGATCTGGTTTGTTCCATCGTCTAGATCTAGTCTCTTCGAATCCAACGTTTCCGAAATCAGTCATTTTCGTTTCTGTTTGATCAAGATACGGCTGTTTAAACATTTGATAACTTTAATTTAAATTAAAACTTAATTAATTAGATTAATTTTCACTTATCCTTAATTAAGGACATAGGGCCACATCTTCTTCCTTCTGCTGATAATCGAACCCATCCTCCACTCCCAAGACCCGCTTGCGCAAGCCTCCAGACCCCCTCCGCCATCGATCAGAACACCTGACGTTGAAGCCCTTCGAGCGAGCCGCCACCACCTCCACCCGCAAGCAGCTCGCGCCTGTCTCCTCGTCTCGATCAGCGTGCGAGCGTGGCGCCTCTGGGCAGAAAATTAGAGCCATCCACTTCAGGAAATCTGATCATCGCCTTATGGTTTTAAAGATCGAATAAATCTCAATGATTTTGCCTTTGGATTGAGGGATAAATTCGAATTGGATTGGAAGATTATAAGGAATGAAATCCTGAGGAAATCGGCCCTTGAAATCCTAAAGTGGCGGCCGGTTCGATTATGGTATTAGGGTTTTGTGTTGATTGGGTTTTTATATTATTTTAATAATTTAATGTTCTATTTTTCAAATAAACCCGTTAATTCTTCTCAGATCCAATTTCAGCCTAAAGAAAATTGTTCCTAAGCAAATACCCACGTTCCGGACGCAATGGGCAAGGTCCCATGAGCCCAAACGAACGTCTTCAGCATGTTTTATTTAATTTAATATTTAAATCATTTATTTAATTAATTCAATCTTACATTTAAATTCACCGGGGCCACATGCGACCTCTAAAAATTACAAAAAAATATATTTAGCTTTGTTTTTATGGTACGGTCCTAACAAAACTAATTTCGTCAAATTCTGAGACCGTTTGAAAAATGGCCATTTTTTGGTCGATCCGATTTGATTGAAACTGACAAAACACATTTTCTTTTGCCACGCTCACATATTAATTCTAAAAATTATGAAAATTTAAACCTATTATTAATTTGATATTCCGGTTCCAAAAAAAGTAGTTTCGTCAAAAACGGTGATCGTTCGGAAAATGGCTATTTTTAATATATATATATTCAATAGCGACTATTCTAAAATTTAAACCGGACATATCTTTTGATTCCCGCTATGAAATTTCAATTTTCCGGACTCGTTGGAAAGATATTTTTAAATGATTCTAATATTTTTGGTTTCACTAAAATCCGATTTCTTTTGCGTCCTGTGCAGTCAGTCAAAGTTCACATTCAAATTTTTAAACTACCGCGCTATTTCTAATTCCTTTTATATTTAAAATAAATATTTTCGTTCTAACTTCAATTAAAATAAATTTTTTCGTCGTTATTATTTAAAATATTTAAAATCCCTTAAAATTTCTAAAATAAAATTTTTAAATTGGTTCAGAATTTCCGGGTTGTTACAATCTCCCCCACTTAAAATCTTTTCGTCCTCGAAAAGGAACAGAGCTAAAAGTTGTTTAATTAACCAATTTAATTTTCATTCTTTTATTGGTTTCGATAATTTTATTAGTAGATTAACCTTTCAATTATATATAACTTTTATATATTCAAAAATCATATTTTCAAAGATTAGATTATATATATAATCACAAATATGTTAATTATAAACTTGTCACTCTCAACTCATTCTAGGGCATTACTAACCCTATCTCTAACAAGTTTTCTCATTCTCGGATACTACTGATCCTATCTCTAATGAGTATTCTTATTGGATATTACTAATCCAACCTCTGATGAGTCTTTTTTTCAGTTCGAATGAGTTGTACCCCAAAGATTTGAGCTTACCAGAGCTCTGATACCAACTGTAACGATACGGATTTTACCCGGACCTAATCGATCGCTAAATTGACTAAAGCGGTTCAAAATCCGAATACGTTAACTCTGGAAATACAACACATCAGAACAAATAACAGAAAACTTTTATAAACATTACAATAATGTTACATCAGAGTACAAAATATCAGAGTACATCGAAATAATAATACAGCGGAAAATTAAATTACAATAAATGTAATACAATGTAGTGGAAATGAATAAACTTAGCACAACAGAAGACTATCAATGCTCTGGACACAACTCTAAGCTTCGATCCAGAATCCTGCTCAATATATCTGCAAAATAAGCTACTCGACTGCCCGTATGGAAAAGAGGGCACCCGAGTTTGCAAATGAAACAAACTACGGGTCAATCATGGGACTGGTATGAGAAATCTTACTTAACTTATCTAATAAGAAGGCAAATCACTGGACCACGCCGCTAATGCGGAACGGGTTTACTCCATTGGATTGTCAGTGCATGAAATAAAGTAAATCGCTAAACAACGCAATGATTTTTAGAAAAATGAAACCATTATAAGACTCAAGTCCCATCACACAATGCAACACAAACCGGAGGATAGAGTTTTACCCTATAATGGTCAAAAACGCTTGATACGATAAAAACGGATTTGATATTATTACTAGTGTATATATGTTTCAAAAACATTTAAATCATAATGTATCAATCATAGACGGCATAGTACCCCATCCTACTATGTCGCCATACTAGTTCTACAATCAAAACCGCATGATGTCGTATTGGAAATTGGGTTTCCATCAAGAGTCAAGGCTAGGAACGATTTCGTTAGCGATTCGAGACGCTCTAGCAATGTCTCAGGATTTGGACGCTGGCGAACCCCTGGATACTGCAGGGCCGGTCCACAAATACTTTAGTGGATTGGCAATTCCTGAACACATGCTTCCCTGTCCTATTGAACCTATAATATGGCCAGTGGCGACCAATAAATCCGAGGCCTCGAAATCCATCATCCACATAAGTAAATGTCAGGGCGTGTAAAACCCTGATACCACTTCTAGCTAGAAAGAAACGTGTGTACTCCCTGCGTTCCCTTGCTCTGCTCCTGACTCATACCGGGGTGTGAGGCTCGCGAGGTCACGCTATACACAAAGTTATGCTGAAATAGGCTATGCTTTGATCATCAACCACAAGGCTCTGCTTTTCAACAAAAGCCTTGATCATTTGCGTCTTAGCGTGCCACATTGACAATCCACGCATGCAATCGATATATAACGTCTGAGCTCGTACGTCTCAAAGAAGCGTGTTAAGCAAGAGAATAAATTCTCCGCCACCACAGATATATATTAAATAGAAATCAATTTAATTACATGGAATGAAATCCAATGTCAGACACACATCCATTTACAAGTCCGTTCTGGGTCTGAACGAAACCGGAGTCACCTTATTTCTTGTCCCGTATGTCCAATACGGAAGTGAAGTGCTCGCATTTCCGGACAATCAACAAGTACGTCCGGACAAACTACCACTTTTAACCCTTTACTGGGAGCTACCCAATGCCAGGCATCAGTAGCCGTCCATTCGATGTGAAGATCACCGGTCTTCATCCACCGTCTTCAGTGTCTTTGACTTTAATCATCGTAGTAATTATTCAGAATGAGTTAAACTCGGTCTTTCCGAATAACTCGCGTATTTTATGATTAAAAATCAGGTGTTATAATGACACATCCAACGCCTCATTCCAATTCAGAATTTTCTTTTAATAAAATATTCATATCAGTATGGAAATGATCCCATCGATTTATCAAAGATAAGTTCTTTTGAATCTTATTCTTAAATTTTCTTTTTAAAGATTTATCAAATTCCAATTTGATTTTAATATCAAAAATCACTACTTTATGACTATTCAATTTTAAGAAATTAATCTTATCTTTAACTGGGTTAAAGAATCAATGTCATTTAAAACACATTGTTCACGATAAACCCAAAATCATTTTCCATTAAATATGGAATTTTCAAAGAAATAAAATCAATATATAACCGATATAAATTTCCGTATTAGACCGATAATATAAATGGAATAACGGCAAAGCCTTTTAAATTCCATATAGTACTAGTCTTCTTTTACAGAAGCCGATCTCGATTATTATCAAATCGAATTTCCATTCAATTCCAATTTATTATATTAAATTGGAAAACTTGACTTTGGAAAATTTCCTGTTAACTTAATAAATGATTTATAAATTCCAAATTATATTTTCACTGTTAATTGGGTTAAAGAACAATTGTCGTTTAAAAACACAGTTCATGGTAAACCCAATTAACATATCAATTTATTCCAATACTAAATATAATTTGAAACTCTAATAATCTTAGTTAAAAGATTTATTCTTTCATACGGGGTTTAAGAACAGTGTTATTTAAGACACCATCCTCGACAACCCAAAATCCCATTCTTTTATTTAATTCCAATTAAATATTAATTAATTGGAAGACTTTATTTAATCTTAATTTTTAAACATTTATCCTAGTTAATAACTAGTTCATTTCTGTAAAAATATATTTTTATCCTTTGTGTCCATCCGAAAATGGACATAGAAATCATCATTTTATTCTTCGTTGAATATTATCTTAAAATATCCGTTATTTAAAAATATTCTTTATATAAAAATATTCTTTATATAAAATATCCTTTATATTACAATATTCTTTACTTTAAAATATCTTCAGTTAATGGGTAATCTTTATTTTTAAATATTCTTTATATTGAAAGATATTCTGAATCGGAATGCAACTCAATCAATTACCATATAATTTCGGTTATATGGATTTCATACATTGTATGTATATGACAACAAATGATAAATAATCATCAAACAATCCATTCAACATCCAAAGTGAAAATTTGCAACTGTGTGAGCATTAAAATGAAATAATAACGCTCACCGCAGCCTGTCAATCTATTGATCGACATACAACTAAATATTAGGACTAGTGTATGTTAAATATCATCCCAATACCCATGTGGGGTTTTCAGCCAACAACAGTTCATATAAATAAATAATTGGTTAATGAATTTAACCAATTTCTAATTCTGCTGACATATTGATGATAATAAACAAAACATGTTATTTTATTCCTAATGTCGAATAAAAATGTAATTTACTCGCATAATTTTTCCTACATGTTTCGAAGGTCTAATAAAATGTAATTTATTTACATGCCATTATTACTGATGACAAATAGAAAGGTAATTTTCATTTTCTTTTATTTGTATGCAATTTCTACTTTAAACTTTAACAAATAAAAGAGATATTTCTATTTGTATATGTTTTCAATGTATAACCTAACACATAAAAATGTTTATTTTAAATTGCATACAAATTTTAATGTATACATTGACACATAAAAATGTCACTTTTACTTACATACAAATTCTAAGGTGTGTTGTGACAATACAAATGATTCTTTATTTCACATACAAATTTTAATGTATGTTTTGCAAATAAAGATGATTTTTATATTTGCATATAAATTCTAATGTATGTTACGCAAATAAAAGTGATTCTTATATTTGCATATAAATTCTAATGTATGTTACGCAAATAAAAGTGATTCTTATATTTGCATATAAATTCTAATGTATGTTACGCAAATAAAAGTGATTCTTATATTTTCATATAAATTCTAATGTATGTTACGCAAATAAAAGTGATTCTTATATTTGCATATAAATTATATTTCAACAAAATGTATAAAAAGTGATACATTCATTTTGTTGACAATTCTATTTCAACAAAATGATTTAAAGATGGTAATTTCATTATGTTAACAATTCTAATTTCACAAAATGAATCAAAGTGATATTTTTGTTGTAACACAAATTTATTTAACAATGATTCTATTTGTGTTTTGACACAAATGATAATTTGTTTTTAACTAATATGTTTGATAAAAATGATTATTTTTATTTCAACTAATATGTTTGACAAAAAGGGTTATTTTTATTTCAACAATCATGTTTTGACAAAAACTATATTTTTATTCCAATAATCATGTTTTAACAAAATCTATATTTTTATTTTAATAATCATGTTTTATTTACATAACATGGTTTTAACGTAAATGACAATTTAATTTACATAATATGATTCTAACTAAATGTCATGTTTAACAAAAATGACTATTTTTATTTTAACTAACATGTTTGACAAAAATGACTATTTTTGTTTCATATAAAATGACAACAAAAATGCTACTTCCAACTCTTCTATTTTATTGCATATAAAATGGCAATAAAATGTTACTTTTAAATCTACACTTTTTATTGTATATTAAATGACAAAAAAATGTTACTTTAAATATCAACTCTATTTCATTGTAACTAATTGAAAATAAAAATGAAATATTTTATTTCAATTCTAATCTTTGTAACTAATTGAAAATAAAAATGAAATCTTTTATTTCAATTCTAAACTTGTAACTAATTGAAAATAAAAATGAAATCTTTTATTTCAAATCCTTTTGACACAAATGATAATTTTGTTTCACTCTTTGGTTACAACAAAAATGATATATTTTTGTTTTGAAATCCTTTGTCACAACAAAAAGATATATTTGTTTTCATCCATTTTATAATAAACTAAGTGATGATTTTGTTTTCAACTATTTTATAATAACCAAATGATGATTTTAAATTCTACTCTTTTATTATATCTAAAATGACGATAAAATGTGTCTTTTAAATCTATTCTTTTTATCGTAATCGATATGCCTATAAAACTTTTTTTATTTTAATCTAACATGAACATCTTTATTCTTATATATATAAAATAAAAGTATGATCTTTATTTTGTACGCTAATTTTGACACACATGAATGTTATACATTCTATACATACAACAAAAGTATGGTTATTATTGTATATACTAAATTCTGACAAACATGAATACACAATCCAAATCGATGGTTCATCGCAATCACAAAACAAATAAGCATTTCAACAAATATACATACAACATCAACATGAAATAAGTATTCATATGACATCGAAATAAATAATTAATTTTAAAATTTTAAAATAGAAATCTCACATTGGTATTTATCTGAATTTCCAACAGTCTCCATTTCAGATCTGGTTTGTTCCATCGTCTAGATCTCGTCTCTACGAATCCAACGTTTCTAAAATCAGTCATTTTCGTTTCTTTTTGATCAAGATACGGCTGTTTAAACATTTAATATAAATTAAAACTTAATTAATTAGATTAATTTTCACTTATTGTAATAACCCGGAAAATTCGAACCAATTTAAAATTTTTATTTTGGCAATTTTAATGAATTTTGAATATTTAAAATGAATTATTTTAAATAATAAGGTCAAGAAATTTATTTTGAATAGAATTAGAATGTATATATTTATTTGAATCGACGTTAGAACATAGATATTTATTTTTATTTATAAAAGGAATTGGAAATGGCGTGGTAGTTTGAAAATTCGATTTCAAATTTCAAATGAATGTACAGTATTCAAAATAAACCAGATTTTAGCGAAACAAAAAATATTAGAATCTATTTGAGAATATCTTTCCAACGAATCCGAAAAATCAAAATTTCATAGCAGGAATAAAAAGTTAAGCCCAGTTGAAAATTCAGAATAGTTACTATGGAATTTTGGCCCTTAAAAATGGAAATTTTGCAAACGACCTCCGTTTCGACGAAACCACTTTTGTTGGATCTGGGATGTCAAGTTATTGCTAGATTCCAAAATCCATAATTTTTGGGATTAACACGTGAGCAGGGTGAATGAAAACGTGTTTTGTCAGTTTCAGTCAATTTGGATCGACCAGAAGATGGTCATTTTTCAAACGGTCATTAAATTTGATGAAATTAGCTTTGTTAGGACCGTATCGTCAATACGAAGCTAGAAATAATTTTTCTGGAATTTTTAGAGTACGTATGTGACCCCAGTGGATTGAAATGTACGTTTAAAATTTAATATAATGATTTAGATGTTAATTTAAATGAAAAATGGTCGAAACGGCCGAACTGGCTTAAGAAACATATCCCATTGTGTTGGGAATGGGGGTAATTAGCTAGGGGCGACAGTCGTTGGGTTTGAATCGGAGTTCAAATGAGAAGATTAACTTTTTGAAGATTAAAATAAATAAATATGTAATTAATTATAAAAGTCAAACCTTTATCTCACCCCCTCCCATTCCTTTCTCTTCAACGGTCATCAAAAGAAAAAAAGAAATAAAAATAAAACCCATCATAGAAAACCCGTCGCTCCCCCTTGATCCCGCAACTGCACCCAAATTGAGACCACGCCTCCACTCTCCCCCTCCCTTCCGCCGCCGATCCTCTCTCTCCCCTACCCTTTGTGAATCCGCGAGCCCCCTCCCTTTTTAAGCCCAAAACCCATCGTAGCAGACCCGACGCTATCTCCTGCATCCAAGACCCGCCGCCTGAGCCCCTTCCGTCGCCGATCCCACGCCAGGCCACGCCCCCCAACGCTTCTCCCTCCTTGAACCTTAACGGTGAGTTTTTTTAATTATTCTCCTTTAAATGTGATTTTTGTTTAGTTTAAAATGATCTTTGTTTATTTAAATTAAAATGTGATATTTGTTTATATATAACGATGAAAAGGCAAAAAATTTATCAATGAAAAGGCGAAATTTTTATCAATGAAAAGGCAAGACGTTTATCAATATAAAAAGATTATATTTTTATAGAGATAAAGATTATATTTTTATGACATAAAAGATTTGATTTTTATAAACCAAAAAGATTTGATTTTTGATGTATGAAAAATTATATTTTTATTTACATGAAAGCTTATATTTTTATATAACATGAAGTTTAGATTTTTATATAACATAAAGACGCGATTTTTATACATGAAGTTATATATTAAAAATATGATTTTTATTATGAAGTGGAGATATAAAAATACGATTTTTTTTTTTGAAAATGGTAAATATTATTGCAAATACCAATCATATACTTTGTTTATATGCCTCATCAAAACCTTATGCCTCCCTAGTGGGTACCACATAAGGAAAAAGAGTACATATAAACGCCATATATTAACATTACAACATCAATCCATCTCAAAACATACTCAAAGCATACTAACTCAAAAAAAAAAAAAAAAAAAAAAAAAACAGAAAATTATTATAATATATTTAGCTAGTATCTAATAAATCTACCCCCCCCCCAAATCTTTAAAAAATCTTCATTTGCTCTTGAACTTTCTGTTTTACTTCCATTCTTGTTTACTAACCATTGAACTTATTTCTCTATCATCTTCAAACGATTCTCCTTTGTGATACTTCGCCCATTGAAAATTCTCAGATTCCTCTCTTGCCATATTTGATAAATTGCAACTGTATAAACTGCACATGCAACATCTTGAAGCCGATTCTTCGTTTTAAACTTTGACAGAATCTTCAAAGCTTCCTCTTCCATGTTTCTCATGTTCATAGAATCAATACCCGGCATAAAAATCAAAGCACTCCAAATAAAACTCACATAATCATATCTGAAAAATAAATGACTTACATCTTCATCTTCATGACAACATAAAGAACATAAACTCTCATCTAATATCCCAAATCTTCGAAGCCTTGTTTTAGTGCTTAACCTGTCATTAGCAGCCATAAATGCAATTAGAGACATTCTTTTTGCATTTTTATTATGCCAAATAACCTTGTATATATCTTTGGACTGTTGCCTCCTTCTTATTTTGTTCCATGCATTATGAAATGAAAATACACCTTCATCCGCCCAATCATAAAAATCTTCAAGAGCACTTGAATTTAGCTCAACATCATTAACTAAAGACCGTACTTCTAGTGTATCAGGATGCAAATAACTACATAGTTTTCCTTCTTGCATAATGCATGATACATGCTCAACATGACTACCAATCGTATGAAATCTAGATACACCAAGGATATCCACTAAACATTTTGCATTGATCCAAGGTTCTAGCCATAACAAAGTGTTTTCACCATTCACAATAACCTTATTAAAATATTGCTTACCTGTACACCTGAGCCTCAAAATTGATTTCCAAGTACTTGATGAGTTATTATCCTCATTCAAAAGCCAAAAAATTTTATCTTTGCAATATTTCCCTCTCATCCACATACTCCATAAAGATGAACAAGTGAGAAATTTCCACATCAACTTTATGCCTGCAGCCTTTTTTAAATCTGAAAAGATTTTAAACCTATTCCACCCTCTAATTTTGGTAAACACAGATTACTCCAGCTAATTTTATGAACTGCACCACCCAAAAAAAAAAAATCAGCACACATCATATGGAGTTTATCTATTGTTAGACCAAAAAATGGTCTTAACACCCAATTGAATATGATTTGCGAAGAATAATAATCTAAAACATAGAAAGTCAGGCAGAGACAGGAGATTTATAGTGGTTCGGCATTAACTAGCCTACGTCCACTTCATAGTTTCTCATTTCATTCCAGAATTACAATTACAATGAATACATTCACACAATCACTCAAATACAATGAATTATTCTCTTCGAATTCATTGATTTTTATTGGAGAAGAAGGTGGTTGTTGATTGAGAAATTCGGCCATGGCCGCCATTCATGAATTAAGTGTCAGAACCCCCCTCAAATGATGCGTTGCATGTGTATTTATAGGTGTAAAATCGGTTGGGATGTGTGGCCACGTGGCAACATCATGGAGGACTTCGAAAATGATGGAGAAAGTGAGGAGCGTGGCTTCATTCGTGAGCTTACAAGTGTCAATCGGTCCGGGTAAATGTTTGGGAGGAAGTGCTGCAGTCAGAAGTTGCATGCTGCGTTCAGTGATGCTTGCGTTGCCGTGACGCTTGCGTTGCCGTCATTTTCATCCAAAGTGCTGTAGTCAGAAGTTGCATGCTGTAAATGTTTGGGAGGAAGTTGATTGCTCCTTGTTTCATTCAAGACTACGTTGCCAACCTGTCCTACGTTGCCAACCTGTCCTAGGTTGGCAACATAGTCTTGAATGAAACAAGGAGCAGTCAACTTCCTCCCAAACATTTGCAGCATGCAACTTCTGACTGCAGCACTTTGGATGAAAATGACGGCAACGCAAGCGTCACTGAACGCAGCATACAACTTCTGACTACAACACTTCCTCCCAAACATTTACCTGGACCGATTTACACTTGTAAGCTCACGAATGAAGTCAGGCTCCCCACTTTCTCCATCATTTTCGAAGTCCTCCATGATGTTGCCACGTGGCCACACATCCCAACCGATTTTACACCTATAAATACACATGCAACGCATCATTTAAGGGGGGTTCTGAAACTTAATTCATGAATGGCAGCCATGGCCGAATTTCTCAATCAACAACCACCTTCTTCTCCAATAAAAATCAATGAATTCGGAGAGAATAATTCATTGTATTTGAGTGATTGTGTGAATGTATTCATTGTAATTGTAATTTTGGAATGAAATGAGAAACTATGAAGTGGACGTAGGCTAGTTAATGCCGAACCACTATAAATCTCGTGTCTCTACCTGACTTTCTATGTTTTAGATTATTATTCTTCGCAAATCATATTCAATTGGGTGTTAGGACCATTTTTTGGTCTAACATCTATTATGTATTCAGGATGTTGATAAACAAAATGCCAATAGAGGACAGTTGGCGTAATTACTGACTGAATAAGTTCAGCTCTACCAGCAATACTCAAAAATTTCACATTCCAACTCTGAATTTTTGATTGAACACTATTCAACAAAGCCTGACATTCATTATAGTGTATGTAATTATGTGACAAAGCCACACCAAGGTATGTTACAGGAAATTGACCTATCTGCACACCCAAAACAGAAGTAACCTCACTTGTGTTTCTAGCATGAGTACTAAAGAACACCTTAGTCTTATGCACACTGACATATAATCCAGAATATTGTTTTAACTTCTCAAAAATATTCCTCAAAGAAAAAGCACAAATAGATAAACTATTCCCAAAAACTAGAAGGTCATCATCATAGAGTAGATGAGTAACCATTGGCTCAAATGTATGTACAGGTAAAAATTTCTTTTGCAGCATAACCTCATTCATACTAAAAGTGAAAAACTCCATGGCTATAGTAAACAAGTATGGGGAAAGGGGATCCCCCTATCTAATTCCTCTATTTGAATCAATAAAACCTCTAGGAGTTCCTTGAATCAAAATTGAAAATGTAGGAGTGGATATACATTCATATATTATATTAATGAAATGTATTGGGAAACCCATTATTCTCATTAAATGACATATGAACTCTCTATTTAGAATATCATAAGCTTTGTGTAAATCTACTTTAACACAAAATTTATTAACATGAGGCTTCTTAAAACCCCTTAATAATTTATGTGCTAATAGAATATTGTCTCCAATATATCTAGTTTGTATAAAAAGCACTTTGATTCTGAGAAATCAGATGAGGTAAGTACCATTTGATTCTGTTGTAGAGGACTTTACTGAAGATCTTATAAAACATATTACAGCAAGCTATTGGCCTATAGTGCGAAATATCTGAAGGTCTCTCTACCTTAGGAACGAGAGTTAGAAAAGCGTGATCACATCCTTTAGGTAGTTTAGCAGTATTAAACATATCTTTTAAGGCTGCCAATAATTCCCATTTAATATCTTCCCAATGTAACTTAATTTTTTTGAACTCATACCGTCAGGACCTGAATCTTCATGCACAGAAAAAACTGCTAACTTAACTTCCTCCAGTGAAATATCTCTAAGCAGTGTTTGTTTTCCTCTGTGATTAATCACATTCAAGGTTTGGAATGAAGGGAACTCCTTGCTAATGACTCCATTATACATAGAAGTGAAGTATGAAATAGCTTCCTGAGCCAAATCTTCCTGCTTATTCAAAAGGTCACCATTAGAATTAATCAAAGCTTTCAGATTATTAGTGTATTTCCTATGAGACATTTTTGAGTGAAAGAATTTCGAATTGGTATCACCATCCTGTAACCAAGAAACTTTGGCTTTCTGTTTGTAACTCCAGCTTCTGATCTGTTTTTGAACTGTAAAAGCTTGTTTGGCTTCAAGCATTTTCTCATATAACTCCAAATTTCTTGGATCCATATCTGAAAATTTTTCCATCTCAAGAAATTTAGCTTCAGCCTCCAAAAGAATATCATTATCCTTGACTCTGGTTTTATTCCATTGCTTAAATTCCTTTTTGCATGCCTGCAGCTTTGCTTGAAAAATATAACTAGGATATCCATTAGCACTAGAGTTGAAACCCCTTATAAAACAATCTTCATAACCTTCTTTTTTGTGCCACTCATTAGAGTATCTAAATGGAAAACCTTTTACATTAGAGGAAATAATTAATTCTAGCCGTAAAGGGTTGTGATCACTTGATAATTGAGTTAGAGAAAGAGCTTTCATATCAGTAAATTTTTGTAAAAAAATGATGATTTACAAAAAGTTTGTCTATATTATTGGCCATACCTCTCCTTCTCCATGTATAATTGAAGCCCACTGCCTTAATTTCAATAAAACCCGCCTGAGCTAAGAAGTTATTGAATGATCTGATATGTTGAAAAGGAATAGGTAGACCCCCTTTCTTATCCAAGTGAGAAGTAGAATTGTTGAAGTACCCCATTAGAGGCCATTCTCCATTCATATTTTCTTATCCTTGTACAATTTGTTGCCATAAACTCTGTCTGTCAAAGTAAAAATTGCTTGCGTAAACAATTGTCAAAATAATAATCAAACCTCCTCTATTAGTTGCTTGTACAATAACATGTTGATTGGATGATGATATAATAACTATTGTCCAAACATCAGTGTTCCATAAGCATAATATTCTTCCTGAATAAGAAGTAATTGTTCTAGGAAAAAAATCCCATTTCCTAGGAATCAATCTATCAAATCTACCTAAATTAAATGAATTAATTTTGTTTTCAACCAAACCAGCAAAAGTTGGTTTGAATTTTGTTAGGAGAGATAAGACATCACCCATCCTTTGAGTTGAGTTAATCCCCCTAACATTCCATGTAATTATTGTCATTTGATAGAAGTGTTACTCCTTGTTTGCCTTTTAGGAGGAGTGATTGGTTTATTAACAACTTTACCTTTCAAATGTGACATATATTCATTGTTTCTTGATATACCTTCCGAGATATCTTGAAATTCTTCAGTACTTGGATTTTCAGATAATTGCTCTGCTATAAAATTCATGTCATCATTCATAAGGTTATTGTGTAAATGATCATCCAAAAAAACCCAAGTTATCATCTCCTAAATGAGGATCAGCTTCAGAATTTCCAATAGGCATATTATCATTCATATTCTCTTCATTATTCTCTACATTGCTACCTATTATATCACTCAAATCATTTGAATTATCATTATTAAGATCACTACCAGAAGTACTTGGCATATCCTTCTTTTGTTTCATTATCTAAACATGATCATTATCAAATTCATGAGTAGAAGATTTATGACCAAACCGTTTACATCTAGAACATTTTGGGGGAACAAACTCATATTCTACTATAATATCCTTCTTCTGACCATTATGAATAACTATAGGAATTTAAGAAACCAGTTTTGAATCCAAATCAATCATCACAAGTATTCTATCATATCTAGTGATAACCTTTTTAGTTGTTCTCCAATCTATACTTATTGGATCACCTATAAAACTAGCTATCAGTGAAAAGGCTTCATTAGACCACATTTCCATATCTAGATCAAAAAATTTCAACCAGATTTGAACATTAGTAGCCTTAAACTTGATAAAATCATATCCAGGATACCATTTGTAAACCATCAAAAGTATTCTAAAATAAGAGTATGTCGAGGATTTTAAAACTGAAGAACAATCAGATTCATCATCAAATCTAACCGTGTAATGAAATCCAGTAACTATATGGATATTAAAATTACCCTTGGGACGCCAAACCTTAAAGATGTATTCCTTCAGCTTCTTGATTAAAAGACGAAAATCCACTGGGTGCAGAACCACTGTATTCATCCATGAGTCCGCCGAAATCTTAAAAGTATCTTCAGAAAGAAAAACATGATCTGATTTAGGTTGAACATAGTGAAGATTCAAATCTACATCAGCTAAAGTATCCTCAGAATTCGAATTAGGGATGTTCATCTATTACATCGATTATTATTAACGAGATTGAAACAAAAAATTAGGTTTTAGGCATATGAAAAGAGGAAATCCTCTTATCGGTCTGCCATTTTTAAAAAAAAAATATAGAATAAAAAAATACGATTTTTATATACGTAATAGATATAAAAATATGATTTTTATCATGAAGAGAAGAATATAAAAAAAAGTAGATTTTTATATATGAAGTAGTGGGTTAAAAATATGATTTTTAGCTTATGAATGTTATTAGTAAAAATTAATCATGTAGGATATCATGTTCGCTTAAGGTTGTAGTCGCGAGGTGTTCATCTTCTTTGCTTTGAAAGAATGACGGAGTGGAAACCCAATGTGAGAACTCCTCACTTTTATTTAATTTTCTAGTTAAAATATTTACTAGGATGCAGACGGAGCTTAGCAGTATCTGACAACCATCGTCCACAGACCATGGACGACTTATTTGATTGTTTGGTTTGATTGATTGGATTGTTTAGTTGAATTTTGTTTGGGAAATGGAATTTATTAGATTGGTATGTGCATGGCGCAGGCCATTATTAGACTGGGGATAAGGCCTTATCCCATTTCTAGTATCGCGCCGTTATGCTGCCAAAATTTTCTAAAATATGTTAGAAAAATAAAAATATCATTTTTATTGTGTAAATGAGTTGAATAAATATTTTATAGTTAAAAATATAATTTTTAACGCGTATATGAATAAAATAAATATTCATTTACAAATCAGACGATTTGTTTATGTACACACATTTAACTGATATTGATTGGGACGATATATTTTACACATCGGCCAACTGAACAAATAATATTCAGTATTTGTTGGTTGAAACCCCGCACGGGTATTGAGATGATATTTAACGTACACTAATCCCAATTGTTCAGTTGTATGTCAAACGATTGATTGACAGACTGTTATAAGCGTTAAATATTTATATTTAATGCTTATGCAGTGTAGAATACACTCTGGATGATGGTTGATTGTTTATCATTGTTGTACTATACACGTGTTGTATGAAATCCATATAATCAAATTATATGGTAATTGGCTGTGTCTGATTCCAGTTCAGAAAGAATGAATATTTTGAAATAACAAATATTTTAAAATAATGAATATTTTAGAATAATGAATATTTTAGAATAATATTCAGTAATGGATCAAAATATGATTTTGATGTCCGATTTGGGATGGACACGAATATATTTAAATATATATAGCCATGTTGATTAGATAACGCCATTTTGACGTGAAAGATATTTATATCGATTTTATTCATTTCTGCAATGAATATCGAAAAGGAATCGATTTCAAAATATAATGTTTTGAAAATACTATCATTTATATATCGATGATATGGAATATTCAATTTTGATTTGAAATTGAATATGAAGTTGAAATCATTTTGAAAACGAATTTAAAATGATTTATAAAATACGTTTTAAATGGAAATCGATGAAATATATATAATATGTATATTATATATATAATGGCCAGAATAGAACGCGCCGCGCCGCGGTAGTTCGCGAATTTCAACCATTGACTTCGAACGGACATTACAGGAGATCCAACCGTCAGATTCTCCTAAAACCGGAACCATTGGGTTCGTATCGAAAAGAGCTTTCTAACGAATATTAGAGATTTGAAATCTAACGGTAGGATTTGGAATTATGACCAAATCAAATATGAAAAAGGTCGCTGTAAGTGCAGTTCGATGGCCATTTATGGAAATCGACTGTACGACCCTTGATAAAATTATTAAAAATATCAATAATTAGTGTAAAATCATAAGAAATAATTTGAAAAGAATTGGGATGAAAAATTCCACTTTTGAAAAGAAAAATTAGATTTTTATTGAAATGAACTAGTTTTGAACTAGAATTATAATCCAATTATTTTTAAAATAAATAAATTGGATTTGAAATGGTTTTAAAAATATCCAGAATTTCCAATATATAAATTGGAAATGGATTTGAATCGAAAGTGTCTTCGGAATATTTCGATGTTGGATTTCGTGAATATACATATATTGTTATGGAAATTTGAAAGATTTATTCATATCGTTATTTCCAATACGATATTTGTTGGTTGTAGTATTTGATATTGAATATAAGCCGATATATTTTCTATTTACAGCCTTGTAATTAATATCAAATGAGATTTTGGGTTTGTCGTGAACGTTGTCTTCAGTAACACTGTTCTAGAACCCCATGTGAAGAGAATAAATCTTTTAATTAAGGTTGTTAGAGTTTCCAATTATATTTAATAATTGGAATAAAATGGAATGTGAATTGGGTTTATCGTGAACTTTGTTTTTAACGACATTCGTTCTTTAACCCGATTTACAGTGAAATGTGATTTGGAATTTATAAATCTTTTGCTACGATTTAAAGGAGATTTTCCAAGGTAAAGTATTCCAATTTAACATATAAAATTGGAATTGAATGGAATTCGATTTGGTAATAATCAAAGTAAGCTTCTGTAAAGGAAGACGGTTAATTTATATCGAATTTAAAAGGCCTTGTCGTTATTCCAATTATATTATCGGTTGGATATGGAAGTTTATATCGATTATATATATATATATATCTATTTGTTTTCCATGAAGATTCCATTGTTAATGGAATGTGATTTTGGGTTGTCGTGAATGGTATCTTTAATAATATTGTTCTTAGACCCAACGGAGTTAAGAAAATCAGAAACTAACTGGAGATTAGTTAAGTTGAATGGTTTCCTGGGTATTGATCTGATGTTGGTTTCGGCCTTTTGGGTTAATACTTAGGGAATTGTTCACTTGCTAATTAACGGTTAGAGGCTGATGGAATGGAATGTGATTTTGGGCTTATCGTGAACCGTGTTTTAAAGGACATTGGTTCTTTAACCCAGTTAAAGACAGGAATAAGGTTTTGGGTTGTCGTGAATGGTATCTTTAATAATACTGTTCTTAGACCCAATGGAGTTGAGAAAATCAGAAACTAACTGGAGATTAGTTAAGTTGAATGGTTTCCTTGGTATTGATCTGATGTTGGTTTGGCCTTTGGGGTTAATACTTAGGGAATTGTTCACTTGCTAATTTATGGTTAGAGGCCGATGGAGCGGAATATGATTTTGGGTTTATCTCGTGAACCGTGTTTAATAGGACGTTGGTTCTTTAACCCAGTTAACGGCAGGAATAAGATTTTTGGTTGTCGTGAATGGTATCTTTAATAATACTGTTCTTAGACCCAATGGAGTTAAGAAAATCAGAAACTAACTGGAGATTAGTTAAGTTGAATGGTTTTCTCGGTATTGATCTGATGTTGGTTTCGGCCTTCGGGGTTAATACTTAGGGAATTGTTTACTTGCAAATTTACGGTTAGAGGCTGATGTAATTGAATGTGATTTTGGATTTATCATGAACCGTGTTTTAAAGGACTTGGTTCTTTAACCCAGTTAAAGACAGGAATAAGATTTTGGGTTGTCGTGAATGGTATCTTTAATAATACTGTTCTTAGACCCAATGGAATTAAGAAAATCAGAAACTAACTGGAGATTAGTTAAGTTGAATGGTTTCCTGGGTATTGATCTGATGTTGGTTTCGGCCTTCGGGGTTAATACTTAGGGAATTGTTCACTTTCTAATTTACGTTTAAAGGCTGATGGAATGGAATGTGATTTTGGGTTTATCGTGAACCGTGTTCTAAATGACATTGGTTCTTTAACCCAGTTAAAGGCAGGATATGATTTCCCACATTAAACAATCGTTAATATTGATTTTTGGGAAGATTAAAACCAAGTGGAGTTCTAATGCATCTTTAATTAGACTGAAATGATATCCGAAGGAAGATTAAAGAATAAATCTAAAGAATTTGTATTTGATAAAATTAATGGGAACCTTTCCCAAAGTATAAGAATATTTGAATGAAGAAATATTCTAGATTGGAATGAGGCGTATGTTGTGTTTTTATAGCACTTGTTTATTATATACGCGAGTTATTCAGAAAGACCGGATTTATCCCATTCTGAATAACTGATTCGATGATATGTCAAGGATGAAGACGGTGGTTGAAGACCGGAGGTCTTCACATCGTTTGGATGATTGCTGATGTCTTGATTGGGTTGTACACCTAAGACAAGCTAATAAGTGGTGATCGTCCAGACGTACTTAGAGATCGACCAGATATGCGAGGACCTCTCCCCTGTTTTGGACATATGGAGGAGGAATAAGGTGCCTCCGGTTTCGTTCAAACCCAGAACGAACTTGTAAATGGATGTGTGTCTGACATCGGATTCCACCCTGTGTGATTGATAGACATCGGTTGCATACTGTGGATTGCCTGTGTGGCATGCTGAGATGCAAATGATCAAGGCTTCTGTTGAAAAGAAGAGTCTTGTAGTTGATGATCAAAGCACGACTTTAATATAGTGTAGCTTTGTGTAGCATCAATTTGCGAGCCTCACACCCCCGTGTGGACCAGAAACGGGAGAGGACTTCAGGGAGGACATGCGTTTCTTTCTAGCGAGGAGTGGTGTCTGCATTTTACTAGCCCTGGCATTTTACTTATGTGGATGATGGATAGCGAGGCGCCTCGGTTATATCGGTCGTTCTAGGGTCGATAGTTTGGTCAGGATATGAGCAGTTTACGCCTCATAGGGCGGGGAAACACAGTGTTCAGGCATTTTAATCCACATTGAGTGGACCGGCCCTGGCGATCCAAAGGCTTGACAGAGTACTTGCCTGAGACATGGTAGGCTAGATTGTCTCGAAGCGGTGAGGACGATCCCTTGCCTTGGTTCACAGATGGAAATCCAACTTCCAATACGACATTTTGCGGTTTTAATTGTAAACCTATTTATGGCGACATAGTGGTATGAGGCACTTATGCCGTCTATGTTTGACACTTATGATTGAAATTGTTTTAACACTATACACTTATAGTAATAATAAAACATGAAATTTTATGTACCAATAATTCTTGGCTATTATAAGGTAAAAACTCTATACTCTGGCTTGCGTTGCATTGTGTGATGGGACTTGTGTCTTATAATAGCTTCATTGTTCTTTATTTAGCATTGCGCTATTGTTTTATGCACTGGTATTCTTGGGAGGAAACCCAATCCGGGTTATACGACTTGATCCCTTGATTTACCTTACTTTAAAACCAAGAAAATAACTGTTTTAGTTCTCACACCAATCACATGACTGACATGGAGTTTATTGTTTTAACCTAAAATCTGGGTGCCCTTATTTCCGCATGGGCAGCTAGTAGTTGGGTTTTGCAAATATTATATTCACAGGATCCTGGTTTACAGCTGGAATGATATCCGGAAAGCTCTGTATCCATTTATCTTTTTCAGTTGTGTTTTGTATTATTTTTCCGCAGCTATGTATTTAAATGTAATTTAAATCTCTGGTACTTTTCAAATGTGTTTTATTCATTTATACTATATATATTCTTGTATTCTGATGGAATTGTTGTAATAAGCAATGAAATATTCTTCTGTTTGTGTTTTGATTTGTCGTGCTCTAATAGCAATCCGTTCGTTCCCTTCTCTTCGGAGACCGGGGAGGTTCGGGTCATCTCATTTGGTATCAGAGCTTTGGTTTACAGAGCTCGAGAACAAGGTACATTAGAACCAGACGAAAGAATTCATCAGAGATTGGATTAGTAATATCCCATGAGAATGACTCGTTAGAGATAGGATTAGTAGTATCCTAGAACGTGTGTGAAGAGTATTATTTTTAAATAATAAAAAAAAAAAAAATGAAAACAATTTTTGTTTTGGAAATTAAAATCAATTATTCGTGTTTGAATATTATTTTTATATTGATTTGGATAATCAAGTATATAAAGATTTTGCATATACACCTGATCTGCGTGTATTTAAAGTTTTAATATACTGGATAGATATAGAATCACATTGTAGTCGCCCGTAGATGTTCTGATGGTGGTTCGAAACATCATCAGAATTTATATTCGAGTTTTGAAAGTGGGATATCTATATATTTCCAATTGACTGGTGTGAGAACCAAAATATAGTTAGAATATATTGTTGTGACTTAGCAGCAAAAACATGATTTTCTGTATATATGTCAAAATTATGAATTTGAAACGTTAATTCACTAATTGATTGATGGTTGTGTTGTTTGATTATTAGTTTAACTAATAAAATTGCCAAAACTAATATGTACATGATAGGTAATGTTAGTCAAATCGATTCAAAAATTGAGCTGAATTGAATTTTTTTGCATTTGCATGCATTTACATGTATATACATTGTACAGGTCATTGCAAAGAGGCTAGAGCAGAGGAATAAAATTGTCTGCCCGACAAATAGGTACATGTTTATTGTATTTCTTGGGGATTTTGATGATTTTAAGAGCCGATTGGCTGTTTCTTTTTCTTTTTGATTGGAGAGGCCTGTATGGCGATTTCAGGATTTTCCCGGTGCTCCCGTATAGGGGAGATTATGGCGAAATTTTTCGAAAATTTAGGGTGTTAGCCAAATTTTTGAAAAATTTGAAAAGTTCTTAGAAACTGAAAAGTTGAAGAACTTAAGCCATAATTAAAATAATGAAAGTTGAGTTGGTTAGTTAAACAACTTTCAGCACCGTTCCTTTTCGAGGACAAAAAGATTTTAAGTGAGGGAGATTGTAATAACCTGAAAAATCCGAACCAATTTAATTTTTTTATTTTGGCAACTTTAATGAATTTTGAATATTTAAAATGAATTATTTTAAATAATAACATCGAGAAATTAATTTTGAATAGAATTAGAATGTATATATTTATTTGAATCGATGTTAGAATACAAATATTTATTTTTAATTATAAAAGGAATTGGAAATGGCGCGGTAGCTTGAAAATTCAATTTCAAATGAATGTACAACATTCAAAATAAACCAGATTTTAGCAAAACCGAAAATATTAGAATCTATTTGAGAATATCTTTCCAACGAATCTGAAAAATCAAAATTTCATAGCGGGAATAAAAAGTTACGCCCAGTTGAAAATTCAGAATAGTCGCTATAGAATTTTGGCCCTTAAAAATGGAAATTTTGCAAATGACCTCCATTTTCGACGAAACCACTTTTGTTGGATCCGGGATGTCAAGTTACTACTAGATTCGAAAATCCATAACTTTTGGGATTAATATGTGAGCGGGGTGAAAGAAAACATGTTTTGTTAGTTTCAGACAATCTAGATCGACCAGAAGATGGCCATTTTTCAAACGGTCTCCAAATTTGACAAAATTAATTTTGTTAGGACCGATGTGACCCCATTAAATTGAAATGTACGTTTAAAATTCAATATAATGATTTAGATGTTAATTTAATTAAAAAGCGGTCGAAACAGCCGAACTGGCTTAAGAAACATATCCCATTGTGTTGGGAATGGGGGTAATTAGCTAGGGGCGACAGTCATTGGGTTTGAATCGGAGTTCAAATAAGAAGATTAACTTTTTGAAGATTAAAATAAATAAATATATAATTAATTATAAAAGTCAAACCTTTATCTCACCCCTCCCCTTCCTTTCTCTTCAATAGTCATCAAAAGAAAAAAAGAAATAATAAAAAAACCTCATTGTAGAAACCCGTCGCCCCCCCGATCCCGCATCGCACCCAAATCGAGACCGCGCCTCCACTCTCCCCTTTCCTTCCGCCACCGATCCTCTCCCTCCCCTACCCTCTATGAACCCGCGAGCCCTCCTCCCTTTTCAAGCCCATAACCCATCGTAGCAGACCTGGCGCTACCTCCTGCATCCAAGACCCACCGCCTGAATCCCTTCCACCGTCGATCCCACGCCAGGTCGCGCCCCCCCCCCAAGCGCTCGTCCCTCCTTGAACCTTAACGGTGAGTTTTTTTAATTATTCTCCTTTAAATCTGATTTTTATTTAGTTAAAAATAATCTTTGTTTATTTAAATTAAAATGTTATATTTGTTTATATATAACGATGGAAGGCGAAATTTTTATTGATTAAAAGGAGAAATTTTTATCAATGAAAAGGCGAGACCTTTATCAGTATAAAAAGTTTATATTTTTATAGAGATAAAGATTATATTTTTATAACATAAAAGATTTGATTTTTATAAACAAAAAAGATTTGATTTTTGATGTATGAAAGTTTATATTTTTATTTACATGAAAGCTTATATTTTTATATAACATGAAGTTTAGATTTTTATATAACATAAAGATGCGATTTTTCTACATGAAGTTATATAATAAAAATATGATTTTTATTTTAAAGTTGGAGATATAAAAATACGATTTTTATATATGTAATAGATATAAAAATATGATTTTTATCATGAAGAGAAGAATATAAAAAAATTAGATTTTTATATATGAAGTAGCGGGTTAAAAATATGATTTTTAGCTTATGATTGTTGTTAATAAAAATCAATCATGTAGGATATCGTGTTCGCTTAAGGTTGTAGTCGACGAGGTGTTCATCTTCTTTGCTTTGAAAGAATGACGGAGTGGAACCCCAATGTGATAACTTCTCACTTTTATTTTATTTTCTAGTTAAAATATATACTAGGATGCAGACGGTGCTTAGCAGTACTTGACACCCGTCGTCCACAGACCATGGACGACTTGTTTGATTGTTTGATTTGGTTGATTGGATTGTTTGGTTGAATTTGGTTTGGGAAATGGAATTGATTAGATTAGCGCAGGCCATTATTAGACTGGGGATAAGGCCTTATCCCGTTTCTAGTATCACTCCGCTATTCCGCCAAAATTTTCTAAAATATGTTAGAAAAATAAAAATATCATTTTTATTGTGTACATGAGTTGAATAAATATTTTATAGTTAAAAATATAATTTTTAACGTGTATATGAATAAAATAAATATTCATTTACAAATCGGACGATTTGTTTATGTACACACATTTAACTGATATTGATTGGGACAATATATTTTACACATCGCCCAACTGAACAAATAATATTCAGTATTTGTTGGTTGAAACCCCGCACGGGTATTGGGATGATATTTGACGTACACTAATCCCAATTGTTTAGTTGTATGTCAATCGATTGATTGACAGACTGTTATAAGCGTTAAATATTTATATTTAATGCTTATGCAGTGTAGAATACACTCTGGATGATGGTTGATTGTTTATCATTGTTGTACTATACACGTGTTGTATGAAATCCATATAATCAAATTATATGGTAATTGGCTGTGTCTGATTCCAGTTTAGAAAGAATGAATATTTTAAAATAACGAATATTTTAAAATAATGAATATTTTAAAATAATGAATATTTTAAAATAATATTCAGTAATGGATCAAAATGTGATTTTGATGTCCGATTTGGGATGGGCACGAATATATTTAAATATATATAGCCGTGTTGAGGACGCCATTTTGACGTGAACGATATTTATATCGATTTTATTCACTTCTATCACGAATATCGAAAAGGAATTGATTTCAAAATATAATGTTTTGAAAATACTATCATTTATATATCGATGATATGGAATATTCAATTTTGATTTGAAATTGAATATGAAGTTGAAATCGTTTTGAAAACGAATTTAAAATGATTTATAAAATACGTTTTAAATGGTAATCAACGAAATATATATAATATGTATATTACATATATAATGGCCAGAATAGAACATGCCACGCCGCGGCAGTTCGCGAATTTCGACCATTGACTTCGAACAGACATTCCGGGAGATCCAACCGTCGTATTCTCCTAAAACCGGAACCGTTGGGTTCGTATCGAAAAGAGTTTTCTAATGAATATTAGAGATTTAAAATCTAATGGTTGGATTTGGAATTATGTCCAAATCAGATATGTAAAAGGTCGCTGTAAGTGCAGTTCGATGGCCGTTTATGGAAATCGACTGTACGGCCGTTGATAAAATTATTAAAAATATCAATAATTAGTGTAAAATCATAAGAAATGATTTGAAAAGAATTGGGATGAAAAATTCCATTTTTGAAAAGATAAAAATAATTTTTTATTGAAATGAACTAGTTTGGAACTAGAATTATAATTCAATTATTTTTAAAATAAATAAATTGGATTTGAAATGGTTTTAAAAATAACCAGAATTTCCAATATATAAATTGGAAATGGATTTGAATCAAAAGTGTCTTCGGAATATTTAGTTGTTGGATTTCGTGATTATACAGATATTGTTATGGAAATTTGAAAGATATATTCACATCGTTATTTCCAATACGATATTTGTTGGTTGTAGTATTTGATATTGAATATAAGCCGATTTATTTTCTATTCAAAGCCTTGTATTTAATATCAAATGGGATTTTGGGTTTGTCGTGAACGGTGTCTTCAGTAACACTATTCTTGAACCCCATGTGAAGAGAATAAATCTTTTAATTAAGGTTGTTAGAGTTTCCAGTTATATTTAATAATTGGAATAAAATGGAATGTGAATTGGGTTTATCGTGAACTGTGTTTTTAACGAAATTCGTTCTTTAACCCAATTTATAGTGAAATGTGATTTTGAATTTATAAATCTTTTGTTAAGATTTAAAGGAGATTTTCCAAAGTATAGTTTTCCAATTTAACATATTAAATTGGAATTGAATGGAATTTGATTTAGTAATAATCGAAGTAAGCTTCTGTAGAGGAAGACGGTTAATATATATGGAATTTAAAAGGCCTAGTCGTTATTCCAATTATATTATCGGTTGGATATGGAAGTTTATATCGATTATATATATCGATTTGTTTTCCATGAAGGTTCCATTGTTAATGGAATGTGATTTTGGGTTGTCGTGAATGGTATCTTTAATAATACTGTTCTTAGACCTAATGGAGTTAAGAAAATCAGAAACTAACTGGAGATTAGTTCAGTTGAATGGTTTCCTGGGTATTGATCTGATGTTGGTTTGGCCTTCGGGGTTAATACTTAGGGAATTGTTCACTTGCTAATTTATGGTTAGAGGCTGATGGAATGGAATATGATTTTGGGTTTATCGTGAACCGTGTTTAATAGGACGTTGGTTCTTTAACCCAGTTAAAGACAGAAATAAGATTTTGGGTTGTCGTGAATGGTATCTTTAATAATAATGTTCTTAGACCCATTGGAGTTAAGAAAATTAGAAACTAACTCGAGATTAGTTAAGTTGAATGGTTTTCTCAGTATTGATTTGATGTTGGTTTCAGCCTTTGGGGTTAATACTTAGGGAATTGTTCAGTTGTTAATTTACGGTTAGAGGCTGATGTAATGGAATGTGATTTTGGGTTTATCATGAACCGTGTTTTAAATTACTTGGTTCTTTAACCCAGTTAAAGACAGGAATAAGATTTTGGGTTGTCATGAATGGTATCTTTAATAATACTGTTCTGAGACCCAATGGATTTAAGAAAATCAGAAACTAACTGGAGATTAGTTAAGTTTAATGGTTTCCTGGGTATTGATCTGATGTTGGTTTCGGCCTTCGAGGTTAATACATAGGGAATTGTTTACTTTCTAATTTACGTTTAAAGGCTGATGGAATGGAATGTGATTTTAGGTTTATCATGAACCGTGTTTTAAATGACATTGGTCCATTAACCCAGTTAAAGGCAGGATATGATTTCCCACGTTAAACAATCGTTAATATTGATTTTTGGGAAGATTAAAACCAAGTGAAGTTTTAATGCATCTTTAATTAGACTGAAATGATATCCAAAGGAAGATTAAAGAATAAATCTAACGAATTTATCTTTGATAAAATTATTGGGAACCTTTCCCAAAGTATAAGAATATTTGAATGAAGGAATATTCTGGATTGGAATGAGGCGTATGTTGTGTTTTTATAGCACTTGTTTATTATATACGCGAGTTATTCAGAAAGACCGGGTTTATCCCATTCTGAATAACTGATTCGAAGATATGTCGAGGATGAAGACGGTGGTTGAAGACCGAAGTTCTTCGCATCGTTTGGATGATTGCTGATGTCTTGATTGGGTTGTACACCCAAGACAAGGTAATAAGTGGTGATCGTCCAGACGTACTTGGAGATCGACCAGATATGCGAGGACCTCTCCCCTGAATTGGACATATGGGGGAGGAATAAGGTGCCTCCAGTTTCGTTCAAACCCAGAATGAACTTGTAAATGGATGTGTGTCTGACATCGGATTTCACCATGTGTGATTGATAGACATCGGTTGCATAGCGTGGATTGCCTGTGTGGCATGCTGAGATGCAAATGATCAAGGCTTCTGTTGAAAAGCAAAGTCTTGTGGTTGATGATCAAAGCACGGCTTTAATATAGTGTAGCTTTGTGTAGCATCAATTTGCGAGCCTCACACCCCGGTGTGGACCAAAAACGGGAGAGGACTTCAGGGAGGACATGCATTTCTTTCTAGCGAGGAGTGGTGTCAGCGTTTTACTAGCCCTGGCATTTTACTTATGTGGATGATGGATAGCGAGGCGCCTCGGTTATATCGGTCGTTCTAGGGCCGACAGTTTGGTCGGGATATTACCAATTTATGCCCCATAGGGTGGGGAAACGCAGTGTTCAAGCATTTTAATCCACATTGAGTGGACCGGCCCTGACGATCCAAAGGATTGACAGAGTACTTGCCTGAGACATGGTAGGCTAGATTGTCTCGAAGTGGTGAGGACGATCCCTTGCCTTGGTTCACAAATGGAAATCCAACTTCCAATACGACATTTTGCGGTTTTAATTGTAAACCTATTTATGGCGACATAGTGGTATGGGGCACTTATGACGTCTATGATTGATACTTATGATTGAAATTGTTTTGACACTATACACTTATAGTAATAATAAAACATGAAATTTTATGTACCAATAATTCTTGGCTATTGTAAGGTAAATACTCTATACTCCGGCTTGCGTTGCATTGTGTGGTGGGACCTGTGTCTTATAATAGCTTCATTGTTCTTTATTTAGCATTGCGATGTTGTTTTATGCACTGGTATTCTTGGTAGGAAACCCATTCTGTGTTATACGACTTGGTCCCTTGATTTTCCTTACTTTAAAACCAAGATAATAACTGTTTTAGTTCTCACACCAGTCAGATGACTGACCTGGAGTTTATTGTTTTAACCTAAACTCTGGGTGCCCTTATTTCCGCAGGGCAGCTAGTAGTTGGGTTTTGCAGATATTATATTCACAGGATCCTGGTTTATAGCTGGAATGATATCCAGAAAGCTCTGTATCCGTTTAACTTTTTCAATTGTGTTTTGTATTATTTTTCCGCTGCTATATATTTCAATGTAATTTAAATCTCTGATATTTATCAAATGTATTTTATTCATTTATACTCTGTATATCCTTGTATTCTGATGGAATTGTTGTAATAAGCAATGAAATGTTCTTCTGTTTGTGTTCTGATTTGTCATGCTCTCAAAGCAATCCGTTCTATCCCTTCTCTTCGGAGACCGGGGAGGTTCGTGTCGTCCCATTTATCCTTAATTAAGGACATAGGGCCACGTCTTCTTCCTTCTGCTGATAATCAAACCCATCCTCTACTCCCAAGACCCGCTTGCGCAAGCCTCCAGACCCCCTCCGCCATCGATCAGAACACTGACGTTGAAGCCCTTCGAGCGAGCCGCCACCACCTCCACCTGCGAGCAGCTTGCCCCCGTCTGCTGGTCTTGATCAGCATGCGAGCGTGGCCCATTTGGGTACAAAATTGGAGCTATCCATTTCACGAAATCTGATCATCGCCTTATGGTTTTAAGGATCGAAGAAATCTCATCGATTTTGCCTTTGGATTGAGGGATAAATTCAAATTGGATTGGAAGATTATAAGGATTGAAATCCTGAGGAAATCGGCCCTTGAAATCCTAATGTGGCGGCTGGTTCTATTATGGTATTATGGTTTTGTGTTGATTGGGATTTTATAATATTTTATTAGTTTAATGTTCTATTTTACAAATAAACCCGTTAATTCTTCTCAGATCCAATTTCAGCCCGACGAAAATTGTTCCTAGCCAAATACCCACATTCTGGACGCAATGGGCTAGGTCCCATGAGCCCAAACAAACGTCTTCAGCTTGTTTTATTTAATTTAATATTTAAATCATTTATTTAATTAATTCAATCTTACATTTAAATTCACCGGGGCCACAAACAAACTCTAAAAATTACAAAAAAAATATATTTATCTTTGTTTTGATGATATGGTCCCAACAAAACAAATTTCATCAAATTCCGAGACCGTTTGAAAAATAGCCATTTTCTGTTCGATCCAATTTGACTAAAACTGACAAAACACATTTTCTTTTTCCACACTCACATATTAATTCTAAAAATTATGAAAATCGAAATCTAGCAATAATTTGACATTCCGGTTCCAACAAAAGTGGTTTCGTTGAAAACAGAGGTCGTTTGAAAAATGGCTATTTTTAATATTAAAAAATAAATTCTATAGCGACTATTCTGAAATTTAAACTGGACATGTCTTTTGATTCCCGCTATGAAATTTCAATTTTTCAGATTCATTGGAAAGATATTTTTAAATAGATTCTAATATTTTTGGTTTCACTAAAATCCGATTTCTTTTGCATCCTATGCAGTCAGTCAAAGTTCACATTCAAATTTTCAAACTACCGCGCTATTTCTAATTCCTTTTATAATTAAAATAAATATATTCGTTCTAATTTCGATTAAAATAAATTTTTCGTTGTTATTATTTAAAATAAATTATTTTACAAAATCACTTAAGATTTCTAAAATAAAAATTTTAAATTGGTTCAGAATTTCTGGGTTGTTACAAGGGGTGTCGAATGAGGAGTCGACCCCCCTATAGGGTGTCGACCCCCATCGACCTAGATCTGGCTGATGACGTGTTTTGCGATGTGTTCTTCTATGATTGGCTGGATGACATTTTTTTCTGGTCTGGATGGTTCAGATGGTTCCTAATCTAATCTAAGGGTCCTAATACACCTGTAAATAAACACCTAAACCTAACCCTAATCTCATTGTTTTCATCCATAACGGCTCCATGCTGCTCTAATCTAAACTAGCCTTTCATCTCCACCAAAACAAATCGGAATAGGAGTATTCAAATTAGAAGATCAGATCTACAAACAATCAAAGTGGAGATTATTGAAGAGCAGAATTGCTACAACAACGACTAATTCTCTTTTCTAAGAATCCTATCGCCGTGATTCTATGTTACTTTCATATATAATTAAATTAAAAAGAAATTGTGATAGGATTTTAAATTGGATCTAATGTATATGCCTGTAAATAAAAAGAATCATATCTAGTTTTGTTATCCTTCAGATTCATACTCGTTTGCTATTATCATATGCCTATCTGATCTATTTTGTCGTTTTTCAGTTCACATGCCTATTTATATGTTTATGCCAATTTTGATGTTTTGATTCTCTTCCCTTCTTCTTTTCCTTTTTCCTTTTTGAGATTAGGCTAACTTCGAGCCTAAGCATATTGCGTTGAGATTTACGTACGGATAACGTGGGATGATTGGGAAAAGTTGGGAAATTTGTAATAAAATGAGATTTGGCATAAATTGTTGATGACTATGGAAATTGGTTTGTTTATAATTGAGTATAACTTGTATACATGAGATTTGGCATAAATTGATTTGGGCATAATTTGGTATAACTTGTATGCATGGGATTATAGGCATAAATTGGACTAGAATTATAATCATAAATTAGATTGGAATTTATGGGTAATTGGAAATCAATATAATCCAAGATTTGAAATTGGGCATGAATTAAGGAAGAGATAATGAACGCAAATTGATTTGGGCATAATTTGCTATAACTTGTATATATGGGATTATAGGCACAAATTGGATTAGAATTATAAGCATAAATTAGGTTGGAATTTATGGGTAATTGGAATATATTATAATCCAAGATTTGAAACTGGGACTTGAATCAAGAAAGTGATAATGAACGCCTAAGACACGAGGTTAGATTCGGGTTGTGGTATAAGCCTGCCCGGAACCGCCCGGCATATCCAATAACCGCAATTTTGTAATCTAATGTGAGAGGTCAAGGAAGAAATTAATGCGTAATAATTCTAAGACACGAGGTTAGATTCGGATTGCGGTAGAAGTCTGCCCGGAACTGCCCAGCATATCCAACAACCGCAAACGATAATCTAATGTGGGAGGTCTTGCACGATTACGGGTATAATAAATCAATGAACACTTAACCAAGATAAGACATATTGTAAGACATGGGAATAGTAAAAGGGTTAAGTGGGTGGCATAGGTAGCATGTGAAACATAATTAAAAACACTTAACCAAGATAAGACATGTGGGAAGACATGGGAACAGTAAAGGGGTTAAGTGGGTGACATGGGAAGCATGTATTGCATGAGTAGCATGTATAACATAAATAATAAGCACATAACCAATATAAGAAATATGGGAAGACATGGTAATAATAAAAGGGGTTAAGTGAGAAATCCTAGTGGGGACCAAGCTTAGGAGGGAAGCTTGCGTCACGTGGGTGGGACCCTTTTCAACCAGTAACCCATTTTAGTATCTATTTGAGCTTGAACTAGGTCGAGGATAGGGAACGCTTACTAGGGTTGATTGTAAGAGGTCAATAAAGAGTTAGCGATGGCAGTGCAAGTCCAACGGAGTCATGTGCGTGCGTGGGTCCGGGCTGGTTGGTAAGACGTTGTTGCATCGTGTAAGTATAAGCTGTGCATTTCAGTAGTATCGGGGTTGCCACCTTAGGGAGTGATACACCCTATTGTGGGACCGGTACAGGTATCTATGAGGTTCGGGAGCCAATCGAATCGGAAGGGTAGAGGGTACAACTAGTGGTGATAGGTGCATATTGGTTACCTATGATAGCAACTAGATGTACATAATCGAATATGGAGGGTATATCTAGTAGTGATAGGTGCACATTGGTTACCTATAATAGCCGCTAGAGGTACATAGTCGAATAAGGAGGGTACATCTAGTGGTGATAGGTGCATATTGGTTACCTATGATAGCGGCTAGGGGTACATAATCGAACAAGGAGGATAATGGATACATTTAGTGGTGATAGGTGCACGTTGGTTACCTATGATGGCAGCTAGAAGTACACGAAACTATCATCATTCTAATTAAGCTAAGAGGGATCATCTTTTAGTTTGAAACTAGTATTGGTGCGGTGTAGAGAATATCTTATAGTGGTTAGAAGCACAGTCATTGTTACATCCTTTTCATCTTGTTACCTTGTCATATCTACTAATGTTAAAATCATCTCTTATATCCAGTTTATGTTCTTATCATGTTTCTTTACTAATTATATTGCTAAAGTCATTGGACTCGCCAGACTTTATGTTTGGCCCTTTTTGTTTTGCCTCTTATATTTCCTTCCCCCCCAAGGTTCTCAGGGGGGGCACGTTGATCGGACTTTCCTGCTTGAAGTGCTGAAAGTAATGCTTAGCTTTGTTTCTTTTCCGTTATGGCTATTTGGAGTTGGATTATGGTTTTACTTTTATGTACTCTGATAATAATTTTGTTCAAGATGGATATTTGTGTACTTGGCTTTAGTATATGGTTTTGATGTTGTAGCCAGACATTTTTTTCTTTTCCGCTACAATGAATAAATTTTGAATTTTCTTAAGTACCATTTTATATATCTGTCTTGTGATATTCTGTTCTATACTCTTATAATACTCCATGAAAGTTAATGCATTCCCTTAGTGGGTGACATTAATGGATGTGGGGGTGTTACATGTGGTATTAGAGCTTAAGGTTACCAGATCAGATAAAAGATTTTGAAAGCTGGGTTCGAAACGGTTTTAAAAGAAGTATTTTCAAAAGAAAAGTTTGTTTTGAAAGACATATTCCCCAAAGCCATATGCACTATCTCTTGATTTTTCCATTTGAATCCTTGTTTCCTTCTCTTCTAAGTCTCCAGGGATCCTGGCTTTCTAGGAGGTAACCTCATTGCGGCATGGTTCCGTAGGCATGACGGGACTACGACGCCTGTTGAAGGGCAAAGAAGTGCCTAACTTCCATCTATAGCCGCAGTAGTTTCACCTGCAACTAATTTTCTTTCCAGCTTTGTAGGGTTTTCTGCGCGATGAAGGCAGTTTTAGAGAGACTTGTTAACTTGTTTCACAAAGATGAGAATGAGAATGAGAATGAGGGGGTTTGGGTTAAGGAGTACAACCCAAGGATGAGAAACTCATGGATATAGCCTTGACGCACAAAGAAGATAAAGGAGAAAAAAGGGGGTCATGGTTGAAGGATCACAGAATAAGGAAATGGAACCTAAGAAGGGTAGAAAGAACTATAGACCCCGAGAAAAGAGGAAGTGTCATTACTGAGGAATGTTAGGTCATATATAGCCAAAGACCGTAGGAAGAAGAAGAAGACCGGTTGTTGTCATTGTGGAGAGACAGGACATCTTATCAGGGATTGTCCAAAAAGGCAAGGGCAAGGAAAAAGTATAGGATTTTTCGGAGGGCAGATGCGTGCTCTCACGGCTGACATGCCTGATAGAGCTAGAAAAGTTTCTGTTGAAAATTTGATTGTCCTTTTTGATTTTCCTGTTAGAACCTTGTTTGATCTGGCGCATCACATTCGTTTATATGTGCTTCTTTAGTTGAAACTCTGCACCTAAATACTAGTCATGGATCCCATTGTAGTCTCAAATCCTATTGGTAGCTCTGCTCGTTTATGTATGATTTGTCGGGATTTGAGAGTGTCTATCTTGGGCGTTGGGCTTGAATGCAATACCTACGTATTTGGTTTCATGGGCTATGGTCTGATTCTAGGGATGGATTGGCTAGCCAGGTATGGTGCCATCCTAGACTATGAAAGAAGGGTAGTTAGACTATTGACTCATTGTGGAAAGACCCTTGATATTTCATGTGACCCTAGGGGTTCGGTGATGCTTAGCTACATAGAATCACTTGACGCATCCATCGATGATTTGCAATGTGTTCGAGTGGTCCGTGAGTATGATGACGCCTTTGATGAAGTTCGTGGTTTACCTCGAGGTGCGAGACACACTTCTGTATATACTTAGTAGATAATGCAAAGCCAACTACATTGCCAGTGCGCCACATGGCTCCGATAGAGAGGAAGGAACTCAGTAAACAAGTAGGGGAGCTGCTTGAGAAAAGGTTCATAAGAAGAAGTATTTCGGAATCGGGTGCTACGGTTGTTTTCGCTACGAAGGCTGATGGTTGGCTTAGATTGTGCATGGACTATAAGGAGCTGAATAAGCTCACGAAGAAGGATAGGCACCCATTTCCAAGAATAGGTGATTTGTTCGATCAGTTGGTCGGTGCTTTGGTTTTCTCGCATTTGGATTTAGCTACAGGTTTTCATCAGTTGAGGGTAGCTGAGGACTACATTTAGAACTCCAGGCAATTTCTTTGAGTGGCTTGTCATGCCTTTGACGAATGCACCCGCCTATTTTGTAGACTTGAAGAGTAGGGTGTTTAAGGATTTTCTAGACAAGTTCGTGGTAGTCTTTGTGGATGATATCTTGATATTCTCTAGAAGCGAGGAAGGGCATACCTTACATCTCAAGGTAGTCTTAGAGACACTTCAACTACATCAGCTTAAGGAAATTTTTTCCAAATGTCATTTTGGAAAGGGAGTAAGTTTCTTAGGACACGGGGTCTCTAAAGAAGGGGTAGCAGTAGAATCCCGTAAAGGTAGTGGCAATCCAGGATTGGAGGATTCCAAAGAATACAATGGAAGCTTTCTTGGTTGGGCGGACTATTATAGGAAGTTCATTAAGGACTTTGCGATGATATCAGCCCCAGTTTTGACTTTGCTAGATGGGAGCAAACCATTCACTGTATATACCGATGCTTGCGGGCCAGGGCTTGGAGCAGTTTTCGATGCAAGAGGAAAGGGTGATATGCAAGAGGCGGTAGGTACACAGTTATGTTTGAGCATCGCTTATCGCCCTCATACGGATGGACAGACAGAAAGGGTGAATAGAATCCTTAAAGATCTTTTGAGGTTATGTATCCTAAATTTTGAAAGGACATAAGAAGAGCACCTTCCGTTTGTGAAGTTCGCTTATAACAATAGTTATTAAGCTAGTATTGGCATAGCACCTTTTGACGGTTTTTATGGACGACCATGTCGATCACCAACATGTTGGTGGGAGTCTACAGATAAGCTTGTATTTGGACCCGACATGATTAGGGAGACCTCCGAAATGGTAGATTTGATTCGAAGACACATGAGGACGACACAGGATAGACAGAAATCCTAAGCAGATAATAGGAGGACCGATCTTGAGTTAAGGTTGGAGATAGGGTTTCATTAAGGCTTCACCTTTGAGGAACGTAGTTCGCTTAGGATTTATAGGAAATTGGCACCAAGATTTGTAGAGCCTTTTCCCATAACAGAAAGAACTGAACGGATGGCCAATAGAGTAAAGTTGCCGGAGAAACTTAGTGGTGTTCATGACGTTTTTCATGTGTCACATTTGCGGAAGTGTATGCATGATACCGCAGAAGTAGTAGAATCGAGCATGTTTAGGGACATGGAAGAAGAGTGAGAGGCAACGGTTAGACGTGTTCCTATATGCATTCTTGGATCGGACGTCAAAAAGCTATGCAATCGAGAGGTCAAAGTTCAACAGGGAGATGATCATGGAGATGCGATTTGGGAGACGGGAGACAAGATACGTGCATAGTACTCTTTCCTTTTTGAGGATATGTTCTTAACTTCTCCTTTCCTACCAGCTTTGTTCATATTTGTTTTTTTTGTTTGGTACATCCTCTCGATTAAATCTTCGATACTTAGGTAGAAGCCGATGGTTGTAAACATGTGTTTGAGACATGTTATGATTGATGGTTGCAACTGGATGCAAGTGATTGCTAGTGGTTGCTCGTGGATGCATATACACACACTTTAGGCACTAAGATCAGCTCAATCACTTTCATACTGCATATTGATATGTGTACATATTGGTCTATGAATATAATTGGGTGTATTATCATATGGATGTTGCATTTGAATAAATGGCTATGCCCACATTTAGAAAATTATAAAGTGCATTAGGATTAATTGCATACATGTTGGACGCATGGCACTAACATGATTTGCATTAAGGAGGTCAACTGAATCAGTGGACCGCCTGATCTTTTGCATTAGTATTGGGACATATACACACACTTGTGCATAGGCTCATACAGCAATAGGAATCTTTTAAGGACAATGAATGCTTGTGGGTGATGGATTAGTAGATGGATGATAGGATGGTAGGATATACATTCTTCTTAACTTGGAGATTTCGAGGACGAAATCCTTTAAGGAGGGGAGAATGTAACACCTTGTAATTTTAAAATATTAAAATGACAAATTAAAGAATACTTAATTTTTAGAAGAAAAATTAAGGGAAACGGGTTGTGCCATTACGTTCGTCTCGAAATTCTGCTTAGGATAGAGTCCGAGTTTGCGTAAATCAGACATAGTATGAAGAAGTTATGAAGCCTAGAAGATTTCACTTTAAAGAAGAATTTAAATAAATAATAATTAAATAACGAGAGCAGTTCAAAATTCGAAATGCAACCCAAAATAGCTGAGTGGGAAATTTCCCGCTCGCAAGTGTCGCCCCCCCAAGGGGAGTCGACTGACCTATAGGGGCGTCGACTAGGGAGTCGACCCCCCATAGGTATCGACCGCCATCGGACTAGATCTGGCCGATGACGTGTTTTGCTACGTGTTCTTCTGGGATTGGCTGGATGATGTGTTTTTTTGGTTTGGTTGGTTCGGATGGTTCCTAATCTAATCTAAGGGTCCTAATACACCTAAACCTAACCCTATCTCATTGTTTTCATCCGTGGCGCCTCCATGCTGCTCTAATCTAAACTAGCCTTTCTTCTCCACCAAAACAAATCAGAATAGGAGTATTCAAATTAGAAGATCAGATCTACAAACAATCAAAGTGGAGATTATTGAAGAGCAGAATTGCTACAACAACGACTAATTCTCTTTTCTAAGAATCCTATCGCCGTGATTCTATGTTACTTTCATATATAATTAAATTAAAAAGAAATTGTGATAGGATTTTAAATTAGATCTAATGTATATGCCTGTAAATAAAAAGAATCATATCTAGTTTTGTTATCCTTCAGATTCATACTCGTTTGCTATTATCATATGCCTATCTGATCTATTTTGTCGTTTTTCAGTTCACATGCCTATTTATATGTTTATGCCAATTTTGATGTTTTGATTCTCTTCCCTTCTTCTTTTCCTTTTTCCTTTTTGAGATTAGGCTAACTTCGAGCCTAAGCATATTGCGTTGAGATTTACGTACGGATAACGTGGGATGATTGGGAAAAGTTGGGAAATTTGTAATAAAATGAGATTTGGCATAAATTGTTGATGACTATGGAAATTGGTTTGTTTATAATTGAGTATAACTTGTATACATGAGATTTGGCATAAATTGATTTGGGCATAATTTGGTATAACTTGTATGCATGGGATTATAGGCATAAATTAGCTTAGAATTACAAGCATAAATTGGATTGGAATTTATGGGTAACTGGAAATCACTATAATCCAAGATTTGAAATTGGGCATGAATTAAGGAAGAGATAATGAACGCAAATTGATTTGGGCATAATTTGGTATAACTTCTATATATGGGATTATAGGCACAAATTGGATTAGAATTATAAGCATAAATTAGGTTGGATTTTATGGGTAATTGGAATATATTATAATCCAAGATTTGAAATTGGGACTTGAATCAAGAAAGTGATAATGAACACCTAAGACACGAGGTTAGATTTGGATTGCGGTATAAGCTTGCTCGGAACTGCCCGACATATCCAGCAACCGTAATTTGGTAATCTAATATGAGAGGTCAAAGGAAGAAATTAAATGCGTAATAATTCTAAGACATGAGGTTAGATTTGGATTGTAATAGAAGTCTGGCCGGAACCTCCCAGCATATTTAAGCAACCGCAAATGGTAATCTAATGTGGGAGGTCTTGCACGATTACGGGTATAATAAATCAATGAACACTTAACCAAGATAAGGCATGTAGTAAGACATTGGAATAGTAAAAGGGTTAAGTGGGTGGCATGGGTAGCATGTGAAACACAATTAAAAACACTTAACCAAGATAAGACATGTGGGAAGACGTGGGAATAGTAAAATGGTTAAGTGGGTGACATGGGAAGCATGTGTTGCATGGGTAGCATGTATATCATAAATAAAAAGCACTTAACCAAGAAAAGACATGTGAGAAGACATGGTAATAATAAAAGGGGTTAAGTGGGAAATCCTAGTGGGGACCAAGCTTAGGAGGGAATCCTGCGTCACGTGGGTGGGACCCTTTTCAACCAGTAACCCATTTTAGTATCTATATGAGCTCGAACTAGGTCGAGGACAGGGACACACTTATTGTGATTGATTGTAAGAGGTCAATAAAGAGTTAGCGATGGCAGTGCAAGTCCAACGGAGTCATGTGCGTGCGTGGGTCCGGACTGGTAGGTAAGACGTTGTTGCATCGTGTAGGTATAAGCTGTGCATTTCAGTATTATCGGGGTTGCCACCTTAGGGAGTGATACACCCTATTGTGGGACCAGCACAGGCGTCTACGAGGTTTGGGAGTCGATCGAATGGGAAGGGTAGAGGGTACATCTAGTGGTGATAGGTGCATATTGGTTACCTATGATAGCAGCTAAAGGTACATAATCGAATAGGGAGTGTACATCTAGTGGTGATAGGTGCACATTGGTTACCTATGATAGCATCTGGAGGTACATAATCGAATAGGGAGGGTACATCTAGTGGTGATAGGTGCATAATGGTTACCTTTGATAGCAGCTAAAGGTACATAATCGAACAAGGAGGATAATGGATACATTTAGTGGTGATAGGTGCACGTTGGTTACTTACAATGGCAGCTAGAAGTACACAAAATTATCATCATTCTATTTAGCCAAGAGGGATCATCTTTTTGTATGAAACTATTATTGGTGCGATGTAGAGAATATCTTATAGTGGTTAGAAGCATAGTCAGTGTTACATCCTGTTCATCTTGTTACCTTGTCATATCTGCTTATGTTACAGTCATCTCTTATATCCAGTTTATGTTCTTATCATGTTGCTTTACTAATTATGTTGTAAAATTCAATGGACTTGCCAGACTTTATGTATGATCCTTTTTGTTTTGCCTCTTTCCTTTCCCCCCTCCCCCCAGGTTCTTAGGGTGGGCACGTTGAAGCTTGATTCAGACTTTCCTGCTTGAAGTGCTAAAAGTAATGCTTAGCTTTGTTTCTCTTTCATATGGCATTTTGGATTGGGGATTATGGTTTTAAAAAATTATGAACACTGATGGATTTTGTACAAGACTGATATTATGTACTTGGTTTTGCTGCGATGGGTTTGAAGATGTAACCAAACTTATTTCTATTTCTATTGCAATAAAGTTATAAAATTTTCATGTACTATTTTGTGTATCTGTCTTGTAATATTCTGTTCTGTTTACTTATAACGCTCCACGAAACTTAATGCATTCCCTTTGTGAGTGACATTAACGGACATGGGGTGTTACACTATACTACTAATCGGGTTTCAGTTTTGTGGTGGTTTTCCATTTTTAACATTTGATTTTGTTCATTTAGAATTTATTGTTTATAAATTTTTGGCAGACTCCAAGTATATGATTTCAAATAGCTTCAAGAGAATGCAATTGAGGATAACAGTTTCATACGTGCGGTTGGAGGTGGTTCTAATTGTTGCGCCTCACACTGACTTGGGTTAACAGTGCTGACTATATTTACCAACTACAAGATGACCACAATTATTTTAATTATTACAGTTTGAGTTTGGTTTGGATTTATGAGTAGAATAGAAGGCTTCTGAACATTAGGAACTTTTGTGGTTGCATAATCTTGCAAATGAAGTTACATAGTTGAATTTTGTAAGTATTTGATAGTTTGCTATAACAATGGTATTTTATTTATTGTCTATTCAAAGTATCCTGATGAATTTAAGGAAGAAACTTAAAACTTTCCATTTTTGTCATTCTTTTACCCCCAATTCTAGTTTATTTTATGGTTCAAAAATTCCTCCACAAAGACACTCACATTTTCCATATCTTCATTTCTTCCATCTTGAATAACGACTCTTCTTCTCCCTAAAGTTCAAACACTGAATTATAAAGGAGTGAAAAAATAGGAGGAAGAAATAAGTACCATGAGGTGGTTCACTAATTAAATGCATTAAAAAGATTTGGCTCCTCTTTTGGAATCCATGTTTCTACCATGGTGCTCTACGAAACCTTATATTTAGTTTTGTTTACCAATTAACCTTTTTTTCTTTCATTTTTTCCTTCATAGTAAATTTGTTCCGTTGAATATTAATATTTTGTTACTCAACAACTGACTTGTTATTTTGATTTTTTTTTAAATAAATGGTTTTTGTGAAAAAAACAACTGACAATTATTTGAGATTCTCTACGACTTCGATCGATTTAAAAGTTTTCAAATAATCAAAGCCTTTATTACATTTTGATGTTTGTAATTTTCAAGAGAAGAAAATGATTATGTAGACGAAATTTTGAATTTTAGTTCTCAATTTATGACATGGATCTATGCAATGTGGACTGACTATTCTTTACCATTAGTTTTGATTGATTATATGGTCAAATTTTATTTTGTTTCAGGAACTTCTAATGATGAAAATAGGATCGATATGATTTGGCAATCGTGTCTATATATCTGACATATGCAATTTCATTCCAACTCAATTCCAGGTATTCCCTTTCTTTAAATGGTTATGATTTCACTTTCTTTTAATGGTTATTTCATGTTGTGTCTGAAAATGGTTAGTAGAAAATAAAACAATTGTCGCACGAACCACTAAAGCATTAAACTTTGAATAAATTTGAACATTGAGGAACACCATTGTTTTTATGTGATCAATAAACTTTCATAAATATTTAGTTAAATGTCCAGTGCAATTAGATATTGAAATATACACTGATAGAAGGGGTTGTAATAGACATTCTACCTAGTGAATATACAAATAGTTGATATTCTTCTACTTCTTCGGACTCCTTCCTTATTCCACCAAATTGAAATGCATGTATTTATAATTACATTTTTTTCACTTTTCAGTAAAATCTAGAGAAGAAGAAAATAATAAGAGAGACTTTTGTCTTGCAAGTTTCCTCATCCGCTTCTTTCCATTAAAGTCAAAGTTGAAAAGAGAAGGTATGTCCTTCCACTAGAAAATTTAAATTAGAGTTTTTTTTGGGATTAATGGCTTGATTGCTATTGTTTTGTTTTTTTTTGAAAAAAAAACAATGTATGTCTTTTCACTCTCTTCAAAACTGTAGAGCTTCAAATCAAAGGTCCCAATAGTTATAATGTGACCTATCATGTCTTGCAAAGAATGGTTTGACTTCATAATTTGGTTATGGGTATTGGTTTTTTATGTGACTCAGCTTTTTCATTTAAGGATTTATAACTTATGATACTGAAATATTAATATAAGTTTTACAGTCACTTATAGTATAATTAATAAGTAATTTTCATAAATAAAAACAAATATTATCCTTGGTACAAGCTTTAGGCCACTATAATTTTGCAACTGACATAGTTTGTGTATTCTCTTCTAGACACTGCATATGTGGATGATTTGGTCTATAGTTATATAGAAAACTAAAAAAGGAGACTATATTTTATGAGGTTCAATAACATAGCAATAATAAATACTTGCTGTTATCTAAAACTTTTAAGATTGTAGTATTATCATAGTAGAAGTCTTTTATAATAGATTAAAATAGATGTGCAAGTTACACTAATGTAGCAGTTTGTGTGCTGGATTTTGAAATTGAGTGTTCATTGCAAAGTTATGCTACGCCTTCTATTGCTTTTAATGGTATGTTAGAAGATAATTTTACTTATATGGATTCCCTTGATCTCTAAAATTGTTATATGATATATCTCTTGCTATTTTCCCCTTTATAATTGGTTATTTATATCCTTTGTGAATAGTAATCCAGTTTTCGTATAAGTGAGTGAGTGTCTTTCTTATAAAACCTATTAGGTCATACTTTTTAAATTATATGTACTACTATTTTTCAAATAACATCATTTTTGCCAAGTCATAACAGGTAACAACTTCTGCATAGAATAAAATTCCTTTTACATTTTTGTTTTCGTTCCTAAGACAAATATTTGAAGCGCATAGTTAATGTGTGTCCTCAAAATTATCAATAAATTTTTTGTGATTAAAAGACAATAATAATTATTACGCATACTATTTTTTTCCTTACAACATAACAAACTTGAGGAATTCAAAAGGATACTTAGGTATTTCGACAACCATAACATTGCCTTATGCCAAATGTTAACATGTTCCCTATTTATATAGCTTTTGTAGTACGAAATTCCATACTTAATATTTATCGTAACGTTTTTGTTATGCAAATTTCATAGGTGTAAAATAAAATTCCTTTGATAATACTTTCCCTTTAAATAAGATCTTGCCTTCAGGAAGTCTTAAATCAATTTCTCAAGTACTGTTATGTTAATATTTAGCACACCATAAAGTTTTTGGATAATATAGTCAGATATGTCTGCCTTATGCAGCAATTACCAAACATTCTCTTTTGATTATTACTCTATTATTATTTGGTAATAAATTGTATAAAGTGATTTATCATATAGACCACAATTACTAAACTTTCTTTTTTACATTATTACACCATTATTATTTTGTATTAAATTGTATAAAGAGATTAATCATATATACCACAAATACACTATATAATGAAACGAAAATATGGTTTCTTTTTATATTAATGATTCTATTTTTCTTATTTACAACCAAAAACATTGATATTTGAATGATTTTTTGTAACCAAATTTTGTTAGCCATATTTCAGCACCATTTATTAATGTTTGATAAAACATACGTATACCCACTGTTAAATGTAAGCTATATTAAAAAAATTATCGATCTTTTTGGTCCTTCTCATGACCAAAACATGGAAAACATGATATATGACACATGTTATCCTGATATTTGATCTATTTTAAAATAAATTACTGTTATACTTTTCACGTCCAAAGTAGTAATATTCATCTACATAGAAGCATGCATTGGTCCAATAACGAAAAATTGCAAATTTCATTTCACTGCGAAAGGAAATTTGTTTAATAGTGTGTCCTCTTAAATTAGCAGAAATATATATAAAACTTGAAGGCTAAAATTGATGTACGATATAGTAACGTAGCTCCTGCCCCATTATTATTAGAAATCGATAGATATATAGTGTCCATTGCTTATTATTTGCTACAAATTATTGTTAATAAATGTCTAACTGTTTGTGTAGATCATCGTCTACTCATCCTCGAATGCAAAGAATTAGGCGTGTGGTAGAGGAATAAGGCAGGATTGCAACAAGTTGAATGTCCCAAAAAGCAGAAAAGGAACCGAGTAATTACTTACTTTTTGTTGCCTTTTTCTTTCACTGTCTTTTGTTTTTCTTCAACATCAAACACTAATATGATACATTTTAACAAAAAGTTACCAAAAACTTCCTTTGTAAACAACTTTAATAAAAGCAATCAACTTTACTTTTAATCGTGGTAATAAAATATACTAAATTGTAAATCTTTTCTCTATTTCTATACAATGCTAATGCTTCTATTTTTAGGTTGTATTACAGTATAAGGTTTTGTGTTGTATAATCGAAAGCTTATGCTAAAAGTTAAGATATAAACATATAGAAAAAGAAAATCATACAAGTTATATAGCTATGGTTAAATATTGCTAATTTTCTGCATTCAACCATATAAGTTTACTTATTTCATTGCAATTTTGTTCACTTAATTGACAGTTGTCTCTATGATGGTAAGCATTTGCGTGAGAGGTTAGACAATGTGAAAGGGAATATAAATTGATTTATTACTCACACACGTTAAAAATTTGAAATGCATAGGTTATCTATATTACATTTTTATATTTAAGTGTTAAATCAATACATAGCTTATTTATATTACATTTTTATATCTAAATATTAAATCATCAATAGTTGTATATAAAAAAAGTAGTTACATTTTTTATCTACATTCAAACTTAGTTTTTAATACTAATTAAATATTGAACTTTTTCCTAGGTTAATAGTCATTTTTCTAACGCGTATTCGGTAACTGTAAAAAAATCCTTTTAAAGAAAATACTTTACCTACACGTCAGAATGCTTCATTATTTGAAGAGTCTTAAGATCAATTTTTCAAGTATTCTATTAACATTTGATAACCATAAGTTTTTTAACATAATATAGTTAGCTTTATCTAAGTTATGTAGCTACTATCAGTCATTCCTTTGGCACAGGGTATCCACCTATTGGTGCCTTCTAATTATTTTAGCATTCCTATTTTATTTATCTTTAGCCTAAAATATTCGTATTTGAATGACTCTTTTTGTAAGCAAATTTTCTTCCATTTATATTTCGGCAACAGGTCTAAATGTGCCAAAAATAGACATGTATGCTTTGTCGATGTATATTATATTAGATTCCCTATATTGATCTTTTTAGTGCTTATCATTGACTGGAAACGAGAAATAATGATAAATGATTCATGATACAATAGTATTTTTTTTGAAGTAAAATGTTATTCTACTTTTCACATGTAAAGAAATATTTTATTCCATCTAATTCGTTGATATAAAAGCATATATTGGTCCATATGATTTTTTTATGAGAGACAACAAATTTAATTCACTATGAACGGGAATACATTCAGAGCATGTCCTCTTTAATTAACAGTAACTTAGATATTATTTCAAGTCTGAAATTTATGTATGAGATAGTGCAGGAGCTCTGTAACGACCTGGCTTTTGACCACCTCAAGTCGGTAAATAAACCAGCTCGAACCGTTCAAAATGAAAAATTGTTATTACTTATGAAGTTGAAATACAAATCATCACAAAATCAGAACACAGAATATCTCACAATGAAAAAAAAAACAATATTACAAAATCTTTAAATTACATGATATCAGAGTACATAAATAAATATAGACACAACGGAAGAAAGAATATAGAACCATACTGATATTCGGTAATAAGCACAGATGGGCATAACTGCATATGACATAGCAGATGGATAGCTGGGTCTCCAACGAATCTCAAGCTCTAACAGATATATCTCCAAGCTGAAATACTCGGCCTGACCCGAGCAATTGCAAGAATAAAACAAACAAAGTACTTGAGTCAGGACTAACATTCTAATATAAGTAAATTAACCCAAGTGACAAGTTAAATGGAATGCAACAGTAATTAAAGGATGGTTGGGATTTCCATCCCCTAAGGATCCGTGAAACTAATATATATATATATATATATATATATATATATATGTGTGTGTGTGTGTGTGTGTGTGTGGAATACGCTATTTCAATAATGTCTATTCAGTAAAGTAAATATATCAAAATAGTGTAAGCGGGATTACCATATTACCCTTACACCGTTTATAAGCCTTGTAGTCTATATGGTACTGTAAATTCACCGCACTGTTGTTATCAGAGGGCACTCCATAGAAAACAATGGGAAATCAAAATCGTAGAGTGCTCGTATGGGATAAATTTGACAAGGCACACGAGGCAATACCGAGGGTAGGATTCTACCAGTTGCACTCCCGGACCCGTGGTAACACATAACAGCCACTACCGCCCACCTTGGAACATACTCCCAAATCAAAAGGGTGCACCCAAATCAATCACAATAGTAATAGAATGGTATCGAAGAAGCATTTCCGATATGAGGTGCGACCTCAATTAGTCATGGTATAGCTCCTGTTTTAGTCATTTTAATTATGACCCGAAGTCAAGGCCATTTCGTCGTCATTCGCCTTCTTCGATCCAGTGGACGCCTCCAAGCCATCTTGTTGTCGTTCCGATACTCCATCACGTACACAATTGTTAAAGTGGTATCGACACTGATAGAGAGTATGCCACTTACCGACTCCAGTCTCTTCAACAACCGACGCTTACATTGTTCACACCATGGCCATTATATTTGTAATCATATTTCAAATATCACAAACTGTGTAACACCACGTAATTCTGTAACATTAAGTTTCACAAATTAAAGTATAACTAAATTTTAGAAGAAGAATTAAAGGAAACGGGTTACGCCATTGCGTTCGTCTCGAAATTCTGCTTGAGATAGAGTCCGAATTTGCGTAAATTGGACTCCGTATGAAAAAGATATCCTTAAATTAAATATTGCAGCAAAACAAGAAAAAGAGGAATGAGAAAAGAATAATGTTTAGCATTGTTCTAACTTTTGTAAGCAAAAGACTTAGTAGCTTATTTGGTTGGAACACATGACTTGCATACAAGAGGTATAGAGTTCGATCCCCGCCAGCACCCTATTTTTTTGTTTAGGGGAATGTCTTAAAATAGCCTAGTTTGAACGCAGTTCAAAAAGTGGTTTAGTGTGAAAATGGGTAATTGGGAAGATAGATAAAAAGAAAATGATGAATATATATAATATATATATTCATATATATATATATATGACGTGTACGCATCATGTAGCGTACGTTGCGCATTTTTGGTTGTCAAGGATTGTTTTTTTTAAATGGCCTTCCCCAATTGGATTTATGACAAATTAAAAGTAAGAAAAGATTTATTCATATATATATATCTAAATATTTATATATGGGTAATTAATGTAAACGGTAAAGGGAAAATGTATCTATTAAATACGTATTTACGTTTGAATTGATTGACAATAAATAATAAAAAGAAAAGATGAACATTAGAATATCACTTTTGTTATGTTAACATCTGGATAACATTTCGTTAAGAAATGTATATTTAGATTAAAATGTTTATTCAGATTAAATTGACATTTCAGTTAAAAAATGTTCATTTAGCTAATGTTTTGTTTTAAATAAAAAAATGTCCTTTTGGTTATGATATGTTAGGAAAGAACCAATGTGTCATTTATGAAAAAAATGAACATTTAATATGCTGAGTCATTTCTGACTCATTGCTGAGTCAATAGGATATTTCTATCTTGACTGAACGGTTGTGGTCATTTCTAGGGTTAATCAAACGACCTAAATTAATCCTAAAATTCTATATATACAACCTAGCTCTTAACCTAATTCACACAATTAAACTTGGAGCCGTCACGCTGCTGTAAGATAGCTTGGAATGGCCACCGCCTAAAGCTTAAAGACAAACAAAGCTAGAACAAATCTAATTCAAAACTAAGAATCAAAACAACGTCTACCCAAAGGAACGCATCTCAATTTCAGAACCTCAGATCTCAGAAAAACAAGACCGTCTTGCGTTGTAAGTGTAGTGACTCTTTAGATGGGAATGTGATTAAGACATGATTTGTTGTAAATTGTAATATGGAATTATATCAGTATTAACGATGTTGTTTTATATTTGTTATTTGTGATAATTTGAATGATTGTGGTGATTGAATCTTTTATGTATTGTGAATTAAACAATCAACACCTTATACGAATTGTATGTATACAATTAGATCTAAATATATGTTTATGCAAATTATAGGTTGCAAGTTAGATTTACACAAATATTTATATCATTCATGTAGGCTCTATGTATATATGTTTAAACCAATTGTGCCCACATGACTAGAATAGATCTATATTCACATGTTTTTATGCAAGTGAGAACTTATAATCGGATCCATGTCAAGATCCGTTTAGGATTCATATGAAAGTTTATTGTTAGATCTATGTTTATACATATGCTTTGCAAGTTCACACCCTTAAGTGGTTGTCAAAGTTATACATATAGTTTTGTCTTACGCCAGTTTTATGTTTGAGGTTATGCCTAGACCTATGCATTAACATGTTATACCATGTTTTAGTGGATTCATATGACACCTATTAGGTTATACTATGTTATACCTTTATGTTAGGCTAAAACTATATGATTCATGTGACACCTATTTAACTAGGTCCAATAGTTATATGCAAGTTTGTGGCATGTTATGCAATGTTATGATATTCATGTCGATTATTTTGCAAGTTCACACCTATGATGTTCATATTGACTATGTCGAGAATGCCAAATTCACACCTATGACATGTTTATGTTAATGAATTATTTTTATGCCAATTTTTGTGTACGCTAAATTAGGCTAAGTTTTTAGCCTAATATTATATGTCAAAATCATGCAGACAGAAAATTAGGCTAAGATTGTTAGCCTAATATTTAGACGGGGTAACGTTGGGTAAAATTGGTAATTATAGGAAACTTGACATAAATTGGTTAAAAATCACATAAGTGATTTATGGCATAAAATGGTATTAATTATATACCTAAACTAATGAGATTGATTGGAGACAAATTTGGCAGTAACTTGAATTTGAATAATTTACATAATTAAAATGTAAATTTAGACAATAAGAATATGCTTAACCCGAGGTTGGATTGAGTTGTGATGTAAACCTGCCCGGACCCGCCCGGCTGTCTAGTAATCACAACAATACCTATTCAATGTGAGAGGTTAAGGCATTGAGCCCAATAAAGACCCGAGGTTAGACTGAGTTATGGCGTAAGACTGCCTGGAACCGACCGGCATACAGGCAGCCACAACAATACCTGTCTAATGTGAGTGGTTGGTGCTTTAATAAGACAATTAAAGATAAGTTAGGACTGATAGGGTTAAGTTAATCTGAACACTTAACCAACTTAACATGTTAACAAGAAAAGACTTGTAGGGGCTAAGTAACTAAGAAAACACTTAGCCAATTTAACATGTTAACTAGACTAGAAGGTGAGGTTAAGTAAAGTTAATACACTTAACCAATTTAACATATTAACTAGACTAGAGGGTGAGGTTAAGTAAATTCGGGACACTTAACCGTTATAACCTGATAATTAGATAAGTGGGTGAGGTTAAGTAAATTTAGAATACTTAACCATTATAACACGTTAGCTAGATAAGTGGGCAAGGTTAAGTAAATACACTTAGCCAATTTAATATGTTAGCTGGACTAGAGGGTGGGGTTAAGTAAACTTAGAACACTTAACCATCATAGTGTGATAAATGAACATGGTTAAGTTGAAACATGAAGGGACAATACTTAACCATTAGAACATGTTAATTAAACAGATGTTAGGGTTAAGTTAACTAAGGGAACACTTAACCGTTATAACATGTTAGTTAAAACAAATGGGCAAGGTTAGGTTAAAAGGGACACTTAACCAATACAAGGTGAATGGGTAGGGTTAAGTAATAAGAAATACTTAACCAATATAACTTGGTTTGTGATAAGGTTAAGTCAACGTGAATTACTGATAACACTTAACCAGTTTAACATGACAAATGAATGGGTTAAGTTAACTTGTATCGACTAATGACACTTTGCCAATCCAACTTGACGAGAAAGAGAACTAAGTAGTAAACCTTAGTTGAAAGAGGGCTAAGTAGTAAACCTTAGTTAAGAAAACAACGATTCAGGAAACTAAGTGGTAAACCTTAGTTAGGAAACTATGTAGTAACACTTAGTATAACACGAGGAGGAGCGAACGTCCATCTGATCTTAAAGAAGGCCCCAACGAATTGGGTTACGAAGCCCGAGGCTTCGGGGGGACATGAGGGTACCCTTGGTATCCCTCTGTGAGAATGCAGATGATCCACCTGGGCTCACAGAGGTTAAGGTCTGCCTTAGAATAACCAAGGGTATGCCTTGGTTGCAATATAAAGCAACCTAAAGACTAGGATGGACCAGCGTGATTCGGCCGAACAAATGGCCCTGTGATAGCGACCCGTCGTCTACCTACCATCTTGAGACAGTTGAGATATGCATGCGGAAAGGCAGAGAACTCCCAACAGACCATACACTTGCTATCTAGTTATGGGTGGGGCTGGCCAATAGGAAAGTGGGGCATAGGTGGCAGGAGTACAGTTCTCGTGCTTGATTTTCTTGGATTGCCTTTCATTAGTTGAGGGAGGGGTCAGGTGGGACCATAGCCACTGGAAAAACAGACCTTAGCATCTGCATCGGCAGATATCTGAAAGCTCCCGACCGAGTTCCGTGTTTCTAGAATAGCCCCGCCACGGGACTCGGCTCGCACATTTCAGGACATGTGCATCTAGATAGCGATAAACGATTCGCGACACATACGTGGGGAAAGTTTAGGAACATATACCACTCTAGGTAGTGTGTCCTAGACTAGGGGCATCGTTCGACAGGTAGCATAATCCCTAGTTGGACCTAGGTGGCATAAATCCTGAATCCGAGAAGTATTAGATAAGTCGCATAAACCCTAGTTGAATCTAGGAAGCGCTCGATAAGAAAACCCAGATTAGATCTAGGTAATAAATAATAGATGTACACCTAAAGGCAACCGCAATTATAGGGATTGGGATCACGTTATCATCTTTATACAGATTACTAGTTGGGATACTAGTTAGGTGGTGCAGAGATATAGAATGGGGTGTGATAGTATATTCGGTTTAAACTGTCTTGCTTTGGTTTATATTAGTCTGTTATTTTGGTACTGTCCCATTTTCCAGTTTACTCCTGTCATGAACTTTATCCTGTTTACATGCTAAAAGCCACTAGACTTACTCAGGCTTTATGTCTGACTCTGTTTTTCTTTCGTCTACTTTTCTTCCGTTCCCCCCAGGTAGTCAGGGAGGGAATAGCTCTGCTTAGTATGGACTGTTACTCTTTCCAAGCTTAAAGACTCTTGGATATATCGCTTCAGACTCTCTTTTCTGCTGCTATGGCTGGCTTATGGTACATTGGGGAATATAAATGTTATTTTATGCTTCTTTATTTTGTAAGACAGATGATACTCTGGTATTGGAAAGAAATTGTTGTACAAACTATTTTATCAATAATGTAAAGTTTTATTTTTTGATGTTTTAATTTTGTCTGTCTTGTAAATTATCTGCATCTTTTACCTTAAATGCTCCACAGAACTTAGTGCATTCCCTTTGTGAGTGACACTAACGGATATGGGGTGTTACAAACTGACTATTCTAAGTCTTGCCCAAAATCAATTACACTAATCATTTGTCATTGTTTTGATTAAGAATATAAAACCAATATTCACCATTTTTCGTCAACCATTATTTTAAGTTCCAAATTCCATGAGATATGGTTACTGTTCGAAATCCCCTTTTCTCCCTCGGATTCGCAAAGACTGGATTGGACAAATTTTTTATTTTGGATTAAAAAATATATTTAGAAAGGTTAAGTTTGAAAATAGTCTATATATATTGAAATTAATGTATAAACATATATATAGTTAGAAAAGTATATGTATAATAAATTGAAAGTAATGTATAAATATTTAAAGTTTGAAAAATATATGTAGCTTAAACCGAAAGTAATGTATAACCATATATAGTTGGAAAAGTATTATTCATATAGTTAAAGAAATCAAGCCATAATATATATATATATAGGGATATTTACAAAATCAAGGAAAAATTATTTTCATGAAATTGGAATTCTATTCAAATAATACTAATCCGATCCAAATCTAAATCCAGGTCTCAAAATTTCTTTTCCCATCAAAGTTTCATATTTAAACAAATTCCTATTTATTTGGTTCAATTTCAAGACTTCATGGTTAAAACAATTTTTCGAACCAATGTTTACCTAGGATTTCACATATTCATTTCATATAATAAATCCCAAAACAACCTTTAATGTTAATTGTTAAATCGAAATGCGATTAATTAAATTCTAACTCGTATTCACCATGACTTACAAAAATCATATTCTTTTATATTTGAACCTAAATACTTTTTATTTTGACAAAAACCTTCTTATATTTTCATGGCGAAAAATTCATTAACAAAGCATATATCAAAATAAGTTTGAGAAAAATTATCAAATCTTTGTAAATCCCTTGCATTAAATTCAAATTTGTCATATTATTAAATTCATTATAAGAACATGAAGTTATAAAAATTTATTTAAATAAATTAAACTTGGTGTTAACTCCTGAAAATCACTTTAAACTTATTTTAATACAAATTGGATTTCATAAAATTTCAAGTAAATATTTGAACCAAATTACTTTTAAAACTTACTTTATGCTATATAGAGATTTCATTAAAATTTCAACTCACAAAATCGATGAAATAATTTGAATTTGAATTTTATTTTTATTTGACCAGGGTGTTCATATAAAATTTTCTATCCTATGGTCAAGTGATACAGATATTTATCATTTCAATCCGTTCTTTTTAAAAGTATTTGAATCCCGGGTATGTATCATTTCAACTCACATCCCAAATCGATTCGAATACACAAGAAGTTCGGGTATGTATCATTTCAACATGTAATGGTTTTTCTAATCTAAAAGGGAACTTGCATGGTGAGAAAATAAACATAGCATATCACGCATACATCCATATCATGTCATATGATATAACTGTGTGTGTCGCACGTGCACAATCACGAAGCAAACAAATCTAGAGCATCCTAACATTTCATTCAACATTTCAAATCTTTAATCCACTTAATAAAAATATCAGTCTGTGAGCGAGGGAAACTCACCTTTTGAGGCTAGAAGGCAAATGAACTTTTTTTTCTCAAAAATCTGAGAATGAGGCTTGAAAGGCAGACAATGAATGTACATCCAATAAATTTATATACACATATACATAATTGTATAAATGTAAATAAATAAAATGTTGGAAATGTAAAAGCACCATTCGGGACCCGATCCTTGATTGGCATAACAATCAAACTCATCGATGCTCTATTTTCAAACACGTCGAGGCTCTTGAACTAAGTTAACCAAAGCAACAAATCAAGACGGTGTTTTGAAAAACCTACGACCTTCATTCGAATATATTTGATAAATCAAAATAAAACTCACCTTCTTGGATCAAGCGGGTCAGCAAATCATACTTTGTACCCAAATCTGGTAACGCAACTCGACATCTTATCATCTTAGCACCCTTACTTGGTTACAAGCCAATGCTACTGAGCTTGGCTTGCTGTTGTCAAGTGGTTACAGGCTTCGAAGGACGTGCAGGTGAAGGGATGGTAGTGGTTGCGATGTTAGGGTCGAGGCAGTGGTTTCCAACTAGACTGTCAAGTTGTCGCAACACCACAAGTGGTCATAATGTCTCAGGAGCCAATCGAACAAGATAAGGCATAAGTTCAAACATGTGGTGAGAAATTCTGAGAAGATAATTAAAAAGGGAAAAAGGCGGATAGATCTTAGAATCATGGGTCTTCGCGATGGCTAGGAAGGTAGCGTCGATGTCAATTCGGAGGCAGAGGTCCACTAGTCAAGCTCAAGGTAGAGGTAAAGGTGCCAAGTTGTGGAACCTGTTGTTTTCTAGGTTGCGACTCAACAGAAAGAGGAGAGGCGAGGTCACCAACTATGGTAAAGGTCAACCTGTTTGTGGGTGGTGACGGCTGCGCCCGAGGCAATGTAATGAAGTCGATTCCGGTGCCCAAACGTGGGTGAACTGCCGCTGGATGGTAGAGCGCGACTTTGGTGAGGAGCTGAAGAGGATTTGCGTGGCTATATAGCGAACTCTTGGAGAAAATAGTGGATCCATTTATGATTATTTGGAGATGGAATATTATTTCGCCTGCTGAAACAAAAGGGAAAGAGGGGTGCGGTGACCAGACTTCTTTGATTTGGGAAGAACGGTTTGTTTTGTTTGCCTAAGCTAAGAAAAAGGGTACGAACTATATAATGTTGGAGCTACAGACAGAAGGAGATTTGTGAAATCTTCTACAGTGTCCAAATCATTATATTACTGACAGAACAAGATTTGAAATCTTGGTTCACTGTAGAGGGAGCTGTGCAGATACAGGAAGAGAAGGCAACTTGGTAAAATATTCAGAAGCTAACCAACACCTGTCATTTGCGTGCTGCAAATTGGAAGTGTGTTGACCGATTCAAAATCTCAGATATGGGTCTAAACGTTGTTTGTAAACGATATACAACGTTGGGCTCAACCCGACTGAAATGGACAGCGTTATCACATGTTTTAAACACATTATAAATTTCAACAAGAGCTAAATTATGAATTAAAATAACATGAATGCAGTAATACGCATATTTTACTTCACCGTTTATTTCTTCCTTTTTATTACAACAACCCTATTATAGTTTACTTACACTATAACTAATCAATTAGTCATTTAATTAGAAAAAAAATTCAACTTTATAATTTGAAGTCATGCTCTAAGACAAATTTGATGTTAACGCAGTTTAGGATTCATTGTAGAGAGTCGAATGGATGGCGCTACCGCTGCACTAATGATCGTTGCACGAATTTAAATTTTCAATAATTTTAACAAATTAAATAAATGTTAACGTTTTAGTTTAAAAATTCAAGTTCAGGGATAATTTAATAAACATGAACGCAATAAGCGCAAATTTTACTTAATGGTTTGAATAAACTTCTCATAAATAAATTAGATTTCTTTCAATTCAGAATACGTCGTTTATATCCCGATGTGGAATAAATTAGCTCTCCTAAACTTTCAACTCATATTTGGAAGTCAATTTTATCAATATAAATTAAATTATAAAATTTATATTTTCAAGTTGAATTCAAACATTTACATAAATCCAAATTTATCATAAAATACTCATTTAACAAAACCATTCCTTTGAATATAATCTACGGAAAGAATTATGCTTAAAATAATTTCGAACTTGGTTCAATTCCAACTTCCATGTCGCAATCAAAAGTTTTTTTCAACGACTGATTCTAAATTTTATTTATATTTTATCAAAATACCGGTTCGTTACAGCCTCCCCAACTTAGCATTGGTCGTCCTCGAAAAGGAAACGTCTATAGAAATCAAGTCTGTATAAGTAACTTTGCAAATACCTATAATAGTTTAAAAATTGGTTAGAAAGAAAAATAAGTTATATAATTTTTTTTTAAAACTCAATTTTTTTTCTAATACCCGGAATTACGGAAAATTTCGGCAGCACCTCCTTTGTATGAGTTGCCCGAAAATTTTTACGAATACAATATACATCTCATCCACACGTTGAGGCATCCCAATATAGGGGAAACAAAAGAAAAACAACCCAATTGCGATATGTAAACCGAGATACGTACCTTTTTTAGCATTTTAAAGCATATTTGTTTATTTTTCAGTTGCATTTTGGTGCAAAAGCGAGCTCCGCAAGCAAAACACGCTATTGTACCTACTAAAATCTCAAGATTTAATAAGAATCAAACATATATGCATGATAAAGCTTAATGTACATAACACTGAGCAACATATATGATAATCTACTTAGCATTTTTAACAAAATGTAAATGGACAATAACCATACACAAAAATGACATAAATTAAAATAACATTGTGTCAATATGCAAATGAAATCAATGAGGCATGTGAGGTATGTTTCATTTTATCATACCATGTACAATTTTTTTTCTTTTTTCTTTCTTTTCTTCTTCTTTCTTTTCTTTTCAATGTACACCTTGCATACAAGAAATTTGTTCACTTCTTTGTTAAAAATGCATGTTATGCTAAAAATGTGAATGACTCCCAACCTCCTAGAAGTTTTATATTGGCATTCCATTATTTAAAACAAGTTGCTAGACGCTCGAGCTATATTTTTCTCATCTCATGTGCATATTAATTCATTACACTTGTACCTTTATCGCTTTTTTTCCAGTTCGTTCATTCTTATTAGTTTTTTTTCTTCATTTCAGTTTTTCTTTTCTTTTTTTTCTAATTGTTAATCGCTGCTGCCCTGCGACAGCAACCTATTTTTCATTGCTGCTGCCTTGCTGCAGCAGCCCATATCACTAGCAGCAGCAGTCATGATGCTGCTCCCCTTTTTTTTTCATTTTTTTCCTTTTTCTCGCTATTATGCGATGAGCAGTGCACACACCTCAGCATCTTTTGCTGCTGCTGCAGATAAGGAGGGGACACAACAATCACTGTTAATGTTCATGCAGAGTTTATGGCAGCAGCATCTGCTGCCACTTCTCCAAATACAAAATATTTACATTTAGCGTGAGCTTCACCAAAAAAAATGGGCATAAAGTATTCCTATTATTTGTTTACATGGAGATATTAAAGCTTGTAAACTGATAATGGTATGAACATGTCTTACTGCATTAATATACACCTGGCAACATTTATTAGTAGGGCTATATTTTGGAGTTTAATGTATAATAAGATTCATAGATGGCATGTTTTTAATAGAAATTTCAGGATGAGAATTAAACTATGGTATTATAAGTAGGGTGAAACCTTCAAATGTCATGCATTATAAGGAGGTTTGCCTGCTACTTGAACTTAGCCTGACCATTCAAGAACTAGGGTTCATTTACTATTCACAATTCTTATTTGTTTTGCACTGGAAAAACAATCATACTATAGTATTTTTTTTTGCAGTAATGTAAATTTAACCCTCTCGTTCTTGAGATGACTTGATTATAAAAAAAAATCATTCATACAAATCTTATCCGTTTATATTCCCTTGAAACAAAATTTAGCTCAGAACATATTTTCTTCAAATGCCTTTGGTTGACACTTTTTTTTTTCTTCTTCCTTCTACCTTATAACTCATTACTTTTTTTTTGATATATACCTATAAAGTTAGTCCTTACAGTTCCATAATGACCTCTACAAATATCACATTGTATTCCAACTATTTACAAAAATCGACTCATATTTTCAATACATTTGTTCAGAATCAAACTTATATTTCATATTATTTTAAAACATTCTAAAGCTTGCGTCCTCATTTATTATGTGTTCGAATCTTACCTAAAGAAGTAATTTTCCAATTCCACTTATATTTAATTTGCATGTTCATAATCAGCCCACTTTTGGTTTATATTTATAGTCCATTTTAAAATTCCACTCTTCATTCTATTTTAGGTAAGTTTGAACATTTATTCAAAACCAAATTTCTTACTCAAATTTCCATTTTCTTAAATATTCACAAAATAAGAGTTTTAGCATAAATCTGACGTCTTAATTGAAAAAAAAATGTATAAGCGCGAAAATAAATTCGAATAATGCTGCAGTCATCACAAGATTTATTTCCAAGAATCTAGAGTGTGATTCCATATCTATCCAGTACATTCAGGATTTAATACATACGCTAGACAAGGCGTATTTTCTAAATCTTGACGTACCCGATAGTTAATTTTTTTTTCATTCAGTTAAACATTTGGTATTCTTATTTTATTTTATTTTCTTCTTCAAAGATATATACCAATTTCTAAATATATGTATAGACGACAAAATAATATATCTCAAAATGTTTCAACCATTTAAAATTTTCCTGTTTAGAATATACACAAGTTTCTATATGTAATTTTTCTAAATATATGTCAAAATCATATATTTTAAAACACATTTTATAATAAAATTTTAAGCGGGGAGTCATAGATCTTGTCCCTACTCATTTATTTTGTCATATTTTGACCGAAATTGTTTATTTACTTATATTATTCTCAAGAATTTCAATAACAAAACATATATAGTATATAAGATTTTATTTCTAGAAATTTTTATATTTCAAATACATTCAGTTTCATAGATCTTAATCTTAGTGTTTCCTTACTTTACGAATTACAAGTCACTATTCATAGCAAATCATACAAGGTGTTATTCTCGACATATTTTATAGGACCTTTCCATATATTTTCCCAACACATATTCTCTTCCGAAACCTTATATTTAGTGTTGCCTGCTTATACAATATAGAAATATTTACCCAAGTCAACATCATACACTCCAAGCTCCATAAAAGAATATTTTGTTCAAAGAATACTCATTCGTTAAATTCTATTATCCCATACGGTCGTCGAGAATCAAATCATTTATTTCAACGAGATCTACAAGTTCTATACAATTTACTTTAGTATATGAGTTCACACACATTTTGGTCAATGGAACTTTCCTTAGTATAGGATTTCAATTTAAATATTTAACTTGTTTCTATTGGATTTTCTCTTCAATTTATTCAATACATTTTAGTACTTAACACTTAGTTGTTTATCCGAGCTTTATCATGTCCAATTTGTGTTAAGTCCGAACATAGGCTAAAAGCTAGAAAATTGACCGAATCAAATCAGGAGAATTTATCAAGATCTAAAAATAATCAAGAGAATCGAAGGAAATTCAGGATCTAAGTGACAATTTAAATTTCCTAAGTCATGACCAAGCATGTTCGGGTCCCAAATTTGGAGAATCTTGACTTCGAAAGGATCCGGCCTAGGGACGAGTTCAAAGGAACAAGATTTAAACGAGGATGTTTTTATAAAACAAGGCGAAAACTTCAAATTATTTATATAGAAAAATCCTTTCCCAAATCATTTAAAATATTTTTATCTTCTAAATACGTTCTCTTGGGTATGATTCCACAACTATTTCACTCATTCTAGAGTACTTCTACTCCATCTCTAATGAGTGTTTCAACCTCATTATCTAAGCTTTGTATGAACCAAAGCTCTGATACCACACTGTAACGACCTGGCTTTTGACTGCCTCAAGTCGGTAACTAAACTAACTCGAATCGTTCAAAATGACAGATTGTTATTGCTTATGAAGTTGAAATACAAATCATCACAGAACCAGAGCACATAATATCTCACAACGGAAGAAATATATATACAATATTACAAAATCTTTAAATTACATGATATCAGAGTACGTAAATAAATATAGACACAGCGGAGGAAAGAATATAGAACCATACTGATATTCGGTAATAAGCACAGATGGGCATAACTGCATATGACATAGCAGATGGATAGCTGGGTCTCCAGCGAATCTCAAGCACTAACAAATATATCTCTAAGCTAAAATACTCGATCTGACCCGAGCAATTGAAAAAATAAAACAAACAAAGTACTCGAGTCAGGACTAACATTCTCATATAAGTGAATTAACCCAAGTGACATGTTAAACGGAATGCAACAGTAACTTAAAGGATGGTTGGGATTTCCATCTCCTGAGGATCCGTGAAACTAATATATATATATATATATATATATATGTGTGTGTGTGTGTGGGGGGGGGGGATACGCTATTACAATAGTGTCTACTCAGTAAAGTAAATATATCAAAATAGTGTAAGCGGGATTACCATATTACCCTCACACCGTTTATAAGCCTTGTAGTCTATACAGTATAGTAAATTCACCGCACTGGTGTTATTAGAGGGCACTCCATAGAAAACAACGCCAAATCAAAATCGTAAGGGCTCGTATGGGATAAATATGACAAGACCCATGAGACAATACCTAGGGTAGGATTCTACTAGTTGTACTCCCGGACTGGTGGTAATGCATAGCAGCCACTATCGCCCACCTCGGAACACACTCCCAAATCAAAAAGGTGCACCCAAATCAATCACAACAGTAATAGATGTGGTATCGAAGAAGCATGTCCGATATGAGGTGTGACCTCAATTTATCATGGTATAGCTCCTATTTTAGTCATTTTAATTATGACCCAAAGGTCAAGGCCATTTCGTCGTTGTTCGCCTTCTTCAATCTAGTGGACGCCTCCAAGCCATCTTGTTGTCGTTCCGATACTCTATCACATACACAGTTATTAAAGTGGTATCAGCACTGATAGAGAGTATGCCACTTACCGACTCTGGTCTCTTCAACAAATGACGCTTACATTTTTCACACCATGGCCATTATATTTGTAATCATATTTCAAATATCACAAATTGACTTATTTCAAGTCTTGCCCAAAATCAAATACACAAATCATTTGTCATTGGTTCGATTAAGAATATAAAACCAATATTCACCATTTTCCGTCAACCATTATTTTAAGTTCCATATTCCATGAGATATGGTTATTGCTCGAAATCCCCTTTTCTCCCTTGGATTCACAAAGACTGGATTAGACATAAATTTAATTTCGGATTATAAAATATATTTAGAAAGGTTAAGCTTGAAAATAGTATATATATATATTGAAAGTAATGTATAAACATATATATAGTTAGAAAAGTATATGTATAATAAATTGAAAGTAATATATAAATATTTATAGTTGGAAAAATATATGTAGCTTAAACCAAAAGTAATGTATAACCATATATAGTTGGAAAAGTATTATTCATATAGTTAAAGAAATCAAACCATAAAGTTTATATATATATAGGGATATTTACAAAATCAAGGAAAAATTACTTTCATGAAATTGGAATTCTATTCAAATAATACTAATCCAATCCAAATCCAAATCCATGTCTCAAAATTTATTTTCCCATCAAAGTTTCATATTTAAACAAATTCCCATTTATTTGGTTCAATTTTAAGACTTCATGGTTAAAACAATTTTTCGAACCAATGTTTACCTTGGATTTCACATATTCATTTCATACAATAAATCCCAAAACAAACTTTAATGTTAATTGTTAAATCGAAATGAGATTTATTAAATTCCAATTCGTATTCGCCATGACTTACAAAATCATATTCTTTTATATATGAACTTAAACACTTTCCATTTTGACAAAAACCTTCTTATATTTTCATGGCGAAAAATTCATTAACAAAGCATATTTTAAAATAAGTTTGAGAAAAATTTATCAAATCTTTGTAAATCCCTTGCATTAAATTCAAATTTGTCATATTATTAAATTCATTATAAGAACATGAAGTTATAAAAATTTATTTAAATAAATCAAACTTGGTGTTAACTCGCGAAAATCACTTTAAACTTATTTTAATACAAATGGAATTTCATAAAAATTCAAGTAAATGTTTGAACCAAATTACTTTTAAAACTTACTTTACGCTAAATAGAGATTTCATTAAAATTTCAACTCACAATATCGATGAAATAATTTGAAAATATTTTTATTTTTATTTGACCACGGTGTTCATACAAAATTTTCTATCCTATGGTCAAGTGATACAGATATTTATCATTTCAATCCGTTCTTTTTAAAAAAAATTGAATCCCGGGTGTGTATCATTTCAACCCGCATCCCAAATCGATTCGAATACACAAGGGGTTTGGGTATGTATCATTTCAACCTGTAATAGTTTTTCTAATCTAAAAGGGAACTTGCATGGTGAGAAAATAAACATAGCACATCACGCATACATCCATATCGTGTCATATGATATAACTGTGTGTGTCGCACGTGCACAATCACGAAGCAAACAAATCTAGACCATCCTAACATTTCATTCAACATGACAAATCATTAATCCACTTAATAAAAATATTAGTCTATGAGTGAGGGAAGCTCACCTTTCGAGGCTAGAAGGCAAATGAACTTTTTTTTTCAAAAATCTGAGAATGAGGCTTGAAAGGAAGATGATGAATGTACATCCAATAAATTTATATACACATATACATAAGTGTATATATGTACCTAAATAAAGTGTTGGGAATGTAAGAGCACCATTCTGAGACTCGATCCTTAATTGGCATGACAAGCAAAACTCATCGATGCTCTATTTTCAAACACGTCGAGGCTCTCGAACTAAGTTAACCAAAGCAACAAATCAAGACGATGTTTTGATAAAACTTCGACCTTTATTCGAATATATTTAATAAATCAAAATAAAACTCACCTTCCTGGATCAACAGGATCAGCAAATCGTACTGTGTACCCAAATCCAGTAACACGACTAGACATCTTATCATCTTAGCGCCCTCACTTAGTTACAAGCCAATGCTACTGAGCTCAGCTTATTTAGTTTCAGGCTTCGAAGGACATGCAGGTGAAGGGATGGTAGTGGTAGCAATGTTAGTGTCAAGGCAGTGGTTTCAAGCCAGACTGTCAGGTTGTCACAACACCACAATTGGTCACAATGTCTCAGGATCCATTCGAACTAGATGAGGCATAAGTTCAAACATATGGTGAGCAATTCTGAGAAGAGAATTCAAAAGGGAAAAAGACTGATAGATCTTGGAAGTCGTGAGTCTTCGCGGTGCCTAGGAAGGTAGTATCGATGTCAGGTCAGAGGTAGAGGTCCACTAATTAACGGTATTGACTGGCTAAAGGTGGAGGTAAAAGTGCCAAGTTGTGGCAATTGTTGTTTTCCAGGTTGCGATTCAACCGAAAGAAGAGAGGCGAGGTCACCGACTGTGGTAAAGGTCAACCTGTTTGCGGGTGGTGATGGTTGCGCCTCAGGCAACGTAAAGGTGTCGATTTCGGTGCTCAGACATGGGTGAACTGCCACTGGATGGTAGTGTGCGACTTTGGCGAGGAGCTGAAGAGGATTTGCGTGGCTATGGCTAACACTTGGAGAAAACAGTGGATTGATTTTTGATTATTTGGAGACGGAAGATTATTTCGGCTGCTGAAAAAAAGGGAAAGAGGGGTGTAGTGACAAGACTTCTTTGATTTGGGAAGAACAATTTGTTTTGTTTGCCTAAGCTAAGAAAAAGGGTATGAACTATATAATGTTGGAGCGACAGACTCAAGGAGATTTGTGAAATCTTCTACAGTGTCGAAATCATTATATTACTAACATAACAAGATTTGAAATATTGGTTCACTGTAGAAGGAGCTGTGCAGATACAGGAAGAGAAGGCAACGTGGTAAAATATTCAGAAGCTAATCAACACCTGTCATTTGCATGCTACAAATTGGAAGTGTGTCGACCGATTCAAAATCTTAGATATGGGTCTAAACATTGTTTGCAAATGATATACAACGTTGGGCTCAACCCGACTGAATTGGACAACGTTATTACATGTTTTAAACACATTATAAAATTCAACAAGAACTAAATTATGAATAAAAATAACATGAACGCAGTAATACACACATTTGAATTCACCATTTATTTCTTCCTTTTTATTACACCAACCGTATCTCATTTATTGTAGTTTGAAGTAAATTTACACTTTAACTAATCCATTCGTAGTTTAATTAGAAAAAAAAATTCAAATTTATAATTTTAAGTTACGCTGTAAGACAAATTTGATGTTAATGCATTTTAGGATTCATTATAGAGAGTCGAATGGATGATGCTACCACCGCACTAACGACCGTTGCGCGAATTTAAAATTTCAACAATTTTAACAAATTAAATAAATGGTAACGTTTTAATTTAAATATTCAAGTTCAGGGATAATTTAATAAACATGAACGCCATACGCGCAAATTTTACTTAATGGTTTGAATAAACTTCTCATAAGTAAATTAGATTTCTTTCAATTCAGATTACATCATTTATATCCCGATGTGGAATAAGTTAGCTCTCCTAAACTTTCAACTCATATTTGGAAGTCAATTTTATCAACATAAATTAAATTATAAAATTTATATTTTCAAGTTGAATTCAAGCATTTACATAAATCCAAATTTATCATAAAATACTCATTTAACAAAACCATTCCTTTGAATATAATCTATGGAAATAATTATGCTTAAAATAAATTCGAACTTGGTTCAATTCCAACTTCCATGTCGCAATCAAAAGTTTTTTTCAACGACTGATTCTAAATTTAATTTATATTTTATCAAAATTACCAGTTCATTACAAACTCCTACCTTACCAGTGTTTAAATTGATAGGTATATGACATTTATTGCTTATCATATGTAGCGGATTGTTGTTGATAAATGCCTTTTGATTTTTAGGTTCAATGTGATGGTACAAATACTTACCTTCAAGTGCAAAGCAGCAAGCCTATGACAGTGGAATAAGAGAGAATGACGGGAAGTTGAATGTCCCAAAATGCAAATAATTAATTGACCTACTTTTTTAGTATCTTTCTTTTATTGTGTTTCAAAACTAAACGTTGATAGTCTTTTGTAGGATAAAATTATTAAAAATTTCCTGTGTAAACAACATCAATCAAAAAGCCATCAACTATATTTTTCACTATAGCAGTATATACTAATTTGCGAACCTGCTCCTTTTTTCTTATTTAAACGCAATATGCTTCTAGTTTTTGTTTTTTGTGGCATATTATAATATTCTGTTTTGTTATGTATGACTTAAAGCATATGTTAATAGTTAAGTAATACTCACACAACAAGAGGCAATTGTACCTGCCACATATAGCCATCAAATATTACTATATGCGTTCAAAAATCTAAGTTTCCTTAATTCGTTGTACTTATTATTGGCTAAATTGACATTTGTTTCTATGCGCAAGCATTTGTATGTGAGATTAGGAAAGGTAGAAGGAAATACAAATCTATTTTAGTACTCATGTTCATTAGAAAAATAAACTATAGCTTTTCAAAATTACATTTCCATATCTAATTATTGAATCATCAGTGGTTGGATACAAAAACAAGCAATCATATTTTTTATCTAGACTCGAACTAAGTTTAATATTGAATAAATATGTACTTTTCTTTATCTCACCATAATCAACACACAGAAGCTTGAAAGAAAAGATTTTGTTCAATGTAAACAACTTTAACCGCTAATGCTTATAATAGTAAGTCAAATAAAAGTTATATTTCAAGAAGTTTTATAAACTACTCCATTACTTATGCTATGTACACATGAATCTTTTTTCCAAGTTTATAAGTAGAATATAATTTAAGTTCACATTAGGAAACCCCTTATTTTAACTTTTTTAACTCCCTAATTCACATATTACAAATGTCGGATTCAAGTTCAGGGGAAAAAATAAAGAAAATGGATGGTATAATTGTGTTTTAGTTCTCATACATTACATAAAACATACTATTTTTGACATCAACCATGAAGAACAATGAGATAAATTATTTGATCAGTTTAAATCTTGTAATCATTTATAGCGGTATTCATATAAAACAAATCTGAAATATACACATTAGCATTAAGTTTTTTTTCCTTCTTATTTTAAATACTTTAAATGTGTTGAGAGTTTCAAGGTAGGGAGTATATGGGAATTTCAATCTTTATGGTGGAAAAGAAATTGTTCTTCATATTAATATAGCAACTTATCCATTTTTAAACGATAGCTAATGCAATTTTTATAAATTTCATCTTGAAAATGCTAAATTTAACATTTGTTGCGTTTATATAGATATTGGTTGCTTTATTTTTCTTTCACTTATATTTTAAAATAAATTAATTTGATTCATATTTTGATAAATGATGTATTGGGCATGCATATAAAAAACTACAACATTATGAATACATCCATGTCATTTTGCAAGATCCCAAACGTCATACAAAAGCTGATTTTTAAACATAAATTCCTTTTTTATACACATGCATCACACATGTCAAATTACTCATTATAATAATTCAAATGTTGAAATGTTATTTTTTCACCTCAATTTTAATAACTTCCCTTGAAGCGCATTTTCTCCACTCCATTTTACACCATTACCATCAAACCAGCTTACTTTTCGTATATATATAAACACATGCACATACATATTTGTATGTTAAATTGTATAAAATATTTTTGAATTGTTGTTGCGTGATTAATGTGCATTCTTAATCGTGTAATTAATGGCTATCAAGATAGAAATAAAATGGTTGTTAATGTTATCATTTGTCACATAAAGCCATTGTTCTAAAGAAAAAAAAAAGCTATTTACACTTTACGTACTTCACGATTATTTGAGTGGATTGTTTCCAAGTAGCATCCATGATTTTTTTCCTAAAACCTAGAATTAATAACCATGCACTATTAGCTTTATTTAATTGAAATATATATAAAAACACATTACCAAAAAAGTTATATGGCATGTCCCGTGTGCGAAGCACGAGTTCGCACTTGTAGAGATTAAATGAAGGATTGCTGCTATTGACCCTCGGGGGAATTTTCCCATATTACAAATAAAAAGAAGTCCTACATTCAGATCTATAGAGCAAGGACTCCTCTCTATTAAATCATACGATCTAGTGGGAGAGGTTCTTTTGGTTTATCCAAACCCATGATGACTTGTATGGATGAATGTATGATGTTGCATTTCTAATACGCATATATTGATCTCCATGAGGTACATCAGTTCATTGGTATAGTAAGTAACCTTCCTGCATTATGTTCACCCTTCACTGAGATGTACGAGCTTAAAGGTTGTACATTAGGGGAAATCAGTTGCATGTGTTGGACTTAGCAGCGTAGCATTCGAAGTGAAGGACATGTTTGAAGAAAAGTTAATTGAAGACCAATAGCCTCAACAACCAGAGTTGGAAGAATGAGGACATGTAGTAAGTCTAAGTGGGTAGGACCCATTCGGAGGCATTCATCACTCTTCTAGTTTTCTCTTTATATGTCGAGAAGTAAAGTACGCTGAGGCCGCGAATTGGTCAGTTACGTCCGGGGTGATGACGTATTTGGTCATGGAACTATAGAAGGGTCTATGTAACGAATTCGGCCTTACTAGGTGGGCAGATGATCGTGTTCCTCGGTACATCCCTCTATAAGTGTATTTTTTGGAAGGTAGTCCCTTACCTAGCCATCGTATGGAAATCCATTCTCCTTAGGAGCTTGCTGTTTTGTCTATCTTTGTAACAACCTATCCGGAACGGGCCTAAATTTTTACCTAAAAAGGCCAATCAAAACTTAGAGTCATTCTAAATGGATCATTGGTTCCTATAAGGAAATGATATAATAGATATAACATAGCATACTAAAACGAAATTAGAATCTCACACAGCGGAAGGGATAAATTATAACTTAAAATAGATGTACCTTTAATTAAAACCACCATAAATGTCGGTTACAACGAGTCTCAAGAAATAATAGGTACATCAATAATAATTATCCCAATATAATTATACTGCCATAAATGATGATTAATAACTATGGATCCTCCATCGTCAGTTTCCACCTCCAAGGCATCGCATATCCTGGCGTTCCTACCTACTATCCTATTTTTATGATAAGAGGAGGGAGGTCAGAACATAAAGTTCTGGTGAATGAAAATCACATACATTTTAAGGAATAACTATCTCATATATTTGGCATGATAAATTCTTCACGATATGTCTACACAAACAAACATACACCAAATTAAACATATGAGGCGGATATCCTAACAGTCACTTAAGTCCTATATGTAAATAAAAAGGCTGACGTGCTTATAGTCACTTAATACCCCACATGCTAATCTAAGGGCAGACATTCTTACGGCCACTTAATACCCCACGAGACGGGCTATACCTAGTCACTTAAGGCCATTACCTAATTTATTAAGGGAGGACATCCCTACAGTCTCTTAATACTCATAACGAACCCCCTAGCCACTTAAGACCTTGTCCTAACGCGCGCATCATAAATAATAACTCTCATAGTAGGTCCGGAAATAGCAACAACCACTAATTATCGGGTTTAGGTTAGGAACACAACTTTATTTAAGTAAACCTTGCTGGCGAACCCTCTTGTTACTATCTAGCTGTCCATATGGGTGAACTCCTAGTCACTTAATACTTCTCTTAGACGGTGGTTTCTGTAGGCTATTTATATATAATTTTTCCCTAGGTCAACCCGCACTAGGCCCTAAATAAGAAGCAGACAACTTTCAGAGAACTACCCTACTCATACGCTATCATTTTACTAGGACCATTTAATATCTCTTTAGAGTAAGGCGGATCTAATGACCATTTAAGACCTTTATTAGGGCGGGCACAACGACTTAGCCATTCTAAAAAATAAATATTAGAAGAGGCCTAATGTTTAAACCACTTAATACCCAACCAAGGTTGGTCAGCCACTGAATACTTTCTCAAGGTAAGCCTACTTCACACACGCATACATACATATACATATATACACTTGAATATAACATTAAAACGACCACTTGTAGATGCTGGATTTGCCGGACGATTCTGGACAGACTTCTACTACAAGTTGGGCTTAACCTCGCGTCTCAGTGTAATAATTATAATGGCTCATGACACTTAGACCTCTCAAATTAATCGGGTTTACTTGTAGATGTTGGATATGCCGGTTAGTTCCGGGCAGGCTTCTACTACAAGTAATGGTTAACCTCATGTCCATTTGACACTATTTCTAATTTAAGCCATTAACTCACACACATACATACGTATTCCTGTAGGACATTTAAATTCTATTTCCTAGTCTAAATGTATTTATTACACATTTATATTACGTTAATTACGCTATACATCTCTAGTAGTAAATAGGGAGTAAATCATGCGTGTGAAAATAACCATTCTAATTTGTTTGAAATGTTAATCCTTATTCAAATTAAAGGTGTATAAGTTATTTCCCATAACTTCAATCATGGAATAAATATACATATTAACATCTAACAATCAAATGGGAAAACAACAATAACAACACCAAACTTGTAGCCTAGGTTTAATTTGATTATCTCAACAATAAAAGATAAACAAAGTGTCATATATCCAATATATATATTTATTTATTTTTGGACAGATTCACCTTTTTATGTATGTTTATATGCATAACCTTAATACTTGGACATCTTGTAAACAATACATTCAAATACATTATTTAGAATATAGAGATTTAAACCTCTTCAAAATCACAAGTTCTCCAAATTTCAACCTTTTGCAACAAAACCGCAACTATGAATTTACAAAAATAAAATAAGATAAATCTAACCAATATAGAGAATTATACCGCACCAACATGCTTCTTTTTTATTATTTCTATAATCTAAAACCATATATAGAAACAGATTGATCATTTCTTCATAACAATTAAAATATAGGGAATTTGGAGGATGTTTAAATATACACTTCCATTTAGATCCGAATTTAGGTATATAGATCCAGATTTACACTACAAAATAGAGAAAATAACAAACTAATGTCATTTCCACTCACAGAGATTTGTAAAAGAGATTAGTGGAAAACTGGTATAGAATATCTCAAAAATATGGATTATCAACCTTTGATGAAACGAACTCCAACTTTTCCTACAATATATATAAGAGAATCAAGGTTTATAATCTCGTATAAATATCACTTAATTCCATAGTTTATACATGAGAATTTAGATCTAGGGATTTAGAAGTTTAGATGTAGAAAGATAGGATTTAGAAGAAGAATCTAACCTGAGGTCTGGAATTAAGAAATGGAGATGCAAAGTGGGGGCATAAGAATGAAATGTGAATAGGGTTTGGGAGAGGCTAGGGGGTTACTTATATAGTTGGAAGTGTTAACAAAGACCATAGTATCTATTTGATTAAATCCAAATAGTCCGTGTTTACAAATTATATAAAAACCCCTATAAAAACATGCCTTCTCCAATCATTTTACTCAAGAGAGGTCGACACCCTCCTAGATGGGTAGTCGACACTAGTAGTCGACACCCCTTAAGGGGAGAAGTCGACCACTCTGAGTCGATTTTGCCCAAGGAATTTATTTCCTGGTCGTATGACTAATATATTGATTATTGATTTGATTGATTGATTACCTTCCTTAAGTTGATTATTCTTGTCCCCTCTTGTATATAAATATATATGCATAAATTTGAATTTAATAGGAATATTCTATTAATGCCAATATATTGATATTCCAGATTTGAATAGTTATTTATTTGAAAATCAAAACTTGTGCATTAATATTTATGCATAACTTGTTTTACTTATAACTTTTGCATACAAACTCCGTTTTCAGTAAATAAAATACGAAAACATATCAGAAGCTCTCCACGAACGCAACTATAATAATTTCATTGCCAATTCCAACTTGTTCAAAGTTATTATTTTCAGACCATTAATATTTTATTAACTTATTATTGTTTATATTTAATTTAATTATCTATGTCTATTTATGGTATATTTTACTGGGTGTTATAGTATTTCCTAACATACGCGAAATTTAATTATGGTAACAATATCACACTTTGATTTGATTTACTTTAATGGGTTTTATCCCGCAAGTTATTAAAAATAATATCTGATAATTTTACATAGAAATGATTTGGTTATCATAAGAGAAAAACCCGTGCCATAGTTATGTGTGGTCGTGGTCTTCTGGGAACTATTTTGTTTCTCAAAAACAACGGATTTAATTTTCTCACACTAATCCCATGACTAATCCGAAGTTATTTTTCGCTAAACTATAGGTGTTTTACTTTCTCCAAGCATCCTAATAGTTCATGTTATTCTTGGATCAAATGGAGGGAGCTTGAAGCTGAAGATTTGTAGATAGTCGTCTATTCACACCTTTATCTTCTTAGATTATTCAGCAATTACAAGGACAGATTTTGTAGCTATCCAGGCTGATATTTATTACAATCTGATAAGTGTGGTTAAAATTTCCACTGTAATGATTTTGTATGATGATTCTTTGTTGGTTTTAAGAAAGTCGAGTTTCAGGAACAATACATCAAGCATATATTAAGAGCTACACGACTCTCATGCGATAACACTAATAATTGGGCTCTTTATCCGTATACAACTTCCACTAGATGGTATGTTCTTCATTGCCCGACAAAGAGTCGTTTGATGAAGGCAACCCGATTATAAATTTCACAATACTTCGTTTTACAAAGCTTTCCAAGGGAAATAAATTATGTTGAACATTTTATTCAATTTTAAATTTAAATTACCTTGCAAGCGTCTCAATTCATTATAGGACCTCTCTTAACAACTGGTCAATATAGAATTTAATTGAGTAAGCCTAGAAATATATGCACAAATTTTTAGATGCAATCAACGTGAAATATGCAAGCTTTTCTATTCTCCGTTAGTTCCTTTCTGCATATGTCAATTTTTTTGACATAATAAACTAGCATTTGGATCCAATTTTCTTCGCACACGACTATGAAACTGATGGCATGCAACGAAACAGCTAAGTAATCGAATAAGCTCTTATGGTCTATCGACTTTAACGTGATGGGACGTCTCTCCAAGTGGTGCAGCAAAGTCTAGAACACATCAATGCAATCTAGCATTCATGCAAAGTTTCTTTTTCTTCTATTGATCAATTTTAAGAAAGGAATACATTTATCTATAGCTTAGAAGATAAACCAATTTACGGCGGCGAGCTTTCCATTAAAACTCTGGACGTCTCTAATCATTTCTGGGACTTTATTCTTCTGAATTACAATAATCTTCTCAAGTTTGGATTCAACTCTGATAGACTTAACAATGAAACTAATAAATTTCACATGCAATGCCAAAAGAGCATTTAAAGGTATTGAATATCATTTCATATTTGCAGATAATACTGAACATCGTTACCATATCTTTGATGTGATCATTGATCTCTATTGCTCCACAAGTATATCATTTACATAAATTTTTGTAGATCTCACAATCGGATAGTTAAACATCCAGTTAACCGATCGTTGACAGGTAGCTCCACCATTCTTTGATCTAAATGGCGTGACGATGTAATAATTGACATAATTCAATGATGAAGCTGATATGCCCCTGGTTTCAACGTGCACTGGAATCTGACTGTATCTAGAATCCCCATCAATGAATGAATGAAACGTATGTCCAACTGTAGAACCTACAAGCTTATCGATCCTCGAGGGCGGGAAAATATCATTATGAAATGGTTTATTCAAGTCAGAATAATCAATGCATATCCTTTATTTCCCTTTGGCTTTCTTCACAAGAATTAAACTTGAAATCCATTTTGGATAGAGGGCATCAAAAATGAACCAGTGTTCATTAGCATATCCAACTCCTCTTTACGGTCAATTGACCTTTCTAGACCCAAGGTGCAGGATTTCTACTTAACTAAAAAACTTTGGGTCGGCACTTACTGTGTGGCTCTCGATGGCTGATAAGATTACATATATGACTACATGAGTCCAACCAAACACATCCAAATTTTCGTAAAGAAAGTATGTTAATTTCTTCATCAGAATAGGGCTAAGCTACGATCCAATCTTCAAGACCTATGATGGATCATCGTGGTTGAACTGGATGTTAATGGCCGGTTCAATGAGGGAAGCCCTTAGGTCTCGTGGCACTTTTTGTTTGTTCTTGAATTTATGTCTTTGCAGAGCCCATTATGTCGCCCAAACCAAGGCTCAATCATTGGATGTTATAAACCAATGTTTTTGGTTCTAAAGAGTTGTCCCTACATCTTTAGTCTTTTCTTTACATTGAGAATCTTCCAGCTCTTCTATATAACAGGCTCTAATAACTGCTTGATAACCTCTCATAATTTTGACACCGTTATTAGTTGGAAACTTCAATAACACTTGGGGGAAAGAAATGCCTGGACATTCACAAGGGTCGATCGGCCTAAAAAGACATTGTATGAGGAATATATGTCAATCACAATAAAAGTGATGATTTGCATTCTTTCGCGTATCCATCACCAAGCTCTAATGGTCGTTTGACATTACCTATTAGTTCATTAGCTGTTCCTTTAAAATCATGTATACAAGATATGGACGAATTTGAATCTTTGACCTCTAGTATCATCTGACTGTTGGCCTTTTTGAATTGGATATTAACAAAACTACTGTAGTCAATCAGAACTTTTCTTACATGAGGGGGTCCAATCAAAGCCAACATCACTAATAGGTCAATATTTGGGCCTCTGCCTCATCTTCTTTACGATCTTTGAAAGTGAAGTCGTTGGTCGTCGCTTATAGTTGTTTTATTGGACTTTCTTCTTGCACATCTAAGCATTCTTCATATTCCAAATCCTTTACCGCATTCATGTACTCTCCTATTTTTCGCCAGCTTTTGACAACTAGATATGGTCCACCTGCAATGATGTTTGTCATGATTCCTTTTCCTAGTCTACGAGGCTCAATGCCTCTAAGTGTCGCTTGGCTTCGATTGGGATTGGAAATCCTTTACTCTCCATATTATGAGGCTTGAATGTATTATTGGATCTTCCTTCCTTTGATTAATTTCTCAATCACATCTTTAAGGTGACAACTATAGTATATCTCGTGAAACTTGCAATACTTTCATGTTTTCTTTTCCCTCCGATCAATTCTTAGGAGTGAGTTTTTCTGTATTTAATCGTCTTACAGGTAGTATGGTAACTTTTTTCCAATAAATTATTAAATGAGGAATAAGTATTAAGTCTGCATTCTATTGTGGCCTCCATCACCATTGCCACATCGCTTCTAGACATTCGATTTGTTTTAAACATTAACATTCACGCATCGGTGCTCTCTGTGGGTTTTTTAATTGCAATGTTATTTTGGATTCTTTATTATTAATGGATTGTTACTTCTTCCGCTTCATTCCTTCTTTCCTTGTTTCTACGTATATACTTGAATTCCTTATCATAAAAACATTCTAGTGTAGTAGGAGGCTTCTTTTTGAGCCATTCACCAAAGTTAGTATCATGGTGAATGCCTCTTATCAGCGCTGCTAAAGCAATATCCTTTGGCAGAATGCTAAATTCTGTTAATGCATTATGAAATCTTTAACTGTTCTCCCTCTCTTTGGAAGATGTTAAAGATAGAGGCATGAGTCTTGTGCATACTGAACTGCTTTCTAAACAACCTGTCCAACTAATCAAAAGAATAAATGGACCATACTTGTAATAACCCACATCAGAGTAGGCTAAAATTCCAATCTAGGAAAGACCCATCAAAACTTAAAATTGCTCTAAAATGGTTTGTTACTTCTATAAGAAATAAAATTTACATATCCATACTAATATGATCAAAACTCATAGTAGAATGGACAAAGTATAAAATCAAATAAATAATGTTCCCATTCCATAAAACCTAATAATGATGTCAAATACAATAACTGTCATAGAGTCATTGATGCAAGTACATCACAATTATTCATACTAATATCGCACATAACTTGTATTACCGCACAACGGTGGGAAAACTGACCGTTAGATTATATAATTTTAAAACAAAAAAATAGTTATGCTATTTTTTACTAATGTAATACATATGGATAATCAATTGATATAGAAGATCATTAGTTGTGAAATATATAACATTAAGAATAAACTATGAATCGCTAGCACATCGTTTGAAGATGGAAAATCAATCACTAAATTATACTTAATTGCCAAAAAAATATACTAAACTTGATAATTTATCATACTATCAAATTTCAAAATATTATAGATATATTGTAATAAGTAGTTTGTATATAAATTTGAAATAAACAACATTGAATAATGTGGCGGCTTTAACTATAACATATAACAAGTGGTTTGAACTTCACACGGAGAAGAGTTACACCTATTTTTATTTTAAGAGAGTAAAATTCCTTGGCATATGTGAGTATATAGGTACAATAGAGAAGCAGGTATATAACATCATATGTTCCTTTTGGCATACTGTTCATGAAAGCAATACATGCCAGGTTTGTAAGAATATGTTTGTGTATCTTATTTAATCATCCACATACCTGTATATTTTAATTTATTTTGCAACTTCGCTCATAATGTAAATATATTGGAAGCTAATGTGATCATAAAGTCAAAATACGAGGTAATGCAATGGGCGAGGCCAGCTGTGTACTCTTTTTTTAACCTCCAAATTCTCCATAAAATGGCCGTACTTTATTACATGAAAGACTCCAAAGGTTCACTAGTGGAACTTCGCAGGAAAAAGCAAACGTACAACAAATATAAAAAAATCATGATTTTTTTTTAGAACATTACAAGTTACGTTATCATAGCAGATTTTACACATTGACAGAACCCAACAAGCATAACCAATTACAAGTTGTGGAATTACAAATTATTAGACGCATTCATGCATTTGTGACCTCTGCACATACGATTTATTTGGATCTTCTTTTTTCAGTTTGGTGGTTTTGTCTCACCGTTTTTCCCCTTCTTTCCTTCTTTCATAAAATCTCGCCAACTGGATACCCGTTGCTCCCTTATCCCTTCTCATTGTTCCTCATGCTCACGTTTTCTTTTCCACATCTCCTCTGTTTTCCTCTTAATCTTTCTTTAGACATCCTTCCTCTTTCGATATCCTCATTTGCATTTCTCTCCTAACTCCTAAGCCATTCTTGGTCGGTTAATATTCTTCTAGCTTTAATTTTAAGCTACTGCCAAAAATCTGTTGGTTGTTCATACTTCCCCTCATCTACCAAATTTTTTATTTTAGAGGCATTGTATTTCTTCAGTTGCTTCTTCCTCCGAGCCTTGAGTTCATTTGCAGCATTAATTTGGCTTAGGAGATACTCTCTTTCCTTTGGATCCAGTAATAGCTGCTGTGCTTTAGTTGGAGCGCCAAGTCCTTTGCTTGAGGATGTTTGCATTTATCAGGGTGAACCCTCAAAGATAATTTTTTGTATTGCTTCTTCACATCATCAGGTAATGAGTCATAGGTGTTAGAATTTATTTTGTCTTTGGCTTTGATACCAATTTGTTGGTTTTTTGAAGAAGCTTGATACTTGTTTGATGGAGCAGTGAAGATATGATATAAATTTGTTGGAGGAAGGAGACTTTAGGAGGAAGAAAATAGTATCTTATTGCACTTTTTACATTCACTTCTTTTCTTCTTTTTCTTCACTTCACATTACAACTAAAATGACCACATATATATAGTGGTTTACAAACCATTTCAATAGACACAACCATTAAATGAACATGACTCTTAGACTTAAAGACACAACACTTCACCAATAAACATGACACTTCTCTAATGGACATGACACTTGATGAACATATATTACTCTTGATGAATGGACATGACTTTTGATGAATGAACATGTCTCTTTATTTTAATAGACACTTAAGTAATTAATGAATTTTGGTTTACGCCAAAAATGCCTCCCCTAAACCAAAATTCCTTCGAGCATCCAATGCGGCAACACTTCTTGAACACGATATCACTTGTGCTCTTTTGGTCATTCATACCACTATCCAATTTATATTTTATATGTTTCGGTAGAAAAAGAAATATTATCCAAACTTTCTTTTTTGTGTTCTTTTTACTCAATATCAATATCGTTGATGTAGAAGCAACTGCATCTGTTTGTCCTTTAGACGATGCTATGCTTAAAGCGCTGAAGATAATAAGCAGCACACATTCGACACAAGGGCTTCCATCATGAATATGGTGTGCCGAAATCTTCAAGAGCTCATCTTTGAGTCTCCTGAAATGCCACAGTGACTGGATAATAACATTATGAAAGCATTTTGTAATGACCCGCATTGGCAGAGGTATTATATTTAATTTATTTAATTATATAAATAGTGATATAGTGAATTTAATGGTCGTTGAACTAAATAATGGTGAATATTTAATTAAAATAATAATTAAATAATATATTAAATTCTGAAATAATCAGATTGGGCCGAAATGGCGATATGGTGTGAATTGGAAAATTCAAAATATATAATTCAGTTTAGAATTAAATTAGAATAACGAATATATTATACATATGACAGTTTGAACACATAGTTTATAATATAATTAAAATTGAGCTTGAAATGGCGCTGCAATTTGTAAATTGGCGATTTGAACTTCAACTGAATGTACAGGATTCGTTTTAAGCCGGATTTTTGTGAAATAAGAAACGTGTGGAGCTGGTGGAGTATATCTTTCTAGTGGAAGAGACAAATCAGGATTTCATCGTGTAGATTTTGATTCATGTCCAAATCAAATTTTAGAAAAGTCACTGTGGAATTCCTTTATAATTTATAAAGGAATTATTTATATTTTAAAAAAGGAATTTCAATATAAATCGAATATCGGGTTGACCCAGATTTGGAATATCGAGTTATAAATCCCAGTAGAGCTGTATGGTACTTCACTGTGAATATATATGATAATATAAATTTATTTGTATTTAATTTAATTATATTTAAATATACTTATATAAATGGGTCATCCAGAGCTTTAAAAATAGCCACTTTTGCAAACGAAGTCGGAATTCGACGAAACTAATTTTATTGGATCCACAATGTCAAATTAGTGTTAGATTTCCAGTTTCGTGATTTTTAGAGTCACTGTGTGGTCGTACAGATTTTTAGAGTGAAAATCAGTCGATATTCTGACTGTTAAAAATACGCTGTGTGAGCATACGGAGTCGGAATTCGACGAAACCAGTTTTGTTGGGACCGTAATGTCGAACTCTAGCTACATGACTATTTTCATGATTTTTGGGTATCTTATGTGATCATGTGGATTTTTAGATGATAAATAGAAATGAAAATAGAATATAAAATATCTACAAATATCTACGGAAAATATCTTGCCTATAAGTACCCACCATTCTAACCTAATTCCGACTTTATTCTTTCTGGTCAAAGTTGAGTCGCCAACATTATTTCTTCATCCAGTAAAAAGTTCATCCTCATATAAATCAAAACAAATGAAAGAAAAATCTATAAATTACGAAGTATATATTTATGGATTCGTATGGTATTTCTCTACAATCCAGTACAGGTTTTACCTATTGCGATGCATTTTTGTGGGATACACGAAATGGTACAGTTGGTTAGGGTTAAGATTTTGGAGCAATCGAGGCTTCTACTCAAAGATCGAGTGTTGTTTTTGGGTTTAGCAAGGAGAACCGCACACGGTGGGAGTGTTGTTGTGGAGTTCGATCACCTGAAAGGGTTGCGTCACGGTGTGGATGTGAAGAGCAGGCTGTCGACGGAAGTTTGTACTGGAGGTTCGAGTTTCATCTTTTTGGGATGAGTAGTTGTGGATTTTGAAGAGGAGTAAGGTGGTGATGTTAGTTTGAAGTTCAGTGAAGTGATTGAGGAAGAAAAAGGATTCGAATCGGCTGTGGTGTTTCAAGAGAGCAGGTCGCGTTCTTTCGGTTTTGGGAAGAAGGATTAAAGAGCAGGTCGGGTCTGTTTTAAAGAAGATGGGCCAAGATATTTTAGTTGAGGCCCAAAAGTTTAATTCATATATTAGTTTAATTTCAAATTAAAAGTGTATTAACTTCGTAACGGTATAACTTGATCATACGATATCAGATTGACAAACCGTAAGTTGCTTCGGGATCGTATGGATGAGAGCTACACCATGGAACTGACTGGAAGTGGATTGGAGCTCGTTTGAATTTATGGCGAAATAAATTGTTTGATTCAAATCAAATAACGGTTTGTCGTTCTTTAATGATGAACTGCCAAAGTGTGTAAATCTCACTAACTCTGAACAGTTTATAATTTCATGTTGTATTTTTAGAACTGTTAAATATTGGTTGATTGACTGTGTGTTGATGGTTTGATTGAACTATGAGTCAGTTAGTTGAATTTCTATATTGATTCTATTTAACAGAATATATCATATGGAACTGAAAGTGATGTTATCTATATTGTTTAACATCTGTGATGTAGGGAAACAGGTTGGAGGAATCCAACTGGATTCCTCAACATTTATTTTACTGTTCTTCATATATATTGTGATATATGATGTGATATATAATCTGTGTCGATTATATGTGTTTGGACGATATTGTTCATTGTGATTTGATATGTTGAATACCATAACATACCGGAATGGTGAAAAGGGAGTTTTCAAAATGAATATTGAAAATAGATTATTTATAAAATCAAAGGATTTTATAAAAGAGATCATATTTATAACAATCAAAGGAGATTTTATAAATAGGAAATATTTGGAAAATAAATAGAGTTATAAAAAGGAAATTTGTTTATAACCGAATAGGATGTTATAAAAAGGAAAATGTTGCTAAAAAGGAAATCATTGGTAAAGTGAAGAACCGTTACTAAAAGTAAATCTTTTTAAATGAATAGTTTATTCGATGGAGTTAATCGAATTTAGTTATTCAAATAGAGTTAAATCGAATATGGTATTTGAAGGGAGTCAATCGAATAAGGTATTCCAAAGTTAGTAAATCAAATATGTTACTCGAAAAGGGGTTAGTCGAGTCGAGCTAGCTGAATAGAGTTAATCGAATATTTGTTATTCAAATAAGAGTTAACCAGTTAGAATTAATCAAATAGAGTTAAAGTAAAGGAGTTAATCGAATATAGTTTATTCGAATAGAATCAATCGAGTTAATCGAATATTAGTAATTCGAATAAAGTAAAGGAGTTATCGAATATTAGTTATTCGAAGAAGATTTAAAAAGGAGTTAATCGAATTTAGTTATTCGAATAGAGTTAAATGGAGCTGAAGGAATAAATCGAATATAGTTTATTTGAATGGAATTTGAGGAGTTAATCGAATATAGTTTATTCGAATAGAGTTAGAGGAGTTATCGAATATAGTTTATTCGATAGGAGTTTAGTGAATAGAGTTAATAAAAAGGAGTTAATCGAATAGAGTTAATCGAATATAGTTACTCGAAAGAAAGGTTAAGTAAGGAAGTTGTTAAAGAAATATAAGGTGAACTTTGTCTATTTCAAGGTTAGAAACTTTGTTCAGTTAAGGTCTGAGAGGTAGTATTACCCCAACTTGATTGACTTCATTTTTAACTAAGGAATGGTTAAGGTTCGATAGTGAAGGTGGGTTAAAGGAATTTAGTTAATAAGCGTAATGGTTTGAGTTGGCATCGCGATGGTTTGTTTAAACATCTGTCTAAGTCCAATGAAGAAGCTTTGGAAATGTTTTCCAAATAAGAAACTAGAAATGTTTTCTAATAAAGAAAACAAGAAATGGAAATGTTTTCCATTGTTAATAACGTATATTTTCCAAATTTAGAAAATAAGAAATATTGAAAATATGGAAACAGGAGATAAGTAAATTAATGAAATAAAGAGATAAATGTTCAATGATGATTGATCGATATAATTTCCATTTGGAAATAATATCATTGTTTGCACACTTGTTTTTATTCGATAGTTAAATCACAGACTATCGATGTTTTGACCATTTTAACGTTGTTAATATGGAGAGACCAGTTGGATTATTATCCAAAGAACCACTCTGTATTGGCATAAGCGTTGCGAATCATATATGCCAAAGATAATTGAAGATGGTGTAAAGTGCAAGGGCTATTGTATAAGTCTTAGATAACAGTGCCTAAGATGGATGTACTGAATAGTGCCTTCGGTTCATCCCGTTCCTGGATGACTTGTATGGACGGATGTCTAATAGAGTATTTCCAGACGATCACGTACATTGATTTCTCCAACCGTACCAAGAGTGGAAGCGGAAAAGGAAACTTCTTTTAACTAACACATAATGTATGGTTGAGGATGTCAATCGGTGATTTGATGGATTTGACGATGTAACATTCAAAGTAAATCTGATGTGATGATAAAGCGTAGCTTCTAGCCTCATCAACCAGTAAATGACAGAAATCGAGCAGGCAGCATGGCTAAGTCGGTCGCTCCGAAGTAGGGTGTATAATCACCTGATCTTGAGTTTCATTTTCTTCTGAAAATCTATTGTTGATGTTGTCCCATTCGGGAAACAGTTGCTGATCCCAACCGTTGGTGATATACATTCGATACACTCAAGCGAAATGAGTGGTCGGTCATGTGTGGCCGGGTTGCAAGATGTTCTTGTTGAACCCAGTGTATTCAACTCTAGAAGTACACTAGCGAAAGGTGGTTCCATTCCTTGTCATAGTTGGAAATCCATTACCTAATACCTGCTTGCGGTTTTGATGTTATACTATATATGTAGAATGTGAGATGAAAGCGTTTCTGCTAGATGATTATTATAGCTGTGGTTGATAGACATTATTACAATATCAAAAGGTTTTTGATACAAAGATATTTTGGATTCTCATAAGGAAAAAACCCGTTCTGTTATACGGCGTGGTCTTATGAGATATAATTTACCTGCTTGAACTGTTTTAAACCGTTTTACTCATACCAGTACCATGACTGTCCCGGAGTTTATTTTGTTTTGTTTTCCCTAAACTCTTGGGTGCCCAATTTTGTACGGGTAGTCAAGTAGTCGGGATTTACAGATATACCTGAAGAGCTGGAGCAGGAGGCTTCAGAATCATATAGCTATAGTTTATTTCCGCTGTGTTGTAAGTTATGTACTTTGATAATGATGTATATTCAAGTACATATGCATATTTCAAGTTATGTTATATATATTATATGTTATTCGTTCCGTTGTGAGGTTCATGTTACTCTAATGTTGTGTTCTTCTTCTTCTTTTATTCTAAGTTTCTATCTTATCTATTCTCACCCTCTAATTTCTTTCATTAATGACCGGTATTTTTCGATGTTTGGTTAGTCATCATTGAGTTTATGGCGATAGCCAAAGTCGACAAAATCCCGGGTCATTACAGTTGGTATCAGAGCTTAAGGTAAGTGAATTACCTTGGCTCTGTGGCGTGACTCAGTAGAGATAGGGTTAGTAATACCCTAGATTGAGTTTGATTGTAAATATACGAGTGAACGTATTTGTTATTGATATAAAAATTTGTTTTATATTGTGGAGATTTATTGGTCGAGTCGTTTATGAGTTCTGGTTGATCAGTTTGATCCACTGTATCGGTAGGAGTTTATAAACTCTCGAATGTGATGGGTCGGCACGATATGTTTTGAAAAGAGGGTAAATGAAAATAGTTTACCCAACGTATATTTTGATATATATTGGATATGTTGGTTGTTATTATAATCATGTAAGATTATAAATTAAATGGTTATGTAAATAACCAATCAGAATTCATATTAGTGAAATACGTGAAATCAGATGAGTTAAATCTGAAATTTAAACCAGAAATTGAATTAAAATTCTGGAAAATTGGATAAGTGTTTGTAAATGGATTTGGATTAAAATAAGGAAAATTTAAGATCCTGGGAGATTTTAAATTGTTTTACAAGCAGTTTGAATTATATTTTGAAATGGATTTCAAAGTGGAAATGGTTTTATAGTATTGAACTCACTTCGATCGCTGGAAAATAGATTCTGATGATGACAGCTGCATCATCAGTATTCATTTTCGAGTTGTAAGTGACGAATTACTACCAGAGATACTGTTTTGAATTTGTTTTGGGAAAGACAAGTTGCGTTGAATTTCAAAATGGAATTGAAATAGAAATTGAATATAGAAATTCAAAGGGAGTTTGAATATGTGAAATTCAATGGAATAGAAATAGAAATTGAATATAGAAATTCAAAGGGAGTTTGAATATATGAAATTCAATGGAATTGAAATAGAAATTGAATATAGAAATTCAAATGGAGTTTGAATATATGAAATTCAATGGAATTGAAATAGAGTTTGAATATAGAAATTCAAATATAGAATTTGAATATAGAATTCAAATGGAATTTAAACTATAGAATTTGAATAGAATTTGATAATAGATTTGAATATATAGAATTTGAATAAAAATTTGAATAGAATTTGAATAGAATTAACTAAGTCGAAGAGGAATTAGTTAATTGAGTTTTGAATTTGAAGTTGAACTTTGAAAGGTGAATTGGATTTGTTAATGGATATTCGAAATCGAGTATAGAACTTAAATTTGAAATTTGGATTCAAATTAGTTAATAAGCAAGTTAAAATATATTTGAACATGTCATGTTCAAATATAAAAGTGAAATAGGCTAAAGAGTTAATTAACAAATTAATTAACGAATTGAGTTAAAACAATCAAGTATAGTTAAAATAGATTGGACAGGTATAAATATACAAGAGATAGGTATGGATAAGGTATGAAGGTATATAAATAGAATGCTCGAAGAAAAGGTATGTATTTAATTCATATATGAGATTTTATGCGCCGTATCGGCTAGCCGCTTGGCTTTTTCTTTTTCTTTTGGATTGGTGAGGGCCATAGGAGGCTATTTGAAATATCCCGATGCTCCTGGTACAAAGGAGGTTATGGCAAATTTTTCCGAAAATTTAAGGAGTTAGAATATTTTTAAGATAATTTGATAGTTAGAAATCAACGTATCGATATATATATAAGTCGATAAGGAAACGAACTTAGAAATAGAATAGTAAAATCAAAAAGGAAAACTAAGAATAAAATCTAGTAAGAATAGAAAGAGGAAGCGTATACGTGTTTAAAAGTGAATAAGTAGTTGTATGGTATTGATTATTCGAGTAAGTAGTCATATCTGTTTTGACGTCATAAATATTATTCAGTCAAGGTCTGAGAGGTAGTTATACCCCAACTTGATTGATTTCATTATTAACAAATAAATAGTAAGATTTCAGGCTCGAAGATCGATGTTGAATAAGAGTTAGTTGTATATAGTATTTGGGTTGTCGTAACGATGTTTTACACAACATCCGTTTTAACCCAAATAAGTGTAAGCTTGGAAATATAATAAAGAATATTTCCTAAGTATAGAAATAAACGAGATCGGAAAAGAGATTAGTAATTGGAATATTTTCCAATTATAAATAACATATATTTTCTAAAGTTTAGAAAATAAAGGAAGGAGATATTCGGAAATGTTTTCCAAATAACATAAAAGGCCAATATGGTTATTGAAAATATTTGGTTAACAAATATTGATAAAGGAATAGAGAAGTGATTTAACTAATGGAATATTAATTTAGGGCTCAGCGACATGTTCAAAAGGAAAATTTGTTTTTTTGAAAAGAGTAAACTGTTTAAAAACTCCCAGGGAAAGACTGTTTGAATTAAAAACAAATTTAACAGAAATTTGTGAAAGCAAATTTGAAATAAAGTAAAGCCAGTAAAGTGGTAACTAAGATTGAATTAGAATGATATCAAGACAAATTGGATTGTGAGATTCAAATTTGTAGTGTAATGTGATAATCAAGTTAAGAGTTGGGAATCGAGAAGAAACTCGAGTTGAAATGATATTTGGCTCGGATATAAGCGAATGGTTGTGTTGTGGATAAAGGCAGATTGGAATTTGATTGGGATGACCCTTGTATCCGCTGAATTGATAACAGTTGTAAAGGATATAATGATATGCCGACAAAAGGTACAAGTTTATATTTCTATTGGATATAAGATTTATGAGCCGAATTGGCAAGCCGCTTGGCTGTTTGATTTTCTTTTGGGATGGAGATGGCCTAGAGAGGCGAGTGGTGGTTTGACGTATTGACCAGTACAAAGGAGGTGCTGGCAAAATTTTTTGAAAAGTTAAGGCGTTAGAAAATTTTCAGGATTTTGGAAATTTTCGTTGATAAGAATTAATTAATAATTTAATTGAATTTAAATTGGTTTAGTTGAAACTGAATTTAAGAAGTGAACAAATATGTTCTAACCAGTCGATAGGGTCGTTCTCTACCTTAGCAATTTCGAGGACGAAATTATTTTAAGTGGGGAAGATTGTAATGACCCGCATTGGCAGAGGTATTATAATTAATTTATTTAATTATATAAATAGTGATATAGTGAATTTAATGGTCGTTGAATTAAATAATGGTGAATATTTAATTAAAATAATAATTAAATATTATATTAAATTTTGAAATAATCAGATTGGGCCAAATGGGCGATATGGTGTGAATTGGGAAATTCAAAATATATAATTCAGTTCAGAATTCGATTAGAATAACGAATATATTATATATACGACAGTTTGAATGTATAGTTTATAATATAATTAAAATCGAGCTTGAAATGGCGCCGCAGTTCGTAAATTGGCGATTTGAACTTCAACTGAATGTACATGATTCGTTTTAAGCCGGATTTCTGTGAAACAAGAACGTGTGGAGCTGGTGGAGTATATCTTTCTAGTGGAAGAGAAAAATCAGGATTTCATCGTGTAGATTTTGATTCATGTCCAAATCAAATTTTAGAAAAGTCGCTGTGGAATTCCTTTATAATTTATAAAGGAATTATTTGTATTTTAAAAAAGGAATTTCAATATAAATCGAATATCGGGTTGACCCAGATTTGGAATATCGAGTTATAAATCCCAGTAGAGCTGTATGGTACTCCACTATGAATATATACGATAATATAAATTTATTTGTGTTTAATTTAATTATATTTAAATATGTTTATATATTTAAATGGGTCATCCAAAGCTTTAAAAATAGCTACTTTTGCAAACGAAGTCGGAATTCGACGAAACTAATTTTATTGGATCCGCAATGTCAAATTAGTGTTAGATTTCTAGTTTCGTTATTTTTAGAGTCACTGTGTGGTCGTACGGATTTTTAGAGTGAAAATCAGTCGATATTCTGATAGTTAAAAATACGCTGTGTGAGCATACGGAGTCGGAATTCGACGAAATCAGTTTCGTTGGGACCGTAATGTCGAACTCTAGCTACATGACCATTTTCATGATTTTTGGGTATTGTATGTGATCATGTGGATTTTTAGATGATAAATAGAAATGGAAATAGAATATAAAATAATAAAATATCTACAAATATATATGGAAAATATCTTGCCTATAAGTACCCACCATTCTAACCTAGTTCCCACTTTATTCTTTCTGTTCAAAGTTGAGCCGCCAACATTATTTCTTCATCCAGTAAAAAGTTCATCCTCATATAAATCAAAACAAATGCAAGAAAAATCTATAAATTACAAAGTATATATTTATGGGTTCGTATGGTATTTCTCTACAATCCAGTATAGGTTTTACCTGTTGCGATGCATTTTTGTGGGATACACGAAATGGTACAGTCGGTTAGGGTTAAGATTTTGAAGCAATCGAGGCTTCTACTCAAAGATCGAATGTTGTTTTTGGGTTTATCAAGGAGAACCGCACACGGTGGGAGTGTTGTTGTGGAGTTCGATCACCTGAAAGGGTTTCGTCACGGTGTGGATGTGAAGAGCAGGCTGTCGACGAAAGTTTGTACTAGTGGTTCGAGTTTCATCTTTTTGGGATGAGTAGATGTGGATTTTGAAGAGGAGTAAGGTGGTGATGTTAGTTTGAAGTTCGGTGAAGTGATTGAGTAAGAAAAAGGATTCGAATCGGCTGTAGTGTTTCAAAGGAGCAGGTCGCGTTCTTTCGATTTTGGGAAGAAGGATTAAAGAGCGGGTCAGGTCTGTTTTAAAGAAGATGGGACAGGGAATTTTGGGTGAGGCCCAAAAGTTTAATTCATATATTAGTTTAATTTCAAATTAAAAGTGTATTAACTTCGAAACGGTATAACTTGATCATACGATATCAGATTGACAAATCGTAAGTTGCTTTGGGATCGTTTGGATGAGAGCTACACCATGGAACTGACTGGAAGTGGATTGGAGCCCGTTTGAAATTATGGCGAAATAAATTGTTTGATTCAAATCAAATAATAGTTTATCGTTCTTTAACGATGAACTGCCAAAGTGAGTAAATCTCACTAACTCTGAACAGTTTATAATTTCATGTTGTATTTTTAGAACTGTTAAATATTGGCTGATTGACTGTGTGTTGATGGGTTGATTGAACTGCGAGTCAGTTAGTTGAATTTCTATATTGATTCTGTTTAACAGAATATATCATATGGAACTGAAAGTGATGTTATCTATATTGTTTAACATCTGTGATGCAGGGAAACAGGTTGGAGGAATCCAACTGGATTCCTCAACATTTATTTTACTGTTCTTCATATATATTTTGATATATGATGTGATATATAATCTGTGTCGATTATATGTGTTTGGACGATATTGGTCATCGTGGTTTGATATGTTGAATACCATAACATACCAGAATGGTGAAAAGGGAATTTTCAAAATGAATATTGAAAATAGATTATTTATAAAATCAAAGGGTTTTATAAAAGAGATAATATTTATAACAATCAAAGGAGATTTTATAAAAAGGAAATATTTAGAAAATAAATAGAGTTATAAAAAGGAAATTTTTTGATAACTGAATAGGATGTTATAAAAAGGAAATCATTTGTAAAGTGAAGAACCGTTACTAAAATTAAATCTTTTTAAATGAATAGTTTATTCGATGGAGTTAATAAAATTTAGTTATTCGAATAGAGTTAAATCGAATATGGTATTTGAAGGGAGTCAATCGAATAAGGTATTCGAAAGTTAGTAAATCGAATATGTTATTCGAAAAGGGGTTAGTCGAGTCGAGTTAGCTGAATAGAGTTAATCGAATATTTGTTATTCGAATAAGAGTTAACCATTTAGAATTAATCGAATAGAGTTAAAGTAAAGGAGTTAATTGAATATAGTTTATTCGAATAGAATCAATCGAATTAATCGAATATTAGTAATTCGAATAAAGTAAAGGAGTTATCGAATATTAGTTATTCAAAGAAGAGTTAAAAAGGAGTTAATCGAATTTAATTATTCGAATAGAGTTAAATGGAGTTAAAGGAATAAATCGAATATAGTTTATTCGAATGGAATTAGAGGAGTTAATTGAATATAGTTTATTCGAATAGAGTTAGAGGAGTTTTTGAATATAGTTTATTCGACAGGAGTTAAGTGAATAGAGTTAATAAAAAGGAGTTAATCGAATAGAGTTAATCAATTAGAGTTAATCGAATATAGTTATTCAAAAGAAAGGTTAAGTAAGGAAGTTGTTAAAGAAATATAAGGTGAACTTTGTCTAATTCAAGGTTAGAAATGTTGTTCAGTTAAGGTCTGAGAGGTAGTATTACCCTAACTTGATTGACTTCATTTTTAACTAAGGAATGGTTAAGGTTCGATAGTGAAGGTGGGTTAAAGGAATTTAGTTAATAAGTGTAATGGTTTGAGTTGGCATCGCAATGGTTTGTTTAAACATCTGTCTAAGTCCAATTAAGAAGCTTTGGAAATGTTTTCCAAATAAGAAACCAGAAATGTTTTCTAATAAAGAAAACAAGAAATGGAAATGTTTTCCATTGTTAATAACGTATATTTTCCAAATTTAGAAAATAAGAAATATTGAATATATGGAAACAGGAGATAAGTAAATTAATGAAATAAAGAGATAAATGTTCAATGATGATTGATCGATATAATTTCCATTTGGAAATAATATCATTGTTTGCCCACTTGTTTTTATTCGATAGTTAAATCACAGACTATCGATGTTTTGACCATTTTAACGTTGTTAATATGGAGAGACCGGTTGGATTATTATCCAAAGAACCACTCTGTATTGGCATAAGTGTTGCGAATCATATATGCCAAAGATAATTGAAGACGGTGTAAAGTGCAAGGGCTATTGTATAAGTCTTAGATAACAGTGCCTAAGATGGATGTATTGAATAGTACCTTCGGTTCATCCTGTTCCTAGATGACTTGTATGGACGGATGTCTGACAGAGTATTTCTAGACGATCACGTACATTGATTTCTCCAACCATACCAAGAGTGGAAGCGGAGAAGGAAACTTCTTTTAGCTAACACATAATGTATGGTTGAGGACGTCAATCGGTGATTTGATGGATTTGACGATGTGACATTCAAAGTAAATCTGATGTGATGATAAAGCGTAGCTTCTAGCCTCATCAACCGGTAAAAGACAGAAATCGGGCAGCCAGCATGGCTAAGTCGGTCGCTCCGAAGTAGGGTGTATAATCACCTGATCTAGAGTTTCATTTACTTCTAAAAATCTATCGTTGATGCTGTCCCATTCGGGAAACGGTTGCTGATCCCAACCGTTGGTGATATACATTCGATACACTCAAGCGAAATGAGTGGTCGGTCATGTGTGGCCGGGTTGGAAGATGTTCTTGTTGAACCCAGTGTATTCGTCTCTAGAGGTACACTAGCAAAAGGTGGTTTCATACCTTGTCATAGTTGGAAATCCATTACCCAATACGTGCTTGCGGTTTTGATGTTATACTATATATGTAGAACGTGAGATGAAAGCGTTTCTGCTAGATGATTATTATAGCTGTGGTTGATAGACATTATTATAATATCAAAAGGTTTTTGATATAAAGATATTTTGGATTCTCATAAGGAAAAAAACCCGTTCCGTTATACGGCGTGGTCTTATGAGATATCATTTACCTGCTTGAACTGTTTTAAACCGTTTTACTCATACCAGTCCCATGACTGACCCGGAGTTTATTTTGTTTTGTTTTCCCTAAACTCTTGGGTGCCCAATTTTGTACGGTCAGTCAAGTAGTCGGGATTTACAGATATACCTGAAGAGCTAGAGCAGGAGGCTTCAGAATCATATAGCTATAGTTTATTTCCGCTGTGTTGTAAGTGTTGTAATTTGATAATGATGTATATTCAAGTACAGATGTATATTTCAAGTTATGTTATATAAATTATATGTTATTCGTTCCGCTGCGAGGTTCGTGTTACTCTGATGTTGTGTTCTTCTTCTTCTTCTATTCTAAGTTTCTATCTTATCTATTCTCACCCTCTAATTTCTTTCATTAATGACCGGTATTTTTCGATGTTTGGTTAGTCATCATTGAGTTTATGGCGATAACCAAAGTCGACAAAATCCCGGGTCATTACACATTTTTATCCCTTAACATCATTTTTAAGACCTAGTGACTTCAAGGAATAAAACTCTGTTGGCAGTGGGTAGTCCTTGGTGATTGCTCCATCTCTTTCTGCATCGGCGAAATTGGTTTTGACACTGCCATCTGCTTTACCTAATTCCTTTTCTGATGTTGCTTGTAGATCAATATTTAGAACAGAGTCTTCTACCAGTGCCTGTAGTAAATCCTTTGAAATTTCAACAACATTTACAATATCAACTTGAATGTCAACTATACCAACATTAGCTTCAAATGCTAGCTTTAACACGGTAGGCTCTGACTCTACGTTAAGATTCTCCAGTTTTTCTACGCCTTCGACATTTAATGGCTTGGAAGGTTTTACCAACCCGAATTCTTCGATATTCACTTCATTCGCCTTAACTTCTTGTGTTTCGATTGTTGCCGGTGCCTTTGAGGCTTCTGAATCTTTTATTTTGATAATTTCTGCAACCTTTTCTTCGGTCTCTTTTTCAATCAGTTTTTCTTCTTTTATGTTCTCCTCCACATTCTTACCACAAAATCTCCTTTGATAAATTCCACGTATATTTTGCGCAATTTTCTCCAATTATATAATCATATGCTTCATCATCGATATTTGCAGTCATCACAATACGAGCTTGCAGGTCATTCCAACTCAATACTGTGATCGATTTTCTTTCTTTCTCCATCAAATCTTTAGTATCTTCTGGATCTTCAAAGCCATTTTCAACGATCTCCTATAATCCTTTAGAGATCAATTCTTCTTTCTTTTTGTTACTCCACACGGAAAAAGAAATTGAAATGCCCTATTTCAACCAGGGCTCTGATACCACTTGTTAGAGTTTATTTTGGCTTTGGCTTGTATACCAATTTGTTGGTTTTTTTGAAGAAGCTTGATACTTGTTTGATGGAGTAGTGAAGATATGATATAAATTTGTTGGAGGAAGGAGACGATATTTTGCAGGAGGAAGAAGATAGTATTTTATTGCACTTTTTTCATTCACTTCTTTTCTTCTTTTTCTTCACTTCACATTACAACTAAAATGACCACATATATATAGTGGCTTACAAACCATTTCAATCGACACAACCATTAAATGAACATGACTCTTAGACTTAAAGGCACAACACTTCACCAATAGACATGACACTTCGTCTAATGGATATGACACTTGACAAATGAATATTACTCTTGATGAATGGACATGACTTTTGATGAATGGACATGTCTCTTTATTTTAATAGACACTTAAATAATTAATGAATTTTGGTTTACGTCAACAATAGGCGGTACTTCCAGAAAATGATTTCAGGACACAGAAAAATTGCCCATTATCAACCTATTATCGCACAGACACAAATGTTGTACTTCTAGAAAATGATATTCTGATTTATCAACCACATGACACAACATAGTGTATGGTGGTAATCAACATGAACAATAGCCCTTATTTGTCATTTGAGAGAAGCAATACAACAATGGTGTAAATAAAATTTGAAGTTTACTTGGCCAAATTTAGAAGGAAGTGAGTTCATGAGAAATGCAACCAGAAAAGAATCACTCATGTCTATTCCATTGGCCTTCAGCTTTGCCGCTATATTTGCCATTTCGGTCACATGATCATGAATGGGCTGAGACGAGTTAACCTTGGCAAAGTATTTCTTGAGTTCATAATAATTTCATCCTTCACTTTTAACCAAAAATTTCATTTCATTATTATTAAGCTTTAATTGTTTGATCACCTTATTAGCTTTGCTTCCTGTAAGCCATTAGAAACACTGAACTCTCCATTGATCTATTTACTGATCCATGCATTACTTTGTTCAACAACTGAACGTCTCGGTGGCTCTTCTTTATATTTCTTCTTTTCTTTCTTCTCTGCTTGCTTTTTAGCCACTTAAATAGGAGGCATGACAAGAGCTAACAAAACTTTCTCCTTTGAAGCTGGCTATTAAACCTTTGGTTCGCCTTTACATGTGTCTCCTTTAGCCATGGCCTGCCTGCACATAAAGATTCACTTTGTAACACCCCACACCCGCTAAGGTCACTCACTAAGGGAATGCCTTAACTTCGGTGGAGTATTTTAAGTGAATATAGAACAGAAAAATTACAGCAAGACAGATATAAATAGTACTTGAAATCTAAAACATCATTTCATTGCAGCAGAAGATAAACATGTTTGGTTACATATCAAAACCAACTAAAACAAGAGTCAAGTAATAAATATCCATCCTGATAAAACTTAAGTACATAATCCCACTACATAACTAATAGCCATAATAGAAAAGATAAGCTGGGCTTTACATCACGGTCCAAGCTCCAAAAGATAGATAAAGCAATCTGATCAAAGTCCATTAGTGCTAGGCCCACTCTGAGAACCTGAGGGTTGGGAAAAAGATAAAAACAACGGGGTCAGACATAAGTCTGAATGAGCCCTATAACTTTAACAATACAATCATTAAAGTAATTAGGGTATGATATAAACTTGGTACGGTGATGACTGGGGATAAATGACTACACTAAGCAGCCAACTAGACATAGGATGAACTAAGATAACGGTAAAGACGCATCTACCCACCCAAGGGTAATTACTAACTGCACCACACCAGTCATTCCTACTTAAAGGTTGATCCCACCCAAGGACTTAGAAAATATAACTAGTAGTTTCGTGTACCCCTAACTGACTACATAGGTGCCGTCTGCCCCTATCTCCACTAGGTGTACCCACTACTCTCCAAGCGATCGGCTCCCTACCGTAGATACCCGTGCTGGCCCCACAGTGGGGTGTATCACTCCCCAAAGTGGCAACCCGATACAACCAACGGTGCACGGCTTATACCTACACGATGCAACAACGTCTTACCTACCAGCCCGGGTCCACACACGCATTTGAAACCCGTTGGACTTGCGTTGCCACCGCTAACCCGTTTTGGCCTCTTATAGTCAAGCCCAATACGCGTGTCCCGTCCTCGACATGGGTCGAGCCCAATAAGATACATATGGGTTACTGGTTGAAATGGGCCCCCACAAGCTACCCACCTAAGCTTGTCCCTTTTTCTAGTGCATCCCACTTAACCCTTTAATCATGTTTAATTACATGTTTCCACTTGGTTAAGTATTCTAATCGTATTTTCTATTGCCACCCAAGGCAACCCACTAGATTTCCACATGCCACCCAAGGCACTTACTTGATTTCCACATGCCACCCAAGGCACCCACTTAACTCCTCATGCCCCACTACATGCTTATCTGGTTAAGTGTTTCTTAATTGATTAAGAACGTAACCGTTGTAAAGACCTCTCACATTAGACTATCTTTTATGGCAGCTGGATTTGCCGGTCGGGTCCGGGCAGCCTTACGCCATAACCGAGTCTAACCTCGTGTCTTTACACTTGTCACGCATTTAGTTTATGCCTAAGACCTCCCACATTGGGCCAATCATTTGTAGCCGCTGGATTTGCCGGTCGGTTCCGGGCAGTCTTATGCTATAGAAGGGTCCAACCTCGTGTCTTAGTCGATTAATTACACCTAATTAATCACCCCCATGATTTGTATTAATTATCCCTAATTAATTACAAATTTAACGATGTACATAATTGACTCAATTATGTCCATCCACTTTATGGTATGCCTAATCATACCAACTTCACACCATTTCATTAACATGAATATTAACCCCATCGTTCCCTACGTAATTCGCTAACATGACATACTTAAAAGGGAAGATTCATCACAAGTACAATGGGTTCAACTTGCATAACATTAGCATCAACATGGGTTTAAAAGGTGTCAACATGCATATAGCATCAAACCCAACTAGCATAAATAATCAACCCAAACTTGCATGAATCACATATGTCATAAAGAGGGTAACTTGCATAAGCTACATATGTCATACAAAGGGGTAAACTTGCATATGTATGTATGACATACAAAGGGGTTAACTTGCATATGTATGCATATCATACAAAGATGTAAACTTGCACATGTTACTTGCACATAATCAAACACCAAACTTGCATAACATGTCATATATGAACTTGCATATAATCAAACACCAAACTTGCATAACATGTCATATATGAACTTGCATATAATCAAACACCAAACTTGCATAACATGGTGTCATAATGGATCAATGTTTATCATAGCGATTTGCATAACTAGCATCATGAACTCATAGCCTAAAACTTGCATAACTTGCATAACATCATGATCATATAGCATACAACTTGCATAACTTGCATAACATCATGAACATATAGCATATGACTTGCATAACTTGCATAACATCATGAACATATAGCATATGACTTGCATAACTTGCATAACATCATGAACACATAGCATATGATAACATAACTTGCATTGATCCACATTCATAGCCATAACCTCATTATATCCTATCATAATCATTTCAACAATTGGTCATTAAGGCTATAGTACTCACAACTTGTTGATTAGCACTCCTATGAAGAAGATTAAGTTGCTAGAGTTGATTAGAAGTTGATTTGAGAAGCTATCTTCCTCTTTAATTTGTTGGTGGCTCCTTCTAGTTGCATTTTGACGGCATAACGACGTTGTCTCCAATTTTAGTATGAATTAGGGTAGTCTTAGGGTGTATTTATAGATTAGTTAAGTGTTTTAGGCCATTAGATTAACCCTAAATCAGATTAGAGCCGTCAGATCTCGTCACTAGCCACCAACCATAGCCCAAATCCCAAATCAGTGCACCCAGGCAAAACTGGCCGACAGGGGGGGGGGGGTCGACCCCTGGGTCGACACATGGTCGACCCCATGGGGGGGGGGGGTCGACACCCTCTGTCTGGCGGGAATTTACCCACCTCTTCTGAAACTTGGAATCTGAATATTTTAAATCTGTTTTGAATTTTCTGAAAACTTCTTCGGGCCTTAACTGGGTCATACGGACTCCGATTTTTGAAAACTCGGACTCTATTTCGCGTATTTTTCCGAGACGAACGCAATGGCATAGCCTGTTTCCCCTGATTCAGATTTTAAAATTTAATTCTGCCCTGATTTATATTATAACAAGTTATTCAACATACGGGGTGTTACATTCTCCCCTACTTAAAGGATTTCGTCCCCGAAATCTCCAAGTCAAGAAGAACGTATCCTACCAACCAAACAACCATCTACTCAAACCATCAACCACTGGCATCCATTGTCCTTAAAGTTTCTAATGCTGTATGAACATATGCAAAGAGTGTGTGTATATGTTCCCTGTCTAATGCAAAATCAGGCGGTCTACTGATTCAGTTGACCTCCTTAATGCAAACCATGATAGTGTCATGCATCCAATATGTATGCGAAAGAACCCTATCGACACATACTATTTCTACATGTGTGCACAACCATACACAAAAATGCATCATCCATATGATAATACAACCATTATACATCCATTAATATAACTACCTACACACAATTATATGCAATATGCAATATGAAGTGACTGAGCCGATCTAGTGTCTAAAGTGTGTGTATATGCATCCACGAGCAACCACTAGCAAACACTTGCATCCACCCGCATCCATCAATCATAACATGTCTCAAACACATGTTTCAACCATAGGTTTACCCTATCTAAAGGTCAAGGGTACTAATGAGAGGACATACTAAAGATAAGATAAGTACTAGACAAACGATAAAGGAGAAGTTAAAAGACATACCCTCAAAAAGGAATGGGTACAGTGAACGCATCTTCGCTTCTGTCTCCCAAGTAGCATTGCTCTCATCCTCTCCCCATTGCACTTTGACTAGTTGAACCTCTCTATTTCTCAACTTCCCAACCTCTGACCCAAGGATGCGAGTAGGAGCTCGTCGAATCGTCGCATCACGCTCTACCTCCACTTCTCTAAGCAAGCTTGGCTCTACCACCTCTGCGGTCTCATGTAGGCACTTCCTCAAATGTGACACATGGAATACGTCATGTACCCCACTAAGTCTCTCGGGTAAATCCACTCTATATGCCATCCGTCAAATCCTTTCCTTAATAGGAAACGGTCCTACAAATCTTGGTGCTAACCTCCCAACGGACCCAAAGAGAACAACATTCCGTAATGGAGATACTTTAATAAAGACCATGTCCCCAACATCAAACTCAAGATCCGTCCTCCTCTTATCCGCGTAAGATTTCTGCCTATCTTGCACTGCTTTCATCCTCCTTCGAATCAAATCAATCTTTTCTGAAGTCTCTCTATCCATATCAGGCCCAACCAAGATCTTATCCGTAGATTCCCACCAACATGTAGGTGATCGACAAGGCCTTCCATAAAGAGCTTCGAAATGAGCCATACCAATACTAGACTGAAAGCTGTTATTATACGCGAACTCCACCAATGGAAGATGCTCTTCCCATGTACCTCCAAAATCTAAGATACATAGCCTCAAAAGGTCTTCCAGAACACGATTCACCCTCTCGGTCTGGCCGTCCGTCTGGGGATGATATGCGGTGCTCAAACACAACTGAGTCCCTACCGCCTCTTGCAAACTCTTCCAAAACTCGCTAGTGAAGATAGGATCTCAATCGTTCACTATGCTAGAAGGTACACCATGCAACCGAACTATCTCTCGAAGGTAAACTGAAGCTAGCCATGGAGCAGTCCTCTTGCTCTTCACGGGTATGAAATGGGCGCTCTTAGTAAGTCTGTCTACCACAACCCAAATTCCCGTATTACCCTTCCTCGATCTCGGTAACCCATCAATAAAATCCATCGAGACGCTATCCCACTTCCATTGCGGAACTTCCAATGGGTGAAGCAACCCACCAGGTTTCTTTTGCTCTGCTTTCACTTGTTGGCACACCAAGCATCTAGTGACATACTCGGCCACATCTTTCTTCATACCGGCCCAAAAGAAAACTCGCTTCATGTCTTGGTACATCTTGTCCCCACCGGGATGAATGGTCATCTTTGAACGATGCGCATCATCAAGAATAGCCTTCCTCAAACCCTCATCTTGCGGTACACAAAGTCTACCGTCTCTACGCAAGCACCCCCTATCATCTAGGGTGTACCTACTCAAATGGCTGGACGACTCCCCTCTTATGAGCCTCTCTACCAACTCAACCAACTGTGGGTCGTCCCGCTGTGCCTCGCCAATCCGTCCCAAAAGAGTAGGTCTGACCTCTAAGGATGCTAGCAAACCGGGTACAAAGTCAACGGAAGGTCTGAAATCAAACATCGAGATAAATTCCAAGCTTCGCCGTTCCACGAACAACGGACTCAAGGACAACCTCTTTCTGCTTAAGGCGTCCGCCACCACGTTACCCTTGCCAGGGGTATACGTTATCTCGAAATCATAGGATGCTAAGAACTCCATCCACCTTTGTTGTCTCAAGTTCAAATCCTTCTGAGAAAACAAGTACTTCAATGATTTGTGGTCAGTGAACAATTCGAACCTCTCTCCAAGAAGATAATGGCGCCAAGTCTTAAGCGCAAAAACAATAGCGGCCAACTCTAAATCATGGGTAGGGTAATTTTTCTCATGCTTTCTCAACTGCCTTCGACCGTAGGCTATTACCCTTCCCTCTTGCATTAAGACTGCACCTAGTCCTGTCCCACAAGCATCGGTATAAACAAAAAATGGCTTACTCCCATCTGGCAACACTAAGACTGGAGCTGTGGTTAAAGCTCTCTTTAACCGTTGGAACGCATCATCACAATCTACGTCCCACGCGAAGACTAGATGCTTCTTTGTCAAGCGAGTTAATGGGGCTAATATCTTCGCGAAGTCCTTGATAAACTTCCTATAGTAGCCAGCCAACCCCAAGAAACTCCTCACCTCGGTAGCATTCTTCGGAACCTTCCAATCTTGGATGGATACTACCTTCGCGGGATCCACAACTATCCCTTCCTTAGAGACCACGTGCCCTAAGAACCGCACTTCGTTCCTCAAGAAGTGACATTTAGAGAATTTAGCCTTAAGGCTATGCGCTCGAAGAGTCTCTAACACTTCCCTAAGATGTAGGGCATGCTCTTCTTCACTCTTAGAAAAGACTAAGATGTCATCCACAAAGACCACCACGAACTTATTAAGGTACTCCCTGAACACCCTACTCATCAAATCTACAAAGTATGCAGGGGCGTTCGTCAAACCAAATGGCATCACAAGCCACTCATAGAAACCATCCGGAGTCCTAAAGGCAGTCTTGTCTATGCTATCCTCAGCCACTCTCAACTGATGAAACCCCGTGGCCAAGTCCAACTGCGAAAACACTAAGGCGCCAACCAACTGATCAAAGAGATCATCAATCCTCGGCAATGGGTGTCTATTCTTCTTTGTGAGCTTGTTGAGTTCTCTATAGTCTACACAAAGTCTGAGGGACCTATCCGCCTTCGTGGCAAAAACTACTGGAGCACCCCACTCCGATATACTTCGTCTTATGAACCCCTTCTCAAGCAACTCCCCTACTTGCTTATGGAGTTCCCTCATCTCTCGAGGAGCCATGTGGCGCACTGGTAAAGATGCTGGTTTAGCATTGTCCACCAGATACATTCAGAAGTCTATCTCCCGCTTCGGAGGTAAGCCCTTCACCTCCTCAAACACATCCGAGTATTCCCGGACCACTCTAACAGATCGCAAACTCTCGACCGAAGCGTCAAGCGATTCAAGATAACTTAGCATAACAGAATCCATGGGATTACAAGAGATCTCGAGAGTGTTACCCAAGCGGGTCATGAGCCTAACAACTCTCCTTTCACAATCAAGAACGGCACCATTACTGGATAACCAGTCCATGCCCAAAATCAACCCATAGCCCGTGAAGCCCAAAACAAAAGCATCACATCTAAACTCAACGCTAAGTATAGAAATCTTCAAACCCAAACATATCATGGACAAATAAGTGGAGCCCCCAATTGGGTTTGAAAAAACCAAGGGATCATCTACTAGACTGGTGTCTAAGTGCAGTGACTCAACTAATGATGATGAGATAAACGAATGCGATGCGCCAGAGTCAAACAAAGTACGGACATGATGATCAAACAGAAAAACCAAACTTTCAACGGAAATAGTTCTACCTCTTTCCTGAATCGGTGGAACCGCGAGAGCCTGAACTTGCCCCCTTGCCTGACCTGGTGCCATAAGAGCTTGCACCTGTCCTCCTGAGGTAGATCCCGTCCTTTGCCCCTTCTTAGGGCAGTCCTTCACTAGATGCCCTGCTTCACCACAGTGGAAGTAGCCAGTATTCTTCTTCTTCCGACAATCTTTGCTTAGGTGGCCTGGTGTCCCGCAATTGAAGCACTTCTTCTTTCCCTTGCCACCGTTGCCTTTCCCACCCTTGTTTTGCTGTTGCTGTTGAGGTCTCTTCTGATCTCCTTTCTTCTCGGGTGCCTTATTAGCATTGGGACCCTTCTCTTCCTCATGCATGAGTGCCATGTCTACTAGCTTCTCAAAGGTGGCCCCCATAGGGATGTGAGTCATAGCCAATCCATGCATCGGTTCATTCAAGCCCTTAACGAACCTCAAAGCTTTCTTCTCTGGTGTATTCACCATGTCTATGACAAACCTTGCCAATTGATTAAACTTATTGACATATTCCTTCAATGATAGGTTTCCTTGCTTTAGAGTCAAGAACCTTTCCATATACAAGTTTTCCTCCGCCCTTGAGAGAAACTTTGCCACAAACCTTTGCCTGTAATCCGCCCACGAGTCAACAGGGCGCTCTCCATTAGTGATCTCCCACCAGAATGAGGTCTCTCCCTTCATTAACCAAGCAGCTAACTTGACTTTCTTTCCTTCTTCCATCTCAAAGATATCTATCAACTCTTCCACCTACTTAAGCCAATCCCTAGCTTCCACAAAAGTTTCTGATCCTTGAAAAGGTTTCCCTCCCATAGCCTTAAATTCCTTGCAAGTCTTAGCAAAAGTATCCGTGCGAGGAGGAAGAGGGGGAAGATCGGGTGCTACTGTTGGTGGAGGAACATTTGTTGGACCCGCAGTGGCGGCCCTAGCCTCCATCAACCTCCTATACCATACTGGTATCGCTACACCCTCCGGAAATTTAAGATCTTCAGCCATGCTGAAACAAAAAAGGAAAGATTCAAAACGGAGAATTCGAACGATAAAGATATGGCTATCGGGGATTATGCTTTTCTTTCAAAACCTTTTCTCTTAAAAGACATGTTTTTGAAAATACTTATTCCAAAAATGTTTCTAGAAAAATAATTTTCTAAAAATTTTATCTGCTCCGGTAACCTTCAGCTCTGATACCACGTGTAACACCCCACTCCCGTTAAGGTCACTCACTAAGGGAATGCCTTAACTTCGGTGGAGTATTTTAAGTGAATATAGAACAGAAAAATTACAACAAGACAGATATAAATAATACTTGAAATCTAAAACATCATTTCATTGCAGCAGAAGATAAACATGTTTGGTTACATATCGAAACCAACTAAAACAAGAGTCAAGTACTAAATATCCATCCTGTTAAAACATAAGTACATAATACCACTACATAACTAATAGCCATAATAGAAAAGATAAGCTAGGCTTTACATCACGGTCCAAGCTCCAAAAGATAGATAAAGAAATCTGATCAAAGTCCACTAGTGCTAGGCCCACTCTGAGAACCTGAGGGTTGGGAAAAAGATAAAAACAACGAGGTCATACATAAGTCTAAGTGAGCCCTATAACTTTAACAATACAATCATTGAAGTAATTAGGGTATGATATAAACTTGGTACGGTGATGACTGGGGATAAATGACTACACTAAGCAGACAACTAGACATAGGATGAACTAAGATAACGGTAAAGACGCATCTACCCACCCAAGGGTAATTACTAACTGCACCACACCAGTCATTCCTACTTAAAGGTTGATCCCACCCAAGGACTTAGAAAATATAACTAGTAGTTTCGTGTACCCCTAGCTGACTACATAGGTGCCGTCTGCCCCTATCTCCACTAGGTGTACCCACTACTCCCCAAGAGATCGGCTCCCTACCGTAGATACCCGTGCTGGCCCCACAGTGGGGTGTATCACTCCCCAAAGTGGCAACCCGATACAACCAACGGTGCACGGCTTATACCTACACGATGCAACAACGTCTTACCTACCAGCCCGGGTCCACACACGCATATGAAAACCGTTGGACTTGCGTTGCCACCGCTAACCCGTTTTGGCCTCTTATAGTCAAGCCCAGTACGCGTGTCCCGTCCTCGACATGGGTCGAGCCCAATAAGATACATATGGGTTACTGGTTGAAATGGGCCCCCACAAGCTACCCACCTAAGCTTGTCCCTTTTTCTAGTGCATCCCACTTAACCCTTTAATCATGTTTAATTGCATGTTTCCACTTGGTTAAGTATTCTAATCGTATTTTCTATTGCCACCCAAGGCAACCCACTAGATTTCCACATGCCACCCAAGGCACTTACTTGATTTCCACATGCCAGCTAAGGCACCCACTTAACCCCTCATTCCCCAATGCATGCTTATCTGGTTAAGTGTTTTTTAATTGATTAAGAACGTAACCGTTGTAAAGACCTCTCACATTAGACTATCTTTTATGGCAGCTGGATTTGCCGGTCGGGTCCGGGCAGCCTTACGCCATAACCGAGTCTAACCTCGTGTCTTTACACTTGTCACGTATTTAGTTTATGCCTAAGACCTCCCACATTGGGCCAATCATTTGTAGCCGCTGGATTTGCCGGTCGGTTCCGGGCAGTCTTATGCTACAAAAGGGTCCAACCTCGTGTCTTAGTCGATTAATTACACCTAATTAATCACCCCCATAATTTGTATTAATTATCCCTAATTAATTACAAATATACCGATGTACATAATTGACTCAATTATTTCCATCCACTTTATGGTATGCTTAATCATACCAACTTCACACCATTTCATTAACATGAATATTAACCCCATCGTTCCCCACACAATTCGCTAACATGACATACTTAAAAGGGAAGATTCATCACAAATACAATGAGTTCAACTTGCATAACATTAGCATCAACATGGGTTTAAAAGGTGTCAACATGCATATAGCATCAAACCCAACTAGCATAAATAATCAACCCAAACTTGCATGAATCGCATATGTCATAAAGAGGGTAACTTGCATAAGCTACTTATGTCATACAAAGGGGTAAACTTGCATATGTATGTATGACATACAAAGGGGTTAACTTGCATATGTATGCATATCATACAAAGGTGTAAACTTGCACATGTTACTTGCATATAATCAAACACCAAACTTGCATAACATGTCATATATGAACTTGCATATAATCAAACACTAAACTTGCATAACATGTCATATATGAACTTGCATATAATCAAACACCAAACTTGCATAACATGGTGTCATAATGGATCAATGTTTATCATAGCGATTTGCATAACTAGCATCATGAACACATAGCCTAAAACTTGCATAACTTGCATAACATCATGATCATATAGCATACAACTTGCATAACTTGCATAGCATCATGAACATATAGCATATGACTTGCATAACTTGCATAACATCATGAACATATAGCATATGACTTGCATAACTTGCATAACATCATGAACACATAGCATATGATAACATAACTTGCATTGATCCACATTCATAGCCATAACCTCATTATATCCTATCATAATCATTTCAACAATTGGTCATTAAGGCTATAGTACTCACAACTTGTTGATTAGCACTCCTATGAAGAAGATTAAGTTGCTAGAGTTGATTAGAAGTTGATTTGAGAAGCTATCTTCCTCTTTAATTTGTTGGTGGCTCCTTCTAGTTGCATTTTGACGGCATAACGACGTTATCTCCAATTTTAGTATGAATTAGTGTAGTCTTAAGGTGTATTTATAGATTAGTTAAGTGTTTTAGGCCATTAGATTAACCCTAAATCAGATTAGAGCCGTCAGATCTCGTCACTAGCCACCAACCATAGCCCAAATCCCAAATCAGTGCACCCAGGCAAAACTGGCCGACAGGGGGGGTCGACCCCTGGGTCGACACATGGTAGACCCCATGGGGGGGGGGTGACACCCTCTGTCTGGCGGGAATTTTCCCACCTCTTCTGAAACTTGAAATCTGAATATTTTAAATCTGTTTTGAATTTTCTGAAAACTTCTTCGGGCCTTAACTGGGTCATACGGACTCCGATTTTCGAAAACTCGGACTCTATTTCGCGTATTTTTCCGAGACGAACGCAATGGCATAGCCCGTTTCCCCTGATTCAGATTTTAAAATTTAATTCTGCCCTGATTTATATTATAACAAGTTATTCAACATACGGGGTGTTACACACTTACTCTAAATTGCATGTTTACTTTTCAGCAGTATCACGTGTAACACCCCGTGAATTCTATAACATTAAGATTCAAAAATTAAAGTATAATTAATTCTAAAAGAAATAATTAAGGGAAACGGGTTACGCCATTGTGTTCGTCTCGGAATTCTGCTTGAGATAGAGTCCGAGTTTGCGCGAATCGGACTCCATATGAAGGAGTTATGGCCTTCGGAGGTTTCATAATCAAATTTAAATTCAAACAGCTCAGTTTAATTTCAAATTTTCGAATTTCAGGTTCAAGCTGGGCTGGGCGGAAAAATTCCCGCCCAGAGACCAGGTCGACCATGGAGTCGACCTGGTCACCCCAGGTTAACCATGGTGTCGACCTGGTCCCCCCCAGGTCGACCATAGTGTTGACCTGGGTGTCGACCTGCCTGGTCGACCTGGCTGGCCAGGTCTGGCTCTGGCTCGAATTTCTGAGGCTTTGTGTGTCACTAGGGCTGTCGTGTCACCTCTTGATTGGCTCTCTGAACTTTGAATGGCCTAGATTCCTCCTATCTTCATCTGACGGCTCAAAACAACTTAAAAATCTATAAATATACCCTAAGTCTCAACTGAAAATTCACATAAAAAAATGAGAAAGGAGTCGTCATGCTGCTAGGGAGGAATTAAACATAGCCGTCAAGAGCAAAGCCTAGAGACGAATCAAACTAAGAAGAAGATTAAAGTTTAAATAAAAAATTATCAACGCAACATTAGTCTACCCAAAGGAGAGCATCTCAATTTCAGAATTCAGAATCCAGAATTCAAGATTCTGCATTCGTTGTAAGTATAGTGACCTTTCAGAATATAAATAAGAATTGTGATGTGATTCGATGTAAATGAAAATAGAATTGTGTTATTGTATTGTATAAATTCTATGTATTGAAATGGTTCTATCATGACTTGTGTATTGACATTTGTGGCACAAATTGATTGATGCAAGCCTATTGAACAATTGTATGTGAAAACAATGACACTTGCAAGTTTGTGGCAAAAATTAGAAATTGATCCCTTTATGTATATGCCGATGGCATGAACTATGTATATTCCCTTAGTCTAAATTAGAATTTATGTAAACATGATTTAGACTTGAAACCTTTTATGCCTACATGACCCAAAACCTATGATATCATTTTCATGTCTAATTGCAAGTATAATTGGTTCTATGTTAAGCATCGTTTGGGTTTCATAAATTATGCAAGTTCATGTTTATTTGCAAATATAATTGGATCTATGTTAAGTATCGTTTGGGTTTCAAAAACTATGCAAGTTCATGTTGAAATAAGCTATGTGATTAGATGTTAAAATTGGACATTTTGGTGAATATACAACATGCTAGTTTTGTGTTTGACATTATGCCAAGTTAAACATGTTTAAACACAAGTTTGTATTAGCCTAATCCATGCCATTTCATATGTCACCTACTTTGTTATACTTTGGTTTTAATGCAAGTTCACATGACCCATCATTTATGTTAGTATCGCTAAATTGCAAGTTCATGCGCCACACACCCTTATATGTTGTAAAATATTACATGTTCTTGATTTCCCCTTGTCTTACGCTTATAAAGTTGGGCTGAATTGTGTCGAGCCCAACATTTGTTATAACGTTGCGAACGTATAAACGGGGGTAATAACGTTGGGTGCAAAACATGAAAATATATGTTGGCATGTTTGGCACAAGCCAATAACAATGACATTTAAACGATATAAATTGTTATACCCAAAAATAAAAGATATGACATTTACATATATAATAATAAAATATGTAGATTTAGAAAACACGATATGCTTAACCCGAGGTTGGATTGAGCTATGATGTAAACCTGCCCGGAACCGCCCGGCTGTCCAGTAGTCACAACAATACCTATCCAATGTGGGTGGTTATGCATTGAGCCCAATAAAGACCCAAGGTTATACTGAGCTACGGTGTAAACCTGCCCGGAACCGACCGGCATATCCAGTAACCGTAGCAATACCTGTCTAATGTGAGTGGTCCGGTGCTCCTAAGAGGCTAAGGACAGGTAGTAGGGTTAAGTCAATTATAACACTTAACCAAATTCAACATGTTAACAAGAATTGATGGGTGGGGGTTAGGTAAATACAGACACTTAACCACTTAACATGTTTGACTAGAAAATCCTGGTAACGAGAGACCCGTTTCAGCAGTAACCCAATTTAGGTATCAACGGTACCCTGAAACTAGGCAGGGTGGGGCACGATTACTGGGCTGATTGTAAGCGGTCAAACGACGGCGGTGGGTGCACAGTGCAGGTCTAACGGGGTGCGGGCGTGCACACACTTCGGAGCAGACAACCAGGGCACTGGGGACACCAGTAGTATATCCTATGCCTTCTAGAATTTGTGTCGGGGCCGCCACCATGGGTCTTGATACACCCCATGGTGGGACTAGCATAGGTATCTACAATTCTTGGGGGCCGTATGACACATGTTAACGCGAGTAGGAGCCGATCTTTAATAAAGTTGGGGATCGCTTTACCCTCACCATGGGGTGCCAGTTAGAGTAAACTCAAATAGATGCAGAGATATAGTATGGGTGTGATAGTACATTCGACACTCCCTTAGCTTGTGACACCATCCTATTTTCAGTATATATCTATCATGCCCTTTTCTTATTCACATACTGAAGAGTTACTAGATTTACTCAGGCTTTATGTCTGACCCTATTTTCTTTTCGTCTTCTTTTCTTTCGTCTCCCCCCCAGGTCCACAGGGAGGAAACAGCTCAGCTCAGTCAGGCTCTGTTCAAGCTCCAAGAACGTAGATGTATGATTTGGGTCTCTTTTGCTCGGACTATGGATTTGGATATCACTATGGGGATTTTTGTCACTTTATTTATGTTTTATACTTCTTTAATAATCAAGGCAGTTATGATGTTGTAATGATAGAAGTATTTTGAGACAAATATGGAATGTTTTGTTTTGAACACATATTGATGCAATAAAAGTCTGTTGGTTTTTGCTGTTTAAAATATGTGTATTTATATCTGTCTTGAGTTTATTGTGGCTTTTACTTATAAACCTCCACCAAAATTAAGGCATTCCCTTTGTGAGTGACCTTAATGGAGGTGGGGTGTTTCACTTGGTATCAGAGCCTAGGTTTACCAGACAAGATAAAAGTTTTTGAAATTGTTTTCAAAAAAAAAAAAGTTTAAAGAAGCATTTTTCAAGAAAAAGTGTTATAAAAGACAAAATACCCCAAAGCCATATACACTATCTCTCTCTATCCTTTGTTTTGAATCTTTCCTTTCAGTTTCAGCATGTCTGGAGACCTTAACCTCCCGGAAGGAGTGCCAATTCCCGGCTGGTTTAGGAGGTACTTAGAAGCAAGGGCCAATGGCGCGGGCCCAGCAGACATCCCTCCTCCAGTGGTCGCGGTTCCTCCTCCTCCTCCTCCTCGTGGAAATGCCTTCGCAAAAACATGTAGAGATTTTAAGGCAATGGGTGGAAAAGGCTTTTATGGGACAAAATCCTTTGTAGGGGCAAGAAACTGGCTAAAGGAGACTGAGGATCTGTTTGTCATCTTTGGGGTTGATGACAGGCAAAAGATACAACTAGCGGTATGGTTGCTTAAGGATGAAGCTTCCTATTGGTGGGAAGTTACCAATGGTCAGAGGGCGGTGGAAACATGGGAAGATTTCAGGACAAGGTTTGAAATGAAATTTCTCTCCCAAGCTGAAAGAAGCCTGCAAATGGAGAAGTTTCTAACTCTGAAACAGGGGAGCATGACGATCAGGGAATATGTTAATCAGTTTAATCAGCTGGCCAGGTTTGGGTTAGACTTAGTAAACACCCAACACAAGAAGGCGCTTCGCTTCGTCAAAGGTTTGAATGAGCCTCTACACAACCTTGCCATGACCCATGTATCCACGAGAGCGACTTATGAAAGCTTGGTGGACATGGCATGGCTACACGAGGAAGACCACGACAAGAAAGAAACTAAGGTGGAAGAGAAGAAAGAGGGTCTACAAGCAAAGAAAACAGACTTCAAGAAAGGAGGGAAGAACAATAAGCCCCGTGAGAAGAGAAGGTGCAATTTCTGTGGCATTATGGGCCATATATCAAAAGATTGCCGAAAAAGAAAGGCGAAGATGGGTGGTTGCTTCCATTGTGGAGAGACTGGGCACCAAGCTAAGGACTGCCCAAAGAAGAAAGGGCAGGGACAGAAAGCTGGATCCACTTCAGGGGGTCAGGTTCATGCGCTAGTGGCACCTCAGCAAGAACGAGGTAGTAATATTTCTGTAGAAAGTGTAGTCTATCTTTATGATCATCCAGTTCGTACACTTTTTGACTCTGGCGCATCGCACTCTTTTATTTCCTCTGCCTTAGTAGAATCTATGCATCTAGACACTAGTATGGTAGAAGATCCCTTAGTAGTTTCAAATCCAATTGGGGGCTCTGCTTACTTGTCAATGGTTTGTTTGGGTTTGAAAATCTCTATTCTCAGCGTTGAGTTTAGTTGTGATGCCTTTGTCTTAGACTTCTCGGGATATGGTTTGATCTTAGGCATGGACTGGTTATCCAGTAATAGTGCCATCCTTGATTGTGAGAAAAGAGTAGTTAGGCTCTTGACTCGGCTTGGTAACACTCTAGAAATTTCTTGTAATCCCTTGAATGCTGTTATGCTTAGTTATCTAGAGTCGCTTGATGCTTCTGATGAAAATTTACAATCGGTTAGAGTAGTCCAGGAATATCCGAATGTCTTTGAGGAGGTGAAAGGCTTACCTCCGAGGCAGGAAATAGACTTCTGCATATATCTTGTGGATAACACAAAGCCTGTAGCTTTACCTGTCAGACACATGGCTCCAAGGGAGAGAAAGGAGCTCAGTAAGCAGGTTAAAGAACTTCTCGAAAAAGGGTTCATTAGACGGAGCATTTCGGAATGGGGTGCTCCAGTGGTGTTCGCAACCAAAGCGGACGGTTCGCTTCGCCTTTGCGTCGACTATAGGGAGTCAAACAAATTGACCAAGAAAAATAGGCACCCTCTTCCCCGAATCGACGATTTGTTTGATCAGCTTGTAGGTGCAACGGTCTTCTCCCAACTTGATCTGGCAACTGGGTTCCATCAGCTAAGAGTAGCTGAAGATAGTATTGATAAAACGGCGTTCAGAACCCTAGACGGTTTCTTCGAGTGGCTTGTCATGCCTTTCGGTTTGACAAATGCACCCGCTTATTTCGTAGACCTAATGAGTAGGGTGTTCAGAGAATTCCTCAACAAATTTGTGGTTGTCTTCGTAGATGATATCTTAATCTTCTCAAAGAATGAGGAAAAGCATGCCTAGCATCTGAAAGAAATCATGGAAACTCTTCGAGCTCATCAACTAAAAGCCAAATTCTCCAAGTGTCACTTCTGGAGAAAAGAAGTATGATTTCTGGGGCATATAGTGTCCAAAGAAGGGTTGGCCGTGGACCCCGCGAAAGTGGTGGCAGTGCAAGATTGGAAAACACCAAGAAATGCAACCGAAGTTCGAAGCTTTCTTGGGCTAGCCGGTTTTTACCGAAAGTTTATTAGGGATTTCGCAAAGATCTCGACCCCACTCACAATGCTAACAAAGAAGAATCTGGCGTTCACTTGGGATTTGGACTGCGAGTTTTCTTTCCAATGATTAAAAAGGGCTCTCACAACAGTCCCAGTTCTGACTTTGCCAGATGGAAGAAAAATGTTAACGGTATACACGGATGCATGTGGAACGGGACTAGGCGCTGTTCTAATGCAAGAGGAAAGGATAGTAGCTTATGGCGGAAGACAATTTAAAGTTCAAGAAAAGAACTACCCAACCCACGATCTTGAGTTAGCAGCCATCGTCTTTGCGCTTAAGTCTTGGCGCCATTATCTCCTAGGTGAGAAGTTCGAATTATACACTGACCATAAATCATTGAAATATCTCTTCTCGCAGAAGGACCTTAACTTGAGGCAGCAAAGATGGATGGAGTTTCTTGCCTCGTATGACTTTGAAATTTCCTATACTCCTGGCAAAGGCAACGTAGTAGTAGACGCGTTGAGCCAAAAGAAACTGGCCTTATGCCCTCTCTTTGTGGAAAGGCAAAGCTTGGAGTATATAGCTAGTTTTAACTTTAGGCCCTCCTCAGATTTTGTACCGGGTTTGCTAGCATCTCTCGAAGTACGCCCTACTCTCTTGGACTCAATAGGGGCTGCACAACGTGAAGACCCTCAGCTCGTCGATGTGATTGATAAACTTATTAGGGGTGAGACTTCCAGTCACCTCAGTAGGTACGCCATCGATGATAAGGGTTGGCTGAGGCGAGATGGAAGATTATGCGTCCCACAAGCAAGGGAGTTGACAAAGAAGGTTCTCGAAGAAGCGCATCATTCCAAAGATGACTATACACCCTGGCGGTGATAAGATGCACAAGGATATAAAAAGGACTTTCTTTTGGAACAGCATGAAGCAAGATGTGGCAGATTTCGTTTCTAAGTGCATGACCTGCCAACGGGTCAAGGAGGAACAGAAGAAGCCTGGGGGACTACTTCATCCTTTAGAGGTCCCACAGTGGAAGTGGGAAAGCATTTCAATGGACTTCATTGATGGACTGCGTAGGTCGAGAAGAGGCAACACTAGCATTTGGGTAATTGTATACCTTCCTATGAGCCATGCTTTTATTGCTCATTTCAGTAGCTAAAAGATAATACAAAAAACAATTATTATAGTTTTGAATTTAGCACTTAGGCAATTTAGTGTAACATTTTCTATATACCTACTGAGAAAAGTTTGAAATCTCCTTCATGCTGACAGGATTCTACCTCAAGATCAAACTTTGTACTTGGGCAAGACGAAGTTTAAACCGTTGACTTATTTAATACATCTCACTAAGGCATTAAAATTTCTACATGAGATCTAGGCCGACTTAACTGTCCAACATTTTATTTGTAATCCAAGACTTGAAACCTCATTACTGAGCTAAGATACATGATAAACTTAAGATGAAAATTGTTTTAGTCGAAGATGACTACAAGCTAAAATACTAAATATAATGGTAGCTAGCCTAAGCACTTAAAAAAAGGTCACCTTAAATAAGATTTGAGAACATCAACACAAAAAACTAAAACAGAAAATTAATCTGCATATTCATATGCATTCATATTGAGCAAGAAGATGTTTATGTCAAGTTTTCCTAAAATTTGGGTAAGAATTCATAATCTTGGAGCAAAGTTTTATCCATTGAATTATTTTATTTTATTTTATTTTTGAAAATAATCATTGTATGATGTGTGTGTGTATATGTAAGTATGTATGTATGTACGTACATATTAGAAACATGCTATAAATGTTTCCCCGTATATATTTGCTACCATTTCCCACATTACCCTTCTATAAATTAATTTTACAACATAATTAACATGTGTGAATTACCTTTTCAAGTTCATTCACAAGGAGGCTGCACATTCCTTGGTGCCTATAAGAGATAACTCGGTAACTTTGTTTCCATAGACTTTGAGAAACAAATATGGATACAGATAAGAATATATCAAAATACATAAATTTAGTAGGTCTAAAGAATAATATGCAGTGCATGTATAAGAGATATAACAAAACCAACAGAAAATACCTGAAAGATGCCACCGAAATTTGGTCATCTCCTTTTTCTAGAAGCATGGCATAAAATCGATAAAAATTCATTCTTTTTATCTCATATCTATAATACAAAACACCAACAAGTACATGCATAATTAATAAAGTTAAATTCTAGGAAATAAACTGTAGATGTGCAACAGCTAACGTGATCAATATACCTATAAAGATGAAAACCAAACATATTTTAACATAATGATGAAAACCAAACACATAAAACTGTAAACCATACAATGATGCAAACCGAAATCGTGAAAATAACTCATAGAAATTAGTTGACTGGTAATGTACAAAACTGCAATATACCTATAAAGATATAAAGTCGCAGTTAAAAGGCCAATCTATAAAACAAACACTGCTAAATAGTAGAAAACCAATTTATTTACTCGGTTCACATTATTAGCCTTTGAAATATCATAACTTGGTAGGACACCTAAAAAATTTAGGACTCAAGAAATTTTAATCATAACAGGAACCTAATCACTCCGGAAAAATTTAGGATTACATGACAGATTCCATAAATTAAAACACTGAACTTATCCCTCTTATTAAAGTCTTGTTACATAACCAATTGTAAAATGGGGGGAAAACACTGAATTTATCCCATATATTAGGTTACCTTAATGCAGTCTAGCCTATGTACATGCTTGTAGCTTACATACATGATTGGCTCAGCATTCGTTTAATCCAGCCCCATGTATAGGTAGCATGTATTCTCAGGCTGAAGAAAAATTCATATGCTGCTGCAACTTAAAAAAAATGTTCTCAATACATGACCAAAACAATAGGAATTTCGTTATGTTCACAACACAGATATCTAGCTAGATAAGAGAAAAGGCTCCCTGCTTAAATCGTGTGTTATCTATCACATATACAATTAGAAAGCAAAGAATCAATAGAAATTGTTAATGATTTACTTCCAATCGCAGAAATAAAAGCACTAGCAGCAATATATGGAATCTCAAACTGAAAGGAAGAACTTGTTTTTGAAGGATACAATTATTAGTGACATGATAATCAACTAATCCAATAAATTAATTGATCACTGTTATCATGTATATCTACCAATTTACATTAAACCCAACGGGTCATGGTAAGAGGACAAAGTGAGGCCAATTTACAAGGATTAAAGATCGCTATATATATATATGTTACAAAACACTTGGTAATTTCTAAATCTAGACTTTATATCTGACAGATAACAATATATGTTAACATGTTTTGCTTTCCATGAAGACTGGTTGTACATCAACTCCTAAACTTCGCAAGCACATTTCCAAAAACCGATTGCAAAGGAATAACCCATACTGCTATAGCATGACATATGACTATCCTCTACCACTAAGCATAAACAATCTCAAACTTGTTCGATATAATTTTCATTAAATGGAAAGTCAGATCATGGAAAATGGAACATTTAAGAAAATCGTTTTTGATTCTGTTCATTTATTTGAATCAAAAACTTAAAATTTTCATTTGAAAAGATAACCAAATATCACCTGAAAAGTGATTTTTCTGCCCCCGAAATCTGAAGCGTAGAAGCAGAGCATTTGGCCAAATTTGATTTTCTTCTAATTTTTGCTGCTATTACATTCCTTATTTATCAAAACATTCATGTCCTAAATAACACATTACTCACAGAATTTGTCTACGCGTCTAGTTGCGGTAAAAACCATCAACATGAAATGTAATACAATAAGCCCATATAGTATAGTAAAATAAAGTTGTGTCAGGACTTAACAATTTTTTGTTAGAACCACTTTCATCACCGAAATTTAATAGGTCTTTGTTTTGCCTCTTCTAACCTAAGGGAAAAATCAGTTCTACAAAGGTTGCCCCCTTTATTACTCAATAATAAGTTTTCTTTGCCGAAGAGAACAGATTTAGAATCGAAGTGTCATATTAAAATTTCGGTTTCCAAAATCATATTAGTTGACCAAATGTAATCATATTGATAGTAAAATAGGTAAGGGAATAAATGATTCGAACCTAATCAAATGCAACAACTACACTTTCATATTGATAGTAAAACAGGTAAGGAATGTGAAACCCCACCTCTATATGAAATTGCATTCTCCACTTCTGTGTTGCTACAACTCAACGCCGCACCACCTCATCTTGAATCGTATCTCATCAAAATTTTCCAAACGATGATTTTCACCAAGTAGTACAAAACAATCGAGATAAAATGGATAATTTTCATCGCTGCAGAAAAAAATTAAACTTTGCGATACACGAATTGGGAGTTCGTAGAGAAATAAATTTAAAGAAAGTATAAATTAAATTATCGAAATAAATTACCTGTTACAAATACTTCTGGGCTTGGAGGTTTTTCTTTGTTTCTGATTGAATCGCGATTTTGGTCAGGAGGAGAAGAAAGCGTAAGAGAGAACGAGTTTTGAAATGAGAATTTTGTAGATCCAAGAATATGTGGTTGCGAAGACAAATTTGTATAAGCAATGAGTGATTTAAATCTGGAAAGTCAGATCCGAAAAATCGAATGGAGAAAGAAAACAATAGTAATTTGGAAACCAAAATTTTTGAGAATGGTTTGGGAGAGAAACGTGAGATATTTGTGCCGAAATATATTGGCACAGACAATTTGATTTTAGCCCTCTTACGGTAGACAAACCTCCCTAACGGTCGGTTTGATTACTTCAGATAGTTGGCATGAATGGTCCGATCTCCGAACATATCAACTAGCCACCAAAAAACAACCAACTAGAAAATAAGAGGTAAATTTCTCGTACACTCAGGTTGACATAAAAGCAGTTACAGAATTAATGAAACTCCACATATGAAGAAATAAGAAAGTGTATGCAACAAAAATAAAATTATGAATATCGAAATTGCATATTATAAGAGCGCATGAGCTAAAGTAGAGGTAAATCTATATTAATCTAAATAAATATTTCGGAGTACATTCTTAAGTTAAGAAAGGTATTGCTATTTTTTTTATACTCATGTATATTACTGTTGCAACATGGTTATCAATTCAGTCATAGAGAGTTCCAAAAGCTGAATGTTTATGGTCTACCATATATGTGAAGCATCCAAAGTAACTTCTTTTACAGGAGGTGTCATGAAATGGAGAGAGAAACGTTGATTGTAATGTTAGAAGAAAATAGCCAAACGGGAGGAGAAAATACTGGAAGAAACAAAAGAAGAGAAAGTGATTCGATGTAGGATCCAAATATTACAAGACTGAATAATTTTTCATAACTTACCTTATGCATCTTTACAAGAACATGCAAACGATATGGAAACTATTTGTTGCTATAAAACTTCAAGCAAAACTATTGTAACAATCAACCAAAGATCCTAACACAAATTTCTCTCAATGCTACATAAATAATGGATATTGCAACATTCAACCGAGGAACATATGCTAAAATTAGAAGTTAAAGTAACTTACTTAGAATCTACTGAAAGGTAAACAAAATCATAAGCAGACAAGTGATCTTCTCCTCCACCACTAATATGTTCACTGCATTGCATGTGGATCTCATCAAGCGAGTCCAACAACAACTTACGAGTGCAAATGTTCATCTAACCAATTAACTCAATATTCATAGGTTCTTCTTTATATTCAATTATTTAAATCAAAAATGTAATTACCTATACTTATTTGGAACATTTATAGACTAATACCGAATCAGAAATGTAATTAAATTGACAGTATTATCAATTTTGAACAGGTGAAGAAACTAAATTTTGGATATGGTTGACTAATTCAACTATTTATTTGATTTATCTAATCAACATTTAATGAAAAATGGTTAGGTTTTAAGAATGTTTCTCGTAAACTGTATCTTGGTTATCCAAAATGAGCAAGATGTGCGTCATTCCCAAAGAGTTAACAGCCTACCAGGTTCAATACGTCTACCCAAAGCCATGATCCAAAATATAAGAGCATACAGTTTTTTATTTCTCATTTGTCATTAAACATTAACAGTAAAAATATTTTTGTTTGTACTCAACAATATAACCCCAATAAACATGCATTAAACAGTAATTAGGGAAAAAAACATAAACCTGAAAAGGTTAAATATTTGGACAGAAGCTCCGCTCGGTGAGGCAATGGTCTAAGGAGTCAGAGTGGATGCCTATACCAAATAAGGAATTCCAGATTAGAAAAATTAAGAATTATTTTTTGAGTTTCACTAGCTTCCTTCCTTGCACTTCTCTTTGAGGATCTAATGGCAAGGATGCACATTCAAGAACTTCTAAAGCAGCAGAAAGGACACTTTTACCAGCTAACCTTGGCGCCAAATCTTCAGGACATGTCTTGCATTCGACTTTAAGCTGGCATCATAGTTTCAAACACATTGATAACCATACATGCAATGTAATTTGCAAAGAGAAAATAGTAACTTATTCCCCTACTATTCTACCTTACTCTTAGATGCACAAATGATTCGAAGAGCGGCACCGTGGAACATGCTATTTCTAATTCAACCTTTTAGACATATATAACAAGGTTTGTAGTTCCAATCCAATTACCAGAGATTTTGACCGTTCAAGTTTGATTTCAGTAGGGACCAAAACAAAATTAAACCAAAACCTAGCTTAAACTTCATTTTTAGCACCAGTAATGATTTGATCATGTCAAATATCGACATTGCAAATACCTGTATATTGAAATAAATTTAATATTTCCACAGTATATTTTGTATAATGCTAGTATTTGCAAAAAAAAAAAAATAAGTACAAACAAAGAATGTTGCATCGGACAATCTTTTATGAGTATTATTATTAACAATTAATCATTATTTTTTCTTTGTATCTTATTTCTTGATTAAAAGTAAATTACACATTTTGATTTAGTAAATTAAATAAATATATGTGTAACCAAATAAAAAAAATTAGCTAATAAGATATGGAATTGAAAATGAAAATTTTAAAAATCATGAATTAGACCAAAATTTCTAGAATTACTGAAACCAAATCAAGAACATATAAGACCTTTTGTAAAAGCTACAAAAGAAACTAAAAATACTCGTAGTAAGGCTAAGAATAAAAGTAGAGTTATATTCCATATATGAGTCGAAACTACAAATACTCGTAGTAAGGCTAAGAATAAAACCAAATATTCGTAGTAAGTTTGCTAGTACGTAAGGTTCTGGAAAAGGTCAAAATTTATTCCTCTTAAAGGCTTAATATTTAACATTGATATGAGTGTCACTGATAGCACCAACTTATGGTCACATAAATATGAAAGGATGATACCTGGAGCGAAGAACGTTGAACAAAATAGAAGATCTAATAAATCGAATGGTACGATGGAAACTTGAAATGGACTTAATTAATTCTAAACATTGACACGTAACCTATACATAGAAAGATGTACAAGAAAAAAATTATAATTAGGAAATACCAAAACCTCGATGAAACATTGTGCCTGTAGCAAGGTGGGAAAAATTATTAAAATTTATAACAACAGAGGATTGTGTACATTCAAAAAATCAGTTCAATTTTGTCCCAGCATAGCATTTGAGTAACAAAGAATTACTTGCAATTATCTCAACATCTCAAAGGCCTTCTTCTAGATTAATTCTAAACATTGACACGTAGCCTATACACAGAAAGATGTACAGGAAAAAAATTATAATTAGGAAATACCAAAACCTCGGTGAAACATTGTGTCTGTAGTAAGACGGTAAAAATTATTAAAATGTATAACAACAGAGGATCGTGTACATTCAAAAAATCAGTTCCATTTTGTCCCAGCATAGCATTTGAGTAACAAAGAATTACTTGCAATTATCTCAACATCTCAAAGGTCTGCTTCTAGATTACAAATAAATAATGATCAGCTATAACAACTTTGCATATGTTCAGACTTACAGCATTTACATCCCTTTACAAGGACACAAACAAAATTTGGCTACTTTTCTTTTCTTTGAAATAGACTAGATATAGAGACATGATGTGATACATATTTACCAACTTACTAATTGCATCTGAACTCATCTTTGCAAGAGATTGTTTATCACAAAATTGGCAGTATCTTCAAAAATCATATTTCATACGACCCAACAAAAAAGAGGAAAACATGAAAAATACAAACTTTGCAAAAAATATAAGTTTGCTGGTATGTAAGGTTTGGAAATGAAAATTTTATTTGTCATAAAAGCATAGTATTTCACATTGACATGAATATCGCTGATAGCACCATCTTATGGTCACATAAACATGAAAGGATGATACCTGGATCGAAGGACGTTGAACAAAATCAAAGATCTGATAAATTGAATGGTGCGATGGAAACTTGAAATCGTTTGCGGTTTTGGAAGATGGGTTCTTTTGCGATTTAGATGTGAAAATTTATAGAAAATGGGTATACGAGAGAAACGGGAAGAAGGAGGTATACGTGAAGAATTCATGGAGAAGGAATAGGGATACGAGAAAATCAGGGCAACGCGAAGAAAAAGAATAGATAGAAAGAATTCGTATTTAAGGAAAATGCAGATCTGAGGAAGAGAAAGAAGGAAACGACGGAGACAAGATTATTGTTGAGCGAAAATTAAGGCTTAATTTATTGGCTTAGACAATTTGGTTTTGGCTCTTGCAGTAGGGAAACCTCCCTAACGGTCGGTTTGATAATGATGATAACTAAAAGACAAACTGCCACTAACACCACCCTTTCTATATTCTAGCTTTAACTTTGAGATCATCCAACCTAACATGTGTTGTTAAGAGGATGGGTCAAAACAACAAGTTTTGATGAATAAAATCTATAAGTTTAACCATTTCACCTATATCTAGGCAGTATGGATACTATCAAGTGTACGTCTAGGCTATTAACACACAAAAATGATTTTCTCTATTTCTCAAAAAAAAAATTGGAAAGAGGCAGGCAATACAATCACTCAATACTAAGGCAAATCCTATGACCACTTAATACCCGATGGAGAATTTAGCCACTTAGTACCTAACCCCAAGAGGACACCGCAATTATACAATTACTTTTAAAATAGTGCGAGAGATAATATGCATTAAAAACCCAAAATTTAAGAATAATCAATTAACAGATTGTTAAAAGTTAATGTTATGAAAATATAACATTATAATTTAATAAATAAAATTAATAGAAACGTTCGTAGTAATGTCATAAAGGAATAAATAAAGACCAATATTATAGACATGACATTCAAGGATGGAATATTAAATCACAAACGTTAAAGCATTCATTTGAATTTGAAAAGTAACACACATAATAAAAACATAAATAAGAATAAATTTTTAGTAGGTGATAAATTGGATCTCGTATTTATAACCATTGCAAAGATCTTTTCGAGACGATCAGTTTGATGTATAATTTTGATATATTTGGATGTACGGTTTACAAAATATCGACTTAGTAAGTTTAAAAGATACGTACATAAACAATAACTTTTAGGATTGATTGTCAAGAATAATCCAAAATTTAACGTGTCTTCCCATAATAATCCCAAATTTGGATTATTTCTAAATATCCGAAGTTTGGGGGGGTGCCTTCCCATATTAATCACATTTACTTGGGTGGTCGCATATTAATTCGAAGTTTGGGGGTGTCTTCCCATATTGATCCCAAAATAACACGTCGAAAAGTCATCGGAATCATTATGGGAAGAACCCCCCAAACTTCAGATTATTCAGAAATAATCCAAACTTGGGATTATTATGGGAAGACACGTTGAACATCGGATTATTCTTGATAATTGATCCTAACATTTAATGTTCTAATTTTGTGATCAAAAGAGGAGTACTAGTGCATGCGTTTCCTAGATTAAGGGTCCTGAGTTTGATTCCCACCAATGACACATTTTTAAAGTTTATGACGACCAATTTGAAATATGCATGTTCCTAGTGGGAAGTATGTGTGTACGTACATATAAAGTAATGGAAATATATGATCAAAATGTACATATAAGGAAATATTTTATATGTATGAGTGTGGATGCATGCATGTGTAAATATATATATATATATATGTGTATGCATATATATATATATATATATATATGTATGTAAATGTGTGTGTATATAAATATGGAGTATATGTTGAGTAATATTATAACACATGAATTTCATTGGTTGTGAATCAATCGCACATTAATTACATAAATTATGGATTAATTGCACACTAATTAACAAGTTTTTTAAATCCTGGATATATGTATATATGTGTGTGTGTGTGTGTGTAACTTAAATTTTGCATGTTAGGAACTAATTGGGCCTAGATTGATACATAGGACAATCAATATGGTTTAATAGAGTTTTATTTCCTAGAATAATTGGTGACACTTATTTTATAATTTGTGGTGACTTGGCACGTTTTGATTGCCCTATTTTTAAATCTAAGCTGATGAGCATGCTCTGATAGGTCCGATGACACCGTTGGCTCATATTTAATTCATAAATCTAATGGCCCGTGATCTTCAGCTTAACCGATAAATGGACATCCAATCCCCCCTCATTCTTCACAACACCATTCTCTTCTTTGTCTATGCTATTCTTTTATTCTGGAGATAGGCTAAATGCTAGTCTTCTATTTTGGAGACAGGATAAAGGCCAACCTTCTATTTTGGAGACATGCAAACTAAATTTAAATTTGAGGGAAATAGATAGTTTATAAATAAAAAATATTTCTATATATATATATTCTTTGGAGGTGGGTTCTGCCATCGCAATGAGAGAAGAATTTTCTGGTGAGTTTTATAATTATTAAACTTTTGGTATTTTAAAGTAAATAGGTATTAGAATGTTTGTAGTTGTTAACTTAAAATTTTATTTACAGGTCATACAATTTTTGTTCATTTATCTGTAAGTTATTTTACAATATTTCTATCTTTTTCTTACAGATTTTATTTAGTTAATATTTAAAATGTTGTAAGATATCTTCTCAGTCTTTTTCCCCCTTTTTGCATCTATTTTCATTTTTACATTAATTTTTGGTTATGCCCAAAGTGTGCCTAGATTTGCAATATTGGCATATGTATACGATTGGTTTAGACGACTGATTTTGTGTGTCTAATTTTATGTGACTGATTATAATTCTTTATTTTGTGTGCGTTGTATACAATTGATTTAGATGATTAATTTGTACACCAAATTTTATCTAACCGATTATAATACCTTATTTTGCGTGCATTGGAAAATATGATCTAGTTGGAATTATGTAAAAAATGATTTGATAATTTGGAGCTAAATTGACATATAATGTTAAACCTGTAACAGAAAAGGAATTTGGACTGAAAATAGGCAAACTTGATAAGATTTGCAAAATGATTATGGCATAGGTTATGATAGAAAATGAAATATAACATATTTGCATAAGCATGATAGATTGTAAAGACATAAAGAATCATAAGAAACAAATATGGTTTAGATGCAAATATAAATAAACATAGGGTTATTAATAAATGGACAATTATAATTAATGAAATTAAACTTAAAATTATGTTAAGTTCATAAGTCTAAATCTACGATTATTCTATGGTAGCCTTGTGATTAGGAAATTATATGGTGGCCTTGTGATTAAGCATTCTATGGTTATTTTATGGCTACAGTTCCATGGTTGATAGAAAAACAAATAGGCTAAACTAATGTTAAGTTATAAGCCTAATTCTATTGTATGTGTATGGGGATCCTAATCAAAAGGGATTTGGGCCAAGTAGGTTTGTTTGTTGGAGATTCATACCAGTCAGCATACCCTTTTTATCACATACGATCTCATAGGCAAGGGCACACACCATGCTAAACTAAGTAGTAAGATGGTTCAAATAGAGCTGGGTATAGGTGTATTCCGTTGGTTCAATGTCTTTTTGCAATCACTATGGTAATGCTATGTCTTTTTGCTAATGGGTCGGGCATGATTAACCCAAGACCCATAGAGGATATAGGTTATCGCTCTATGGTTTAATAGCTTATTAATGAGTAGTATTAGGAAAATCATCATAATCATATCATGTTATGTAATCGTGATAATCGAATGACTATTACAATAAAATAGGCAATCAAATGAGATAACAATTTACCAAACCTTTGATCTTCGTACATCATTCCTAATGTTCACCTGATAGTTGTGCATATACACATACCCTAAATGACACTAGAACTATTATTCTGCTTATTTCTTTTTATTTACCAATCGTGCTAGCAATTATACCGCTTACTAGACTTTATGTCTGACCCACTCATCTTTCATCCATTTTCTTTCTCCCAGTAGGCTTATAGGATGGCTGTGATTAGTGTGGATTGTTGGATTACTTCTTCTTGGGTACTTATCTTAACTACAGATGTATTCTCATTTTTGTTGTTGTACCTTATTCTAAAATTTGGTTATACCGATCGTTCACTTGAGGGATACCTTTTTATTGTACTATGATTTTTTGACTGAAGTGTACTTTTTCATGAGATGCATGTTTTGTATAAAACTTATCTCATCTAAATAATGTTTTTGTAATGACAAATTTATTAATAAAAATATTTTTTCTACTATTTTTTATATGAATCTTAGTCTGTACGAGTTATTTTTTTGTACCTACAATGCTCGACTTTCCTTAGTATGACTTTAATTGGGAATACTAAGGGATGTGGAGTGTTTCAATGCAGCCACTTATGGCCTAGAAACCAGATGACAACTCGCCATTTACTACCTGGCTACATGTAGCATCTCATATTTTTATGGTCAAATATTTAATTTATTTTTGTTGTTTTAAATGTTGTTTTAAAATTTAAATAACGTGAATTCAATAGTTTTGAATATTTTAATAATATAAACGAACAAAATAATAATTTATTTTCGAAATAGTCGAAAGAAGTTGGATTTGCAATATTGAATGAACTGAGAATATAATTGGGTTTGGTTTTGAATTCGTTTATTAAATGGCGTATAAACGTATAATTTGTAATTTAATTATAAACAAGCATGTAATGTCTCGGTAGTTTGTAATATTATGTTTTGAACTTTAAATGGATGTACATGATCCAATATAAGTTGGAATTCTTCGAAACAAGAAACGTCTGAATCTATTGGATAATAATTTTCTAATGGAAGAAAAAAATCGAGATTTCTTCTTGTAAATTTTGAGTTATATCCAAATCAAAAATTAAAAAGGTCGCTATGAAATTCGTTTATAAACCATAGCAATTTATTTAAATAAATAAAAAGATTTTATTTATTTATTTTGAATTTCAATTTGGCTTGGAATTCAACCCGAGATAATTTAGTTTGAAAATATATGAAATTCTACGCGAATATTTTTGATAATAATAATTTATTATTATTATATTGAGGTATTTTAAAATTGATTTTTTAATTTAAATTGAACCTATAAAAAGAGCTTTTATTCAAATGACCTCAGTTTTCAGCTAAACGAATTTTATTAAGACTATAATGGCTAATTATTGGTAGATTCCAAATTTTGTGTCAATCAGAGTTATTTTGTGAGCATACGAAAATTAAATGTAAATATATTGACCATTTGGACTGAAACCTATGTCGTTTTTGCAAATAGACTTGGTTTTCGATGAAACAAGTTTGAATGGATCCGTAACATCAAATTATAACTAGACATCCATTTTCGTTGTGAATGGAGTTCGTATGTGGTCACATGAATCAATAAACGTCGTATGGAAATGGCGATAGACACAAATAAAATATCATTAGTCATTGTCGATAAAATATCTTCAGTCACCTCAAGATAAATTAATATATCTCTTCGTAATAAATACATAACCCTTAAACCTAATTTTAGCAACAATCTTCCCCGATTCCACTGTAATTTTGCAATTAAGTCCAGATTCACCAAATAATTTAAATCTTTAATATGGAGATGAATTAGTCGAAGCCACGAACTAGAAAGTTGTCGGAAATGGTGTGTTCTACCTACATTCAAAATTTCATGGCCAACCACTGCCTGTAGTGGCCTTAGATTGCGAAGAACAATAAGAAATGAGTTTTGATTTTTTGTGGATTTAGGAGGAGCTAGGGTTGATTTCAGTTAAAGTATCTTAAAGAGATGTTGTAGAGGGGACGTATGGCTACAATATTGGTATTGGTCGAAAGGCTGGTAGTTTCATATGGTGGCCATGATTAGGAGTTGATCTGAGAAGTGTTTTTAAAGATGGGGTATTCGGATTTTGGCGTATAATTCGCCAACTACGGACTTCTAGGTGGGGCACATGAAGGTTGAAGGTGCGCATGGATGTAAAGAGGAGTCCGATGGAGTTTGGCGATGGATGGATGTCGGTCGACGACGAAAACATGGTCCGAACAAGATCAGTTTGAATGAAAATTCTGGGAGATCAGAAGTTCATCAGCATCGAGGACTGTGGGCAACGACGGCGGAAGGAAGTGCAGTGCCAGTGCAGTGTTAGTGGTCGACCCTAGATGGCGGCAACATTTGGCAGTTAGAGACATCAGGTTTTGTTGAAGTAATGAGGATCGGGTTTTTATTCTGAATTTCGAAGAAGAGGATTTGCCGATGGTCAAAACGTGTTTTGGGTCCGGTAAACGATGTGATTACGTAGTTAATTATAGGGAGTAGAGTAAGTTAATTATTTAATTTTAATATATATATATATATAAATCATGATCTTATAATATGTACAACTTTCACACCAGTTTACAGAATTGAACAAAACAAGAGCCAATGAGAACGTATTGATGAAGGCAACGTGATAGAGTTAATTTGGAAAAGATCGGAGCTCACTAGAATTTCATTTAATTTTAAACAAGTGTTTAAAATTATGTGAAACAATGCGAGCCGTCAATCGAAAAAAATAAATGGTGAGTTAACTCTCACGCTTTCTAGAATTCCATGATGTGGTAAAATTCATATAACTTAAATTTATCGTTAATAAATTAATTGGATGATTAGATGCCTGTTGTCTGTTAAATGGTTATTGACGTTTATATTAACGTTGCATTGGATGATTTAATTAAAATATTATTCTGTATGTTGTTATAAAATAATATTATGAGCTGTGATGTAGAGAAGTGCAGGTTGGAGGGATCCAACCAGTTTCCTCAAACAAACTTCATGTTTTCTACTTTTCATGTTATTTATATATAAATTGTTCATCCCAAGTGATGTTATATCCTGTTTGGATGCTAATTATTGATTGGATGTTGATCGTTGAATTTGGATTCAATGATTGTTGTGTTTTTGATCAATAGACGGTATTCGTTAAGTGGTTGTTAGTGAATGGCCTAAATCTATATTTTTAGAGGTTGATTTGTCGTTAGGTGAAATGTCTATGTTTTAAATTATAAACTTTATTTTAAAACTGAGCAGAAGTCTTAAGTTATTTATATAAGGTATTTGGATGGTTTATAAATGTAATTATATTTAAAATTGTATTTTACAAAGAATTATTAAATGATTTATGTTCTTATGTTTATCATAAGAAAGGGAAGACATACATTGACCGAAGGTTAATAATCCAGGATTATGGTTTAAAAAATAATCAATAAAGTGGACTTATATTAAATTAATTATATTTTCAATTAATTTAATAAGGGTATTAAAAGAGAATAACTAGTAAATTAACGGTATTTGAAGTCGACTTGGTCAACGACTCCAATTGGGAATATTATTTAGGGTGCGTTTTTTAGAGGTCCCTATTAGGTTTCAAAATATAAAAAAAACCCGGTCATAAACTTATTATAAATTTAGTCCCTGTTTTACGAAAATTCATAAAAAAAATATTAAAAAAATATAAAAAATCACGTAAATTCGTATTTAAATAAAACATGTACTCGCCCAAAAATTCAGATCATAATAAAATCAAAACATGCATCAAAATCGAAAAAATACAGAAAACAACGAAAAATGCAGTAATCTGCATCAAATCATGCACATATTTGGAATACTTGCATTCATCTGTGCATGTATTTCTCTGTTATATTTTTACATGCAATACTTGCATACATGTGTGCAAGTATTTAAAATAGCTGCATACATGTATGCAAGTTTCTGCACACATTTTATTTTCACATGTAAATACTTGCATACATGTGTGCAAGTATTTCAAATAGTTGCACACATGTATGCAAGTTTCTGCATACATTTTCAACTAAAACAGCTTCAGAAATACTTGCATACATGTATGCAACTATTTTGCAAGTTTTAAATTCACAATACATCCCTGTAATTAATGTTTTCTCTGTAAACCCGCCCCCTATTTTAGCTGCCGCCTGGAATCTTCCGCCTGCCACTTTCCATACCTCCGCCTCTTTCGTTTTCTGTCCAAATTTTCAGGCGCTATCACTTAAAAAAAAAACAAAAAATTCTAAAATCTGTAAATATTCTCGGAAGTCCACAGAAATTAAAAAAAAAAAGTTGCATCAATGTATGCAACTTTTACGAATAGTTGCATACATTTATGCAACTATTCGAATACACATGCATATATTTATGCACGCCTGTTTGAAAAATTGCATACATGTATGCAGTTTTTTTATATAACTGCATACATGTGTGCATATATGTCAAAATACATGCAAACGTGAATAAGTTGCACGTAGGTATGCAGTTTTTAAACAAATGCATCAGCAGATGCATGTTTTAACAATATGTGCATACATGTATGCATTTATACTGCAGTTTTGACGCAGATTTGAAATAAATGCATACAGGTATGCAACTAATCGACTTATATGCATGTTTTGATGCAATTTACTGCATTTCATTGATTTTCTGTATTTCATGATTTCGACGTTGTTTTTAATGTTTTTTTAATCTGATTTTTTTCGCGATTAATTATTTTAATTAAATACGAATTTACATGGTTTTTTAATATATTTTTTATATTTTTTTATATGTTTTTGAAAATAGGGACCTAATTTACAATAAGTTTATGACCGGATGTGAGCCTAATTAAGTTTCGTTTTAGGGATGTGTGCCTAATATTCACTATTATTTAATTTGTTATTTAATAAATTAGTTTCAGTAAATAATTATTAAATGTAATGAATATTCTTAGAAGTTAATTAATATTTAATTAACTATGTTGAAGTGGTTATCAAATTATTTAAATATTATTAATCGTTCTATTTTTAAGGCGATGACTTTTAAATTGAAATTTGTTTAAAAGGTAATCAAGTGTAATAAGTAAATGATGATAAAGAGATCTTTAAAGGGATTTTTAGCCCAAATTTACAAAAAAGGTTTGTAAATGGGAAATTAAAAGCTATGCGATGAATTTAAAAGAGGTTTTACCTAATAAGATTTCCAAAATTGAAGTATGGTGTAACAACCCGCTCATTTGACGATTTTAGATTTAAATATTTTATTTAAATATATCGTCGTATCTTATGTGTCACACAAAATGTCATTTTTCACAAACGATAAAATTAGGGACCACTTCCATTGAGTCCGGATCATCGTTTACAACATTTTTGACTATAAGCCTCGATACCTTTTGAGTTGGGTGAATTTGGTCATTTTCATTGAGTGTATGACCAAAATACCACTTTACACATACGACTAAATTTGGAATCGAAACCACTTCCTTCGAGTTCAAAACATCGTTTAGGTGCTCGACGACTATGAGGTTCGATATGTTCCGAGTTTTGAAAAATTGGGACTTTGGGCTTGGTTAGCTAAACCTAGCTCACTCCATATAACCAAATCAGCCCATCTTCCTCTCATTTATTCCAAACACTCAAAGAAAATAGAAAATAGGGAGGGGAATGGGAAATAGAAATTCCCTAAGCTAGGGCTTTCAATCTAGTGCTCAATTCTTGTGCAAATCCAATTCTATGACATGGTTAAGCTTCTCTATCCTCTTCTCTATCTTCATAGTTCATCAATTTCAGGTTTTTGCTCGTGCCCTAAAAACATATATTCCCTTATGTATGTCCATGAGGTGATTTAGGAGGAGCTAATGAAGAAAGATGGGTTCTTTGCTTGAATTGGAGCTTGTTTTCGTCGTTTGAAACCAAGGTGAGTTTTTTAATGAACTCACATCCATCCCTCAAGCCTTGGTGCTTGTACAAGTGCAATTTGGTCTTCATATGTGTTTGCATGTGCTAGTGAATTGGTTATGTTAGTGTAACTTAGCTGATTTCATATGTTTATGTTCCATTGTGTTGAAATTATAAGTAGGATTGTTTACACGATCTTATGCATATGTTTTGAGTTGATTTGGTGATGTTGTGAAGCTCCATTGTCCCCCGAAAAAGTTTTAAGTCTTCACAAGTCGCTTGAATCACTTTTGTAGGCTTTGGTTTGGAATTCAGTTCATATTTGAATGTATGATAAAAATCACCGCAACCTTGTGTATATATGTTTATGCATGTGAATGTGTGTATCATGTTGTTTTTGTGCTTTAGAGAGTGTATACAAGACCTCTAAACATATAGAATCAACGCGGGAGGTCCGGGATCATTCGAAAATCGATTGCATATCATTACCTAGGCAAAATGAAATATTTGGCTCAGGATAGACGTCTGTTGCATCGTTTTAGACGTCTGACCGACGCAGCAGACCTCTATAGAACTCTCTAGAATGAACATAATTATTGGCTTCAGCTCAGACGTCTGTTGCATCGCTTCAGACGTCTGACCGACGCAACAGACGTCTGTAGAACTCTCTGTAACTACAATAACTTTTTGCATCTGCTCAGATGTCTGACTGACGCAAAAACAGATGTCTGTCAAAGGGCAAAAATTGTTAATTTTCAAACGATCATAACTTTCACATACGATGTCAGAAATTCACAATCTCAGGTGCGTTGGAATCACAACGATGAACATTACAACGTGAAAGTGAGGATTTTGAATTTATAAATTTTTGATTAAGATTTAATGGAATTTTCCAAAGAGAGGTTTTCCAATCTGATAAACTAAACTGGAATTGATTTCAATACTCTTGTTAGTATCATTCGTGTAATTAAAATACAAATTACTGAGTCAATATCCTTCGAGTCCATTCCGATATATTTTAGAACATTTGGGGGCTAGTTTGGGATTTCGATTCGTTTGTTGATCGAAATTACAATCGTTATCCCTTTGATTTCCTGTATGTTGTTGTAATGTGAATTATGCATTATCGATCACCTTGGTGACTGTACCTAGATCCATAGCACCATGTTTTGTGATAATTGTCATTGTTTTGTGCCTTTGTTTACTGTCGCTCCAACGCGGTTTCTAATCATTTCCTAATGTTATAAAATCCACTAACGAGCTATATATTTATTTGATTTATGGAATTTATATTTGATGATTTATGATTTGGATTTATGTCATTATGATGTGAATCCCCTTGATCAGTTTACCTTGGCAATCGTACAATTGTTTACTGCCAGTTCGAATTATAAGAGGGTTTATATATTATTAATAGACCACGAACCCTTCTACGGATTCCAATCTATTAGTGTGTACGGATCCTCTTTACTAGGTCGGACGAGAAATCTAGTTTATTCACCTTAGTAAAACTGGGGACTATGACCCCTTATACGTTTACTTCGGCGAATAACTCTTGGACTCGTGCGTTCAAACATGTGTGGTGATTTTCTCTGTTTTGAGTATGAACCAACAATGGGTTCATCAATATTCGAGAATAACGAGTGGTTGTGGGACATTTAGCTACTTTCTTATATTAACTATCTTGGTGTAATTTATACTCACCCGGATCGATGTGAACTTGTATGATTTATGTTTTGTGGTCCTCGATCCCCCTAGTGGTATTAACGATTCTTGGATTTCACTTCTGGGACTTCGGTCCAACATTTATGATTTATGATTTATGTTTTTGTGGTCCTCGATCGCCCTAGTGGGATTTACGATTCTTGGATTTCACTTCTGGGACTCTGGTCCAACCTTTATGATCCTCGATTGCCCTAGCGGGATTTACGGTTCTTGGATTTCACTTCTGGGACTTCGGTCCAACCTTTATGATTTGTGTTTTTGTGGTCCTCGATCGCCCTAGTGGGATTTACGATACAATTCTTGGATTTCACTTCTGGGACTTCGGTCCAGCCTTTATGATTTGTGTTTTTGTGGTCCTTGATCGCCCTAGTGGGATTTACGATTCTTGGATTTCACTTCCGGGACTTCGGTCCAACCTTTATGATTTGTGTTTTTGTGGTCCTCGATCGCCCTAGTGGGATTTTCGATTCTTGGATTTAACTTCTGGGACTTCGGTCCAACATTTATGATTTATGTTTTTGTGGTTCTCGATCACCCTAGTGGGATTTACAATTCTTGGATTTCACTTCTGGGACTTCGATCCACCTTTCTATGATTTATGTATTTTCCTTCTCCGGGGTCACGACTCGGCTTCGTGGGGAGCTTCGGCTCAAACATATGGGTTCACTACCTAGAGATTGTTTCTCATTTGTGACAAGCCTCTTTATGATGTTTTCTAGATTCTTGATTACTTTGATGCGATGCGCGTTAATTTGATTTATGTTTGGCATTTATTTGTCAATTCAGGATTCATGATTACTTTGATGCGATGCGCGTCAATTTGATTTATGTTTGGCATCCCTTTGTCATTTATTGTTGTGTGCTATTATTTGAATGTTGCATTCTATATTAGCTAAGAGACTATTTAGAGGTATTATAGTACTGACATTCCATTGTCATTTCCTGATTGTGTTGACTTGCCATGTTTCATATTTATTTATGATTAGATATTTACTAGAATCATGTCATCCTTTGTTATACCTCCTGCTATCTCAGTTTATTTTATAAGTACAACTAGACTGACTCGTTTATTATTTATTCCTATAAATAATACTTGGGTCAGACTGAGTCATTTTAGGTACTCCTTTGGGACTTCTCGCAGGATTGATCTTCCACTTTCAGCTTGCTACTCTGTCTCTGTAGCTTTATGTACTTTTGTACCTATGACATTATCTATCATTGTGTACACATTCTTTTAATTAGATCATGGTGCATGTATCTATTTTTTTTGGGATTCATGGATCTTTGTTGATGACTATCTCGTTGTACACATTCTTGGTTTATTCATAACTATTCCGCCTTTATGATATGATTATTCTATGTCTGGCTATGATATATATTATTATTGTTGTATATTTTATACTGCTTTCCGGATTGCATATAGCCGATGTGTAGTTGCCCTATGTGTCGAATGGTCATGTAGAAATTTTAATCGGTATCAGAATTCAATGTGCATTCCTCACATGGAGTAATCATAAAATTGGTCGCTCTTCACAAACCTCATTCTCCATTATGGTCTACGACATTTCTTTTGAAATGAACTGGACGATAGTGGGTATAGAGGCGAAGCGTTACAGATGGTATCAGAGCCACTTTCCAAAACAGTGTAAGATAGTATGACGATGGTATTGTCTTAAGACTCTCTCGGGAATCATGCGTTAGGGTTTTAGTAAGAGTCTTAAGACCCGTCTTAGCTTGTCTTCCTATACGATTCCATTTTGATTGAATTCGCATCATTTGAATTCAACTTGAGACTAAATTTTTCCTCCTTCTTCTTCCTTAAAGAAGCAAAATAGTAGGTCGTAACCGTGCATGTGCCGGTTCACCCATTATACCTCATACGGGAGGGGTGATTATGTCTCAAGTGGCCTATTTTTAGTCCTTTAGAATAGTTTTCGACTCATTCTCCTTCGGGTTGATTTCTATAGTCCATTTAGGGCCCATGTGCTCTAGTGATGCTTCTATTTCATTCTTTGACTCGAGTTGCTAATCGATGTCTGTTTGGCCTATTGTGTATCACACCTATCTTGTTGATTATTTATGATCCTGGAAGTTGATTGATCATTGGATATCTTGCCCCTGCGTCGTTATGCATGTCGTAAAGCACCTTTGATCCTGATATTTCTTGATTTCTAGTTAAAGTTGTTTCGTACGTCGTTATGTACTTAGCAAAGTCTATTGATCACTTGTCGATCGGTATGGAGATACCATGTCTTTGTGACTAAACCTACTCCCTTGTTGTCTGCTATATGGTTCTATTTCGGTGTTAGATCACCAAGTCTTTGGGCTAAAACAACTCATTTGTTACCTCGTTCTGCCGGTGTGAGTCACCAAGCAATTGGGCTAAATTAACTCAACAAATGTATCATTACATTCCAAACTCAAGATCAAGAATGAGGGAAAGCATCCCGCTTCTTGTTATCCCTCTTCTTGAGTCAAAGTATGTATCATTAATTCCTTATTGTCATTTACTTGTTTAGAGATTATTTTATTTATGTTCTTTTGATATAAGTCGATCGTGCTCTTCATTATCAAAAGATATCATTTGTGTTTTATTCGTAAGTTGATAAAGGAATTTTATTTCCTTTATGCCATCCCGAATGATTTATTGAATTTTTATATTTTCGCGAGATTTGCATGAATTTTAGAAATTTTGAGGTCTTTCTTGTGTCTACTTGTTCGTTGGGTGCGTTAAAGATCTCGAACGAGACATGGGACGCCATGTTGTAGTTCGGAATTACTAAACATCATTATGTGACAATCCAACATTTAAAATGATCCCTAAAATTAAATTAACGATTAATAAGTTAATCAAAATAATGATATTTTGGATTTTTGCAATTTTTGTAATCATTTTGTATGTTTCTAGATAATTTATTTCTAGATTTCCTTGGAACAATTCCAAGAATTTGAGTGGTTCAAGATTTTTAAGAAATTATCTTGAATCTTTTCTTTGAGTAAATAAACAACTCCAGGATTCGGTGTCTCGCATTATTCCTAATCCTTATTTTTGAGCGGTTCAAAATTGTTTATTTATGTCTCTAATTTCTGGATTTCAGTTCTTTGCTTCTCAAAAATTCTTAATGATTGAGAATCTCGCATTATTCCCGTGGGGGCGGGAAATTTGATTTTTTGCGATCCGCGGCGAACTCAATAATTCCTTTCTTCGAATCTGTGATCCAATCGATCATCCATAAGTGCTATAGTCAATTCACTTATGGACTTAGCCTTGCGTTGTTCTTAGAAATGAATATCGAAAGGATGAGCTCTTTTAATATTCCTCCTTTGTTTGTTTTAATCATTTGGATTGACAATTGTCTCCATGTGTTTGTTAACCCTTTTCAATCAAGTTTTTGGGGATTATGACCTCTTTGGTTTAATCTCGTCTTGTTATAGAAGTTGTCTGTTGCTTCTTTGATTAATTTCTAATGTTTTCGCGATTTGAGATTTTTGGCGGAAAATTATCTTAAATCATGTTGTTCCGAAGTGGTAAGTTGTGCACTACTTATCCATCATCTTCTCGATTTTTCTGATTTTCTAAAATTGATACTCGAGTTTCTGAATATTGGGAATTTCGTATAATTCCTAATGATTCGTCTTTATGGTTACTAAATGAGATTTAGTACCTGGTTAGAAATCGGTTTCCCCGAGTAGTTTGTTGGTATTCCGTTACCAATATTTGTTTATTGGTTTCTAGCTCGTTGGTATTCCGTTACCAACCTTGAATCATTGATATTTGAAGTGATTATTCCTTCGAGAATTGCTCTCCTTAGCTAAATTCGTTGGAATCTCTGTGTTGTGCTTTCGTTGGTGTTAGCCACCTTGTCGCAAGACTAAACTTGCTGAAGTTCGGTGTTCGCCACATCGTCGTATTGAGTTTTGGGAATAGATTAGTCAACCATTGTAATTTCCCATCTCATATCCTAAGAGAAATATCTACTATTGATATTTGGCGTCTGTAGGATGCAGTCCTGTTGCTTCTTAAAATTCCAAATTAGATTGCTTGGTCTTTGTGCATTCTATCGATTCTCATTCCCTTGGAAATCATACTCAGAAAGGCGAATCTATTTGAATTCATAGCGCTTATGAATTTTTATGGAATTATTTTACCCGTTTGGAATGACTACCTTCATGGGTAATGGAGTTCGAGATTGAACTCTAGTTTTTATGATCTCGCGAGAGGAAATTGGGATCTCACCTAGCCGTTGGTTTGATCTTTTCATTTCGTGTCGATTCTTGTAGTACCACTTCACGGTGTAATTTTTGGTTGTTACCTATTACTTCATTCTTAAGGAAAGGGGGAAGTCTGTAACAACCCGCTTATTTGACAATTTTAGATTTAAATATTTTATTTAAATATATCGTCGAATCTTATGTGTCACACAAAATATCATTTTTCACAAACGATAAAATTAGGATTCGGGACCACTTCCATTGAGTCCGGATCATCGTTTACGACTTTTTTGACTATAAGCATCGATACCTTTTGAGTTGGGCGAATTTGGTCATTTTCATTGAGTGTATGACTAAAATACCACTTTATACATATGAATGAATTTGGACTCGAAACCACTTCCATCGAGTTCAAAACGTCGTTTAGGTGTTCGAAGACTATAAGGTCCGATATATTTCGAGTTTCAAAAAATTGGGACTTTAGGCATGGGCTTGGTTAGCTAAACCTAGCTCACTCCATATAACCAAATCAGCCCCTCTTCCTCTCATTTATTCCAAACACTCAAAGAAAATAGAAAATGGGGTGGGGAATGGGAAATAGAAATTCCCTAAGCTAGGACTTTCAATCTAGAGCTCAATTCTTGTGCAAATCTAATTCTATGACATGGGTAAGCTTCTCTATCCTCTTCTCTTTCTTCATAGTTCATCAATTTGAGGTTTTTGCTCGTGCCCTAAAAACATATATTCCCTTATATATGTTCATGAGGTGAATTAGGAGGAGTTAGTGAAGAAAGATGGGTTCTTTGCTTGAATTGGAGCTTGTTCTTCGTCGTTTGAAACCAAGGTGAGTTATTTAATGAACTCACATCTATGCCTCAAGCCTTAGTGCTTGTACAAGTGTAATTTAGTGTTCATATATGTTTGCATGTGCTAGTGAATTGGTTATGTTAGTGTAACTTAGCCGATTTCGTATGTTTTTGTTACATTGTGTTGAAATTATAAGTAGGAATGTTTACACGATCTTATGCATATGTTTTGGGTTGATTTGGTGATGTTGTAAAGCTCCGTTGTCCCCCGACAAAGTTCTAAGTCTTCACAAGTCGCTTGAATCGCTTTTGTAGGCTTTGATTTGGAATTCAGTTCATATTTGAATGTACAATCAAAATCACTACAACCTTATATATATATGTGTGTATATATATATATATATATATATGTTTATGCATGTGAATGCGTGTATATGCATGTTGTTTTTATGCTTTAGATAGTGTATGCAAGACCTCTAAACGTTTAGAATCAATGCGGGAGGTCCGGGATCGTTCGAAAATCGATTGCATATCATTACCTAGGCAAAATGTAATATTTGGCTCAGGACAGACGTCTGTTGCATCGCTTCAGACGTCTGACCGACACAACAGACGTCTTTAGAACTCTCTGGAATGAACGTAATTATTGGCTTCAGCTCAGACGTCTGTTGCATCGCTTCAGACGTCTGACCGATGCAACAGACATCTGTAAAACTCTCTGTAACTACAGTAACTTTTTGCATCTGCTCAGATGTCTGACCGACGCAAAAACAGACGTCTGTCAAAGGGTAGAAATTTTTATTTTTCAAACGATCATAACTTTCTCATACGATGTCAGAAATTCGCAAACTCAGCTGCGTTGGAATCACAACGACGAACACTACAACGTGAAAGTGAGGATTTTGAATTTATAAATCTTTTGATTAAGATTTAATGGAATTATCTAAAGAGAGGTTTTCCAATCTGATAAACTAAATTGGAATTGATTTCAATACTCATGTTAATATCATTCGCGCAATTAAAATGCGAATTATTGAGTTGATATCCTTCGAGTCCATTCCGATATAGTTTAAAACATTCGGGTGCTAGTTTGAGATTTCGATTCGTTTATTGATCAAAATTACAATTGCTATCCCTTTGATTTCCAGTATGTTGTTGTAATGTGAATTACGCATTATCGATCACCTTGGAGATTGTACCTTGATCCGTGGCACCGTGTTTTGTGATAAATTGTCATTGTTTTGTGCCTTTGTTTTCTGTTGCTCCAATGTGGTTTTTAATCATTTCCTAATGTTATAAAATCCACTAATGGGCTATATATTTATTCAATTTATCGAATTTATATTTGATAATTTATGATTTGGATATATGTCATTATGACGTGAATCCCCTTGATCGATTTGCCTCGGCAATCGTACCATTGTTTACTATCACTTCGAATTATAAGAGGGTTTATATATTATTAATGGACCACGAACCCTTCTCCGGCGGATTCCAATCTATTAGTGTGTACGGATCCTCTTTACTCGGTCGGATGAGAAATCTAGTTTATTTAACTTAGTAAAACTGAGGACTATGACGCCTTATACGTTTACTTCGGCGAATAACTCTTGGACTCGTGCGTTCGAACATATGTGATGATTTTCTCTGTTTTGTGTATGAACCAACAACGGGTTCATCAATATTCGAGAATAGCGAGTGGTTATGGGACATTTAGCTATTTTCTTATATTAACTATCTCGGTGTAATTTATACTCACCCGAATCGATGTGAACTTGTATGATTTATGTTTTGTGGTCCTTGATCGCCCTAGTGGGATTTACGATTCTTGGATTTCACTTATGGGACTTCGGTCCAACATTTATGATTTATGTTTTTGTGGTCCTCAATCGCCCTAGTGGGATTTACGATTCTTGGATTTCACTTCTGGGACTTCGATCCAACCTTTATGATTTATATTTTGTTGTCCTTGATTGTCCAAGTTGGATTTAAGATTCTTGGATTTCACTTCTGGGACTTCGGTCCAACGTTTATGATTTGTTTTTCGTGGTCCTCGATCGCCCTAGTGTGATTTACGATTCTTGGATTTCACTTCTGGGACTTCGGTCCAACCTGTATGATTTGTGTTTTTGTGGTCCTTGATCGCCCTAGTGGGATTTATGATTCTTGGATTTCACTTCTGGGAATTCGGTCCAACCTTTATGATTTGTGTTTTTGTGATCCTCGATCGCCCTAGTGGGATTTACGATTCTTGGATTTCACTTCTGGGACTTTGGCCCAACATTTATGATTTATGTTTTTGTGGTCCTTGATCGCCCTAGTGGGATCTACGATTCTTGGATTTCACTTCTGGGACTTCAGTCCAACTTTCTATGATTTATGCATTTTCCTTTTCTGGGGTAATGACCCGGCTTCGTGGGGAGCTTTGGCTCAAACGTATGGGTTCGCTACCTAGAGATCGTTTCTCATTTGTGACAGGCCTATTTATGATGTTTTCTGGATTCTTGATTACTTTGATGCGATGCATGTTAATTTGATTTATGTTTGGCATTTATTTGTCAATTCTGGATTCGTGATTACTTTGATGCGATGTGCGTCAATTTGATTTATGTTTGGCATTCCTATGTAATTTCCTGTTGTGTGCTATGATTTGAATGTTTATTCTATATTAGCTATGAGATTATTTAGAGATATTTGTGTACTAACATTCCATTGTCATTTCCTGATTGTGTTGACATGCCATGTTTCATATTTATTTATGATTATATATTATTACTAGAATTATGTCATCCTTTATTATATCTCCTGCTATCTTAGTTTATTTGATAAGTACAGTTAGACTGACTCGTTTATTATTTATTTCTATAATAATACTCGGGTCAAACCGAGTCATTTTAGGTACTCCTTTGGGACTTCTCGCAGGATTGATCTTCCGCTTTCAGCTTTCTACTCTGTCTCTGTAGCTTTATCTACTTTTGTACCTATGACATTATCTATCGTTGTGTACACATTCTTTTAATTAGATCATGGTGCATGTATCTATTCTTTTGGAATTCATGGATCTTTGTTGACGACTATCTTATTGTACACATTCTTGGTTTATTCATATCTATTCTGCCTTTGTGATATGATTATTCTATGTTTGGCTGTTATATATATTATTGTTGTTGTCTATTTTATACGGCTTTCCAGATTGCATATAGCCGATGTGTAGTTTCCCTATGTGCCGAATGGTCATGTCGAAATTTTAATTGGTATCAGAATTCGATGTGCGTTCCTCACATGGAGTAATCATACAATTGGTCGCTCTTCACAAACCTCATTCTTCGTTATGGTCTACGACATTTCTCAGAAATGAACTGGATGATAGTAAGTATAGACACGGGGCGTTACATATGGTTTATATAACCATATGTTTAACGAAATAGTAATGAAATTAATATGGTACCAATGTTATCGGGTTTGAGATATAAACTTTTATCTATCTTGAGATAAGAACGTTGTCGATCAAGGTCTGAGAGGTAAATAGAATACCCCAACTTGAACGATTTCACTATTTTCGAGAGAAGGTATTAGTTTGTAACGGTAAAGAAGGTAAATTTCTTTTTGCGAATATTTCCAAATTAAAGGAAATATAAAAAGGAGTTTAAATGATATTTTCAATATAAGGAAATATAAAAGATATTTTGTGTGATATCGCAATATTCTTTTGAAGCAATAAGAAGGGATTTTGATATACGCCAACTATGGAAGAATATAGTTTTGTTCTCAATAATTTGGTTTTTGAATATGGTTTATATGGGTTTTGAAATAAAAATTTGACTTTGGAATTATAATTTCCATGACGAGAGTATAAATTTTAATTGATAAGAATTAACCGTTAAGGTTATATTGAGAATACGTCGATCGTTTATATTTTTGGCGTAGATAAGATTTGAAGTTAAATTATACCGATCGATTGAAGATATAGAAAATGATATTTCCCGAATAATGAAAATAAAAGGGGCTATTGTGAATATAGCTATATGTCAAAATAAAAGAAATAACAAGGTGGGTTTTGAAGATATTTATGCTAAAAGAAATATAAGGGATGATTTTGTTTTTCAAGTAACAGAAAAAAGAGATTTGATGAGATAAATTATGGAATCAATTTAATCGATAAAATGGTTTTAAATAAATAGTTTGAAATGAAAGGGGGCCCGAGCAACCGAAATACTGATCTATAATGTGTAAGTTGGTAGTTAAAACCCCTTCTACCAATGAATATTGTTTGGACCTTTGACGAGTTAGTTCAAAGAGACCGGGATGGGAACTAGGCCCAAAACCACTTCGAACCAACTATGTGTTTGCGACTGACGTGCATGCTATAAAGATGGAATATTGAAGACCGTTGATCTTCATGAGCGGAAAAACTAATTGTTAAATTTCTCTCGTTTGACCGCCAGAGTTATGATGACTTGTGATTCCGTCATGATTGAAATCTTCGGATTGCAAGGACTTCTCGCTACTGATCCTTAGGGTGATTCTTGTATAGGATGCGATAGGAGGGTGCCTTCGGTTCATCCTGTCCGTAGATGACTTATATGGACGAATATCTAATAGATACTTCCTGAATGATCATATATGTTGATTTTTACAAATATACCAAGTTTGATGGTGGAGAAGACACCTTCTCTTAGCTCCACACGCAGAGTTCATTTATGGACATCAATTAGTGGTTTGATGGATTTGACGATGTGGCATTCAAAGTTATTGAGATGTTCTCTAAAAAGATAATCGTGACATCAAGCCTCATCAACGTGGGAAATGACAGATATCAGGCAGGTAACATGGCTATGCGGGTTATTCCCATTAGGGTATATTGCCATTGATCTAGAGAAATTTTATTGTTATTCTTCTGTCGTTAATGTATCTTACGAACTATGGTTGGCTACCTAGCAACCATAGTAACAATATATTCGATACACTCAAGCTGAATGAGTGGTTGGTCATGTGTGGTCGGGTTACTAGTTGTTCTTATTGAATCGCGGTGTATTCCTCTCTAGAGATACACTATTGAAGGTGATCTCATACCTTGTCATAGTTGGAAATCCATTCTCCATTAAGCGCCTTGCGGTTTCTAATTATATATTAAGTATGTATAGCGTGAGAAGCATCCGTTTGGCTGGATGGTTATTTATTTGTATACTGATGGACATTATTATAATATCACTAGATTTTGATATAGAAATTATTTTGGATTATCGTAAGGTAAAAATCATCCGTGTTTATGTGTAGATTGGCCTTCCGATTGTCCTTTTCTTTCAAAAGGATTTTTCAAATTTAAACAAGTTGTTTGCAATATGAATTTATCACTGAAAGTATTACAGACTGGTCCGGGTGAATTTTGCTTTGCATCAAATGTGCTCAGGTCAGACCAAGTATATTATCATGTTTGGTTTTACTTGGAGCTTCAGAAGAGAATTTGTGACATATTCCACATATTTTCTGGTAATAAATTATTCATGTGTGTATGTTGTATTGAAATGAATGTGTACTCTAATGTTTGCAATCATATATGTACAGTTTTTTATAAAGCATTTTGATATATTATATTTTATTCGTCCGCTATGAGACTCCGTTCTTCTCATTCTTCTTTTCTAATATTTCTTTCTTTCTCTTCCCACACTTTAACTTCGTTCTATTAACAATCTGGGTTTTCAATACTTGGGTTTTTTGGCAAGTAATAAGAAATGATGTATTATTATCGAAAATTCAAAAGTCGAATTTTCCTGGTCGTTACACTATAGGTGTACCCCTTATTGCCATTTAGTTGGCAAAGCGATCTCCTAGCCTCTTAATACTTTCCATAGATATGCAGACCCTTACATATGATGTGACTCTTAACTAACAGATCCTAAGGCGGACCCTAACCTATCACTTTACTAAACATAGAGAAAGCATACAACTTTCGGAGATCTAATTACTCAATTACGATACCATTTAATATTTTGATTGGGGAAAGGCAGACAAATCGATCTCTTAATAAATAATAAAGGCAGGCCCAATGAATATAACCCGTACTTCTAAGGATAAATCCATAAGAAAATAGGAATGTCCTAACTACTTAGTAACCCTAAAGAGGGATCATCCACTTGATACCCAACTCTAAAGTAGGTCTTAGCCTATGTAATTAACGTCTTATGTTGACTGACCGTATTATAGTTGCTGGTAGCCAAGTTGTCTGGGTAGACTTCTACTACAAGAAGTGGTTAACCCCATCCTCATATCACTAATTACAAAGTAAAGGCCATTTATACACACACACATAAACCCACATATACAAAGTTTCCTAATGGGACATTTAACTCGAATAACCTAATCCTAAGTGATTATTTGCATATAAATCATAAAAAATCCATATCAACCACCTATAGACATAATTCCAAGATCTTATTCTCAACACCATAAATTGGTACACATGAAATTGGGAAACGGTTTTGAATAATGTCCAAGACAATGATTTAAATCTGACATAATACTCAAGCATAAATGCAAAGTTCCTCGTGTTTGAGTAATTCATAAGAACATAACAGTTGTTTTACATCTAATGATTGAGCGAAATTTAAATTGATTAAGCAATATAACCTTTTCCAAGGATCATCACATTTAGTTTTCAGTGAAGAATAAATTGCCTTAACATCAAAAACAAGCCCAAAACTGAATAATTGAAACTCTAAGGCTATTAGTCTAGAAATGCCGTAATCTTGAAATTGAGAACAAGCACAGCTAGCTTACCCATGTAAATCGAAACTGGATCTAATTTCAAATTGTTTATAAGATTAGTTATGGTGTCAAAATTTTCGACATAAGATATTGAATGATGAAATCGATTTTACTGAAGCACCCACTCCTAATGTCCTTATCATTTAAAAGACTGAAGGTGCTGAATTTTGTATTACTGAAGGTTTGAGGAATGGAATCAAAAGGATGATAATTTGAATTGTTGTTTTCACTGTAGTTCCATGATTTTATCTCGTCTAAATAATATTTGCAAAGTAATGAATTTGGAATTTTGCGAAAGTAGAAATAATTAGAAGCACAGAATTTGTCAATGTTGAAGAATCGCCTCTTCATACTATCCCCATTAAAAAGGAAAATCGTTTCAGGATTAGGAGTGTTTGATCCTTATGGTTATACATACACACACATTTTATTTTTTTGAAAACTGGTTTGCTTTTATATTCTAATAAAATAACAGTACATAGTCAGGTTAGCAAACTAACCGTTACTAAATAAAAGCATAAAAAATAGAAAATGCAAAAAAATTAAAGCAAAAAACATAAATTAGGCCCGTGAAGAGGCCGTTATCCCACTTAGTGCAACCTGCTGCAGCACACTCGAGCTATGAGCTCCACTTGTGCATGGCCATCGCGCGCACACACATACATATATGATTTTTAATCAAAAGAAATGATTTTTGAAATTACTTCCAAAAAAGGATTTTGAAGTATATAGACGAATATAAGAATTTTTAAAAAATTATCAAAAAAGTCCTTTATATTCATGTCTATACTTGTTTCAACTCATTATCCTTATCTCTTAATCTTGTTGAGCTACGTATGGAATACTCTAAATGAATCTTTACTACTCATAGACCGGATTGCTGATCGTGAGTGATCAGATTTTGTTGATATCTCTGTGATTATAGGTACTAAAATGCCTAATTGGCTCCATAGTTACCTACATGCTAATGGAAAATTTAGCATCTATTTTAAGTGCTTGTAGAAGTGGCGACGAGTGAGGCTTTCATACTCCACCTATCACTCTTTTTTTGCTAGGTTGTGTAAAAACATTTTAAGCTTGGGAGGAAAGACATTTTTGGGTACGAAGTCTTATGTATATGTCAAAGTTTAGATACAAAGTTGTGAGAAAATATTTAAGCTTGTTGATTTGGAAGATGGAATTAGGAGGTTTTTTTGCCACTTGGCAGTTGTAGGGCGATGCCCTTAGTGGGAGGTTCTTAAGGTAGAGGATGATGAAGTTATTATGATTTAGGAAAGCCTATAGGAGAGTTGAAATAAAGTTCTTGTCACAAGATGAGGAAGGAGCTATACTGAAAATTTTATTAATCTTAAGAAAGGTGACTTGTCTGCTAAAGAATATGAACCGGTTTAACGAACTTTCAAGATTTGAAATGGGAGAATGGTGCTCAAAGCTAGGGCTGTTACGGTTGAACCGTTCAATCGTCAAACTGTACCAACCGTTTGCACAGCTACTGTCCACTACGGTAACGGTGACGGTAACGGTTGTGGATTTCGATAACCGCGATAAACCAAGTCAGCCCCACATGATATTTTTGTAGTATTTCATTAAAAAAATGTTTTTTAGTAACTTAAGCTAGAGAAATAACGTATGTATAACTTAATCTAGATAAAAAAACTAATTATTAAGAAAAAAGTTAGAACTTGAATTATTTATGGATAACAACGTAAATTTACGGTAATGGTTGCAGTAACGATTAGATCATTACAGTGATGGTTATAAAATTTGCTAACCGTCAACAATGGTTGCGGTTGCGGTTGACGGTACAATTGATGGTTGTCGTAACCATGACATAGCTACTCAAAGCCATAAATAAAGATATGATTTTAATGCTCTAAAATATACTAAAATTGAATCCAAGGCAAGACAATATCATTATCAAACCAAGTGGTTGAATTCGGGTATAGTGTCACATATGAAAGCTTGGAGATTGTTGACGGCAAAAAATATCGTAAACACCCAAGATTCCAATTAGTAAGAATTATTAATTTTGTCGCATAGACAAGAACAGAAAGGAGTAAATAACACGAGCAATTTATAGTGGTTCAGCCTCGAGAGGGGTCTACGTCCACTTTGAAGAGTTGTTGGAATATTATTGATAACATAAGGTTACAAGGTTGATACTATCTCATGACATCTCATTACATTTGTCTCTAAGCTATATGATGTCATAATTATCATATATTGCATATATTAGAAAAAAGACAATTTTGCCCTTCTTCTACCTCAAAGAGGAGATGTCATTAAAGGAGCTCTCTAGAGGTCCCAAGGTCTCAAATTCAAACCCCTTTGAAGTGTGAGGCCATAGGGCATTTATAGGAAAGGGGTTAGGTAGGAGTAGGTAGAAATAGGGGACCACACCCAGAAATTCACACCTGGCACCTGCGCCTGCACATTTTTCGCACCCAGCCTTAGGGTGCGAATTTCGCACCTCGCAGACTGCGAAATTCGTACCCCATGGGGGTGAGAAATTCGCTCCCCGTAAGGTACGAATTTCGCACCCTGTCAAGCATGAAACTCGTACCCTTCGAGGGTACGGACTTCGTACTTCATGGGGTGCAAAATTCGCACCCCAAGGTATGAATTGCACACCCTGCTGGGTGCGAATTCCGCACCCCGAGAGGTACGAAGTTCATATTGCGAGAGGCACGAAGGCCATGGGCATGGGTGTTTGGGGCCTTGAGTTCTGAGCTCGCGACACCTACAGATTCGAAGCTTTGATTCGGAAATGTGTTGGGGTGTTGCGTTTCCTACACTCCTAAGCGTCCTTCTCGACCTTAGCTCGTTGCGTTGGGTTGAGCACGTCTCACGTACTTTTGGGAACCAGACCTAAAGGCCGGTTAACATTTTCCTCCCAAAGTACATCTTGTCTTGACATGATGTGCTTTGTGTTTGTCGAGATAATAGTCAACTTGTCCTGTAAGTTAAGAAAAAAAATAGACGTTAGTTGTCGGGCTTGTTCGCTGTGGAATTGCGTGCGAGCTATCGTTGGTGCGACGCTATGTGCACGTTGTTCAGTATTCGTAGTGCATCACCTCCATATGTTTGCGGTGATCGGTATGCATATGTTGGGAAAACAAGCGTAGGGCATGATGTTTCAAAACCAGGGGTACGAATACCATTTTTTAGGGTACGAACTTTTGCATCCGGGGTGCGAAATTTTGAACCATGGGGGATTGAAATTTCGAACCGTAGAGGTTCGAAATTTCAAGACCTTGAGGTTTGAAATTTCGAATCCTGGAGGTTCGAAATTTGCAGGAATACCAAGGAACTTATTCTTTTCATTATAAAAAGCCTCCCCCTCTTTCATTTCACTTTCTTCTTCAAGTTTCCAAAATCTACCGCCATTAAAAAGCTTCAACCCCCTTCTACATAGGACAAAGCATATATATGAGCTATGACTGAACTATTGGACCATTTTGAACTTCTTCTGTGTGTCCTAATTTTGCATAACACTGCACGTGCACGCTAGTCTTTACCAGCACAAGGGGTATAGGTTATTCCAATGCGATGTCTACTACTAATGTGTTAAAGTATAGCTAGCGATGAAAACAAGATCAAAGACTGGAAAACTCCTGGAGCCGAGGCTTCCCCGCCATCGTCACATACATCTAATTCTACCAACAGTGGTAGCTCGGCTGGCAGCGAGCTTGAGACTACTGAAGGATATGTTCCTTCTCAAACGGCCAGTTCACCTGAAGTGCCTGACCACAGGGAACAAACTGAGAGATTACATTCTCCGGTCATATATGAAGAGGTTAAGAATATGGATATTATTAGTGGAGATGCATCGGCGGCTCCGGTAGCCCCGGATATGTTGCCCAACGCAGTTATCTTGGAAAAGCCCACGGACTCGGTACTGTCGTGCATGGATGCTACAACAGTTAGGTAGATGGCGCTGTAGTTCAATATACCGGTGGGAAATGTCTAAGCACCGGGAGAGGGTGGCAGGGCTCATGCCCCTCCCGAGGGTTTGACCGTCTGGAACAGACAAGCTTGTTTTGCCCGATGCATTCCCCCAACCAATGACTTTATTCGGGACATGCTATCCTATTTTCGCCTTGCATCTTCGCAACTACATCTGAATGATTATTCTTCACTCTTAGACACTTACGTTCTCTATCGAGTATATTTACACTTGGAACCCACTGGAGAGGACATTCGGTATTTTTTCCATTTCAGGAGAACGGCTACCGGATCACCTTCCCTTTGGTTCCTGGAAATGTCTCCTACCACCAAATTTTTTATCAGGAAGTGGCCTAGGCTGTCATTGTTCAAACAAGATTGGTTCTTTTTGCGCTTCCCTCCTGGATTTGCAAGGAGGTGGATAGAAGGGGGTAAGTACTTTTGAAATCCGTTCCCTACTATAAAGTTCTTGGATCTCGTGTCTCGTTATTTTTTGGTTACGGCAGGAAATCCAGAGGCGCCCACCGGTGATGAGTATCGGCAACGCCTTAATGCTCTGCGAGCGATCCCTGAAGAGTCTCACAAAATGGATGTTGCGACAAGCCAGGAGAGTCTTCGTCGTGCTGGGTTGCTTCCGAATGATCAGGCTATAATCAGGCCCACGGTAGCGAGTAGTGCACATAAAGGGAAGGGGATGAAGGTCCTACTACTCCTGATTCGAAAATAAAGCTGCCTTCTATTGGGCCCAAGCCCAAAAATGCTGTCAAGTTCCAAGGATATATGCGCGGAGACGAGGCTAGTGGCGTGGAAATAGTTACTCGGGACGAGGGTTCGTTGGACGCTTCCACGCCGCCCCCGATGGAAGGGGCGTGGGGAGAAGTGTCGGTCGGACCACAGCCCCCAATGACTTCTATGGAAGCGGCCGCCCCACTTGAGGTAGTGGACCAGTTTGCTAGTCTGAATAAAGTTGCAACAAACTTATTTCCATGGCCGCATACGACAAGTATGGAATAACTAGCACTTGCTGCGAAGGAGTAAATTCCTTCGAACTGATCACAATTAGGACATACACTCATACACACTGCATAGCCTTTGGGCTCATCTAAGTGTGTGACTCATCTGACTTTTATTCATTCCTTTGACAGGTGATATGGCCAAAGGGCACGGGGGACGAGGTTATGGATATGGAGGTCGCTAACGCCCTAGGAATACTTTCTTTGAGGGCTTTATAAGAGGGACCAGCTTGTACAATGCTCCACCCACACTGAATCGCGGCAGTGAACACGAAGGTAGGGATCAATCTCGACGATCTCCTCCTCCTCCAATTCATGTGTCAGAGGGAGACTCTCGATTTAGCTTAGGGGGTTCCCAGCACCCGTGTTTGACTGCTCCATTACATGTCGGGCCCTCGATTCCCGCTCCAGTTACCACAGGAAGGGAGACGCTAATTGGCCAACCAAGACCGGAGAGGACGACCGTAACTAGGACGCGAGAGTCAGCGCAATCTGAGAGACAAGGGATTTTTGTGGAGGAATGAAGGGCATGGTTGAAAAAGATTTTCCCCCGACACTACTTTGATGAGCTGACAGTCCTTCCTGATCTTCGTCCGCCTCCCGCTAGGGACTCCGCGGAGATCTGCATGCATGTGAGGGAAGCATACTACCAGGCCAACGAGCTTACTGCCTATTCTTTTCATCTATCGAATATGATCAAGAGGAAAAACATGGAGCTTACCAATGAGAGGTTGACAATTGATGCCGAGCGTACCACCGTTCGAAATTTGAACACAGAAATAGGTGAGCCTGCCTTTTTTGTATTGAGAAATTTACGTTACCTGCACCTATGTCATCGAAAACTAACTCATGGATTTTGTTGTTCTCAGACGAGATGAGGTAAGGATATGAGACACTCACGAGGGAGGTTGATCACTCTTGCTCTATTTTCACAGAGACTATAGCTGACCTAACCACCGAGAACACTACCCTAAAAAAGGACAAGGCCAAGGCGAATAAGGTTTATGCCGATCTAGACAGGGATAATGCAAGAGTCTCTCAGCTCCTTGATGACAATAATGCTTTAAGAGCAGAGAATGACAGTTTGAAGAGGAAGCTCGAGGAAATGAGGAAGGTGAAGGAAGATGCATAGGTCAGTAATCGAGTTGTGTTGGGTACGGTATATGGATTGAAAGCCGAACACCTGAGAGAGGTGGAGCAGTTGAAGGAGCAATTAGAGGATACGGAGTTCCGGGTTGAATCGTCTGCGGTGGAAGATATCAAAAATATGTATGTTAAGGTTCTGAGATTCCAAGGTCGCTTATGGGTTGACGATTATTCCCATGAGCTTGCCCAAACCTAGGAGAGGTTAGTTCCGTATGAAGCTTGTCTGCCCCCAAGAGGATGTAAGCACTCTAAATGAATGCCAACTCATGATTGATCTCTTGACCAACGAGGAGCGTGAAAAGTTAAAGGAAGGGAGGTGGTTGCTGCTGGAGGATGCCGAGAGAGAGAGAGAGAGACCGGCGAAGCTTACCGTCGAAAGGGTAAGTCTGTCCTGACTAAGAGTGTGGTTGTAGCAGAGACACTTGCAGAGGGAAGCTTTCACCAGCCATCGGCCCCTGGATCTGCTATGGAGATCGGTCCTACGGCCTCGGCTCGAGTTTCAACCGTGTATGACCCTGAGCATCCGAAGCTAGGAGAGACCGGATTCACTTTACCTGCTACAACGAGTACCACTCCCATCCTTTCTACAAGATCCTTGACTGGAGATAAATTCCTTTTGCCATGCATCCCCGAGGATGACGTAATTACCGAATTTGCAAACTAAAAGGTTGTGTTTTTACTGCGCATCCCTTTCTAGATTGATCATGACACCAGGCTCTTCCCCGTGGTTCCCCAAGTTACCAAATCTAGGCCAGGATCCACGAGAATACACTTTGGAGAAGATGGGGATCAGTTGGACACCTATTCGGATATAAGGATAACTCCCAGTCGTTCTGAAAGCCTTATCAAGGAAGGAGAGGTGGTTGACGGGCAGAGTGTCGCTGCCAGAGGGCCGGTGGAGGCCGATGTGCTTTCGATGCATGACTTGGTGCAGAATTTGAAGGGCCAGATCACGGCCAAGTGCGAAGAGGTGGAGGAGAAGCAGAGGCAGGACGAGGCTGCCAGACAAGAGGTCCTAATCAAGACCAGGCAGGAAGCTGAGTGAGAGCCGCTGAGACGGTTGCACGGAGGAAGGAAGATGAGGAGGCGGAGAAGAAGAAGGGTGCCGACGAGGCCTAGAAGAAAAGGGAGGATGAGGAAGCCCAGCAGAGGGCCATCGAGACCCTTGAGAAAACTAAGTCTAGCGATATTGCAACGCATAAGCCCCAAAAGATAGCTAAGCGACGGGCTGCTAGAGAGGTCAAGGAGAAGGCTGAGCGGGAAGGCAAGGCGATCCAGAAGATGCGTGACGCTGTAGTAGGCCTCGCTGCTGGAAGTGCCCACATGCCTACGCCGCATACCACCGTTGTTGATATCACTGATATCTCTAGTGGTGATGGAGCAGACGAGAGACATCTCTCGGCTTCTCATGAATCGATTACCTCCCAAAAAGGCCGAGGTGGAAGGAGGTGGTCGGGAAGGAAGAGGCCTGGTGTGAAGGATGAGCCGTTGAGTGCCGAATCTGCAAAGAAAGAGCGCAAAAAAAGAAGAAAAGACACGGTTAGTGTTTGCAACTTAAATAGAAGTTACCGTTTATTTTGGTAGTGTAGATCGATAGTTTATGCGAGTATGGCTATCGCTTTTGTTTTTTTAAGACATGGAGTGATATTCATGTACACCCTTTCATTAGAAAGAAAGATGTCAGTCATGTAATTTGTCGAATGTGTGTGTGTGGAAATGGAATATGAATTAGTAAAGATCGCGATTTGTTTTGAGTGTTCGGATGTTCTTCTCATGTTTTCCAGCGTCTTGTACTTGCACAAGTGTACTTGTCGTTACACTTAACAAAAAAGCGATCGGGGACCGCGCTATGGGTGAATTATTCTAGAGGAGTGTGATTGAGCGCAGGCTTCTAGTAAGTTTCCCTTAGCTTAGGAAACCCGTAGTTTGCCTAGCCGGGCTGAGAGCATGCTGTTTTAGGTTGCCTGGGGTTAATCCCAAGTGTAGCGAAGGCGTATGACATCGCGATTTGCGGTCCGTCCGGTATGCGGCTCTCCTGTCGTTCATCGGGTTGAGGCGAGCTGTAGACGTTGTTTATTCCCATGAGAGGAGAAGCCTGGAACATCAGCTCGTAGGTCCAACTGTGGCCATGGGCTATCCCTTAGCCTTGAGAGCTTCGGGGAAGAAACGATTTAAGGTCGGTCTCGGTGCTACGCCAAGATTCGACCGACACCCATAGCCAAGGGTGAAATTTACATCACTCCTAGCTGGTTGTTGGGTGGCCCCGAGTCGCTTGGGACTTAGGAACGAAACGATTCATCCTCGGCCTCGGCACGGGGCCGATGTTCGAGTTCGTGGTTATTTATATTCGGTTGCGCCACGGTTCAGCGACTCGAGTAGTGTTGTCGGATCCCGTGCTCGGGATGTCAGTCGTAGCTAGTGTAGTTTGACCTCGAGGCTGGCTCGAGGTTCGGATGGCAGTTCCGGCTTCCATGCTCGGGGGCTGGTATGGCGAACGACTGTTCACACACAAGCTGGTTGTTAGGATTAATCAAACGTGTCATGCGCGGAGCAAACACAGAGAAGAGATAGAAAGTTGAACATCATTTCCACTAATAACTTTGACAATAAGAGCCTTTACAGTGCCTTGAATTATTAAAAAACTAAACATCGTTGGAAAGCGTAAACAACTGTATACTAGGTTATGCAAAGTAGCGGCAGAGATGTTCACTGTTCCAAGCCCTTGGGAGTTCGGCTCCGTCCATGGTTACGAGCTTGAAAGTTCCATCGCTAAGCCTTCGTTGTATGGAGCTTCCTAGCCAAAAGCAAGATCTGCTGATGGAGAAAACACCCATTTCAAGACAAGGTCGCCGATGTTGAGGTCGGCGGACCCTGGAATTGAAGTATCGGGCGACTCGTTGCCTTTGGGCGGCGGCTCAGAGATCGGCTTCATTTCTTTTTTCCTCTAACAAGTCGAGTGATCCCAAAAGTAAGTCTTGGTTTGTTTTTGGGTTGAAATAGGTGACTCGATGAGATGGAAGCTTGAGATCAATGGGAATGACAGCTTCAGATCTATAGGCAAGGGCGAAAGGAGTGTGTCAGGTCGCTGTCTTGTGGGTGGTTCGGTAGGCCCATAGGGCTAGAGGAAGTTCGCCCTCCCACATGCCCCCAGCCTTTTCCAAACGTTTCTTGATAATGGATTTGATGACCTTATTAACTACCTCAACTTACCCATTAGCTTGGGGATCAGCCACCACCAAGAATCTTTTTTCGATGCAGTGTCGTTGATAGAAGGCTTTGAATTCGGCACTCTCGAACTGAGTTCCATTGTCGGAAATGATAGCTTGAGGGAACCCATATCGAGTAACGATGTTGCGTTCAACGAAGTTGATCATTTTCTTGGTGGTGATTGTGGCAAGGGCTTCAGCCTCTGCCCATTTGGTAAAATAATCAATTGTGACAACAACATACCGTGCCCTACCTCAGGCCATTGGAAGAGTTCCAATGATGTCGATTCCCCACATGGCGAGTGGCCATGGGTTGATCACTTGCGTCAACTCTGTAAGTGGGGCTCGTGGGATCTTTGAGAAGCGCTGGCACTTGTCACATTGCAAGCATAATTTGCGGCGTCTTGATTGAGCGTAGGCCAATAATAACCATGTCCAAATATTTTTCAGGCCAGGGTTTGCCCTCCAGTATGGTCGCTGCATTCCCCTTCATGTACACTAGTTAGCATTCTAATGGCGTTGTGATGGGCTACGCATCTGAGCAATGGGACAGAGAAACCTCTACGTAGAGCACCCCATCCATAAGGAGATAATGAGATGATTGGCGGGCCAGCGCTAGCCTTTCCTTGTAGCTTCCCAAAAGGGTCTCATGCTACAGGTAATTCTTGATTGGTGTCATCCAAGATCCAGGTTCGGATTCGGCGTTCTTGACCGCATCGGTCTATGTTTGCTTAATACTAGGGGAGTTGAGCACTTCGACGCGGGCGAACCCAAAGAGTTGCGAATCCTCATAGCTTGCCAGTTTGGCTAGTGAATCGGCTTTTTCATTTTGTTCTCGAGGAATGTGCGTGATGACAAAGTGGTCTAAGTAGGTGAGTAGTTCCTCAACCTGGGTTAGGTACAGGGCGAGTCGTTCCACTTTGGCTTGATATTCTCCTTGCACCTGGCGCACGATGAGTTGTGGATTGAAGAAAATTTGGATGGTCTTTAGTTTGATCTCGATCGTGATTCTAAGTCCGGCTATCAAGTCCTCATACTCCGCGTTGTTGTTGGTAGTAGGAAAATTTAGTTTTAATGTATAGCAAATTAGGCGTTTTCGGGGGTGATGAACACGACCTCGACATCAGAGCATTTATTGTTGGAGGACCCTTCCACGAATAGTTTCCATTGGTCATCGGAAGCCATAGTGTTCTCTGCAGGAGCCTCCTCGGGGGTAGTGTATTCCACTAAGAAATCAGCGAGAGCTTGGCCGAGGATGGCTCGACGGGGAATGAACATTATCTCAAAATGGCTTAGCTCCATACTCCATTTTAATAGCCGTCCATACGCCTCGGGTCGTTGTAGGACCAGTCATAGTGGCTAGTCGGTGAAAACCTTTATGAGATGAGACTGGAAGTATGGCCGAAGCTTTTGAGAAGAAATCAATAAGCAGAATGCCATCTTTTCCACCTTTGGGTAATACTTTTCTGCCCTCGTCAATCGTTTGCTTATTTAGTAGACGGGCTGTTGGATGCGGTCTTCAAGGCGTATTAATGCCGAGCTAATTGCCACTCGCTGATAAGTGACGCCGGCATTATTGAGGCCGAAGGGCATGACGCGATAGCAGTAAAATCCAAGGTCAGTTGTGAAAGAGGTATGATCTTGGTCGCAAAGATTCATCGGGATGTGATTGTAGCCTGAGTAGGCATCCATGAAAGATAGTAGCTGGTATCCAGCGGTGGAGTCGACTAGTCGGTCGATCTTTGGGAGTGGGAAACTATCCTTAGGACATGCCTTATTTACGTTGGAGAAGTCAACACATGTCCGCCATTTACCATTGGCTTTTTTGACCAAAACTGGAATGAAGACCCACTCGGGGTAATCGGCTTCGCGGATGAAGTTGTTGTTGAGTAAACGGTCTACCTCTTCCTTGAGTGCCTTGGACCTCTCGGGTTATCGTAGGATCTATACTTAGAAAATGGTAAGCGACCGCAGGGTCGATGCCTCTCATGTCGGAGTGAGTCCATCCGAACACGTCTTGGTTAGCTTTCAAGAAATCCATAAGATCCTCTTTGATCGCTGGATGGAGATGTGATCCTACCTTTAATACCCTTGATGGATCGTCGGGACTAACCAGAACATCCACTGTAGGTTTGACTGGAGTAGCCCACTCGTTTTCGGGCTCTTCTCCCATCCATGGGTCGAGATCATCGGAAAGACAACAATGGCACCTGAGCCAAGGCCTAGACGCCGTTGATTTCTATGCAGAAATAATATTGGTGTAAGAAGGTGTGGTCACGGCTTTGCCCTTATCCTTATTGCGCACATTATTCCATTTTATTGCATAACATTCCCTGGCATTTGCTTGGTCGCCTTTAACTGTTCCAATCCCATTTTCTGTCGGGAATTTCATTAGGAGGGACCATGGTGACATGCAAACTTGAAATTCTATAAGAAAAGGATGTCCAAAGAAGATGTTGTATGGGGAGATGATGTCAATAATCACGAAGGTGAGGATTTAAACTCGGCTTCGGTCCCTAGTGCCAAGTTCGATGGATAGGTCAATGATTCCTACCGGGCAACTGGAAGCTCTGTTGAAGCCGTGGATCGTGGCACGACATGGTTTAAGGTCCTTTGTTTCTAATCTCATCTGGTCATAAGAAGCTTTGAAAATGATGTTGGCCGAGCTTCCCGAGTCCACCAATATTCTTCGAACGGAAGCGGAACCAATTTGGGCTGTGATTAACAAAGGATCTGTGGTTGGAATTTCAATTCCCATAGAATCCATTTCGCGGAAGACAATGTCATCTCGCATGGACTTCTAAAGCTTGGCGGGGACGGATCCGTCGGGAGTGGAGCAAGCCTCGTGCATAGCAAGCTTGATGGAACTCACATACTCTTCCATTTTCTGAAAACTGTCATGTGTGGGATGAGGTCCGCCGCATATAGTGTTAATCACGATTCCCCACCTAGGGTTGGACGGACCCGGGGCCGTCTTGGCAGGTGCCGGGGGTGCCGGAGGTTTTGGATTAGCTTCGGGAGGAAAAGGTTATTGGATATATTGCTCGAGTCGCTTCTCACGGACAAGCTTCTCAATCGCGTTCTTAAGATGGCGGCATTCATTGGTGTTAAGTCCGTATATGTCATGGTATCAGCAGTACCTCCCAGTATTCTTCTCGAGGTCGGTAGATTCTCGGGTGCATTGTTTCTTCTATGGCAATGTGTTGCAGGTCTCCAGGTAAATTGTTTCCAAGTCCTCATTCAGTGGGGTATACGTCTCGTAGGCTCGGTAAGGGTCGGACCTCCTTGATTCGGTCGAGGCCTAACCGTTATTCCAGCCACCTGGCCTATCGTTATTCAGTCTTTTCTTGGAGGGACCCGTCCCTTTGTTCTGACTAGAGGGCCCACTTGTCTTCCTCTGAGGTGGTTATTTGCAGCATCCGCTTAAGAGTCGTTAGGGTGACTGGTATCGGAGAGCCGGTTCCGTCTTGCTTCCTCTTGGCACAAGTATTGCCCTTCCTTTTCGTAGAAAGCTCGAGGATTTTCGGCTGCTTCCGATCGAACCATTCCCTGAATTCGGAAGCAGGGAGGACGCTCTGTGCTAATTGAAAGAGTATGGTGCGAGGTTTCGGATCCTCGACCTTGGAGAAGGCGATGTTGAACCTGGAGAGGTAGCTTTTGAGCATCTCAGCGGGCCCTTGGTATAGGTTGGACAGGGTGAGGGCGTTCTTTAGAGTCGGGATATGCATCCTGAATTGCTTAACCAACTCTATCGCTAACTGGCCGAAGTTGTTAATGGAATCAAGTGGAAGACGAGAGAACCATAACAGAGCCGTTCCTGATAAGAAGACCGAAAAACACTTGCAATTGACCGAATCATTACCCCAGCTCGAGTCCATTTGCCATTCATATCGATTTAGGAAGGCATAGGGATCGGTGGTGCCGTCGTAGAGTGACATCTATGGCATGCTGAAGCATCGCGGCCATTCAGCTTCGTTTACCCTTCTTGTGAAGGGGGTTATGCCTAATGAGCGCCTCCCAAGAATCATGCACATTCCCTTGCATTTCCCTCATGATCCTTCGGACCATGTCGGGAAGATAAGTTGGATGGGGATCCGCCATCGAGACCCATGGGTTTTGGTGAGGTTCCGAAGTTCTGTTGCGAGGGCATCTTCTATGGGGAATGTACGAGTCGTCTTCTTCCCTATCCTCGACTTCCATAATCGGATCCTGGTGTGAATGATGGGGCGGAGCGGGTTGATGCGGATCCTGTTCGGGAAGAGTACGGGCTGCTGGAATAGTAGATCCGTCATCTCGATGGGCGACCGTTGGGCTTTGTCGAGGAAGGGGTTGGTTGGTCAGACCCAGTCCGTAATTGATGACCAAGCAAGGGCGATCGCGGTATTGTGCCCCTATCAATATGTGATTGTAGTTCAGTCGTCGTTTTCATTATCATAACCATTGTCGTTGCCGTTGTTGAGGGCGTTAGTGCGGACGGTGATGTTGTTGATAAGACTAAACCTCCTTCTTTGATGCAATCCCCTCGACTAGGAAGAGGAAGTTTCCGAGATGGTTGGTGGCGGTCGAGCATTGTTCCGAGGTAGTTGGAGTCGAGCGATGATACGCTGACTTTCTTGAAGCTATCACATAAGGTCGATGTAATTCCTTAATGCCTGACTGAGCTCGACCGTTGTGTTCTCATATTTCTCACTAAGCGCGCGGATCTAAGTTTGTGTTGTGGGCGCTTCGGGGTCCACGGTAGGAGGGACGTTTTCATTACTAGCTGGGATGTCCGTCGGCTGGGGCTGTTGAGATATTCCGGCTTTGGCTACGGCTGAAGAGCTGACCATTGCGTTCTTTGATTGCTTTGTCATCGTAAGCGGACTCGACGGCAGGTTTAGCAAAAGTACCTAAAACTCGTCGAAGTCAAAGTGACAAGGTGCGACAAAGGCGCAAACTTAAGTTCAATTCTCAATAAAAACACCAAATGTTGATGACAAAAAATGTCCTAAACACCCAAGATTCCAATTACTAGGAATTATTAATTTGGTCCTATAGACAAGAACGGAAAGCAGTAAATAACACGAGAGATTTATAGTGGTTCGACCTCGAGAGGGCCTACGTCTACTTTAAAGAGTTGTTGGAATATTATTGATAAAACAGGGTTACAAGGTTGAGACTATCTCATGACATCTCATTACATTTGTCTCTAAGCTATATGATGTCATAATTATCATATATTGCATATATTAGGAAAAAACACTTTTGCCCTTCTTTTTCCTTATAGAGGAGAAGCCATTAAAGGAGCTCTCTAGAGGTCCCAAGGTCTAAAATTCCAACCACTTTGAAGTGTGAGGCCATAGGGTATTTATTGGAAAGGGGTCGGGTAGAAGTAGGTAGGAGTAGGTAGAAATAGGAACCACACCCATAAATTCGAACCTGGCACCTGGACCTGCACATTTTTCGTACCCAGCAATGGGGTGCGAATTTTGCACCTTGCAGGGTGCGAAATTCGTACCCTATGGGGGTGTGAAATTCGTACCTTATAAGGTATGAATTTCGCATCTTGTCAGGCATGAAACTCGTACCCTTCGGGGGTACGGACTTCGTACTTTATGGGGTGCGAGATTCGCACCCAAGGTATGAATTTCGCACCCTGCTAGGTGAGAATTCCAAACCCCTGATGGGTGCGAATTTCACACCCCTTAGGAGTGCGAAATTCGCATCTCGAGGGGTACGAAGTTCATATTGCGAGAGGGGAGAAGGCCATGGGCATGGGTGTTTGGGGCCTCGACGTCCATGCTCGCGACTCCTAGGGATTCAGAGATTTGGTTCGGAAATGTGTTAGGGGTGTTGCGAGCACCTTGGTAGCGTGGTTCCTCTTCAACCCTGTTCACTTCACTCCTAAGCATCCTTCTCGGCCTTAGTTCTGTGAATTACGTTGGGTCTAGAGCGTCTCACGTACTATTGGGAACCGGACTAAAAGGCCGGTTAACAAAGTTATCCTTCTTTTTTCCGGATTCTAAACCGAATTTTAACTCTTTCACATTAATATTTACTTTCATGTTAATCTTAATTTTTATATTTCTGTAATTCAAGTCATTATGTTGCAAAATAATACCTTTGTTAAATGCTAATCTTGATTTTGTAAACTGCATAATATCACCATCTCCATCCATTTGGCATTCCCTTCAAAAAACCAACCTCTAGCATTGCTATTATTCATCTCATGACCAGTTCATAAACATAGTTACAATTGGTAATTTAAGTTTCGCGTGTGCCAAGATAAAATGGAACCAGTGCCTTCCCTAACATTACCGTTGTCGTAGGCCAGTTTTTAAGTTTGGCATAGTATCAACATTACTATTTCCCTATGCCAGTTTTTAAGTCTGGAATAGTAAAAAATGCATAAAATGTAGGTAAGGTAGTGTTTGCAAATTGCTCGAACAAATGGTCTCTTGCTTCTAGTTCACACAACACACCACCACACCAACCATATTTTACAGTTATATCCCTTTCTTCCAATTTAACACTATATATTAATTACCAGTCACCAACATGTTGCCCCCACTGACGTGTTGCCCTAGGTGGTCGCCTTGGCAGCCTACTCTTAGAGCTCGCTATAAATGGAATTATAGATGATGTGTACAAAATGAAAACATTAACAATTTTTTTTTAAATTTAGGTATTTAGATGAAGATGATAGAACATATTAGTGCTACAAGTCTTAGTATATAACATACTGCATGTCAATGTATGTTCAAATCAAGCTACATAAGGTTCAAACCTAAGATCTCCAGCTCTAAAGCCGAAGTGCTTAACAACTATGTTAATGTCAAGGCACTAACGTTCACAATGATATTTTCCTTTAAGCTTAAATGATAATGTTCAAAGGCTACTTTATGCACTTGCGTTATGCTTAGCATCAAAGTGAGTTATTAGCATCTATGATAATTGCTAGGATTGCGCAATTTTTTACGACCAGTTTCTTCCACGTACAGGATGTTTGATAATGATATTGCATTGCCTTAAAATTATTTTTAATATTCTTTTATGCATTGGATATACCATCTTAATTTGTGTTTTCAAGCACTGTTATCTTATTTTTATTTCATGATTTTTCCGTAAGAGAAATCTACTAAGAAGCTATAAATGTTAGCTGATGAGTTCCAATAGAGTTCAGAATGCATTTACTATTCGTAATCATATAGAATATCAATTGGCATGCATATTGTCTTATGGCTGTGCATGTTTATCTGGAAATGAAAATATGGCTGGCAATTAGAACCGAGAACCGAAAACCCGAACCAAACCGACCCGAAAAGACCCGGACCCGAACCGAACCCGATGGGTCTCGGGTCGGGTTTAGGTGATGGAAAACACATTTTAGACCCGATCAAACCCGATCCAAATGTACTCGACCCGAAAGAACCAACGAAAAAACATTGAAATACATGTATTTTTAGTGTTATAATCCAACCGAACCCGAACCGACCCGACCCGACCCGAAGCTTGGGTCGGGTCGGGTCCAGATTTTTGAAAAGTATAGTTCAGACCCGACAAAACCCGACCCGCCTAGAACCGAGCCCCAATGGGTTGGGTCTGGGTCCATCGGGTCGGGTATAATTGCCACCCCTAAATGAAAATAATATTTTGGTATCTTATTAATGTTGAATGACCTTTTGGTTTTCTTAAGAATAAATCTTAACGCATTCTTATTTATGGTAGGTGACTGTGTCAAATCCATCGTATTTTATGCATGTCCTCCTGCACGTGTTATCTTTTTCTTTCTCCAATCTCTTCCCTTACAAAATGGAAAGCTGATTATGCTTATTTGGCATCGTTTGTAAATATAGGATAATTAAATGAAAAAGGGATAATAAATATAATTAATACTCAACATTTCTGCATCACTCACAATTCTATGTAAATAAAAACAAAATAACCTAGCCAAGTCAAGTTAATAATATAATGTAGGTCGGTGGTAAAATAAACATTTCTGTTATATGTTAACCTTGTTTTAATAGGAACTCATTGTTGTTGAATTAGAATTCAAACATCAATTCAAATCCAAACTAGCATGTACTGTAGAAAATAGGATCATTGATGGATTTTCAAAAACAACCCACTATTAGAAAAATCACTATGGGTTAAAATGATTTATACCTGAATCATTATACCATTCAGTTGCAGGTTGAAATGATATACATCCGGAAATTTAAGTAAGGGTGTTAAAAGATATATACCCGATTCACTTGACCATAGGTTAGAAATTATATACGGATACCGTTGGTCTACAAAGATGAATTTAACCTTGAATTTATGAATTTAAAGTAAATTGATTTAATGAAGAATTTAGTATAATTTTTAACTATATTTGTTGTTAAAAATTATTTATAAATTATACTTAACTTTATGATTTCTTTTTGGCAAAACCAGCTGATTTTCTAGTGATCGTGTCATTATGTATATCAGTAAAGAATAGATGTTCTACATATGCGCAGAACAACTATACTGAGTCTATGTGTACATCTCACATAACCTGGTTGAAGTGCTAGGAAATTGTAGATATACAAAACAAGAGAGAAGCAGAGTGCTCCTACTACTAAGTATGGTGAAAATATAAGAGTTCACCACATCCGAAGTAAAAGAGCCTAATATAGAAGGTGTCACATGTTCAACAAACATATCAAAACAACGAGCTATGTAACGCCCCACCTCTATACTCATGTTAGCCAAGTTCATTGCAAACAATGGTGTCAACTAACCCAAAGAATAAGGCTACTGAGAAGAAACCATCTGTATATTAGCTTTGAACGAGTGTTAAATATGTCAAATAATGTGGTCTTACTTTATAAATCTCATGAGGAAATTTGACACATCTAATTCAAGTCCAAATCTACTACATAGTGGCTATATATAATTCCGAATCAATATAAAATACATAACAATATAATCAAAGTCATACACAGATATTCACACTACTAAGGCGAAAATAGATATGAATATAACATATAAGAGTAAATACAAAGATAATTGTCATAGTCGATCCACTATCCAACAAAAGTATAGGTACAAATTCTAGCTACAAGAATATTTATACATAGATGTCTAATATACATGTAACCCAAAATTACTACAATAACAATGTAGACATATAAAACTAAGAGGTGGTCCAGGGTAAAGGTCTTGAAGAAGCACCTGTAATACTTAGTCTGACCCGGGTACTATTTATAAGAAAACAAACAATAAACGGATCAGTCTAACTGTACTCATCAATACAAACTGGAATAGGATAAGAGATATAATCTTAAAATTACATATAAGAAATAATGACAATGTTCACATGTAAAATGTGAAGGATCGATATATCCAGAAAATATGCCAAAGAAATCTCGGCGATATATAAGGATATCTCAATAACAAAGAAACAAAGATTGATAGCACGATATCAATATAATTCAGATCGATATATTTGCATCAATAAAACTCAGATTCTAGAAACCGATAAAATAGAAATCTAGAAGAATCCTAAGAAGGGGGAGGGGAATCCTAAATCAAGACGGGAGTCCGAAGACTCATCAATACATACATCGAAGGTGAGACGCGATCTCTAGGAAGCTAGCCTATAGTGTTGAGCCGAAGCTCCTCGGATGGTCCAAAGACCGCGGGTCGCGACCTCGCTAAGATGATCTGAATATCATCGATAAATCAAATGAACCGAAGTTCCTTAGGATAATCAAAAGATCATCAAAATAAGAGATGAACCGAAGTTCCTCAGGAGATCCAAAGATTACCAAAGTGACCCAAAGGTCGGAATGATCTGAAGACTCTCAAGATGATCTGAAGATCATCAAAGTGACCCTAAGGTCGAAATGATCCAAAGATCTTCAGGATGATCCGAAGATCATCAAAGTGACCTAAAGGTTGGAATGATCTGAAGATCCTCATGATGACCCGAAGATCATCAGAGTGAGCCCAAGGTTGGAATAATCCAAAGATCCTCAGGATGATCTGAAGATCATCGATATGATCAAAATTGATCAAGTATAGAGTAAACCACACCAAGCTAGTAAATATAAGAGTCAAGCTAGATGTCCTATAACCACTTGCTCTACTCGAATATTTACGAAAAAGTTGTATATTCCACTAGAAATACGAAACGATCATTGCCATAGTGTTCAATTGAAAGAGTCCAAGAATTAATCGTCAAAGCAAACACAAGGGTTCATAGTCCTTGTTTTTACTAAGGCTTTAATTAGATTTCTCATACGAATGAGAAACATGTTTTTATAACTATATACTAGTGGATTGGAAAACAATTTACAAAATAACTTCATATAATGAAGTTGGATTAGAAACCAATTTGGAAGATAGTTTCACATAATGAAGTAGAATTAGAAACCATTTAGTAAAAGATTGGGTATCTACTAATAATTTAAAACCCATTACATGATTTTGAAGTAGTAAATCTCGTATAATAGTGATCAAATTAACGACCGAACTAAGAATTCACATTTTAATAACATAAATTAAATCTCATGATTATTCGATTATAAATTAATTTATCATGAATGAATGGAATCATCATCAAAATTCGATAAACTCAAGCTGCTGAAATCTGTGAATTGGAGAAATTGAAAAGTTATAGAAAAAGGCCAAACGGGACGAACTCGGCTGTTAAAGAGCCTAAAAACCTAAATGTTTGACTGAATCAAAGGTCTATCGACTAATTCTGTGCAAACTTCAGAATTCTGGGAAGGTACAGAATTCGGTTGATTGACCCCTATGGTCAGTCGATTGACCTGCTACCAGGTCAAATTCCTGGTTCTGGATAAGTTGATTGACCACCCGAGTCACTGGACTGACCTACTACTGAAGGTAGCATTTGGCTTAGCCTTATAGCCAAGTCGATTTCGACGGAGCTCGGACGAACGGTGGAGGCTAAGGACTTTATCAAAGTGGAAATAAAGCCTCGATGGTTTGCCGAAACACTTCATTTCATACGAATCAAACCTACTTAAAGATTTATATAAGAATTCATCGAAATGAAGTCAAAACTCATGAATTGGGAAGATCACACAAAAACAACTCTATATACTCAATAAACCCACAATACAAACATGCCATAGGCACATTATACAAGCTTAAAGCTTAAGGCATAAATGTGAGTTCTCCAAGAACTCACGTTTGATGTTAATAAGGAAGGAGAGGCTCCAAAACAAAGCAAGATCAAACAGTCTTTAACAAGAACTCAAGAATCTTCAACCTAAACATAAATGAGTGAATTTCCTAGGAGTTAGGTTTAGGTAATTGTCATAAATTGACGAGAGAACAAGATGGAGAAGATTGAGATGGACTTACCCAAGCTCCTCCCTTGATTTTTTTTACAAGAATTGGATTCCCTAATAGTAACTCTAGGTTTAGGAATTTTAATTTCCCATTCCTCTCCCCATTTCTATTTTCTTTTAAGTATTGAAAGTGAATAGGAAGGAGAGGGGTTGTGGGGGTTATAAGGACTGGGCTAGGTTGACTAACCCAAGCCCAACCAAAGTTCTAAAATTCACAAACTCTATAGATATCGATGTTTGCAGTTTTTCTTGTCATAAACGACATTTTGAACTCAATGGAAGTGGTTTCGAGTCCAAATTCATTCGTATGCAAAATAAGACTTTTTGGATACATACTGACTAACGATTAACGATGTTATAATTAAATATGTTATCGTTAAATATGTGGGTCATTATAGACTTCCCCACTTAAAAAATTTGTGTCTACACAATTACTTATAAAAAACAATATTAATAACAATCACGCATCAACAAGATCTATATAGAAATAGATTAAGTCGAAAAAATTCACTTTTGAATAATCTTATAAAATTTTAGCCTTGAGTTGTAAATCGCTGTATACTTAAGTTAATACACGTCTAATGTTCAAATAATAGTCACAAACATATAGGAAAAACTAATTTATTTTTCCCACAAGTGTTTTCAACAATTAGAATTTTCCTTTACTTAAATTCTAAACCTCAATTTCAATATTTATTTAAATTAAATCGCAAACTAGCACACCACGATTTTTTAGAATTTTTTTGGTTTAGACATATCTCAAAATTTACAGTTCAAAATTCAAATCTTTTTCTTGCGTTAGAAAACTACAATCCAATAGGTCCGAATAATTCTTGTTTTAAAGAATTCCGTCTTGTATTGGATCCTATAAACACGATTTAAAATTCAAATCGAAAATTATGAACTACCGCTACACGATGAGCTCGTTTTAATTAAATTTAATTAATTTATTTAACATTCAATAAGTTTATAAATTTTAAACCCATACTCTTACGTTTTTAACTTAAACGAATTAAAAATTTAAACTCCAACTTGGAAATATTAACTATCCAAAATCATCGAACATTCCATATTACGTTTTAGCTAGAATATTTTATCACTCAAAAGTTTCTTAAAAGTATTCTAGCTTACAAAATTTTTATTATATTGAAAAAGATGTATATGATGGTCATATATATCCCATTCGCAAGGATAAGCGATTCCGTTGGGGAAACAAGATCACAAAATAAAATCCGAGTTATACACCATAAATTGGAAATATTAGCACGTCCTCTAATATTTCAAAAACAAATAAATTGGAACTTTTAAGTTTCCATTAAACCCCTAAAATCTCAAATTTAAAATATTTGCATGTTCTCTAATATTTCACAAATAACTTCTAAATCATGAAAACGTGATAAACAGTAGATGTTGGGAGAATTTCATAAAACTTGAAAACTTTGGTTTTCCAAATTCACTAGGATATCACTAATAACGATGAGGCCAAACCAGTCAGGTTATGACCTTAAGTATTTTTTTTCATTAAGGTTAAAAAAATAATCTGCAATATTTGCAAACCTCAAATGACAAGATAAGCTCAAAAACAAAGAGTTGGTGAAAGCTCGATTGCTAAGTCAAATAGTGGAATGAGTTAAGCACAAATAACCTGCTGAACAGGTCATTGTAGAATGGGTGCGAAGATTCCGGAAAATTCACGAGTAATGTGAATTATAGAACATATCTTCCTTAATGTCATTCTCACTGCTATAAGAATTTTAGGTACACAAGGAAGTTAACGAATCTAAATTAGAATCGTTAACAACAATAAAACTTTACACCAAACAGACAAAGGATGTCGAAGGTGAATGATTCTTTTGGAAAATAAAATATGGACCTCAACGCGATTAAGTCAATTCATTCCAGAAAATCATCACAAACTTCTAACGAACAACACATGAAAATAAGCATGTAAATAATGGTCACTCTTCAAGGAAAGAGTTTGAACATCCACGAACATGGAAGTAGCCAAAAGAAAGAAATGGCTGCTTCCAAATGGAAATTCACCAAATCTACCAGTCTTAATGTAACGACCCAGGGATTTTCAGCCCGAAAATCGACATAAATACCTTTACTGTAACTCATGCCAACCTTCCAAACACCGAAACCACTGGAACGTTTATAGAAAGAATTTAGAGGGTGAGATAAGAAATAAAGAAATATTAGAATAGAAGAAGAAGGAACACCATAACACAGAATCAAAGTCTCACATCGCAGCGGAACAAAATATAGAAATAAATCTTTATTGAGAGCTTTCAAAAATACTTACAGTATCAAAGCACAACACACATCTGGACAGTTATAATAACCTGTCCTCATATACAACACACAATGGAATAAACACAAGATACAATACGTCCGAACACCTTCAGCTCGTCTCTGCACAGCATTCGATGACCTAAACCTGTACATCCCGGGCTAACCCGAGCATTTACAAAACACCGGGTCAGTCTGGTGAACCAGAGTGAGAAAACTCGCACAGTATTAAGGTATCACACAACTTGATTTTAAAGTCAAATTTTTTTCCAAAGAAAAGGATAATCGTAAGACCAAATCCACACATAAACACGGACGGTTTTTACCTTACGATAACCCAAACCATTTTGAAATCAATATCTCTTCTGATATTATAATAACTTCTAAATACAAGTAAATAACAATCTAGTGGAACGCTTGCATCTCACGCTCCACATATATAGTATACAATCAAAATTGCGGGCCCTTATTAGAAATTGGATTTCGTCTATGACAAGGTATGAGACCACCTGCCGATAGTGTATCTCTAGAGGCGAATACACTGGGTTCAACAAGAACGTCTTGCAACCCGGCCCACACATGACCGACCACTCATTTCGCTCGAGTGTATCGAATGTATATCACCAACGATTGGGCTCAAACCACCGTTTCCCGAAAAGGGGCAGCATTGAACATAGATTAAAGAAGGAAATAGGAATTTCTCTAGATAGGTGATTATACACCCTAATGGGAGCGACCCCCATAGCCATGCTGCCTGCCCGATTTTTTTTCCATTTCCTGGTTGTGAGGCTTGAGGCCAGAATTTATCCTTGAACATCTGGTCATCATTCACTTTGAATGCCACATCGTCAGATCCGCCAGATATCACTAATTGACGTCCACAAAAATACTCTACTGGAAGCTAAGAGAACGGTAATTCCCCGCCAACAACCATAGCACCTTTGAAGAAATCAACGTAAGTGACCCTTTGGAAATACTCTGTCAGACATCCGTCCATACAAGTCATCCAGGAACAGGATGAACCAAAGGAACTCTCCTACTGCATCCAATATAGGAATCACCCCATGAATCAGTAGCGAGAAGTCCTTGCAACCCATAGATTCCAACACCGATAGAATCACAGCTTATCTCTGCTTGCTAGGCAGAGAATTTTAGTGGTTCTTCCATTTATAAAAATCCACGGTCTTCAATGCTCCATCTCGATCATCTTCTGATATCTTCACGTATTTGTTGGTCGGAATGGTTTTCGAATATTAGTTCGATCCCGGTCTTTCCGTACCAACAATCGTATTGGACAGATTTGATAGTCGGTGATTTAATTATTAAAATAAACAGTGATTCAATCATGACCATCCAATGAGTTCACTGGGTCCGTATTCAACATCTCCTGGCCTTTTCAAATTAAATCAAATGGAATTTTAAAACTCTTAAATATTTGGATATTACGAATATAGCTCTTTGCTTCCTATATAACATAAGATCTTGTTCCTCAAAACCATTCCAAAACATTAGAATTCATTTATATATATATACCTACCCAACCTGGTTTTTAACAAATTTCACATAAACCATTGTTATTGAAACAATATCCCCTCTATTCCTAGAGTAAACTCATTCCCAAACCTTATGGTTTCTATTTCCTTTTTCTTTTGGAATATCGCTATATACGTACTATATAATCTCAAAATTATTATTCCTGTTACTCAGGGGATTCCACTACATATATACTCAAACCCTTTTTATATTCAGTTAATTTGGAAATCCCAATATATATATATATATATATTCCATGTTCACCACACGCTACATTATTAATTCTTTAATGGAAATAATAAGTCAGCACTAACCTCTTTTACGATTACCAACTAACATCATCTTCAGGTAATCCCGGTGTTGTTCAAGTTGGGGTATTTTAATTACCTCTCAGACCTTGATGAAACAACGGTCTTACCCTCAGATAAATATCAGTTGTAATCCAACCAATATTCAATTCCAGACTCAAAACAATTCCCTTTTAAAACTTGTGATACAAAATTCGGGTTTTAAATATAAATCCCATTTATAAATTTCTTTCACCATTCAATTGAATTTCGTTTCGACCTCGTTTACTCTTTTACCTTAATTAAATTAAAGACTAATTTCCCAAATTGCTGTAAATCAGGATAATAACTTCTTTAATCATTTACACTATAAAGTAGTTAATTCCCTTACCATAGTAAATCCCTTTTTTTAAACCTTATACAAATTTAACCAATATTCTTTAAACTATTCTAAAACAAACTAATTTTAAAATCAATTCCAATCAAAATGGTCAATTTAAAACATGGTTGTCCCATTTACCGACTCTAATTGGTTTTCCCTTTAAATTAATTAATAATATAATTAATTTAAATACATTTCCATTTAATTGTTCTAAACTGAACAATTATCCAATTTTAATTCTTTAGATTAATTTTTGTTCACTTATTTATAAATCTGATTAACGTCAGAGATTCTCATATAAACAAATTAATAATTAATTATAAATTTAAATCATAAATGATAGATGTTTATTTCTTTTAAACAAACCCTTTATGCAAAATAATCTATTTTAAAATCTATATCCGATTATAACATAGATTTTTTTAACTTCTTTTCTGTCGATTTGCCTGACGGTAAATCAACGTTTATAAACAATTGGTTTCATAGGCCATATACTGCCGCCAAATACCGCACCAGTATCACCTATTGGTTCAAATTAAACAGTTGTTGAATTTTCAATCAACAATCAATCACATTTAACTAATAATAAATGACGACCATTTAACACCAACCAAACAACAGAACAATTCAAACAATTAAGCACGTTTATAAATAAACGTGACCAACAGGGTGAGTTACCTCCATCGGATCCAATCATTAAAACAACGATTTGTAATTTCACTGAAATTAAACAATGGTTTAATTTCATCAGTTAAATCAATAGTCAATATATATACTAGCAAACAGTCAACATCAGAAATCAGAGCACACTAAATAATAACTCAATTTATATAAAATATAAATAGGGAAAACTGAGTGAGTTTAACTCACCTGGATTTAGTCTGGTCGTTAAGTACCGATTTTTAATTAAATTAAATAGCGTTTAATTTAATTAAAAAATTCCTCGCTTCCAGTCTATACTGATCATGCTGCATCTCAAAATTCTTGTTTCTACGGTTCCAAAGAAACTTACGTGTTTAATTCTGATAACGTAGGCATGAAATATCGTATTAACAGATTTATAAACTAATTATTTTATTTAAAACATGGATTAAAAATTTAAATTGGGCCTTTACTTACTTGTTCGGCCAGCCTACCCTTCCCCAACCCGCTTCCATTTTACAAAACCCTATCCTATCGGTTTTCTCAAACCAGAAATCATAGCCGCCTCCACCAAAATTACTCCAAATCCCTAACCCCCCATCTCGTTCTTCAATGTACATCGGAACAGCTACGTTGAAACCCCCCTTTTGAATTTCTTCTTCGATCTTTTATCCTCCTCTGACCCGCACGTCTCCTCCACCTATGGCGGCCCGCACCGAAAACTGTGTCGATGGTCCGTCTTGACAGTTCAACCGAACCCTAGGTCAGGACCCCGAACAAAAGCATCAGGGAATCCATCGAAGCATTCTGAAGCAGAGCACTTGGATTCGCAACTACATATAAGTTTTGTTTGCTGTATTTCTTGTTTTGATTTTTAAAATGGTTCGGATTTTTTCCCTCCTTGATCTGTTTCATTTTAGGGTTTTACAACACAAATGCATGTGTATATATACCAGTAGATGGATAGAATTGATGTCAAAATCAAACTGAAATCCCCTAGTTTTAGATCTTAGCTGTGCGTTCCTTAGGTGCTATTTTCCTCTCGTCTTAGCTGTTATGATCGACTGTTGCGTCTTAGCAGTGTCAAGATTTTTGATGGATTTTGTATCAGTTTCATGGTACCATTGATCCGTCCAAATGGGCATAGATCGAACTTGTATATGTATAGATTTTGGCTATGACTTGTTAAATCAATACAGATTTTTGGAACCGTACTATGGATTTTGTATTTGATTTCCTTTTAAATGTAAAGCAACTCTCCTCGTCTGAATTTGCATATGGAATCGAAATATACTTAGCTGTTCATTGTACTGTTTCAACTGTTCTTTACACTGTTATGTTAAATTTCTTCTTTTGCTGTTCATTTGATGTATGACTATACATACATATATATCTGTTTCCATCAGCTTTACAGTCCCTTAGCTGTTCTTGTACTCTCTCTTGCTGTCCATGTTGTCAAGCTAGCTATTTTAGCTGTTTAAATATCTTTTGCGTTTTGATGTATGAATGTAATATACAAAGATGTACAACTTTATGTTCAGTGATCTATGTCCAGCTGTTCCAGGTCTATACCTATGGAGACATTATGTTTTACTGTTTCTTGAATGAAACAAGGTATGCAGTAATTTAAAAATTAGAATTAATATATATGATTTTTTTTCTCTTTTTTTTTGTATAAACACTTTTAGTTGATACCTTTATGTCTACTTGTTACAGTGGTGAGGGAAAGCCGTAAAAGCGTCTTCGTAACCCAAGCAACCAAAGGAGGTAAAAGCAACAAAGAAAATGAAAAGAAAGGCCTTTTGGAGTTCATACTCGGAGCTCTAACCAAAGAGGAACAGTTATTTTTCGAAACTGATCCTATTCTAAACCAGTCTCAAGATAACAAGAAGTCTACCACTTCATCTGTTTCAGTGCCCAGTAAAAAGAAATCTGGCGGTTTTGGGGGACTTTTTCCGAAAAATTAGCATAGAAGTATTATAGTTTCTTATATATACTTGTATGTTTGTTCTTCGGGTTCTTCTTTCAGTTATGTATATGTTATTTGGAAACCTTAATGAATTTCTTTTTAAGCATATATTAACTAATGTATTTAAAATCCAATGTTCTGTAGTTTATGTACTTATGACTAATTCATGTAGAAAATTATTGTGCACAATGATATGTGTTGATCTGAAGTTTTATAGTTAGCTAAGGGCTCATAACTTCTCAAGTTTTATGGTTTAACTAAACGCTACTGGAACAAAACAAAGCATTACAAAACGCAGAAAGGGTGCTATAAAATCTGTCATGTTCAAGTTACAAAAATTCATTAATTCCTTGTTGAAGTCAGCAACACACATACTTCAAGTCCTCACAGTATTCCCTATGTATTTGTACTCCTATCGACCATAGTATATGATTTGTGTTTCTTTGTCTTTGCATTTGTATACATAAAAATATATGAATATATATGTTGTTTTCCTTTGTATTGAACCCTTCCAGTTTCATCTTGTATTCTAGTTTTCGTGTTCATGTAGTATTCAACTTTAGGTGAGTTTAATTATAAATCTAATTAAATTAAACAACTAAATTTACGACAAATTAATATCATCATATTAATTAAAATAACAGTTTCAATTTCAACAGTATAGAATTCAATAACTCAACATTACAAAATTTCGGTTTTTAAATGGCATTCCATTTATTTAAAAATTCTTTAATATTTATAAATAAATCGTGAAAATTTAAAACGATTCCATAGCGACTATTTCAAAATTCGATTTAGCCATAACTAACAATATACAACACGAAATCTGAATTTTTCTCTTTCATATGAGAATTATAATCAACACGGTTTCAACGTTTCTCGTTTCACAGAAATCTGACTTATATCGGATCCTGTATATTCAGTTAAAGTTCAAAACTAAATATTATGAACTGTCGCGCCTTTTCGAGCTTGTTTTATAATTATAATGTTTAAACGTCGTTTTAAATAACGAATTTAATATTAAAATTCATTAATATTCCAAATATAATATTTAAAATAATAAATTAAATAAAATATTTGGCTACAAAAAATACGGGACGTTACATTCTTCCCCACTTAAAATAATTTCGTCCTCGAAATTGCTAAGGTGAGAAAGCACGTTACAAACCCATGAATTTCTAAATCCAATTTATTTTAAATAAAAAACGATTCAATGTAGTAAATAAATAATTTCCAAAATCAAGCACGAAGTATTCATTTGCAACACAGGACGGAATTATTTCACTTTAATCCAAGTGATTACACTCCAGTTGACTATACTGACATTTAATTATAATTCAACTTTTTATTAAACTGTCGATGAATTTATATTCAAGCAATCTAACGCCAAATCAGTACCAATCAACAATCCATGCACAACCAATCTCAATCAAAATAATTGAATTTATGCTCAGTTTAATATTTTACATTGGTCTCACATAGTTGGACATCAATCGGTTAATACCCGATTTATTTCCATTTGATTAATTCAAATTCCAAATTTAATTAATTTAATTAAATTTGACCTAGTTAAGTTTCAATTCAAATTTCAATTAAATTTGAATTTCATTCACATTAATCAACACACAAATCAATATCTCGATAATTTGATAAATTATTTCTTTTCTATACAAAATATAATTTGGGTAAAATTATTTCATTTACCTCCCAAAACAATACTGCATCGATTGCCAGTTCAACGCTTCTCAACACTTGAACTGATCAACAACACAATACAAAATGTTTGTATATAAAATTTACAAATACGCTCTTATATATACACTCAATCTCGATCTAGGGTATTACTAACCCAATCTCTGTCGAGTTACACCACAGAGCCAAGGTTATTACTAAACCAATAGCTCTGATACCACTGTAACGACCCAGGGATTTTCAGCCCGAAAATCGACATAAATACCTTTACTGTAACTCATGCCAACCTTCCAAACACCGAAACCACTGGAACGTTTATAGAAAGAATTTAGAGGGTGAGATAAGAAAGAAAGAAATATTAGAATAGAAGAAGAAGGAACACCATAACACATAATCAAAGTCTCACATCGCAGCGGAACAAAATATAGAAATAAATCTTTATTGAGAGTTTTCAAAAATACTTACAGTATCAGAGCACAACACACATCTGGACAGTTATAATAACCTGTCCTCATATGCAACACACAACGGAATAAACACTAGATACAATACGTCCGAACACCTTCAGCTCGTCTCTGCACAGCATTCGATGACCTAAACCTGTACATCCTGGGCTAACCCGAGCATTTACAAAACACCGGGTCAGTCTGGTGAACCAGAGTGAGAAAACTCGTAAAGTATTAAGGTATCACACAACTTGATTTTAAAGTCAAAAAAATTTTCCAAAGAAAAGGATAATCGTAAGACCAAATCCACACATAAACGCGGACGGTTTTTACCTTACGATAACCCAAAACATTTTGAAATCAAAATCTCTTCTGATATTATAATAATGTCTAAATACAAGTAAATAACAATCTAGTGGAACGCTTGCATCTCACGCTCCATATATATAGTATACAATCAAAACCGCGGGCCCTTATTGGAAATTGGATTTCGTCTATGACAAGGTATGTGACCACCTGCCGATAGTGTATCTCTAGAGGCGAATACACTGGGTTCAACAAGAACGTCTTGCAACCCGACCCACACATGACCGACCACTCATTTCGCTTGAGTGTATCGAATGTATATCACCAACAGTTGGGCTCAAACCACCGTTTCCCGAAAAGGGACAGCATTGAACATAGATTAAAGAAGGAAATAGGAATTTCTCTAGATAGGTGATTATACACCCTAATGGGAGCGACCCACATAGCCATGCTGCCTGCTCGATTTTTTTTTCATTTCCTGGTTGTGAGGCTTGAGGCCAGAATTTATCCTTGAACATCTGGTCATCATTCACTTTGAATGCCACATCGTCAGATCCGCCAGATATCACTAATTGACGTCCACAAAAATACTCTAACTGGAAGCTAAGAGAACGGCAATTCCCCGCCAACAACTATAGCACGTTTGAAGAAATCAACGTACGTGACCCTTTGGAAATACTCTGTCAGACATCCGTCCATACAAGTCATCCAGGAACAGGATGAACCAAAGGAACTCTCCTACTGCATCCAATATAGGAATCACCCAATGTATCAGTAGCGAGAAGTCCTTGCAACCCGTAGATTCCAACACCGACAGAATCATAGCTTATCTCTGCTTGCCAGGCAGAGAATTTTAGTGGTTCTTCTGTTTATGAAAATCCACGGTCTTCAATGCTCCATCTCGATCATCTTCTGATATCTTCACGTATTTGTTGGTCGGAATGGTTTTCGAATATTAGTTCGATCCCGGTCTTTCCGTACCAACAATCGTATTGGACAGATTTGATAGTCGGTGATTTAATTATTAAAATAAACAGTGATTCAATCATGGCCATCCAATGAGTTCACTGGGTCAGTATTCAACATCCCTTGGCCTTTTCAAATTAAATCAAATGGAATTTTAAAACTCTTAAATATTTGGATATTACGAATATAGCTCTTTGCTTCCTATATAAAATAAGATCTTGTTTCTCAAAACCATTCCAAAACATTAGAATTCATATATATATATATATATATATATATATATACCTACCCAACCTGGTTTTTAACAAATTTCACATAAACCATTGTTATTGAAACAATATCCCCTCTATTCCTAGAGTAAACTCATTCCCAAACCTTATGGTTTCTATTTCCTTTTTCTTTTGGAATGTCGCTATATACGTACTATATAATCTCAAAATTTCTTATTTCTGTTACTCAGGGAATTCCACTACATATATACTCAAACCCTTTTTATATTCAGATAATTTGGAAATCCCAATATATATATATATATATATTCCATGTTCACCACACGTTACACTACTAATTATTTAATGGAAATAATAATTCAGCACTAACCTCTTTTACGATTACCAACTAACATCATCTTCAGATAATCCCGGTGTTGTTCAAGTTGGGGTATTTTAATTACCTCTCAGACCTTGATCAAACAACGGTCTTACCCTCAGATAAATATCAGTTGTAATCCAACCAATATTCCATTCCAGTCTCAAAACAAATCCCTTTTAAAACTTGTGATACAAAATTCGGGTTTTAAATATAAATCCCATTTATAAATTTCTTTCACCATTCAATTAAACTTCGTTTCGACCTCGATTACTCTTTTACCTTAATTAAATTAAAGACTAATTTCCCAAATTGTTGTAAATCAGGATAATAACTTCTTTAATCATTTACACTATAAAGTAGTTAATTCCCTTACTATAGTAAATCCCTTTTTTTAAACCTTGTACAAATTTAACCAATATTCTTTAAACTATTCTCAAACAAACTAATTTTAAAATCAATTCCAATCAAAATGGTCAATTTAAAACATGGTTGTCACATTTACCGACTCTAATTGGATTTCCCTTTAAATTAATTAATAATATAATTAATTTAAATACATTTCCATTTAATTGTTCTAAACTGAACAATTATCCAATTTTAATTCTTTAGATTAATTTCTATTCACTTATTTATAAATCTGATTAACGTCAGAGATTCTCATATAAACAAATTAATAATTAATTATAAATTTAAATCATAAATGATAGATGTTTATTTCTTTTAAACAAACCCTTTATGCAAAATAATCTATTTTAAAATCTATATCCGATTATAATATAGATTTTTTTAACTTCTTTTCTATCGATTTGCCTGACGGTAAATCAACGTTTATAAACAATTGGTTTCATAGACCATATACTGCCGCCAAATACCCCACCAGTATCACCTATTGGTTCAAATTAAACAGTTGTTGAATTTTCAATCAATAATAAATCAATCACATTTAACTGATAATAAATGACGACCATTTAACACCAACCAAACAACAGAACAATTCAAACAATTAAGCACGTTTATAAATAAACGTGACCAACACGGTGAGTTACCTCCGTCGGATCCAATCATTAAAACAACGATTTGTAATTTCACTGAAATTAAACAACGGTTTAATTTCATCAGTTAAATCAACAGTCAATATATATACTAGCAAACAGTCAACATCAGAAACCAGAGCATACTAAATAATAACTCAATTTATATAAAATATAAATAGGGAAAACTGAGTGAGTTTAACTCACCTAGATTTAGTCTGGTCGTTAAGCACCGATTTTTAATTAAATTAAAAAGCGTTTAATTTAATTAAAAAATTTCCTCGCTTCCAGTCTATACTGATCATGCTCCATCTCGAAATTCTTGTTTCTACGGTTCCAAAGAAACTTACGTGTTTAATTCTGATAACGTAGGCACGAAATATCGTATTAACAGATTTATAAACTAATTATTTTATTTAAAACATGGATTAAAAATTTAAATAGGGCCTTTACTTACTTGTTCGGCCTGCCTACCCTTCCCCAACCCGCTTCCATTTTACAAAACCCTATCCTATCGGTTTTCTCAAACCAGAAATCATAGCCGCCTCCACCAAAATTACTCCAAATCCCTAATCCCCCATCTCGTTCTTCAATGGCCATCAGAACAGCTACGTTGAAACCCCCCTTTCGAATTTCTTCTTCGATCTTTTATCCTCCTCTGATCCGCACGTCTCCTCCACCTATGGCGGCCTGCACCGAAAACTGTGTCGATGGCTCCCTCTTGACAGTTCAACCGAACCCTAGGTCAGGACCCCGAACAAAAGCATCAGGGAATCCATCGAAGCATTCTGAAGCAGAGCACTTGGATTCGCAACTACATATAAGTTTTGTTTGCTGTATTTCTTGTTTTGATTTTTAAAATGGTTCGGATTTTTTCCCTCCCTGATCTGTTTCATTTTGGGGTTTTACAACACAAATGCATGTGTATATATACCCGTAGATGGATAGAATTGATGTCAAAATCAAACTGAAATCCCCTAGTTTTAGATCTTAGCTGTGAGTTCCTTAGGTGCTAATTTCCTCTTGTCTTAGCTGCTATGATCGACTGTTGCGTCTTAGCAGTGTCAAGATTTTTGATGGATTTTGTATCAGTTTCATGGTACCATTGATCCGTCCAAATGGGCATAGATCGAACTTGTATATGTATAGATTTTGGCTATGACTTGTTAAATCAATACAGATTTTTGGAACCGTACTATGGATTTTGTATTCAATTTCCTTTTAAATGTAAAGCAACTCTCCTCGTCTGAATTTGCACATGGAATCGAAATATACTTAGCTGTTCATTGTACTGTTTCAACTGTTCTTTACACTGTTTTGTTAAATTTCTTCTTTTGTTGTTCATTTGATGTATGACTATACATACATATATATTTGTTTCCATCAGCTTTACAGTCCCTTAGTTGTTCTTGTACTCTCTCTTGCTGTCCATGTTGTCAAGCTAGCTATCTTAGCTGTTTAAATATCTTTTGCGTTTTGATGTATGAATGTAATATACAAAGATGTACAACTTTATGTTCAGTTATCTATGTCCAGCTGTTCTAGGTCTATACCTATGGAGACATTATGTTTTACTGTTTCTTGAATGAAACAAGGTATGCAATAATTTAAAAAATAGAATTAATATATATGATTTTTTTTCTTTTTCTCTTTTTTTTTGTATTAACACTTTCAGTTGATACCTTTATGTCTACTTGTTACAGTGGTGAGGGAAAGCCGTAAAAGCGTCTTCGTAACCCAAGCAACCAAAGGAGGTAAAAGCAACAAAGAAAATGAAAAGAAAGGCCTTTTGGAGTTCATACTCGGAGCTCTAACCAAAGAGGAACAGTTATTTTTCGAAACTGATCCTATTCTAAACCAGTCTCAAGATAATAAGAAGTCTACCACTTCATCTGTTTCAGTGCCCAGTAAAAAGAAATCTGGCGGTTTCGAGGGACTTTTTCTGAAAAATTAGCATAGAAGTATTATAGTTTCTTATATATACTTGTATGTTTGTTCTTCAGGTTCTTCTTTCAGTTATGTATATGTTATTTGGAAACCTTAATGAATTGCTTTTTAAGCATATATTAACTAATGTATTTAAAATCCAATGTTCTGTAGTTTATGTACTTATGACTAATTCATGTAGAAAATTATTGTGCACAATGTTATGTGTTGATCTGAAGTTTTACAGTTAGCCAAGGGCTCATAACTTCTCAAGTTTTATGGTTTAACTAAACGCTACTGGAACAAAACAAAGCATTACAAAACGCAGAAAGGTTGCTATAGAATTTGTCATGTTCAAGTTACAAAAATTCATTAATTCCTTGTTGAAGTCAGCAACACACATACTTCAAGTCCTCACAGTATTCCCTATGTATTTGTACTCCTATCGACCGTAGTATATGATTTGTGTTTCTTTGTATTTGCATTTGTATACATAAAAATATATGAATATATATGTTGTTTTCCTTTGTATTGAACCCTTCCAGTTTCATCTTGTATTCTAGTTTTCGTGTTCATGTAGTATTCAGCTTTAGGTGAGTTTAATTATAAATCTAATTAAATTAAACAACTAAATTTACGACAAATTAATATCATCATATTAATTAAAATAACAGTTTCAATTTTAACAGTATAGAATTCAATAACTCAACATTACAAAATTCCGGTTTTTAAATGGCATTCCATTTATTTAAAAATTCTTTAATATTTATAAATAAATCGTGAAAATTTAAAACGATTCCATAGCGACTATTTCAAAATTCGATTTAGCCATAACTAACAATATGTAACACAAAATCTGAATTTTTCTCTTTCATATGAGAATTATAATCAACACGGTTTCAACGTTTCTCGTTTCACAGAAATCCGACTTATATCGGATCCTGTATATCCAGTTAAAGTTCAAAACTAAATATTACGAACTGTCGCGCCTTTTCGAGCTCGTTTTATAATTATAACGTTTAAACGTCGTTTTAAATAACGAATTTAATATTAAAATTCATTAATATTCCAAATATAATATTTAAAATAATAAATTAAATAAAATATTTGGCTACAAAAAATACGGGACGTTACACTTAAACTTGGTGGAGGGATAAACAACCTTGTTCACCATGAGGTTGCAAATCATCACATGGAACTTTGTCTTTTGACAAGGTTGTCCGACAGCGCAAAGAAATCTAACTAAGCCTTCCATCTCACCGACGTGGTGGATTCGCACTGCCCATAGTATTCTGTACGAAGACGAGGTTAATACACGCCTTGTTATGCGTTTTGTCTAACCGACGTGGTGACTTCACACCACGAAGAGAATTAACTAAGCATTTCGTCTCACGACGAGATGGCTTCATACCTCACTAAGCTTTTTGTCTCACGATGAGATGGCTTCACACCTCACTAAGCATTTCATCTAACCGAAGTGGTGGCTTCACACCCGAAGAAAATTAACTAAGCATTTCATCTAGCGAAGAGGTGTCTTCACACCTCACTAAGCTTTTCGTCTCACGACGAGGTGGCTTCACACCTCACTAAGCTTTTCATCTCACGACGAGGTGGCTTCACATCTCACTAAGCGTTTCTTCTAACCAATGTGGTGGCTTCACACCCCAAAAAGAATTAACTAAGCATTTCGTCTCGCGACGAGGTGGCTTCACACCTTACTAAGCATTTCGTCTCACGGCGAGGTGGCTTCACACCTCACTAAGCTTTTCTTCTCACGACGAGGTGGCTTCACACCTCACTATGCATTTCGCTTAATTGACGTGGTGGCTTAACACCCCAAAGAGAATTAACTAAGCGTTTCTTCTAACCAATGTGGTGGCTTCACACCCCAAAATGAATTAACTAAGCATTTCGTCTCGCGACGAGGTGGCTTCACACCTTACTAAGCATTTCGTCTCACGGCGAGGTGGCTTCACACCTCACTAAGCTTTTCTTCTCACGACGAGGTGGCTTCACACCTCACTATGCATTTCGCTTAATTAACGTGGTGGCTTGACACCCCAAAGAGAATTAACTAAGCATTTTGTCTCGCAATGAGGTGGCTTCACACCTCACTAAGCATTTCGTCTAACGACGAGGTGGCATCGCACCTCACTAAGCATTTCGTCTAACGACGAGGTGGCATCGCACCTCACTGTGCATTTCATCTAACTGACGTGGTGGCTTTACATCGCAAAGAGAATTAACTAAGCATTTCGTCTCGCAACGAGGTGGCTTCACACCTTTGTCGCAATGTCTTCATACCTCACTAAGAGTTTCGTCTAACCGACGTGGTGGCTTCATACCCCAAAGAGAATTAATCAACATTGTTGTATTTAAAGATATACAACACATGTGATCTCTCATCGATGTGTATAAAGGTACACAAAACTTGAGAAGCAACCAAAGATAATCATACATGATCCTGAGATTTCCATTCAAAAATGAAATCGAATCTCGACTGACTAAGTCTAGAAATTAACTAACGCGATAAATGCAAGTGTGTTGACCTACTCGTTTTTACCAAGACGTTTAACTAAATTCCTTATTCAATCGAAAAGGCAAAATTACTTGTTTGAAACAAGTAACAGTCAAAATTAAATGAGAATAATAAATCATTACCCAAAGAAAACTAAAGTCATCTTGATAGGAAAATAAATGGGTAACGAAAATCAAGGAAGCATGTACGAATTTTCATGAAACATAAGTCTGGAAAATCTACATACTTAGATAAAAAACATGCGCCCTTGAATTCCTAAGGACATGGTGTCCCCAATTTCCTTGAACGCAAAGAAGGTGGATGATTATAATATAAAAGAACTCGAATGAAATGATCATGGTGATCATCATCATAAAGACAAGAGGATGGTACCCATATAGGCATTAATTTCCTTACCAAAATAAGATATCTCGAACTTCATAGTTAGAAATTCAAACTATGAATGGTGTAAAGGATATATGCGATGGTCATACATATCCCATTCTCAAATCATTAATTTATTAAAATCTCTATGGTTGCAAATTAGCAATCAATACTAATGATTTTCCTCGCCATTTATTTATATAAAGTTGTTAATGCTAAGGTTCAATGGCGATGCATATCATTAATATTTAATATAAGTGTTGTGTTAGAATTATCTCATCAGAGTGTTTGGAAATTCCTATCGATATCGTGGTGTTCCACTTCTCGATTAAAATTTCTAACATATTCAATAGGAAACTCAACATAATAAAACAAATTACGTCCAAATAGGGGAACAAATTTGTAAATAAATAATCAGATGTGTAACCATTTATTTATGAACTAAATTTTTAGTCATATATAAATAAATGAAAATATTTCCTAGTGCTTAGCAGAAATAATTTATTCGTTTCCCTAGTGCAAAGCTAATCTCAAGTAGATTTGTATTTTACTTAGCCAAAATTATATTATTAAGTCGTCGTATAAAATAATTTAGAAATCATCAAAACATATATCCCACAAGTTATTTCAATCCCAAAATTGGAAATAGTTTAAATTCCTACCCAAGGAAAGGGACAAAAGGTTTGTCTAGGCCAAGATTCTCAACGATGAACTCAATTAAATTTGATGGGTCAAACGAAGGACCATGGTATAAGATAGGATATGACAAGCCCTAAGACTTGATTAAAATCCTAAACACGATTTCCTAAGAGAGACTTAGGACAACGATCCTCACCATAATATCTTATACTATTCCGAACTCGACCGTGATACCAAGTGTAAAGCCCCGTCTCTATACTCGTGTTAGCCAAGTCCATTGCAAGCAATAGTGTCAAATAACCCAAAGAATAAGGCTACTGAGGAACGACCGTCTGTATATTAGCTTTGGACGAGTGTTAAATGTGTCAGATAATGTGGCCTTACTTTTAAATCTCGTGAGCAAATCCGACATATCAAATTCAAGTACAAATCTACTACACGGTGGCTATATATAATTCGAAATCAATTTAAAATACATAACATTATAATCAGAGTCAGACACATATATTCGCATCACTGAGACGGAAATAGATATGAATTAAAATATAAGAGTAAATACAAAGATAGTGGTCATAGTCGATCCACTATCCAACAGAAGAATATGTACAAATTCTAGCTAAAAGAACATGTATACATATATGTCTCATATACATGTAACCCAAAATTACAACGATAACAATGTAGACATGAAAAAACAAAAAGTGGTCCCTGCTAGAATTCTTGAAGAAGCACCTGTAATACTCAGTCTGGACCGAGTATTATTTATAAGAAAATAAACAATAAACGGACTAGTCTAACTATACTCATCAATATAAACTAAAATAGGATAAAAGATACAATCATAAAATGACATATAAGAAATAACAATAACGTTCACTTGTAAAATGTGAAGGCTCGAGATGTCCAGAAAATATGCCAAACAAATCTCGGCGCTATATAAGGATATCTCAATAAAAAAGAAACAAAGATTGATAACACGGTATCAATATAACTCAGATCGATAAATTATCATCAATAAAACTCAAATTCTAGAAATTGATAAATCATAATTTTAGAAGATCCCTAAGAAGGGGAGGGGATGCCTAAATCAAGGTAGGAGCCCGAAGACTCATCAATACATACATCGAAGGTGAGACACGATCTCTAGGAAGCTATCCTACAGTGTTGAGCCGAAGCTCCTCGGATGGTCCAATGACCGCGGGTTACGACCTCGCTAAGATGAACCAAAGATCATCGATAAATCAAGTGAACCAAAGTTCCCCATGATGATCTGAAGGTCATCAGAATAAGAAATGAACCAAAGTTCCTCAGGATGATCCGAAGTTCATCAAAGTGACCCGAAGGTCAGAATGATCCGAAGATCCTCAAGATGATCCGAAGATGCTCAAGATGATCTGAAGATCCTCAAGATGATCTGAAGGTCCTCAAAGTGACCCGAAGGTCAGAATGATATGAAGATCCTCAGGATGATCCGAAGATCATTAAAGTGACTAGAAGGTCAGAACGATCTGAAGATCCTTAGGATGATCCGAAGATCATCAAAGTGACTCGAAGGTCGGAGTGATCCAAAGATCCTCAAGATGATCCGAAGATCAACGATATGATCAAAATTGATCAAGTATATGTAAACCACACTAAGCTATTAAATATAAGAGTCAAGATACATGTTCCATAACCACTTGCTCTACTCGGATATTTATGAACAAGTTGTATATTCCACTAGAAATATGAAACAATCATTGCCATAGTGTTCAATCGAACGAGTCCAAGAATTTACCATGAAAACAAACACAAGGGTTCATAGGCCTTGTTTTTATTAAGGCGTTTAAATTAGATTTCTCATACGAACGAGAAAAAGGTTTATGTAACTATATACTAGTAGATTGGAAAACAATTTATAAAATAACTTCATATAATGAAGTCGGATTAGAAACCAATTTGGAAGATAACTTCATATAATGAAGTAGAGTTAGAAACTGTTTAGTAAAATATTGGGTATCTACTAATAATTTAAAACCCTTTACATGATTTCGAAATGGCAAATCTCGTATAATGGTGATCGAATTAATTATCGAACCAAGAATTCAAGTTTTAATAATGTAAATTAAATCTCATGATTATTCGATTATAAATTCGTTTACATTAATGAATGGAACGATCAACAATGGTTGATATACTCAAGCTGCTGAAATATGTGAATCGGATAAACTGAAAAGTCACAGAAAAAGGCCGAACGGGCAGAACTTGGCTAGGAAAGAGCTTGAAAAAACCTAAACGGTTGATCGTGATCTGTATCGGTCAACAGAAGAAAACATGTTCAGTTGACTGAACTCAGAGGTCAATCAACTGAATCTGTGCAAACTTCAGAATTCTAGGCAGGTATAGGATTTTGTTGACTGACCCCTGTGGTCAGTCGACTGACTTGTTACCTGGTCAAATTCCTGAATCTGGATCAGTCGAATGACCACCTGAGTCAGTCGACTGACCTGCTGATGGTGGTAGCATTTGGCTTGGCCTTATGGCCAAGTCGATTTCGACGGAGCTTGGACGAATAGTGGAGGCTAAGGACTTTATCAAAGTGAAAATAAAGCCTTAATGGTTTGCCGAAACACTTCATATCATACGAATCAAACCGACTTAAAATTTTATATAAGAATTTGTCGAAATGAAATCAAAACTCATGAATTCGAAAGTTCACACACGAACAACTCAATACACTCAATAAGCCCACAATACTAACGTTCCATAGGCACACTATACAAGCTTAAAGATTGAGGCATAGATGCGGGTTCTCTAAGAACTCACCTTTGATGTTGATAAGGAAGGAGATGCTCCAAAACAAAGCAAGATCAATCTCTCTTTAACAAGAACTCTACAATCTTCAACCTAAACATAAATTAGTGAATTACCTAAGAGTAAGGCTTAGGGAATTCTCAGAAATTGAAGAGAGAATGAGATGGAGAAGATTGAGATAGACTTACCCAATCTCCTCCCTTGATTTTGCACTTGATTTCTACAAGAATTGGATTCCTAATAGCAACTCTAGGTTTAGGAATTTTAATTTCCCGTTCTTCTCCCCATTTCTATTTTCTTCTAAGTACTGAAAGTGAATGGGAAGGAGAGGGGTTGTGGGGGTTATAAGGAGTGGGTTCGATTGGCTAACCCAAGCCCAATCAAAGTCCCAAAATTCACAAACCGTAAACATATCGATGTTTATAGTTTTTCTTGTCATAAATGGCATTTTGAACTCAATGGAAGTGGTTTCAAGTTTGAATTCATCTGTATGCAAAACGTGATTTTTTGGACATACACTGATTAACAATTAACGACGTTATATTTAAATAAAATATTTAAATATGTTATCGTTAAATATGTGGGTTGTTAAAAGCTAGTCCCATTACATAGTCTGTTGAGACCTTTTTTATATATGTACTTCCGATTCTAGGTAATATCTTTCATAAGCTTTTCAATTATCGTACTATAGCATCCTTCTTGTCATAACTGTAAATCATCTTCAACACAATAGCAATGTAGCCTTCTATGCTCACCATCTTCACCAACAAATTTGTAGAATGTATTGTCCAACTCAATATGCATTTTTAAATTCATGTATTGCCAAACTTGCTCTCCATCATTCCAAATAAATTCTGGTTTTTCCAATGCCACCTCACTAGATTGGGGATCCAGAGCAGGATCAGGGACTTTGGGCTTGGGAACCCAAATCTTAGCTCTGGGTCTAGGAAGTGGAGTCTTAACACGAAGGTTTCAAATTCCTAACATGTCTAAGTAACATGTCTAAAGGATTTACAAGTTGCACATATGTTAAGCTTCTATTTTACTTCACATCCACAAACATGTCACAATTATTTATACGTACTTTTATTTGACAAGAGAGAGGTTTATTAGGAGTTATTTCAATCAGAGCTTGAGCATATGTGAGATTCCTTCTAGCTACCGTATTAGCATCAAAACACTTTAGCTTGCTTGTATGACATGAAAACCAATTAAGGCCAAGAAGGTGCTAAAGAGCAGAGGGAACATGAGTAATTTGGGCCCATATTGGAATAGACAATACATGCTCTCTGATACGATCTACAACCAAGCTTCAAGTAGTGACAACGAAAGTTTTTCCACCAATTATGGAAGGAACAACTTCCAACACTCTCAATCTCTCTTTAGATGATGCAAATTTTAGGTAGTATAATACATCCACCAATGTTATGCATAAACCAGCTCGTAATCTCCAAGCTTTACAATATGTAGAGGGCATGTCCACTCCAAGAGGCAAAGTGTCTAGGAAGAATCCTTCTAATTGATCTTTCCAAAAATCCTTAGCAGCAACAAGAAAATCTGCAGGAGGGAAGGATCCAATGTCGGTGGGAGATATGATATAGTCAATATGAGAATACTTACCCGCAATCTTGGGAGTGTAACTAAAAAGGGAGGACCATTTGGGTTTGGGTGAAATTTCATTTTTTGACTATTTCCATTGTCAGGAAGCTAAGTATTTTTTGACAAGGCATTTCTGCATATCCCAGTATTATGGAAGATACCATTGTAAGGTAACATATCAACCTTGTTCACATGAAGGACCACTTTACTCTTCTCTACATTCTTTTCACTATCTTCACTTAGTACTATAGCTGACTCAATATTGAAAATATCAATACCTGGAGCCGGCTGATGATATGTAATTGCATCTTGGATCGGGGTATTTAGACTTGGCTTAGCATGAGAAGAAAAGTAAACAACCCAGAAATGAGCTTGTCGTGACATTTCAGGTTCACCATTGGTTGTGACATTTGGACGAGCAAATGGAGCACTCAGAAGTTGCGGTCTGGGCGGAGTAGTGGATAGGCTAAATATGGACTGAATAGATCGAGCACTCTAAGAAGTATCACTCACAACATCCTCAGATTCAATCTCAGTATCCAATGACATAGGATTAATATACTTCCCACCACACAAACTCACATTTTGGTCTATATTTTCATTTTCTACGTTACTGCATTGTGCCATATCCTCATTCTCAGAACGATGAGCAGTAGTGGAAAGCATCAAGGAAATAAGAGACATACCGGATTTGGCCATTGGCTGCGAGACTCTAGGAGGCGCAACGCTGTTGATATCGGAAATAAGAGATTGAAAAGGATGCTCGAAGGAAGTATCAACTAATGAAGGAATTGCGGTCCGAACAGGATCAGATTCAGATGTTTCACTGCTTGAATCGGAGGTTGATTGTACATTCTTTTTGCGACCAAATCTAGTTTCAATGGATGATCTGAAACGAGGTTTAGACTTACGATTTTTAGCGATAGCTGTGAAGGGAGATATGCGAAAGGGTTAAGATGAGCAGGAGATGAGGCACAAAAGGTAATAGATCTCCGTCGCCATTATTTCCAGATCTGTATGGTGAGATTTAAAGTTAAGATTTGTTTGATTTGTAAAGATTTAATTAAAATTAATTAATATAATATAAAGCAATTTAACATAATATAATTTAATTTAAAATATTTTAATTTAATATAAATGTTTTAATTCATTTAAAAGATTTATTCAAAATTTAATTTAATGTAATAAGTTTAATAAATTTAATTTAAAGAAGAATTTAGTTTTAAAATATTTAATATGTTTTAAATTATGCTAATAAATGAATTGATATTTAATTAAAGGTTGAATTGATATAAGATTTTGCTTATAAATTTTGAAGTTAAAATTTTTGAGCAAATTAACTTCAAAATTAAACATGGAATGATGTTTGAAAAATGATGAAATGAAATGAATTTTGATTTTAAGTTTTAAACCAAATTGAAGTAATTGTTTAGAATTGTAATTCTAGTTGTAAATTAATTACAATTTATACTAGCTGAATTTAAGATTGATTTGAATGGAATTTGAAATCTGATTAAACGATAAATTGGATTTTGAAATATGGATATTTGGTTCAGATTGGATTATTATATTTAAATTATTTTAGATTACTATTTATATCAAACTATCTTACTTAAACTAAAATTTTCCTTAATAATTATTTACATAACCATTATTTTATAACTATTTAATTTCAGTTATTTTATCAACTAAAATTTTGTAACTATTTTTAATAAACCATATATGTATTTTTAACTATTATAAATTTTATAACTATTTTTATAAAACTACTTTTACAAAATTATTTTACATTAATTTAAATTTTTACATACATTTTAACTATTTTAAATATAGTATATTCTCAATCCGAGCTATTAAATCCCATAGTTTTATGATAATAATTTCAGTCAATAATGATATTGTGAAGTAGAAATTTAAAATTGCAATCTTATTTTGAAAATGAACCATTCGATAATATGAGAATTGAAATTTTGGAACTGAATTCAATACTTAATTACTTAAGTATATGATAATTAAGAAATTATTGCTTGAAGTTAAATTGATTTATGACACTTGAATATGATTTTAAATTTAATGACCACGGTGTGAAATATGCATTTGGTTGTTAAAGAGACATGGGCTGAATATTGGCATACTATCTGCCAATACCGCGAACCAATTTTACAATTATATATGTGGCGGAGAATCCAGAATGAAGTAGGATGGATTTGGTGAATGCTATCAGAATGAAGTAAGAGAATAATGATGAATATCCTTGACTTTTGGGTCATATTTGAAATGAGTAAAAAAAGGAGCTATGAGGTCCTCCCCCATCAGAAACACTTCTTCGAACCATATCCATTGCCTTATGATTTGATTGGTGGTACCACCCTTGATTATGAGAGTGTTGTTGAGTTGTTCGAGGTGGGCGTTAGTAGCTGTTATTCATTACTACTGGTCAAGAAGTGCAATGGTAAAATCCTGTCTTAGTTAGTGTTTTGTTATATTATCGTGATCGAACCCACTATGATTTTGATTTGCATTGTACCTATGTAGTGCTCCTTGATAGCCCATAAGTTTGGTGGAGTTTACAGTACTGTATAAATGTTTATAAATGGTGCAAAGGAAATAATTGTAATCTCGTTTACGCTACTTATAATAGTATATTTACCATAGACACTGCTATGATAACATATTGTATTATATGTATCTAGTTTCATGGATCCTTAAAGGATAAGAATCACAAACATCCTCAAGTTACTAATGCATTTCATTGGAATAGTTCGGCTGAGGTGATTTATTTTCATGAGAATGTTACTTATGATCTAAATGTTTTGTTTTTACATTATGCCTGGGTCAGACTGTGTATCACAGATTGAGAATTTACCTTTCGGAGTTGGAGACTTGTTAAACATCGTATCTCTATCTGTTTGTCCATTTCATTTATTTACTTGTTTTATTCATTGATTAGTCTAGTCAATTACATATGTATTGGCGAAATCCTATGTATTTAGACTTTCGTTGTATCAGATTCTATAACTCTGAGATTATGTACTATTTTGTATATAGTAGCTTCATGAACTACTTTGGTATTTTATTTATTATGTTACAAGAAATTTTGCTTTATGTGTTTGTGATATATTTGTGAATCAATGATGATTTTAATATCTAACCTCATAGTAATAATAATCTGCTACTTCAAACGATTTGAGTTAATTTTATTATCGACTTAAAAGGTTGAAAATAGCGGGTCGTTACATCTTAAATCACCAAAATATCAAAATACCAATCCAAAACTAATAATATCAATCACAAGTAATTAATAATAATCAATAGTAAAGAAATAAATAACACACCGATTTTATAATGGTTACATCATTGATTTGTTAGTGTACATCCACTTTGGAGAGAGAATATTATTACCACGATAAGAAGAGCGCAATAGACTGATACTGTTATCATCAATAATAAATATAGAATTATGTTTGTGGAGAATGAAATTGAAGAATTAAAACTAGGATATAAACCCTAGTTATCTGTAACATCCCGTGTATTCTATAACAGTGAAATTCATAAATTAAAGTATAATTAATTTCAAATCAAAGAATTAAGGGAAACGGGATACGCCATTGCGTTCGTCTCGGAATTCTGCTTGAGATAGAGTCCGAGTTTGCGTAAAATGGACTCCGTATGAGGGAGATATGACCTCCGAAAGTTTCAGAATTCAGTTTAAAATTCAAACAGACAGAAACAGCTCAGAAACAAATTCAAAATTCAAAAAAATCGGACCCAGACTGGGCTGGGCGGGAATTTTCCCGCCCAAGGCACCCAGGTCGACTGGGTAGTCGACCTGGGCCACCCAGGTCAACTGGGTAGTCGACCTGGGGCACCCAGGTCAACTACATAGTCGACCTGGGGGTCGACTGGGGAGTCGACCTGGCCCCTGAGCCAGGTCGAACCCAGCCCTCTTGGCTGGCCTGGTCTGTGCTTGGCCTAATTTCTGAGTCTTGCCTTGTCACTAGGGCTAGGTGTCAGTTCCTGATTGGTCTCTCTTTGAAACGAACGGCTAATATTTATCTAAGCTCCATCGACGGCTCTAATCAATTCACAAACTCTATAAAAAGGACCTAGGACTCCACCTAATTCATACAAATAAAAATGAGAATGAGACCGTCATGCTGCTGAAGAAAGACTAGGAGCAGCCGTCAAAATTGAGAGACGATTAGGAGTCAATTCGAAAGCTTAAAGCAACGACAACTAAATCAAAACAACGCCTACAACAAAGGATAGCATCTCCAAATTCAGAATTCAGAAACCTGAATTGAAGATTCGTCATACGTTGTAAGTAGAGTGCTATTCCGATGTGAATGAATAATTGAGTTTTGATTTGTGTAAAATGATAAATGGAATTGTACTTAATTTGTGGTGATGATAAATCATAATCGTATGTTGCTATGATTCTAATTGTGAATAGATTTGGGATGGTGTGGTATAATGATGTTAGACCTATTGGATACTTGCAAGTATATGACCCATGTTGAAAGTTAACGACTATATGTTTGTGGTAGTTTATTACAACACCTATTGGATATTTGCAAGTATATGATTCATGTTGAAAGTTAACGACTATATGTTTGTGGTAGTTTATTACAACAAAGTTGAGATTCATGCAAGTATGTGATTCACTATTATGCCAACATGATGTATATTTTTATGATCATTTCTAGCGTAGTTGGATCCATTTGGGTATTATGATTCATATGAATTTATGTTGGAATTGGCATCATGATTCAAGTGTAAAACCATACTTTTGTATTAGTAACAAAAGTAAGCATCTTTGTGAACTTGTGTTGACTTTATGAACATGGCTAGTTTATGTTTAACTTTATGCCCAAACAAAATATGTTTTAGGCCTATGTTGTTATCAAAATCATATGATAATATATGCGACACATAATTAAGTTAGATTTACATTTTAAATGCAAGTTTACATGAATAGATTAAAAACCATAATTCATGTTTAGGTATGTTTTATGTCATGATTATATGCTATTACAATGCAAGTTCATAAGTGCCTAATTTATGTTAATTAGTTCGCTATGTTGCAAGTTCATGCGTTCACACACCCCTTTTGATGTTACTTAGAATATATAAACACCATGCTCTAAGCCTCCCTTTTTTCATGTGGCTAAGTTGGGTTTAAATGTTAGACCCAACATATGTTATATTATAGCGAACGTATAAAACGGGGGTAATGACGTTGGGTTAAAAATAAAACATATGTGTTGGCATGTTTGACGCATGCCAACGACCTTGAGAACATTTAAGTGGTATAAATTAATTTTACCCAATAAAGATGAATTTGAATAATGGGCTGCAAATATTTACATATAAAAAGAAAAGAGACAAAATATGTAAACTTAGAAAATACGATGTGTTTAACCCGAGATTGGATTGAGTTGTGATGTAAACCTGCCCGGACCCGCCCGGCTGTCCTGTAGTCACAACAATACCTATCCAATGTGGGTGGTTAAACATTGAGCCCAATAAAGACCCGAGGTTAGACTGAGTTGTGACGTAAGACTGGCCGGAACCAACCAGCAACAGGCAGTCACAACAATACCTGTCTAATGTGAGAGGTCGAGGCTTTAATAAGACAATTAAGGCTGAGTCAGGATTGATAGGATTAAGTAAATTAAATTAATACTTAATAAAATTGAACATGCTAAACTATACAGACTGATTGGGGGTTAGGTTTACAAACACTTAACCAACTTAGCATGTTGGCTAGAAATAGAAAACCTAGTAGCGGGGGACCCTTTTCAGCAGTAACCCTACAAGGTGTATCAGGATACCCTGAACTAGGCAGGGTGGGGCACGATTACTGGGCTGACTGTAAGAGGTCAAATCGACGGCGGTGGTGCAGCAGTGTAGGTTCTAACGGGGTGCGGGCGTGCACACACTCCAGCGTAGAAAAATTAGGCAGTGGGCACCAGTAGTATACCTGTGCATTCTAGAAATTGTGTCGGGCCGCCACCATGGGACTTGGTACACCCCATGGTGGGACCAGCATAGGTAACTACAACATCGGGGGCCGTAAGACACATGTAACTATGCGAGTAGGAGCCGATCATTAGAAATGGATCACTTCACCCTGATTATGGGGTGCCTGTTGGGAACTAGTTTATAGGGGTGCAGAGATTAATATAGGGTACGATAGTACATTCGACTCTAGACAACTTAACTTAGCCTACAGTGCTTTCCCATTTCCAGTTTGTACTTATCATGCTCATTTCTTTATTCATAGACTGAATAGTCCTAGACTTACTCAGGCTTTATGTCTGACTCTACTTTTCTTTCGTCTTCTTTTCTTTCGTCCCCCCCCCCAGGTCCACAGGGAGGGAATACCGCAGCTTGACCAGTTTTCACATCCAGCTTGAAGAGAAAGAATGTATTGCTTGGATCTCTTTTGTTTTGGACTATGGCTTTGGATAGCAACTATGGGGATTTATGCAGTTTACTTATGTTTTTTTATATGCTTCTTTAAGTTATGAAATCAAGACAGTTATGAAAATGTAATGTTTTTGGGAAGTATTGTAAGACAATTATGGCATGGTTTGTGTAACACGTATTTTGCTGAAATAAAAGTTTCTGTTGTTTTCCGCTATTCAAAAATATGTGTATATATATCTGTCTTGTGTATTTGTGACTTATACTTATTAACCTCCACCAAAATTAGGGCATTCCCTTTAAGAGTGACCCTAACGGAGGTGGGGTGTTTCACATGGTATCAGAGCATAGGTTTACCAGATAAGATAAAATGTTTTGAAAATATATTTTCAAAAGAAAATTTAAAGAAGCATTTTTAAAGATAAAATGTTATTTTATTTAAAAAAGGCATAGTCCCCCAAAGCCATAAGTACTATCTTTTATCCTTCGTTTTGAATCTATCCTTTTTGTTTCTGCATGTCCGAAGAACTTAACTTGCCAGAGGGTGTACCAATACCTGGTTGGTTCAGACGATTCTTAGAAGCAAGGGACAATCAGCCAGGTCCCACTATTCCTCCTCCCCCAGCTGTAGGAAATCATCCAACTGCAGCAGCACCTCTTCCTCCACTTCCTCCGTGTGGTGTACTTTTGCTAAGATATGTAAAGATTTTAAAGCTATGGGAGGAAAGGACTTTCATGGAACCGAGTCCTTCGTGGCAGCCAGGAATTGGCTGAAAGAAACCGAGGACTTATCCGTCATCTTTGAGGTAGAAGATAGGCAAAAGGTACAACTGGCAGTATGGCTACTTAAAGGCGAGGCTTCCTACTGGTGGGGAGTTACCAATGCAGAAAGACCAGTGGAAACATGGGAGGACTTTAGGGCAAGGTTTGAGGCTAAATTTCTCTCAGAAGCTGAAAGGAGTCTTCAGTTGGAAAAATTCTTATTTCTTAAGCAAGGGAATATGACAGTCAAAGAGTACGTTAATCAGTTCGATCAGCTGGCTAGGTTCGGACTGGACCTAGTCAATACTCCGCACAAGAAGGCTCTCCGCTTTGTCAAAGGATTGAATGAGCCATTACACAGTTTGGCCATGACCCATATACCCATGGGAGCTACGTATGAAAGATTGGTACAGATGGCATTGCTGAACGAAGAGGATAAGGGCAAGAAGGAGACAAAGGCAGAAGGCTCTCAAGGGAAAAAAGAGGGTTTACAGCCTAAGAAGACAGACTTTAAGAAGGGCGGGAAAGATAAAAAAGAGAAGAGGAAGTGTAATTTCTGTGGCAAAGTGGGGCACTTAGTGAAATATTACCGGAAAAAGAAGGCCAAGTTGAATGGTGGGTGCTTTTCTTGCGGTGAGACAGGCCACATGGCTAAGGATTGCCCAAAGAAGCGAGGGCAGGGGCAGAGGGATGGATCCACCTCAAGGGCACAGGTTCATGTGCTAGAAGCGCCACCTCTGCAACAGCGAGGTATAAATACTTCTGTAGAAAGTGTAGTTTATCTTTATGATCACCCAGTTCGCACTTTATTTGATTCTGGCGCATCACACTCCTTTATTTCATCTGCTTTAGTAGAATCTCTGCTCCTAGAAGCTAGTATGGTAGAGGATCCCTTAATTGTTTCAAATCCGATTGGGGGCCCAGCTCATTTGTCTATGATCTGTGTGGGATTGAAAATTTCTATTCTAAGCGTAGAATTTAGATGTAGTGCCTTTGTTTTGGGCTTCTCGGGATATGGTTTGATTTTGGGCATGGATTGGCTATCCAGTAATGGTGCCATCCTTGATTGTGAGAAAAGGGTGGTTAGGCTTCTGACCCAACTCGGTAACACTCTGGAAATTACTTGTAATCCCTCGTATGCGGTTATGCTTAGTTATCTCGAATCGTTAGATGCTTCTGTTGAGAGTTTGCAATCGGTTAGGGTGGTCCGTGAATATCCGGATGTCTTCAAAGAGGTGAAGGGCTTACCTCCGAAGCGGGAGATAGACTTCCGCATATATCTTGTAGATAACGCAAAGCCCGTTGCGTTGCCCGTTAGACACATGGCTCCACGGGAAAGGAAGGAGCTCAGTAAACAGGTTAAAGAGCTTCTAGAGAAGGGGTTCATTAGAAAGAGCATTTCAGAATGGGGCGCTCCAGTGGTGTTCGCCACAAAGGCAAATGGTTCACTCCGTCTATGTGTTGACTATAGGGAGCTCAACAAGCTAACGAAAAAGAATAGGCACCCTCTCCCCAGAATGGACGATCTGTTTGATCAGCTTGTAGGAGCGTCTGTTTTCTCCCAACTCGATTTGGCGACCGGATTTCATCAGCTTAGGGTGGCTAAAGATAGCATCGATAAGACAACATTCAGAATCCCATATGGCTTCTTTGAATGGCTTGTCATGCCTTTCGGCTTGACAAACGCACCCGCTTACTTCGTGGACCTGATGAGTAGGGTGTTCAGAGAATTCCTCAACAAGTTCGTAGTGGTCTTCGTAGACGATATCTTGATTTTCTCAAAGAGTGAAGAAGAGCATGCTCAACACCTAAGGGCAATCATGGAAACTCTGCGAGCCCATCAACTAAAAGCCAAATTCTCCAAATGCCACTTTTGGAGAGAGGAGGTAAGGTTTCTTGGGCATATAGTATCCAAAGAAGGGTTAGCTGTGGACCCTGCTAAGGTAGTGACAGTGCAGGATTGGAAGACACCAAGGAATGCAACTGAGGTCAGAAGTTTTCTAGGACTAGCAGGTTTCTACCAAAAATTCATAAGGGATTTTGCGAAAATCTCAGCTCCACTCACAAGGCTGACAAAGAAGAATCTAGTGTTCAATTGGGACTTGGATTGCGAGTTTGCTTTCCAACGGCTAAAAAGGGCTCTTACGACAGCCCCAGTTTTGACGTTGCCAGATGGAAGCAAGATGTTTACAGTTTATACAGATGCATGTAGGCAGGGCTAGGCGCTGTCTTGATGCAAGAAGGGAGGTTAGTAGCTTATGGTGGAAGACAATTGAAAGTTCATGAAAAGAACTACCCGACCCACGATCTTGAGTTAGCTGCCATCGTCTTTGCACTCAAGTCTTGGCGACACTATCTCCTAGGTGAGAAATTCGAACTGTATACTGACCATAAATCTTTGAAGTATCTCTTCTCGCAGAAGGACCTTAACTGGAGGCAACAAAGGTGGATGGAGTTTCTTGCCTTGTACGATTTCAAGATCTCCTACACTCCGGGCAAAGGCAACGTAGTGGTAGACGCGTTGAGCCGAAAGAAACTGACCCTAAGCCCGCTGTTTGTTGAAAGGAAAAGCCTAGAGTTTATAGCCAGCTTTGACTTTAGGCCCTCCTCTGATTTTGTACCTGGCTTGCTAGCATCTCTTGAAGTACGCCCGACTTTAGTGGACTCAATAGGGACAGCACAACGCGAAGACCCTCAGCTTGTGGGGACGATTGATAGGCTAATTAGGGGTGAGACTTCAAGTCACCTCAACAGATACTCCATCGACGATAAGGGTTGCCTAAGGCGAGACGGAAGACGATGCGTCCCATAGACAAGGGATTTAGTAAAGATGGTTCTCGAGGAAGCACATCACTCCAAGATGACGATACATCTAGGAGGAGATAAAATGTACAAGGACATAAAGAGAACTTTCTTTTGGAGCGGCATGAAGAAAGACGTGGCAGATTTCGTTTCTAAGCGTATGATTTGCCAACAGGTTAAGGCGGAACAGAAGAAACCTGGCGGTCTGCTCCATCCTCTAGAGGTCCCGCAGTGGAAGTGGGATAGCATCTCAATGGACTTCATTGATGGGCTGCCAAGGTCTAGAAGAGGCAACACTAGCATTTGGGTAATAGTGGATAGGCTTACTAAAAGCGCCCACTTTTTACCTGTCAAGAGTAAAAGGACTGCCTCATCCCTAGCGTCTCTTTATCTCAAGGAAATTTTTCGACTCCATGGAATACCCTCCAGCATTGTTAGCGACCGAGACCCTATCTTCACAAGTGAGTTTTGGCGGAGTCTGCAAGAAGCGGTAGGCACACAGTTATGCTTGAGTACAGCCTATCACCCCCAAACCGACGGCCAGACAGAAAGAGTGAACAGAGTTTTGGAGGACCTTTTAAGACTGTGCGTCCTTGACTTCGGAGGGACGTGGGAAGACCATCTTCCTTTGGTGGAATTTGCCTACAACAACAGCTACCAAGCCACCATCGGAATGACGCCCTTCGAAGCATTATATGGAAGACCGTGCCGATCGCCCACTTGTTGGTGGGAGTCTACTGACAAGCTCATACTTGGACCAGATATGATCCGAGAGACTTCGGAGAAAGTAGACTTGATACGGAGAAGAATGAAGACAGTCCAAGACAGACAAAAATCCTACGCAGACAAGAGGAGGACCGACCTTGAATTTGAGGTTGGGGATAGAGTTTTTCTTAAGGTATCTCCTCTAAGGAACGTTGTTCGTTTTGGAACCACAGGGAAGCTAGCACCAAGGTTCGTAGGGCCATTTCCTATCATCGAGAAAATTGGGAAAATGGCCTATAGATTAGAGCTACCTGAAAAACTAGCTGGAGTTCACAATGTCTTTCACGTTTCGCACCTCCGGAAATGTCTACATGAATCTGCTGAAGTGGTAGAGCCAAACATCCTTGAGGAAGCTGAAGTGGAACGCGAAGCAACCATGAGGAAAGTACCAACGCGCATCTTAGGAACTGAAGTGAAAAAGCTACGCAACCGCGAAGTCAAGCTCGTCAAAGTTCAGTGGAGTGACACCGAGGAAGACGCGACTTAGGAAACTGAGGCTAGAATACGCGCAGCCTACCCTTTTCTTTTCGAGGGTACATCTTTGATCTTTCTTTTTCCTTAAGTTGCGCTTTTATCTATCTTTTTATGTATATCTCCTCAACCTTATCTTTTAGGTAGAAACCCTTTGGATGAAAACATGTAATTGAAACATGTTATGGATGATGGTTGCAAGTGGTTGCAAGTGATTGCTAGTGGTTGCTCGTGGTTTCATATACACACACAATCTAGGTATTAGATCAGCTCAGTCACCTCATATTGCATATGCATATATGTGTTTGCATTCTTATATGGTTGAAGTTTAAAGTGTTGTCATATGGATGTTGCATTTATATATGAATGATTGTGCACTCATGTAGAATCATGAATAGGAAGGTTTGCATACATGATGGATTCATGACACTTACATAATTTGCATTAAGGAGGTCAACTGAATCAGTAGACCGACTGATTTTGCATTCGATAAGAACATGTACACACACTTCGCATATGATCATGAAGCATTAGAAGTCTTTTAAGGAAAATGGATGCTCGTGTTTGATGGATGAGTAGATGGATGTTTGGATGTTAGGATATACATTCTTCCTAAACTTGAAGATTTCGGGGACGAAATCCTTTTAAGTGGGGGAGAATGTAACATCCCGTGTATTCTATAACAGTGAAATTCATAAATTAAAGTATAATTAATTTCAAATCAAAGAATTAAGGGAAACAGGATACGCCATTGCGTTCGTCTCGGAATTCTGCTTGAGATAGAGTCCGAGTTTGCGTAAAACGGACTCCGTATGAGGGAGATATGACCTCCGGAAGTTTCAGAATTCAGTTTAAAATTCAAACAGACAGAAACATCTCAGAAACAAATTCAAATTTCAAAAAAATCGGACCCAAATTGGGATGGGCGGGAATTTTCCCGCCCAAGGCACCCAGGTCGACTGGGTAGTCGACTTGGGGCACCCAGGTCGACTACATAGTCGACCTGGGGGTCGATTGGGGAGTCGACCTGGCCCCTGAGCCAGGTCGAACCCAGCCCTCCTGGCTGGTCTGGTCTGTGCTTGGCTGAATTTCTGAGTCTTGCCTTGTCACTAGGGCTAGGCGTCAGCTCCTGATTAGTCTCTCTTTGAAATGAACGGCTAATATTTATCTAAGCTCCATCGACGGCTCTAATCAATTCACAAACTCTATAAAAAGAACCTAAGACTCCACCAAATTCATACAAATAAAAATGAGAATGAGACCGTCATGCTGCTGAAGAAAGACTAGGAGCAGCCGTCAAAATTGAGAGACGATTAGGAGTCAATTCGAAAGCTTAAAGCAATGACAACTAAATCAAAACAACGCCTACAACAAAGGATAGCATCTCCAAATTCAGAAACCTGAATTGAAGATTTGTCATACGTTGTAAGTAGAGTGCTATTCCGATGTGAATGAATAATTGAGTTTTGATTTGTGTAAAATGATAAATGGAATTGTACTTAATTTGTGGTGATGATAATTCATAATCGTATGTTGCTATGATTCTAATTGTGAATAGATTTGGGATGTTGTGGTATAATGATGTTAGACCTATTGGATACTTGCAAGTATGACTCATGTCGAAAGTTAATGACTATATGTTTGTGGTAGTTTATTACAAAACCTATTGGATATTTGCAAGTATATGATTCATGTTGAAAGTTAAGGACTATATGTTTGTGGCAGTTTATTACAACAAAGTTGAGATTCATGCAAGTATGTGATTCACTATTATGCCAACATGATGTATATTTTTATGATCATTTCTAGCGTAGTTGGATCCATTTGGGTATTATGATTCATATGAATTTATGTTGGAATTGGCATCATGATTCAAGTGTAAAACCATACTTTTGTATTAGTAACAAAAGTAAGCATCTTTGTGAACTTGTGTTGACTTTATGAACATGGCTAGTTTATGTTTAACTTTATGCCCAAACAAAATATGTTTTAGGCCTATGTTGTTATCAAAATCATATGATAATATATGCGAAACATAATTAAGTTAGACTTACATTTTAAATGCAAGTTTACATGAATAGATTAAAAACCATGATTCATGTTTAGGTATGTTTTATGTCATGATTGTATGCTATTACAATGCAAGTTCACAAGTGCCTAATTTATGTTAATTAGTTCGCTATGTTGCAAGTTCATGCGTTCACACACCCCTTTTGATGTTACTTAGAATATATAAACACCATGTACTAAGCCTCCCCTTTTTCAGGTGGCTAAGTTGGGTTTAAATGTTAGACCCAACATATGTTATATTATAGCGAACGTATAAAACGAGGGTAATGACGTTGGGTTAAAAATAAAACATATGTGTTGGCATGTTTGACGCATGCCAACGACCTTGAGAACATTTAAGTGGTATAAATTAATTTTACCCAATAAAGATGAATTTGAATAATGGGCTACAAATATTTACATATAAAAAGAAAAGAGACAAAATATGTAAACTTAGAAAATACGATGTGTTTAACCCGAGGTTGGATTGAGTTGTGACGTAAACCTGCCCAGACCCGCCCGGTTGTCCAGTAGTCACAACAATACCTATCCAATGTGGGTGGTTGAACATTGAGCCCAATAAAGACCCGAGGTTAGACTGAGTTGTGACGTAAGACTGTCCGGAACCAACCGGCAACAGGCAGTCACAACAATACCTGTCTAATGTGAGAGGTCGAGGCTTTAATAAGACAATTAAGGCTGAGTCAGGATTGATAGGATTACGTAAATTAAATTAATACTTAAATCAAATTGAACATGCTAAACTATACAGACTGATTGGAAGTTAGGTTTACAAACACTTAACCAACTTAGCATGTTGGCTAGAAATAGAAAACCTAGTAGCGGGGGACCCTTTTCAGCAGTAACCCTACAAGGTATATCAGGATACCCTGAACTAGGCAGGGTGGGGCACGATTACTGGGCTGACTGTAAGAGGTCAAATCGACGTAGGTGGTGCAGCAGTGTAGGTTCTAACAGGGTGCGGGCGTGCACACACTCCGACGTAGAAAAATTAGGCACTGGGCACCAGTATTATACCTGTGCATTCTAGAAATTGTGTCGGGCCGCCACCATGGTACTTGATACACCCCATGGTGGGACCAGCGTAGGTAACTACAACATCGGGGGCCGTAAGACACATGTAACTATGCGAGTAGAAGCCGATCATTAGAAATGGATCACTTCACCCTGATTATGGGGTGCCTGTTGGGAACTAGTTTATAGGGGTGCAGAGATTAATATGGGGTACGATAGTACATTCGACTCTAGACAACTTAACTTAGCCTATAGTGCTTTCCCATTTCCAGTTTGTACATATCAAGCTCATTTCTTTATTCATAGACTGAATAGTCCTAGACTTACTTAGGCTTTATGTCTGACTCTACTTTTCTTTCGTCTTCTTTTCTTTCGTTCCCCCCCCCCCCCAAGGTCCACAGGGAGGGAATACCGCAGCTTGACCAGTTTTCACATCCAGCTTGAAGAGAAAGAATGTATTGCTTGGATCTCTTTCGTTTTGGACTATGGCTTCGGATAGCAACTATGGGGATTTATGCAGTTTACTTATGTTTTTTTATATGATTCTTTAAGTTATGAAATCAAGACAGTTATGAAAATGTAATGTTTTTGGGAAGTATTGTAAGACAATTATGGCATGGTTTGTGTAATACGTATTTTGCTGAAATAAAAGTTGTTGTTGTTTTCCACTGTTCAAAAATATGTGTATTTATATCTGTCTTGTGTATCTGTGACTTATACTTATAAACCTCCACCAAAATTAGGGCATTCCCTTTGAGAGAGACCCTAACGGAGGTGGGGTGTTTCATTATCACTTAAAAAGAACTCTTGATCAATTAGGCTCTCACAGCCTTCAAATCTGAAAATAGCTAATATAGATCTGGGCCAGGAACAATACGTTTGGTTCAAGTTCTGGGATTTTGCAAACGTTAAAACCAGACATTTGAACCAGAGTTCCAAATGCCTTCTTTAGTGCTTAGGATCTAGTTTACAAAGAACCAAACGTCTGGCTCAACTCTCAGCCAAAGGACTTGCACATGACTAAGGAGTTAGTCCCAGCTCCTAGCTTCTAGCCCACAACTTCTGGAAACCCCGCACCCCTTAACATCACCTAAACGAGGATGAATTAATGTTTATGGAGTGCTTAGGTCTAAAATAACAACACATAGACTAAAATTCACTAGACAGAAATGTAAAACACAACAGAAATTTTAAAACAACATCTAATAAAGCAAGTCAAATCACAGTACTTATTACATTCCAAAGTATCAAATAGTCATCAACATAAAATCAAATACACTCATGAAAACCATAATATCATAGTACATAGGTAAAATCATCCCTTTCAAATGTCAATACGACAACCAGTAAAAGTGAAATGAACCAATACATGAGTCTGAATCCAAGATGAATAGAAAATTAAGAATCACTGCTGAGACCCTCCACCCTGCAAACCTGAGGGGAGGAGGAAGGAAGAGAGAAGGAGAAAACAAACTAGGTCAGACATACGTCTGGTGAATTCTAGTAATTTATGGCATAAGCATAAAGTAACGAAGAATTAGACAGATGAACAGTTTTAAGGACATTAAGCATAAGGGTATAAAAGCAGTAAACCAAGTTAATCGGGAATAAAGATTGGCTTCTCATTCATATCCAAAATTTCTGCACCGACAAACAAAGATATATTAACTAGGCTTTACCTAGTTTCTACCCGTCGATCGGCTCCTATACTCACAATGTGATAAACTATTCCAGCCATGGAATTTGGGATTATCAATCCTGAATCCATCAACGAAAAGGACATAGCTGTTAATCACAGGCGTTACAATGGCTTATTTTCCACACTCGTCATGATGCACGCTCATCGTCAAGTAGGAACGCGCCCGTAGCCACCTCATTTGGATCCCTTACTATCCAGTGCAGTAAAGCGTGCTCTCGCCTCTACCTAGTGTAAGACCTCAATAGATGATAATAGGGATACTGCTTAATACGTGTATGCAACAAAATATGCAATTGATACAAGTCACTCCCTGGACTTGGCCCCCTTTTATTATTATATTAGGCTACTTAGTTTCACCAATCATCCCCACGTCGCCGGAACGGATCTAAATAACAATCTTATCATTTTGTTAGGCCTCTTATTCTCCTCAATCAGCCCTACGCTACCGGAACAGACCTACGAGCCACTTATTTTCGCCAATCAGCCTTACGCTGCCAGAACGGACTCCTACTACAATTTCATTATTTTATTAGGCCTCTTATTTTCCCCAATCAGCCTCATTCTGCCGGAATGGAACTACGAGCCACTTATTTTTCCCAATCATCCCCATGTTGCCGGAATGGACTCTACTATCTTAGCTTATTAATTTCATTTTTGATTTAACTTAACACAATTTAAGTTCATTAATAAGCCTCAATATAACCTCATGTTATAATCCTAGAATGTATTAAACGTTCCTAATATTTTTTATCTTTTTGTACAACCCAACCCACCGTTACTTAGCGTTCAATTATGTTAGTCCTTGTAACGTCGTCCCGGTTTTTGTCTGAGTTTTTAATACAATTTATTATGGATTATTTCAGTTATTAATTTAAATATAAATAAATTTTTGAATAATAAATTGAGGAAAAACCCAAGAGTATATATATATCTTAAATGGTTTAAATTTTATTTAATCAATGTATATATGTTTACAAAATAAGTAAGTAATGTTGTTTCATATTATTTTAAATTTAATTTTAACTCTTGTAAAATAGATAATATTGGATTTAATATTGTAGGAAATTCTGTATAAGCAATTATTTTAAAATCATTGGGTGAATAATTTAAACTTAGTTTTTATATAGTTATACATATACAAAAGAATATTAATTTAACATTTTTATTTACATTTAAATAATTGAGAAATGCCCTTTTGGCAATAGCAAAGAAACTTCGGATTTGAATGTCAATAATAAGAGGGTTGGTGCTGATGATAGTGATGGTAGCACGAGTAGTAAGGCAGCAATTCAAAAAAATTCCAATGAGAAGCTGATTAAAAGTGAGGGTTAATCCTACTGGAACTCAAAACAAATGGAAAAGAGTTGAGTGTAATACACCAAATCATTGTGTTGGTGATGTCTTTGCACTACCTAACGCCAATAGTTTCAAAGTATTAAACAATTTAAGTGGCAGTGGTAAGTTCACTACCATTACTCCTGATCATGAAGAAGGTGAGTTAGTGGATGCAACATCAGCAACTTGGATATGAATGTGGGTAGCCTTAATAATGCCTTGGTCAATGATTGTGTAAATGAGCAGCAAATTGGTGAAACTGTAGATGACCACTCAAAAATGCAGTTATGCGCCTTAGGCAAATATGCCAGATCCACTGTTGCTGACAGTGGTGATTTCAAACAGACAGGTAATAAGGATGCTATGCAAACCATTATAAATGATGTGACTGAGTTTGAACAAACGTTGAACCGAGGCAGATTCGATATTAATATACCCTTTACTGTCGATGATGTTCAATTGAACAATGAATTCGTCTTTAAGCCTGGATTTCTGCAAGGATCATCTCCACTCGACAATTATCAGAATGGTATCTCAATGCAGATTTCCATGCAAGGGCAACCTGAGGTTGCCGTGAACGATGTTTGGAAATCCGCCTCGGCCCCTGCTCTGCATAATACTAATGGCAGTCTTGACAGCTTTCTGTAGAATAACTTTGAATTATCAACTGGTACTAGTGATACCAAATCAAAGCAGCCAAAGGCAAAAGTGAAAATGAAGCCAAATATAGACAAAACAGTCCTCGAAACCATAGAGAGTTTGGGAGTTGAAATAGAAAGTGGTGATCTGGACCCATTTATTTGTAGTGAAAAGAAAAAAATCATGAAGCTTATGTCCAAGAATTATACTGCCCTACAAAGTAGGAAAGCAATGAACACCACTGGTAAGAAGAAAGACACAAATCCTTATGCAAACATTCCTAAGCCATTAGGATATAAAGCTAGACGACCTGATATTATTGTTGCAAATACATCTACCTCATCTGCAACTGTTATTAAAAGCGGAACGGGTAAATCTACTATTACTCGCAGCAAGACAAGTGCAAAGGTAAACACACCTTCTAATAATGGATAAAAGTAATGTAGGTGTCTATAGTGCATTCTTCGTGGAATTATGGAAATAAAATGAAATATGTAGTGATGTAACTGGGCGTAATGTAGGAATGTTATTATGGGTTTCCCCTGTGCGGGAACATGTATTTGTAGTTGATATACACTTGGTATGTCACCTGTATGAGTTGTAACTTTCCCTTTTCTAATAAATAGTGTTACGGATCACTATAAAAATTGGTCTGCCTTTCCAAAAGAAAAAATAGAGAAAAAAATAGAATAATTATATATAAACCTATGTATACATTTATTTTGTTATATATAGTAAATGTTCGTTTGTTTACATTTAAACTTGTATTAATTCATGTAGATAATAAATAGCAAATACATATGCAATAAATAAATATTTAGTTACTTCACATACATTTATAAAATAGATATGGATTTAAATACCAAAGCATAACATTATGTGATGTGAGTAAGATAGAAATCCAATACATATATAGGTTGATTTTCCTTAGGAACTAAGTATAGAAATATTTAGACATTTAGTACATTTTGCGCATGGGTATAGGCATACATACATCATATTTTAGGCTACAAAACAAATAGACCAAGCACACACATTTCATTGACATTAAAGACAAAGATATATGCTGCATAATAGCCTGGTAACCTTAGAAGCCAAGTTTAAACTTATATGCATGCATATGTACTTCAAGTCATGCAAATTTTATACGGGAAAACTATATATATATACATATATAAAAGTGACTTAACACCACACTTTTACACCATATAAAGCCATCCTATACCACCTACCCAAAAGCTAGCATCAACCAAGATTTAAAGTTATGAATAGCACATGGTTATACATCATTGTGTACTTAATTTCTGGCCATACATGTGCATAGCTGGAGAGATTAAATGAGTTAGACCATAGCTTCATTCCTCTCAATCAAATACTGCAGCCATCAAACTTTCCATCATAGTATATGCAACATAAACTATTGCCTATACACAGCTTATGACATTCCAATTTCTTATCTAAATCTTTAACGCTAGCGTATATCCTCTACATCTTTTTCACCTATAAATACACTCACATCTGCTAAATTTCATTCACATCCATTGCCTGCAATTGACTGAATTAGAAAGCACATGGTAGACAAAACTTAAGGCAGTAAACACATAATTCCTGGAAACCAAAGCAAAAACAGAGAACTAGAAGCCTGGAACCTAGAAGTAACCTATAATCTAATGACCTTAGAACTATGAATACTAGTGAGTAGACTTCCTCTTTTAGTTATTTATAATATGATATATATATATATATATATATATATATATATATGTTCTAATGAGTGGGATTAAGTTAAACAAATCTTTATGTCCAACCTGAAGGTAAAGTAGCATCAAAACTATGAACAAGCTTAAGTGAATAAACCTTTCCACTAAGCTACTGATTTTTGCGTATATGATAATACAAACACTTATATATACATATAGGCTCTTAGAAGTGGTGATCTTAGTGAGCTATGTGAATGTCTGAATGGATGAAACTAGGGAAACAGTATCTAAACCTGTATTCGAAAGAAGATGCTTCGTTTAAATATATGAAACCACCATTTTCATTCAATAATCGATTCAAATTCTAATAAGTTTGAAGAATGGGTTTCAACATCAAAAATGTTTATACATGTCTGAAGTATATTTTGAAAATAAGTTTCACTTCAATAAGAATATATAATTGTGTATATATGTATATATAATACAGTAAAGCGTTTTTTTAAATTAGATTTTCAATGATCGAGGTTTGTAATTACATATATTTGAGTATGTTCACGCTTGCAAATAATGATTTTTAAACCAAAAATCATGAATTTTAATAACCTGTATTTAGAGTTATAATTTGATTTTGATTTGGGTTGAGAAAAAATTAAAACATGAATCCGGGTTAATGATTTTGAAAACTGCTTTGGTGGGAGTTGGTCTGGGGGTAGGCGGAGGCATGGACAAAGTTTGGTCAACACCGGTGGTCAAAGGAGGTCGATTTGGGTTTTAGGGTTAAGTTTTGGGTTCGGGTTTAGAACATGTCATGTGAATGGGTGGATTGATCGAGTTATATGAAAATGGGTGTGGAGATGCAAACTTAGGCAGCTTCACTGCGGCTGCGGTGGCAGGTGACCTGGTGGTTGGAGTTGGCGGTGACGTCAAGTTTTATGGTGACTAGCTGAAGGTGGTTTTTGGGTTTAAGGGGAATGGGTGGCGACTTGGGAGGAGGTGACATGGGGGCTGAACAAGTGGACATGATGTTGGGTAGCAGCATAGTTTGCGGGTGGTGGTTCACTGGTCGTCGGGTGGTCAGAGAATCAGTGCATGTGCACCAATGTGGTTGTGCACGATTGTGTTGTAGAGTCTGGGTTGGCACCTTTTGCCCAGGTTTGAAGTTGGTAGTAAAACAAAATAAGGGAAGGGAAGAAATAGGAAAATGGGGAGCGGGTGACGCGTGAGGCATGGATTTGTTGGACCATGGGCTAAGATTTATTTTTCAAATATATATATATATATATATATACACATATATATATAAATAAAAGCTTAAGTTATGGTTATAAGTTTATACATATATATAAATATACATATGTATTTATATGTAAGACTTTATATATATGGTATGCATGTTGTTGGATCGGTGGGCTTGGCCTGTTTAAAAGAAATAAAAAAGAAAACGGAAGAAAAAATGATAGTTTAAAATCCTAATTAAAATAACTTTTGTATTTATACATCCATATATATATATATATATAGGTGTGTATATATATATATATACATTAAGCATAGTTTTTATATATATATATATAAGTGATTGCATTCATTCTAGTGCGTATACACGAGTTGGTTGATGGTGTAGCTATTGAGTTTTAAGCAATTAAATTTAAAATGAATTGATTTACTATGTAATTAAAAGTGGTTTTAATACTAAATATTTTTAAAATTTATCAAACAGAAATTTTGTCGCTAAACTAAATTAACACGTAAATTATTGATCAATAATGATTTGTAATTCAATAAATTCCTAATTGCTGGTTTAATTAATAAATTTATTATTTAAGTTGTGTATATCATAATTATATATTTTATTGATGTTTGTTAGTGAAAATAAATACCGTTCCACTATAAATTGAATTGACCGAATTGTTTGGATACCCCATTAGGAGAAATAAACCTTGTTCTGCTATTGTGTTAATTTGTCATATTTTACCAGTAGATATATGTTGTTGAGATGTTATACTATCAATTGATAATATTAAATTGTATTTACATGGTTGTTTATGTAAATTGGGTTAATGACTTAAATGTCATCTATTAAAAGAACTGTTATATGCCACTGGGACTGCTAAGTTATAATTTTTGTAAAGTAAATCAGAAATTAACTTTAAGTTGTTAAAAGTTTGAATAATTGTTTTAAGAAACAATTAAAAGTGATTATTTTATATTAATTATATTATTAATTCATTTAAAAGGGAAGATTGGCTCAAATCGGTTAATTATATTGTTTTTAGGGTTGATTTAAATCAACTATTTAAAATTGGAAATTAATTATTAGAATCATTTGTTTTCCAATTAATTTAGTAAAATAATTTTTTACAAATAATTGTTAAATGTAGGAATGTTTTTATTAGAAGTTAATTAATATTTTAGTTAATGGATTTTGGTAAGATAATTTTGCAGTTAAATAGAGAATTTGAAATTTGATAAATTGTCCAAGATGATGTTTTTAACCTAATTAATCTCTTAATTAAGTTTTAAAGATAATTTAATTATTAAAGGAAAAGGAAATCAAGTCAATTTATTTTACTAAATTCTTTGGTTTTAAGTAACTAAGTTAATGGATTTACAAATTAGGGTTGGTTAAACATTCCAGATATCAAACTTCTACGAATCTTAACGATAAGAATGATTTAGACTCAAGGTCTGAGAGGTAATTAAAATACCCCAACTTGAACAATTTCATTATTATCCGATAGATAGTATTAGTTTGTGTTCAAAATGAGTGTTAGAATTGAATATCACTTTCAACTGTGAAACGTATATTCAAGAGTGAGATTTGTTTTTTAGAGGAAGAGGGAGAGTGAGATAATCACGTAAGATTGATAATAAGAGTTTCCTAAGTTTAAAAATACTTATGTTTTCAAATAAGTATATGAATATGTTGATATTTGAAATTAAATATTATTCAGAAAGAAGCTTAACATGTCCAATGGAAAAAATCTGTTTATTTTATCATTTTATTCTATTTTTGAAAGTTAACCGATTATTCAATCTGGAGCATTATTACCGTTATCGTTTCGAAGAGTCCGGAAATCTAAATTTCACTTTGATTCGATTTAGATGTTACGAGTCAGAGATTATTGAAGACCATTAAAGACGGAGTTTATGCAAGGGTTGTTCTATTAATCCTAGGTAGAAATTGACTAAGATGGATTCATAGGATAGTTTTTTCGGTTTGTCTAGGTCCAGGACAACTTGTATGGACGAATGCCTGTCATAGTATGTCTAACAAATCATGTGATTGATCTCTTCAAACTATGTTTGGTGGACGATGAATTCGTTTCTCTTATCTTTACACCCGTAGTACTAGGGAAATCAATTTTTGATATTAGCGGGTTTGACGATGTTGCATTCAAAGTGAATGAAGATGTGATATGTCAAAAAGGTAAGCGTGGCTTAAAGTGTCACAACTGCGAATTGACAAAAATCGGGCAGGCAACATGACTATGTCGGTCACTTCCACTAGGGTGTATTATCACCTATATAGAGAAAATTCACTTGCTTCTTTATTCTATCGATGCTGTCCCTTTCGAGAAACAGTGGTTAGCTCCCATACGTTTGTGATCATACATTCAATACACTCAAGTGAAATAAGTGGTCGGTTATGTATGGCCGAGTTACAAGATGTTCTTGTTGAACCCAGTGTATTCTTATTTAGAGATAAACTATCGGAAGGTGGTTCCATACCTTGTCATAGTTGGAAATCCGTTATCCAATACGTGCTCACTGTTTTGATTATATACTATGTATATAGAACGTGAGATGCAAGCATTCTGCTAGATTGCTATTTATTTGATTTAGACACTATTATAATATCAAAATAATTTTGATACAAAGATTGTTTTCGATTGCGTAAGGTAAAAACTGTTGCTGCCACTGAAGCGGGGACCCTTCGCATGAATGCCTCCATCATGGCTTCAAACATAGTAGGGTAGTCTGGTTCACCGCCATTTCCCCCTCCAGTATTAGCTCCCCTAGCAACGTGTCTTGATGGTCGTCTACTCATTCTAAACCTGCAATTTAGAATAATTAGCCACTTCCAAAAAAAATTGCTAAAGGAATAAAACCGCTACGACTATATATGCTAATATATATATAGTAAGCATCCAACTGAAATCTACAAGTACGTCTCTCATACGTAATTACGTCTTTGAACTTTGGCTAAAATCGTTAACCAGAGCATTGATAACAAATGTGACGACCGCCCACAGCCCCCGTACTATACAAGAGGAATAATGCACTGAAAGGTGTGCATGACAGCTATGGACGATCATCAAGGTAGGTAAAGATCATCAGAACCTGTCGTAGAACTCACAGCGCATGGATAAAATATAATAGAACATATACAACAAGTATTAATAGTAAAGCAGTACACAGTAGACTTTCATAACGACTCGAAAGTAATATCCATAGACTGGGGTTACATCAATTGTTTTTTAACAAGTTGCCTCACTACAAGACTCAGAGAATAACAAACAACGGAAACCCGAATACTAGATAGTAAGTAGAATAATATGCCAGCCTCCTGCTACCCTCTGAACAGCAATATCGTCCTCACTAAGCAATCACCTGCCACCTAGTCTGCCCAACTAAAAACGGATGAACAACCCATGGTAATAAGAGGGAAATATAAAACCTCGAGTCAAACAACAGTTGTAACACCCCGTATTTTCTGTAAATGTTAATGTAATAAATCAAAGTATACTTAATTTTAAGAGAAGAATTAAGGGAAAAGGGTTATGCCTTGCGTTCGTATCGGAATTCTGCTTGAGATAGAGTCCAAGTTTGCATGAATCGGAATTCGTATGAAGAAGTTATGGCCTTCGGAAGTTTCAGCTCAAATTTAAAAACAGCTCGAAAACTAAATTCAAAATTCAAAACAGAACCCAGAAGCGGGCTGGGCGGGAAATTTCCCGCCCAATACCCAGGTAGACCTCCCCCCTATAGGTCGACCTGGGGGTCGACCTAGGGGTTTACCTGCCCTGTTTTTCCAGATCCGAGGCAGAATTCATTTTTATGTATCCGGATTGATTTTTGGACCAAATTCATGAGTTCTACGCTATATAAACGCCCCCAAACTTCACTTTCTCCGCACAACTTCATTACGCCTATACTCTGCATCAATCCTAATTAAAATAAATCTTATTCTCCATTGAAACAAGTTATAGTTCTTCTTCAAATTGGGGATTCAAATCAAGATAAATCTTCAAGTTGGACCATAGGCATTTCGCTTCAAGCAACGTCACTCGAATCATAGCAAATCGCCTTTTCTAAACCGATCACTGTAAGTTCGGTTATTCCTTAGATTTGAACGTGTAATTGGAATTGTGAATGTAATGAATCAAAATATAGAACTATACCAATTTTCGAGTTAATTATCTTTGATTCGTGCTTATGTCAAATCAAAAGTTATCTATGCCTTTGGATCTGATTTACGACTGTGACTATGAGACTTTTGCCGAAGACTATGACTATGAAACTATTGCCTATAAAGCTATTGCCTATGACTATGAAGCTATTGCCTATGACTATGACTATGAGACCTTTGTCTAAGACTATGGCCATGAACTGTCGCCTATGAAATTATTGCCTACGACTATGAATCATAACTATGAGACTATTGCCTATGACATTGGTTAAGATATTATTGTGATTAGTCGTCCATGACTATTGTGGTTAATTGCCTATTACTATTGTAGTTAGTTGCTTATGACTATTCTCATTATTACAAATAACCGATCATGTCGTACCTTGAACTGGCATTATGTTGGACCAAATCACCTATGCCCATTCCCTTGATCATGTGGATCTCATATTTAGTGTGTAACTTGGCTAGTTTATTCCTATTCGCTATTATGTACATTGAACCTGTTGAAGCCGTTATTTTTGTACTGCCTAATCTTTTATATCAATTCTTGTTCGTATCCCCTATTCCCTTTGATTAGTGCCATTTCATGAGTACATAGAAAACTTGTGAAATCATGTTATACGTATGATTATGATGCGGGGATTGGGTGTAGCTTAATTAAGTTAGTTTGGCATAATAAATATGTTGGCATAATCTAAATTTGCTATAATAGTGAATGATTTACATGCATATTAGACTTGGGCATAAATTGATAAATTTAATTGGCCGCAAAGTGTGTAATTGGCGTGTAAACCAAGTTTTGGACATAAACGGTAAACTAGAATATTAAATCTAGTTTTGACATGAACCGTAAATTGGAATATTAATCTAGATTAGGCATGAATTGTAAAAGGGGAATATTAAATCTAAACTGGTATAAGCTGCAAGTTGGGCTGATTGATAGGTAAATCAAGTTTTGGGCATAGAATATAAATATGCTAAATTGCATGACAAATGAATATGATCTAGGCTAAATTGATTTACGGAAAATTTACATAAATAGTAAATATGTAAATTTAGTATGCCTAACCCGAGATTAGACTGAGTTGTGGTGTAAAACTGCCCGGAATCGATTGGCACATCCAGTGACCACAACAATACCTGTCTAATGTGGGTGGTTAGTGCATCAAGCCCAGAAAGACCCGAGGTTAGACCGAGTTGTGGTGTAAACCTGCCCGGAACCGACCGGCACATCAAGTAACCACAACAATATAATGTGAGTGGTTGGTGCTTTAATTAATTAATTAATTAATTAAGACTCATGAATAAATCAAGCTAGAAATGGTGAGGTTAAGTAATTAGGGAAACACTTAACCGTAATAACATGTTAACTAGGCAAGTGGGTGAGGTCAAGTAAAATTAGAACACTTAACTGTTACAACATGTTCATTAGACAAGTGGGTGAGGTTAAGTAAATTTAGAACACTTAACCATTGTAACATGTTAATTAAGCAGATGATAGAGTTAAGTTAACACGAGAACAACACTTAACCAATATAACATGATTTGAGGTAGGGTCAAGTCAACACCAGAAGGAAACACTTAACCAACATGACGTGACGGGTGGATGTGTTAAGTTAACATGAATTGATTAATGACACTCGACCAATATAACTTGATGAGCGAATGGGATTAAGTTAAATGGGAAACACTTAACCAATATAACCTGATAAATGAACAGGGTTAAGTTAATATTAGTAAATATAGGCCCACAAAACTTAACCATTATATAAACATGCTTGGATCGGTGGAAGGGTCAAGTACATTTCGTATAGGTGGGTAATATTTGTATATATAGGCCCACAAACTTAACCAGCAGGAAACCCTGGTAACGGGGACCCATTTCAGCAGTAACCCACATAGATGTATCATGGTACCCTTAAACTAGGCAGGGTGGGGCACGATTACTGGGCTGATTATAAGCAGTCAAAAATAACGGCAGGGGGTACGTCAGTGTAGGTTCCGACGGTTTACGGGCGTGCACGTACTCCGGAGTGGAAAAAGCAGGCATTGGGTACCAGTAGTTATACACTGTGCATCTTGAATCGTGTCGGGTCGCTATCATAAGGCTTGATACACCTTATGGTGGGGCCAGCATAGAGTATCTACACGCAAGAGAGGGCCGACTGACACAGACACATGGAAACTTAAGGTAGCATAATCCCTAGTTGGACCTAGGTCGCGTAAACCATGAATCCGAGAAGCGTTCAGTAGGTAGCATAAGCCCCAGTGGCCCTGGGTAGCGTAAACCCTGGCTGAATCTAGTAAGCACTCGATAGTAAACCCTAGATTAGGTCTAGGTAATAAACGGAATCCCCATAATAGATGTACACCTGAAGACAACCGCAAATACAGGGATTGGGATTACGTTATCATATGATCATAAATTACTAGTTTGGACACCAGTTTGGTAGTGCAGAGATATAGAAATCAGTATAAAAAGGGTAGTTGCGAAGAAGAGAAGGAGTAGAAGCGCATTCAGTTTATCAGTACATTCAGTTTATCAATACATTCAGTTTATCAGTACATTCAGTTTATCAGTACATTCAGTTTACCAGTACATTCAGTTTGTCTTGCCATATCCCATGCTTATCCCATATTATCTTGTTACTATGATTTATTCTTATATTTAGTTTATTCAAGTCATGACCCTTTTCCTCGTTTAAATACTAAGAATCACTGGACTTACCAGACTTTATGTCTGACCTAGTTTGCTCTCGCCTCTTTTCTTCCGTTTCCCCCTCCCCCCCAGGTAGTCAAGGAGGGAATAGCTCAGGTTTGTTTGGACCGTTACTCTTTCCAAGCTTGAAGACTCTTTGACGTGTTGCCTTGGACTCTCTTCACTGCTATGGCTGGCTCATGCTTTATTTGGGGAAATCATTTTATGCTTCTTTATTTTTGTAAACAAGACAAGATACTTTGGTATTGTAAAATTTGTACAAGCTGTTATCAATGAAATAAATTTTTATTTATTTATCGCTGCTTTAATTGTCTGTCTTGTAATTTATTGCATCTTTTACCTATAATGCTCCACCGAAATTAAGGCATTCCCTTTGAGAGTGACCTTAACGGAGGTGGGGTGTTTCAACAGTCTTAGTGAGCGATAAAACAACTAACAAACTTCATCAATAAAATATATGAAAATAGGTAGATTTACCAACCACTACCCACTACCAGAGAAGAACTCACACTTATCTTCCCCACATCCGACAGTGATAGCCTTTACAATCCATAACATCCAATGTAACAACAACCCATCCAGGCCAATCAGAATAACCATCGATAACATTCATAGCGTCCAGATTACAAAGATCTCATGTAGACAATCCTAATCGAGTTTAACATCCCTCAAGCACTATCCCCAGAGGCATAAACCAATATCAGTCAAGCACTCAAAGAACATCTTCCTCGACATTGGATAATCCACGTGAGATGGTATAAACAAAACATCCAAATATTTAAACATCCATGATAGACTCTGGCTATCATCGCCATTCCTGCTTTGAAACCACCATTAATCGTATGACGGCCCATCAGACTGCCATGTGTCAAGGGCTAATGGTAACCCTAGTTCTAACACAACCCCATACACCATCATGACTCATATGTTTGTCTTCTCAAATCTCGACAAATAGGCCCTTCACGATTGCCCAGGGTACGAGGCCCTTCGTGACTACCCAAAGTACCTCTGCTTTGAGTCTGCTAGAACTTATGATAACGATAATCTCTTAGCCTTCACATCTCTAGTCATCGTCATCGGCGACTATTCTCAATCTCTAGTCCTACTAGAGCGACCATTATCCACAACCCAACACCTTTAAGTTATCTACCTATTTGTTGCTTTTCACCGATCAACGAATACATCACACCACTTTGGACATCCTCTTCTGGATTCTCGTAAAAGCCATCGTCATCATCGAACCAAACAACATCAATATAAGGTCCAATATAACCCTTCGCATTCACACACATCGGCCAAGGAAACTAACCACAACACTTAGGCCACCAAACACAGCATTTTAGAAACACTGTCAAAAACATTCAAACTCGACCGACCGCTCCATCATTGAAGACCGACCCTTCTCCAGAAAGTCAGGCCGACCGACCACCTGCTCGACTGACCATGCACGACTGACCAACCTCCAGCTCAATCCTCAGCTTCATGCCCCCACGACCGACCTGACCCATTAGGATCAACCGACCCAACCTGAAACCACCTGGCTGATTCATCAATTGCCTGTCTGACCGAACACCATGCTCGAGCATTGGCTCGCTCGACCGACCAGGGTTACGTGCGACCGACCGTTCTATTTCTGCTCTGACCGACATGTTCCAAACTGACCAACCTCTTGACTTGTTCCCCAAGACAGAATCCTCCGACCGACCAGAACCTGTCTTGTTTCCCAAGACATGCACGACCTGGAGTACGCGACCGACCTGGACCTGAACGACCAGAAACCTACACATCTCTATTTCGACTCCGATTTCGACCAAAACTTCGCCAATCAATACAATCGACGAAACTAACTCAACCAATTCACCAAATACAATCATAAACATGTTATGAAACTAATAACATCACTAATTTGGCAATTTCATCAATAATCATGAAATTCATCAAAATCAGCATAAATGTAAATATGAAAAAAACTATAGATATAACTTGCATAATCATATGAAATAGCATAGAAATTACTAGTTTAAATTTACTAAAATAGATCATAGGAAGATTCATATAAAAATGGACTTAACAAGGTATAGATCTATGGTTAAACACTTTAGAATGATAAGAAACATGATCAAATATTTATATACTTCATTCAATCCATGCGAGAGATGCATATCACTTATCGATTCTCACAAACAAGCTAAAATCAATGTAATAAGATTCCGAACAGCAAGCACTTCGCACCAAACCGCTTGATCCGATGAGTTCTTACGTCAGTTGATGTAGATCTAGCTTCCAGTGGTGTAGATATATGATTTCCCTCAGATTTTGATTTTTAATGGTGAAAAAGTTTTAGAGAAAAGAGGAACACAAGACCACCAAATGAGAGAATGGGAGAAGTAACCTATTCTCCATACCCCTCACCCCTTATTAACAGCTTCCTCCAGCCCATTCCCAATTCAGCCCATTGTGGCTTTCAAAACCTAAATAGCCTACTGAAAAACCTTAAAACGGCGATTCCTCCAAAACCGCTAAGGCAAATCTTTAATGTAACCACTCTACGAAAAGACAATCATCAATTCCTTTCCAATGGCACAGTTCTCACCCTTTGATTCGGCCTGAGTCAAAAGTTATGCCCTGTACAAGACTGACAAGGGAAAATTGTCATAAACAAGATCGGTAAAAATTATGGACATGTCTCACATCTCCATAAGCAATATATCAAAATATGAGAATGATCCAACCCTTCGGGAATAACATAAAAATATTTTACGATCTTCCAATACGTAAAATGCGGGCTGTTACATTCTCACTTCCTTACGAATTTGTCCCCCGAAATTCCAAGCAAACATAAGCAACCACAACAATTCTTCATGCCTATCATCCATTAGAACCAATTCTATCACCCAAACTAGCAACCATCAAGCCATGCATCCATAGCTTTATCCTAGCACGCAGAATTCTATCAAATAACAACAAGATACAATGATATAACGATGGCACGATATCAAAGAGTCCTACCAACGAAGAGCTTTAGATGAGTCACCCTCACGCTGTCTTCTGTCTCCCATGTACAATCGTCGCCATCTTCACTCCATTGTACCTTGGCTAGCTTAAATGTCTTCCTTATAAGCGGCTTCGTGTCATTCTCCCCACAATACGAAGCGGCTTACGAGATTTCGCAAATGCAGTCTCTACTTCTCGGTCTTCGTAGTGCTCTGGAGATACCACCACATTTAAATCATGCACGAACTTCTGTAGGAATGATACATGGAAAACACTATGCACACTCGACATCTTCTCGGGTAATTCTAATCTATATGCGAGCTTTCCAATTCGCTCAACCATCGGAAATGGTCCAACGAACCTTGGAGCTAACTTTCCTTTATCTCAGAATTGAACCACATGTTTTAGTGGCGAAATCTTCATGAAAACCATATCGCCAACATCGAATTCCAAATATTTTCAACGTTTATCAGCATAACTTTTCTGATGATCTTGGGCTGCCTTCATTCGTTGCCGAACGATCTCGATACAATCCGAGGTCTCTCTAATCATCTCTGGCCCAAGTACCAACTTATCTCCAGTTTCTAACCAACATGCTAGAGAATTACATGGTCTCCCATACACCACCTCATATGTTGCCATCCCAATGCTAGACTGATAGCTATTATTATATGCAAACTTAACTAGATGCAGATGGTCTTCCCATGATGCCCCAAAATCCAGCACACAAGCTCTTAGGAGATCTTCCAAAACTCGGTTGACCCTCTCCGTTTTGCCATCAGTTTGGGGATGGTAAGCCGTACTTAAACGCAACTCAGTTCCCAAAGCTTCTTGCAAACTCTTCCAAAATCCACTCGTAAATAATGGATCTCGGTCACTTACTATGCTCTTTGGGATACCATGGAATCAAGCTGTTAGACCAAAATTTGGTACTAACACCCAAATGCGGTGTGAAGTCCTCACAATCACTTATCATAGATCACAGAATGCAGAAAACAGTAAATAACAAGAGACACACGATGTTTTTATAGTGGTTCAGTTCAAACCAAGCCTACATCCACTTTATCTCTTCTTAAATCCATAGAAGTTACAAGTACAATTCTCTCGATTTATACACTAAATCCTCGTGTTTACAATGAAAAGAGGTAAGTAACTAGAAGATTATACACAAAATCCTTATGTTATATTACGTTGTTCGGCTTCTATGTTGAGTAATGGCCTTGCGAAGAACATTGGTGGAAGCCGTGAGGAGTTAGTGCCAAAAGATCCTTTCATTTTCCTTCAAATGGTGTATTTATAGCCGTAGAGAGGCTTCGGGTCAGATGCCATGTGGAACGCATCCTAAGAATCCCGAAATAAAGTGGAAGTAGTGGAGAAATCCTTTCCAAGTCATGGTATGCCATGTGGAAGCTGGTCCTTACAAGTAGGAGGCGGTTGCTCCTTAAGGATCGGTCAACAGAGTTGTACAGAACTTGTTACAGGTGGGTTGGATCAGTACCTTACATCCGAACCGAACTAGTGTCCTCAAACCGAAGTCCTCATGCCCTTCTGAGCGGCTGGTGCAAGGCGGATCGGGTCGGATCTCCACCTCTGATCCGAGCCGATGTGGTTTGTTTAATCCAAGTGTACTTGGAATCCTCTTCAGGCGAGTCGGGGTTTTCCTTCATTCGTTCCAATCTGGGGTGTCCGATACAGTTCGGGGTTGTGCCAATGCCAAAATTCAAGCTTCCCAGTTCTGCGTGTGTTCACGGAAATGAGCGTAACTTCCAAACCGTACGTCCTCTTTGACCAAACAATAGCTCTACCTGAAGCTAATTCAGAGGGCTACAAGAATTATAGGGCAAAGTCCCATAATTGATGTTTTCGGGCCTAAAAGAGGACATCTAATAGGGGTTTCAGGCCATTCTTTGTTTGCGATGCGACTTCAACCAATTCGCTTCCTATCTTCTGACGATGTTCCCAATACTTAAGCGCGTTGTTAACCAGCTATCTCATATGTGACAGCTTTGACCAAAAAGCATGTCAACACAAACTATCCATTTCACATAAAGTTCAGCCAATTTCGATGTCGTCTTAGTTGACTTGACATGAATGAACCTTGCACTTTTGGTCAAGCTATCCACAATGACCCAAATTCCTTCGTCTCCTGCCCTGGTTCTAGGTAGTCCATCGAAAAAATCCATCGATACTTGCTCCCACTTTCATGTAGGAACTTCCAGTGGCTGAAGCAAACCACTCGGCTTCTTCTGTTCAGCTTTCACCAACTGATAGTTCATGCACTTAGAAATGAACTTTCCAATATCCTGCTTCATCCTCTCCCAATAGTAGACCAGCTTCATGTCCTAATACATCTTATTGCCACCGGGTTGAATCGTCAACTTCGAGTGATGACATTCTCTTAGAACCTTATCCCTTAATCCGTCGATATCAGGAACAACTATTCTCCCTTGCTTTCAAAGCCAACCTTCTCGATCAACTTCGAACTCTTTATCATTTGGTTCCAACTTCTAGATAAACTCGACAAGCTTTGCATCTCGCTTTTGTCTCTCGCTAATTCTTTCGATAAGAGTAGGTCTTATCGACAAGATTGCCATCATTTTAGGTTCCAACTCACACCTTGGTCTGAAATCGAACCTTGCCAAATACTTGAGGCTTTTCCATTCCGAAAACATCGCTTTTAAACTTGTGTGTCTTCGACTCAATTCATCTGCAACCGCGTTACCCTTACCAGGAGTATAGGCTATACAAAAATCATAAAATGCCAGAAACTCTAACCATCGTTGCTGCTGAAAATTCAAATTCTTTTGGAAGAAAAGATACTTCAACGACTTGTGATCCGTAAACAATTCGAATCGAACTACCAACAGGTAATGTCTCCATATCTTCAAAGCAAACACAATCACCGCCAACTCCAAATCATGAGTTATATAGTTTTTCTCATGCAGTTTTAGTTGTCGACTCGCATAGGCTATAACCTTATCCTTCTGCATCAGTACTACTCCAAATCCAGTACCACATGCATCGGTATATATGACCATCTCATCATTCCCACTCGGAATGGTCAAAACAGGAGAACTCGTTAATTTCTCCTTCAGGATTCCAAAAGCTTACTCACACTTTGCATCCCATGTGAACACTTAGTTCTTCTTTGCTAATCCAGTTAACGGTGTAGCTACCTTGGAGAATTCCTTGATAAACCATCGGTGATAACCAGCCAACCTAAGGAAACTTCTCACATCCGTTGCATTTTTAGGTCTATCCCAGTCCTGGATTGCTGCCACTTTAGCGGGGTCAACCGCTATCCCATTCCCAGAAACAACATGGCCTAAGAACCTCGCTTCACTCTTCCAGAAGTGACATTTCGAAAACTTAGCTCTTAGCTGATGCTTTCGCAAGATTTCCAACACGACAATCAAGTGCATCTTGTGCTCTTCCTCATTCCGAGAATAAACCAGAATATCATCCACGAACACAAGCATGAACTTGTTCAACTGATCTCTGAATACCCTATTCATAAGATCCACAAAATATGTTGGCACGTTAGTCAACCCAAATGGCATCACTAGCCATTCGAAGAACCCGAATGGTGTCCTAAAAGTAGTGTTACAACCCCGGTTTTTAGAACCAATTAAAATTTTTATTTTAGCAATTTTAACAAATTTTGAATATTTAAAATGTTTATTTAAAATAATAACGATTTAAAAATTATTTTTATCGAAGTTAGATGAATAAATTTATTTTAATTATAAAACGATCTGGAAATGGCGCGGTAGTTTGAGAATTCAATTTCAAATTTCAAATGAATGTATAGGATTCAAAATAAATCGGATTTTAGTAAAACCAGAAGTATTTGAATCTATTTAATATTATCTTTCTAACGAATGTGAAAAAATCAGATTTCATAATGGGAATAAAATGTTATGGCCAGTTTAAAATTTAAAATAGTCGCTATGGAATTTAATATAATATATACCCCTAAAAAATAGCCATTTTGCAAATGACCTCCGTTTTTGACGAAACTACTTATGTTGAATCCGGAATCTCAAATTATTGTTATATTCCAATTTTCATAATTTTTGGAATTAATTTGTGAGTGTGATGAATTTAAACATGTTTGGTAATTTCAGTTTGAATTTAATCAACTGGATATTGACCAATTTTCAAACGGTCTCCAAATTCGATGAAATTAGATTTGTTAGGACCGTTTCGTCAAAACGTAGCTAGATTCATTTTTCTGGAATTTTTGGAGTCCGTATGTGGCCCCGATAAATTAAAATGTATGCTGAAATCAATTTTGAAAGTTATAGTAATTTATATTTTAATTTTGATGAAAACTAATCGAAATAGTTGAACTGGCATATGGAACATATCCCATTGTGTCTGGAATGGGGTTATTTAGTTAGGAGTGATAGTCGTTGGGTTCGGTTTGGAGTTCAAATACAAAATTAACTTTTTGGAAATTAAATTATCTTAAATACATATATTTATATATAAGTCAACTCCCTTCCCTCTTCTCTCTCACCCGTCGTTCACAGTTAAAAAGAAAAAAAACAAAATGTGAGACCCAGTCGTTCTCCGTCCAACCCCTCCGACGACGGCGCCGCCACACCCCAGACCCCGCTGCCGCCTCCCCGTTCTTCTCCCCCTCCTCCACCTTCCCTTCTCTCTCCCCTCTCTCCACCGTGAAACCCTAAGCCCAAATCCTCCTCCACTTCCAACTGTGCCACCCGCCACCTGCTCCATCGCCGTAGAACCCCGCGCCGCCCTCCACCGACCACCCATATCCATGGTGGACCCTCCATCTAAAAAATGGATTTTTAACAAGAAAAGGTGAGTTTTTATTTTGATTTTAATGTAATTAGTTTTATAAGCATATAAAAAAATTAGTATTTTTATAGCATAGTTTTAAAAATCTGTTTTTTTATATAATGAAATAAAATAATGAATTTTATATATATATAGTAGCGGTATAAAAATATGATGTTTATATATGTAGTAGTGGTATAAAATTACGATTTTTATAAATATAGTAGCATAGTAAAAGTTTGACTTTTATTATATGAATAACGATATAAAAATTTGATTTTTATTATATGAATAGCGATATAAAAATTTGATTTTTATTATATGAATAGTGATATAAAATTTTGATTTTTATTATATGAACGGAAATATAAAAATTTGATTTTTATTATATAAATAGCGATATAAAATTTTGATTTTTATTATATGAATGGAAATATAAAATTTTGATTTTGATTATATGAATAGCGATATAAAAATATGATTTTATTATAAGGATAGCAATACAAAAATGTGATTTTCATATGTATAGCGTTATGATAAAGATGTGACTTTTTTATATACTAGCATAGAATAAAAATAGGATTTTAAATATATGTAAAGCGATTTAAAAAATGAAAATTTTAATATATATAACATTGATTAAAAATCTGATTATATATATATAGCATGTATTAAAAATGCCATTTTTAAATATATGAAGCGTTATTAAAAATGTGTTTTTTAATATAAATCACGTGAAATAGATCTCTTTGGAAACACAGTGAAGGACACAACGCGCTGTAACAAATCCAAATCCAAACCGTTCAAATAAAGAATGACGGAGTGGAAACCAAAGATGAGAACTCCTTCTCACTTAATTTAATTTACAGTTAAAAACATTTTAGGTTGCAGACGGGGCTTGGAAGCCCCCGACACTTATGGAGTTCAACACTCGAATTCGCACAATCACATAAATTGAAAGCGATGTATGGATATTACTAACACACGGATTTCATACTTCGTGAATAGCCACTTATGGTGGCATAAATGGCATTGGGGTAGTTGAGTATTTATTTGTTTGGATGTTCTACGTTATTTGATTAAGGTTGTGAAAATTGATTTATTTGTTTGGATTGAAATTGGTTTGTGTATGGCGCAAGCCAGTATTAGGCGAGGGACAAGGCTAGACCTTATTTCGGTTTTAATATCGCGCCGTTATGCTATCGAAATTTTCTAAAAAGTGTTAGAAAAATTTAGTTAGCTGAAAATATTATTTTTATCACTGTGATAAATAATATATTTATTAGATAGTTAAAAATAAGTTTACACATCCATTTACAAGTCGGATGACTTGTTTATGCTCGCTTATTTTTGGTCATATTGATTGGGACAATAATTTTTACACATCGCCCAAGTGCACAAATAATAATTATTATTTGGTGTTTGAAACCCAACACGGGTATTGAGATGATATTTGGCATACACTAATCTCAATTATTTAGTTGTATGTCAATTGATTGGTTGACAGACTGTTGTAAGCGTTAATTATTTATATTTAACGCTTACGCAGATGTGTAATGCACTCTGGATGATGGTTGATTGTATATCATTATTGTTATGTACATGGGTGTATGAAATGCATATAAATAACATTATATGGTAATTGACTGTCTCTGATTCCAATTCAGAAAGAGCGAATATTTTAAAATAATAAATATTTTGAAATATTGAGTATTTTAAAATAATATTCAGTAATGGACTAAAATATGATTTTGGTGTCCGATTTGGGATGGACACGAAAATATTGAAATAAGTGAAGCCGTGTTGATTAATATGCGCCATTTAGACGCGAATCATATTTTTATCGATTTGATTCGTTTTATAACGAGTATCGAAAAGGAAATGATTTCAAAATATAATATTTTGAAAATATATCATTTAAATATTATAATGATAAGGAGTATTCAATTTTGATTTAAAATTGAAAATGAAGCTAGAATCGTTTTAAAACTAATTTATAAACGATTTATAAAATACGTTTTAAATGGAAATCGACGAAATATATATTATACATATTTTAATGACCTGAATAAAATGTGTTGCGCCACGAACGTTCGCGAATTTCGACCATTGACTTCGAATTGACATTACGGGAGATCCGATTATCGAATTCTCCTAAAACCAGAACCGTTGGGTTCGTATCGAAAAGTGCTTTCCAACGAATATAAAAGATTTGAAATATAACAGTTGGATTTGGAATTATGTCCAAATCAAATTTGGAAAAGGTCGTTATAAGTGCGGTTCGATGACCGTTTATGGAAATCAACTGAAAGGGCCTTGATAAAAATATTAAAAATATTAATAATTTGTGTAAAATCATAATAAATGATTTGGAAAGAATTTTGATGAAAAATTCCACGTTTGTAAAGATAAAAATATATTTTTATCAAAATGAACTAGTTATTAATTAGATTTTAATTCCAATAATTTTGTAAATAAAATAAATTGGATTTGTGAATGGTTTTAATACAAGCAGAAATTTCCAACGAGCAAACTGGAATGGAAATAATCTTCAGAATATTTCGATATTGGATTCCGTGATTATACGGATATTGTTATGGAAATTTGGAAGATATGTTTATATCGTTATTTCCAATACGATATTTGTTGGTTTCAGAATTTGATATTGAATATAAGCCGATATAATTTCTATTCAAAGCATTGTATTTAATATCAAATGGGGTTTTGGGTTTGTCGTGAATGGTGTCTTCAGTAACACTGTTCTTAAACCAGTTCAGAAAAGAATAAATCTTTTAATTAATATTTAGAGAAGTTTACCATTTAATTAATATTTAATTTGAATTGAATTAAGAATTGGATTTATAGGTTTATCGTGAACGGTGTCTTAAATAACACTTGTTCTTTAACCCGATTAACAAGGAAGTTAAGATTTGGAATTTATAAATCTTTGTTCTAAGATTTAATGGAATTTTCCAAGGTAAAGTTTTCCAATTTAATAAAATAAATTGGGATTGAATGGAATTCGATTTGGTAATACTCGAAGTGAGCTTCTATGTAGGAAGACTGTTAATATATATGGAATTTAAAAGGCTTCGCCGCTATTCCATTTATATCATTAGTCAGATACGGAGACTGATATTGATTATATATTGATCTGTTTTTCCGTGAAGATTCGATAATTAATGGGATGTGATTTTGGGTTTATCGTGAACTATGTTTTAAACGACATTAGTTCTTTAACCCAGTTAAAGAAAGGATTACATGTCTAATATTGTATTTCGAACTGTATTGTTGATCTTTGCTAAATATATATCTGTTTTGTGGTAGAGAATTTATTCTCTTGCTTAACACCTTTCTCTAAGACGTACAAGCTTAGAGGTTATATATCGGTAGGAATCAATGGTACGATGTAGATTATCAATGCGACATGTCTGATTTTCCAAAGTTAAATAATCATTAATATTGATTTTTGGGAGGATTAAAACTAAGTGGAGTTTTAATGAATCTTTAATTAGATTGGAATGGAAATGTGATAATTTAAATTATCAAATTTGGGAAATGATCGAGAATGGAGTATCACCAGTTTTACTCCAGGCGATAGTTAAATCTTTAATTAGATTTGAACATGAAGTGGTAATTTAATTTACTGATAACACCGTGGTGTTAGATATGGAGTATTACCAGGTTTGCTCCATTGGATGAATAGGTTGGGATTGGGAAATAAAACAAATGATTACTTCGGTAAGGTGCGCTAGTCCCGACTAGTTTGGACAAACCTTAATCTGGTTTGAATTGATATCCAAAGGAAGATTAAAGAATAAATTTAAAGAACTTATCGATAAAATTAATGGGAACCTTTCCCTAATGATGTGAATATTTGAATAAAAGAATATTCTGAATTGGAATAAGGCATATGTTTTTTTTATGTAGCACTTGTTTATAATATACGCGAGTTATTCGGAAAGGCAGGGTTTATACCCATTCTAAATAACTGATTCGACGATAAGTCGACGATGAAGATGGTGGCTGAAGACCGGCTTTGGCACACTATCCATTGTCACCCTCAACAGGTGAAATCCCATTGCCAAATCCATCTGAGAAAACACTTTGGCTTCATGGAGCTGATCGAACAAGTCATCAATCCTTGGCAACGAATACTTATTCTTCTTTGTCACCTTATTCAGCTCACGATAGTCCACACACAATCATAGCGAGCCATCCGCCTTGGTGGCAAACACAACCGGTGCACCCCTTTCGGAAACACTTCTCTGAGTGAATCCCTTTCCTAGAAGGTCTCTAAATTGCACCTCCAACTCTCGCTGTTCCTTAGGCGACATCCGCCTAAGAGGCATAACGATTGGTGTAGTACCCTTGACCAAATCGATTCTAAACTAGATCTCGCGATGCGGCGGCAACCCTTTGACCTCATCAAAGATATCCTCATACTCATTTGTGATTAGCACAGATGGCAGGTCTTCATGTGGAATCCCAAGCGAATATAGGTAGCTTATGAAGACCCTGTCTTCGCGTTTACATCTAATCAACACCTTTCGCCCTTCCACATCGCCGACCCTCACCTCTAGGTTCTTGCAGTTCACTCTTGTTGCATACTTCTTAAGCCAATCCATGCCCAAGATGATCCCAAACCCAGCGAAGTTAAGAACAAAGAAATCACACACGAAAGAGCAAACATGACTCGACAACACTAGACCACGGCAAATCATGCAAAGATTTGACAAACCCCCAACTGGATTAGTCACGATCAATGGTCTATCACAAATCCCGGGTTCTAAACCCAAACGACACACAAGTTCATTGCAAATGAATGAATGCGGTTCTTCAGTATTAAACAAAACCTAAATTGAAACACCATTAATTGAAAGAGTACCTTGCACGACGACACCCTTTCCCTTTTCCTCTGCAGTAAGAGCTCTTGAAGAAGCTGGCATGGGTTCCAAAGCATATGCCTTCGCAACCTGCTTCCCTTTAGTAGGTTCCGAATAGTCCCTGTGATGCCCAGCCTTGCCACAATTGTGACACTTCCTCTCAACCTTCGAATTCTTGCACTCATTGGAAAAATGGTCATTCTATTGGAAATTGAAGGAAACAGACTCACTGTTAGGCTTCTTCTGGCCTTTCTTCCCTTTCTATTGTTGCTGCGTCCTTTTCTTATTATTACCACCCTGTTGTGGTTTCTGAGCTTCCTGGTTGCAGCAACAACATTTACCTCTTTAGGAAACAAGCTCTCATGATGAAAAACTTTTTCCACAAGCTTCTCGAATGAATCATCAAGGTGATCCACCAATAGCCTTCTTATGTAAGCATCTAGACCCATAACAAACTTCTCATTCTTTTGATAAGGTGTATCAATGTATGAATGAGGATATCTAGACAAGGCCTTGAAATCAGAAACATAATCAAGCACAGAACGACCATTCTGTTTCAGCTCTATTAATTTCTTAAACAAGGCTGACTTCTGAGCAGTGGAGATAAATTTTGTTTCAAACTTGACCTGGAATTGCTCCTATGAAATTTCTTCTTCTAGAGTCTCAAGCGTGACTGAATTCCCCCATTCCATGGCCCTGCCTTGCAGCTGCCTTGATGTAAGTTTTCTCTTGTTTGCATCATCCAAACTTAAGTCTCCAAAGACACGAACACAAGAATCCATCCATCCCTGAACCTCTTCAGATGGTTCAGTTTCTTTGAATGGGTTTCCTCCTAGAGATGTATAATCTTTACATAGCTTCGCAAAATCTACGACACTAGGCAACTGGACTCCTACATCTACCGTTGCTGCCACTGGAGCGAATATCCTTCGCATGAATGCCTACATCATGGCTTCAAACGTGGTAGGGTAGTCTGGTTCACTGCCATTTCCCCCTCCAGTATTAGCTCCCCTAGCAGCGTGTCTTGATGGTCGTCTACTCATTCTAAATCTGCAATTTAGAATAATCAGCCACTTCCAAGAAAAAGTGCTAAAGGAACACAACCGCCACTTATTTGCAAACGGCGTTTCTATGGAATTAGAAAACCATTGACAAAATATAATAATAATAACCGCAAGTGCACGGCGTATAATCGTAGCACGTGGTGAATACGGGTCGATCCGCAAGGAAAGAATTTATTCTAATCTTACTTAATCAAATTAAACCGAAAGTGAGTGAAATTGTTAACTAAAAACTAAAAGAAAACTAACAATGTTAAAATGAATACAAATATGAGACTAAGAGACAATTTAGGACTAGATTCACTATCAACATAAATCTAATTAACATAAAAAAAATGGTTCTAACTCTCTTCAATAACTAGCACATTAAGTGTTGTATGCATACAAGCATGATTTATATGCTAGAAAATTCAAGCTACATAAATCATCAATTTTCAATACTAATTTAAAGCCCTAATTATCACATAGAAAATAATAGTTCTAATAAAAATGAAACATTATGAGTATGTTTTGTATGTTAATATTCACTAACTACATAGAACATTAAGGATGCTTTCACTTTTAATGTCACTATTTTTTCAAAAATGAATTAGATTGTGATAAAGTATGATTCTATTAATGATATGAGTATAACACGTTTGGGAATAATCAACAAACATGTTCTATCAATTTTCATCATATAAAATCTTTACTTTATCTATATCCAATTTTAGGTTAAGCTTAAATAAGAGAGTTAGAAACATGAAATTCTTATGTTAATTATTCATGAATCATGAGAGCTTCACTACCCCTAAATTGAACGGGTTTAACTACACATAATGGATTCAATGATAACATAAAGAGATTTCATTATCAAAGAGAACAAAAAAGAGAAAATAAATATAAAAATCTATTCTACTTGCATAAAAATAAATCTACATTAATGACATGAAAGCAAATGGACAACAAAAGAAAAGAGCACTATACTAAAATTACACTAAAAAAATTACATAAAGAAAATGGCTAAGTAGCCATGAGAATAAAAGAGAGAAAAAGCTAATCTCCTAAACTACACTAAAAGAGAATGGAGAAAAGAGAGAGAGGAGGCTACATAAACATAAGGGGATATTTCTACATCTAATAAAACCCTAACCCTAATCCACTTTAGCGTGCTACTAAGAATGCCCTTTAGGAAGGGTGGTCACCAATAATCATCCAGCTCTAAATACTACATCATCAAATTTACCTGAAAGCTTTATCATCCACTAATTTGTCCATTAACTTTTAAGTGTAGTAAGTGGGGTCCTCCATGATTATGTATGAGAATTATTTCTTCATTCCTTTGTATGCATATAAATCTTCATGAAGCCCTCTTCCATATGCACCAATATTTCTACAAAAACAATGAGAAATGTCCAAGTAAAAAAATTCTCAAAATAACATAAGCACAAAAATGACCATTTTTCCTTTGTATCACGATGAATGTATGATATTTTGAAATCAATTGAATTATGGTTTAATCGCGATAAAATACCCACATATGTCATTTATTTAAACTAAAACAAGAATAAATGTGTGAATAAATATGCATATTTACGTGCACATCAAATACCCCCACAATTATCTTTTTATTCATCCTCGAATAAAGTAAAAACTAAGCTAAATCCGTTTTTGTAGGGAGCACGATTACATTGAGCGTATGCAACAAGCCGTTAAATCTCTGGGTGTCTCCAGTAGGACGAGTGTTGTCTCGTGAGGGTTTTCAGCGGATACTATCCACAAAATCCAAAAGTTGAATGCAAAAAATATTTATAGAATGCAAGATTTGAAAATATTTACAAGATGAATGCAAGCTTTTAAAGGAATATTTACAAATGGATAATCTATTATTAAATATTACACGAATAAGTTAACACAAATTTGGGTCGTCACTATGAAATTTAAGTCCATTACTAATCAAAACTTTAAACAAAAGTCATGTTAACGTCACAAACTCCTCCAGCTTGGCCAGTTGTTTTAGTAGAAACATAGTGCAAATATGAAATGAATTCTGTAATCGATATCAACAGTCGTATAACGGCATCTCAACTTCCTTTTTGTTAACAAGTTAGGTCGAATAAGTGAAGAGTGTGCTTGGATTTTAAGTGCTAACTCTGTCTTTACTACAAAGTATTTACATTATTATTATTTACAAATACCTAGGTATACCACCCTTACACTGCATTACGACTTACATAAGGGTCAGTAATCCTAAGGTATCTAATCTCATGAAATGAGACCGAGATATACAGACGCTGACTTTGTCAACAAGGTGTCGGAAAGAGCTTGGTGGGTTTGCACACCAACGCGAGATGTACTAGCAATGTTGGATAACCTTGGATTATTATTATATACATACATTCTTTTTTTTCTTTTCACTTTATTTTTTTTAACATAAGAGAGAGAGTTAATCAAGGATATCTTTGCATAACTTCACTTAAAAGGTCTAAAATGTTATCACAAGTAGTCTAAGTCAACCATTCATTTAATCGGATTAAAATTCAGAAAACATTTCATACTCATCACCTACGAATTTCCCAATATACCGGTTACACCAAATTTGCTCATAATTCAAAATTTCCTTTCGTTATCTGCTAAGAGAAGTAAATCTCCAAACATTTTATTTGAATGACCAAAATTGTATGCTAACTCCATCTTGTCTTATTTAAAATTAAATAGAAATGCGAAATTTTTTTTAAAGAAGAAGGAAATAATGCAAAAATAAAATAAAATAAATGCAAACTTAAACTATGCAAAACAGAATGAAAATGAGACTCTTCCCTACACTTGATTTTGACTGTGTCCCCCAAAGTCAATGCATGACACAATGAGTGAACGGAAGAGAAATATTTACATATCTACAAAAGATGGTTAGTGCGATTTACCAAATGTGCATGCAGAAAATATGCAGTCATCAAATAGATGAACCAGTCCACGATGGACTAATGAATCAACCTTATTAAGATTATGATACACAACTTAAGCACAAAAAAACCAAATCATGAAGGATTGTATATTACATGTCAGATTCGGAAAAACAAATTTTGTTTATTCAAAAGTTTGAGTTGCTAATCTTAAAATTTTGAGCTTACAATTGATCCTAAAATCGAATTGCATTTCTGTAGCAACTAAAGAGAGGTCATCAAGCCGGGGTTCAATAAAAGTTTTAAAAACAAAGTTTGATTTGTTCAGATGATGTATAAATTGAGAGATGTAAGCATCACTATTACCCCCACACTTGTTTTGAGAAATATTGTTTGGTTTTGTTTTGATATTTGAAATTTTGTTAACTAAAGATTCATTCGTAAAGCTAAAGTTAAAACCAAACAAATGAATTTTTAGTAAATTTCGAAATCGTGTTTTCTCAGAAATAGTATTATTCCAGAAACAGTTCGTGTACTGCAGAAACTTACCATTGAAAAACAAGTGATCACATTGTGGTTCAGTTGAAACGATCAAGTCGCAAGGAGTTTCAACAGTTTCAGAAAAATCGTTATTTTGCTTAAGATCACATTCAACAGTTTCGTTGTTTTCAGTCTCAAGAATTTCAAAGTTTTCAAATGTTTCATTTTCAGTTTCATACACAACAACATTATCGTCGATCAGTTCAAGAAGTTTATTCTCATCAAAGTTGTCCTCAGTTAAACAGTTGTTAACAACTTCATCATTTTTGTAATATTGACAATCTAAAGTTGCTAAATTTTCAAAAAATTTAAAATCTAAGAGAGGAAGAACAAATTGAAGATTGACATCTTCATTTTCAAGAGAATTTAAATTCAAATCAATTATAGCTTTCAACAACTACATTAAGACTTTCATCAATTTCAAAATTTGTTAGTTGAAGATCATCGATTGTGGTAAAAGGTGGATTAACGTTTGACTCATTACATGTTCGGTTTTGATTATTTTGTTTTTCACGAAAATTCATGTAGTCTTGAAACAGCAAACTCGTGTGGTTATCGTGAATTTCATTCATTTGCTCAACAAAATCAAAATTATATTTATTTACATGAGAATTTTCAGTTTGAAATTGTTGAGAACCAGAACTGTTAATTGCACCATCATTGAAATTATTCTCATTGCAATAATCATTTGTAATGTGAGTCACATTTCTATTCTAAATTTGAAATTCATTTTGGAGTTCGAAATTGAATTGACAAGGGTTATAATCAAAATCATTTGAATTTGGAAGTGGATTCGAATTTTGATTATTTTGAAAACATTGACTTGAATTGTTGCCCAAGTATGAATTACACCATTCACTTATTCTTTGATTTTGTTGTTTGCACATTTCAAGTAAAGATTTGACATTTGTTTCAAGATTTAACAATTGGTCGGGATTTTGAAACTTTTGTGGCGCAAAATTAGAATTATCTTGAAAATTTTGAAAAGCTGGTGGTGTAAAATCCAAATTGTTTGTACAATAATTGTTATTAAAATATCCATATGAATATGGTGTAAAATTACATGGATTATATTGATTTTCACAACTATCGTAGAATTAATGAGGATAAGGAAATTGGGACATTTTCAAGAAAGCTTTTTTTTTGAATTTTTTTAAGAGAAAAAAATATTCACAAAAGTTTTTTTTTTAGATTTTGGGTTTTTGTATTTTTTTGTTTTTTTATATATGCGTGAACCTAATGCAACTATATGAATGCAAAATAATTATTTATAGATTTTCTAAAATTATATAATGACAGTTTGAATAATTTCAACAAAAGATTTCTCAACCAGTTAATGGACAGGAGTTATCGGTGCACCAGGAATTACCCTAGCAATACAGCCGAAGGTTTAAGTACCTTCAGAGGAACAACCGATATAATATTTACGAATCACCGTAATATTTATAAATGGTTATTACTCTTCCATAGTCTAGACACCAAGAAATAAATCGTTAGAAAGAAATCAAGTTGTCAAAATATAACAGTGTCCTTAGAAAAATAAAAAACAAAAGAAGATGAATGCAAAACAGAAATTAAATGTGAATTAACAATGCAGCTACGATTTCTTTTTTATGTAAGCGCAACCAACCAACAATACAAATAAAATAAGAATAAGGAGAGAAAACATATGCCAATGCGTGCAGATTAGCCCCAAAAAAAAAATTAGCGGTAAATTTTTATTAAGCAAGGGAGCGTAGAGTCAAGCAAAGCAATTCCAAGCAAAGAAAGCAGAGTAGTCTTTAAGCAAGTTATCCTCCTTGGGATTTTCTGCAACCTGAAAATGAAGACAATATATATACAATTTGAAGACAAGCATTTTTGTTTTTTTGAAAAACAAAATGCGAATTTACACAAGAAAATAAAAACAATTATTTTTTATATGCAATGATGAAATTAAATCGGCAATGATCTTAAAAAAATAAAAAGAGCAGAAAGAAGAGTTTGAAATAAATATTCACACTAGGACTAAAAACTTAAAGAAAGATAACAAGGAATCAAAAACAAATACATACCCTAAAGCAGAGTAGTCTCTATTTTTCTTGTTTTTTTTGTTTTGTTTTTGAATAATGAAAACCAAAGCAAGTTGGTTTGAGAAACTAACCAACTCAAGATTTTTACAACACCACAATCTCCAAAAACAATCGGGTAAATACTAAACAACACAAGCCCAATACAATTAAAGTCCTTCACAATTTAAAACAAACCGTACGTCAGCTAGCCTAACACCCGCTTGATTATGCAAGTTCGCATGCCCTTCCTCCCAATTTACATAAACATCACACAAACTGAAATTTTGCAACAGAAAAAATTAGGCTTCCTCAAAATTAAATTGAAATTGAATGTTCAAATTCTGAAAATTAAAAATTCTCGCAGGCAATTTGCTCGAGTGTAAAGGCGAATTTGTGGAATGGCTAAATCAAAATTCTAAAATTTAGGTACTTGCGTGAAATCTCAATTGATTTTGGTGGTTAAAGTTGACTGAAAATAGAGGAGGGGTGTATGCATGGTGTGATACTAGTTGTAAAGTGGATGGTATTATGGTAGAAGTTTGCTGTGGTGGTGAGAAATGGTTAACGTGGTGTTGAATTAGAACGGTTCGTATGAGAATGTACAAGAGGCATTGAAGAAGTTTTGGCGAGATGTATGTAAGAGGGAGGAGATGATTGTCGTAGTAGGGGGTTTGTGAGGCAGAGGGAAAAAATTGGAAACAAATGTAGAAAAGATTGGAAAGGGAATAAAGAAAAAAAAGGAAAGGAATCGTAAAAAAAACAAGTTTTTTTATTAGTAAGAATTGTGAAAGGAGAAGGGAAAGCTATGCACTGAAAATAAGGAGGAAAAATAGGAAAGAATCAAAGGAAATATGGCAAATTTTCTTCTTTTTTGAGATTTGTAAAAGAAGGAAGAGTTTGTAGAATTATAGAAAGAAATAAATGGATTAAAAAAAGAAATTGTATGGAAATTAGGAAAGAATAAATGAAAGAGAATTTGGTAAGTTTTTCTTGAAAGAAATTTTACAAAGGAAAGAAATTAAATGTAAAAGGAAAGAAATTGAATGTTTGTGGTGTTGGCGTGAAGATCTTGTAGAAGAGACAGGGAAAAGAAAGCAGGGAAGAAAAAGGAAAGAATTGCAAAAGATTTTTTTTTTGGAAATAAATTGTATATAGTAGGAGGGAATGTAAAGGATTGGGAAATAAAATAGAAAGAAATAAAAAAAAGAATGGTTTTTTTATTTGTAAGAACTGTAAAAGAAGAAAAGAAAGAAATTGGAAGGAGATCCTTAAAAAAAAGGAAAGAAATAAAGGAAAACAATTGGAGTGAAGATTGAGAAATAAATTAAAAAAGAAATGGCAAGTAATAAGTAAGGAAAGGGAAGTAAAAAATTAGTGAGATAAAGAGAAAGGGAAAGAAATAAAGGAAATTTTAGTAAAACAGGAAAGAAATTGTACAAAAGGCAAGTGTGTGTGTGTGTATATGTAAGATGAGGCAAAGTCACACAAAATAGAAATGAACAATACACACAAAAGCTACATGCAAAAAAAAAAAAAAAAAAAATAAGAAGAACAACAAATAAGAAAATTAACTTGAAGAATAAAATCAAAATTAAAACTTTCCCCGGCAACGACGCCAAAAACTAGTTTGCAAACGGCGTTTCTATGGAATTAGAAAATCATTGACAAAATATCATAATAATAACCGCAAGTGCACGACATACAATCGTAGTACGTGGCGAATATGGGTCGATCCGCAGGGAAAGAATTTATTCTAATCTTACTTAATCAAATTAAACCGAAAGAGGAGTGAAATTTTTAACTAAAAACAAAAAGAAAACTAACAATGTTAAAATGAATACAAATATGAGACTAAGAGACAATTTAGGAGTAGATTCACTATCAACATCAATCTAATTAACATAAAAAATGGTTCTAACTCTCTTTAATAACTATCACATTAAGTGTTGTATTCATACAAGCATGATTTATATGCTAGAAAATTTAAGCTACATAAATCATCAATTTTCAATACAAACTTAAATCCCTAATTATCACATAGAAAATATTAGTTCTAATAAAAATGAAACATTATGAGTATGTTGTGTATGTTAATATTCACTAACTACATTGAACATCAAGGATGCTTTCACTTTTAATGTCACTACTTTTTCTAAAATGAATTAGATTGTGATAATTATGATTTTATTAATGATATGAGTATAACACATTTGGGAATAATCAACCATCATGTGCTATCAATTTTTACCATATAAAATCTTTACTTTATATATATATATATATATATATATATATATATATCCAATTTTAGATTAAGCTCAAATGAGAGAGTTAGAATCATGAAATTCTTATGTTAATTATTCATGAATCATGAGAGCTTCACTATCCAAAAATTGAAGGGGTTTAACTACTCATAATGGATTCAATTATAACTTAAAGAGATTTCATTATAAAAGATAACAAAAAAAGAGCAAATAAAGATAAAAATCTATTATACTTGCATAAAAATAAATCTACACTAATGACATGAAAGAAAATGGACAACAAAAGAAAAGAGAACTATATTAAAATTACACTAAAAAATATTATATAAAGAAAATGGCTAAGTAGCCATGAGAATAAAAGAGAGAAAAAGCTAATCTCCTAAACTACACTAAAAGAGAATGGAGAAAAGAGAGAGAGAGAGAGAGAGAGAGAGAGAGAGAGGAGGCTACATAAACATAAGGGGATATTTATACATGTAATAAAATCCTAACCCTAATCCACTTTAGCGTGCTACCAAGAATGCCCTTTAGGAAGTGTGGCCACCAATTAATCATCACGCTTTAATTACTCCATCATCAAATTTTCCTGAAGCTTTATCATCCACTAATTTGTCCATTAACTTTTAAGTGTAGTAAGTGGGGTCCTCCAGATTATGTATGAGAATTATTTCTTCATTCCTTTGTATGCATATAAATCTTCATGAACCCTCTTCCATATGCAAAAATATTTCTACAAAAACATTGAGAAATGTCCAAGTAAAAAAAATTCTCAAAATAACATAAGCACAAAAAATGACCACTTTTCCTTTGTATGACGATGAATGTATGATATTTTGAAATCAATTGAATTATCGTTTAATCGCAATAAAATACCCACATATGTCATTTATTTAAACTAAAACAAGAATAAATGTGTGAATAAATATGCATATTTACTTGCACATAACTACTACTATATATGCTAATATATATAGTAAGCATCCAACTGAAATCTATAAGTACATCTGTCATACATAATTACGTCTTTGAACTTTAGCAAAAATCATTAACCAGAGCTCTAATACTAAAGGTGACGACCATCCACAGCCTCTGCACTATACAAGAGGAATAATGCGCTGAAAGGTGTGCACGACAGCTATGGACAATCATCAAGGTAGGTAAAGATCATCGGAACTTGTCGTAGAACTCACAGCGCAAGGATAAAATATAATATAACATATACAATAGATATTAATAGTGAAGCAGTAAACACTAGACTTTCATAACGACTAGAAAGTAATATCCATAGACTTGGGTTACATCAATAATGTTTATACAAGATGCCTCACTACAACACTAAGAGAATAACAAACAATGGAAATCCAAGTACTTAATAGTAAGTAAGATAATACGCTAGCCTCCTGCTCTCCTCCGAATAGCAACATCGTCCTCACTAAGCAATCACCTGCCACCTAGTTTGTCCATCCAAAAACGGATGAACAGCCCAAGGTAATAAGAGGGAAATATAAAACCTTGAGTCAGACAACAGTCTTAGTGAGTGATAAAACAACTAACAAACTTCATCAATAAAGTATATGAAAATAGGTAGATTTACCAACCACTACCCACTACCAGAGAAGAACTCACACTTATCTTCCCCACATCCGACAGTGATAGCCTTTACAATCCAGAGCATCCAAGGTAACAATAACTCATTCGGGGCAATCAGAACAACCATCAAAATATTCACAGCATCCAAATATCATAGATCTCATGTAGACAATCCTAATCGAGTTTAACATCTCTCAAGCACTATCTCCAGAGGCCTAAACCAATATCAGTCAAGCACTCAAATAACATCTCCCTCGACGTTGGATAATCCACGTGAGATGGTATAAACAAAATATCCAGATATTCAAACATCCATGACAGTCTCTGGCGATCACCTCCAATCCTTCTTTGAAACCACCATTAATCGTATGACGACCCATCATGACCGCCATGTGTTATAGGATAATGGTAACCTCGGTTCTAGCATAACTCCATACACTAACATGACTCGTATGTTTGTCTTCTCAAATCTCGAAAACTAGGCCCAGACCCTTTGTGACTTCCCAAAGTACCTCTGTTTTGAGTCGACTAGAACTTACGATAAAGATAATCTCTCGGCCTTCGCATCTCTAGTCGTCATCACCGGCGACTATTCTCAAGCTCAAGTCCCACTAGAGCTACCACTATCCACAACTCAACACCTTTGAGTTGTCTGTTTTTTCGTTGCTTTTCACCGATCAACGAATACATCACATCACTTTGGACATCCTCTTTTGGATTCTAGTCGAAGCATCATCATTATCGAACCAAACAACATCAATATAAGGTCCAATATAACCCTTAGCATTCACACACGTCGGCCAAGTAAACCAACCACAACATTTAGGCCACCGACCACAGTGTTTTGGAAGCGCTGTTAAAAACCTTCAAACTCGACGGACCGCTCCATCATTGAACGAACGACCCTTCTCCAGAAAGTCAGACCGACCGACCACCTGCTCGACCGACCACACACGACCGACCAGCCTCCACCTCAATCCCTCAGCTTCACGCCCGAACGACCGACCTGGCCCATTAGGACCGATCGACCCATCCTGAAACCACCTGACAGATTCATCAGTTGCATGCCTGACCGACCACCATGCTCGAGCATTGGCTCGCTCGACCGACTAGGGCTTCGTCCGGCCGACCCTTCCATTTCTGCTTTGTCCTAACTGTTCCAGGCCGACCCACCTCCTGACTTGTTCCCCAAGATACAATCCTCCGACCGACCTGAACCTGACTTGTTTCCCAAGACATGTGCGACCAGAAGTGCGCAACTGACCAGGACCCGAACGGCCAGAAACCCGCACATCTCCATTTCGACTTCGATTTCGACCAAAACTTCACCAATCGATATAATCGATGAAACTAGCTTAACCAATTCACCAAATACAATCATAAACATGTTATGAAACCAATAACATCACCAATTTGACAATTTCATTAATAACTTTGAAATTTACCAAAATTACCACAAATGTAAATATGAACAAAATTATAGATCTAAGTTGCATAATCCTATGGAATAGCATAGAAATTACTGGTTTAAACTTACTCAAATGGATCATAGGGTGATTCATATGAAAATGGACTTAACTAGGTATAGATCTGTGGTTAAACACTTAAGTATGTTAAGAAACATGATCAAACACATATACTTTATTGAATCCATGTGAGAGATGCAAATCACTCACCGAATCTAACAAACATGCTAAAATCAATGTAATAAGATTCCGGATAGCAAGCACTTCACATCAAACCCCTTGATCCGATGAGTTCTTGCTTCGATTGATGTTGATCTAGCCTCATGTGGTGTAGATCTATGATTTCGCTCCTTAGATTTTGATTTTTAATGTGGAAAGGTGTTAGAGGAAAGAGGAACACAAGGCCACCAAATGAGAGAATGGGAGAAGTAATCTATTCTCCATACCCCTCACACCTTATTTACAGCTTCCACCAACCCATTAATGAGCCTTCCCAATTCAGCCCATTGTGGCTCTCAAAACCTGAACAGCCAACTGAAAAACCATAAAACAGCGATTCCTCCCAAACTACTAAGCCAAATCTTTAATGTAACCACTCCGTGGGAAGGCAATCATCAATTCCTTTCCAATGGCATATGTCTCACCATCTAATTCGACCCGAGTCAAAAGTTATGCCCTGTACAAGACTAATAGGGGCAAAATGGTCAAAAAAATTCAGTAAAAATTATGGACATGTCTCACATCCCCATAAGCAACATATCAAAATATGAGAATGATCCAACCCTCAGGGAATAATATAAAATATTTTACGATCTTTCGATACGTAAAATGCAGACTGTTACAAAAGGTGAATCAAGTGTTTTGCATTCTCATAAGGGAAAAACTTGTTATGTGTTATACGCGTGGTTTTATGAGATATTCTTTATTTTATCAAGCTGTTTTAAAATCGTTTACTCACAAAAGTTCCATAACTGAATAGGATATGAGGAAACTGGATTCAAGCTCGTAATCCTGGTGTTGTTATATGTGGTGTTAGGTCTTCACATACTTGTACATGTTTTTTTTGTTGTTGATTGGTTATATAGTTAGTGCTAGTGTTGTGTTTTTTCTTTTGTAAATACACTACCATGTAAATTTATTCAGTTGAAATATATTCGCTTTTACCTTTCAAAAAAAAAAGTTCCATGATTGACCCAGAGTTTATTTTTCTATGTTTCCCCAAAACTCTTGGGTGCCCAAATTTGTATAGGCAATTAGGTAGTTCAGGAATTTTAAGATATACTAGAGGAACTTGGAGCAAAAGGGTTCAATGATAGATATATAGGGTTTATTTCCACTGTGTTGTATATATGATGTACTCAGATGATGTATGTAAGTGAAAATATAGTTTTGTATTTCATAGTTTATGCTATATAGTATGTTTTATTTATTCCACTGCGATTGTGAGATTATGTGTTGTTGTTCAGTTCTATCCTCTATCTATTTTCTTTCTTCCTATTTCTCACCCTCTAACTTCTTTCTATTAATGATTCGTATTTTTATGCAATTTGGGTTAGACGTGTGTTGTATTCAGTTGACTCAAATGGTAAGGATTTGCAGGTCACTATAATTGGTACCAGAGCATAAGGTAGAGTGATAACCTTGGCTCTGTGGCATAACTTGATATAGATAGGGTTAGTAATACCCTAGATTGTAACAACCCGTATTTTTGAATAACATGTTATAACATAAATGGAGGCAGAATTAAACTGTAAAATCCGAATCAAGGGAAACGGGCTACGCCATTGCGTTCGTCTCGGAAAAATACGCGAAATAGAGTCCGAGTTTTCGAAAATCGGAGTCCGTATGACCAAGATATGGCCTCGCGAAGTTTCACGAAAAATTCCCAAATTAAAGTATACTTAATTAAGTGAAATGGGTTGCGCTGAGAAATATATATATATTGATATATATATATATATATATAATTGAAAATTTAATAAATAAATATGCAAAAATGTTCAAAACAGCGAATTGGGAGAGGGGAATAACCGAACCGGCCGATTTTTGAAGTCGACCCGAGCTCGCTGGGTCGACTAGGGGTTAATCCAGGGTGTTTGGCTGTCAACCCGTGGGCCGATTCGCTCAAGTGCAGATTTTGCATTTGAATGGTTCTCATGGTCCATCTTTAATCTAAAGGCCCTAGATGGTTCCTACACTTGACTTCTTCCCCAAGACATGCTTTGATGGCATGGATTGAATCTAGGGTTAATCCTATGGCCTAAAATACTTGCCTAATCTATAAATAAGACCCTAACCTACCCTAAATGATCATTATTCATTCATACAACTAAACTATGGCAAAATCAATCCTCTCATGGCCTCCACTCTCTTCATAAAATTCCTAAATAAATTCCTAAGTGATTTTCCATGCATACAAGTGTTTTCAAACTTGTATGAGCATCATTAGCTTGCATTCAAGTCAAGTTTATATATTTGCATCATAAAGAAAGAGTCTTGATCATTTTGGCTCAACGGTTTTGCTTGCATTTTGGGTTTAATTGATTTCATAAGGGCTTTGTCATATTTTTGTGACTTCTTAAGCATTGTAAGCCCTATTCCTTTCATACTTAAACTCTAAAGTTAAATGTATGATATGCAAGTTATCATATGTTATGCAAGTTTGTTTATGCAAGTATGATACGCTAGTTGTCATATGTTATGCAAGTTTGTTTATGCAAGTATGATATGCAAGTTGTCATATGTTATGCAAGTTTGTTTATGCAAGTATGATATGCAAGTTGTCATATGTTATGCAAGTTTGTTTATGCAAGTATGATATGCAAGTTGTCATATGTTATGCAAGTTTGTTTATGCAAGTATGATATGCAAGTTGTCATATGTTATGCAAGTTTGTTTATGCAAGTATGATATGCAAGTTGTCATATGTTATGCAAGTTTGTTTATGCAAGTTTGATATGCAAGTTGTCATATATTATGCAAGTTTTATTATGCAAGTTTGTTATGCAAGTGTCATATGATATGCAAGTATGTTATGCAAGTTTGGGATGGTCATATGGTTCATGTTATCATGTTATGCAAGCTTATTTTGAGTATGTGAACATAAAGCTTCAAGCTTTATGCCAAAGGTTGCATTTTGGCAACATGTAAGTTATCATATCACTTATGATAACTTGCATGTGAGGCTAAATGCGAACTTGTGGCCATTCTTACATGTCATTTAGCACCATGTATCATGAATATGCCAAGTTTGGTTTTACGCATGCTTTTTGGGCCTAAAATGCAATATGCAAGTGTATGAACACATGAACCTTTCATATGCCACCATGTTGAACTTGTGGCTTTAACATTTTTATGTCATGATTATGCCAAGTTCCCTCTTTCTATCCTTTATGCGCTATTGCGATATGTAAGCGATGGGATTGCGTTTGGGGTTGGGTAAACTTAAAAGACATAAAAACATAAGCTTGGGAATTTACCTATTAAGTTATGTCTACCCATTGGGAATTTACCTATTAAGTTAGGTCTACCCAATTGCTTGAAAATTTGTAACATGTTTTGGAAACATGATGGACATGACACTTAGAAAAGATAAGTGTGGCCAACTCGAGGTTGGGTTGAGTTTGTAGCGTAAACCTACCCGGAACCGACCGGCTTAACTAGTCGCTACAAACAATAGGACCCAATGTGAGAAGTTGGTCAAGTTGTACCTTGAACCCGAGGTTAGACCTAGTTGTGGTGTAAAGCTACCCGGAACCGACCGGCCTAACTAGTGACCACAACAAAGTCTAATGTGAGAGGTTAAGGCACATTAATTAATTAATGCCTCATGATTAGGGTTAAGTCATGGTCCACTTAATACTTAACCAATTTAGACATGGGGGATTAACGGGGTTAAGTCAGCCTACACTTAACCAATCTGAACTCGGTAATTTCGCGGGGTTAAGTTGAATAATACTTAACCAATCCAACTCAGTAATTTGATAAGGCTGAGAACCAATTTGATACCTGGTCTGGATAAACTAACTTGATTGATAAATTAAACGAACCTGTTTTGCGGATCTGTAGGACCCACATCAAGTTAGGCAAGTTTGTAAATCTGTTATCTGATCCGTTAGTCTGAAAACTGGTCTCTGAACTTTGTATATCTGAACTCTGTTAATAAGTTAATCTGAATCTGATAGTCTGGGGACACAAGGGGGAATACTTGTGTCATCTGTTGTTTGGGACCCATATTAGTCAGTAACCCTTTCTGGTATCAAAACTTTGACCCAACTGTAGGTAGGGTCCGGGCATGCTTACTGAACTAATTATAAGTGGTTCATTCTGATAATGGCGATGGGTGTTGATGGTGCATTCCAACCGGGTCATGTGCGTGCATGGATCCCGGTCTGCCTCTGAGGATGTAAGCCGCCGTGACATCTGTAAATATGCCTGTGCCAATTGGTTGCCACTTTAGGGAGTGATACACCCTATCGTAGGGCCGACACAGGGTATTTATGTATTAGGGAGCCGATCGCTTGGGTAGGATTTAGGGTACACTTAGCTCTGTCTGGTTCTGTTGGTACCGTCTGTTTTGTTGGGTGGCAACACCCGTCTGTTTCTGCGTGGTACCGTTCTGTTAGGGTGGTAAAGGCCCATTATTGTTAGCATTCCGTTTTTGTACTTTATCCGCTAGGGTAGTAAAGGCCCATTATTGTTATCATTCCGTTTCTGTACGTTATCTGTTAGGATGATAAAAGCCCATTTTTCCCAAACTCTATTTCTGTATGGACCATTCTGTTCCGTTCTGTTAGGTGTGAACATTGGGGTAACACCCAATACTGTTATACTAGTATTGGTACTAAGAAGTTGGATCTTGACTTAGGTCAACACCTGGTATTGGGCCAAGCTTGGGCCAAGGGATCAATACTTGTTTATTCAAGTCATGTTAGTTTGCTAGCACACCTGTGGTGTAAAAACCTTAATCCTGATTATGCGATGACACCTTTATCTGCTTGGTTAGTTAATCATCATGCTAGTATGTTATTATCCTTATGTTCATACCTGCTGCTCATGTCAGTTAACTTTATCAGTTTACATTGATTGTACTAGGGCTTACTCAGTCTTTTTGACTGACCTGTTTTCTTTCGCCTCTTTTCTTCCATTTCCCCCTCCCCCCAGGTTCTCAGGGAGGGAATACAGGAGCTTAGCTTGGACCTTAGCTGCTTTTCTTGGATAGCTCATGTATGCTTTGGACTTGAGCTTGCTTTGGCTTTTCCATTTGGGGATAGCTACTTTATGTTTTCCTTTTCAGTTTTCAGATGATGTGGTTTTATGTACTAGACTTGTTTATTTGGAAAATTGACATTGTGTTGTACCCGACTTGTTTTGAAATGGTTTAAAATCTTCCGCTGTTTTATCTATGTTATTTACTCTGTTTACATATATACATATGTTCTCGTTCTGCCTTGATATATCATTATGCATGTTTACCTGGTTCAAACGCCCCTCCAAAGTCAGAGTGCTTGCAAGAGTCACCCTGGCGGAGGTGGGGTGTTACATTTGGTATCAGAGCATATGGTTTACGAGAAGGAACAAAAAGGTTTTTAGAAAACTTTTAGAAACCTATTTTCAAAACCAAGTATAAAGTATTTTCCAAAGAAATAGTTTATTTTGAAGGCTATTCCCCAAAAAGCCATTAGCAAAAATCCCTTCGTTTTTCTCTATTTTGAATCTGTCTTTTTCTTTGTTTTCAGTATGGCCGATAACCTTGCTATTCCGGAGGGAGTACACGTACCTGTTTGGTATAGGAGACTTTTGGAGGCTAGGGCGACCGAAGCCGGCCCCGCAGATGTCCCTCCTCCTCCTCCTCCTCCAGTAGTTAATATTCCTCCTCCTATCGCTAATGTTCCTCCTCCTCCTGTCGCTGAGGTTCCTCTTCCTCCTCCCCCTCAGCATCCTCAGGCTGACTTCGCAAAGACTTGCAAGGATTTCAAAGCAATGGGTGGCAAGAACTTTCAAGGCACCGAGACCTTTGTAGAGGCCAGAAATTGGTTGAAAGAGACCGAGGATTTATTCGCTATCTTTGGATTAGATGATCAGAGAAAGATCTTGTTGGCGGTTTGGCTTATGAAGGATGAAGTCGCTTATTGGTGGGAGATCACCACCGCGACTAGGCCCGTTGAGACATGGGTCGATTTCAGGACAAGATTCGGGCTTAAGTTTATGTCTTCTACTGAAGAGAACTTGCAAATGGAAAGGTTTATTGCTTTGAAGCAAGGAGACATGTCTGTTAAAGAATATGTGAACAAGTTCAATCAGTTAGCTCGTTTTGGCTTGGATATGGTGAGTACTACTCAGAAGAAGGCTCTTCGTTTTGCTAGAGGATTGAATGAGCCATTACAGGAGTTAGCTATGTCTCATGTGCCCATGGGGGCCACGTTTGAGAGTTTGGTAGATATGGCCCTACTCCATGAAGAGAACAAGAGTGCAAAGAAGGAGGTCAAGGTGAATGAGTCTCAAAACAAGAAAACGGGGCCCAAAAAGGAAATGCAAAAGAAGGAGAAGAAGTCTGAAGATAAGAAGGAAAAGAAGTGCTTTACTTGTGGAAGCTCAACCCATCTAAATAAGGATTGCAGAAAGAGGAAGGGCACTTGCTTTAACTGTGGAGAGATGGGACACTTCACTAGGGACTGCCCGAAGAAGAAAGGGACTACATCGGAAGGAACGGTGAATACTCGCATGGCGGGTGAATAGATTAGGGCTAGAATAATTTGTCTGTAGGATGTTTAATTTTCCTTGTCTAATTTTCAGTTTGAAACTCTTTTTCTGGTATTTTGATTCTATAATGGAAACTCAGTACTTTAATGCTAGTCTTGCTTCTGATCTGGTAATAGTCTCAAACTCCCTGAGAGTTATAACTCATCTGTTTGTGATAAATTGGGATTTGAGAGTATCTGTGTTGGGCATGAGGGTGACTATGACGAATACATTCTGGGTTTCTACCATGCTTAGTTTCCTAAGAATCATTTGGGGAAAATCTGATCTGTACTAGTAGTCTGTAAGTATATGTACCAAGTTTTTGTTTTATCTGTACTCGCTTCCATCACTCGACTGTGTCTTGTTAAGATAGGAATCCTATGGATGTAAACATGTGTTTGAGACATGTTATGTTTGATGAATGCAAGTGGATGCAAGTGGTTGCTAGTGGTTGCTCGTGGATGCATAAACACACACTAGGCACTAGATCGGCTTGAAATACACTCTCATATTGCATATGGACGTGTGTATATTTTCAATTCTTATGGTTGCAAGATGGTTAATTCGGCACATGGATGTTGCATATGGATGAATGTTTGTGCACACATATAGTATTATATGATTAGGACTATTTGCATACATAATGGATTCATTTCACTGACATACTTTGCATTGATGATCTTTGCATTAGATAAGAACATATACACACACCTTTTGCATATGTTCATACCGCATTAGAATCTTGTAAGGACAATGATTGCTCGTGGGTGGTGTTTTGAGTAGATGGATGATTGGATGGTAGGATACGTTCTTCCTAACTTGGAGATTTCGGGGACGAAATCCTTTAAGGAGGTAGGAATGTAACAACCCGTATTTTTGAATAACATGTTATAACATAAATGGAGGCAGAATTAAACTGTAAAATCTGAATCAAGGGAAACGGGCTATGCCATTGCGTTCGTCTCGGAAAAATACGCGAAATAGAGTCCGAGTTTTCGAAAATCAGAGTCCGTATGACCAAGATATGGCCTCGCGAAGTTTCACGAAAAATTCCCAAATTAAAGTATACTTAATTAAGTGAAATGGGTTGCGCTGAGAAATATATATATATTGATATATATATATAATTGAAAATTTAATAAATAAATATGCAAAAATGTTCAAAACAGCGAATTGGGAGAGGGGAATAACCGAACCGGCCGATTTTTGAAGTCGACCCATGCCCGCTGGGTCGACTAGGGGTTAATCCAGGGTGTTTGGCTGTCAACCCGTGGGCCGATTCGCTCAAGTGCAGATTTTGCATTTGAATGGTTCTCATGGTCCATCTTTAATCTAAAGGCCCTAGATGGTTCCTACACTTGACTTCTTCCCCAAGACATGCTTTGATGGCTTGGATTGAATCTAGGGTTAATCCTATGGCCTAAAACACTTGCCTAATCTATAAATAAGACCCTAACCTACCCTAAATGATCATTATTCATTCATACAACTAAACTATGGCAAAATCAATCCTCTCATGGCCTCCACTCTCTTCATAAAATTCCTAAATAAATTCCTAAGTGATTTTCCATGCATACAAGTGTTTTCAAACTTGTATGAGCATCATTAGCTTGCATTCAAGTCAAGTTTATATATTTGCATCATAAAGAAAGAGTCTTGATCATTTTGGCTCAAGGGTTTTGCTTGCATTTTGGGTTTAATTGATTTCATAAGGGCTTTGTCATATTTTTGTGACTTCTTAAGCATTGTAAGCCCTATTCCTTTCATACTTAAACTCTAAAGTTAAATGTATGATATGCAAGTTATCATATGTTATGCAAGTTTGTTTATGCAAGTATGATATGCAAGTTGTCATATGTTATGCAAGTTTGTTTATGCAAGTATGATATGCAAGTTGTCATATGTTATGCAAGTTTGTTTATGCAAGTATGATATGCAAGTTGTCATATGTTATGCAAGTTTGTTTATGCAAGTATGATATGCAAGTTGTCATACGTTATGCAAGTTTGTTTATGCAAGTTTGATATGCAAGTTGTCATATATTATGCAAGTTTGTTATGCAAGTATCATATGATATGCAAGTATGTTATGCAAGTTTGGGATGGTCATATGGTTCATGTTATCATGTTATGCAAGCTTATTTTGAGTATGTGAACATAAAGCTTCAAGCTTTATGCCAAAGGTTGCATTTTGGCAACATGTAAGTTATCATATCACTTATGATAACTTGCATGTGAGGCTAAATGCGAACTTGTGGCCATTCTTACATGTCATTTAGCACCATGTATCATGAATATGCCAAGTTTGGTTTTATGCATGCTTTTTGGGCCTAAAAATGTAATATGCAAGTGTATGAACACATGAACCTTTCATATGCCACCATGTTGAACTTGTGGCTTTAACATTTTTATGTCATGATTATGCCAAGTTCCCTCTTTCTATCCTTTATGCGCTATTGCGATATGTAAGCGATGGGATTGCGTTTGGGGTTGGGTAAACTTAAAAGACATAAAAACATAAGCTTGGGAATTTACCTATTAAGTTAGGTCTACCCATTGGGAATTTACCTATTAAGTTAGGTCTACCCAATTGCTTGAAAATTTGTAACATGTTTTGGAAACATGATGGACATGACACTTAGAAAAGATAAGTGTGGCCAACTCGAGGTTGGGTTGAGTTTGTAGCGTAAACCTACCCGGAACCGACCGGCTTAACTAGTCGCTACAAACAATAGGACCCAATGTGAGAAGTTGGTCAAGTTGTACCTTGAACCCGAGGTTAGACCTAGTTGTGGTGTAAAGCTACCCGGAACCGACCGGCCTAACTAGTGACCGCAACAAAGTCTAATGTGAGAGGTTAAGGCACATTAATTAATTAATGCCTCATGATTAGGGTTAAGTCATGGTCCACTTAATACTTAACCAATTTAGACATGGGGGATTAACGGGGTTAAGTCAGCCTACACTTAACCAATCTGAACTCGGTAATTTCGCGGGGTTAAGTTGAATAATACTTAACCAATCCAACTCAGTAATTTGATAAGGCTGAGAACCAATTTGATACCTGGTCTGGATAAACTAACTTGATTGATAAATTAAACGAACCTGTTTTGCGGATCTGTAGGACCCACATCAAGTTAGGCAAGTTTGTAAATCTGTTATCTGATCCGTTAGTCTGAAAACTGGTCTCTGAACTTTGTATATCTGAACTCTGTTAATAAGTTAATCTGAATCTGATAGTCTGGGGACACAAGGGGGAATACTTGTATCATCTGTTGTTTGGGACCCATATTAGTCAGTAACCCTTTCTGGTATCAAAACTTTGACCCAACTGTAGGTAGGGTCCGGGCACGCTTACTGAACTAATTATAAGTGGTTCATTCTGATAATGGCGATGGGTGTTGATGGTGCATTCCAACCGAGTCATGTGCGTGCATGGATCCCGGTCTGCCTCTGAGGATGTAAGCCGCCGTGACATCTGTAAATATGACTGTGCCAATTGGTTGCCACTTTAGGGAGTGATACACCCTATCGTAGGGCCGACACAGGGTATTTATGTATTAGGGAGCCGATCGCTTGGGTAGGATTTAGGGTACACTTAGCTCTGTCTGGTTCTGTTGGTACCGTCTGTTTTGTTGGGTGGCAACACCCGTCTGTTTTTGCGTGGTACCGTTCTGTTAGGGTGGTAAAGGCCCATTATTGTTAGCATTCCGTTTTTGTACTTTATCCGGTAGGGTAGTAAAGGCCCATTATTGTTATCATTCCGTTTCTGTACTTTATCTGTTAGGATGATAAAAGCCCATTTTTCCCAAATTCTATTTCTGTATGGACCATTCTGTTCCGTTCTGTTCGGTGTGAACATTGGGGTAACACCCAATACTGTTATACTAGTATTGGTACTAAGAAGTTGGATCTTGACTTAGGTCAACACCTGGTATTGGGCCAAGCTTGGGCCAAGGGATCAATACTTGTTTATTCAAGTCATGTTAGTTTGCTAGCACACCTGTGGTGTAAAAACCTTAATCCTGATTATGCGATGACACCTTTATCTGCTTGGTTAGTTAATCATCATGCTAGTATGTTATTATCCTTATGTTCATACCTGCTGCTCATGTCAGTTAACTTTATCAGTTTACATTGATTGTAGTATGGCTTACTCAGTCTTTTTGACTGACCTGTTTTCTTTCACCTCTTTTCTTCCGTTCCCCCCCCCCCAGGTTCTCAGGGAGGGAATACAGGAGCTTAGCTTGGACCTTAGCTGCTTTTCTTGGATAGCTCATGTATGCTTTGGAATTGAGCTTGCTATGGTTTTTCCATTTGGGGATAGCTACTTTATGTTTTCCTTTTCAGTTTTCAGATGATGTGGTTTTATGTACTAGACTTGTTTATTTGGAAAATTGACATTGTGTTGTACCAGACTTGTTTTGAAATGGTTTAAAATCTTCCGCTGTTTTATCTATGTTATTTACTCTGTTTACATATATACATATGTTCTCGTTCTGCCTTGATATATCATTATGCATGTTTACCTGGTTCAAACGCCCCTCCAAAGTCAGAGTGCTTGCAAGAGTCACCCTGGCGGAGGTGGGGTGTTACATAGATTGAGTTTGAGTGTATATATATAAGGGCATATTTGTTAATTGATATAAAAACTATTTTATATTGAGTTGATTAGTTTATCGAGTGGTTTATGAATTCTGGTCGATATAAAATACACCACTGTATCGACAGGTGTTTCTAAACACTTGAACATTGTAATTCGATACAATATTGTTTTAAAAGCTAGGTAAATGAAATAATTTTGCCAAAAATTATATTTTGTTATTATATATGGAAGTACCGATTATTATTATTATTATTATCAAATTGGATTAAAATTATTGAAATGGTTATATATAACCAAATAGAATTTGTATAAAGAACAAAATTTACAAATAAGACAAACTAGAATTTTTTTTGAGTAAAATAAATTGTTTGGGAAATTCAAAGGTCTTGAATTTACAATGGGTTTAAGATATGTAATTTCAAGCTGGTTTGAAATAAAAACTAGAAATTTAGATTTTGGAATTTGAAATTTTAACTGGAGTTAAGAAATTGGAACCTAATGGGAGATTGGCTGAGTTAAATGATTTTTTGAGTATTGATCTGATGTTGATTACGGTCTTCGAGGTTGATACTTAGAGAATTATTCTCTTACCAATTTACTGTCAGGGAATTACGAATAATCCTTCCCAACTATAAAACTGATATTTCTAATTATTAAAATGATTGAGATAAATAGCAAATCGCTGACATGTGTACTGCATGTTTTGATAGTTATAAATTATTTTGGTAGGTGACCTGTTTGTTTTGGGATGCCTTGTTTATTGTGATCATTTGGGGATGGCCTATGTATGTGTTTTAAGTATATGACTTCAAATATAACTATAATTTCCTCATTCCTTTTTAATTTCGAGGACGAAATTCTTTTAAGGGGGTTAGATTGTAACGTCCCGGTTTTTGACTGATTTTGCAATACAATTTACTATGGATTATTTCAGTTATTGATTTAAATATAAATAAATTTAATAATAACAAGTTGAGGAAAATCCTAAGAGTTTATATATATATATTAAATGGTTTAAATCTAATTTAATCAATGTATACATTTTATAAAACAAGTAAGTGATGTTGTTTTATTTCGTATTAAATTTTATTTTAAATTTTATTTTAAACCTTGTAAAATAGATAATAATTGGTTTAATATTATAGTAAATTTTGTATAAGAAATTATTTTAAAATCATTGGGTGAATATTCTAAACTCGGTTTTTATATAGTTATATATACACACAAAGGAATGTTAATTTAACATTTTTGTTTGCATTTAAATAATTAAGAAAAAATAGAATAATTATTTATAAAATCCTATGTGTACATTTATTTTGTTATATATAATAAGTATTTTTTAACACATCGTTTACATTCAAACTTGTTATTAATTCATGTAAATAATAAGTAACAAATATGTATACAATAAATAAATATTTAGTTACTTCACATACATGTATAAAATAGATATAGCTTTAAATACCAAGGTATAACATTTATGTGGTGTGAATGGGATAGAAATCCAATACATATATAGGTTGATTTTCCTTAGGAATTAAGTATAGAAATAGTTAGACATTTAGTACATTTTGCACATGAGTATAAGCATATGTGCATCATATTTTAGGCTGCAAAACACATGGACTTAACACACACATTTCAATGATATAAAAGACTTAGATACATGCTGCATAATAGCCTTGTAACCTTAGAAGCTAAGTTTAAAACTATATACATGCATATGTACTTCAAGCCATGCATATTTTATACTGGAAAACTATATATAAGTGACCTAACACCACATCTTTTCCACCATATCAAGCAGCCTATACCACCTACCCAAAAGCTAGCATCAGCCTAGTTTAAAAATTATGAATATCACATGGTTGTTCACTATTGTGTACTTCAATTTATAGCTATACATGTGCATAGCTGGAGAGATTAAATGAGTTATACAATAGCTTCATTCCTCCCAATCAAATACTGCAATCCTCAAGATTTCCATCCTAGTATTGGTGACATAAACTGTTGCCAACAAACGGCCTATGAGATTCCATTTTCATGTCTAAAGCCTAAAAGCTAGCCTATATCCTCTACTTATTTTTCACCTATAAATACACTAAGACATCTCTTAAATTTCATCTACATCCTTTGCTTGCAATCGACTAAATTAGAAAGCACATAGTAGACAAAACTTAAGGCAATGAACACATAATTCCTAGAAACCAAAGCAAAAACAGAGAAATAGAATCCTGGAACTAGAAGTAACCTATAATCCAATGACCTTAAAACCGTGAATATTGGTGAGTAGACTTCCTCTTTTAGTTATTTATAATATGATATAGATATATGTATGTTCTGATGGGTGGGATTAAGTTAAACAAATTTTATGTCCAACATGAAGGTAAAATAGCATCAAAACTGTGAACAAGCTTAAGTGAATAAACCTTACCACTTAGCTACTGATTTTTGGGTATATGATAATACAAACACTTATATATACATATCGGCTCTAGGAATTTGTAACCTTAGTGACCTATGTGAATGTCTGAATGGATTAAACTAGGGAAACAATATGTAAACCTCTAACCAATAGAAGATGCTCTGTTTAAATATATGAAACCACTATCTACCATTAATAATCGATAACTCAAATTCTAATGAGTTTGAAGAAAGGATTTCAACATCAAAGATGTTTATACATGTCTGAAGTATATTTTAAAAATAAATTTCACTTCAATAAGAATATATAATTATATATATATATATGTATAATATAGTAAAGAGATTTTTAAATCAATGTTTCAATGATCAAGATTTGAAATTATAGACATACGAGTATATTCACGCTTACAAATAATGATTTTTAAAACAAAAATCATGAATTTTAATACCCTATTTTGTGAGTTATAATTTATTTTTGATTTGTGTTGAAAAAAATAAAAACACGAATTCTGGTTAATGATTTCGAAAACTGCTTTGATGGGAGTTGGTTTGGGAGCAGACTGAGGCGTTGATGAAGTTTGAACGACACTGGTGGTCTGAGGAGGTCGGTCGAGGTCAACTTGGGTTTTAAGGTTATGTTTTAGGTCTGCGTTTTAGGCGTGTCGTGACCTGGTGGAGTGACCGAGTTATATGGAAATGGGTATGGAGATGTAGGTGGCGTTCACAGCGGCGGTGGCGGCAAGTGACTTGGTGGTCGGAGTTGGTGGTGATGTCATGTTTTGTGGTGACTGCTTGAAGGTGTTTTTTGGGTTTAAAAGGACTGGGTGGTGACTTTAAGGATGAGTAGGAGATGTGGGGGCTGAACAAGTGGACGTTGGCAATTTTGAGTAGTATCATGGTTTGCGGGTGGTGGTTCGATGGCAGTTGGGTGGTCAGAGTCTAAAGACCTGCATTTTACCTATCGAAGGATCATATAATATTTTTATTTAATTACCTGAGGATTGGATCATTCTCATATTTTGATATGTTGGTTATAAGGATGTGAGACATATGCATAATTTTTATCAATTTTATTTGTGACTATTTTCCCCTATCAGTTTTATATAGGGCATAACTTTTGACAGAGATCAAATCAAGTGCTGAGATCAATTTCATTGGAAAGGAAATGGTGTTTCCAATTCCGTAGAGTAGTCACATTAAAGATTTGGTACAACGATTTGGGAGGAATCGCTGTTTTTGTGTTACACAGTTTCTGGATATATTAACTAGTCATTAGTGGGTTGATTTGGTAAGGCCCATTAGTGGGCTAGTTAAATCTTAAATGGCTATAAATAGGGGGTAAAGGCAAGGAAAACAGTTTACTTTCTTCATTTCTTATTTGGTCTGGGTTTGAGATTCTCCCTACTCCAATCAAATACATCTCTTCTCTATTAAATTCTTAGATCTTGAAAAACTACATCAAGGAAGGCTAGATCTACATCAGGAGAGAGTAGATCGCATTAAATTGGGTGATTTAAAGATCGTTCTTCGCTGATTAGATTTGTAGATCATCGTTTTGAAGCTAATTTGAAGATTTGGTGAGTGATAAGCATCTCTCACGCGGATAAGTATATGGGTTGTTTGATTTTATTTTCATCATTTCAAGTTGTTTTCACCTAGATCTGCATAATGGTATGTAAATTTCCATTTGAATCACCATAGGATCTAATCTAGCAACTTAAATTGGTAAATTTTTATGTTATTTCACGTGTTATTACAAGTTAGATCCATTTGTTTAATTCGTTTATTATTTATCATGAATTTGTGAATTTCTTATGTTTGATTGATGCATAATCGTTGTGTTAATGCTTGTTGATGGTTTGGTTTGATGACTTCGTGATTTTGTTGTATGGTTGGTTGAGTTACACGAGTTTGAATCAGATTGGTTTTGAGTTTGGATCGCGTCTTGTTGCATAAGAAAATTCGATGGAATGGTGAAGATTTCGATGGATCGACAACGCCAAAGTTCAATAGATCGGGCGTAGTCAAGAAGGCATGGACCAGACATGTTTTATGGATGGATCAGACATATTTTTCTAGATGGACCAGACATGTTTTCAGGATGGACCGGACAAGTTATTCTGGATTGACCAAACATGTTTTTCTGGATGGGCCAAACATGTTTTTGTGGATGGAATGGGCATGTTTTTCTGGATGGACCGGATATGTTTTCTTGGATGGACTAGACATGTTTTTTGGATGGATCAGAAATGTTTTTGTGGATGGATCGGGCATGTTTTTCACCATGGATCGGGCATGATCTAGACATTGGATCGGGAAAGTAAATTTGGTGGTTTGAATATCGACTAAATAATGTATGTTTTTGTGTCGATGATGGTCATGGCTTTGACGTGAATTCAAGAAGGAATGTTCAAAGTGGTTTGAAGTGTTCATTGATCGTCGTAATGCAATGAATGTGAAGACGAATCAAAGTTGTGAGCTCATGGACAATGGTTGCTTGAGATGAGGTCTGAGCTTATGGATAGTCGCTGGTGATGACAGCTATAGATACTAAAGGTCGAGAAATTATCGTTGTCGTAGGTTCTAGCGGACTCAAAGCAGGGGTATAATAAGGATATCTAAAAGAACGTTTGAATGGCCAAGTACCCTGGGCAGTCACAATGGACCTAGAGATATGAGTCACGATGACGTATGGAGTATTCCTAGAACCGGGGTTACCACTAGCCGTTGAAAAATGGCGTTTCGTAGCAAGGCATACGATTAACGATGGTTTGAAGGCAGGATTGGCAGTGATAGCCAGAGTTCCAGATGTTTGTTGCTTTACTTGTATCGTCTTGTGTTGATTGTTCGACATCGAAGGAGACATCTCGTGGGTGCTTATCTAATGTGGTTTAGGACTTCGGGGTTTGTGCTTGGGAGATGCTGATCTCGATTAGGATGGTCTATGCTGGATAACTGGTTGCTATGTTTGCTATGTTTTCCTTTTTATTGTTGTAAAGGATGTCACTAGCAGATGTGGGGGAAACATGTTTGAGTTCTTCTCTATTAATGTTAGTAGATTAGTTGATTAATCCGCCTATTCTCGTATACTTTATTGATGATGTTAGACAATTATTTTATCGCTTTTTAAGACTGTTGCCTGACTCAAGGTTTTATGTTTCCTCTTATTACCTTGGGTTGTTCATCCGTTGTGTTTGGATGGGCACACTAGGTAGCGGGTGATAGATCTTGATGAGACGATGCTGCAGAGTGATGATGAGCAAGAGGCTTATGTAATACTTTTTACTATACATACTAGTTGTCGTTTCTGCTGTTATGCTTGTTGAGTGTTCTCTGAGTGACTGTAGTGAGGCATTTTGTACAGACTCTTATGTTGTAATCAAGTGATGTATGGATCTTTCTAGTTAATATGAAAGTTTGAGTTTCTGCTCAAATATGCTTCACTATTATATACCTGTTGTATATGTTATATTATACTTTGTCTTTGCGTTGTGAGTTATACGACAGGTTATGTGTGTTTATCTTATCTTGATGATCGTCCATAGTTGCCTGGCACATCTTTCAGCGTAGTATTCCTCTTGTTGAGTGTAGGAGTTATGGGTGGTCATCACATTTGGTATCAGAGCTCTGGTTAATCAATTTTAGCCAAAGTTCAAGTACGTCATAATGTATGAGAGACATATTTGTAAATTTTTGATGGATGTATGCTATATATTAGTGTATAGCATAATAACGCTTGAACCCTATTGCAGTTTTCTCGAATGTGGGCTAATCATTTAATTTTTCAGATTTAGAATGAGTCGTCGATCGTCGAGACACACTACTAGGGAGGAGACTGTTCCTAGAGGGGGTTATGGCTGTATACTAGATAACCCAGCTAGGTTCGAGGCCATGATGGCAGCGATCATGAGGAGGATACCTGCTCTAGGAGCAGCCGCGGTAGATGTTGGGGTTCAGGTGTAGGTACCGAGAGTTATGGACTTGGCGAAGCTATGCAAGGACTTCACCGCTCATGGTGGAAAGCCATTCAAAGGGACAAAACTGACTATAGAGATTCGAGTGTGGCAAGATACTTGCATTCGGATTTTTAGAGACGGGAATTGAGGATGCGACTGAGAGGAAGCTTGCATCAAGGCAGCTACAGGGCATATCTATGAATTGGTGGAACTCTGTCGTTCTCAAAACTCATGAAGATGAGATCAGTTTCGAGTCAAGTTTGAGACGAAGTTCATTTCAACCGCTCATATGTCAGTTCTGTTCAATAGGTTTGTGGAGTTGAAGCAGGATGGTCGACCAACCAATGCTGGATAATGTTTCTGACTTTGAAGCTTTATCCAAGTATGCTCATTCGTATATTGACTCTCTTTATCAGAAGAATGAGAAGTTTGTGATGGGCTTGGATAAGTATCTTGGAAATCAGATGGTTGATCATCTGGATGATACTTATTAAAAGATCGCGGAAAAAGCTTTAATGCATGAGAGTTTGTTTCCCAAGGAAGTGACTGTTGTTGCAAGCAAAGAGGACCCAAAACCATAGCCAGGTGGTAATAATAAGAAGAGGAAGCAATAACAGCAGAAAGGAAAAGATGGCCAGAAGAAACCAAAAAGCGAGGTGGTTTGCTTTAATTTCCCGTAGAAGGGTCATTTCTCCAAGGATTGCAAGAATCCGAAAGATGAAAGGAAGTGTTTCAAGTTTGGTAAGCCTAGGCATGATAAGAAGGATTGTCCAGAATCATCTAAAGGGAAGCAGATTGTGAAGGCGTACGCTTTGGAAGCTGTGCCATCTTATTCTAGGGCTTCTACGAAGGAGTAGGAAGGGAATAATGTCGTTGTTCAAGGTATTCTTTATATTAGAGATGTTTTAGTTCATGTGCTTTTTGATACTGGAGCATCACATTCTTTCATTTGTAACGAGTTTGTGTGCTGCTTGTATTGAGAACCCGAGATTGTGATAGACCGTTGATCGTGACTAATCCAATTGAGGGTTCATCCAATTTGTGCATGATTTGTCGTGGTCTAGTGTTGTCGAGTCATGGGTACTCTTTCGTGTGCGATTGCTTTGTTTTGAACTTATCTGGGTTTGGGGATCGTTTTTGGTATGGATCGGCTCAAGAGGTATGCGGAAAAAGTGGATTGCGAGAAGCTCGAGGTGACAGCTGGGAATGTGGAAGGGCGAGTGGTTGTGATTCTATGTAAGCCCGAAGATGGGGCCTTCGTAAGCTTTTTGTATTCGCATGTGATTCTACGGGAAGACTTGCCATCTATGCCAATCGCTAGCAAGTTCGACGATGTCTTTAAAGAGGTCAAAGGTTTGCCGCCGCATCGCGAGATTGAGTTCAGAATCGATTCGGTCGAATGTGCTAGATCTATATATCATCATGCCTTTTAGGCGGATGACAACTAAGGAACAGCAAGAGCTAGAGGTGCAAGTACATGACATTTTGGGAAAAGGATTCATTCAAAGAAGTGTATCCGAATGGGGTGCACCAGTTGTGTTTGCAACCAAGGATAATGGATCTTTGAGATTGTGTGTGGATTATCGTGAACTGAACAGGGTGACCAAGAATAACAAGTATCCATTGCCATGGATAGATGACTTGTTCTATCAACTTCACGAGGCCAGTGTATTTTTCTCAGATGGATTTGGCAACTAGATTTAACCAGTTGAGAGTGGAAAAGGAGAGTGCGTTGAAGATAGCTTTTAGGACACCGTCGGTTTCTTCGAATGGTTGGTGATGCCATTTGGGTTGACTAATGTGCCAGTGTATTTCGTGGATCTTACGAATCGGGTATTCAGAGATCGGTTGAATAAGTCTGTGCTTGTGTTCGTGGGTGATATTCTGGTTTACTCCCAAATAAGGAAGAGCAGAAGACGCACTTGCGAGTTGTTTTGGAAATCCTGTAAAAGCATCAGCTGAGAGCTAAGTTTTCAAAGTGTCACTTACGGAAGAGTGAAGTGAGGTTCTTAGGCCATGTTTTTTATGGAAACAAAATAGCACTTGACCCCATTAAGGTGGCAGCAATCCAGGACTAGGATAGACCTAAGAATGCAAAGAATGTTAGGAGTTTCCTTGGATTGGCGAGAGCCGAAAACGTGATGGAAAGCTTGTCGAGAACATTCAGAAGCTAGAACCAGAGGATAAGGAATTCGAAGTTGATCTAGAGGGTTGGTTTCATGAGAAAGGACGACTGGTTGTTCTTGATATTGATGGATTGATGGATGAGGTTTTGAGGGAAGGCCATCACACGAAATTGACGATTCATCCCAGTGGTAATAAGATGTATCAGGATATGAAGCGAGCCTACTACTAGGAAGGGATGAAGAGAGATGTTGGAAAGTTTATTTCCAAATGCATGAATTGTCAGTTAGTGAAATCTGAACAGAAGAAGCCGAGTGGATGGCTTCACCATTAGAAGTTCCTACGTGGATCCGGGAGCAGATATCGATGGATTTTATCGATGGATTACCAGGAACCAGGGCCGAAAATGAAGGGATTTGGCATCGTGGATCTTTCGACCAAAAGCGCAAGGCTTATTCCTGTCAGATCGACTAAGACAACATCAAAGTTAGTTGAGCTTTATATTAAACGAATAGTTCGATTCCATGGTATCCTGAAAAGCATAGTGCATAATCGGGATCCATTGTTTACGAGTGTATTTTGGAAGAGTTTGCATGAGATATTGGGAGCCGAGTTGTGTTTGGTACGACTTATCATCCCCAAAGTGATTGTAGTTAAACAGAGCATCAGTGCATGTGCACCAGTATGGTTTTGCATGATTGTGTTGTGGAGTCTGGGTTATCACGTTTGCCTGGGTTTGTAGATGGTAGTGAAACAAAATAAGGGAAGGGAAGAAATAGGAAAAAAGGGGCCTGGGTGATGCGTTAGGCATGTATCTGTTGGACCATGGGCTCAGATTTATTATATATATATATATATATATAAAAAGAAAAGCTTAAGTTTAAGGTTATAAGTTTATATATATTTATATTTATATTTATATGACTTTATATATATGGTATGCATGTTGTTGGATCGATGGGCTTACCCCGTTTAAAAGAAATTAAAAAGAAAATGGAAGAATAAAATATTCTTAGTTTAAAATCCTAATTAAAATAACTTTTATATTACACATTCATATATATATATGTATGTATGTATAAAGATGTATATATACATTAAGTAGAGTTTTATATTTATATACATATATATATATATATATATAGATAAATGATCACATTTATTCTAGTGTGTGTACACAAGTCGATCGATGGTGTAGCTAACAAGTTTTAAACAATTAAATTTAAAATTAATTGATTTATTATTGAATTAAAAGTGGTTTTAATACTAAAAATTATTAAAATTTATCAAACAGAATTTTTTTCGCTAAACTAAATTAACACGCAAATTACTGATCGGTAAATTCTGAATTGGATATTCAACTAATTTATTAATTAAGTTTAGTATAATTACATATTTATTAATTATATATTTTATGGACATTTGTTAGTAGAAATAAACATTGTTCCACTACAAATTGAATGGACTGAATTATTTGGATACCCAGTTAACAGAAATAAACACCATTCTGCTATTATGTTAATTTGACATATTTTATCAGTAGATATATGTTGTTCAGATGTTGCATTATCAACTAATAAAATTAAATAGTATTACATTGTTGTTTGTGTAAATTGGGTTAACTTCTTAAATATCGTCTGTTAAAGAAACCATTGTATGCAATTGGGACTGCTAAGTTATAATTTTTGTAATAAATCAGAAATTAACTTAAGTTGTTAATTGTTTGAATAATTGGTTTAAGAAACAACTATAGGTGATTATTTTGAACAAATTATATTATTAATTATTTTAAAAGGGAAGATTAACTAAAATCAGTTTTCAAGGTTGATTTAAATCAACTATTTAAAATGGAAATTAATAATTAAATTAATTTGTTTCCAATTAATTTAATAAAATAGTTTTTAACAAATAATTGTTAAACATAGAAATGTTTTTATTAAAAGTTAATTAATATTTTAATTAATGGATTTTGATAAGATAATTGTGAAGTTAAATAGAGAAGTTGAAAGTTGATAAATTGTCCAAGATTATGTTTTAACCTATTTAATCTCCTAATTAAGTTTTAAAGATAATCTAATTATCAAAGGAAAAGGAAATTAAGTCAATTTATCTGACTAAATTCCTATGTTTTAAATAATTAAGTTAATCAAGTTAACTTGATGAATGTTTCCAAAACAAAAACGTTGTTTTGAAAATGGTTTAAGATTTGAAAATCAAATGGATTTACAAATTCGGGTTGGTTAAACATTCTGGATATAAAACTTCTACGAGTCTTAACGATGAGAATGATTTCGACTCAAGGTCTGAGAGGTAATTAAAATAACCCAACTTGAATGCTTTCGCTATTATCTGGTAGATAGTATTAGTTTGTGTTCAAAATGAGTGTTAGAACCGAATATCACTTTCGACTGTGAAGCGTATATTCAAGAGTGAGATTATCACATAAGATTGATAATAAGAGTTTCCTAAGTTTAGAAATACTTATGTTTTCAAATAAGTATATGGATAAGTTGATATTTGAAATTAAATAATTAAATATTATTTAAAAAGAAGCTTAGCAGGTCTAGTGGAAACAAATTTGTTTATTTTATCATTTTATTATATATTTGATAGTTAAACAACCGACTATTCATTCTGGACCATTACTACCATTGTCGTTTCAAAGAGTCCGTAAATCTAAATTCCACTTCGATTCAATTTAGACGTTGCGACCACTGAAGACGGAGTTCATGCAAGGGTTGTTCTATTAATCCTAGGTAGAAATTGCCTAAGATGGATTCATAGGATAATGCCTTCGGTTTGTCCAGGCCCAGGATAACTTGTATGGACGAATGTATGACAGAGTATACCTAACAAATCATATGATTGATCTATTCGAACTATGATTGGCAGCGGAGGAATTCGTTTCTCTTAGCTTTATACCTGTAGTGCTGAAGAAATCAGTTTGTGATATTGGCGGGTTCGACGATGTGGCATTCAAAGTGAATAAAGATGTGATATGTTAAAAAAGGTAAGCGTAGCCTCAAGTTTTACCACCGGAAAATGACAAAAATCGGGCAAACATCATGGCTATGTAGGTCGCTCCCATTAGGGTGTATTACCACTTATCTAGAGAAAATTCGCTTGCTTCTTTATTCTATTGTTGTTGTCCTTTTTGGGAAATGGTGGTTAGCTCCCAATCGTTGGTGATAATACATTCGATGCACTCAAGCGAAATTAGTGGTCGGTCATGTACAGCCAGATTGCAAGAGGTTCTTGTTAAACCCAGTGTATTCCTCTCTAGAAATACACTATCGGAAGGTGGTTCCATACCTTGTCATAGTTGGAAATTTGTTATCCAATAAGCGCTCGTGGTTTTGATTGTAGAAGAATTTAGATACAAAGATTGTTTTGGGTTATCGTAAGGTAAAAACCATCCATGTTTATGTGTGGATCGGTCTTACGATTATCTTTTCGTTCAAAACATTTTTGAAAAGTAAATCAAGTGGTTTGAATTCTCATAAGGGAAAAACCCTTTCCGTGTTATATGGCGTGGTCTTATGAGATATCCTTTATTTTCTCTAGCTGTTTTAAAATCGTTTACTCACACCAGTCCCATGATTGACCCATATGTTTTCCTTAAACTCTTATGTTCCCAAATTTGTATAGCCAGTCAAGTAGTTCTGGATTTTTAATATATACTGTAGGAGTTTGGAGCATGAGGCTTCAACAATAGATATATAGGGTTAATTTCAGTTGTGTTGTATATGTGAAGTATTCTGATGTTGTATGTAAGTGAAAATACAGTTTTGTATTCCAAATTTATGTTATATAATATATTTTGTTTATTCCACTACGATTATGAGAATTTGTTTTGTTGTTCAGTTCTGTCATCTATCTATTTTCTTCTATTCTAATTCTCTTTCTTTCTATTTCTGATTCTTTAACTTCTTTCTAATAATGATTCGTATTTTCGTGCAATTTGGGCTAGACATGTGTTGTATTCAGTCGACTCAAATGGAACAGATTTGCGGGTCGTTACACTCTTATTCTAATTTATATGTTTGCATGTTCTCCAATTACATGTTAAGCTTAATCCCTAATTTACAGTCCAATTCTGATTATAGTATTTAATCAGTTTTAATATACCCAATTATGCCTTTTTAATCATTTTAACATTATTCCAATTTTAATGCTAATTTAACTATAAAAGCATAAGCATCCTTTTAGGCCTAGGCTCAGCGCTAAAAGAAAAACGGAAACGGTCTAAGCTACTCACAAGGCCTGAACTCAAAAATAAACAAAACAAATAAAATAGGCATAGCTTGACTGTAAATAAAAACACAACAGAGAAGGGGATAAGAAGAAGAAGAATTATTTATAAGAAGTAAATAACCGGAAAGAAATAGGCATAAACTGTAAATAAATTACAGCAATTTTACAGAAAAACTAAGCATATAAATACTGTAAATAACTATAAACATTAAACTTGCAAATACTAAACTATTTAACTATCTAACTTTTCCTACATAGATTACTAATCTAGAAATAACATAAAAACTCATAGATCTAACGAAAAACTTCCCTCATGGTCTTCCTTTATTCTGGCAGAACCTCCGCCTCTAGAAGTATTTATAAAAATGAATATTCAAAAGTATAGAACTTCCTTATCCCCGTAGAAAGTTTAATTATTTGGCCCTTCCTAATTTTTAGGATAGGCCTAGGGAAGAAGAAGAGAGAAAGCATGGATGTGAAGAAATTAGAGAAGCTCTGCTAGTCTATTTATAGGGTTTACTGGATGTCCTCAGCCGTCCAAATTTAAGATTAAATCTGGGCCAGCCATGTCACTGGACCAATCAGAAGGTGCTACATCAATCTTTTGTTCAAAATTAAAACAATAGAACAAAGACACATCAGCAAAAATAACATTTGAATGAGATAAATTTTGTATGTAACACGTCATGCATTTACGGGTGCGATGGGTCGACCCAATGACCCTTGGGTCGACACAGGGTCGACTCAGGTGGGAAAGGTCGTCCCACTCGGCATGCTTACTTTATATATATTATATATATTTCCTAATTTTTTGTTTAAACTTCTTTCATTTATATCCTATTCATTTTAACACCGATTTCTGCATACCAAGGGTTTGTTTTAATCAAAAATTTACAACGGACCCAATGGTGCTAGTCCCGTTGTCTAATTCTAAAGTTTAGTAATATTGTAATTTATTAATCTTTTCTATTTAATTATTGTTTATTAAAATTTAGGGTGTTAGATTCTCCCTTACTTAAAGGATTTCATCCCTGAAATATCCAAAACTCGAAGAATGATAAATATTTTCAAAGATTATCTATACACATCTACCCAACCATCAACCACTGGCATCCATTATCCTTAGTTTTTCTAATGTTCTTCATGAACATATGTAAAAGGTGTAGTGCATATGTTCTTAATATAATGCAAAACCAGGCGGTCCATTGATCCAGTTGACCTCCTAAGTGCAATTTCATGTCTGTGTCATGCATCCAATATGTATGCAAAGGAATCCTAATAATACATGTAATTCTATATGCGTTCAACAACCATTCACTAAAATGCAATGCCCAAGTGATGATTCAACCATTTTTCATTCATACTTAAAATAAATTAAAAATGCACATGCATCCATATGCAATTATGTAAGTGTCCTAGTTTGTCGATCTCTAACTAGTGCCTAGTGTGTGTAAATGCATCCACTAGCAAACACTTGCATCCACGTGAATCCATTCAACCATAACGTGTTCTATTAGCATGTTTTAAACCAATTCCTACCATCCATAGGCTTCCACCTAAGACTTATAATTCAAGTGATAGGAAAAAGAAATAAAGAGAAAAAAAATAGATTCAAATTCAAAGCTTAGGAAAGGATTAAGAGCGTTATCAAAGAGAAACGGAAAAGAAGCGTGAATCCTATTCTCAAGTTCCCAAGTCGCATCATCGTTGTCCTCTCCCCACTGAATCTTAACAAGCTTGACCTCTATATTCTGTAACTTGTTCACCTCCGATCCTAATATTTGTGTAGGAACTCACCTGACCAATGTCACCCTCTCTACCTTGATCTACTCTAGAGTACTAGGCTTTACTACTACCGCGGAATCATTTAAGCACTTTCACAAGTGCGAAACATGGAATACATCATGAACTCCAGTCGATCTCTCTAGTAATCTAAACGCGTAGGCCATTTGACCTATACTCACTATTATAGGGAATGGCAATACGAACCGCGGTGCCAGCTTCCCCATTGAGCTGAACCGAACAACATTCCTCAAAGTGACACCTTAATGAAAACTAAGTCTCCTACCTCAAACTCTAGATATGTCCTTTGCTGATACGAATATGACTTCTGTTTTTCCCGAGTTTCCTTCATCCACCTCCAAATCAAATCTATCTTCACTGAGGTCTCCCTAACCATCTCTGGTCCAAATAGAATTCTAACTGTGGACTTCCACCAACAAGTAGGTGATCTATAGGGTCTCCCATACAAAGCCTCAAAGGGAACAATGCCTAAACTCGTCTGGTAGCTGTTATCATACGCGAACTCTACTAATGGAAGATGCTCCTTCCAAGTCCCTTTGAAATCCAAGATATACAATCATAATAAATCCCTAAGAATCCAATTAACCCTCTCCATTTGTCCATATGTCTGAGGGTGATAAGAAGTGCCAAGTCATAGTTGTGTCCCTAATGCCTCCTCCAAGCTCTTCCAAAACTCGCTAGTAAATATGGGGTATTTATCACTAACAATACTAGAGGGTACCCTATGAAGTCAGGTGATCTATCTAAGATATACTGATGTCAACCAAGCTATCGTCCGCTTACTCTTAACCGGGATAAAGTGAGCACTCCTAATAAATCTATCAACTATAACCCAAATAATGGATTTACCCTTCCTCGATCTAAGCTATCCAGCTATGAAATTCATTGAGACGCTCTCCACTTCCACTGTAGTACATCCATAGGCTGATGCAGTCTACCGTGCTTCCTCTGCTCAACCTTCACTCTATGACAAGTCATATCTAGCCACATATTCTTCCATGTCCTTCTTTATTCCTGTCCAATGAAAAACCCTCCTCATGTCTCTATACATCTTGTCACCTCCCGAATGGATGGTCATCCAAGAATGATAAGCCTCCTCTATAACCGATCTCAACAAATCATTAGCTCGAGGAGCAACCACCCTCTCTCATCCACAGAATACCAAATAAGGCGAGGAGGTATCTCTGGTAACAACCCACACTTTTCTACACCCAAATTTCGACAAAAATCAAAATTTGAACACATCCAAGAATGGAGCGTGTAAATCTGGTACCTGCAATAAATGAGCATGAGCATAACCAGAGTACGATAAAATAACTCACAGTAGAAACAAAATAGGATAAACTAGTATTAACTCAAGTGACTATCTTTTTTCAAATAAGTCACTTTGCCAATACAGAGCATGAGAGAGAACGAGAACTGAAGCCAAACTTAAACACCTGTGAAAATCCAACCTTCTCTAGGAAACCTGTGTGGTTGTAATGGGGGAGGGGGTCAGAACAACAAAATTCTGGTGAACATGAAATGTACAACACAAATTATAATACATAGATGCATCTCATTTGGTTCGAACCAAGATGTATGCCTACCGAGGTTAATGATTCTAACCCAACCTTGAAGATATAATTACGCACGACCCTAACTACCCTTCAAAAGGTAGATTTTCCCAAAAATATGATACCGAGATAGAACGTTTACACATATATTTGTGAAGCCTTTATACCAGCACATGGCTAGTTATTTAATCGAGGTTAGACCCCTAGTTACGGAGTTTATATATATATATATCTTCATTCCCTCTTCCTTCATTATTTAATGCCTTACTATCAATGATAGATAGGGTGGATTCTCCCTAATCACTTAAGGCCGCAGGCGGACCTATTAGTCACTTATTATACCTCGATAATTTATTTAGCGTTAACATAAACGAGAGGGCACTAGCTACGGTACCTCATAGTTAAGGCTTTCAACATTCACACATATACCCTTAACCTGTATAAGGTGAGAGATGCTATTTTATCGTTCGCTATACCTTCTAGCTGACCTTATTAGATAACCCCTCTAGTCGCTTATTACTTCCTGTAGGATAGTTAGCCATATCTGACATTTTTAGCTTCTAGGTTTGGGTATGCCCATACACACCTTCCATTTAAGACCCCTAAATTGAAAGAGCTATTCCCTAGTGGACTCCTCAACCCTTGCCGCTTAATACCCAGAAAGCGGACTATATGCGAAGGTTATTGGATTCGTACCCCATTTGCCTTTAGCACCTTTCCCTATTGGGATAAAGTAGGCTACGTTATTAAGTTATTCCCGTTTAGTCCCTCTACACGGAAATACTATACGTACGCAATTCATTATCATCACGGGTTCATATGGTTAATAATATTTTACATTATTAACCTACTATGTCCAACTATATTTTATATTTTATGCTCTATATTCATTAACATAATTAAGAAAGGTTGTATCCCCTTTTTCCTAGGGTGTTTATTTGATTTCTTCCCTAATTAGGACGTAGTATTTAAATGACAATCAATATCCTTTAATCCCCTTTTTTTGACACTCACTTTCTTTTGTTTCTATTTTTATTTCCCTTTTTGACCATAATGGTTATATTCTCCTAAGGCAACTATTTATCAGTCCCAAGGTATCTATTTGTTATACCCCAAGAGATAATTACTATTCTTATTTATTTATTTATTGATTTATTGGTTGCCTGTTATATATATATATGTATGTATGTGTGTGTGTGTATATATATATGTACCAGGCCTCTCACATCAAGTTGACAACTTATGGATGCTGGATTTGTCGTTCGGTTCTGGGCAGACTTCTACCACAAGTTAAACTTAACCTCGTGCCTTGGTACATTTGTATTTTCGTATTAGAACCCTCACATTAAGATGACTACCTGTGGTTGCTGGATTTTCCTGTCGGTTCTGGGCAGGCTTATACAATAAGCTGAGCTTAACCTCATGTATAAATACGGTAATAATTCAAATTTCCTAATTTGGGGTGTATAACATTTATCCTGATTAATTTTGTAACCATTATCCTTTTATATTCACTTTCCCTAATCAATATTAGTTACAATTTTTATCTATTTATGACCTCATTTATAACAATCTATTACACTAATTGCTATAGTGGTCACCATAAATATATTCATTAAGTATGGAATATAATTTACATGTATGCTTTCAGAAACGAATACCTTTCAACATTTCAAATTTTCAAACATTTAATACAATGTATAATCTACCATTTTAAGCTGATTTGGACGAATAATATGTATTTTTTTTAATAAATATATATATATATATATATATATATAACAAAAAGGAGGATCTAGCCATCCTCCAAGGCTCACAAAAACAGATTATGTAGAGATAACTACATAGCCTGTGCATACACAAAAACGATAAACCAAGAAAACTAGTGGAACAGTGGTGGTACAAATGTGGAACAAAGGAAACAACACGAAACAATCACAGCAGCTTATCGGCACCAGACGGGGATTCTGCTAACCAATACCGAAGAAGAAGAAATCGCCACGGCATAAGGAGCTCGGTGAAAATCTGGAAATCCGCTAGTCTGAAATAGTCCTCGTCATGATAAAAGGAAAGTCTACCATAAGCTTCATTCGTTGACCCAAATAATCTATCGCTCCAGTCAAGTAACAAGCTCCCAACCAGTACAAAGATCAAGTCCAGAGCTCCGCAATCCAACAAATCAACAACCTGTAAAACTAGACTCTGCAAAACTAGCACACGATATCAGCCACAAAAAAGGGCGTTGGGGGGAAGGTGTGGAAGGCTAACGGGACTGATCCAGATATCCCAAGGCGAAAAGGATCAACCAATTCCCGCTCTGGAGGTTGTTGTAACCGATGAGACATCAAAGGTTATAGCAAGCCTATGCGAACGGGAGATGATCGAACCTCTAAACGGTCTACCTCGAAAGGCTAGGAATACATCGTTCCTTACCTTTCAGATGATATTAAGGGGGTCCATAGGCACCTCCTCATAAATTGCCCTATTCCGCGAGCACCAAATTTGCCAGCAGATAAGGCAAGGCAGAAGCCGGAAAAGGATAGATCGCAATGATTTACCTGAGATTCTGGACCACCAGATTCTCAGTCTATCTGCGAGAGAAGACGCATTACCTCGAAGACCAACCAAATTTCCAAAGTAATTCCAAACAGATATGGCAGTAAAGCCCAAGAAAAACAGATGGGTTATGGATTCCGACTCCCCAGATCCACAACATCTGCATCGAGACGCTAAAGGAATGCCAATCCGCTGAATGTTCTCATCAATCGAAAGCCCCTCGTGGAGGGTCCGCAACATCAAAAGAGAAACTTTTGGAGGAATACGAGCATTCCAAATGAAGGAGAAAATATGAAGGCGAGGAGATGGGGTTCGAGCCGAGTTGCAAACCGCTTGGATCGAGAAGGGGTACCGTCCCAAAACAACCCACCACCATGAGAATTCGCAAAAGCTTTCACGGATTTCATCCTTTTCCACATCTCACTAGCATAGGAAGGGACCCCTGTGTAGCTATTGGGCTATAGCCTACGGTACTTAGCGTGGAGGAACGTTGCCCACAAGGAATCGTTCGCTTCAAACCTAGCCCAAAGTTTACAAGCAAAAGAAGTACAGGTATCGTTTGGGTTTCTGAGACCTAAACCCCCCTCGGACCTGGGGCGACAGATAATGTCCCAAGAGACCCAATGGTGACAATTAGCGTTATCCTTTTTCCGCCAGAAAAAAGACGATGCCAAAGATCGGAAAGATCTGAAAAAAGAAGAGGTAGGAGTCATAGCAGCAAAGACATGAGATCCTAGAGAGTCAAGCACTGACTTTATAAGAACCAGTCTTCCTGCCTGAGAGAGAAGCGTTGCATTCCATCATATGATCTTCCCACTGACTTTATCAACGAGGGGGTCGAAAATGGCGTTGAGCTTATGACCTCTGTAAAGAACGATGCCCAGCTAAGGTAAAGGGAGGGCAGCCACTTTGAAACCAGTGAAGGTTTCGATCCAAGCCGATCGGACCACGGACAAATCTCTCGTGGGAACAAAACAACTTTTAACAGTATTAACGAGCTGACCGGAGCTCCTCTCGTACTGCTGAATGACATGACAAGATGACGGATCGAACAACGATCACCATTCGTGAAAATGATAATGTCATCAGCAAAGGACAAAGAAGAAACAACAGGGCAACCTGAAGGAATGCGAAATCGATGGATCTGATTAGCTATCGTGAGTGAATGCAATCCACATACGAACGCCTCAGCAGCGATAACAAAAAGTAAAGGAGAGAGAGGATCTCCCTGACGAAGACCTCTACTGTCCTTGAAGTACCAGTTGGTTGCTCCGTTAATGAGAACAGAGAACCAACAATTGGATACGAGCCTCCAGATAACATCAATAAGGGTCTCAAGAAACCCAAATGCTCGAAGGACCTTAACGATAAAAAACCAGGACATGCGGTCGTAAGCTTTCGCCATGTCCAGCTTAACGACCACATTAGAACCCCTGACTTTCCTATCGATCTGAGAAACCAACTCTTCCGTTAATAGAAAGTTATCCGTAATCAAACGACCTTTAACGAATCCTGCCTGAGAAGCGGAGATTATGTGCTGGAGGAATGGAGCCAACCTAGTGGCTACAATCTTAGAGATAACCTTATTAGAAAAATTGCACAAGCTGATAGAGCGAAAGTCTGCACACGAACTGGGAGATTTTCACTTCGGGATTAGGATCAAGTTAGTAGAGGTCCAGCCTTGGGGCAGATCTCCACCCGAGAAAAAGAACCGGATTGCCTGGCAGAAATCCGAATAGATAATCGGCCAGGCACAACGATAGAACACCCCATTGAAGCCATCAGGCCCACTAGCACTATCCTTAGTTAGTGCGAAGACACAGGCGCGTATCTCTTCCGCGGTTGGGGGTAAAGCTAGATCAAAACCCTCCGAAGGATGAACCAACCTTGGAATGAAGGAAAGAAAAGTCGAGTCCGAAACCGAGACCGATGGAGAGCCGAGAAACGATTGGAAATGGGAGAGGATGGTTTCCTTGACTTCCTCCAGAGTGGAAGCCAAAGAGAGATCTAGACGCTGAATCTGGAGAATCGTGAGAAGTCTGTTCTTCTTTCGAATGGAGGAGTGAAAGAATTTAGAGTTCGAATCTCCATCGACAACCCACTTGATTCTCGCTTTTTGGCGAAGATAATCATTCTCGATACGAAGCTCAGAAGAAAAGGCCAATTGGGCGAGGGCCCAAGCCTCCTTGTTCGCTGCAGAGGGATCCTCATCGAAAGAAGCCTTAGCAAGCACAAGAACCTCTTCGGACGCTCTGACACGATCGAAAATGTTCTTGAACACTTGAACATTCCAAGACTTGAGGCAAGTTTTAAGGTGCTTAAGCTTACGGGAGAAGACGGTAGAAGGCGAACCCTCCATCGTAGAGTTCCAGGAGTCTTCCACGACCCGGTGGAATGAATGATGAGATCTCCACATACTCTGCGACCTAAAGGAAGTAGGACCAGAAAGAGTACGGGGAGAGCAGCAGAGTAGCATAGGAGCATGATCAGAAAACGTCCAATGAAGACGAGAAACAACAAAAACAAAAGGAAAACTGAACCTGCTTTCCGGACCAAAAACTTTATCTAGTCTGGACAGAATCCGATTTGTCCCTTCTTGGTTGTTACACCAAGTGAAAGCCGATCCGACGAACGAGACTTCTAACAGCCCAGACCTCACGATGAAGGCATTGAAATCCGCAACAGAAGTATGGCTTACAACATTGCCACCCAGTTTTTCAGCTTGACTGGTGACTACATTAAAGTCTCCACCTAAAACTGAGGCTGGAAACCCAAATGCAGATAGACTGAGAATATTGGACTAGAGAGTCAATCGTTCCAACCTATCACACTTAGCGTAGACTACAGAAAACAAAAAAGATGAAGAAAAGGAAGGGATCGAGCAACCTACCGACAGCAACTGGTCGGAGTCAAAGATAGGATAAGCAACAATGTCTTTGGCCTAGAGAATCCAAATCTTGCCCGACACATTGGCTAAGTCTCCGCCAAAACCCAGCGAGAGAACGGACTTGGTGATCCCTTCCGGACCTAGCATAGGTTCCAGGAGCGCCACCAAAAGGATAGAATGCTTCTGAACAATGCGCCTGATCCTGGCCACTGACGCATCGTTGCCCACACCACGGATGTTCCAGAAGAGCAAGTTCGCCATTAAAAAAAAAGGAGAAGACCCCGACAAACAAAGCGAGAAAACCAGAAAAACCGGGCTAGAGCACAGAACCGATCCCAGACGGCTCAAATTCGATACAACGTGTGCCGAGTAGATCGGACAATCTGCTCGGATGCCGCTATGGAGCGTGTGCGGATGGTGCGAGGAGTGCACAGACCCGCTCTGGGTCTACGACACGGAGAGTGCGTGGGGACAGAGGGAGGACGAGGGAGGACCTCACAAGATTCGGGGGTTTCAAGAGAAACCCCAGAATCCATACCAAGAGAGGACGAAACAGGTCTCCTGCTACCAGGTCTTGATGGACAAGAATTCTTAATAAGGCGAGATAGCCGATCATTAATGATCGCTATCTCACCTTACTAAGCATAGGAGAATAGGGGATAGGAGACGACAAAGAAGCGGGAGCCACTCACGAGACAAGAGACGAACAATAAGGGAGAACCGACTACGAAAAAGCGGGCATAAATGTAGGATACGTCAAAAAACGCATCACAAGTTCCTGTGTGAACATAACCAGAGCCGAGTTGTCATTAGATTGACAGCCCCGCATAGATGGTATAATTCCTACAACCGAACCTGAGATAACATCATATGGTGAAGGTGTAATCGTCGGCAATCTACCTGGCAACGCATACAGTGGCCCAATACTGGAGCCAACATACGGCTACAACAGGTAGACTTCCTGGACCAGTTAACCAACACCGTATGAAGTATTGAACATAAGCACCACAAGCCCACAAACCTCAACCAAAAAACAAAAGTCTCCAACGACACGGAGAAGGCTCCGTGGAGACTCCAATACCGATGAAACCCAACAACAACAATCACCAAACCAAGGAAGTCTACTCCAAAAAAGGCAACAAACGCCATCGAAAAGCACTGGCCACATGAACACACCCGGGGAAAAAAAACCAAAAAGGACTGATAAAGCACAAAGAGACAAACCGGTCCAATAACAAAGGCAATAGTACACGGTTACAGCCACTGATCCGACCCTGCTGAGAACAGACATTATCAATACCGTGGACGCAACCATCAATTAACCAGAGTAAGTCAACTCCAAAATTATGGGACAGAATAGAAACCAAAGCAGGATACCATGGAAAGGGACCACAAGAGGGAACAGAACCCAACTCAGAAAGCACAATGGGCGAAATAGGCATAAACCCAACATAAACTAGCACAAAACCATTGGCTAAAAATACAGAGAATTCAAAATTTACCTGCCTGCAGCGGAGAAGATAGAAACTATTCAAGGTAGAATCCGCCTCGCTACCCAAAGGCACTGCCACATCCCCAAAGCCATCCACTACAAGAGCTGAGGGGACAATAATAGCCTGATGCGAATCCTCAAAACTGGAAGAGGGAACAGACCTAAAATCTAACAGAGCAGCTAACGACGACCCGGAAAGCTGAACACTATGCTTCGGTGCCTCGCTAAAGACATGTAGTCTTGGCTGCTCACGAAGTACAGGCGCCAAACTTTTGCGCCATTGGAGATACTTGGCACCTCTAAGCCGAAGCCGAGAACCATCAACAACCAATGACGGTACAGAAACAGATAAATCCGACAAGCCATTGCCAAAACTCACGACAGCCTCACACCAACATTGACAACAGGATTCACAACATCCTCTACCACCAAAGCTGATAATACCCCAAAACCATTTGAAAGACCCAGCGGTGCTGCAGGAGCAGCCAAGGTCTCACGATCACCGAGGTCTTTTAGTGGCAATAGTGGAGCAGATGTCTTCACAAGCTTCGATCGCCAGCGGCGTCAAGGCCGTGCGGATGATCTTCCAGCCTTGCCATGCAATACCCCCGACCCAGCGATACTTCTTACAGGCCTAGAGAACTCACCGTCCAGCGAACTGAAACCTCCAGCTATATTATTACATATATCTCCAACAATGAGTGGGGTGGTCAGATCCCTACCATCAGCAAGCTCCGGAGATAGAAGTAGGCAACCTTCATGACTGAAAAAGCCACCACAATTAATAGAACCAACTGAGAACCTAGCAGCACACCGATAACAAGCTTTAGTCGAATCCTTGAAGCTCAAACGAGGAACAAACGAGGTGGTGAAATCCTCCTGCACCCGTTTGATTTCAGATGCAGGCCTCAAGCCCAACACCGCCTCAAGAATCATAGATCCCATTTTCCCCGAAGGAGAAAAGGTCGAAGCAAAAGACCCAGAGTAATACGACATTAATTCCACGAACAAACCTTCAACAAGAACATATTTGAAGCGCACTAGTATTTCAAAAGCAGCCAGAGATCGGAGCTTCACTTTAAAGGAAGTTGTGCCAGAAATTTCGACGGTAAATGGTTCAGCGATAAACTCACAAATAGATGCACATACAGCATCAATCGGAGGGCAACTGGTTGAACAGGAACCATGTACCTCGAAGAAACCACCAGATCCATTCATGCCTAGCAGAGGCCCAAATCGCAGACCCTAGAGAGGGGTTCAGAGACTCAGAGCTGAGCTCGATCAGACCAACGAACCAGCACACAGCAGGAGAGAGAAGAAAATACGAGAGAATATCTATTCAGAAGGAAAGCGAATTCAGAGAGAAAGACTGTCCACCATTTTTGAGGGAAAATGACCGTTATAATTATATGAATAATATGTATATATTTATATTTTATGTTTTTGTGCGGTCAACGTAGTTAACATATTTTATTTTTATTTTTATTTTGTAAGCTAAATGATTTTGTCAAGTTAATAACCAAACATTACTTTTTGCATTCAATCTTGCCACAAGGTTCATATCTTACAAAAAGACTTTTAGCCGTAATCATTGTAAATATGGCCTAATTAGTGGAATTGGCATCTTTCAAAATCATAAGAATATATGTGAATATAAAATTTGGAATAGTTGATGCAAATTACGCACAAATATATTTATATTTATACGTACATTTGCACCACTTTTTCCTTTTTGATGTTTTTATCACATCTCTTATGATTTCAAAATAATACCTTTTTATGCAAAAGGAGGAAAATGGAACATTTACAATAATTAAAAAAAAAACCAGCAATATTGAATACAAATAGGCATATTTCTTTTTGCAATCAGACAATTTACCAATTTCATCATTTTACCCAAATTCACATACTTTGTTATTCCACACTGAACTAAAGATCTAGAATGTAACTACATCTACATGCTATTTAATGGGACTGATTTCTAGATCTATAGAGCTATGCAATGTCCACACTACTTTTTATAATATACTTGCAAAATATTTCGTAAAATAACTGTAGGAATATGTGTTAACAGAATTAAAAATCCTACAATTGATATTAGGCATAATCACAACTTATAGTTCATAAGTTTTAACCATATTTATAACTTGATATGATGGTTTTCAATAATTTCACAATATTTAAATGAACAGATCTGATAGTGAAAAGGAACAAAAAAATGAAGCTTAAATGAAATAGATAAGTCATTATAACTGTATTCGTAAATTTCCCACCCACCTTATAGCCTCCAAAATCAAAGTTTGAACCCTTCAGTCCTACAATCCCCAAACTCTTATAAATCTACAATTTATCCAAAAAGGGGAAAAATCCAGATTTGTAGAGATGTAAGAAAACATGAAGATAGGGGAGAATATGATTTGGAGCGTCACTTTGCATTCTTTCCCATTAGATCTGCTTATCATCTCAATTTCATATGAATTTGATTTGATTTTTTATGTATTAATATATTTTTATTTTAGAAATTAGGTTTGGAGAAGGAGGAAAATGGCAGAGCTCCTCTGCCTCTGTAGAATTATGTGAAAAAAGAATGAAGCCATACCCCTTTATTTATAGTTTGGTGGAATTGGCCTTGAGCTGTTGGATTCAATTTAATTAACGTCCGCCCATTCGTTTCTAATATTATACACTCAAAACCCTGGTCATCATTGCCTGACTCGACCAAGCTGTCGCAGTCAGCGGTCGACCATCGATCGACCTCCCTGGTTGTCCGCTTGGTCGACCTAGCACTGAGGTGGCTGGGTAATTATATATTACTACATAAATAATATTTTATTTTATTTATTTTCTGTTCATTTTCGTATTTTGTCTGTAACTTTCTCATACGAACTCTTTTCGCGAAATTCCAAACACGAAAGTTGACTAGAATTCTGAGGCGAATGCATCGGTTAAAGTTTCGTGGTCAAATTCCATCGTTTGCATAAATTCCTATTTTTGAGATTCTAATTGAATAACTATTTATTTTCAAAATTCTGGGTTGTTACATTCTTCCCCCCTTAAAAAGAATTTCGTCCCGAAATTCGGACACCTAGTTATCATATCCTACACAACCAATTTATGTACATCCACTTTGCAACAATATGTATATGTTCATAGTGTACATAATGCATTTCAACCATAAAACATGCATGCAAGATGATTCTAAATCGAGCCCTCTACGTGTATGCAATAAATTTTTGAAACACTTTTGAAAGTATGATGCAAAACATCCTAAATATACTGACAGTTCTATATAAATGCAAATTTTGAAAATTCTTTTTCACCCATTACCTTCACACAATTATGAATAAAAGTGTGAAGCAACCAATTTTGAATCCAAACCCTACCATCCTCAATGTCACGTAGTCTAATCATTCCTTATTTAATTTCTCCTAAACCGGAAAAAGGAAATCGAGCGAAGAATTAAAAAAAAATTCTCGCTTACAACTTTCCATTTTCCGCCCTACAGTGGAATTTTCACCTCAGTTACCCAAAATACTCCAAAAATTTCCATTTGTAGACTGTAAAGGAGGCTTACGGTAAGCTCTAAAACGTAAAACGAGTTTATATATGACCCGCGTGCATCGCTGACAAGGTATGGAAACAACGTTTCCAAGGCTAAAACAACCTTTTGCTTGTTACCATTAACGTTTTTATCGTATCGTTTGTCTTGTTGCACCGCTAAAACGCACATGCAAAGCATCCAAACATCTTCCTTACGCTATTCATGTGATAAAAATAAAAAAAATTCATAAAATAAATTTCTACTTAAAAACTTCTTGTGTTTATTTTGAAAATTCCTTTTCAATCCCGCTTTACATTCTGTATGAGATTCGTATGAAAATCAAAATTTCGGTAACGTGCACTTTTCGCCATTCAAATCGTCTACCCTAATGTAAAATATTCACAATTTGCTATATCCAAATTTTGTGTTTTCGCACAAACTGAAATAAAAGAAAGTTTATTTTGTCAAACAATGCTTTCCAGAAGCTTTAAAAATGTATTTTGTGGAAACTTAAATGATTCAAGTCACATGTTGGCTAAAAAGGAAGTCAGTCACGCCAAAAATGCGAAAAATGAAATCACACACAAAAAGACCAAAATAAATTTAACTTTAACAAGAAACGATGATTTATTTATTTATATACCCATGACGAAAACAACGCAAAACCGGTCCTTTGCTAAAATGTATCCAACACAGAATTCTATTCTTTCCAGCTCTAGGACAACTGTTAGTTTAGATAAAAAATGAGATTCCATTCAAACAGGCGTGCGTTAATGACATAAATATCTATAAACATTGAATTCTCATTAGCCTAAGTCGTGCGATTTAAACAACACTAACATTACAAGTACGAATCACAACAAAGCCAAAAACCCGATGCTGGAAAGGGATAACAACAAAACAACACCAAAACTCCCAAAACACTAGCCATAAACATCGATATATCTTGCCCCGCGAATGGAGCTCAAACCATTTTTATGATCTTTGATTAACCATATCATGGTAGTGAAATGTTCAACCTCGTGCTAAAAACATTACTAGTGTTGTTGGAGGTTCCCACATCACCATCTCTTCTAAGAGAGAATTTGCGATGAGAAAAGAAACCTACCACAACACTGCTTCTCATGGAAATCCATCTAATATTGTCTAAAGACAAAATGGATAGGTGAAATTACAGAAAGTAGCTCCATGAAACAACACACAAGAACAACAAGCTGAATCAAATATGATGTGGCACTAGATGATGGTTACACCATCGATCAAGCAAAAGATCAATTTCCGCATCAAGTGACAAATCTAGTCATAACCTCCCATTTTTATAACGATGTGCTAAATGAGTCACACGTCATCATAGGCAGTTTCGACGTAGATCTCCGAACCCAAAAACTGACATTAAGAAAAGGGATTTACTGCAAAATCTCCAAAGCCAGTCAAACAAAAGACCATACAAGTCCTCGTAAAACATAGATGCCTCTAAAACTCTCATCGAGATTCTCGTCAGAAAAATAATCCAAAGATAGCTGAATCTTCATCTCAGAAACGACGATCGCCTTTGAAAGAACCTATTCTAATAAGGTATATCAAAGGTGGGTGCAACACAAACAACAACCCATTCGAAGATCTCGAAGCAACTGGTCGGTGCAAGTCCAACTGCCTTGACAAGTTTTCTTAGCACTAAAGCAGTGAGACCTTTTTGCTCATCCCAACCCAACAAAATGATCTTTTCCTAAGGATGATACTTAAATGGTATGAGTAAGATTGGATAGCGCAATTAGGTATTATGGACTAAGAAATTGTCGGAGAGAAGAAAAGATCTTGGAGTACTAGTGAGGCAAGATCTAATGCGCAAACAAGCGCAGAAAAAGAGGAGATGAGGAGGCAACAAAGAAAGAAAAGAAGGATAGGAATATGGCTCAGCTAGATGAGAAAGAAATGATGAAAGAAGGAAGTTTATGGGGGTGATTTGGACGCAACCTTTATGGTTGAGTCCCAGGTCCAAGTTGTACCAAAAATCATCAACTAATTGACCGTCTTAGTATAGCACTAAACGATTAACCACCAAATAAGCTTTGGACAGAGTTTGGACCTTGGCCTTATTAGGTCGGATTAAAATATTAATCGTCCCACATCATCTTTTAATATTTAACGCATTACGAAAAATAATTATCCTCATCACGACGATATCAACGCCATAGTCAAGTTCCGAACCCACTCCAAGGATTTATAGTCTCAACAACGATGCTACGACTACACTACAAACAAACTTAAAACATGAAATCAGCTAGAAATCCAAATTAGAATTAAAATAGATTTTCCCCTTACTAGATGACATAGAACAAACAAATGATTCATGATATCAAGTACCCAAAAATCCGGACGAAGGATCCTTCCTTAGCCTTTTCAAAGAAAAATTTAAAACTTTTTCCAAAAATGGAACTTTATTATAAATAGTTTCATACTTATAAATCCCTTTTATTTTATTATTATCATTTATATTCTAGTTTAAAGTGAAAACTGGAAAACCTTTTCGTGTTAAAAAATGTTGGAGCTTTTAAAATATTAAGGATTAATTGTGATGATTCGATAAATTATCCAATATATATAGGAAGAGGGATGCTAAAAATCACAAGGAATAAATATTTATTATTCTCAAGTTTAGTGGCATATTCCTTGTCATTTGTAATTTCAACTTTCCTACCAGTCGTATTATATTTATTAGAATTACCAAATAGCCCTATAATGTTGAAACACGAATAGATTAAAATTCTAAAAACCATATCTTTACAAAACTAGGCCTTTATAAAACCATTTTTTAAAATCGTATTTCTAAACTTTCAAAACCCATTTTTACTTTTTCAAATAGTTTTAAAATAAAATTTCCTCGAATACAAGGCCAAGAACTCAGTTGAATGTTTCAAAAAAGGTAGATTTCGTAGATCCAACGAAGTAACAAATGGATATACCTCGTAATTATATTTTCGAAATGGATAAGTCATAATAATGTGGACTTTCCCGTTTTAGTGGTCTTAACCGGAACTACCAAACAAATCCAAAAACTTGAAATCATGACTATCTTGGATGTAGCTAGGTTTTTGTCCAGTCTCCAAACTCAAACCAACGGACTCCACCATAAGCCGTCCTCATGCTCTTCACGATGAGATCGCCAACGTACTGTGAGGTGAGACAGAATTGGCTAGAAACCCGAACTAAACATATTTCAATCCTTACTCGCTTAAAGCCCATTTTTATTATTAGGCCCACAACTAATTTCATTGTCGAAATAAGTTAAAGTAGATTAGGAAAGATGAAGAAAAATAGAAAAGAAAATCGAACTACGTTCTCTCATGAGTACCTATTTAACTAATTCCTCTGATCGTTTAACCTAATCTCTGATACCAAATGTAACACCCTACACTTTTCTACACCCAAATTTTGACAAAAAAAAACTTGAACACATCCAAGCATGAAGCATATGCATCGGGTACCTGCCATAAATGAGCATGAGCATAATCAGATTACGATAAGATAACTCACAGCGGAAACAAAATAGGATAAACTAGTATTAACTCAAGTAACTACCTTTTTTCAAAGTAAGTCACTTTGCCAATACCGAGCATAAGAGAGAACGAGAACTGAAGCCAAACTTAAACACCTGTGAAAATCCAACCTTCTCTAGGAAACCTAGGTGGTTGTAATGAGGAAGGGGGTCAGAACAACAAGATTCTGGGGAATATGAAATGTACAACACAAATTATAATACACAAATGTATCTTGTTTGGTTCAACCCAAGATGTATGCCTACCAAGGTTAGTGATTCTAGCCCAACCTTGTAAATATAATTATGCACGACTCTAACTACCCTTCCCAAGGTAGATTTTCCTAAAAATATGATACCGAGATAAAACGTTTACACATATATTTGTGAAGCCTTTATACTAGCACATGGTTGGTTATTTAATCGATATTAGACCCCCCAGTTACGGAGTTTATATATATATGCTCATTCGCTCATCCTTCATTATTTAATGCTTCACTATCAATGATAGATAAGGTGGATTCTCCCTAATAACCTAAGACCCAAGGCGGACCTGTTGGTCACTTATTATACTTAGATAATTTATTCTGCGTTAACATAAACTAGAGGGCACTAGCCATGGTCCCTCATAGTTAAGGCTTCCGTCATTCACACATATACCCTTACCCGTATAAGGTGAGAGTTGCTATTTTATTGTTCGCTATACCTTCTAGCTGACCTTATTAGAAAACCCCCTAGTCGCTTATTACTTCCCGTAGGATAGGTGGCATTATCTAATGTTTTTAGCTTCCAGGTTTGGGTACGCCCACACGCATCTGCCATTTAAGACCCCTAAAGTGAAAGACCTATTTCCAAGTGGACTCCTTAAACCTTGCCGCTTAAGACCCAGAAAGCGGACTATACGCGAAGGTTATTGGATTCGTACCCCATTTTCCTTTAGCACCTTTCCCTATTGGGATAAAGTAGGCTACGTTATTAAGTTATTCCTGTTTAGCCCCCTCTACAGGGAAATACTATACGCACACAATTCCTTATCGTCATGGGTTCATATGGTTAATAATATTTTACATTATCAACCTACTAAGTCCAACTATATTTTACATTTTTAAGCTCTATATTCATTAACATAATTAAGGAAGGTTGTATCCCCTTTTTCCTTAGGGTATTTATTTGATTTCTTCCCTAATTAGGACTTAGTATTTAAACGACAATCAATATCCATTAATGCCCTCATTTGACACTCATTTTCTTTTGTTTCTATTTTTTCCCTTTATGACCATAATGGTCATATTTTTTTTTAAATTGGGTGTAATAACGGTCATATTCTCCTAAGGTAATTATTTATCACTCCAAAGGTGTCTATTTGTTGTGCCCCAACTGACAATTACTATTCTTATTTATTCATTGATTCGTGAGTTGACTGTTATATATTTATGTTTATATCTATAACTAATTATTTATTTTTATGTATTAGGCCTTTCACATCAAGTTTACAACTTGTCGATTCTGGATTTGTCGGTCAGATCCGAGCAGACTTTTACCACAAGTTAAACTTAACCTCATGCCTTAGTACGTTTATGTTTATGCATTAGACCCCTTACATTAAGCTGACTACCTGTGGTTGCTGGATTTGTCAGTAGGTTCCGGACACGCTTATACCACAAGTTGAGCTTAGCCTCGGGTCTAAATGCAGTTATAATTCAAATTTCCTAATTTGTGGTGTATGAAATTTATCCTAATTAATTTAGGAATTGTAACCACTATCCTATTATATATACTTTCCCTAATCAACATTGGTTACAATAGTTAGTTATTTATTTATGGCCTCATTTATAGGAATCAATTACACTAATTACTACAACGATCACCATAATTATATTCATTAAGTATGGAATATAATGTACATGTATGATTCCAAAAATGAATATTATTCAACATTTAAAACCTTCAAACATTTAATACAATGTATAATTTACCGTTTTACGCTTATTTGGACGGATAATATGTATATATTTATATTTTATGTTTTCGTGCAATGAACATTATTAATATTTATTATTATTATTATTATTATTATTATTATTACAAGTTAAATGATTCGGTCAACTTAATAACCAAATTTTCCTTTGTGCATTCAATATTGCCATAAGGTTCATATCTTACAAAAAGACTTTTAGCCGTAATCATTGTAAATAGTGCCTAATTAGTGGAATTGGCATCTTTCAAAATCGCAAGAAATATATGTAAATATAAAATTTGGAATAGTTGATGCAAATTACACACAAATATATTTATATTTATACATACATTTGCACCACTTTTCCCTTTTTGATCTTTATGTCACACCTCTTGTGATTTCAAAATAACACCTTTTTATGCAAAAGGAGGAAAATGACATATTTACAATAATTAAGAAAAAACCCAAAGATACTGAACACAAGTAGGCATATATCTTTTAATATTACAATCACACAATTTACCAATTTCATCTTTTTAACCAAATTCACATACTTTGTTATTCAACACAGAACCAAAGATCTGGAATGTAACTACATCTACATGGTGTTTAATGGGACTGCTTTCTAGATCTATAGAGCTATGCAATGTCCACACTACTTTTTATAATATACTTGCAATATATTTCATAATATAACTATAGGAATATGTGTTAATAAATTTAAAAATCCTACAATTGATATTTAGCATAATCACAACTTACAATTCATAAGTTTTAACCATATTTATAACTAGATCTGATGGTTTTCAATATTCACAACATTTAAATGAACAGATTTGATAGTGAAAAGGAACAAAAAAAATGTAGCTCAAACGAAATAGATAAGTCATTATAACTGTATTTGTAAATTTCCCACCCACCTTATAGCCTCCAAAATCAAAGTTTGAACCTTTTGGTCCTATAATCCCCAAACTCTTATAAATCTACAATTTATCCGAAAAGGAGAAAATTCCATATTTGTAGAGATGTAAGAAAAAAGAAGAAAGGGTAGAATATGATTTTTGAGCATCAATTTGCATTCTTTTCCCTTAAATCTGCTTATCCTCTCAATTTTATACGAATTTGATTTGAATTTTTTATGTATGAATATATTTTTATTTTAGAAATTAGGTTTGGAGAAGGAGGAAAATGGCAGAGCTCCGCTGCCTCTGCAGAATTATGTGGAAAAAGAATGAGGCCTTACCCCTTTATTTATAGGGGTGGAATTGGCCTTGAACCATTGGATTTAATTTAATTAACATCCGCCCATTCGTTTCTAATATTATACACTTAAAACCCTAGCCGTCACTGCCTGGCTCAACCAAGCGGTCGCAGACAGCGGGCGACCACTACGGTCGACCGCTTGGTCGACCTGGCGGTGAGGTGGATGGGTAATTATATATTACTATATATAATATTCTATTCTATTTATTTTTCGTCCTTTTTCGTATTTTGTCCTTATCTTTTTCATACAAACTCCGTTCGCGAAACTCCAAACATGAAAGTTGACTAGAATTCCGAAGCGAACGCATTGGTTAAAGTTTCCTGGCCAAATTCCATTGTTTGTAGAAATTCCTATTTTCAAGATTCTAATTAAATAACTATTTATTGTCAAAATTCCGGGTTGTTACATCTCCTCTACTGAGTCGGTCCATTATATCCGCTAACTACCGATCCTCGTGCTTACTAGAACCAATACGCTCTAAGAGAGTAGGTTGCACTTCCAAAATGCCAATAATCCTAGTGCATACTTGGTAGACGGTCTAAAATCAAATGATGAGATAAAATCCATACTTTGCCACTCTACGAACAATAGACCCAAAGTCATCCTCTGCCTACTCAATGCATCTGTTACTACATTCCTCTTCCCTTGGGTATATGCTATCTCAAAGTCATATGATGCAAGAAACTCCATCCAGTGCTGCTATCGCAAATTAAGATCCTTTGCGAAAACAAGTACTTGAGAGACTTATAGTCTGTGTATAGCTCAAACCTATCACCTAATAAATAATGTCTCCAAGACTTAAGTGCAAACACTATCACTGCTAGCTCTAAATCATGGGTGGGGGGTAATTCCACTCATGTACCCTCAGTAGTCTACTCCCGTAACAGACAACCCTACCCTCTTGCATAAGCACCGCACCTAAACCCGTGTCATAAGCATCCGTATACACAATTATCATCTTCGTACCATCAGGAAGAGTCTATACTAGAGTTAGTGTTAGAGCCTTCTTCAAACTCAAGAATGCATCCTCGCAATCCACAACCCAAGCAAATAAAAGATTTTCTTTCGTAAGGCGGGTAAGCAGAGCTTAGATCCACACAAAATCCTTAATGAACTTCTGATGGTAACCTGCCAAACCTAACAAGTTCCTCACCTCTATCCCATTCTTAGGAGCTTTCCAATCCTGTACTGCGACAACCTTAACAGGATCCACTGTTATACCATCACTAAAGATAACATGCCCCAAGAACCTCACCTCCTTCCGCCAAAAGTGCCGCTTCAAAAACTTCATCTTCAACTGATGTGCACGGAAAATGTAACAACCCGCATTTTACGTATCGAAAGATCATAAAATATTTTTGTTTTAATTCCCTGAGGGTTGGATCATTCTCATATTTTGATATATTTCTTATGGGTATGTGAAACATGTCCATAATCTTTACCAAATTTTGTTTATGACCATTTTGCCCCTGTTAGTCTTGTACAGGGCATAACTTGACTCAGGTCGAATCAGGTGGTGAACCAATGCTATTGTAAAGGAAATGATGATTTCCTTTCCGTAGAGTGGTTATATTAAAGTTTCGCTCAGTGGTTTGGGAGGAATCGCTGATTTAAGGTTTCACAATTGACTGTTCAGGTTTTGTATGCCATAATAGGCTGATTTGGAGAGGCCTATTAGTGGTCTGGTGGAAGCTATAAATAGGGGGTTAGGATATGGGAAATGGTTTAGTTTCTCCATTCTCTCATTTGGTGGTCTCGTGCTCCTCCTTCCTCTGACAACTTTCCACCATTTAAATCGTGATCTACGCTTAGGAAATCGAAGATCTACACCATTTGAGGCTAGATCTACTTCGTTTGAAGACGGAATTCATCAGATCAAAGGGTTTGGTTCAAATTGCTTACTGTTCGGAATCTTAATTCATTGATTTTAGCTTGTTTTGGAGAATCGGTCAGTGATTTACATCTCTCACATGGATTCAATTAAGTATATGAATGTTTGATCATATTTTTCATTAAATTGAAGTGTTTTAACATAGATCAATACCATGATAAGTCCATTTTCATGAATCACCATAGGATCCAATTTAGTAAATTTAAACCAGTAATTTCTATGCCATTTCATTTGATTATGCAAGTTAGATCCGCAATCTAGTTCATATGTTCATTTATCATGATTTTGGAGTGATTTGCATAATTTTAGTGACAATCATTATATTCATGTTTTTAGTGACTTCATAGCATGCTTATGATTGTGTTGAATGAATTGGATGAGTATATTTCGTCGATTGTGTTGATTAGAGAAGTTTTGGTCGAAATTGGCGTTGCATTGGGGTGGTGTAGGTTTTGGGTCGATTATGTTGGGTCGGTTGGCCATAATATTGTCTTGGGGAACAAGTCAGGAAATGGGTCGGTTTCATACACTGGTCGGTCGGTCTCAATGGGTCGGATCGGTCTCATTTTGGGTTGGTCGGTCTCAATGGGTCGGGTCGGTCTCATTTTGGGTTGGTCAATCTGAGTCTTAGTCTTGGTGAGCAGGCTTATCGATCGTGCCGAGCTGGTAGGGTCGGTCATATTTGGAGCAACCGGGTTGGTCGGATTCCAAGAAGGATGGTTGGGTTAGTCGACCCTATATGGGATGGGTTGGTCGGTCCTGTTGTGACAGGGTCAGTCGGTCTGATGATGAATGGGCTGAAAGGTCATGATGGTTTGAGTCGGTTAATGATGGCTCAACCATTGATGTTGGATCTTATATTAATTGTTGTTCGGTTCAATGATGTAATGACTTCGACAAATATCAAGGCGGGAATGTACGAAGTGATGTAATGAGTTTGTTGATTGGTGTAAAGCAACGAATGAGAAGACGACTCAAGGGTGTTTTGAGTTCGTGGATAATAGATGCTCAAGGGGGACTGAGTTAGTAAATGGTCATCGGAGTTGATGGCTAGAGAATGCAAAGGCCGATAGATTATCGTTATCGTAAGTTCTAGCAGACTCAAAGCTGGGGTACTTTGGGCAATCATAAAGGACCTCGTACCTTGGACAGTCGTGAAGGGCCCAGTTGTCGAGATTTGAAAAGACAAACATACGAGTCATGATGGTGTATGGAGTTGTAGCTAGAACTGGGGTCACCATTAGCCCTTGTCATATGACAAGGTTGGTCGTCATACGATTAACGATGGTTTCAAAGCAGGATTGGCGGTGATAGCAAGAGTCAGTCATGGATGTTTAATTGTTTGGATGCTCTGTTTGTACCGTTTCATGTAGATTGTCCAACATCGAAGGAGATGTTCCTTGGGTGTTTGTTTGATATTTGGTTTTGGCCTCTGGGGCTTGTGCTTGAGGGATGTTGAATTCGATTAGGATGGTTTACATGAGATATATATAATCTGGATGTTATGAGTGCTTTATCATGATTGAATGAGTATTTTGGTTTCCGTGGATGAATGGTTGAATTGTTAGTGTAAGGGCTATCACTATCCGATGTGGGGAAGACGGGAGTGGTGTTCTTCTCTGGTGTTTTGGGTTGATTAGTATGTTTATCTATACATACTCATATACTTTATTGTTGAAGTTTGTTAGCTGTTTTATCGCTCACTAAGACTGTTGTCTGACTCAAGGTTTTATGTTTCCTCTTACCTTGGGTTGTTCATTTGGTTGTGGATGGGCAAACTAGGATGCAGGTGAGAGATGATTAGTGAGGACGATGGTCCTGTGCGAAGGCAAGTAGGAAGCTGGTGTATTATCTTTACTACTATCTAGTATTTCTATTTCCGCTGTTGGTTATTCTCTGAGTGCTGTAGTGAGGCAATTTTGTATAAACACTATTGTTGAAATCCAGGTGTATGGATATTACTTTCTAGTAGATATGAAAGTTTAGTGTTTCCTGCTTCACTATTAATACCTGTTGTATATGTTCTATTATATTTTATCCTTGCGTTGTGAGTTTTACGATAGGTTCTGCTTGTGTTTACCTACCTTGATGATCATCCATAGCTGCCTGACACACCTTTCAGCGCATTATTCCTCTTGTATGGTGTAGGGGTTGTGGGATGTAACAACCCGAATTCCGACAAACCGAATTTTTTTTCTTTAAAATTCTAATCCTTCGAAACTCGTGTTGGTTTCTATGGTATCCTGCAGAAAAGGCAGAGATATAAAATATGTCAGGGCTTAGAAAATATCTCACAGCGGAATGGATAAAATATAATATAATCAAAATATAGCCTTGCTCAAATTATAATACTGCCTAACCAGTATCCAAAGCTATCACATCTCTGCCACAAGTCTAACCTGCAAGTATGTGATGAGGAGGCAGTCAGAACACAGGTTCTAGTGGCTGGATTTGAACTATACATTTTGGGTAACCCTACAAATACCGTTCAATCACATGGTACCCCACTCGCACGGTCTTCGCCGTAACGCCACAGAAATATATGCAGTCCCTCATCCTATGCTGTAGTGACGTACAAACCTCTATATAACAACGCTATGTTCCGCAAAGAACCGCCATCGCCATGATACGTAAGCGTACGGACTGCCACCTTTGATCGAATCAGATCGCAGAGTATTCTCATTCTTTTACGTTGAAATTCACGAAAATAAACTAAAATATATTTAAAATAATTTTATAGATAAAATAGGATTTTTAACAATTTTTTAGTTTATTTTCAAGAATTTCGACGTATAACAATGAGAATTAAGCGATAAAGTAAAAACACATGATTGCCCTAGAGCCTACGATACACCACCCAGAGCAGTCATGCATGTATCTAGACTTTCCCACGTATGTATTGTCAACCGTACTCGATGCCTTAACCGCGCATAACCTATAATGTGCACCAAGTTCTGTGGCAGGGCTGTACAAGAAGCAGGTACTCGGTCGGGAGCTTTTCCATATCTGTACAGACCCACCTTTAAGAGCCTCAAAATATAGATATCCTTTAGGCCTGTTTTTCATGGAGGCTATGTGTAACACCCCACCTCCGCTAGGGTCACTCACAAAGGGAATGCACTAGCTTTGGTGGAGTATTATCTAGGTAAACATGCACAGAAATATTACAAGACAGAACATATAAAACAGCGGAAGAAAACATGATTTTATTACTTTATAAAAGTAGTAAGGTCTAAAGCCTTTTTCAACAAAGTGCCATTAAATTGCTTACATCGAAACCTGTCTTGCAATGATAAAGAAGCATAAAACCATAGTCATAAATTATTCCCCAAGTAAAACAGTAAAATAGCCATAGCCACGAAAAGTCCAAGCCATAGATGATGATCTTGAAGCAGAAAATCTGCACTAAGTAGCAACATTTCATCCCTGTAAACCTAGGGAGGGGGGCGGGGACGAAAGAAAACGAGGCGAAACAAACGGGGTCAGTCATAAAGGCTGGTAAGTCCTATCTACTTCCAGCATAAAAACAGGTAAAGGTAACATGACATGCGTAAACTGAGAGTAAACATAAGGATGATGACAAGATAGACAAGCTAAACCAAGGTAGCAGGATGAACTATTGTATCAAGATAAACTACGGTCACTATGAATCAAGTATAACATACTAAGGTTCTATCGAGTATAACATCCCAAGGTTCTATCGAGTATAACATCCCAAGGTTCCATCGAGTATATTTTCCCTGCACCTTTCGTACTAGTATCCCAACCCGTGTCATGTGTTAGCTACTAAATGTCCCTTGCCCAATGTCATGAAATGGTCCATGTCAACCTAATGTAGATTTTCCCAACTCGCATGTTTCTTCCCATGTATATGTTTAGTCCTTTGCCTAAATCCTATGAGCTTCCTCACGTAGTTCTATACTACTTCAACGTAGTTCCATTATCCTTGAAATCGTTTGGACTGTCACCCTTGATCTAGCTGTATTTTCTTATCATGAATTATCGCGTGTTCATCTAGGATTTACGCCACCTAGGACCACTAGGGATTATGCTACCTATTGGACATTTTCTAGATTCGATCAGGGTTTATGCCACCTAGGACCACTAGGGATTATGCTACCTATCGAACAACGCCCTTTTTCCACGTAACAATCTAATCGATCGGCTCCCTACAAGTCCTAACTCGTCGTGTGTCGGTGTCATACGGCCCAATCACGAATGTAGCTACTCTGTGCTAGGTCCACCCTAGGGTGTATCAAGCCCTAGGGTGTCAACCACTAACACCATTTCAAGCACGCACAGTGTACAACTACTGGTGCCCATGCCTGCTTTTTCAACTCCGGACTACGTGCACGACCGTAGTCCGCCTGAACCTACAATGGCGCACCAACTCAGCCGTCGTTCTGGTCGCTTACAATCAGCCCAGTAATCGTGCCCCACCCTAGCCTAGTCCCTAGGGTATCGTGATACATCCAAGAGGATTACTGCTGAAAAGGACCGGGTAACTAGGGTTTTCGTCCAGCAGGTTAAGTGTTGTCATCTAAATTCAAGACTTAACCCCTATCAGTCTAGTATGTCAAGTTGGTTAAGTGTGGTCATTCAAGTTCGTGACTTAACCCTTCTACATGCCATGTCAAGTTGGCTATGTGTTGTCATTCAAGTTCATGACTTAGCCCTACGAATCACGTGTCAAGTTGGTTAAGCGTATTCCAGCAGTTCATGACTTAACCCTATCCAAATCATCGTGTCAAACTGGTTAAGTATATTTAAGCTTAACCCCATCAAATTACCGTGTTAGATTGGTTAAGTATATTCAAGCGATTCATGACTTAACCCCATCAAGTTATCATGTTAGATTGGTTAAGTATATTCAAGTGATTCATGACTTGGCCCATCAAGTTATCATGTTAGATTGGTTAAGTATATTCAAGCGATTCATGACTTAACCCCATCAAGTTATCATGTTAGATTGGTTAAGTATATTCAAGCGATTCATGACTTAACCCCATCAAGATATCATGTTAGATTGGTTAAGTATATTCAAGCGATTCATGACTTAACCCCATCAAGTTACCATGTTAGATTGGTTAAGTATATGTTAACCTAACCCCATCCACTAGTCAAATTATAACGGTTAAGTGTTACCCTTGTGAGTTTACTTAATCTTACCATGCATCGCTCTATACTAGTCGGGTGTTATCGACCCATTCAGGTTATACTAACCCATCCTCTAATCGTGTTATATGGTTAAGTGTCATCAAGTAATCACGTCCGGTTTAACTTAACCTACCCATCCACGTCATATTGGTTGAGTGCCATTAGTCTAATCAAGTTACTTAACCCACCCGTCTGTGTCATGTTGGTTAAGTGTCATTAGTCTAATCAAGTTGCATAACCCACCCGTCTATGTCATATTGGTCAAGTGTCATTAGTCTAATCAAGTTACTTAACCCACCCGTCTATGTCATATTGGTTAAGTGTCATTAGTCTAATCAAGTTACTTAACCCACCCGTCTATGTCATATTGGTTAAGTGTCATTAGTCAAACTAACTTAACCTTATCATGTGGCATTAAGGAAATTAATGCACCCCAACCTCTCACATTAGACTTTGTTGTGGTTACTGGTTACGTCGGGCGGGTCCGGGCAGCTTTACACCACAACCTAGTCTAACCTCGGGTTTTGAGCGCGATATGACCAACTTCTCACATTGGGTCTTATTGTCTGTAGCTACTGGATTTGCCGGGCGGTTCCGGGCAGATTTATGCTACAAACTCAACCCAACCTCGAGTTGGCCACTTTCATGTTTTTCTACTTGTCATGTTCATGTCAAATTTAGGCTACGACAAAATCCACGTTTTCCACTTATGCCCATTGTCCCATTACTTAATTCATGTTAAGTTTCATAGCCCATCCCAAGTTTGCCTAAACTACCCAAGGCGTATTCCCAACGCAAGTGAAAGCGAGTCAACATAGTAGGAATAATATGACAACATACTGGCCACAAACATGTACGATAGCATAAAGGGATTGGCCTCAAACATGTATAATAGCATAAAGGGATTGTCCTCAAACATGTATAATAGCATAAATGGATGGCCTCAAACATGTATAATAGCATAAAGGGATTGGCCTCAAACATGTATAATAGCATAAAGGGATTGGCCTCAAACATGTATAATAGCATAACACTAGGTTCATCATCATAGGCATTTAAATAGCCATGAGGGGTTTAAGTTCTTTTACATGCATAAGCCTCAAGTCAAGTTCATATGAATGTTCCACAAGTCAAATTATTCTAAGGGTTCATGCCAACATTCTACAAGTCAAGATTCAATTTTTGCATGATAAACTAGGTCAAACACAACATGGGTGGCATGATTTAATCAATAAAGAATAGCCCAAAGTCATAGGTTCAAGAGAGGGGCAAGACTAGATTCACATAGACTAACATACTTAGGTTTCATCTCATTTTATTCCATGTCAACATTAGAACTACCGATTAAATCTAAAAGTAGCTAGAACTTACAAAGCGTGGCTAGAGATTTATGAGCAAGCATTTGTCGTATACCGGTGTTGAGATGATGCTCTACTTCCTTGATTTGATGTAGAAAGCTTGCTCCTTTGACTTGAATCAAGTTTGCATGCTTAGGCCTTTGAAGATGAAGATGGAGGCCATGATCAAGAGACATTTGGGCAGCACTTTGTTGTTAGGATGGTTTTTAGTGATTTAGGTTAGGTCTTAGGGTGTTTTTATAGAAGTAGGAGCTAGTTTAGGCCGTAGGATCAACCCTAGAATAGATCTGAGCCATCAAAAATCGTCACAGGCCAACAAAGCAGACCATAAGACCCTGCAGGTGCACACAGGCCGACCTAGCTCGACCAGGGAGGTCGACCCCCAGGTCGACACCCAGGTCGACTTGGCAGTCGACCTGGTCCCTGGGGGGTCGACTACCCAATCGACCTGGGGCTGGGCGGGAAATTTTCCCGCCCAGTCTGTTTGGGGCTAAATTCGAATTTCGAAAATCTGTTTTCGTTTTCTGATTTTTCGTGAAACTTCTAGAGGCCATATCTCAGTCATACGGACTCCGATTTACGAAATTTTGGACTCGTTTCCAACCAGAATTTCGAGACAAACGCAACGGCGCAACCCGTTTCTCTTGATTCTTATTTTAAAATTTAACTCTGCCTTGATTCTTGTCTTAACATGTTATTTAAAAATTCAGGTTGTTACATTCTCCCCTCCTTTAAGGATTTCGTCCCCGAAATCTCTAAGTTAGGAAGAACGTACCCTACCATCCATCATCCATCTACTCAAAACATCATCCACAAGAAACCATTGTCCTTAAAAGATTTCTAATGCCATATGAAAATATGCAGAAAGTGTGTGTATATGTTTCTTGTCTAATGCAAATGATCAGGCCTAATTGATCTTCTAAATGCAAAATATGTTTAGTGCCATGAATTCACATGTATGCAAATAGTCCTAGTCACATAAACATTATATGTGTGCACAAACATTCATCCATATGCAATATCCACATGCTAACACATTCAATTTCATCCATAAACAAGTATAAACACTCATGCATATGCAACATGAAAATGTGTCTGAGCCAATCTAGTGCCTAATGTGTGTTCATGCATCCACGAGCAACCACTTGTGACCACTTGCAACCATTTCGCAAACATCAATCATAACATGTTTCAAATACATGTTTGCATCCATAGGGTTCTACCTAAGGTCCTCAAGAAAGGATCGAGAGGATAAGAAAGATAAACTCCTTTTCGGATTACAAGAAATCCCTTTCTAAACCCAACTCATATCCTATAAAGCCCAAAAGGTTTAGTCAACCTAACGGACACCTTCAAACCCTGACATGTATTATTAACCGATGAGTCATACCCCCTATGGAGTTTGCAACAGAAATAAGATCGAGAATAGGACCGAGAGGATATGCATAAAAGATAGCATGCGGGTAGGCTCTACAGGAAAACAGGGATCAAGAATATACTCTTAAAAAAGAGATATGATGCACGTATCTTGTCTTCAATCTTCTAAGTCACATTTCCTTGAGCTTAATTCCATTGTGCTTTGACCATCTTTAACTTCATGATTTCGTGGCCTCTTAACTCCTATTTCCAAATATGAGCTGGAACTCACTTCATTGTCACCTCTCGTTCCACTTTTACTTATTCTCCCTATGGTATATTTGTCTCAACCATATCTGTGTACTCTTGGTTTTCATGCAAGCTCTCCAAAATTCACTAGTGAACTCTGGATCTCGTTTACTCACTATATGGCATTTTACGTAGAAGAACTATCTCTGGAAAACAAACAGATGCCAACCATGTTACCAAGTTTACTTACTGGAGTGATTTCCCTAACGCATGCACAAGCGGAATGAACCATCTGCCTTAGTGGCGAACTCTACTCGAAATGCATCAAGAGATTCTAGGTAACCAATCATGACAGAACCCTAAAGGTTACACAAGACTTCGAGGGTATTACCGAGGCAAGTCAAGAGCCTAACTACCCTCCTTTCAGAATCGAGAATGGCACCTCTACTGGATAACCACTCCATTCCTAGAATTCAACCCATAGCTTAAAAGTATAAGCATTATTCCCAAAAGTCATAAATGTCCTCAAATCCAAACAAGTCATGAATAAATGGGACGATCCCCCAACAGGATTTGAGACAAAACGGGACCCTCTATTGTGCTAGTACTAAGGTGCAGAGACTCAACTATCGAAGCAAGATTTAAAAAAAAGGATGCTATGTACAAAACAAAGTCCTGACGAGAAGATAGAAAGGAAAACCTTTAACAGAAACGTTACCATCCCTCTTAGGTGAGAGTATACAATTACCCTCTCGACGATCTTGTTCTTTGCCCATGTCCTTGTCCTATAGTACTTAACTACCTTCTTGTTCTGAGCCTCATTCGCCTTAACCTCTCCTATCCTTTCTTATATAACGCGGTAACGAGTCTCTTGAGAATTTCCTCCATCGCACGGAAAACATTTACGTAGCTAGAAAAGGATTAGTCACAGTTGAAACTACTGTGACTATAGGCGGAGGAAAGAAAGGAAAAGAGATTCGATCAAGGGAACACAGGATAGTGCTAATGGATTTTTTTTTTGGGGAATAGCCTTTTTCTTTAAAACTTTTCTTGGAAAATGCTTCTTTGAAAAATGGTTTTGAAAATAGTTTCAGAAGGTTTTAAAAACTTTTGCCCAGTCTGGTAACCTTCTGCTCTGATACCAAATGTAACACCCCCACCTCCGCTAGGGTCACTCACAAAAGGAATGCACTAGCTCTGGTGGAGTATTATCTAGGTAAACATGCACAGAAATATTACAAGACATAACATATAAAACAGCGGAAGAAAACATGATTTTATTACTTTATAAAAGTAGTAAGGTCTAAAACCTTTTTCATCAAAGTGCCATTAAATTGCTTACATCGAAACCTGTCTTGCAATGATAAAGAAGCATAAAACCATAGTCATAAATTATTCCCCAAGTAAAACAGTAAAATAGCCTTAGCCACGAAAAGTCCAAGACATAGATGATGATCTTGAAGCAGAAAATCCGCACTAAGTAGCAACATTTCCTCCCTGTAAACCTGGGGAGGGGAAACGGAAGAAAAAGAGGCGAAACAAAACGGGGTCAGTCATAAAGACTGGTAAGTCCTATCTACTTCCAGCTTAAAAACAGGTAAAGGTAACATGACATGCATAAACTGAGAGTAAACATAAGGATGATGACAAGATAGACAAGCTAAACCAAGGTAGCAGGATGAACTATTGTATCAAGATAAACTACGGTCACTATGAATCAAGTATAACATACTAAGGTTCTATCGAGTATAACATCCCAAGGTTCTATCGAGTATAACATCCCAAGGTTCTATCGAGTATATTTGCCCTGCACCTTTCGTACTAGTATCCCAACCCGTGTCATGTGTTAGCTACTAAATGTCCCTTGCCCAATGTCATGAAATGGTCCATGTCAACCTAATGTAGATTTTCCCAACTCGCATGTTTCTTCCCATGTATATGTTTAGTCCTTTGCCGTAAATCCTACGGGCTTCCTCACGTAGTTCTATATTACTTCAATGTAGTTCCATTATCCTTGAAATCGTTTGGACTGTCACCCTTGATCTAGCTGTATTTTCTTATCATGAATTATCGCGTGTTCATCTAGGATTTACGCCACCTAGGACCACTAGGGATTATGCTACCTATTGGACATTTTCTAGATTCGATCAGGGTTTATGCCACCTAGGACCACTAGGGATTATGCTACCTATCAAACAACGCCCTTTTTCCATGTAACGATCTAATCGATCGGCTCCCTACAAGTCCTAACTCGTCGTGTGTCGGTGTCATACGGCCAAATCACGAATGTAGCTACTCTGTGCTAGGTCCACCCTAGGGTGTATCAAGCCCTAGGGTATCAACCACTGACACCATTTCAAGCACGCACAGTGTACAACTACTGGTGCCCATGCCTGCTTTTTCAACTCCGGACTACATGCACGACCGTAGTCCGCCTGAACCTACAATGGCGCACAACCCAGCCGTCGTTCTGGTCGCTTAAAATCAGCCCAGTAATCGTGCCCCACCCTAGCCTAGTCCCTAGGGTATCGTGATACATCCAAGAGGGTTACTGCTGAAAAGGACCGCGTAACTAGGGTTTCCGTCCAGCAGGTTAAGTGTTGTCATCTAAATTCAAGACTTAACCCTTATCAGTCTAGTATGTCAAGTTGGTTAAGTGTGGTCATTCAAGTTCGTGACTTAACCCGTCTACATGTCATGTCAAGTTGGCTAAGTGTTGTCATTCAAGTTCATGACTTAGCCCTACGAATCACGTGTCAAGTTGGTTAAGCGTATTCCAGCGGTTCATGACTTAACCCTATCCAAATCATCGTGTCAAACTGGTTAAGTATATTTAAGCTTAACCCCATCAAATTACCGTGTTAGATTGGTTAAGTATATTCAAGCGATTCATGACTTAACCCCATCAAGTTATTGTAATAACCCGGAAAATGTGAACCAGTTTAAAATTTTTAAATTAGGTTATTAACAAGAAATTTGAATGATTAAAATAGCCTATTTCCATAAAATATAGAATTGTGTATAATATGGCCGTTTGAAATTTTGAATAGAAACTTAGTCTGACTGTACCGGGTGGAAAATATAACGTATTTTAACGAAACTGAAAATATTTAAATCTGTTTATCAATACCTTTCTAACGAATCTGAAAAATCAAAATTTCATAACGGAAATCAAAAGTTATGGCCAAATGAATTTTCAGAAAGGTCGCTATATAGTATATATAGCCCTCGAAAATTGAGATTTTGCATACGACCTCGGAATTCAACGAAACCACTTTTGTTGGGTCCGGGAAGTCAAACTATTGCTAAGTTTCAAATTTCGTAATTTTTGAAGCTAGTGTGTGAGCGGGGCAAAAGATAACGCGTTTGGTCAAATTCTGTTAAAATGGGTCGACCTAAAAATGGCCGTTTTTCAAACGAGCTCAGAATTCGACGAAACTGGTTTTGTTAGGACCGTATCGTCAAAACAAAGCTAGATTTATTTTTCTGGAATTTTTCGATTCAGTTTGTGGCCCTGGCAAATTGAAATGTACGTTTAAATTAAATATCGAATGTTTTATATTTTAAATTGAAAAATAACTGACTGTAACAGTCGAAATGGCCAACGAAACATATCCCATTGTGTCCGGAATGGGGGTATTTAGCTAGGGGCGACAGTCGTTGGGTTTAAAAAGGAGTCCGTCTGCAAAAACACTATTTAAAAATTTCCTATAAGTATCGGCCAATAGGAAATTTTCTTTATAAAAAAAAATTAAAAAAAACCTAAAACCCTAAAGCCGCCAGGCGAAAAGATCGGTCCCCGTTGCTCGCCGCTTTCTCCCCTTTTTCCGATCGCCAGAGGCCACTTCGCCGCCGACCACTGTTGAGGCTTTTGCTCGCCGTACTCCCCTCTCCACATCCGACCTAGCCTCACCCCCAACAGAGCCGCCGTCGACGAGTTCGAGCGCTTCAAAGTCGCCGCCTTCCTGAAGCCGCCGCCGCCTGGATTCGCCACCGCATCGTCTCAGAGAACCACCGATAGGAAGCTCTTTCCTCCCTCGACGACGACCAACAGTCCGATCATCCCCTAGGGCTACGGATCGAGAGAAAGATTCAAACCTAGATTTGAACAGGTTTTTAAATTAACGGCTTATTTAATTTAAAACTGTTTTAACACTTTAAAGCGTTGCAAAACTTTGAAAAATAATATCTTTTTCATTCTTCAATGAAATTCGATGAAACAGGAGACACCGTGACCGCAAGGAGGCTCTCTACATTCTAGAAGAAGCCGCGGATTTTTCTGACCTTCCTACGATTTTTAGCACCGCAAGAACCAATGTGAGGAATCTAAACTATTTGTGTGAATGAAATCGTGTTGTATAAATTATACAAGCGAAGTGTAAATTATATACGCATTGTATACCTCATGTACATGTGTTGTATAAGTTATATTAGCGATATATAAATTATACAAGCGTTGTTTGAAACATATATGCTTTGAATTGTGATGAAATGCAAGTGAATTATTATATTATATACATATATATATATATACTCCCCTCGTCCACAAACCATGGACGATATTTATTGCTTGTGTTTAACGTGATATTATATGGTATGACGAATGGTTGGAAATAATTGTTTGTGGTTGATATTGTGGTTGAAAAATACCTTTGTGGTTGAAAATACCCTCTTGTGGTTGAAACAAAATAGAATAGGATTGTGGAATTGAAAATAAAACATGCCGCCTGCGTGCGAACTAGATGCATGATCCCCATTGTCAAAAACCGCGAGGTTTTAAGGTAGAGCGAGGAGCCGTACTAGGGACGGTCCCGGTTTTAACTACCCTGCCGTTATGCTGCCGAAATTTTCTGAAATATTTATGTGTTAGAATAATTTTCCTTCATTGAAATTATTTACATATGCTATATCGAATATTCATGTGTTGAGTTGCAATTCATTCGTTGAGTTGAAATTCATGTGTTGAATATTATTTGAATTTAAACAAATGGCTTTAGCGATAAAAATCACATTTTTATATATATACAAACGATATCGAATATTCATGTGTTGAGTTGCAATTCATTCGTTGAGTTGAAATTCATGTGTTGAATATTATTTGAATTTAAACAAATGGCTTTAGCGATAAAAATCACATTTTTATATATATACAAACGATATCGAATATTCATGTGTTGAGTTTGCAATTCATTCGTTGAGTTGAAATTCATGTGTTGAATATTATTTGAATTTAAACAAATGGCTTTAGCGATAAAAATCACATTTTTATATATATACAAACGATATCGAATATTCATGTGTTGAGTTGCAATTCATTCGTTGAGTTGAAATTCATGTGTTGAATATTATTTGAATTTAAACAAATGGCTTTAGCGATAAAAATCACATTTTTATATATATACAAACGATATCGAATATTCATGTGTTGAGTTGCAATTCATTCGTTGAGTTGAAATTCATGTGTTGAATATTATTTGAATTTAAACAAATGGCTTTAGCAATAAAAATCACATTTTTATATATATACGAACTATATAGAATATTCATGTGTTGAATTCCAATTCATTCGTTGAGTTGAAGTTCATGTGTTGAATGTTATCGTCTTTTAAAAATAAAATGAATCGACATTGAAAACTATATTTTTATGATAAATATGAAGTGTTAAAAATACACATGTGTCGAATAAATATTTATAATGATAAAAATATTCTTTTTATCAAGTATATGAAGTGTTAAAAATACACATGTGTAGAATAAATATTTTGATGATAAAAATATTCCTTTTATCATGTATACGCTTAGTTAAAAATACACATGTGTCGAATAAATATTTTTGATGATAAAAATATTCCTTTTATCATGTATACGCTTAGTTAAAAATACACACGTGTTAAAATAAATAATAGTTTGCTAGGAATATTATTTTTAGCTTGTTCTGCATATATATACATGTGTTGAACAGGAAAAATGGATTAGCTGTTGAGTAAAGAAATTATTTGCGTGCCCGACAAATAGGTAAACCTTGATGAGTTGGCTGCGCAATTTTATTTATATATCAACTCCTGTGAATGCCATTGGATGCGGAGTGCTGGTTTTTCTGTGTGAAATAATAAATAACGCCATAGGATAGTAACAATTAAATTTGAACTACACTACATGGCATACTTCTTGACGATAGGCATACTTCATCATATTCCACATAAGCAATTGGAGCTTGTGTGACGAGGTGGAAGATTTACCATATAAGCAAGAGGCTTGTATGGCGATGACTATGTACTACAGGTTGAACTAATGACTGATATGGACTATATAAATTATAACGATAAAAGGCCAGATTAATAAAAACCCCACATGGGTCTAGAGTTGACAATAATCACGTCGCTCTAGTTATTAGATACGGCACATGGACTATTTCTTTCCACACGGAAACGGGGTGACGGGAATTTATTCTCTGGAGTGATTATCAGTACATGCTCCCCCGTAAACACCAGAATATATCACTAAAAATATGTGAATGCTTTTTAGGATTTATTGGGTACCTAATACGGCCCAATAAATTTCCAAACCCCTCCCCGTACAAAGGAGGTTATGGTAAAAAAATTCGAAATATTAAGGCGTTAGTGAAATATTTGAAGTGAAAACGAAGTTGAAAATATAAAATAAACCATAGTTGAAACTATAGATTGAACTATATTTATATGTATAAATATAAATATAATTAAAAGGAATAGAGGCCGTGCAGTTCGCGTTTCGGAATCGTAATTTGAAACGATTAGTATGAGAAATCCGACCATCGGATTTTCCCGAAACCGCAACCGCTGGGTTCGCCTTGGAAATATCTCTCCGACGGCACCAACCTTGTGAAAATCCAACGGTTGGATTGTTCGGAATGTTTAATTTAAATCTAAAGAAAAACAGCGCCAGAATCGTTTATATTTATATATAAATATAATTAAATTAAATCGAATAACGACGCTGCAGTTCGAATTTTGAAACCGTAACTTCAAACGACTAGTGTGAAAGATCCGACCGTCGGATTCTCACGAAATTGGAACTGTTGGGTTCGCTTTGGGAATATCTTCCCACTGATATAGACTTTGTAGAAATCCAACGGTTAGATTTTCCGATATGTGTAAAACAAATTAAGGGAAAAACAGCGCCAGTGACGCGAAACGACCTGAAACGTCGTTTAATTGAATATGGCCATTTTTGAACAAATAAAAATGGCGAAAAATCGTTATAAAATATTATAAGCAACATAGGTTGCAAATAGACCAAGTGGGCTTGAATTGTTTGATATTTGATGGTTGTATGTGTATGACATGAAAATAACATTAAATAACTGAAAGATGGATGTCGAATAATATAACCATATAAAGAATCGATTTAAATTCTAATGACATGAATTATTTGAAAAGGCCGAGCTAACCCTCATTTCAAATAATTCATCGAGCGATTCGAATTGGAAAATGCAAAGACGATTCAAGTCCGACGATCTTCGTATCGGTTGGATGGGCGCTACTGAAGTTCCTAACCGGAGTAGCTACCGGAAAGGGACGGAAGTAGTAGCCGTCTGAACGTATATGTTGATTGGACGGATATACGAGGAATTTGACGCCTCCGGTTTCGTTCAGACCCAGGACGGACTTGTAAATGGACTGTGTGTCTGACATTGGATTTTGTTCTATACTGATTGATCTCTGTTAAATATATATCTGTTTGGCGGCGGAGAATTTATTCTCTTGCTTAACGCCCTTCTCTGAGACGTACGAGCTTAGAGGTTATATATAGATGGAAATCAATCGTATGGAGTGGACTGCCTATGTGGCATGCTAAGATGCTGTGATCAAGGCTTCTGTTGAAAAGCAAAGTCTTGTGGGTGATGATTAAAGCAAGGCCTACGTGGCCTAGCTTTGTGTACTTCGTAGATTCGCGAACCTCACACCCCGGTATGAGTTAAAAACGGGATACGGACTGCAGGGAGAGCACGACGTTTCTTTCTAGCTATGGTGGTGTCAGTGACTTACCAGCCCTGACATATATATCTACTTTTCACCTTTGTGGTTGTTGGAATGCGAGGCGCCTCGATTATAGGTCTGTAAGGACCAGGAAACGCGTGTTCAGGCATAATTAATCCTCTAACGTAAGTGAGGACCGGCCCTGAAGATCCAGGATACCCAGTGTGCGTAGTCCTGAGGCATTTGCTAGAGTGTCTCGAAGCGGAGAGGAGCTTGCCCCTTGCCTCGACTCATGACGGAAATCCAATTTCCAATACGAAATAACGGACTTGATTGTAGAACTAGTATGGCGACATAGTGGTATGGGGCACTTATGCCGTCTATGATTGATATTTATGATGCTATTCGTTTTTGAATCATATATGCACTAGTAATAATATCAAATGATTTTGCTTTATACGTATCAAGCATATTTGGCTATTATAAGGTAAAACTCTATCCTCCGGCTTGCGTTGCATTGTGTGATGGGACCTGAGTCTTATAATGGCTTCATTCTTTCTAAAAGCATTGCGATTGTTTTAAAAGAATTTACTTTATTTTAAATGCACTAGCAATCACTGGAGTAAACCCGTTCCGCGAAAGTGGCGTGGTCCTATGATTAGCTATTACTGTTGTCTAACTGTTAAATAGATTTCTCATACCAGTCCCCATGACTGACTCGTTGTTTGTTTCACTTTGCAAACGCGGGTGCCCTTATTTTCACACGGGCAGCCTAGTACACAGGTGACAGGTGGTTTTTGGTTCTGCACAGCTGCTTAGCGTGCACTTTTGGCTCATGGCGAGGCTGACTTCATAGAGATGACTTAGATATTTTCCGCCATTATTGTGTTTATATTATGATTCCGCCACTGGTGATGCAGACTGATTTACTTTCCGTATTTCTCACTATATGTATATGTATTCCGCCTCCGGCGATGTAGACTGATACTCTTATTATGTCACTGCATGTATGTATTCCGCCTCTGGCGATGATGACTGATCACTCCCCTTTCTTTTTACTAAGTATATCCCACGTTATGCTATTCTGATATTCCTACATGTTGTGATTCCGCTGTCATATCAATGTAAAATTATTTTATTTATTGTTTCTGCTATTATCTGTACTCTGCTATGATGATTAATGTGTTATTTCCCAATGATTATCCTTAATACCGCGCTTTGGATTTTGGGATCGTCACAGTTGGTATCAGAGCTTTGGTTAACCTTAGCTCCGGGATCTAACACATTAAACACCTCGTCAGAATAGAATCAGTAGTGTTCTAATGCGAGTAGCTCATTAGAGATAGGATTAGCAATGTCCTAAAATGAGCTAAGCAGATTAGCAAAACAATTTGATCAGTACATCATCATTATCTTTCCTTGTGTTTCCTTGCTTTATCATTTATGAAAATTATCAAATCTGTGAGCTTGACTCTTTTCTTGCTTATACAGTACTCTTAGATGGCTACACGAGCAGCAGCAGCTAGAGGAGGCCGTGGAGGCCGAGGAGTTGCAGCAGGAGGACGGGGGAATATCCCCGTAGCTGTGGAAATCCCTATTATTCAGCCACCAGCACCAGAAGACTTTGAGTTAGATAAAGTGGCAAAGAGGTACAGAAATCTTGGAGGGAAACCTTTTACTGGCACTGGCACAGTGACCGAAGCTATCGCTTGGCTGAAAACCTGTGAGAAAATCTTCGAAGGTATGGGCATGGGAACTAACAACAAAGCCCGACTTGGCATTTGGCTCCTTCAGGAAGAGGCAGAGCTGTGGTGGGATGCCATTACTTCTGGGGATGCAGCTGGTACTATCCGGACTTGGGAGCAGTTCAAGACTTTATTCAATGAGAAGTTTGTACCGGAACAAGCTCTAGAAAGGATGCGGGAGCAATTTGCTAATCTCCAGCAGGGAGACCTCTCTATTCAAGACTATCTGAACAAGTTCACTCAGCTATCGCGCTATGCTCCAGAGCTGGTTTTGACCGACAAAGCGAAGAATAAGAGATTCATTTTTGGGCTGAAGCGCAAATACCATGATAGAGCTATGAGCAACATCAAACTCTCTTTTACAGAACTCGTAGAGATGGCTTGCAACTACGAGGACATGGATGAGAGGCATGCTAGCCAAGACCGCGCTAAAAGCCAAGCAGGTAATAAGCGCAAGGCTTCAACGGACCAACCAGAATCTAGCATCACCGCGACCGCTACTCAAAAACCCGCAAAGATCCCGAAAGGAAACTGCTACAATTGCGGGAAGCCCGGTCATTTCTCTAATATATGCAAAGCCCCAAAGAAGCCAAGGGCCAGTGACTCAGCTGAATGCTACAACTGCCACAAGAAGGGGCACTATAGCAAGAATTGTCCTTTGAAGAAGAGCGCACAAGTGGCCCATGTTTATGACGGGAATACCCCGCCAGCTATCACCGATGGATCAGGTAAACCCGATGTCTTGGGAGGTACCCTTACTATCAAAAATATTCCTGTTTCTGTACTTTTTGACACTGGTGCGTCACGTAGCTTCATTTCTGGTAAAATTGTACACAAGTTAAAATTGAAACAAAGAATTCTAAAGGAACCGATTAAAGTTCAAAACCCGATAGGAGGTTCTATTAATCTCAGTTTATACTGCAGAGGGCCTATCTCTTATTCATGTTACAAGTTTCCCATCCACTTAATTGTCATGGATTTATCAGAATTCGATGTTATTCTCGGTCTGGAATGGTTAACAAAATATAAGGCCGAAGTTAGATGTGCCGAAAGAATCGTGAAAGTTGAAACAAAATCGGGGCATATCACTATACCATGTCTTAGTGCAGAAATAAATAGAACAGAATTCTGGGCTTCTTTAGAAATTACTCCCCCTTCAATAGAAAAGATACCGGTCGTGAAAAATTATGCGTATGTGTTTGAAGAAGTAGAAAACTTACCACCGCAAAGAGAAATTGAATTTAGAATTGATCTAATTCCGAATGCCCGACCAGTAGTACATCCAATAAGAAGAATGGCCCCAAAAGAAAAAGAAGAGCTGAGTAGCCAAACCCGAGAATTACTTTGGAAAGGTCTAATCAGACCAAGCTTTTCCGCGTGGGGAGCCGCAGTAGTATTTGTCCCTAAATCAGACGGTACTCTAAGACTTTGCGTTGATTACCGGGATCTCAACAAACAAACACTGAAGAACAAATATCCTTTGCCCCGAATAGACGATCTATTACATCAATTAAATGGAGCAACCGTATTCTCCAGAATGGACCTAGCTACAGGTTTCCACCAATTGCGTATAGCCGAAGACTGTGTTCCTTTGACAGCCTTCAGGGGTCCCGATTTATTCTACGAATGGTTAGTAATGCCGTTCGGTTTGTGCAACGCTCCGGCATACTTCGTTGATCTTATGAACAGAGTGTTCCGTGGTGTGTTGAATAAATTTGTTCTAGTCTTCATCGATGACATTCTAATCTACTCTAAGTCAGAAGAAGAGCATGCTAAACATTTAGAACAAGTGTTGAAAATTCTAAGAAGAAATGTCTTGAAAGCTAAATTTTCTAAGTGTGTCTTCTGGCAGAATGAAGTTAAATTCCTTGGCCACGTCGTATCAAGAGAAGGAATTGCTGTAGACCCAAGCAAAATAACAGCGATTCAAAACTGGAAACAACCTACCACGCCCACAGAAGTTCGAAGTTTCCTTGGATTAGCTAGTTACTATCGGAAATTCGTTCGGGATTTTTCAAAGATATCAGGAGTACTGACAAAGCTTACAAAGAAGCATGAGAAATTCAAATGGACTCCCGAATGTGAAGAAGCTTTCCAGGAGCTGAAACTGAAGTTGACAACCGCTCCGGTATTGACAATAATAGAGGGTAACCAAGACTTGACAGTATGGACAGATGCTTCTATTAGAGGGCTAGGAGCAGTGTTAATGCAAAAAGGCCAAGTGATCGCATATGCCAGTCGTCAACTAAAGCCGCATGAAAGAAACTATGCTACTCATGATCTTGAGTTATTAGCCATCGTGTTTGCTTTAAGAATATGAAGGCATTATTTATTAGGCGAGAAATTCGAACTATATACCGATCATCAATCCTTGAAATATCTGTTCACCCAGAAAGATTTAAACCTGAGGCAACAGCGTTGGTTAGAATTCCTTGCGGCATACGATTTTGAAATTCTATACACTCCAGGGAAAGCCAATGTTGTAGCAGATGCGCTCAGCAGAAAGAATGAAATCATCGCCAGTTTTGTCATCACGTCTTCATTAATAGACAGAATCTCGACCCTTCAAAAGGAGGATAATTTTGTAAAGGTAATGATAAAAAGGACCAATGAAGGCATAGACTCCAGCTTCCAAGTGGATAGTGAGGGGGTTTTGAGATTAAAGGGAAGAATTTGTGTTCCCGACATCTCCGAGCTAAAAAGAGAAGTGCTTGATGAATGCCACAAATCCAAATTAAGCATCCATCCCGGTGTGAGCAAAATGTACAACGATATCAAACGCACCTTCTGGTGGAAGGCGATGAAAAGAGATATCTCATTATATGTTAGCAGATGCCCCACTTGTCAGCTAGTTAAGAGTGATCAGCAGAAATTGGCTGGATTATTACAACCATTAGAAATTCCAGGATGGAAGTGGGAACAAATCTCGATGGATTTTATCGATGGCCTTCCTCGAACTAAGAAAGGAAACGACAGTATATGGGTAATCGTAGATCGCTTCACGAAGACTGCCCATTTTATCCCTGTCCGATCCAACAGAACGGCTCAAGGTTTAGCACAGATTTACTTCAAAGAAATTGTTAAACTTCATGGAGTACCGCTCAATATAGTCAGCGATAGAGATCCCCTGTTCACTAGCAAATTCTGGGAAGCATTCCAAGAAGAATTGGGGACCAAATTAAATCTAAGCACCGCTTATCAGCCTCAGACAGACGGCCAAACTGAGCGGGTGAATAGAATTTTAGAAGATTTGCTGCGGGCTTGCGTTATTGATTTTGGAGGCTCATGGGAAGATCATTTACATTTAGCAGAATTCTCTTACAACAATAGCTATCAAGCAAGTTTGGGAATGTCCCCATTTGAAGCACTATACGGTAGACCGTGCAGATCTCCCGCATGTTGGGTAGAACCTGGCAACAGACTTGTGTTAGGGCCCGATATGATTCAAGAAGCATCGGATAAAGTCGATTTCATTAAGAAGCGATTAAAAACCGCACAGAGCCGACAGAAAAGCTATGCTGATGCGAGAAGAAGGGATATATCGTTTGCCGTTGGCGATTATGTTTATTTAAGAGTTTCTCCAATGCGAGGGGTAATCAGATTTGGCAAGACTGGGAAGTTGGCACCGAGATTTATTGGTCCCTTTCCTATACTTGAATGGATTGGAACTCTTGCATATAGGGTATCATTACCTAATTGGTTGCCCGGTATACATGATGTGTTCCACGTATCTCAACTCAGAAAACATGTTCATGATCCCGACCTTATTGTGGAAGAGGCAGCACAGCATGATATTGACATAACTCCAGGATTAGCACTCAAGAGAGATCCATTAAAGATAGTTGGCAAAGAAACCAGAGAGCTAAGGAGGAAAAAGATCCATTTAGTCAAGGTGCAGTGGAGTAGTGATCCTAGAGACTGTACTTGGGAAACTGAGGAAAGCATTAAACAAGCCTATCCCAAATGCAGAGTGGACATCTCTGACTAACTCCGGTGCAAGGTACCTTTACAATACTTTGCATTTACATTTTATTTCCTGCTTAACTGTTATTTCCTTTTCGAGGACGAAAAGTTTTAAGTGGGGGAGATTGTAATAACCCGGAAAATGTGAACCAGTTTAAAATTTTTAAATTAGGTTATTAACAAGAAATTTGAATGATTAAAATAGCCTATTTCCATAAAATATAGAATTGTGTATAATACGGCCGTTTGAAATTTTGAATAGAAACTTAGTCTGACTGTACCGGGTGGAAAATATAACGGATTTTAACGAAACTGAAAATATTAAAATTTGTTCATCAATACCTTTCTAACGAATCTGAAAAATCGAAATTTCATAACGGAAATCAAAAGTTATGGCCAAATGAATTTTCAGAAAGGTCGCTATATAGTATATATAGCCCTCGAAAATTGAGATTTTGCATACGACCTCGGAATTCGACGAAACCACTTTTGTTGGGTCCGGGAAGTCAAACTATTGCTAAGTTTCAAATTTCGTAATTTTTGAAGCTAGTGTGTGAGCGGGGCAAAAGATAACGTGTTTGGTCAAATTTTGTTAAAATGGGTCGACCTAAAAATGGCCGTTTTTCAAACGAGCTCAGAATTCGACGAAACTGGTTTTGTTAGGACCGTATCGTCAAAACAAAGCTAGATTTATTTTTCTGGAATTTTTCGATTCAGTTTGTGGCCCTGGCAAATTGAAATGTACGTTTAAATTAAATATCGAATGTTTTATATTTTAAATTGAAAAATAACTGACTGTAACAGTCGAAATGGCCAACGAAACATATCCCATTGTGTCCGGAATGGGGGTATTTAGCTAGGGGCGACAGTCGTTGGGTTTAAAAAGGAGTCCGTCTGCAAAAACACTATTTAAAAATTTCCTATAAGTATCGGCCAATAGGAAATTTTCTTTATAAAAAAAAATTAAAAAAAACCTAAAACCCTAAAGCCGCCAGGCGAAAAGAACGGTCCGCGTTGCTCGCCGCTTTCTCCCCTTTTTCCGATCGCCAGAGGCCACTTCGCCGCCGACCACTGTTGAGGCTTTTGCTCGCCGTACTCCCCTCTCCACATCCGACCTAGCCTCACCCCCAACAGAGCCGCCGTCGACGAGTTCGAGCGCTTCAAAGTCGCCGCCTTCCTGGAGCCGCCGCCGCCTGGATTCGCCACCGCATCGTCTCAGACAACCACCGATAGGAAGCTCTTTCCTCCCTCGATGACGACCAACAGTCCGATCATCCCCTAGGGCTACGGATCGAGAGAAAGATTCAAACCTAGATTTGAACAGGTTTTTAAATTAACGGCTTATTTAATTTAAAACTGTTTTAACACTTTAAAGCGTTGCAAAACTTTGAAAAATAATATCTTTTTCGTTCTTCAACGAAATTCGATGAAACAGGAGACACCGTGACCGCAAGGAGGCTCTCTACATTCTAGAAGAAGCCGCGGATTTTTCTGACCTTCCTACGATTTTTAGCACCGCAAGAACCAATGTGAGGAATCTAAACTATTTGTGTGAATGAAATCGCGTTGTATAAATTATATAAGCGAAGTTTAAATTATATACGCATTGTATACCTCATGTACATGTGTTGTATAAGTTATATTAGCGATGTATAAAGTATACAAGCGTTGTTTGAAACATATATGCTTTGAATTGTGATGAAATGCAAGTGAATTATTATATTATATACATATATATATATATATATATATATATACTCCCCTCGTCCACAAACCATGGACGATATTTATTGTTTGTGTTTAACGTGATATTATATGGTATGACGAATGGTTGGAAATAATTGTTTGTGGTTGATATTGTGGTTGAAAAATACCTTTGTGGTTGAAAATACCCTCTTGTGGTTGAAACAAAATAGAATAGGATTGTGGAATTGAAAATAAAACATGCCGCCTGCGTGCGAACTAGATGCATGATCCCCATTGTCAAAAACCGCGAGGTTTTAAGGTAGAGCGAGGAGCCGTACTAGGGACGGTCCCGGTTTTAACTACCCTGCCGTTATGCTGCCGAAATTTTCTGAAATATTTATGTGTTAGAATAATTTTCCTTTATTGAAATTATTTACATATGCTATATCGAATATTCATGTGTTGAGTTACAATTCATTCGTTGAGTTGAAATTCATGTGTTGAATATTATTTGAATTTAAACAAATGGCTTTAGCGATAAAAATCACATTTTTATATATATACAAACGATATCGAATATTCATGTGTTGAGTTGCAATTCATTCGTTGAGTTGAAATTCATGTGTTGAATATTATTTGAATTTAAACAAATGGCTTTAGCGATAAAAATCACATTTTTATATATATACAAACGATATCGAATATTCATGTGTTGAGTTGCAATTCATTCGTTGAGTTGAAATTCATGTGTTGAATATTATTTGAATTTAAACAAATGGCTTTAGCGATAAAAATCACATTTTTATATATATACAAACGATATCGAATATTCATGTGTTGAGTTGCAATTCATTCGTTGAGTTGAAATTCATGTGTTGAATATTATTTGAATTTAAACAAATGGCTTTAGCGATAAAAATAACATTTTTATATATATACAAACGATATCGAATATTCATGTGTTGAGTTGCAATTCATTCGTTGAGTTGAAATTCATGTGTTGAATATTATTTGAATTTAAACAAATGGCTTTAGCAATAAAAATCACATTTTTATATATATACGAACTATATAGAATATTCATGTGTTGAATTCCAATTCATTCGTTGAGTTGAAGTTCATGTGTTGAATGTTATCGTCTTTTAAAAATAAAATGAATCGACATTGAAAACTATATTTTTATGATAAATATGAAGTGTTAAAAATACACATGTGTCGAATAAATATTTATAATGATAAAAATATTCTTTTTATCAAGTATATGAAGTGTTAAAAATACACATGTGTAGAATAAATATTTTTGATGATAAAAATATTCCTTTTATCATGTATACGCTTAGTTAAAAATACACATGTGTCGAATAAATATTTTTGATGATAAAAATATTCCTTTTATCATGTATACGCTTAGTTAAAAATACACAAGTGTTAAAATAAATAATAGTTTGCTAGGAATATTATTTTTAGCTTGTTCTGCATATATATACATGTGTTGAACAGGAAAAATGGATTAGCTGTTGAGTAAAGAAATTATTTGCGTGCCCGACAAATAGGTAAACCTTGATGAGTTGGCTGCGCAATTTTATTTATATATCAACTCCTGTGAATGCCATTGGATGCGGAGTGCTGGTTTTTCTGTGTGAAATAATAAATAACGCCATAGGATAGTAACAATTAAATTTGAACTACACTACATGGCATACTTCTTGACGATAGGCATACTTCATCATATTCCACATAAGCAATTGGAGCTTGTGTGACGAGGCGGAAGATTTACCATATAAGCAAGAGGCTTGTATGGCGATGACTATGTACTACAGGTTGAACTGATGACTGATATGGACTATATAAATTATAACGATAAAAGGCCAGATTAATAAAAACCCCACACGGGTCTAGAGTTGACAATAATCACGTCGCTCTAGTTATTAGATACAGCACATGGACTATTTCTTTCCACACGGAAACGGGGTGACGGGAATTTATTCTCTGGAGTGATTATCAGTACATGCTCTCCCGTAAACACCAGAATATATCACTAAAAATATGTGAATGCTTTTTAGGATTTATTGGGTACCTAATACGGCCCAATAAATTTCCAAACCCCTCCCCGTACAAAGGAGGTTATGGCGAAATTTTTCGAAATATTAAGGCGTTAGTGAAATATTTGAAGTGAAAACGAAGTTGAAAATATAAAATAAACTATAGTTGAAACTATAGATTGAACTATATTTATATGTATAAATATAAATATAATTAAAAGGAATAGAGGCCGTGCAGTTCGTGTTTCGGAATCGTAATTTGAAACGGTTAGTACGAGAAATCTGACCATCGGATTTTCCCGAAACCGCAACCGCTGGGTTCGCCTTGGAAATATCTCTCCAACGGCACCAAACTTGTGAAAATCCAACGGTTGGATTGTCCGGAATGTTTAATTCAAATCTAAAGAAAAACAGCGCCAGAATCGTTTATATTTATATATAAATATAAATATAATTAAATTAAATCGAATAACGACGCTGCAGTTCGAATTTTGAAACCGTAACTTCAAACGACTAGTCTGAAAGATCCGACCGTCGGATTCTCACGAAACTGGAATTGTTGGGTTCGCTTTGGGAATATCTTCCCACTGATATAGACTTTGTAGAAATCCAACGGTTAGATTTTCCGATATGTGTAAAACAAATTAAGGGAAAAACAGCGCCAGTGACGCGAAACGACCTGAAACGTCGTTTAATTGAATATGGCCATTTTTGAACAAATAAAAATGGCGAAAAATCGTTATAAAATATTTTAAGCAACATAGGTTGCAAATAGACCAAGTGGGCTTGAATTGTTTGATATTTGATGGTTGCATGTGTATGACATGAAAATAACATTAAATAACTGAAAGATGGATGTCGAATAATATAACCATATAAAGAATCGATTTAAATTCTAATGACGTGAATTATTTGAAAAGGCCGAGCTAACCCTCATTTCAAATAATTCATCGAGCGATTCGAATTGGAAAATGCAAAGACGATTCAAGACCGACGATCTTCGTATCGGTTGGATGGGCGCTACTGAGGTTCCTAACCGGAGTAGCTACCGGAAAGGGACGGAAGTAGTAGCCGTCTGAACGTATATGTTGATTGGACGGATATACGAGGAATTTGACGCCTCCGGTTTCGTTCAGACCCAGGACGGACTTGTAAATGGACTGTGTGTCTGACATTGGATTTTGTTCTATACTGATTGATCTCTGTTAAATATATATCTGTTTGGCGGCGGAGAATTTATTCTCTTGCTTAACGCCCTTCTCTGAGACGTACGAGCTTAGAGGTTATATATCGATGGAAATCAATCGTATGGAGTGGACTGCCTATGTGGCATGCTAAGATGCTGTGATCAAGGCTTCTGTTGAAAAGCAAAGTCTTGTGGGTGATGATCAAAGCAAGGCCTACGTGGCCTAGCTTTGTGTACTTCGTAGATTCGCGAACCTCACACCCCGGTATGAGTTAGAAACGGGATACGGACTGCAGGGAGAGCACGACGTTTCTTTCTAGCTATGGTGGTGTCAGTGACTTACCAGCCCTGACATATATATCTACTTTTCACCTTTGTGGTTGTTGGAATGCGAGGCGCCTCGATTATAGGTCTGTAAGGACCGGGAAACGCGTGTTCAGGCATAATTAATCCTCTAACGTATGTGAGGACCGGCCCTGAAGATCCAGGATACCCAGTGTGCATAGTCATGAGGCATTTGCTAGAGTGTCTCGAAGCGGAGAGGAGCTTGCCCCTTGCCTCGACTCATGACGGAAATCCAATTTCCAATACGAAATAACGGACTTGATTGTAGAACTAGTATGGCGACATAGTGGTATGGGGCACTTATGCCGTCTATGATTGATATTTATGATGCTATTCGTTTTTGAAACATATATGCACTAGTAATAATATCAAATGATTTTGCTTTATACGTATCAAGCATATTTGGCTATTATAAGGTAAAACTCTATCCTCCGGCTTGCGTTGCATTGTGTGATGGGACCTGAGTCTTATAATGGCTTCATTCTTTCTAAAAGCATTGCGATTGTTTTAAAAGAATTTACTTTATTTTAAATGCACTAGCAATCACTGGAGTAAACCCGTTCCGCGAAAGTGGCGTGGTCCTATGATTAGCTATTACTATTGTCTAACTGTTAAATAGATTCCTCATACCAGTCCCCATGACTGACTCGTTGTTTGTTTCACTTTGCAAACGCGGGTGCCCTTATTTTCACACGGGCAGCCTAGTACACAGGTGACAGGTGGTTTTTGGTTCCGCACAGCTGCTTAGCGTGCACTTTTGGCTCATGGCGAGCTGACTTCATAGAGATGACTTAGATATTTTCCGCCATTATTGTGTTTATATTATGATTCCGCCACTGGCGATGCAGACTGATTTACTTTCCGTATTTCTCACTATATGTATATGTATTCCGCCTCCGGCGATGTAGACTGATACTCTTATTATGTCACTACATGTATGTATTCCGCCTCTGGCGATGATGACTGATCACTCCCCTTTATTTTTACTAAGTATATCCCACGTTATGCTATTCTGATATTCCTACATGTTGTGATTCCGCTGTCATATCAATGTAAAATTATTTTATTTATTGTTTCTGCTATTATCTGTACTCTGCTATGATGATTAATGTGTTATTTCCCAATGATTATCCTTAATACCGCCCCTCGGATTTTGGGATCGTCACAGTTATCATGTTAGATTGGTTAAGTATATTCAAGCGATTCATGACTTAACCTCATCAAGTTATCATGTTAGATTGGTTAAGTATATTCAAGCGATTCATGACTTAACCCCATCAAGTTATCATGTTAGATTGGTTAAGTATATTCAAGCGATTCATGACTTAACCCCATCAAGTTATCATGTTAGATTGGTTAGGTATATACAAGCGATTCATGACTTAACCCCATCAAGTTACCATGTTAGATTGGTTAAGTATATGTTAACCTAACCCCATCCACTAGTCAAATTATAACGGTTAAGTGTTACCCTTGTGAGTTTACTTAACCTTACCATGCATCGCGCTATACTAGTCGGGTGTTATCGACCCATTTTGGTTAAACTAACCCATCCTCTAATCGTGTTATATGGTTAAGTGTCATCAAGTAATCAAGTCCGGTTTTACTTAACCCACACATCCACGTCATATTGGTTGAGTGCCATTAGTCTAATCAAGTTACTTAACCCACCTATCTGTGTCATGTTGGTTAAGTGTCATTAGTCTAATCAAGTTGCTTAACCCACCCGTCTATGTCATATTGGTCAAGTGTCATTAGTCTAATCAAGTTACTTAACCCACCCGTCTATGTCATATTGGTTAAGTGTCATTAGTCTAATTAAGTTACTTAACCCACCCGTCTATGTCATATTGGTTAAGTGTCATTAGTCAAACTAACTTAACCTTATCATGTGGCATTAAGGAAATTAATGCACCCCAACCTCTCACATTAGACTTTGTTGTGGTTACTGGTTACGCCGGGCGGGTCCGGGCAGCTTTACACGACAACCTAGTCTAACCTTGGGTTTTGAGCGCGATATGACCAACTTATCACATTGGGTCTTATTGTCTGTAGCTACTGGATTTGCCGGGCGGTTCCGGGCAGATTTATGCTACAAACTCAACCCAACCTCGAGTTGGCCACTTTCATGTTTTTCTACTTGTCATATTCATGTCAAATTTAGGCTACGACAAAGTCCACGTTTTCCACTTATGCCCATTGTCCCATTACTTAATTCATGTTAAGTTTCATAGCCCATCCCAAGTTTGCCTAAACTACCCAAGGCGTATTCCCAACGCAAGTGAAAGCGAGTCAACATAGTAGGAATAATATGACAACATAATGGCCACAAACATGTACAATAGCATAAAGGGATTGGCCTCAAACATGTATAATAGCATAAAGGGATTGTCCTCAAACATGTATAATAGCATAAAGGGATTGTCCTCAAACATGTATAATAGCATAAAGGGATTGGCCTCAAACATGTATAATAGCATAACACTAGGTTCATCATCATAGGCATGTAAATGGCGATGAGGGGTTTAGGTTCTTTTACATGCATAAGCCTCAAGTCAAGTTCATATGAATGTTCCACAAGTCAAATTGTTCTAATGGTTCATGCCAACATTCTACAAGTCAAGATTCAATTTTTGCATGATAAACTTGGTCAAACACAACATGGGTGGCATGATTTAATCAATAAGGAATAGCCCAAAATCATAGGTTCAAGAGAGGGGCAAGACTAGATTCACATAGACTAACATACTTAGGTTTCATCTCATTTTATTCCATGTCAACATTAGAACTACCGTTTAAATATAAAAGTAGCTAGAACTTACATAGCGTGGCTAGAGATTTATGAGCAAGCATTTGTCGTAGACCGGTGTTGAGATGATGCTCTACTTCCTTGATTTGATGTAGAAAGCTTGCTCCTTTGACTTGAATCAAGTTTGCATGCTTAGGCCTTTGAAGATGAAGATGGAGGCCATGATCAAGAGACATTTGGGCAGCACTTTGTTGTTAGGATGGTTTTTAGTGATTTAGGTTAGGTCTTAGGGTGTTTTTATAGAAGTAGGAGCTAGTTTAAGCCGTAGGATCAACCCTAGAATAGATCTGAGCCATCAAAAATCGTCACAGGCCAACAAACCAGACCACAAGACCCTGCAGGTGCACACAGGCCGACCTGGCTCGACCAGGGAGGTCGACCCCCAAGTCGGCACCCAGGTCGACTAGGCAGTCGACATGGTCCATGGGGGGTCGACTACCAAGTCGACCAGGGGCTGGGCGGGAAATTTTCCCGCCCAGTCTGTTTGGGGCTAAATTCGAATTTCGAAAATCTGTTTTCGTTTTCTGATTTTTCGTGAAACTTCTAGAGGCCATATCTCGGTCATACGGACTCCGATTTACGAAATTTCGGACTCGTTTCCAACCAGAATTTCAAGACGAACGCAACGGCGCAACCCATTTCTCTTGATTCTTATTTTAAAATTTGATTCTGCCTTGATTCTTGCCTTAACTTGTTATTTAAAAATTCGGGTTGTTACACTATGGACCCACCTCGACCCTTCCCTCAACTAGTAAAGGGTACAAGAGCTAAGAGACTTTCCCCTAATAAACAATCTAAACATCCAGTTGCCGTCTCCCACAACCACCGCGCTTCAATAGTGAAAGGTGGAAGGCGTCTTGGGTTTAGCTCTAGTCTTTTCGCATCCCACCAGCTGCCGATGACGGGTACCCGATGATCTACTATCCTTGTTGCTCATGACCCCTACCTCCCTGTTGAGGTGACCGCCGAATCACCTTAGTGTCAACTTGTCACAGCTTTCTGACTGCAAAGCTACTTTTGCAGTCAAGGCTACTCATCGGGTAGTTACGCGCAGACCCAACCTCTGTGAGCACAGCCCGAACACTGCATTACCACGGAGGCTACCAGGGGCACCTTCCACATCCCAGGAAGTCGTGTGCTTCCCCTTCTAGTCCTTCAGAGCCAACAGTATAATCAGATGTACATGCGCTCCCCTCGTGCCTCATGACACCACGATGATTTACTCCGTTGGGTTATTCACCCTCAAACGTACGGATGGTCCAAGCGCCTCAGTTTAATGTGTTATTAGATCCTTTGTCTAAACATTCCGTTATGCACTTACTCTACCTCATCAGGTTTCTGTCTAACTTGGTTATTCCCATTCACATTAACTTCTTGTTCAAGTTACCAAGTTCCTCTTGCTTACTAATTTCAGTCATATAACTTAACCCATTTAAGTTTATTAATAAACCCACAACATATTATTCTCTAGTTTGTGATCCAAGGTTTGTAATCCACAATCCCTTTATATTATTGTTTGATTTCATAGTTAAATAACATATTCTACTTAATATATAGTTAATAAATCTAAATTCACATGTTTTCTGTTTAACATGTCACTCATTATTTATGATTAAATATAATTTATTTCATTTCATAATTTGCCTCATTCTTTCTTATTTAATCATATTTCCATCTTATACTGTCACCACCACTTATCGTTGTTTACTTATTAACTTAGTTCTCTTAACTGAGGTTTACTAATAGGTTTCTTTCCATAAATATAACTTATGTCGTCCTCATCCATAGATTTCAGATTCTCTTCTTAAAAATAACTTAATTTACAATTAAGTACATTTTATCTCATTACAATAATTATTCCATTTTCTTTATCGTTTATTATGACCTAAGTTATAATTTCCACTTGTCCCTGGGACAACCCTACCTATTATATAACATTCTCATTAATGTAATTTATTTATAATAAGTTATTATCATTCCCCGTTCATTCCACTTCTTTTACTGTTGTAACTTTCATTCTTTTCCTTATTCATTTCCATTAATCACAATTAGTGCTATTTATTTCTATCCTTATATATATATATATGCACTAGACCTCTCACATTAAGCCGACCACTTGTGGATGTTAGTTTTGCTGGGCAGTTCTGGGAAGACTTCTACCATAAGTTAGACTTAACCTCGTGTCTTAGCACTGTTACATGTATAATTACGCACTAGACCCCTCACATTAAATTAACAACTTGTGGACGCTGGATTTGCCGGGCGGTTCCAGGAAGACTTCTACCACAAGTTGAATTTAACCTTGTGTCTAAGTACAGTTACAGTTTTCTATTTACTGTAAATTTTCTATATAATTTAGGCATGTCCATTCTTTCAAATTTTTACTATAATCTATATTTTACATGTAATCATATTTAGCCCATTTTATGTCGCATGTTCTTTCTAACATGTAATCATTTAATCATGTAATTGTTCAAATCTAACAAGTTAACATGTAATTTTCTCAATTCTACAGTTGATAATTCAAGTACATAATATGCCACAAGTTAATCATGTAATTAGAACATGTATGTATACAACAGTAACCGCTACACATGTTTTAACAAGTTTACATTTCAACATATGAACATTTCGGCATATTAAACGTTTCAACTTATGAATTTTCCAACATATTAATATTTTAACATATTAATATTTCAACATGTCATATTAGAATTTCATCACTTTAATCGTTCTATCAGATTTACATTGCATGTTAACGGGGAATGTCAAATAATAATATACCATTATCAAAAATGATATAACTTAAATCCACTCACTTAATTTTCATTTCAAATCCTGAATCTGGTCTAGATATAGTATTCCATGGTCCTCCTAACTGAAATTAGAACCTAGCAACCGTGGATCCATAATTCTTACTAAAAACAAAGGAAAGAAAAAGGAGAAAATTGAAATAGACCAGATCTAAGAAATTACTTTACTTCGAATATGATTCTGAACACCTTATTAATATTCATTCTTTTCCTCCAGAACTTGACTCTAAATTTTCCTAAACTAATTGGTCTATTTTTTGAAGATATTTGAGGAGGAAGAAGAATGGCAGAGTATAGACCTTGTCTCAGAAATATGAGATTTAGGCTAGCCTCTGCTAGCCTATTTGTAGGTGTTCAGGATCTTATCGTACATGCAGCGCTAAGTCAACATTGAACCCAGTTTAGAAAATAGTCCAGGTTCGCAGATGAATCTTGCCGGATCTGGGCGTTGTCGACCCCAGTGTCGACCCTGGTGCCGACCCTCTACAGAGGTGAGGACCCCCCTATGGCTCCCGCGAGCTGTTTTGGTGCAGAAATTTGATTTTTGAATTCGAATTTTTGGAATTTTTTTAACTGTTATATTTACATATAATCTTCTTATACATATACAAATCTTCTAATGACCATTTTATGCGTATATACATATATGCACAACTTTTATTTTGTTTTCAAAATTCAAACGGTATTGTACCGTTCTTTAATTCTTGCCATATTTCATTGATTGCAACCTTATCTTGAACTTTATCTCTTGTATATATAAATATATATATATATACATATATATATATATATATATATATATATATTTCTACACATATATACGCGTATATTCTCATATATATATATACATACACATATTTTTTTTACTTCCTTATGTGTGTTTATACATATTTTCTCTTATGAACATGTGTTATTTTAGCTGTTCCCTTAAAACAAAAATATGACGGTGGCGGGGATCGAACTCTGCACCTCTTGTATGAGAGCCACATGTTCTAACCAACTGGACTACTAAGGCTATTGTTATCAAGGCTTAAATAATGATAGTTATTATTCTCTTCTTATTTCTCTTTTTCATGTTTGATGTAATCTTTTAATTAAACCATTGCATGCATCTTTTTCTTTTATTTCTCCTTTATTATTAATGCATAATATTTGTAAATTAGTGCATGCAACATATTTACACTGCATTCAACCAATCCTTTCTTTCTTTTAATGCATGCATTACATTTTTGTTTGCATTAATATTTTCTTCTTTTTTTGTGCATGTATTTATTACATGCAATCATATATTATCATTATTATATTTTTCTTTTAAATGCTTATGTCTATGCATATACATACACATATGCATTATTTAATTATTTAATTGTTACAAAATGCGGGATGTTACATGGGCGGTCGTCACATTTGGTATCAGAGCTCTGGTTAATGATTTTCGCCAAAGTTCAAAGACGCAATTACGTATGAGAGATGTACTTGTAGATTTCAGTTGGATGCTTACTATATATATTAGCATATATAGTAGTAGCAGTTGTATTCCTTTAGCAATTTTTCTTAGGAGTGGCTAATTATTCTAAATTGCAGATTTAGAATCAGCAGACGACCATCAAGACATGCTGCTAGACAAGCTAATACTGAAGGGGGAAATGGCAGTGAACCAGACTACCGTACCATGTTTGAAGCCATGATGGAGGCATTCATGCGAAGGGTCCCCGTTCCAATGGCTGCTACGGTAAACTTAGGAGTTCAGTTGCCTAGGGTTGTGGATTTTGCGAAGCTGTGCAAATATTATGCATCTTTAGGAGGGAAACCATTCAAAGGAACTGAGCCAGCTGAAGAGGTTCAGAGGTGGATGGATTCTTGTGTCCATATCTTTGGAGACTTAGGGTTAGAAGATGCAACTAAGTGAAATCTTGTATTAAGACAAATGCAAGACAAGGCCATGGAATGGTGGAATTCAGTTACTCTTGAGACTCCAGAAGAAAAAATTTCATGGGAGAAATTCCAGGTAAAGTTTGAAGTAAAGTTTATCTCCACAGCTCAGAAATCTGCTCAAATCAAGAAGTTCGTAGAGCAAAAACAGAATGGACGTTCTGTGCTTAACTATGTTACTGATTTCGGGGCCTTGTCCAGATATGCTTGTTCCTACATTGATACACCTTATCAGAAGAATGAGAAGTTCGTCATGGATATGGATACCAATATTGGGAGGCCGTTGATGGATCATCTTGATGATTCATTTGAAAAGGTTGTCGAAAAAGCTATTCTCCATGAATACTTAATTCCTAAGGAAGTGAATGTTGTCACTGTAACCAAGGAAGTTCAGAAACCACAACAAGGTGGTAATAATAAGAAGAGGAAGCAGCAACAACAGAAAGGAAAGGATGAACAGAAGAAGTCAAAGAGTGAGGTGGTTTGTTTCAACTTCTAACAGAAAGGTCATTTTGCTAATGAGTGCAAAAATCCGAAGGCTGAGAGGAAGTGTCACAATTGTTGCAAGGTTAGGCATCTCAAGAAGGGCTATCCGGAACTAGCTAAAGGGAAGTGGATTGTGAAGGAAAATGCTTTAGAGGCCGAGCCATCTTCTTCACAAGCTCCTACTATACAGGAGAAGCGGAAGGGTGTTGTCGCTCAAGGTACTCTTTCTGTTCGAGGTGTTTCAGTTCGAGTTTTGTTTAATACTGGAGCATCACAATCATTCATTTGCAATGTGCTTGTGTGCCGCTTGGGTTGGAACCCGAGATTTGTGACTGACCTTTGGTAGTGACTAATCCAGTTGGGGGGTTCAGCGAATCTTTGCATGATTTGTCGTGGTCTAGTTTTGTCTAGTCATGGTTGCTCTTTTATGTGTGATTACTTTGTTCTTAACTTCGCTGGGTTTGGGATCATCTTAGGAATGGATTGGCTCAAGAGGTATGTGACAAGGGGTGAATTGCAAAAAGCTAGAGGTGCGGGTTGGGGAAGTGGAAGGGAGAAAGGTGTTGATTAGGTATAAGGCCGAAGATGGTGCCTTCGTAAGCTATTTATATTCGCTTGTGATTCCACAAGAAGACCTGTCATTTGTTTTGGTCGCTAGTGAGTATAAAGATGTCTTTGACGAGGTCAAAGGTTTGCCGCTGCATCGTGAGATCGAGTTTAGGATCTAATTGATCGAGGGTGCTAGACCAATCATTATGCCTCTTAGGCGGATGGCGCCTAAGGAACAACGAGAGTTGGAGGTGCAAGTTCGTGACCTTCTAGGAAAGGAATTCATTCGAAGAAGTGTTTCCGAATAGGGTGCATCGGTCATGTTTGCAACCAAGGCAGATGGCTCGTTGAGATTGTGTGTGGACTATCGTGAGCTGAACAAGGTGAATAAGAAAAACAAGTATCTATTGCCAAGGATTGATGACTTGTTCGATCAGCTTCGCGAAGCTAAGGTGTTTTCTTAGATGGATTTGGCAACGAGATTTCACCAGTTGAGGGTGGCTAAGGATAGTGTGCCAAAGACTGCTTTTAGAACACCATCCGATTTCTTGGAATGGTTGGTGATGCCATTCGGGTTGACTAACGCACCAGCGTATTTTTTGGATCTTATGAATAGAGTTTTCAGAGATCAGTTGAAAAAGTTCGTGCTTGTATTCATGGACGATATTCTAGTTTACTCTTGGAATGCCGAAGAGCACAAGAAGCACCTAAGATTTGTGTTTGAAATCTTGTGAAAGTGTCAGCTGAGTGCTAAGTTTTCGAATCGTCACTTCTGGAAGAAGGAAGTAAGATTCTTAGGCCATATTGTTTCTGGAAATGGGATAACAGTTGACACCGCCAAGGTGGCATCAATCCAGGACTGGGATCGACCTAAGAATGCGATGAATGTGAGAAGTTTCTTTGGGTTAGCTGGTTATTACCAACGGTTTATCACGGATTCCTCCAAGGGAGCTGCACCATTGACAGGATTGACAAAGAAGAACCAAGTGTTCACATGGGACACAAAGTGTGAACATGCATTCGGGATCCTGCAGGTGAGGCTGATGAGTGATCCTGTTTTGACTATTCCAAAGGGGAATTAAGAGATGATTATGTATACCGATGAATGTAGTACTGGACTTGGAGCAGTGTTTGTTGCAGAAAGATAGGGTTGTGGCTTACGCGAGTCCACAGCTGAAGTCGCATGAGAGGAATTACCCAACTCATGATTTGGAGTTAGTGGCAATTGTGTTTGTTGTGAAGATATGGAGACATTACCTATGGGGAGTTTCGAGTTGTTCATGGATCATAAGTCGTTGAAGTATCATTTCTCCCAAAAGGATTTGAATCTTTGGCAGCAAAGGTGGTTAGAGTTTCTAGCATCATATAATTATGATATAACCTATATTCCTGGCAAAGGCATCGCAGTGGAAGATGCGTTGAGTCGAAGACACGCAAGTTTTGAAGCGATGTTTTCAGAATAGAAGAGCCTCGAATACTTGGCAGGGTTTGATTTTAGGCGAAGGTGTGAATTTGAACCTGAAATGTTGGCAAGCTTATCGATAAGACCTACTCCCATCCAAAGTATTGGAGAGAGCCAAAAGTGAGATGCAAAGCTTGTCGAGTTTGTCCGGAAGATTGAACCAAAAGATAAAGAGTTCGAAGTCGGTTGAGATGGTTGGCTTCAAAAGCAAGGACGATTAGTTATTCCTGATATCGATGGATTGAGAGATGAGGTTCTGAGGGAATGTCAACACTCGAAGTTGACGATTCATCTCGGTGGTAATAAGATGTATCAGGACATGAAGCAAGTCTACTACTGGGAGGGGATGAAGTGAGATATTGGAAAGTTCATTTTCAAATGCATGAATTATCAGTTGGTGAAAGCTGAAAAAAAGAAGCCGAGTGGTTTACTCCAGCCATTAGAAGTTCCTACATGAAAGTGGGAGCAGATATCAATGGATTTTATCGATGGACTACCTAGAACCAAGGAAGGAAATGAAGGGATTTGGGTCATCGTGGATTGCTTGACCAAAAGTGCAAGGTTCATCCCTGTCAAGTCGATTAGGACTGCATCGAAATTTGCTGAACTTTATGTGAATTGGATAGTTAGATTCCATGGTATCCCAAAGAGTACAGTGAGTGACCGAGGTCCTTTGTTCACGAGAGTATTTTGGAAAAGTTTGCAAGAAACTTTGGGAACCAAGTTGTATTTGAATACGGCTTATCATCCCCAAACTGATGGTCAGACTGAGAGAGCCAATCGTGTTTTGGAAGATCTCCTGAGGACTTGTGTGTTAGACTTTGGAGGATCGTAGGAAGACTATCTACATCTAATTGAGTTTGCTTATAATAATAGCTACCAGTCGAGCATTGGGATGACACCATACGAGGCATTGTATGAGAGGCCTTGCAATTCTCCAGCTTGTTGATTAAAGACAGGATATAGTTAACACTTGGGCCTTAGATGATTAGAGAGACCTCAGATTGTATCGAGATAGTTCGGCAACGAATGAAAACAGCCTAAGATCATTAGAAAAGTTACGCCAATAAGCATCGAAAGGATTTGGAATTCAACGATGGCGACATGGTTTTAATGAAGATTTCACCACTGAAGCATGTGGCTCGATTCAAAAGTAAAGGAAAGTTGGCTCCTACGTTTTTTGGACCACTTATGATAGTCAAGCGGATAGGAAAGCTTGCATATACATTGGAGTTACCCGAGAAGATGTCAAGTGTGCATAATGTTTTCCATGTGTCGTTTCTGTGGAAGTTCGTGCATGATTCGAATGTGGTGGTACCTCCAGAGCGGTACGAAGACATAGAAGTAGAGATCGTAGTTGCAAGACCTCGTAAGCCACTTTGTGTTGTGGGGAATGACACAAAACAGCTTAGGATGAAGACAGTTAAGCTAGTCAAGGTACAATGGAGTGAGGCTGGCGACGATTGTACATGGGAGACGGAAGAGTGTATGAGGGAGACTCATCCAGAACTCTTCGTTGGTAGGACCCTTTGATATCGTGTCATCGTTATATCGTTTTATCTTGTTGTTGTTAGATATAATTCTATATGATAGGATACGGCTATGGATGCATGGCTTGATGGTTGCTAGTTTGGATGATAGAATTGGCTTCGCATGGATGATAGGCATGCAGAATTGTTGTGGTGGCTTGTTTTGTTGGAATTTCGGGGGCGAAATTCCTAAGGGGGGAACAATGTAACAGCCCACATTTTACATATCAAAAGATAGTAAAATATTTTTATTTTATTCCTTGAGGGTTGGATCATTCTCATATTTTTATATGTTGCTTATAGGGATGTGAGATATGTCGATAATTTTTACCAATTTTGTTTGTGACCATTTTGCCTCTATCAATCTTGTACAGGGAATAACTTTTGACTTAGTTCGAATCAGGTGGTAAGACCTATGCTATTGGAAAGGAAATGATGATTTCCTTTTCGTAGAGTGGTTACATTAAAGTTTTGTCTTAGCAGTTTGGAAGGAATCGCTTATTTAAGGTTTCACAGTTGGTTGTTCAGGTTTTGTAAGCCACAATGGGCTGATTTGGAGAGGCCCATTAGTGGGCTGGTGGAAGTTATAAATAGGGGGTGAGGGATATGGGAAATGGATTAGTTTCTCCATTCTATCATTTGGTAGCCTTGTGTTCCTCCTTCCTCTAACATCTTTCCACCGTTTAAATCTAGATCTACGCTTAGGAAATCGAAGATCTACACCATTTGAGGCTAGATCTACATCGTTTGAAGAGGGAATTCACTTGATCAAGGGGTTTGGTTCTAGTTGCTTGCTGTCCAGAATCTTAATTCATTGATTTTAGCTTTTTTTGAGAATCGGTGAGTGATTTAGATCTCTTATATGGATTCAATGATGTATATGAATGTTTGACCATGTTTTTCATCAAATTCAAGTGTTTTACCATAGATCTATACCATGATAAGTTCATTTTCATGAATCACCATAGGATCCAATTTAATAAGTTTAAACCGGTAATTTCTATGCCATTTCATAAGATTATGCAAGTTAGATCCGCAATCTAGTTTATATGTTCACTTGTCATGATTTTGGAGTGATTTGCATAATTTTAGTGATAATCATCATATTCATGTTTTTAGTGACTTCATAACATTCTTATGATTATGTTGAATGAATTGAACGAGTATATTTCGTCGATTGTGTCGATCAGAGAAGTTTCGGTTGAAAACTGGAGTTGCATTGGGGTGGTGCAGGTTTTAGGTCAGTCATGGTTAGGTTGTTCAGCCGTAATATTGTCTTGGGGAACAAGTTAGGAAATAGGTTGGTTTCATACACTGGTTGGCCGGTCTTAATGGGTTAGGTCGGTCTCATTTTGGGTGGGTCGGTCTGAGTCTTCGTTTTAGGAAGCAGGCTGGTCGGTCGTGTTTAGACTAACCGGGTCAGTCGGATTCTAGAGAGGATGGTCAAGTCGGTCGGTCCTACATGGGATGGGTCGGTCGGTCCTGTTGTGATAGGGTCGGTCAGTTTGATGATGAATGGGTTGAAAGGTCGTGATGGTTTGGGTCTATTAATGATGGCTCAACCGTTGATGTTGAATATTATATTGATTGTTGTTCGATTCAATGATGTAATGACTGCGACACATATCAAGGTGGGAATGTACGAAGTGATGTGATGAGTTCGTTGATCGGTGTAAAGCAATGAATGAGAAGTCGACTCAAGGGTGTTTTGAGTTCGTGGATAATGGATGCTCAAGGGGAACTTGAGTTAGTAAATGGTCATCGGAGTTGATGACTAGAGAATGCGAAGGCCGAGAAATTATAATTATTGTAAGTTCTAACAGACTCAAAGCAGGGGTACTTTGGGCAGTCATGAAGGGTTTCATACCTTGGGCAGTCGTGAAGGGCCTAGTTGTTGAGATTTGAGAAGGCAAACGTACGAGTCATGATGGCGTATAGAGTTGTAGCTATAATTGGGATTACCACTATCCCTGGACATATGGCAAGGTTGGTCGTCATACGATTAACGATGGTTTCAAAGCAGGATTGGCGGTGATACCAGAGTCAGTCATGGATGTTTGATCATTTGGATGCTCTGTTTGTACCGTCTCATTTAAATTGTCCTACGTTGAAGGAGATGTTCCTTGGGTGCTTGTCTGATATTGGTTTAGGCCTTTAGGGCTTGTGCTTGAGGGATGTTGAATTCGATTAGGATGGTTTACATGAGATATATACAATTTGGATATTATTAGTGCTTTATCATTATTAAATGAGTGTTATGGTTTCCGTGGATGAATGGTTTAATTGTTAGTGTAAAGGCTATCACTGTCCAATGTGGGGAAGATGGGAGTTGAGTTCTTCTCTTGTGTTTTGGGTTGATTAGTATTTTTATCTATCCATTCTCATATACTTTATTGTTGAAGTTTGTTAGTTATTTTATCGCTCACTAAGACTGTTGTCTGACACAAGGTTTTATGTTTCCTCTTATTACCTTAAGTTGTTCGTCCAGTTGTGGATGGGCATACTAGGAAGCATGTGACAGGTGATTAGTGAGGATGATGTTGCTGTGTGAAGGCGAGCAGGCGGCTGGCGTATTATCTTTACTACTATCTAGTATTTCTATTTCTGCTGTTGGTTATTGCCTAGGTGTTGTAGTGAGGCCATTGGTATAAACGCTATTGTTGAATTCCATGTGTATGGATATTACTTTCTAGTAGATATGAAAGTTTAGTGTTTCCTGCTTCACTATTAATACCTATTGTATATGTTCTACTATATATTATTATTGCGCTGTGAGTTTTACGATAGGTTCTGCTTGTGTTTACCTACCTTGATGATCGTCCATAGCTGCCTGGCACGCCTTTCAATGCATTATTCCTCTTGTATAGTGCATGGGTTGTGGGTGGTCATCACAGAGAACCTCTCCCAAGTGCAAGGCATGCTCATCCTCGCTCCTCGAGAACACCAAGATATCATCAATAAACACCACCACGAACTTATTTAGGAACTCCCTAATTACCTAGCTCATCAAATCAACAGAATACGATGGTGCATTGGTTAGCCCAAAAGGCATAACCAGCCACTCAAAGAATCCATATGGTGTTCTAAAGGCAGTCAATACTACAAAATATGTCAGTTGCATCGGTTGTTTACCCCCTTTTGCATCGTTCAGCAACCGATGCAACAAAGTAAAAAATAATTGCATCGGTTTCAGAACCGATGCAACAAGTGTAATTTTGCATCGGTTGTTAGCAATAACCGATGCAGAAGGAAGGTTTTGCGCTTAAAACTAGTTTCTCTATTGCACTGGTTACTAGCAATAACCGATGCAAAAAATATATTTTTGCCCCATTTATTACTACCACCTAATGAAAAATGGGTCATTACCTTGGACGCATCCTTATTTTGTATTGATTGTTTCTGACCGTCGATGCAAAATCACTTTGTTGCTCCAAATGTCGGTAGCCAATGCAAAAACAACTCTTCCCATAACATACAGTTGTTGTATGCACATTTACAATAAAATCAAATTGATAACAAATGAACATTGAATAAGATAATACCAAAAAAATCAATTATAATGTCCATAATCCATACAAAAAGGTGATTTATAAATTCATAATCAAAAGTCAAATTTGAATGCATTAGCTTTACATGATATATTTGATTGCGGGGTACTAAGCCAAGGCAACACAGACGGAAAGAAGGAATATCCAACTAGTATTCCAAGTGCAACAAAAGACCAAGCAGAAAGGGTATCCATGCTCATGTTAATCATGAAGGTAAGAAGAATTGCCTTTTTAAGAATACAAATTCAACAATTAATCTATGAAGCTTCAATATATATACATACGTGAAAACAATTAATAACATACATGAAAAAAATTAATCAACAATATTTTCCATCAACTATATATTAACATGTATACGTGAAAACAAGTTTATGCATACTGGCATAAAGAGAATATATTAGTATATATATATATATATAAACATACGTGAAAACAATAAATCAGCAATATTTTCCATGCATGAATTTCAAGAAGCATAAAGAGAATACAAACATGTCTAAGTGTTTTCTTTTTCTCAGTTTATATATGCTAATCTAGATCCGGGGGACTAGGATCACGGTATAATTCAATAAAGCTTAATGAAAAAAATAGTTACTTTGCAATGATTTATCGCATGGATTTTGTGATATACCATAATTTTTTTATTGTTTAGTCTAATTACCCCTTAAATGAAATTAATTAATGGTTATGTAAAAGGAAATGCTTGCCTTTTCTAAATACTTATATGCCAACTGCACATACCATCCAATATGTATCTTGGTTAAACTTACACCTACCAAGAAGAAATGAATATGAATTAAAAACTACAGTTTTGCTTATCAACATAATAGTTAAAATAGAACATGTTCATAGTTAAAACACCTAATATTTATCGATGTTTATAAACATAATTGTGTTCAAACTGAAATAACCAAAAATGTGTCCTTAAAGTTCACAAGTTTAATATTCTCTTTATGCCAATAAACAATTAATATACATGCTTATACATACGTATAAGCAATTGATCCTGGATGGAGATTAGCATACATAAACCTGAAAAAACACCACTTATACATGTTAATATTCTCTATATGCAGTAAAAAGATTTGCCTTACCAGAAGATAGGAGCCTAGCAGGTTTCAATTATCTGCACAGACAACATCAACCCATGTTATAAGAAATAAACATACAGGTCGAGGTCAAGCTAAGTACAACACTGGTGGACCTGTCATTTTAAAAACGCAAAGGCTGGTGTCATGGATTACTATATAAAAAACTCAAGTTGTTTGACACTAGGAGTGCGAAAAAATAGGAGAGGCGGTGGATATCTTATATAAAGTAGGCAACACAAGGATTTTTGGCTTTTAGCTAAACTTCGGGATAAAAAATAGAACCGACCAACACATTACCTATAGACCATACTGTATAGACTACAGAGTACGCTGCTAATATATCTCAAGTACAGTTCCAAATTGAACATGAAAAGTAATACTATATGATATTACGCTGCTAATATATATATCATGTACAGTTCCAAATTGAACGTGAGAAGTAATACTATAAGATATTGAGCAGTTTTACACTGACTAGTGAATTACCTAGTCATGGTGAACATGGAATGAATCCAGCTTGTTGTCTATGGCACGAAAATGAGCTGCAGTATTAAATTTTATTTTGGTTGCATTCATGCAATTTGTAGATTACTCAGCTCTAAATCATTCCTGCATCTGTGCCACGCATGGTGAATTATCATACTGCCAAAGTAGAGATTTCCTGCAATAACCAAACCAACAGCTGATAAAACCTCACAAACTACTATTTCCCACAGAAAAGAAAGCGAAATTAGTTTCATCAAAAGAGTGTCATATTTTGTTTTTTTTTCTTTATCGTTATTTTCTGAATTGGTACACCATGGAATTTCTTTTTATTTAACATGTCCACCTTATAGTGTTCATGATTATATTAGTAGCATAGGATTATACACGAACGAAGCAGGCATAGCCTTTCAAAATCTATTCTTTTGGTAGCTATGGGGAAAAGAGTACCTATTCGGCTGCGCATTAGTCATTACAAAGCTTTTCAGAGGCAGAAACAAACTCACGTCTATGACAAAAAGATGAACTATGACAAACAAAAACAGTCTAACTGTGCATAAATTGAAACGTGTTTTTGCGTGTAAAACAACTTAGACTAAACATTACCCAAGTACATCATTCTTTAAATCCGATGTATGTTGCTGGCCTCCATGTAAACCATCCCAGTAATTTAAACATTCACCATAGAAGTTAACAAAGGAACTTGGCAAAGATGATAAGCAACATGTCCAAGCTCAACCCACTTGCCTAAGCATCCTCTATGGAATACGTGCCTGCACTTCAGTTCACTTATTTCTTCTCCTTTTATTCATACTGCATAGACATATTTGTCCTCCATATAAATAGAGAATCAACTGGCCATGAATTATGTGACAGTGGGTTTGAAGGTTCTAATGTTTGTCCGATAACAAAATATATGGGAAAGCAAGATGGTAATAATATGGAAATAGCTAAGTAAATAAACAAGCTTCAATATTTACGGTGGTTCAAAACAAAACAATAGCTTCATGTTTGTGTACTCCTGATCGATCAAAAATTAAGGTTGTAACTAAATTAGTTCGGTCAAAAGAGTGTGAAATGCTAATAAAAGATTAAAAAAGAAACAGTAAACTTGAATATAAAATAATACACATACACAAGAAGGATAAGGCACAACAACAAAACTCAATTCACTTTTACTTATAAAACTGAAATAAATAAGTTTGATACATCATAAACTGCATATACTTCAAAACTTGATAGTATCCAGCCTAAGATACTTCACGCTGTAATTATTCAAAATATAAACACATTTGAATCTTAATTAGTGCAAAATAATGCAATTATACAACATATGTTTTGTAAAACAATTATTCAACGGCAGTTAGACATTTAGACCTATACTGCCAAACAATTATACATGTAACTAAGACTTCGCAGCGTATTTTAGCACTGTTCACGAAATAATTCCAAAACAGATCGATACCCAATAAAGCAGTATATCCACAAAAAAGGAAATAAAACGATTTCTGAAATAGAAACGAAAACAACTCAATATAGATTGAAATACCAAATCAAACACCAAAAAATAAAGTCAAGAAACTTGAAACATTGTGTTGGCCAATTAATGAACTAGCACATCCGAACTCTTCTTAACGGAATTCGGATCCAAGAGCTCAGCAGACCTGAAGACTCTCTAGTTCCCCAAATCTCCGTAATTAACCAGAACCAAAAGCTTTTGCGTTTATCTCATCGAACACCCAGGAGCCTCTTTAAGCTTATCTTCAGCACTTGTCCCTTGATTTCTCCATGTGTCAAATTCCATAGCTATTGGAAAGCTACGTTTTTAGATTAGAATGATTAACGAAAAATGTTGGAGAACTAGCAATAAGAGGTAGTGACAGGTCATCGTGGGAGAAATCTACTTGATAGATTAGGGTTCGAGATTGGATTTGGATCCGAGGGAGAGGTGGTTGAAGCGAAAGAAGGAGAGGGCGGCGATGGACGAACTGTACACATATTTAGGTTTTTTTTTTTGATTTGGAAAAGCATGGTGGTTGGTTTTTTTTTCTGGATTTGGGAAAGCATAGTGGTTGATTTTTTTTCAAAGGTTTAATGTCCATGAAGCAGGAGGGCACCGACATAAAATATCACCAGTTCAGCGTGGGGGGAGAACGAAAACTGAACCGGGAAACTGAAAAACAATTGAAATTTCGGTTTGGAGCCAAACTGTGGTTGCGATAGCAAGAGTACATTAAATATTATTAAATACATTTTGTTATGTGTATATTAGTAATTATCGATTATCAACAATAATTAGTAACTATTAATTATCAATTATAAGATATAATATTAACAGTAAATTAAATATTACCATTAATTTTAAATATTAAATGATAATAATAAGTAAAATGTTAAATATAAACATTGATAATTAAATATTAATTATTGAATATTGGTTATTATTATTATTTAACATTAGTTATTAAGTATGAATTATATTTACTAATAAATGTGAATAAATATTAACTGCAATTTACTCATTATTAATACTTAATTATAACAAATTATTATATAAAAAATAGGTAACATTAATTCAACATTTTCTTGTTATCGTTTCCACAAATATTTCTGCACATCTAAGAGCACTCTCAGCAGCGTGTGCATTCCAGCGTGATGAAGGAGAGAAAAAGCATGGCCAAGCCCCATCGTTCCAGCAGTCAATGAGGGCTTGGACTGGTGTTTTTTTAATATTTAATATATAAGGCTTAAACGGCAAACAGAAAACCGTTTAACCCTTAAATGGTTTTCTGTTTGCTGTTTAAGGGTGTTATTAATTTTGTTTAATAAAAATATAGCGTTTTAGCAAATATAATTCCGTATAAGCTTTAAACGGCAATCAATTTGTCGTTTAACGATCCACACTTAAAAAAAAGTGGGGAGGATCCCCACTTTAATCACGAACTCACGCTGGAAGTCGCACTGCTACAGCGCGAGTTCGTGATTAAAAGTGGGGATCGCTCCCATTTTGAAGAGTATTCCCACTGCTGGGAATGCTCTAAGTATATCACTTTTATTATAGTAAACTGATATTTATAATGTTTAGGGGAAAATTTGTAAATAGAATCGGTTGAAGTTGGTTTTGCAATTTACTAATTACAAGTCATTAATTGTTAAAAATGACTCATGATTATCAAATATTAAAAAAAAATTAAAATTTTTAATTTTTTAGACAATTATTAAATATAATAAATATTAATTGTTTGTTAATTATTAAATGTAATGAATAAATATTAATTATAATTCACTAATTATTAATAACTAATTATAACATTATAAATATAAAGATAACTATTGGTTATTCACGAGAACTAGTAGTTGTATATTATTGATAATCATTAATTACAATAAAATATAAATAATGATACATGTAAGTTATTGTAATGTTCAGTTACTCTGATTACTCTACTTTAATATTATTTTTAAATTAATAATTAATAATTAAGCATTTATTACTTATTTATTAATTTTTCAACCAATTAATACTTTTTTGTTACTAATTATTAAAAGGAATTATTTCAAATTTCAAATTAATCATTAATCTTTATTATTCAATTATGGTTATAATTATATATTAATATTTAATTATTTTTTATTTAAATATTAAATTATATATAATATATTAAATATAATTATTACTCATAATTACAAAATATCATATTGTATATTATATATTAACTATACTTTACTATTTATTAATAGTTAACCAAATATTAAAAATATAAAAATAATTTTTGAATTTTTATAATGATTATTATTTAAAAATTAATTATTAGTAATCATTGATTTTAATAAATTATAAACAATGACATATGTAGTCTATTGTTTATAATTATCGATTTATGCATTTGCTTCGATTAAAATAATTTACATTTGCTTTGGCTCCTAAGAAACTGATGCAAATAACATTATTCGCTTTGGTGCATTTGCATCGGTTCTTAAATAACGATGCAGATAATATTATTTGCTTTGGTGAATTTGCATCAGTTAATGAGAGTTGATGCTAATAACACTATTTGCATCAATTCATTTGCATCGTTTCCTAGAAATCGATGCAAATAATGTTATTTACATCGGCGGCAAAGACAACCGGTGCAAATAATGCTATTTGCTTCAGTATATTTGCATCGATTGCTCAAAAACTAATGCAAATAACCCTATTTGCATCGGTTGTAATGACAACTGATGCAAATGAGGCGATGCAATAGGCAAATTTTGTACTAGTGAGCCTTATCTATGCTATCATACGCCACCCTAGTCTGACAAAACTGTAGCCGATCCAACTACGAGAAAGCTGACGTGCCCACCAACTAATCAAATAAGCCAGCTATCCGAGGGAGCGGTTGTCTATTCTTCTTCGTGAGCTTGTTAAATTTTGTAATCCACACATAGACAAAGAGAGTCGTCTACCTTAGTCGCGAAGACGACTGGTGCTCCCCACTCAGAAATACTCCGTTTAATAAACCCTTTCACAAAAAACTCACCCGCATACTTACTAAGCTCCTTACTTTCCCTCGAAGCCATGTGGCGCACTTGCAGTGCAACAAGCTTAGCATTCTCCACCAAGTATATCTAGAAATCAATCTAGTGCCAAGGAGGTAGCCCTATCACCCCCTAGATATGTCCGGAAAGTTTCTAACAACGGGAGCCAAACTGAGGTTGTCTACGGAAGCGTCTAGAGAACCTAAGAAACTTAGCATAACTAACCCTCGTTGGTCACAAGAAATCTCTAGAGTCCTACCATGGCACGTCAAAAGGCTCACTACTCTCTTCTCACATTCAAGGATGGTGCCATACATGGCTTGCCAATCCATACTTAGAGTAAGCCTGTACCCCATGAAACCCAGCACATATGCGCCACACTCGAACTCGGCGCTAAAAATAGAAATCTCAAACCCCTACACATCATAAATAGATGAGCTGTACCTCTTATGGGATTTGAGACAAGTACTGGATCAGAAACTATAGAAGTATTTAGGTACAAACTATCAACAACAGAAATGGATAAGAAAGAATGCGAAGCACCGGAATCGAACAAGGTCCTAATAGGGAAGTCTAAAAGAGAAATCAAACCATCTACAGTGTCTTCCTACATTGACCTGACCGCTACCACCAGTTTGAGTCGCTTCAAGCGCATGAATCTGTGCTCCAGATGAACCTGCTCCATGTCCTTGCCTCTGTGGGCACTGTCTGCTATAATGTCTCATTTGTCCTCACTGAAAACAAGCACCCTTCTTACCTATATTATTGCAATCTATGACGAAGTGCCCCATCATACCACATACATGACACTTCGCTTCCTTCTTAATCTGTGCTTTATCTAGTTTCTCTTCCTTTTTATTTCCACCTTTCTTGGGCCACCACTTTTTCTTTCCAAAACCTCTCTTGGCCAACTCAGTCTTAGCCTCATGTGTACTCTTCTTCCTATCACTGTGCATAAGAGCCATCTCCACTAAAGCCTCAAAACTCGCACGCGTCGGAATATGTGTTATCGCTAGCCTTTGGAGGGGTTGATTTAGCCCCCTCACAAACCTCAAAGCCTTCTTATAGGCTATATTAACTAGATCTAAGCCAAATCTCGCCAAATCATTGAAGTTATTCACGTACTCCTTAATCGACATATCGCCTTGTCTCAGACTCAAGAATCTCTCCAACCATATCCCTTCTTTAGCTTGTAATGAAAACTTCTTATCAAACTTATCATTGAACCATCCCATGTCCTCACGGCCTGCTCCGCCTCGTCCACTTTCGACAAATATAAAGCCTCTCCTTTCAGTTGCCAGTTGGCCAACTTAATCCTACTGTTGTCATCAAGTTCTAATATTCCAATACACGATCTATCTATCTAAGCCAATTATGGGAGTCAACAAAACTCTCTGGTCCAAGAAATGGCTTCCCACCCGTGGTAGAAAAATCTTTACAGAGCTTAGAAAAATTAGCCACTGGACTCGGTGGAACTATCATGGCTACATCTAGAGGTTGGGCATTTCCTTGCCCTTCAATAGACGCCATAGCTTCAACATATCTACGGAACCATGCCGGGATGGGAATACCATCTGGAAAGTTGGGAGCATTAGACATGCTAAAAAAAAAGGAGACAAGGGTTCAAAAAGGAATCAAGGGAATATTGTAGTTGACTTGAGGGGATGTTTTCCAAAAACAAGTTTTACATGGAAATACTTTACGTTTGAAAACACATTTTAATAAAATTTTCTCTAATCTTGTAACCTTAAGTTCTGATACCAAATAAAACACCTCACACCCCTTAATGTCACCCATATGAGGATGCGTTAAAATTATGAAGCACTTAGGTATAAAATAATAACACAGAGACTGAAATTCACAAGACAAAAATACAAATCACAACGGAAAATTTAAAACGACGTCTAATAAAGCAAGTCAAATCATAGTACTTATTACATCTCAAAATTACCAAATAGTCACCAGCATAAAACAAAATACACTATCTTATGGAAAACCATTATTACTACCAAAAATTAACTCTGAAACCAGCTGATGGTGAAGGGGTATCCGAGGAATACAAACACAGAAGAACCTTGCGAAAGCAGAAAGCCGAATAATAGGAAGAGCTGAAAGCAGTAAAGAATGATCTGAGAACAGCATAAGCCGACACCCTCCAAGGAGAAAGGAGCTCAAAACCTACAAAATGCCAGAAAATTCTATCTGGCAGGGCCTATCCGAATGGGCTCATCCGACAGAATCTGTCCGGCAGGGAATTCTATGACGAAAGGTTGTCTAGACCGAAAACAAGAAAGAGGGAGATAAGAGCTCCGCTTATTGAATCGCGGAAGGGCTATCGGTATTAACTCATTTAATACTGATACATCAAGAGACGATGACGTCAAAGGTATCACACCAGAAGTATATAGAGATTATCCAGAACCAGCTTCCCGAAACATTGTTGTATAAATACTGAAAGGTCACATTGATGGACAACAACACATCACGGGGAGCTACCTTTCGAAAGACGGACCATCCCAAAAGCTCCACCAGAAGGACAACCGGAACCCTAGCGAAGATACAGGTTGTCCATGCTAATCTACTTAGAACAGACACCGACAACGGATTCGAATCGGCAGCTATCCATATACATCAGGAGGACTAGCTCCTTTAAGTATACGCGAGAAAGCCGGGGGCCTACATCTAAAAGCTTACGTCCGAGAGCCTACACCCGGGAGGCACCACTGGAAGTTCAAATACCATCCAAAAGTCACCACGTCGACAAGCTCATCTCAATCTCAAAGGAGCCTCAACTAATCGGGATCTTCCCTCCGGAAGCTATAATCCACACTACAAAGCGGACGAAAGCCAAACATCCGAGACCAAGGAGAAAAGCGTCTGCTTGAGGCTCCTGCAAGCCCAATAGCCCAATAGTGAAAGGGGCCCCGAATTCGCTATAAATAAGACCCCAGGGGTCACATTTAAAGGGAGATGTCATTCTAATTCTTATACTCTTTCTCTATAGAATAAAACCTAATACTGAGATCAATTGGAGGATTTCTTCTATTCTTTTTCTAAATGGAAGATTAATAAAGAGTGGATCTACACTTGTAATATTTTCTGTGAGTTTATTATGCTATTTCTTAATTGTCTTTGCTACAATTTATTATTTATTTCCTACATATGCAAGGATCTTTGTCCAAGCCATGCCGCAGATTGGATGAAACATCCCCCTTCCTATATGCTCAAGCTCTACCTGCAAGCTTAAACCTTCCCTACGAGCTCAGATCTTTTCAGTAAGTTTGGTGCAGAATTCCTGTCTACCATACGTGAGGTCCTGTATCAACGATTGAGTTTAGTGATCCTTCTCCACCAAGGCTTTGATATCTAGAGACAATGATCTAACCCAAACCTGCGAAGGCCAAATGACCCAATTTTTCCTTTAGGTCCATCCTTATTGACCGATCTCCAGTGTTGACGAAAAATATCGTTAACAACCATAATATAATAGCATATAAGTAAAATCATCCCTCTCAAATGTCAATAATACAACCAAAAAAAGAGAATCGAACCAATACATGAGTCTGAAACGAGTCTAAATCCAAGATCAATAGAAAATCAGGAATCACTGTTGAGACTCCCCACCCTGCAAACCTTGGAGGGGGAAGGAAGAAAGAAGGAGAAAACAAACTAGGTTAGACATATGTCCAGTGAGTTCTAATAATTTCTAGCATAAGCATAAAGTAAGGAAGTATTAAACAGATGAACAGTTTTAAGGACATAAAGCATAAGGGTATAAAAGCAGTAAATCAATTTATAAACGAATAAAGATTGGATTCACATTCTTATCCAAAATTTCTACACCAACATACCAAGATATAATAATTAGGCTTTACCTAATTTCTACCCATCGATCGGCTCCTATAACCACAGTGTGATAACCTATGCCAGCTATGGAACTCGAGGTTATCAATCCTGAACCCATCGACTAAAAAGAACATAGTCATTAATCATAGGTGTTACAACAGCTTATTTTCCCCAATCAGCATGATGCATGCTCAACGTCCCACTGGAATGTGCCCATACCCACCTCACTTGGACCTCTTACTATCCAGCGTACAAAAGCATGCCCTCACCTCTATCTAGTGTGGGACCTCCTTAGATGATAATAAGGATACTGCTAAATACGAATCCACAACCAAATATGCAATTGACAGTCACCCTAGACTTGGCCCCCATTTATTATTCCATTAGGCCAGTCAATTTCCCCAGTCAGCCCCATGCTGCTGAACATACTAAACTACAATCTTATCATTTTATTAGGTCTCTTATTTTCCCCAATCAGTCCCACGCCGCCTGAATGGACCTATAAGCCACTTATTTTCCCCAATCAGCCCCATGCTGTCGGAACGGACCCCTACTACAATTTCATTATTTTATTAGGCCTCTTATTTTTCCCAATCAACCCCACGCTGCCAGAACAGACCTACGAGCCACTTATTTTTTTTATTCAGCCCCATGCTGCTGGAACGGACTCCACTATCTTAGCTTATTAATTTCATCTTTAATTTAACTTAAAACAATTTAAGTTTATTAATAAGCCCCAATAGAACTTCATGTTAAAATCCTAGGTTTATTGAACATTCGTAATAATGTTTACCTTTTTGTACAACCCACCCCACGTTACTTAGCGTCCAACTAAGTACTTCTATTCCAGTTTGTACGTTTGCATGTTCTCCAATTACATGTTGCTTTATCCCCAATTTACAGTCCAATTATGATTCTAGTCCAGACTCAAAAATAAACAAAACAAATAAAATAGGCATAATCTGACTGTAAATAAAACCACGATAGAGAAGAGGGTAAGAAGAAGTAAAATCACTTATAAGCAGTAAATAACTGGAAAGAAATAGGCATAGACACAAAATATATTACAGTGACTTTACACAAAAACTAAACATATAAATAATGTAACTAAATTTGCAATGACTAAGCTATTTAACTGTCTAATTTTTCCTACATAGATTACTAATCTAGAAATCACATAAAAACTCACATATCTGATGAAAAGACCTTCCCCCGCCGCCTTCCTTTATTCTAGCAGAACCTTCGCCTCTAGAAGTATTTATAAAAATAAATATTTAAAAGTACATAACTTCTTAATATCTGTAATTTTTTAAATTATTTAGCCCTTCCTAATTTTGAGGAAAATCTTGGGGAAGAAGAAGAGAGAAAGAATGGATGTGAAGAAACAAGAGGGGTTGTGCTAGTTTATTTATAGGGTTTGTTTTGTGTGCTCAACTGTCTAAATTTAAGATTAAATCTGGGCTAGCCATGTCACTGGACCAATCAGAAGGTGCCACATCAGCATTTAGTTCAAAATTAAACCAACAAAACAAAGCCACAATAGCCAAAATAACATTTGAATGAGATATATTTTGTGCGTACCACGTTATGCATTTACAGATGCGATGGGTCGACCCATCCCACCTTGGGTCGACCCAAGGACCCTTGGGTCGACACTAGGACGACCCAAGTGGGAAAGGGTCGTCCCACTCGGCCCGTTTACTTTATATATATTATATATATCCTGATTTTCTTTTTAAACTTCATTCATTCATATCTTATTCATTTTAACTCCGATTCCACAAACCAAGTTTCCATTTTAATAAAAAAATTACAACATACATAATGGTGCTAGTTCCGTTATCCAATTCTGAAGTTTAGTAATATTTTAATTTATTACTCTTTTCTATTTAATTATTGTTTATTAAAATTAGGGGTGTTATAACTTTTACCAACCATCTTCATAACACGATAATTTTAGCTCCCAAGCTCTAAATCACATGATATTTTCACCGATTCCAAACTATTTTCGACCACTTCAATCTTAAAAATAGTGTTATTATAAAATTTAATAATCTACCTTGACACAATAACCATCTCCAACTCCAAATTTTGATGCATTCAAGCATCTCCAATTTTACCTTCAACCAATCAACCTGAATACTTACCCAAAGAGCTCGGGCTAAGCCATCTCTCTTTGCTCTCTATTTACGTGCTCTAGAAAGGCCACTGCTCGCTAACAAAGTGCTGGAAGTATCTAAACCAAAACCAGTCTCACCATAAGACAAACGTACCCATTAGTGTGAACGACTACTAAATGAGAAGATATATTTCCATCCTCTTACTTATACTCCTCTTTATCGTCAAACAAACCACTCTCTCCAACTATGTCACCACATGACACTTAGCACCTCAACTAAAGAATTAAGTTTAAGCAATGATTGAACATCCCAACCTGTAATGCCTTAGTGAACATGTCCGCCACATTATCCGTCGTGTGCGCACCATCTAAAGGTATACTAGCTTACCTTCATTTGTGGCCGCAAGAAATGACCCCACTAACCTCAATATGTTTAACATATGAGTTGAATGCCAAATTCTCCGCCATATGTATAACACTTTGGCTATAACATCTAACGTCAATACTATTATGTCTGAAACCAAAGTCAAACAAAAATCACTTCAAATAAAGTGCTTCCTATACCATCTCCACTGCGGCTATTAATTCCACCTCCGTAGTGGGTAAAGCAACTATGGTTTGCAATCTTGATCTCCAAACAATGACCGCATCACCAAGTGTGAAGACTTATCCATAAGTTGATTACCAACGATCCCTATCACCTCGTAGTCCGAGTCACAATAACCAGCCAGCTTACAACTCATCCCTTCACCATAATAAAAAAGACCATGAGAAGATGTACCTCTAAGATATCCCAAAGTAGCCTCATGGCTTCCCAATGAAATTTTCCCCGATCAGCCATTTACAGACTAACCCCCTAACGACATTTGCAATATCATACCTTGTACACACCATGGTATACATCAAATTTCCAATTGCACTTGCATATGACACCTTTGCCATGAAAGCTTTATCCTTTTCCAAGATGGGTGATCCCTTACTCAAAACTTTCATACGTAAAGGTAAAAGTGTATTTAACGCCTTTGCATTCTCCATGCTAAGCCAGCAAAACACTTTCTTAATGTACTTCTTTTGAGTCAATCTCAACTCAAAAAGCTTCCGCTTTCTTTTAATTTTCGTGCCCAATATTTTCTTAGCCTCTCCAAGTTCTTTTATTTTGAATTATGAATTCAAAAGCATCTTTAACTTGTTAATTTTATTTTTGTCTTTAGAAGCAATGAGCATGTCGGCTACATAGTAAATATGCCCAAAAATCATTTTCCAACCTCTTGAAATTGACACAAGCATCCTTGATGCTTTTATCAAATACCTTTTCAAGATAAAATGATCAAATCTCATGTATCATTGCCTAGGCGATTACTTCAAATCATATAGTGATTTGTTTAACTTGCAAACCAAATTTGACTTATCATCCACCACGAACCCTTCGGTTTCTCCATGTAGGTTCATCCAAGTCACCATGCAAGAATGTGGTTTTCATATCAAGTTGCTCCAACTGCAAGTCATGGTAACAACTATAGCTAGTAAAATTCGGATCGAAGTATGGCATACAACTAGTGCAAAAATCTCATCATACTCCTTTTCTTTAGGCAAAACCTTTTGCCATTATCCTAGCTTTATATCTCCCATCATCCTTTATCTTGTATATCGATTTGCACCCTATAACACAGTTTCCTTTAGGAAGTGGAATTAACACCCAATTTTGGTTCTTCATCAATGATTGCATCTCTTCCTTCATGGCACAAATCCACCTCGATCTATTACTCAAATCAATGATGTTGTTATAAATTACCCAAAACTTTTCATAACGTACTAGAAACGCTGTAATAGCTATTTTGAGTCTAAAACCATTGTAAACTAGCCTAGAACTTTTCATAATGGTCGACAAATGCTGTAGTTTTTATTTTAAAATTATTATTGATGTTGAAGCTTTTTATAGCACCTTTTGAAATGCTACCTTTTCATTTTCTTTTGAACTTTAAAACCTTTACAAAGTAATTATAAATGTAACCATTTGCTTAAATCGTTTTGAGGTCCATCTTGACATAATTTGGAATATTTCTGAGGTGATTCGGGTTTATTTTAAACCCTTAAAAGTATGAATTTGAAAAGATAATTTAAGATTACTTCTGGGAAAATTTTTTTGATTAGATTTCTTCGTGGGTATGGCATATGACAATAGATCTTGGGTAGTGCGCTATTAATCTATGTTGGTATTAAGCCGAGTAGAGTATGTCACTACTTAGTGACGGGATGTCGACCGCAATAGGATAACATATCCTAAAATCTAAACTAAATCAAGGGCGTGGCTTAGATTCATAAACATATATTTCGATAAATTATGGGTTTTGATGGAATGAAATTATTATAAACTTGCTTGATTTCATATGTCGATGTCTTCCTTGTTTATTGTTTTAAATTTTGGATTAATGAAACCTATGTAGAAGAAATTTATACTGAAACTATAATACAACCCATTAAGATATGACTTGGAAACTAAGCTTAAATATCTATCTCATTGGGTCTGCGTTCCTGATGATGTTACGCTTAAAACATTTCAAGTTTAGATGGTTAGTTGGCTGCTTTGAAGTGAAGACTTTTGTCATGTAAATTATCTCTTTATGTACTCATATGTATAGATATTTGAGGATTAAATTCTGGATCTTTGTAACCATATTATATGATGGGATGATTGTATAATAGTTTTTCCATGTAAAATCATGTACTTTGAATTATTTTACATTCCAATATACTTTTATTAAGTTGTGATATTGTTCTTTTAGCACCATGATTTATATGTAGCATCATCACTTCTGGATAAGTGTACCAGAGCGGGGGTATTATAGTTGTCAAGGTTCATCGTCCCATCTTGGAATACATGAGGAGCATATTTCAAATTTTCACAAATTCTAAGCTAGTTCCAATCACCATTTCTTTTGGGTGGTCTTATTACACGTTGACCGATCCGAATAGCAATACTTTTACCTAAACCACTTTCGGCTCCACCTAGAACCTAATCCTCTCTAGTATCAAGTACATCACCAAAATTACTAGAGGAACCATGCGGACTAAGTGATCTTTCGTCAACCACTTCCCCCTCACGAGCTTCTTCAACATCTTAACCACTACTTGGATGGAACGTGGGAATAACTTCCTTCTCATTGGATTCTCCATGAACCGGATTTGGAACATCCAATAAACTTTCATTCCCCTTGAATGAATCCGACTCCTCAAAAATGACATGATGAGAATTCACAACCTTCTTCATTTTCAGATTTCAAATCCAATAGCCTTTTGCGTTATCCATGTAACTAGGCTCTAGCCTCAAGATTATCATTTCCCGGATCATGCACTTGAACTGGACAACCAAACATGTTATGATATCTCTAGTCAACTCTCATCCCCTTCCACATTTCCATAGGTTTTTCGTTATCAATAGCCGAGCTTGGAATTTGATTCAAAATATGCACCGCATTGACAGAGCTTCGACTCAAAATCCCTTAGACAAACCAATGTCAATCTTAAGCATTAAGCTTTCTTAAGTAGAATTCGGTCCATTCTTTCTGCTAATCCATTAGATTGCGGCCTGATGTAGTTAAATGATCTGAATACCATGATGCTTGAAATAATCCAAGAACTCCGGAAACATACTTTTTGCCATTGTTGGTCGTTAGAATATTTAAAGACTTGACACTCTTATTTTCAACAAGATCTCTTAACACTTTGAACATTGCAAATGCCTCCGATTTGGCCTTCATTACATACATCCATACCTTTCGAGAAAAATCATCAACGAAAGAGATATAATAAGGAGACCCACCAAAAGAAGCAACTAGTATCGGTCCCCAAGCATCTGAATGAACATACTAAAGAACACCTGTCAAAACATGTTTTCCTTCACCGAATGATACCTTTGTTTGCTTCCTAATGACACATTCCTCACAAATCTCTAGCTTGTTGAAAATATCACCCTCGATCATCTCTCTCTTATGAAGAATATCCAAACTCCTCTCCAAGAGATGACCTAATCTCAAATGCCACAACCTTGTTGCATCCAAGACACGAAAACTATCAACTCTCACACAAGTTTCACCTTCTGCGGTCAATCCTTGAAGCAAATAAACACTATGAGTTCTAGCACCTTTCACAGCCACAGGTATCTTCTTCGAAACACTCAAGCAATCCTTCTCAATAGTGATTTTGCATACTAGATAATCCAATTACACCAAAAATATAAGCGACTTCTTAAGTTCCAGAACATAGCATACATTAGTGAGCATGCGAACCACTCCATAAAACAACCTCATTTGCGCATAGCCAATGGCCATTTACCTATATATAGCACCATTTCCTATAACAATCGTATTCCCTTCTTTGTCTTCGTAAGAGGGAGAACAATTCCTATTTTTCATCATATGATAAGATGCACTCGAATCGAGTACTCATTCGCTACTCGAAACACCCAACGTTATCATCCTCAATACATTCTCATCCACCTTACCAACACCACTCTCCGCCGCTATGGATGAAGATGCTACTCCTTTCTTCCTATTTTTCCGGACATAGATTCTTTTTGTGTTCAGGTTTCTCGCAAATATAGCACTTTCCATTTCTCTTCCTCAAACTTTCTCTTCAACCGGACTTCCTTAATTAAGAATGCCGAAGGTTTCCCTTCTTCACATTCTTCTCCTTCTCCACAAGAAACTGTGATGATTACTAGCTCCACTATTACCCTCACTCAACTCCCACATTTTATCCCTTAGTTCCTCACTAATAAGACCCCTTTTGACATCATTAAGAGATGAAGTATCCCAGCTACAGATCATAGTATGGAGAACCTGGTATAATGCTCCAGCAATGAATACAACAATATCACTGATCTTTGTTCCTTATCAATATTCAAGTTTACCGCCTACATCTTCATTAGCAAACCATCAAAGACATTTAAGTGTGCCTTAAGAGAGTTATCTTCCTTCATCTTAAAGGTGAAAACTATTCATAACAAAATTAAATAATGTATGAGTGATTTTTCATATATAACTCTTCCAACTTGTCCCGTATTGCTTTAGCGGTTGTCGCACTACTAATTTCATAGATCACATTCTCCCTCATAGAATGTTGAAGAGTAGTGTAAGCCCACACTTCATCTCCTCTCTCTCAACATTTGAGATCTCATTGGCTGCAAATGAGTATCAAATACCACCCGGTTCCTTCTAAGAATCACTTTCATCTTCCATTCCACTTCTTGAAGTCATTATCTCTAATCCACTTGTCAATATCTAAGATCCTGACGCCGCATACGAACCACATACATATGCGCTACATTATTTGGACTAACTGTTAAGGCATCACTTGAGCTATTATCGGATTCTGGCATTTTCACAAACACCTACCAACACCAAATGTTGTTATGGAATTAAAATTCAAACACCAATTCAAATCCAAACCCATAAGCATTTCGAAATAACAGACCGTTGATAGATTTGCAAGAACAACCCAATTCACGATATCTCAAATTAACAAAATAGCAAACAACCAATCCAAAACCAACAATCTTAATCAAAAGTAATCAATAATAACCAATAGTAATATTATAAATTACAGACCGAATTTATAGTGGATCCATTAATGATTTATTAGTGTATATCCACTTAAGAGAGAATATTATTACGATGATGAGAAAAGTACAAGTGATTCATAAGACCGTTACCAGTAATCAATATAGAATGATGTTTGTAAAGATTAAAAATGAAGAATTAAAATTAGGTTATAAACCCTAATGATTACTTGAGAATAACCCATGGTCAATCAAGCTCTCACAACCTTCAATTCTAAAAATAGCTTATATGGGTAAGGATTTTTATTACGGCTAATTTACACTATTACCTCTTCATGCTTTTAGCAAAAATCCCATCAAAAAATGGCAAAACAACCTTTTTCATATCGTAGACGTCTGGCAAAGGTCTTAAGATCCTATGCCCAAACAACCAGACGTCTAGTTCAAATCTCAGGATTTTGCAGACCTTATAACTAAAGGCCTGGCTCGCAGCTCCCAGCGTTTAGCTCAGCTCTTAGCCACAGGACTTGCACACGACTTATAATTTTGTCCTAGCTCCCAGCTCTCAGCACCTAGCTTCTACCACTCATCTTCATAACGCGATAATTTGAGCTCTCAAGCTCCAAATTGTAAGTCATTTTCACCGATTCCAAGTAATCTTCAACCACCTTAATGTTTAAGCTAATGTATGGTGCCATTATAAAATTTAACACCCGTGTATGAGCTAAGCCCACTAGGTGAAGCTCTGGGTAAAAGCAGAAGGAAGCATAAAAAACTGCTAAATGTTTAGACATGCAAATCTTGTAAAACCTGCGATAACCACACTATTTTGTCAGCATTTAATCATAAATTAGTTGTTGCACAATAATCATCTCCTCTATCGTCGACCATCGCTTCATTCCCCATCATCATCAACCACACTACCACATTCAAAGGGCCAAAAACATCCGCGAGCCTACAATAATCAAATTTCCAATTTTAGTCCTTTACTATTTTTACCAATTATTTATGCTTAATAATACTGGGATCTAGTTGCTTTGTATGTGTTTTCTTATACTGTCATTGCCTGAATTTCAGATTGGTGTATGAATGTTGATTATACATGTTATATTGCTTTTATGCTAAATTGTTATTAAATTACGATAAACAAAGAATAAAAGCGTGTTTAATGGGCGCGAATTTTTTTCCATAAATTAAGACAATTGTTGAACAATTGAAGATAATTGCCCTCATGCTTTGGAAAATTTTGGTAAATTCTCCTGCAACGTATTTATTTTTTGTAAGAATGTATGTGTTTTCAATATGACTGTAACTTCTCACATTGAATTCTTCATTTTTAATTTCTTTTAATATAAACAACTGTGTAACCCGTGCGTTGCACATGATAATATTATTAAATATTATTTATTATTTTAATTTTGAACTGAGAATTTTATTATGTAAAATATGATAATTTTTTATGTGAAATACATATTATTATTTAAAATTATCATTATTGTTTGTGTGTAGTTTATTTTATAACTTACATAAACAATATTGAGAAATATTTTTAACTAGATTTGCTAATATTAGTATATGTACGAATTGAAATTGATGTGTGTTAGCAATTTATTCGATGAATTAGCAAATATTTTTAAATAGAATTTGTTTAAATAAGTTAAATGTAAAACTAAGAACTTAGTTTAACTTTATAGGCAAAAGGAAATAAAAAAAATTACAAAAATAAATAAATAAATTTGTTATGGAGTTATTGATGCTAAAAATGAATTTAAAAATAAAATACCCCGAGAGAACTAAGGAGAACATATAAAACTTCTAGAATTAAGGAGAAATCTTGATATTCTTCTGCTTTACTATTAGGGTTATGGGAGGGTTGAAAGGGTTTGGAGAAACATTCTCTTTCAATTTCCTAACCGTCGCAAACCTTCCTCTAACCCTAGTAATGGCCTCCATCTTCCAAATCTCATTCTAATCGCTTCCTAATCGCTAATTAACCAAATATACATCCAATTAATTCAAATTAACACCAAATCAAAGTTAGAGCTACTGCACTACATTGGAATCCGTGCCAAATTAGTTAAAGTTTCAAATACGAATTTTTTATGTGGCTAAGGTGAGTGATTTGCATGTTTGATTAGTGATAATTAGCAAAATTTTACATCATAAAAATCTAGAAAAATATGTAGAAATTCTAAAATATTATTTTATGTCTCTGGTATAAATTTGGGTTAATTTGGATTAAGTTTGCTAATCCTATAGTTAAACATGGTTAAAGGGGATTAAGGGGAAAATCATGGATTTTGGGTATGTTTGATCTAAATAACTCATATGATTGATGTTTTAATGTTTTTGATTGATTCTACTTGTTACTACTATTGTTTGGTATGTTTTATGATTGCATAGAGAAGTTAGAATGGTTGAAAACGCCGTCGTTTGGCGAAAATACTTGTTGGAAAACATGTAGAGTTTCGGTCCGGTTACGGGGAGGAGACCCAATCTGAACAAGTTAGGGGAAGGAGACCCGAACCGAACCGGATAGGAGAAGGAGACCTGACTGAACCAGATAAGAGAAGGAGACCCGAACCGAATCAGATAGGGGAAAAATACCGAACTGGACCGGATAAGAGAAGGAGATCCGAACCGAACCGGATAGTGGAAGAAGACCAGAACCGATCCGGATAGGAGAAGGAGACCCGATCCGAACCGATTAGGTGGAGGAGACCCGAATTAGAGAGGAGAAGGAGACCCGAACCGAACCGGATAGGAGAAGGAGACCCAAACCGATAGGGGAAGAAGACCAAAACTGATCTGGATATGAGAAGGAGACCCGAACCGAACCAGATAGGATAAGGAGAGGAGGAGACCCGAACCGAACCAGTTAGAGAAGGAGACCCGAACCGAACCGGATAGGAGAAGGAGAGGAGGAGACCCGAACCAAAACGGATAGGAGGAGGAGACCCAAACCGAACCAAATAGGAGGAGGAGACCCGAACCGAATCGGATAGGAGGAGGAGACCCGAATCGAACCGGATAGGAGGAGGAGATTCGAACCGAACACCAATTCAACCAAAACCCGAGATGCAAAGGAAGTCCAAGTGAGAAGCTATTACTCAGGATCCAGATGGGAACCAACGAGTTAACTTCTAGAGTTGGGCTTTGCTGCAGGACGTGCGCAAAGGAGTCATCAATATCTGTAACTTTGGTTCACTATTGAGAGAGGGGGCATGTAGATGAACCAAAGCTAAGGCTATGTGTGGACCAGTTCACTCGTTAGGGTTATTGACTATGGACCAGTGCAGTGGGGTCAGAGTAACAGTTGTACGAGGCGGGACTCCTTCATGGCTCAAAAGGGCAAAGTGGTCGTAGCAATAGTTGTACGGGAGTGGGACTCCGTCATGGCCCCAATGGATCCAATGACCAAAGCGGTGGATATCGTATGCTTTATGCACCGACTGAGAGATGTGAGGATGATTTCTATGTTTGATGTTTGTTATCACCATGACATGAACACTTCCACTTTATACTATGTTAGTGTTTACCTTAGAGTATTGTACATCTTGTTTTGCTAAATCTTTGGTTGCAGGTCCAGGTCAGGTATGATAATTTATACCTGTTATTGTTTTATTTTGTTGCTATCACTCATACCAAACTTTTGTCTGACCCAAAGTTTTATGTATCTTCTTATTACTCTGAGTGCTCCTAAACGAGCAGATTAGAGACAGGTTAGGTGGTTATGCACAAGTAGCTGTCCGGAGACGAGCAGGAGGCTTCCACATACTTTGTATATATTCTCCCTGTGTTGTTGCTGATCACTACATTGGGCATTAGTGGTGTACCTTTTCTATTTTTCTTTAGAGACAATATTTTGAAGTTGTAATAATGGTTTGGATCATAAACTGTATTTTGGGTTCCACTCCCATAATGATTTAGTTTTCAGCTTATGCACCATCTCGCCTATTTTATATCAAGTTATGTTATTATTATATTTTATCCATACGCTGTGAGATATACTATAGGTTCTTGATGATCCATCGTTTCAAATCCCTTTCTTCTGACGATTGTCCTATGCTAGTTTGACATTGGTACAACGCATTTCAGGGAAATGTCTGATTGTGCGGGGTGGCCATCACATTCTTTATGAAGGGTTGTCAGGAATATCTTGCATTGAAGTCTTTCAGAAACTTTTTACGCATCCATGTAACTCTCAAAGATAGTGAGACGCTCTTCGGGGTCTGTAGTCCCATCATATAAGAGTTGTGGTACTTCTATCCCAGATGGAACTTCAACCATCATTATCTCTCTAGAGAAGGATATTCCCGGTAACTCCCTGTCTTCTTGCCACCGTAGGATTTTGCTTTCTTCTGAACTGACCACTTCTCTTTATGCTTGATTGTTTCCCCATGTAACTGGACTATCTTGTAGACTTGACGAAGGCTTAACTTGACTATAAAGCTTTCAAGGTGCCATTATTTTGCTTCATAAGGTTCCACTTCAAGGGACCATCGGACTAAGTATTCTTCAATGGATTCTTTAGTTGCATCAATATGCATAGTTAGTGTCGTATTTCCAATTCATTACTTGCTCTTTTTGTTAAGGTTGAAGGTCCTCCAATCTCTAGTTTTGCAGAGTTGATGTTGTTTTATGGGATGGATGACATGTTGGATCCTTCTTTACCATTCCTTCTTGATTGAATCATCTTTAATGGATATTTGGAGCCTATTTTTATGATATCAATGGAAATAAGGGTGAAGGCCTTATGTTGAAAGGGGAGAGTAAAGACGGAAGGTTTAAGATTGGGATGAAGCTAGGAGAAATAAGGGTTAACAAACAAGGGCTAAAGTGTATGTAATAAGGTTGGGGATTCAAGGTTATATTATTCTTTAAATAGCTAAGATCAATGATGTTTGAAGTATTAACTCGTTATTCAAAATCTTCTTGTTGAGACTCATTATCTGTAATCTTGCTTCTTAAAAGCTTAGTCCAACACGGGATGGAACAATACAGTTAGAAATGTGGTTGTTAACCATAAGGTCGGAGGTTCTGGCTCTCCTTCTAGTGCCAAAATGTTAACGATATTTTTCATCAACACCGGAGATAGGTCTAGGAAGCAGACCTAAGGAAAAAATGGGGATATTCGGCCCCTACAAGCTTGAGTTAGTTCACCGTTTCCTAGATATCAAGGTCTCAAGCACGAAGATTAGTTACTCTTCCCTCAAGGCGTGAGTTAGTATCATGCTTACAAGACTTATGGAATAACATTTACCTTGGGATAAGGGTTTCGTAAGCTCATTACAGGTTAGGATGCTAAACGACTTGCGGAAGGGTGTCATAACGATTTAAGGTTAAGGGTAAGGTTTGTGCGGAAAGGCTTTTGTCATGAGGAAAGCATAAGGTTGCTAAGTAGTTATTGGGAAGTTGAATGGAGAAAAGTAAATCAGTATAAACACAACAATATACAATATAAAATGCAAAACAGTAAAGAACACAGTAATTTATAGTGGTTCAGTTTGGACTGAACCTACGTCCACTTTAAGGGCTTTGATGATTTTATTCATAGAGGTGGTTACATAGAAAATCCCCAAATCGATTTACAAATTAGGGTTTGCTCTCTAGGAAAGGGTTTGCTCTCTAGGAAATGAGAGAAAGATCGAGGAATCAGGAAAATCCCCCTAAAATGAGACCCCTGGGTCTTATTTATAGGCAAATTGGGGCCCCTTATGTTGTGAACCTAGTAGAAGCCTCTCTCGGATGCTTTAACAAGGTATCAACCGCTCTTGTAACCTTCGGTTCTAGCAGAAAGGTTTCGACCGCCTTTATTCTTATCTAATGTCTTTATTGATGTCTTATTGGCCTTAGAATATAATTCTTTGGATTTAGGGAGTGGTTCAGCTGACATGCCTTTCAGTAGCTCGGTCTCGAAATCTTAGAGCTTGACTTTGGTGGCAGCATGCCTTTGGTATGCCTCTTAGTGACTTTGAAGTTGCTTCCTGGTGACGGTTTCGGTAGTCCTTTGCTTTCTCCTAGCTTGGATTTTTGCTCTTAGCCTTCGCCTGTCGTCAAAACTAAGCATGTTAGAGTGAATATCTCATTTCTTCTTTCGACAACCCATGGTTTCAGCCTTGATTTAGTGACAGCTTCATCCGTGACCCCTTCCGGATGACTTATGAATTTTCTTCTTATGTTAATGTTCGTATCGAGCTAAGTAGTGCAGGTAGCCCTCTACCTTCTCTTGCCTGATGTTGCGCTTTCCTTCAGTGGCTGTATGCTTTCAGTTTATAAGCCTTTGGCCGCCCAATTCTACTTGCTTATGGTGTTAAGTGGTATGCTTTCGGAGTTGTACCCTTGCTAACCCTTCGGTAAATGTGCTTCCCTGCCGATGTTTTCCTTTCATATTGGCACCAACCCTTTGGCTTGACTTATTGTTGTTTCTTCCTCTATTCTATTGTTGTCTATGCAAGACCAACACCCTTTTGCTTGGGTATCGGATTAGGGACTTTCGATCCTTCTCTTTGATGCAGATATGAACCTGGCACCCATTTTCCAACAATACTCGATGTTGACGCTTGTCCACAACTTGACCATTTTTGCTGTCGGTTTTGACTTTGCCCCTTCTAGCACCTTAGCCTCTTTCAAGGCCCTTTTCTCCATGGTCCAGGTTTCACTGCTCGAAACTCTTTGCTCTTATTGCTTCGGATCTTCTGCTTCTTTATATTTAGCCGGTGCAAATTTTGGTTTTAACAGATGGAATTTGACTATGAAACTTTAACCGATGCGTTCGTCTCGGAATTCTGGTCAACTTTCATATTTGGAGTTTCACGAACGGAGTTCGTACGAAAAAGTTACGGACGAAATACGATAACGGACGAAAAATAAATAAATTAGAAAAATTAAATATTATAAACTTTATTTAACTAGCCTTACTGGGCATTTGACGACCCAGACGGTCGACCCTAGCGGTCAACCCACTGGATGTCAGAACCCCCAGTGACGACTAGGTTTTATAAGATTAGGTTATAATATATTGTCGAATGAATGGACGGATATAAATTAAAATGAATCTAATGGTCGAAGGCCAATTCCACTCCTATAAATAAAGGAGTAAGGCCTCATTCTTTTCCATACAAATATATAGCAGTAACGGAGCTCTGCCATTTTTCCTCCCTTTTTAAACCCAATTTCTAAATTAAAAATATATTCATAAACAACAAATCATATAGAATTGAGAGGATTATCAGATCCAACGGAAAAGAATGTAAATTGATGCTCCAATTCAGATTCTCTCCTCTCTTCCTATTTTCTTACATAACTACAAATCTGAAAATATCCCCTTTTAAGATAAATTGTAGGTTTATAAGAATTTGATGACTGTAGGCCTAAAGATTATTCAAACTTTGGATTTAGATGCTTGCAGGTGAGTGGGAAATTTATATACAAAGATATAATAGCATTTTTATCTCATTTGTACTATATCTCAAAGTATATGCCTAATTTTAATCAGATCTATTCAAAATATTGTTGTAATTGAATTGGCACCTATTAGATCTAGTTGTAAATATTTTTAAAACTTGTAAATTGTGAATTGTGGTTAGGCATAATATTAATTGTAGAATTCTTAAATTTGTTTATACATATTTCCTACAAATTATGTGTAAAATATATTGTGGTTGTTGCTAAACACTGTGGATCTGGAAAATCAGTCCTATTTAACACTATTTAGATGTCGTTATGTTCCAGATCTCTAGTTCAGTGTTGAATGATAAATTATGTGAATTTGGATAAAAAGATACAACGGTGAATTATGCGACTATAATTTTAAAAGAAATATATCTATTTGTATTCAATATTGTTGGGTTATGGCTAAGTTATTGCAAATATGTCGTTTTCCTCATTTTGAACAAAAGATGTTATTTTGCATTCACAAGAGATATAATGAAAAGATTGAAAAAGGGAAAAGTGGTGCAAAAGTATGTATAAATATAAATATACATTTTTGTGCATATTTGCATCAACTATTCTAAAAATATATATACATATATATATATATAAATAAATATCTTATGAATTTGGAATATGTCTAACCAGGCATAATTTACAATAATTCTAGCTAACGGTCTTTTTGTAAGATTTGGAACATGTTGGCAAGATTGAATGCAAAAGGAAAATTTTGGTTACTGATTTGAACCAAATTAATAAATTAGTTAAAATGATAATAAAGAAAATAAATATGTTAACCGCGTGAAAATATAAATATATACATTATTCGTCCAAATCTGCGTAAAACAGTAAAATATACATTGTATTAAATGTTAGAATGTTTGAATGATATTCAGTTATGGAATTATATATGAAAATAAGATCCATATTGAATTAATATATTTATGGTGACTATTTGTAGCAATTAATATAATTAATTGCTATGAATAGTGTCGCAAATCAATAATTAACAATTGTAACGGACATTGATTGGGGAAAGTGAATATAATAGGATATTGGTTACAATTCCTAAATTAATTAGGATAAATTTTTAAAACCGCAATTAGGTAACTTGAATTATAACTGCATTTAGAAACGAGGTTAAGCTCAACTTGTGGCAGAAGTCTTCCCGGAACCGACCGGAAAATCCAGCATCCACGGGTAGTCGGCTTAATGTGAGAGGTCTAAAATGTAAATATAAGTGTGCTAAGGCACGAGGTTAAGTTCAACTTGTGGTGAAAGTCTGCCCGGAACCGATCGGCAAATCCAGCATCCACAGATGGCCAACTTAATGTGAGAGGCCCGATGCATATATATATATATAATATGAAACAAATAACTAACCAAACAAGAATAGAAATTATCCGTTGGGGTATAATAAATAGATACTTCGGGACTGATAAATTAAGAATACCCAATGTAAATGGTTGCCTTCAGAAAATATGACTATTATAGTCATATAGGGCAATAAACTTATGAACATAAGTAAACGGTGAAAAAGAGGATTAATGGGCATTGACTATAGTTTAAATACTAAGTCTAATTAGGGAAATAATTAAATAAATACCCTATGGTAGGGAGGATATAACTTTCCTTATTTATAATTATTATTTATAAATTAAAAGTTAAAATTGGACTTGGCAGGTTAGCAATGGGAAACATTATTAACCATAGAAACCCGTGACGATAATTAATCATGTACGTATAGTATTTCCGTGAAAAGGAACTAAATGAGAATGACTTGATAACGTAGTCCACTTTATCCAAATAGGGAAGATATTAAAGGCTAATGGGATACGAACCTAGTAGTCTTCTTGTATAGTCCTCTTCCTTGGGTCTTAAGTGGCTTGGGTTGAGGAATCCTCCTAGGAATAGGTCTTCCAGTTTAGGGGTCTTAAATGGCGTGTGTGCAGGGCCTACCCAAACCTGGAAACTAAAAATGTCATATATGACTACCTATCCTATGGGACGTAGTAAGCGACTAAGGAGATTATGCAATAAGTTCAACTGGATGGTACAGCGAGTGATAAAACACCATCTCTCACCTTACACGGGGCAAGTGTATATGCGTGAATGACGGAAGCCTTAACTAGTAGGGCCCGTAACTGGTGCCCTCTAGTTTATGTTAAAGTTGAATATACTATCGAGGAATAATAAGTGACCAATAGGTCCGCCTATGGTCTTAAGAAATCAGAGAGAATCCACCCTATCTATCATTGATAGTGAAGCATTAACTAATAATGGATAGTTAATGAGAAAATATATATGTATAGAAACTTTGTAGATTGGGGTCTACCCTCGATTTGATAACCAGTCATGCTTTGGTATAAAGGATTCACAAATATGTGTGTAAACATTTATCTCAGTATTATACTTTGGGAATGCTACCTTGGAAAGAGTAGTAGGGTCGTGCATTAGAAACTACAAGGTTAGGCTAGAATCGCTAACCTTGGTGGGCATACATCTTGGGTTGAACCAAACAGGATACATCTGTGTATTATAATTTGTGTTGTACATTTCCTATTCACCAGAATTTCATTTTTTTGGCCCCCTCTCCCCTCCTCATTACAACCACCCAGGTTTCCTTGAGAAGATCGGGTTCTTAGATGTGTTAAGTTTAGCTTTTGGTTCTCGTTCTCTCTCATGCACGGTATTGGAAAAGTGGCTTACTTTGAAAAAGGCGGTTACTTGAGTTAATACTAGTTACCCTATTTTACTTCCGCTGTGAGTTTTCTTTTATCATACTCTGATTATGCTCATGCTCATTTATTGCAGATACCAGATTTACATGCTCCGTGCTTGGATGTGTTTAAATTTTGATTTTTTTCGAAATTTAGGCATAGAAAAGTGTGAGTTGTTACAGGTTGCTACCGCGCTCGGAGGAGTTCTGAGTCGCTCAGATTGTTTGGAGCGGGATCGTTTCCTCTGGAGCTTGCATGTGAGTTGGTGTTATTCACTATGTTGCTGACGGACATTTTGCATTCCTAGAGACTTGATTTTGTCTTTTCGGTTTTGTGTCGCTTCATTCCTCTTTTGGCGCTTTCTAATTTTCTGTTTTTTCGCTTTGGTGTGAGTGGGGTGATGTTGTACTCGGGTTTTTGGTGATATGTTTTTGGTGTTATGCTTGCATGGTACTAGCTCTTTAGCTAGTCCATTTTTATGAGCCATTGGAGATTGGTTATTTTCTCCTTTTTGATATTTATATACGTTTCTTTTTAAAAAAATCATGCATGTGATGAAGAACCATATCATTTTTGTTATGTACAAAGATAAAGCAAAATTGAAGAGTTGCGGTTCGTCCACTTTGACATAAATTGTCTCATCTCTATCTTGCCATGTTGCAATCCTATTTAGCTGTGCATATTTACTTTCCAAGCAGTGATTTATATGGGATTATAATCATCAAAATTTTGATCCAATTATGCATGAAGATATGATTTCTATTAAAGAAACAGGTATTTGAACTGCATATGCATGCCTTATTGTCGTACATTGATGTGTTAAATAATAGGTCGACTATATTGTTTAGCAGAATATGGGAATTTCAGTAACATATGTAGCACTTCTTCACTCTTCCTTGTAGGGGATCATTAAAAGTCTACCAGAGGAGCTAAAGATAGTTGACTTTTCTACAGTGTGGTCTTACTGCATTTTTAGTACAATAATATTTTTTTAAGTATGTAAACCTTTTCACTTTTATTAGATTAATTTTTTCTATTATGAGGCACTAAAATGTGAGACATATGGGATTTTGACTGCATAATGTTGATGAATGTGAAAAGTGCTATGGTCAGCCTCATAAAGCACGCCAGAGTTGGAGGTAACAAGTTGGTTATGCTACGTAAAATCTGCTATATGTTCTAGAGATTCAAATACTTTTTAAATAGGGCTATCTGGCTTGAATCCACCATCCATTTGTAGCATGAATCACCGTTTCTTCTTGCAACAACCCGTATTTTTGGGCCAATTAAAAAATTGAATTTAATATATTTTAATGAATTTTGGAATAGAAAATGTTGGTTGTGACTCGATAAAATTTGAGAATAATTTAAAGATTAGTTTTAATGTTTTATTTGGCTTAAAACAGAGCCAATAATTTTTTTTAATCAATTTAAAAGCTCAAATTTTGAATATCAATATTTCAAAGCTATTTTGATGGCCTATAAAAGGACCATTGTTAAGACAGTCTCAGAATCCAATGAAACCACTTTTATTAGATCCGGAATGTCGAAACTTGTCAGCATTAAAAATTTTAAGTCCAACAGAGTTCGTATGCGAGAGAAAGGCATATAGACGTACATTGAAAATTCAGCCAGAATTTAGTTTAAGCTAAAAATAAAACCATTTATCAAACGGTCTCCAAATTCGACGAGACCAAGTTCATTGGAAACGTAATTCCATAACTTAGCGACATTTCAAATTTGGTAATTATTGGAGTTAACGTGTGGTTGTGCGACTAGAATGAAGTTTGCACTGTGTAATTAATACATCGTCATAATACATTACTTCGTGAATAGTGTTCAACCAATTAAAATTAGACAAATGATCCCTCTCTCATTCATGTGTCATCCTCTCATTTTCTTGGTCATTCATGACAAGATTTGGTCTTAATAGGGTTTAATTAAACCTAAGTATTCTTCCATTTACCTAAACTAAGTTCTAAAGCTTAAAAACTAATTGATGGAAGCATCTCCCTCCTCCTAGAAGCTCCACCGCTACCTAGACGCTGCGCCGCCACCCCCTCCGACATCAGCAAATCGGTGGCGGTCTCCCCCCAGGCTAGACACCACGTCACCCCCTCTCTCATTGTCTCTCCTTCTTAAACTCTTCCAATGTGTGAAAGGCACCTCCTTTATGTGTTTAAATCACTTATACTGCCTTTAGATACCTCAAAGTAGACCCCCACATGCCACGCGGCACCTTCACAACACTGCCACATCAGTGTGCTGCGCTGGACAGCGAGACCTCGGGCCCTACAAGCCTCCAGACCACTAAATCACAACTTTCCTCCTCTAAACTCAAGCTAGAATGTGTACAAGCATTGTCGAGAAGTTTCAAGTTGATCGGAGAAGAAAAGGTGACATTTTTAAGACATAGAGAGCGCGTGAAGATCCCACGTTGCAGTGCACTGTTGTTTGATGGCTGGGGTGAGAGCTTCTCACCTAAATTAGTATATTTTTGTAGTTTAAATAAGTTTGAATAGTTAAACAGTTAATCGTTTAGCGATAGAAGTTAATATGAAAATATTAAATGAATTCGAAGTTAGAAAATGGTTAATTACAAAATTAGCATGACGCTGAAAAATATGACAATTAAGTAGTTAAACAGTAGCAAAAGCTATAGTATTAATTTAATTATTTGTCACAAATTGTTATACGGTGTATGGCAGCTCAAATCACTTATTGTTTGCAAACCGGATAAATGAATTGTTGATTGATTGTGATATGTTGTGATTGTGATTTTGAGGTAATTAACAAGTTTAAATAATGTTAATATATTTACAGTAATTGAAATTTGTGAATTTATTATCACTCGTTTAAATATCCATTTATAGTAATTAAAATATCCATTTATTGTTCAATTTGTGAATTTATTATCACTCGTTTAAATGAAATTGGCTGGATTGAAAACTAATTTAACATGAATAAGTTATGAATAAATTCATGAATTTGAGTGTGAATTGAATGGATTGTTTGTTGACTGAAAATCCCACACGGGCCTCTAGATGATATATGATTTGCACATCTCCCTTGTATGTAGTTGGTATGTCGATCATTTGATTGACATATTGAAATGAGTGTCAATTGTGCATTTGAAGCTTATGCAAATATAGGTGCACACTGGGTGTTATTTGGATAATCAATGGCTGTTTGCAACTATTCTTGGATGAATAAAGTTTATATAAGTAAATTTATTTGATGTTTGGTTGAATGTTATTCGAACCCAAAGCAAAGGGAGAGTCGACCGTTGGATTCTCCTAAAATCGGAGCCGTTGGGTTCGTACTGAAAAGATTTTTCAAATGGATACAAGAGGTTAAAAATTCAATAGCTAGATTTTAAAATATATCCAATTCAGTTTTGGAAAAGGTCATTGTAAATGCAGTTCAGAGGCCGATATTGGAAACCGACTGTAAGGGCCTTAATAAAATTATTAAAAATATGAATAAATTACGATAAACCATAATAATGATTTTGAAAGAGTTTGGATAAAATAACACAGGTTTTGTAAAAAAAAGGTGATGTTTTATCAGAAAAGTATTGTTTGAAAATTAGAAGGAATAACCTAGTGATTTTGAATAATAAATTGGATTTTTGAATGGTTTTGTTATAACCAGAGATTTCGAACATATGATTTCGAATGGACTTGAATGGAAATTATCTTCTCATATTTCGGTACGGGATTCCGTGATCATCTGGATATCATTAAGGAATTTGGAAGATATTGATATCGTTATTCCAATAGGATATCTGTTGGTTTCAGAATTTTGGCATTGAATGTAAATCAACATGATTTCCAATTAAGATAATACATTTAATATTAAATTGAATTTTTGGGTTAGTTGTGAATGATGTTTTTAATAACACGGTTCTTAAACCCAATGGAAAAATGGAATTTGAGATATAAATCTTTTAATTAAGATTTAAGAGAATTCTCCAGTTTATTTAATCAAATTGGAATTGAATGGAATTTGATTAATAATAACCGAGAAGAGCTTTTGTGACGGAAGGCATTTACTATTTATGGAATTTAAAAAGCTTTGTCCTTATTCCAGTTATGGTATCAGCTGGATACAAAAATTTATATCGATTGTAAATTATTCAGATCTCCGTAAAGATTCCATATTAAATGGAAGATGGTTTTGGGTTTATTATGAACAATATTTTAAATGGCATTTGTTCTTTAACCCAAGTGAAGACAGGATTAATTTCAAAAAGCTAAATAATCATTAAGTAATGATTTGTGAGTTGAAAAGATATTAAAAAAAATCTTTTGAAATGATTTCCAAGGAATGTATTTATCACATGATTTTAAAAATACGCGAATTATTCAGAAAGCCCTGACCCAAGACCATTATGGGTCACCCCACACCCGCTATCCCCGCGTTAATTTCTGCATAGCCTTGGTTTGAATTATTTTGAGTTATAATTATATATTCTCCTCATATAAATACCAACTTTTATGGTTCATAACTTCTTTATACATTATCCGTTTTACGCAAACTTGAGGACTATATAAACCAGAATATCGAGATGAACGCAACGGTCAAGAAGGTTTCACTTAATTTTGAATATTTAATTAAATAATATTCATTTTATCGTTTTCTTCCTTAATTAATTAATCCATTAATTAATTACTTGTTACAAATTTGGGTTGCTACATTCTCCCCTCCTTAAAGAATTTCGTCCCTGAAATCTCCAAGGCTAGAAGAATGCTATGAAAGCCAACACTCATCTACTCAATCGTCATCCACTGGCATCCATTGTCCTTAGAATTTCTAACAATTTGTATGAATATATGCAAAGGTGTCGTGTATATGTCCCTATGCTAATGCGAAAACAGGCGGTCTACTGATTCAGTTGACCTCCTTAATGCAATTCATGTTTGTGCCATGCATCCAATATGTATGCAAAAGAATCTTAATGATACATATAAATTCTATATGTGTGCACAAACACTCTCCAAAATGCAACGTCCATGTGGTGATTCAACCATTTCCATCCATTGAAAATTAAGAATGTGCACACATCCATATGCAATATGTAAGTGTTTGAGCCAACCTAGTGCCTAATGTATGTGTGTGTATGCGTCTACGGGCAACCACTAACAAATACTTGCATCCACTTGCAATCACCAAACATAATATGACTCAAACACATGTTTCAACTATATTATATCATCTATAAGCTCGATTCCTAAGATCTACACATTTCAAGAATATACTAGAGGCAAGCCCTTAATCTAGGGAAGAAGAGATAGATAGAATATCAAAGATGAAAAATACTCGTCAAAAGAATGTGGGTAAGAAACTTGAATCCCTTAGTGAAGCTCTTTTATCTTACTTATTTTAGTTATTTCGGAAAAAAAAACTCTCAAGTGAACTAATCCAAAAGCTTACCCTAATCATACAAGTAAAATCACACATTTCCTCCTTTACCCATTTTGTGTTCCTTGGCTCATTCCACTTATATTGTCCAACCTCCTAAAGGCTTACTTACCGCCTCACTTTTTATATATAACATTTTTTTAAACTTTATTTGAAAATCTTAATGAGGCAAAATCTTAATTGCAAAAATTTCTTTTTGAAACATATATAGTTGATGAAATTTCCAAAAATACAAATTTCATATCAAAACAAATTAGTCTTTCAAAACTCACGTTCTTCAAAACTTTACACCTATGGGGTTTCGACTCAAAGTGGTTCCACAAGTTTCCATAAAACACTTCCCTGTTACACTCTTGTCTAGGAATACAACTATTTCAAAAATTCCTTTACTTGGATTTTTCTGAAAACCTTTCCAATACAACTGAAGTCCAACTACCTCCTTAAATTACATGCGGAAAGTTTAACTAGTTAATTATATTCCCAAATTACATTACCGAGATATGACATTTACATACATTTTTGTGAAGCCTTTATACTAGAGTTTAACTAGTTAATTATATCGAGAGTGGGCCCCTAATTTCGGGGTTTCTATCTATATTCTCATTCTCTATTCTTTATTATTTAATGCCTCACTATCAATGATAGATAGGGTGGATTCTCCTTGATCACTTAAGACCCTAGGCGGACCTATTGGTCACTTATTAACCCTCGATAATATATTCAGCGTTAACATAAAACTAGAGTGCACTAGCTACGGATGTTGAAAACATGATTTTGATTAATGTCAACAACGAGAAGTGCATTGGAAATCATGTCATAGAGATAAGATTTTATATACACACACACATTGAGTCATGTTAGAATTATGTTTAAATCAATCCTCAAGTATAACATGAGTTTAAAACAAAGCTTAAATATACTTTACAAACCAGTCTAACTGGGCAAAAATGCCTGAACCAGTCAACTGGTCCAAAACCAACCAGTCGACTGGTCAAGCAATTTTTCTCCAGTAATGGCTAGTTTCTGAATATTTTAAATATATACGATTCCATACTTTAATCAGTCGACTGATTATTTTTAACCAGTCAACTGATTCAAAACAGCACATATTTTCTAAAAGGTTGTCTTCATTCATGAAGAAAATCTCTTCATTTCTGAAAGGAAATGGAAACTTCTTTTTGGTTAAAACTCTTCATGAAGAATTGCTACCTTTCTACTATTATGTAAACACTTCAAATGTGTTTTACAAATCATCAATTTCTGATTATATTCTCTCTATTTTCTGATATGAACTTCTATATAATTTACAAACAAAAAGCTCTCCAAATTCAAGTTACTTGTTGAATCCTTGATAACACTTCTCATATCTTTATTCGACAAGCAATTAACTTCCTTTTATCTTCACAAAATGTTTCAAATACTCGAGGATAAGATTATAGGAAGGGTGTACTTAAACCGCTGACTATCCATGTTGATTTAAGAACACAAAGCAGAAGTCAAAACACTTGTAATTGTTAAAGTCCTGTATAGTTGTTCAGGCGAGAGGCATCATTATTGGGGCTCGGGTGTATTGACCTATTCCTCTGGGTTAAGAGAGGGCGTGATAGTGAATTACGAACAGGAGCTTCGAGACTGGACATTGTAATAACCCAGAAATCTAAGCCAATTTAAAATTTTTATTTTGGCAATTTTGATGAATTTTAAATATTTAAAATGAATTATTTTAAATAAGAACGAAGAGAAATTTATTTTGAATAGAATTAGAATGTATATATTTATTTGAATCGTCGTTAGAATATAAATATTTATTTTTAATTATAAAAGGAATTGAAAATGGTGCGGTAGTTTGAAAATTCGATTTCAAATTTCAAATGAACGTACAAGATTCAAAATGAACCGGATTTCAGTGAAACCAAAAATATTAGAATCTATTTAAAAATATCTTTCCAATGAATCTGAAAAATTGAAATTTCATAGCGGGAATAAAAAGTTATGCCCAATTGAAAATTCAGAATAGTCGCTATGGAATTTTGGCCTTTAAAAATGAAAATTATGCAAATGACCACTGTTTTCAACGAAACCACTTTTGTTGGATCCCGGATGTCAAGTTATCGCTAGATTCTAAAATTCATAATTTTTTGAACCAATATGTGAGCGTGGCGAAGGAAAACGTGTTTTGACAGTTTCTGTCAATTTCGGTCGATCAGAAAATGGCCATTTTTCAAACGATCTCAGAATTTGATGAAATTAGTTTTGTTAGGACCGTATCGTCAATACGAAGCTAGAAATAATTTTTCTGGAATTTTAAGAGTCTGTATGTGGCCGTGGTAAATTGAAATGTGCATTTGAATTTAAAATATAATGATTTATATTTTTTAAATTTAGCACTAACTAATCGTAACAGCTAAATGAGGTAACGAAACATATCCCATTGTGTTCGGAATAGGGGTAATTGGCTAGAGGCAATAGTCATTGGGCATAATTTGGAGTTTGGATGTGAAAAATCCAACGCTTTGTAATAAATGAATTTAATATTAATATAAAATATAAAATATAGGATAAAGGGGCCAAACCCTTGGTCAAACCCTCACTCCTCTTTCATGCGGTCAAATCTTCCTGCCGCCGCTCTCTTTCTTCCAATGGCCCAAATCGCTCAAAGAAAAAACGTTAATTCCTCCTTCCCTACTTCGAACTAGAGTAGGGTTCAAAAGGGAAGTTTGTCGAGGTATACTCTTCAAATCAATATGGAAATAAGGGATTTTAATTGATTATTCCACTCAGTTTTTGGCCTCAAAGGACCATTATTTGACAGTGTTTTAATGGCCATGGAGGGGGTTGAATTCTTCGTCGTCACTGGTCAGGGGTCATTGTGTTCAGGTGCGTCGGCCTCTAGTGGCTGATGGTGCTCCAGTAGGCTATGGGGCTGCGTGCAAGTGAAGTTAGGGTGGGAAGCGTTGCAATGTGGAGTTCGAATTCATCCTGGAGCGATGCAGAGAGGTTTAATGTTAATTAATGTTAGTTATTTTATAATTAGTTTAAGTAATTCTTTTTAAATCTGAAATATATATATATATTGGCGTTATTTAAAATCAGTTTTTATAAAAATAAAATTGTTTTATTTTTCGGATTTTAAATAGAAATAGCTTTAATAGTATTAAAAATATAAAATAACATTGTTTTAAAAATATAAAATAACATTGTTTTGAAATGTAAATTGTCATTGTTTTTAAAATGGTAGCGTTATAAAAATATAATTTTTATGTAAGTAGCGGTATTAAAGATATGATTTTTATATTATAGAAAGAATAAAGATATGATTTTTATATTATATAAAGAATAAAAATATGATTTTTATATTATAGAAAGAATAAAAATATGATTTTTATATTGGTAGAGTATAAAAAAAATATGATTTTTAATGTATAGAATATCATATTAAAATGTGATTTTAATATGAACAGCATAGAGAAGACTACGTTGGAAGTATGGGCAAATCTAGACTGTTCTGAATTTAAGAAATGAAATGGAGGAGTGGAACCCTCAGTGAAAACTCCTCATTTTTATTTTTATTTTCTAGTTAAATATATATTAGGATGCAGACGGTGCTTAGCAGCACCCGACACCCATCGTCCACAGACCATGGATGACTTGTTTGTTTGATTGATATGTTGTGAAATTGATTGTGTGATGTGGAATAGAATAAAATATTTTATAATTAAAATATAATTTTTAACGTGTATATAAAATAAATATTTATAAACAAATCGGATGACTTGTCTATATACACACATTTTGATTGATATTGATTGGGACGATAAATTTTACACATCGTCCAACTGCACAAATAAAACCTGTGTTTGATTGTTTGAAACCCCACACGGGTATTGGGATGATATTGGACATACACTAATCCTAATAATTAGTTGTATGTCGATCGATTGATTGACAGGCTGTTATAAGCTTTAAATATTTATATTTGATGCTTATACAGTGTAGAACGCACTCTGGATGATGGATTGTTGTTTTCCTTGTTGTTATACACGTTTGTTGTGTGAAATCCATATAAATCACATTATATGGTAATTGACTGTGTCTGATTCCAGTTCAGATAGAATGAATATTTTAAAATAACGATTATTTTAAAATAACGAATATTTTCAAAGAATATTCAGAAGAGAATCAAAATATGATTTTGATGTCCGATTTGGGATGGACACGAATATATATAAATATATAAAGCTGAGTTGATTAGATTGACGCCATTTTGACATAAACGATATTTATATCCATTGTATTCGTTTTTATAATGAATATAGAAAATGAATTGATTTCAAAATCTAATGTTTTGAAAATATTATCATTTATATATCGATGATATGGAATATTCAATTTTGATTAGAAATTGAATATGAAGTTGAAATCGTTTCAAAATCGAATTTAAAACGATTTATAAAATACGTTTTGAAAGGAAATTGACGTAATATAATATAGATATATACATATATATATATATATATATATTATAAATATAATGGCCTGAATAGAACACGCCGCGCTGCGGTAGTTCGCGAATTTCGACCATTGACTTCGAACGAACATTACGGGAGATCCGACCGTCGGATTCTCCTAAAACCATAGCCGTTGGGTTCGTATCGAAAAGAGCTTTCTAACGAATATTGGAGGTTTGAAATCTAATATTTGGATTTGGAATTATGTCCAAATCAAATTTGGAAAAGGTCGCTGTAAGTGCAGTTCGATGACCGTTGATGGAAATCGACTGTACGGGCCTGGGTAAAATTATTAAAAATAGCAATAATTTGTGTAAAATCGTAAGAAATGATTTGGAAAGAATTGGGATGAAAAATTCCTTATTTGAAAAGATAAAAATAGATTTTTATCAAAATGAACTAGTTTTGAACTAGAATTATAATCCATTTATTTTTGAAATAAATAAATTGAATTTAAAAGGGTTTTAAAAGTAACCAGAATTTCCAATAATTGAATCGGAATGGATTTGAATCGAAATTGTCTTTGGAATATTTCGATGTTGGATTTAGTGATTATACATATATTTTTATGGAAAATTGAAAGATATATTTATATCGTTATTTCCAATACGATATTTGTTGGTCGTAGAATTTGATATTGAATATAAGCCGATATATTTTCTATTCAGAGCCTTGTATTTAATATCAAATGGGATTTGGGTTTGCCGTGAATGGTATCTTCATTAACACTGTTCTTAAACCCATTTGAGAAAAAAGATTAAACCTTTTTATTTATATTTAATGAAGTATACCAATTAAATGATATTTAATTGGAATTGAATGGGAATTGATTTTTGGGTTTATCGTGAATGTTGTTTTAAATAACACTTGTTCTTTAACCCGATAATTAATGGAATGTGAATTGGGTTTATCGTGAACTATGTTTTAATGACATTCATTCTTTAACCCGATTTACACTAGAATGTGATTTGGAGGAGATTTTCCAAAGTAAAGTTTTTCAATTTAATAAAATAAATTGGAATGGAATGGAATTTGATTTGGTAATAATCAAAGTGAATTTCTATGGAGGAAGACTGCTAATATATCGGGAATTTAAAAGGCGTTGCCGTTATTCCATTTATATTATTAGTCGAATATGGAAGTTTATATCGATTATATATCGATTTGTTTTCCATGAATATTCCATCATTAAAGGAATGTAATTTTGGGTTGTCATGAATGGTATCTTCAATAATACTGTTATTAGACCCAACGGAGTTAAGAAAATCAGGAACTAACTGGATATTAGTTAAGTTGAATGGTTTCTTGGGTATTGATTAGATGTTGGTTTCGACCTTCGGGGTTAATACTTAGGGAATTGTTCACTTGCTAATTTACGGTTAAAGGCTGATGGAATGGAATGTGATTTTGGGTTTATAGTGAACCGTGTTTTAAATAACATTGGTTCTTTAACCCAGTTAAAGACAGGATATGATTTCCCAAGTTAAACAATCATTAATAGTGATTTTTAGGAAGATTAAAACCAAGTGGAGTTTTATTGAATCTTTAATTAGATTGAAATGATCGAGGATGGAGTATCACCAGTTTTGCTCTAGGCGATAGTTAAATCTTTAATTAGATTTGAACGTGAAATAGTAATTGAATTTACCGATAACACCTTCGTGTTAGATATGAAGTATTACAAGTTTACTTCATGGGATGAACAGGTTGGGATTGGGAAATTATAACAAATGATTACTTCGGTAAGGTTCGTTAATCCCGACTAGTTTGAATAAACCATAATTTGGTTTGAATTGATATTCAAAGGAAGATTAAAGAATAAATTTAAGGAATTTATCTTTGATAAAATTAATGGGAACCTTTCCCAATGTATAAGAATATTTGAATAATAGAATATTCTGAATTGGAATCAGGCGTATGTTGTGTTTGTATAACACTTGTTTATTATATACGCGAGTTATTCATAAAGACTGCTTTTATCCCATTCTGAATAACTGATTCGACGATGTGTCGAGGATGAAGACGGTGGTCGAAGTCCGAAGGTCTTCACATCGTTTGGATAATTTCTGATGATCTTGATTGGGATGTACACCCAAGATGAGGGAATCAGTTGGTGATCGTCCATACGTACTTGGAGATCGATGGATATGCGAGGTACAAGGTGCCTCCGGTTTCGTTCAGACCTAGAACGGACTTGTAAATGGACTGTGTGTCTAACATTGGATATCATTCTGTGTGATTGATGGATATCAGTGGCATGGAGTGGTTTGCCTGTGTGGCATGCTAAGATGCAAATGATCAAGGCTTCTGTTGAAAAGCAGAGTCTTGAGGTTGATGATCAAAGCACGACCTTTGTGGCATTGTGTAACACCCCACCTCCGCCAGGGTGGCTCTTGCAAGCACTCTGACTTTTGAGGGGCGTTTGAATCAGGTAAACATGCATAATGATATATCAAGGCAGAACAAGAACATATGTATATATGTAAACAGAGTAAATAAGATAAGTAAAACAGCGGAAGATTTCAAACTATTTCAAAACAAGTCTAGTACAACATAATGTCAACTTTCCAAATACACAAGTCTAGATAAAAACAACATCACTGAAAAACTGAAATACATAAGTACTATCCCCAAAATAAGTGATAACCATAGCTAGCTTCATGTCAAGACCGTACATGAGCTAAAATCCCACAAACAAGCGATCAGAAATCCAAGCTAAGCTCCAATATTCCCACCCTGAGAACCTGGGGGGGGAAACGGAAGAAAAGAGGCGAAAGAAAAACAGGTCAGTCAAAAAGACTGAGTAAGCCCTACTACAATCAATGTAAACTGATAAAGTTAACTGGCATGAGAAGCAGGGATGAACATAAGGATAACAACATACTAGCATGATGATTAACTAACAAGGTAGATAAAGGTGTCATCGCATACTCAGGTTTAAGGTTTTTGCACCACAGGTGTACTAGCAAGCTAACATGACTTGAATAAACAAGTATTGATCCCTTGGCCCAAGCTTTGGCCCAATAACATGAAGTGACCCTAATACGAGGTCCAATAACATGAAGTGACCCTAATACGAGGTCCAATAACATGAAGTGACCCTAATACGAGGTCCAATGACATGAAGTGACCCTAATACGAGGTCCAATAACATGAAGTGACCCTAATACGAGGTCCAATGACATGAATTGACCCTAATACGAGGTCCAATAACATGAAGTGACCCTAATACGAGGTCCAACCAAACGGTCTAGTCGATCGGCTCCCTATAAGCCTAACTCGTCACGTGTTGGTGTCAATACGGCCCAAACATAATTGTAGTCAGACTGTGCCGGGTCTCCCGTCGGGTGTATCAAGCACTAGGGTGTCAACCCCTGGACACCATAAACATAAGTGCACAGTCTAGATCTACTGGTACCCATGCTTGACTTCTCCAAATACGGACTACGTGCACGACCATAGTCCGTCCGGAACTACATCGGCGTACCACTCTGCCGTCGTTTTTGGTCACTTACCTCAAGTCCAGTAATCGTGCCCCCACCCTAGCCTAGTCCCTAGGGTCTTAATGATACAAACTTGGGATTACTGCTGGAGTGGACCCCATTGCTAGGATTTTCTAGTGGGTTAAGTACGGTTTAACCCTCTTGCTAATCATGGATTAACTTGGTTAAGTGTAACGATGAGTTCACGACTTAACCCTGATTAATCTACCAAGCCCAAATTGGTTAAGTATTAAGTGGACCATGACTTAACCCTAATCATGAGGCATTAATTAATTAATGTGCCTTAACCTCTCACATTAGACTTTGTTGCGGTTACTAGTTAAGCCGGGCGGGTCCGGGTAGCTTTACACCACAACTTGGTCTAACCTCGGGTTCAAGGTACAACATGACCAACTTCTCACATTGGGTCCTATTGTTTGTAGCAACTAGTTAAGCCGGTCGGTTCCGGGTAGTTTTACGCTACAAACTCAACCCAACCTCGAGTTGGTCACACTTATATTTTCTAAGTGTCATGTCCATCATGTTTCCAAAACATATTACAAGTTTTCAAGACTTTGGGAAGACCTAACTTAATAGGTAAATTCCCAATCTTATGTTTTTATGTCTTTTAAGTTTACCCAACCCCAAACGCAATCCCATCGCTTACATATCGCAATAGCGCATAAAGGATAGAAAAAGGGAACTTGGCATAATCATGACATAAAGGTGTTGAAGCCACAAGTTTAACATGATGGCATATGAAATGTACATATGTTCATATACTTGCATATTACATTTTTAGGCCTCAAAAGCATGCATAAAACCAAACTTAGCATATTGGTGATACATGGTGATAAATGACATGTAGAAATGGCCATAAGTTCGCATTTAGCCTCACATGCAAGTTATCATAAGAGATATGATAACTTACATGTTGCCAAAATGCAACCTTTAGCATAAAGCTTGAAGCTTTATGTTCATATACTCAAGATAAGCTTGCATAACACGATAACATGAACAAAATGATCATCCCAAACTTGCATAACGTACTTGCATATCATATGACGAACTTGCATATCAAACTTGCATAACATAACATGATAAACTTGCATATCATAACATGGCAAACTTGCATAACATAACATGATAAACTTGCATATCATAACATGGCAAACTTGCATAACATAACATGATAAACTTGCATATCATAACATGGCAAACTTGCATAGCATAACATGGTAAACTTGCATATCATAACATGGCATACTTGCATAACATAACATGATAAACTTGCATATCATAATGGTCAACCAAACTTGCATCATTCATTTAACTTTAGAGTTTAAATATGAAAGTAGAAAAGGGCTTACAATGCTTATGAAGACACAAAAATATATATAGATTGAGACAAAGCCCTTATGCAATCAAATAAACCCAAAATGCAAGCTCCAATAGATTAACCCTTGAGCCAAAATGAATCAAAACTCTTGCTTTATGATGTAAATATGGAAACTTGACTTGAATGCAAGCTAATGATGCTCATACAAGCTTGAAAACACTTGTATGCATTGAAAATCTCTCATAGAAATGACTTAGGAATTTTATGAAGAGAGTGGAGGCCATGAGAGGAATGATTTTGCCATAGTTTAGTTACTTGAATGAATAATGATGATTTAGGGTTAGGTTAGGGGCTTATTTATAGAGATTAGGATTAGTTTCAACCTTAGGATTAAATCCTAATTCCAATCTCAGCCCTTAAAACCGAATCTGGCCCCAAAACCTAACCAAAACCCCAAAATGGTGCACCAGGCAAAACTGCCCGGCTGAACCAAGTCGACACCCAAGTCGACAGGGCTGTCGACTTGGGCCTACCATGTCGACTGCCCAGTCGACAGGGCTGTCGACATGGGTGGTCTGGCGGGAAATTTCCCGCCTGCGCCCAACTGCCCCAAATTTCCAAATTCAAACTTGAATTTGAAATCTGTTTTTACTTTGAAATTTTCTGAAAACTTCGTTGGGCCTTAATCGGGTCATACGGACTCCGATTTTCGAAAACTCGGACTCTATTTCGCGTATTTTTTCGAGACGAACGCAATGGCATAGCCCGTTTCCCTTGATTCAGATGTATAAATTAAATTCTGCCTCGATTTACATTATAACAGGTTATTGAAAATACGGGTTGTTACATTCTCCTCTCCTTAAAGGATTTCGTCCCCGAAATCTTCAAGTTAGGAAGAACGTATCCTACCATCCAACATCCATCTACTCAAAACATCATCCACGAGCAATCATTGTCCTTACAAGATTCTAAATGTTGTATGAACATATGCAAAGGTGTGTGTATATGTACTTATCTAATGCAAATATCATCAATGCAAATTATGTTAGTGAAATGAATCCATATGTATGCAATTCCTAACATAATGTATAACATCTATATGTGTGCACATAACATACATCCATATGCAACATCCATGTGATAACACAAAAATTTTCATCCATGAATAAGCGTAAACACTCATGCATATGCAATATGAGGAGTGTGTGAGCAGATCTAGTGCCTAATGTGTATAATGCATCCACGAGTAACCACTTGTAAACACTTGCAACCACTTGCAAACATCAAGCATAACATGTTTCAAACACATGTTTCATCCAAAGGGTCTCTACCTAAGGTTCTCATGACAAGATTAACACGATATAGATAGCAAAAGAAAGATATGCTACAAAGAGATCGGGAAGATAAGCAAGATATACTCCTTTTGGATTACAAGAAATCCCTTCCTAACCCAACCCCAATCCTATAAAAGCCCAAAAGGTTTAGTCAACCTAACAGACCCCTTCAAACCTTGACATGTATTACTAACCGATGAGTCATACCCCCTTATGGAGTTTACAACAGAAATGGGATCGAGAATGGGACCGAGAGGATATATGTAAAAGATAACATGCAAGTAAGTTCCACAGGAAAACAAGGATCAAGAATATACTCTTAAAAAGAGATATGATGCGCGTATCTAGCCTTCAATCTTCTAAGTCACGTTTCCTTGAGCTTAACTCCACTGTGCTTTGACCGTCTTTTACTTCATCATTTCTTGGCTTCTTAACTCTTATTTCCAAATATGAGTTGGAACCCATTTCATTGTCGCCTCTCGTCTTCCTTTTTCACTTACTCTTCTATCATTCTTGGCTTAAACATAACTATGACTCATGGTTTCATGCAAGCTCTCCAAAATTCACTAGTGAATCCTGGATCTCGTTTACTTACTATAAAGTATTCCACGCAGCAGAACTTTTCTTGGAAATACCAATCCACGTTGCCAATTGCTCTTACTAATGTGATTTTCTATAACTCATGCTTGAACGAAATGAACCATCCGCCTGTGAATGATAGGCCGTACTTAGATTCAGTCGCTTGCCCATGACTTCCCGTAGACTATCCCAAAACTGGCTAGTGAAGATTGAGTCATGGTTACTAACTATACTTTAGGGAACCTCGTGCAACCGCTTTATTTCTTGAAAGTAAACTGTCGCTAGCTATGATGCAGTCCTTTCGCTCTTTACCGGAGTGAAATGAGCACTCTTCGTGAGTCTACCTACTATGACCCACATGCTCGTATTCTCTTTCCTTGACCTTGGTAATCCATCGATAAAATCCATGGGAATACTCTTCCACTTCCATAGTGGAACGTCTAGAGGATGCAATAGCCCACCGGGCTTCTTCGACTCGGCCTTAACTTGCTGGCAAATGATACATCTAGAGACAAACTCCGCCACATTCTTCTTTATCCCAGGCCAAAAGAAAATGTGCTTCATATCTTTATACATCTTATCTCTGCCCGGATGTATAGTCAACTTAGAGCGATGCGCTTCCTCAAGAACTTTCTTTCTCTCATCGCGTCTTAGCCATCCCTTGTCATCTATAGCGAGGTGTCTTAACATCTCGCCTCGAATCAACTTGTCCATGATCTCGGCTACTGCGGGTCTTCCTTCTGTGAAGTCCCTACTTGATCCAGAAGGGTAGGTCTAAACTCAAGGGACGCTAACTGACTAATTAAACTGAGAAAGCTTCTTACTTCACTTGTCCTCGTCGGAGCTTTCCGGTCTTGAACCGCGACCACTTTAGCGGGATCCACCGCTAAGCCTTGCTAATAAACTATGTGCCCAAGAAATCTAACTTCTTTTCTCCAAAATGACATTTGGAGGACTTGGCTTTCAACTGATGCGCTCTAAGCGTATCCATCACCTCCTTGAGATGTCTAGCATGTTCTTCCTCATCCTTAGAGAAGATCAGAATATCATCTACGAAGACCACGACAAACTTGTTCAAGAACTCCCTGAACACCCTACTCATCAAGTCCACGAAGTAGGCGGGTGCATTAGTCAAACCGAATGGCATGACCAGCCATTCTAAGAATCCATCTGGAGTTCTGAACGCAGTTTTGCCTATACTATCCTCAGCTACTCTAAGCTGATGGAATCCAGTAGCAAGATCAAGAGAAAACAGATGTTCCTACAAGCTGATCAAACAAATCATCGATCCTTGGCAATGGTTGTCTATTCTCTTTGTTTAACTCATGATAATCAACACAAAGTCGAAGAGAACCATCTGCCTTGGTAGTAAATACTACAGGCGCTCCCCATTCAGATATACTTTGTCTAATGAAGTTCTTCTCAAGCAACTCTTTGACTTGCTTTCTTAACTCTCATCTTGCGGGGCCATGTGCCTAACCGGCCACGAAACTATCTTGGCATTATCAACCAGATAAATGCGGAAATCTATCTCTCGTTTATGGGTAACCCCCTTCACTTCACCCAAGATATCAGGATATTCTCGGACCACCCTCACCGATTGCAAACTATCGATAGACGAGTTGAGGGATTCAAGATAACACAACATGACGGGACCCATAGGGTTACAAGAAATTTTTAGGGTATTACCGAGGCGAGTCATGAGCCTCACAACCCTATGCTCTAAAATCAAGGATGGCTCCAAAACTGGACAACCCATCCATGCCCAAAATCAACCCATACCCCATGAAACCGAGAATATAAGCATCACACGAGAACTCTACACTCAAGATAGAGATTTTCAAATCCACGTAGATAATAGACAAATGGGCGTAAACCCCAATTGGATTTGAAACACACACGGGATCATAAACTAGACTAGAACTTAGGTGCAAACTTTCAACAAGATCAGATGAGATAAAGCTATGCGATGCACCAGAATCAAACAAGGTACAAACAGGAAAATAAGAAATGTATACAAGGCTCTCAACAGAAATACTACCTCGATCGGGAACTGGAGCGGCATTGAGAGCATGAACTTGCCCTCCTGAAGGTCCAGCACGCTGAGTCTGACCCTGGCCTTGCCCTTGCTTCTTCGGGCAATCCTTACTGAAATGTCCAGTCTCACCGCAGAAAAAGCATTCACCATTCTTCCTTTTCCTCTTCTTACAATCCTTAATAAGATGCCCAACTGAACCGCAATAATGGCACTTCCCCTTGTTGTTATTGCCCTTGTTGTTGTTCCCCTTGTTGCCTTGACTCTTGTTCTTGTTCTTGTTCTGATTGCCTTGACTGTTCTGACCACTTGGATTACCCTGATTTACTTTCCACTGGGAATCAGTCTTCTTGGCTTGAGTATCATTCATCTTGATCTCTTTCTTGACATCTCCCTGAAGTAACGCCATATCAACCAAGCTCTCAAACGTGGCCCCATGGGGAATATGTGACATAGCCAATCCCTGCAACGGCTCATTCAATCCTCTAGCAAAACGAAGAGCCTTCTTCTGAGGAGTACTCACCATATCCAAGCCAAAACGAGCTAACTGATTGAACTTGTTCACATATTCTTTAACAGACATATCTCCTTGTTTCAAAGCTATGAACCTTTCCATTTGCAGATTCTCCTACGTAGAAGATAGAAACATAAGCACGAACCTTGCCCTGAAATCGGCCCAAATCTCAACAGGCCTAGTACCATTGGTGACTTCCCACCAATAAGCGGCTTCATCCTTCATAAGCCAAACCGCCAACAAGATCTTCCTCTGATCGTCTAACCCAAAGATAGCAAATAAATCCTCGGTCTCTTTCAACCAATTTCTGGCCTCTACAAAAGTCTCAGTGCCTTGAAAGTTCTTGCCACCCATTGCTTTGAAATCTTTGTAAGTCTTTGCGAAGTCAGCTTGAGGATGCTGAGGGGGAGGAGGAAGAGGAACCTCAGCGACAGGAGGAGGAGGAACCTCAGCGACAGGAGGAGGAGGAACATTAACTACCGGAGGAGGAGGAGGAGGAACATCGGCGGGGCCGGCTTCGGTCGCCCTAGCCTCCAAAAGTCTCCTATACCAAACAGGTACGTGTACTCCCTCCGGAATAGCAAAGTTATCGGCCATACTAAAAACGAAGAAAAGACAGATTCAGAATGGAGAAAAACGAAGGGATTTTGCTAATGGCTTGTTGGGGAATAGCCTTTAAAATAAACTAGACTTTTCTTTGGAAAATACTTTATACTTGGTTTTGAAAATAGTTTTCCAAAAGTTTTAAAAACCTTTTTGTTCCTTCTCGTAAACCATATGCTCTGATACCAAATGTAACACCCCACCTCCGCCAGGGTGGCTCTTGCAAGCACTCTGACTTTGGAGGGGCGTTTGAACCAGGTAAACATGCATAATGATATATCAAGGCAGAACAAGAACATATGTATATATGTAAACAGAGTAAATAAGATAAGTAAAACAGCGGAAGATTTCAAACTATTTCAAAACAAGTCTGGTACAATATAATGTCAACTTTCCAAATACACAGGTCTAGATAAAAACAACATCACTAAAAAACTGAAATACATAAGTACTATCCCCAAAATAAGTGATAACCATAGCTAGCTTCATGTCAAGACCGTACATGAGCTAAAATCCCATAAGCAAGCGATCAGAAATCCAAGCTAAGCTCCAATATTCTCACCCTGAGAACCTTGGGGGGGGGGGAAACGGAAGAAAAGAGGCGAAAGAAAAACAGGTCAGTCAAAAAGACTGAGTAAGCCCTACTACAATCAATGTAAACTGATAAAGTTAACTGGCATGAGAAGCAGGGATGAATATAAGGATAACAACATACTAGCATGATGATTAACTAACAAGGTAGATAAAGGTGTCATCGCATACTCAGGTTTAAGGTTTTTGCACCACAGGTGTACTAGCAAGCTAACATGACTTGAATAAACAAGTATTGATCCCTTGGCCCAAGCTTTGGCCCAATAACATGAAGTGACCCTAATACGAGGTCCAATAACATGAAGTGACCCTAATACGAGGTCCAATAACATGAAGTGACCCTAATACGAGGTCCAATGACATGAAGTGACCCTAATACGAGGTCCAATAACATGAAGTGACCCTAATACGAGGTCCAATGACATGAAGTGACCCTAATACGAGGTCCAATAACATGAAGTGACCCTAATACGAGGTCCAACCAAACAGTCTAGTCGATCGGCTCCCTATAAGCCTAACTCGTCACGTGTTGGTGTCAATACGGCCCAAACATAATTGTAGTCAGACTGTGCCGGGTCTCCCGTCGGGTGTATCAAGCCCTAGGGTGTCAACCCCTAGACACCATAAACATAAGTGCACAGTCTAGATCTACTGGTACCCATGCTTGACTTCTCCAAATACGGACTACGTGCACGACCATAGTCCGTTCGGAACTACATCGGCGTACCACTCTGCCGTCGTTTTTGGTCACTTACCTCAAGTCTAGTAATCGTGCCCCCACCCTAGCCTAGTCCTTAGGGTCTTAATGATACAAACTTGGGATTACTGCTGGAGTGGACCCCCATTGCTAGGATTTTCTAGTGGGTTAAGTACGGTTTAACCCTCTTGCTAATCATGGATTAACTTGGTTAAGTGTAACGATGAGTTCACGACTTAACCCTGATTAATCTACCAAGCCCAAATTGGTTAAGTATTAAGTGGACCACGACTTAACCCTAATCATGAGGCATTAATTAATTAATGTGCCTTAACCTCTCACATTAGACTTTGTTGCGGTTACTAGTTAAGCCGGGCGGGTCCGGGTAGCTTTACACCACAACTTGGTCAAACCTCGGGTTCAAGGTACAACATGACCAACTTCTCACATTGGGTCCTATTGTTTGTAGCAACTAGTTAAGCCGGTCGGTCCCGGTTAGTTTTACGCTACAAACTCAACCCAACCTCGAGTTGGTCACACTTATATTTTCTAAGTGTCATGTCCATCATGTTTCCAAAACATATTACAAGTTTTCAAGAATTTGGGTAGACCTAACTTAATAGGTAAATTCCCAATCTTATGTTTTTATGTCTTTTAAGTTTACCCAACCCCAAACGCAATCCCATCGCTTACATATCGCAATAGCGCATAAAGGATAGAAAGAGGGAACTTGGCATAATCATGACATAAAGGTGTTGAAGCCACAAGTTTAACATGGTGGCATATGAAATGTACATATGTTCATATACTTGCATATTACATTTTTAGGCCTCAAAAGCATGCATAAAACCAAACTTAGCATATTGGTGATACATGGTGATAAATGACATGTAGAAATGGCCATAAGTTCGCATTTAGCCTCACATGCAAGTTATCATAAGAGATATGATAACTTACATGTTGCCAAAATGCAACCTTTAGCATAAAGCTTGAAGCTTTATGTTCATATACTCAAGATAAGCTTGCATAACACGATAACATGAACAAAATGATCATCCCAAACTTGCATAACATACTTGCATATCATATGACGAACTTGCATATCAAACTTGCATAACATAACATGGTAAACTTGCATATCATAACATGGCAAACTTGCATAACATAACATGATAAACTTGCATATCATAACATGGCAAACTTGCATAACATAACATGATAAACTTGCATATCATAACATGGCAAACTTGCATAGCATAACATGGTAAACTTGCATATCATAACATGGCATACTTGCATAACATAACATGATAAACTTGCATATCATAATGGTCAACCAAACTTGCATCATTCATTTAACTTTAGAGTTTAAATATGAAAGTAGAAAAGGGCTTACAATGCTTATGAAGACACAAAAATATATATAGATTGAGACAAAGCCCTTATGCAATCAAATAAACCCAAAATGCAAGCTCCAATAGAAAAACCCTTGAGCCAAAATGAATCAAAACTCTTGCTTTATGATGTAAATATGGAAACTTGACTTGAATGCAAGCTAATGATGCTCATACAAGCTTGAAAACACTTGTATGCATTGAAAATCTCTCATAGAAATGACTTAGGAATTTTATGAAGAGAGTGGAGGCCATGAGAGGAATGATTCTGCCATAGTTTAGTTACTTGAATGAATAATGATGATTTAGGGTTAGGTTAGGGGCTTATTTATAGAGATTAGGATTAGTTTCAACCTTAGGATTAAACCCTAATTCTAATCTCAGCCCTTAAAACCGAATCTGGCCCCAAAACCTAACCAAAACCCCAAAATGGTGCACCAGGCAAAACTGCCCGGCTGAACCAAGTCGACACCCAAGTCGACAGGGCTGTCGACTTGGGCCTACCATGTCGACTGCCCAGTCGACAGGGCTGTCGACATGGGTGGTCTGGCGGGAAATTTCCCGCCTGCGCCCAACTGCCCCAAATTTCCAAATTCAAACTTGAATTTGAAATCTGTTTTTACTTTGAAATTTTCTGAAAACTTCGTTGGGCCTTAATCGGGTCATACAGACTCCGATTTTCGAAAACTCGGACTCTATTTCGTGTATTTTTCTGAGGCGAACGCAGTGGCATAGCCCGTTTCCCTTGATTCAGATGTATAAATTAAATTCTGCCTCGATTTACGTTATAACAGGTTATTGAAAATACGGGTTGTTACACATTGCTTTGTGTAGCGTTAATTCGCGGGCCTCACACCCCGGTTGTGAACCAGAAACGGGAGAGGACATCAGGGAGGGCATGTGTTTCCTTCTAGCTAGGGTGGTGTCAGTGACCTACGAGCCCTGACATTTATATTATTTTCACCAGTGTTGTAACACCCCACATCCGTTAGTGTCACTCACAAAGGGAATGCACTAAGTTCTGTGGAGCATTTAAGGTAAAAGATGCAGATAAATTACAAGACAGACAAAATTAAAACAGCGGAAAATAAAACTTTACTTTGTTGATAAAATAGTTTGTACAAGAATTGCTTTCCAATACCAGAGTATCATCTGCCTTACAAAATAAAGAAGCATAAAATAACATTTATATTCCATAATGTAGCATTTGCCAGCCATAGCGGTGGAAAAGAGAGTCCAAAGCGGCACATCAAAGAGTCTTCAAGCTCGGAAAGAATAATGGTCCAAACTAAGCTGAGCAATTCCCTCCCTGACTACCGGGGGGGAACGGAAGAAAAGAAGACGAAAGAAAACAGGGTTAGACATAATGTCTCAGTAAGCTCAGTTATTTTCTAGCATGAGAACAAGAACAAAGACCATGACATTCATAAACTGAGAACAGGACAATACCAGAAAAACAAGATAACTTATGCAAGATAAGCATAAGATATTATAAGGCAAGATAAACTAAATGCGCTTCTACTCATTCTCTGCTTCGCTACTACTCTGTTGTTCTGATTTCTATATCTGTGCACCACCTAACTAGTGTCCCAACTAGTAATCTGTATAAAACGATAACGTGATCCCAATCCCTGTAATTGTGGTTGCCTTCAGGCGTACATCTATTTATTATTACCTAGATCTAATCTAGGGTTTTCATATCGAGCGCTTCCTAGATTCAACTAGGGTTTACGCGACTTATCTAATGCTTCTCGGATTCAGGGTTTATGCGACCTAGGTCTAACTAGGGATTATGCTACCTGTCGAACGATGCTCCCTAGTCTAGGACACACTACCTAGAGCGGTATATGTTCCTAGACTTTCCCCCACGTATGTGTCGCGAATTGTTATCGCCGTCTAGATGCACATGTCCGGTATATGTGGGACCCGAGTCCTGTGGCGGGGCTAATCAAGAAACACGGAACTCGGTTGGGAGCTTTCAGATATCTGCAGATGCAGATGCTAAGGTATTTTTTTCTTGTGGCTATGGTCCCACTTTACCCCTCCCTCAACTAATGAAAGGCACACCTTGAAAAATTAGAACTATACGCGGGCCCTCTAAGCCCCACTAACCTATGGCCATCCGCACCCATAACTAGATAGCAAGTATATGGTCTGTTGGAGTTCTCCACCTTTCTGTTTTACGTATCTCGATTGACTCAAGATGGTAGGTAGACGACGAGTTGCTATCACAGGGCTACTGGTCTCATCGAATCACGCTGGTCCATCCTAGTTTTTAGGTTGCCTTATATTGCAACCAAGGCATACCCTTGGTTCTTCTGACGCAGACCTTAACCTCTGTGAGCCCAGGTGGATCATCTGCAGCCTCACAGAGGGATACCAAGAGTACCCTCACGTCCCCTTGAAGCCGCATGCTTCATCACCCAGCTCGTTTGAGCCTCCCTTAAGATCAGATGGACGTTCGCTCCTTTTTGCATTCCACTAAGGATTACTACTTAGTTCTCCTAACTAAGGTTTACCACTTAGTTTCCTGAATCGTGGTTTTCCATTAACCAAGCTTTATTCTTAGCCCCCTTTAACTAAGGTTTACTACTTAGTTCTCTTTTCTCGTCAACTTGGATTAGTTAAGTGTCATTAGTCAATTCAAGTTAACTTAACCCATTCATTTGTCCTGTTAAACTGGTTAAGTGTTATCAGTATTTTATGTTGACTTAACCCTACCACAAATCAAGTTATATTGGTTAAGTACTTCTTATTACTTAACCCCACCCCTTCATCTTGTATTGGTTCATTGTTCCTTTTAACTTAACCCTGCCCATCTGTTTGGCTAACATGTTATCTTGGTTAACTCAACCCTAACATCTGTTTAATCCACATGTTCTAATGGTTAAGTATTGTCCCTTCATGTTTTAACCTTGTTCATTTGTCACACTATGATGGCTAAGTGTTCTAAGTTTACTTAGCTCCACCTTCTAGTCTAGTTAACATGTTAAATTGGCTAAGTGTACTTTACTTAACCCTACCTTCTAGTCTAGTTAACATGTTATAACGGTTAAACCTTCTCTTAACTTCACCCACTTGTCTAGTCAACATGTTATAATGGTTAGACCTTTTCATAACCTTACCCACTTGTCTAGTCAACATGTTATAATGGTTAAACCTTTTCTTAACCTTACCCACTTGTCTAGTCAACATGTTATAATGGTTATTTAACCCCTACAAGTCTTGTTTTGTTAACATGTTAAGTTGGTTAAGTGTTCAGATTAACCTAACCCCACCCATCAGATTTAGTTAACATGTTGAATTTGGTTAAGTGTTTCCTTAATTGACTTAACCCTACCAATTCTGACTTAGCTTTAATTTATTCATTAAAGCACCAACCACTCACATTAGATAGGTATTGTTGCGGTTACTGGATGTGCCGGTCGGTTCTGGGCAGATTTACACCGCAACTCAGTCTAACCTCGGGTCCTTATTGGGCTCAATGCTCTAACCACCCACATTAGACAGGTATTGTTGTGGCTGCCTGTATGCCAGTTGGTTCCGGGCAGTCTTACGCCACAACTCAGTCTAACCTCGGGTTAGGCATATTCGTATTTTCTAAATTTACATTTTATTTATGTAAATTATCCACAAATTCATGTCTTGCCCAATTTCCCTCTAAATCAAGCTCATCATTTTGGGTATATAATTTATACCGTTTCATGCCATAAATCACTTATGTGATTATAAGCCAACTATGTCAATTTTCCTATAATTAAGTTTTTACCCCCGTCTAAATATTAGGCTAACAACTTAGCCTACTTTACCGTTCACATGATTTCACATAAAGTATTAGGCTAATAACTTAGCCTAATTTTACGTTCACAAAATTGGCATAAAATCAACATTAACTATGAACTTGAATTTTTTTTTTATAATCAACATAAACATGTACAAAGGTGTGAACTTGCAACTTTAACATAATCAACATAAACATGTACATAATTAACAATTTGCATAGGTTCATGATCCTCAACATAACAACTTGCATAGGTTCATGAATTAACAACATAATTAACAACTTGCATGGGTTCATGAATTCATCACACACTAACTTGCATAGGTTCATGAATTAACAGCTTAGTTAATAACTTGCATAGGTTCATAAATCTCAACATAATAACTTGCATAGGTTCATGAATTAACAACTTAATTAACAACTTGCATAGGTTCATGAATCTCAACATAATAACTTGCATAGGTTCATGAATTAACAACTTAATTAACAACTTGCATAGGTTCATGAATCTCAACATAATAACTTGCATACGTTCATGAATTAACAACTTAATTAACAACTTGCATAGGTTCATGAGTTTACAACACTCAACACACACTAACTTGCATAATAACATGGCATGATAATTCACCAAACTTGTTACAACATGTTATTTCTATTCCCCAACTTTCTATGCTTATGAATTGGTTTATTCACCAATTCCTAACTAGCATGATAATCACAATAGAACCATAGGCATGATAGAGTTGTCATAAGAAAACATACATGAATCATCATAAATTTAATATAACATAACAGTTAAGGTTCTATTGTCACTTTATCTCAAATCATGATTTTGATTTCATTCACATCTGGAATATAACTGCACATACAAATCAAAAAGGAATTCTTGATTTGAGTTGTAGCTTTAATCTCTAATTTGAATTAGCTTTGAATTGGTTTTGTGTTCGTCTCTTAGCTTTCTACAAACGGAGGCTACTCTTGGCTTGCTCCCAGCAGCATGATGGCTCCAAGTCTTATTTTCTTATGAACTTTAGTAGGAGACCTAGGTTGTTTATATAGAATTGTATTTTAATTTGAGTCGTCCGATGATGCTAGGCTTAATCAAGGCCATCAATTTCAAAAGAGGCCAATTATGTTCACAATAAAGGACTGTAAATTACTCCTATTTTAAATTATGTCATAATTACCATGCATGTAATTTACCCCCATTTTAAATTATGTCATAATTACTATGCATGTAATTTCACGTTTTAGCATATATATATATATATATTCTTTAATGTACACATTTCTCATTTAGGACAAATTCTATATGTAAATAATTCCTAATTTACTTATGCCATAATTACTCTCTAAATGTACATTATCAACATTTATTATTTATTGTCAATCCATCAAACATAAATACGTATTTAATAGATACATCTTCCCTTTATCGTATACATATTCTTCCTCTTTAAAAAAACAAATCCTTGACAACCAAAAATGTGCAACGTATGCTATAGATGCGTACACGTCATATATGTATGTATGTATATATATATATATGCATATATATATATTTAATTTCTTTTTCTTTTTATCTGTCTTTCCAAATACCCATTTTCACACTAAACCACTTTTTGAACTGCGTTCACACTAGGCCATTTTTGAGTCATTCCCCTAAAACAAATATATGGCGTTGGCAGGGATCGAACTCTGAACCTCTTGTATGCAAGTCACGTGTTCCAACCAAATTAGCGACTAAGTCTTCTGCTTATAACCCTTAGAACAATGCTAAATATTTATTCTTTTCTCATTCCTCTTTTTTTTTTCATGTTTTGCTGCAATATTTAATTTAAGGATATCTTTTTCACACGGAGTTCAATTTACGTAAACTCGGACTCTATCTTAAGCAGAATTTCCGAGACGAACGCAATGACGTAATCCGTTTCCCTTAATTCTTAAGTTTTGAATTAAGTATACTTTAATTTATCAATTTACTGTTAACCGAAAAACTCGGGGTGTTACATTCTTCCCTCCTTAAAGGATTTCATCCCCGAAATCTTCAAGTCTGGAAGAACACATATCCTACCATCCAATCGTCCATCTACTCAACCATCAAACACAGGCAACCATTGTCCTTAAAAGTCTTCTAATGCTTCATGATCATATGCATAGTGTGTGTATATGTCCGTATCTAATGCAAAATCAGGCGGTCTACTAATTCAGTTGACCTCCTTAATGCGAATTATGTATGTGCCATGAATCCATTATGTATGCAAAAATTTTCTTACTCAAGATTTTCTACATGAGTGCACAATCATTCATACAAATGCAACGACCATATGATAACACATCAAGTTCCATTCATAAACAAATACATATTTGTAAATGCAGCATGTAAGTATCCGAGCTGATCTAGTGCCTAATATATGCATCCACAAGCAGCCACTTGCAACCATCAATCACAACATGTTTCAAATACATGTTTACATCCATTGGCTTCTACCTAAGGATCGATGATACGTCCTAGAGGATATACCTAAAAAAAAAATAGATGGAGGTTGGGCACTTCTTCGCCCTTTGACCGGTGTCGTAGTTTCTTCAAGCCTACGAAACCATGCTGCGATGAGGTTACCTCCCAGAAAGCCAGGAGCCCCGGAGACTCAGGAAAGAAGGAAACAAGGACTCAAACATAGGATCAAAAGATAGTGCGTATGGCTTTGGGGAATATGCCTTTAAAACAAAACTTTTCTTCTGAAAATGCTTCTTTTAAAACCGTTTTGAAAACAATTTTTCAAATCTTTTATCTGATCCGGTAACCTTCAGCTCTGATACCACATGTAACACCCCACATCCGTTAGTGTCACTCACAAAGTGAATGCACTAAGTTCTGTGGAGCATTTAAGGTAAAAGATGCAGATAAATTACAAGACAGACAAAATTAAAACAGCGGAAAATAAAACTTTACTTTGTTGATAAAATAGTTTGTACAAGAATTGCTTTCCAATACCAGAGTATCATCTGCCTTACAAAATAAAGAAGCATAAAATAACATTTATATTCCCCAATGTTGCATTAGCCAGCCATAGTGGTGGAAAAGAGAGTCCAAAGCGGCACATCAAAGAGTTTTTCAAGCTCGGAAATAATAATGGTCCAAACTAAGCTGAGCAATTCCCTCCCTGACTACCTTGGGGGGGGGGAGGGGACGGAAGAAAAGAAGACGAAAGAAAACAGGGTTAGACATAATGTCTCAGTAAGCTCAGTTATTTTCTAGCATGAGAACAAGAACAAAGACCATGACATTCATAAACTGAGAACAGGACAATACCAAAAAAACAAGATAACTTATGCAAGACAAGCATAAGATATTATAAGGCAAGATAAACTAAATGCGATGATAACTGAATGCGCTTCTACTCTTTCTCTGCTTCGCTACTACTCTGTTGTTCTGATTTCTATATCTTTGCACCACCTAACTCGTGTCCCAACTAGTAATTTGTATAAAACGATAACGTGATCCCAATCCCTGTAATTGTGGTTGCCTTCAGGCGTACATCTATTATTTATTACCTAGATCTAATCTAGGGTTTTCCTATTGAGCGCTTCCTAGATTCAACTAGGGTTTACGCGACTTATCTAATGCTTCTCGGATTCAGGGTTTATGCGACCTAGGTCCAAATAGGGATTATGCTACCTGTCGAACGATGCCCCATAGTCTAGGACACACTACCTAGAGCGGTATATGTTCCTAGACTTTCCCCCATGTATGTGTCACGAATCGTTATTGACGTCTAGATGCACATGTCCGGTATATGTGCGACCCTAGTCCTGTGGCAGGGCTAATCAAGAAAGATGGAACTCGATCGGGAGCTTTCAAGTATCTGCCGATGCAAATGCTAAGGTCTGTTTTTCCAGTGGCTATGGTCCCACTTGACCCCTCCCTCAACTAATGAAAGGCACACCTTGAAAATTGAGAACTATACGAAGGCCCACTATGCCCCCACTAACCTATGGCCATCCGCACCCATAACTAGATAGCAGGTATATGGTCTGTTGGAGTTCTCCGCCTTTCCGTTTTACGTATCTCGATTGACTCAAGATGGTAGGTAGACGACAAGTTGATATCACAAGGCTACTGGTCTCGTTGAATCACGCTGGTCCATCCTAGCCTTTAGGTTGCCTTATATTGCAACCAAGGCATACCCTTGGTTCTTCTGACGCAGACCTTAACCTCTGTGAGCCTAGGCGGATCATCTGCAGCTTCACAGAGGGATACCAAGAGTACCCTCACGTCCCCTTGAAGCCGCATGCTTCATCACCCAGCTCGTTTGAGCCTCCCTTAAGATCAGATGGACGTTCGCTCCTTTTTGCGTTCCACTAAGGATTACTACTTAGTTCTCCTAACTAAGGTTTACCACTTAGTTTCCTGAATCGTGGTTTTCCTTTAACCAAGTTTTATTACTTAGCCCCCTTTAACTAAGTTTTACTACTTAGTTCTCTTTTCTCGTCAATTTGGATTGGTTAAGTGTCATCAGTCAATTCAAGTTAACTTAACCCATTCATTTGTCCTTTTAAACTGGTTAAGTGTTATCAGTATTTTATGTTGACTTAACCCTACCACAAATCAAGTTATATTGGTTAAATATTTCTTATTACTTAACCCCACCTCTTCATCTTGTGTTGGTTCAGTGTTTCTTTTAACTTAACCCTGCCCATCTATTTGGCTAACATGTTATAACAGTTAAGTGTTCTCTTGGTTAACTCAACCCTAACATCTGTTTAATCCACAAGTTCTAATGTTAAGTATTGTCCCTTCATGTTTTAACCTTGTTCATTTGTCACACTATGATGGCTAAGTGTTCTATGTTTACTTAGCTCCACCTTCTAGTCTAGTTACATGTTAAATTGGCTAAGTGTACTTTACTTAACCCTACCTTCTAGTCTAGTTAACATGTTATAACGGTTAAACCTTCTCTTAACTTCACCCACTTGTCTAGTCAACATGTTATAATGGTTAAACCTTTTCTTAACCTTACCCACTTGTCTAGTCAACATGTTATAATGGTTAAACCTTTTCTTAAACTTATCCACTTGTCTAGTCAACATGTTATAATGGTTATTTAACCCCTACAAGTCTTGTTTTGTTAACACGTTAAGTTGGTTAAGTGTTCAGATTAACCTAACCCCACCCATCAGATTTAGTTAACATGTTGAATTTGGTTAAGTGTTTCCTTAATTGACTTAACCCTACCAATCCTGACTTAGCTTTAGTTTATTCATTAAAGCACCAACTACTCACATTAGACAAGTATTGTTGCGGTTACTGGATGTGCCGGTCGGTTCCGGACAGGTTTACACCGCAACTCAGTCTAACCTCGGGTCCTTATTGGGCTCAAAGCTCTAACCATCCACATTAGACAAGTATTGTTTTTGCTGCCTGTATGCCGGTTGGTTCCGGGCAGTCTTACGCCACAACTCAGTCTAACCTCGGGTTAGGCATATTCGTATTTTCTAAATTTATATTTTATTTATGTAAATTATCCACAAATTCATGTCTTGCCCAATTTCCCTCTAAATCAAGTTTATCATTTGGGTATATAATTTATACCGTTTCATGCCATAAATCACTTATGTGATTATAAGCCAACTATGTCAATTTTCCTATAATTAAGTTTTTACCCCAGTCTAAATATTAGGCTAACAACTTAGCCTAATTTACCGTTCGCATGATTTCACATAATGTATTAGGCTAATAACTTAGCCTAATTTAACATTCACAAAATTGGCATAAAATCAACATTTACTATGAACTTGAATTTTTTTTTATAATCAACATAAACATGTACATAGGTGTGAACTTGCAACTTTAACATAATCAACATAAACATGTACATAACTAATAATTTGCATAGGTTCTTGATCGTCAACATAACAACTTGCATAGGTTCATGAAATAACAACATAATTAACAATTTGCATGGGTTCATGAATTCATCACACACTAACTTGCATAGGTTCATGAATTAACAACTTAATTAACAACTTGCATAGGTTCATGAATCTCAACATAATAACTTGCATAAGTTCATGAATTAACAACTTAATTAACAACTTGCATAGGTTCATGAATCTCCACATAATAACTTGCATAGGTTCATGAATCTCAACATAATAACTTGCATAGGTTCATGAATTAACCACTTAATTAACAACTTGCATAGGTTCATGAGCTTACAACACACACTAACTTGCATAATAACATGGCATGATAATTCACCAAACTTGTTACAACATGTTATTTCTATTCCCCAACTTTCTATGCTTATGAATCGGTTTATTCACCAATTCCTAACTAGCATGATAATCACAATAGAACCACAGGCATGATAGAGTTGTCATAAGAAAACATACATGAATCATCATAAATTTAATATGACATAACAGGTAAGGTTCTATTGTCTCTTTATCTCAAATCATGATTTTGATTTCATTCACATCTAGAATATAACTGTACGTACAAATCAAAAAGGAATTCTTGATTTGAGTTGTAGCTTTAATCTCTAATTTGAATTAGCTTTGAATTGGTTTTGTGTTCGTCTCTTAGCTTTCTACAAACGGAGGCTACTCTTGGCTTGCTCCCAGCAGCATGATGGCTCCAAGTCTTATTTTCTTATGAACTTTAGTAGGAGACCTAGGTTGTTTATATAGAATTGTATTTTAATTTGAGTCGTCCGATGATGCTAGGCTTAATCAAGGCCATCAATTTCAAAAGAGGCCAATTATGTTCACAATAAAGGACTGTAAATTACTCCTATTTTAAATTATGTCATAATTACCATGCATGTAATTTACCCCCATTTTAAATTATGTCATAATTACTATGCATGTAATTTCACGTTTTAGCATATATATATATATATATATATATATATATATATATATATATTTTCTATAATGTACACATTTCTCATTTAGGACAAATTCTATATGTAAATAATTCCTAATTTACTTATGCCATAATTACTCTCTAAATGTACATTATCAACATTTATTATTTATTGCCAATCCATCAAACATAAATACGTATTTAATAGATACATCTTTCCTTTACCGTATACATATTCTTCTTGTTTAAAAAGACAAATCCTTGACAACCAAAAATGTGCAACGTACGCTATATGATGCGTACACGTCATATATGTATATATATATATATATATATTTAATTTATTTTTCTTTTTATCTATCTTCCCAAATACCCATTTTCACACTAAACCACTTTTTGAACTGCGTTCACACTAGGCCATTTTTGAGCCATTCCCCTAAAACAAAAATATGGCGCTGGCGAGGATCGAACTCTGAACCTCTTGTATGCAAGTCACGTGTTCCAACCAAATGAGCTACTAAGTCTTTTGCTTATAACCCTTAGAACAATGCTAAATATTTATTCTTTTCTCATTCCTTTTTTTTCATGTTTTGCTGCAATATTTAATTTAAGGATATCTTTTTAACACGAAGTCCAATTTACGTAAACTCGGACTCTATCTTAAGCAGAATTTCCGAGACGAATGCAATGACGTATTCCATTTCCCTTAATTCTTAAGTTTTGAATTAAATATACTTTAATTTATCAATTTACTGTTAACCGAAAAACTCGGGGTGTTACATGTGTGGTTGTTGGATTGCGACGCGCCTCGGATATGTCGGTGACTATGTGGAGCCGATGGAGTCATTTGGCTCATTTACACCCCAAAGGGCGGGGAAACGTAGTGTTTAGGCATTATAATCCCTATCGGTGGACCGTCCCTGACGATCCATGGGGCAGTTGCGGCTGTTCCTGAGGCTCGGGCTAGACAGTCTCGAAGCGGTGAGGATGATCCCTTGCCTCGGTTCACAGATGGAAATCCAACTTCCAATACGTGACATTGCGGTTTTGATTGTAGAACCTAGTATTGGCGACATGATATATGGTACCCATTCCGTCTATGATTGATATTTATGATTGAAATTGTTTTGACACTATACACTTATAGTAATAATAAAAGATGAAATTTAGCGTATCAAGCATTCTTTGGCTATTATAAGGTAAAACCCTATCCTCCGGCTTGTGTTGCATTGTGTGATGGGACCTGGGTCTTATAATAGCTTCATTGTTCTTTATTTAGCATTGCGCTGTTGTTTTATGCACTGGTATTCTTGGGAGGAAACCCGTTCCGTGTTATATGGCGTGGTCCCTTGATTTACCTAACTTTAAAATAAAGATTAATAACTGTTTTAGTTCTCACACCAGTCACATGACTAACCTGGAGTTTATTGTTTTAACCTACACTTTGGGTGCCCTTATTTTCCGCACGGGCAGCTAGTAGTTTTGGTTTTGCAGATTTATATTCGTAGGAACCTGGTTTGCAGCTGGAACGATATTCGAAAAGCTCTATATCCGTATTTTCTTTTCAGTTGTGTTTTGTATTACTTTCCACTTCTATGTAATTTATTGTAATCTCTGATATTTATCGAATGTATTTTATTTATTCATACTCTATATATTTTTGTAATCTGATGAAATTGTTGTAATAAGCAATGAAATGTTCTTCTGTTTGTGTTCTGATTCGTCTTGTCCTCAATTCAATCTGTGCTTTCCTTCGCGGGGAAGTTCGGGTCATCTCAGCTGGTATTAGTGCTTTGGTTTACAAAGCTTGAGAACAAGACATATTAGAACCAAATGAAAGAACTCATCAGAGATTGGATTAGTAATATCCAATGATAATGACTCGTTAGAGATAGGATCAGTAGTATCCTAGAACGAGTGTAAAGAGTGGTGTTTTTAAAATAAAATTGAAAACAATTTTTGTTCGGAAATTTAAACTTTATTATTCGTATTTGAATATTATTTTTATATTGATTTGGACAATCCAATATATAAAGATTTTGCATATACGTCTGATCCGCGTGTATTTGAAGTTTTAATATACTGGATAGATATAGAATCACACTCTAGTCGCCCGGGAATAATTCTGGTGATGGTGCACCATCGCCAGTATTTACTTTCGAGTTTCGAAGGTGGGATTTTTATATATTTCCAATTGACTGGTGTGAGAACCAAAATTAGATAGGGTCTATTGTTGTGATTTGACATCAAAAATGTGATTTTTGGTTATATATCAAAATTATGAATTTGAAAAGATAATCAACTAATTGATTGCTGATTGTTGATTGTGTTATGTGATTATTCATTTAAACCATTATGTGAATGAACAGTAAATTTGGCTAAATTGGGTCAAATATTGAATAGTATTGAAAATTTATCACATTTGCACACATGTACATGCATATTTGTTGAACAGGTCATAGCAAGGAGGCTAGTGAAGAGGAATAAAATTGTTTGCCCGACAAATATGTACATGTTTATTGTATTTCTTGGGTTTTGGATGATTTTATGAGCCGATTGGCTAGCCGCTGAGCTGTTTCTTTTTCTTTTTGGATTAGAGAGGCCTGTATGGAAATTTCGAGATTTTCCCGGTGCTCCCGTGCAGGGGAGGTTATGGCGAAATATTTCGAAAATTTAGGGTGTTAGCCAAATTTTTTAAAAATTTGAAAAGTTCTTAGAAACTGAAAAGTTGAAGAACTTAAGCCGTAATGAAAATAATGAAAGTTGAGTTGGTTTGTAAAACAACTTTCAGCTTCGTTCCTTTTCGGGGATGAAAAGTTTTAAGTGGGGGAGATTGTAATAACCCGGAAATTCGAGCCAAATTAAAATTTTTATTTTGGCAATTTTGATGAATTTTGAATATTTAAAATGAATTATTTTAAATAATAACGACGAGAAATTAATTTTGAATATAATTAGAATGTATATATTTATTTGAATCATCATTAGAATATAAATATTTATTTTTAATTATAAAAGGAATTGAAAATGGTGCGGTAGTTTGAAAATTCGATTTCAAATTTCAAATGAATGTACAGGATTCAAAATAAACCGGATTTTAGCGAGACTAAAAATATTAGAATCTATTTGAAAATATCTTTCCAATCAATCCGAAAAATTGAAATTTCATAGAAGGAATAAAAAGTTATTCCCAGTTGAAAATTCAGAATAATCGCTACAGAATTTTGGCCCTTAAAATGGAAATTTTGCAAACGACCTCTGTTTTCGACGAAACCACTTTTGTTGGATCCGGGATGTCAAGTTATCGCTAGATTCCAAAATTCGTAATTTTCTGAATTAATATGTGAGCATGGCGAAGGAAATCGTGTTTTGACAGCTTCTGTCAATTTCGATCGATCAGAAAATGGCCAATTTTCAAACGATCTCAGAATTTGATGAAATTAGTTTTGTTAGGACCGTATCGTCAATACGAAGCTAGAAATAATTTTTATGGAATTTTAAGAGTCTGTATGTGCCCTGGTAAATTGAAATGTGCGTTTTAATTTAAAATATAATGATTTATATTTTTTAAATTTAGCGGTAACTAATTGTAACAGCCGAATGAGGTAACGAAACATATCCCATTGTGTTCGGAATAGAGGTAATTGGCTAGGAGTGATAGTCGTTGGGTATAATTTGGAGTTTGGATGTGAAAATTCCAACGCTTTGTAATAAATGAATTTAATATTAATATAAAATATAGGATAAAGGGGCCAAACCCTTGGTCAAACCCTCACACCTCTTTCATGCGGTCAAACCTTCCTGCCGCCGCTCTCTTTCTTCCAATGGCCCAAATCGCTCAAAGAAACAAACGTTAAATCCTCCTTCTCTACTTTGAACTAGAGTAGAGTTCAAAAGGGAAGTTTGTCGAGGCTTTTCTACTCTTCAAATCAATATGGAAATGAGGGATTTTAATGGATTATTCCGTTCAGTTTTTGGCCTCAAAGGACCATTATTTGACAGCGTTTTAATGGCCATGGAGGGGGCCGAATTCTTCGTCGTCACTAGTCAGGGGTCGCGGTGTTCAGGCGCGTTGGCCTCTGGTGGCTGAAGGTACTCCAGTAGGCTATGGGGCTGCACGCAAGTGAAGCTAGGGTGGGAAGCGTTGCAATGTGGAGTTCGAATTCATCTTGGAGCGATGTAGAGAGGTTTAATGTTAATTAATGTTAATTATTCTATAATTAGTTTAAGTAATTCTTTTTAAATCTGAATTTTATATGTATATATATTGGCGTTATTTAAAATCAGTTTTTATAAAAAAAAAATTATTTTTCAGATTTTGAATAGAAATAGCTTTAATAGGATTAAAAATTTAAAATAACATTGTTTTAAAAATATTAAATAACATTGTTTTGAAATACAAATTGGCATTGTTTTTAAAATGGTTGCGTTATAAAAATATAATTTTTATGTAATAGCGGTATTAAAGATATGATTTTTATATTAAAGAAAGAATAAAGATATGATTTTTATATTATAGAAAGAAAAAAATGATTTTTATATTATAGAAAGAATAAAAATATGATTTTTATATTGGTAGAGTATAAAAAAATATGATTTTTAATGTATAGAATATCATATTAAATATGTGATTTTAATATGAACAGCGTGGAGAAGACTACATTGGAAGTACGGGCAAATCCAGACTGTTCTGAATTTCAGAAATGAAATGGAGGAGTGGAACCCTTGGTAAGAACTACTCATTTTTAATTTTTTTTCTAGTTAAATATATATTAGGATGCAGATGGTGCTTAGCAGCACCCGACACCCGTCGTCCACAGACCATGGATGACACGTTTGTTTGATTGATGTGTTGTGAAATTGATTGTGTGATGTGAAATAGAATAAAATATTTTATAGTTAAAAATATAATTTTTAACGTGTATATAAAATAAACATTTATAAACAAATTGGACGATTTGTTTATATACGCACATTTGACTGATATTGATTGGGACGATAAATTTTACACATAGCCCAACTGCACAAATAAAACCTGAGTTTGGTTGTTTGAAAGCCCACACGGGTATTGGGATGATATTGGACATACACTAATCCCAATAATTAACTGTATGTCGATCGATTGATTGACAGGCTGTTATAAGCGTTAAATATTTATATTTGATGCTTATACAGTGTAGAACGCACTCTGGATGATGGATTATTGTTTTCCTTGTTGTTATACCAATTTGTTGTGTGAAATCCATATAAATAACATTATATGGTAATTGACTGTGTCTGATTCCAGTTCGGATAGAATGAATATTTTAAAATAACGATTATTTTAAAATAATGAATATTTTCAAATAATATTCAGAAGAGAATCAAAATATGATTTTGATGTCCGATTTGGGATGGACACGAATATATTTAAATATATAAAGCCGTGTTGATTAGATTGACGCCATTTTGACGCGAACGATATTTATATCGATTATATTTGTTTTTATAATGAATATAGAAAAGGAATTGATTTCAAAATTTAATGTTTTGAAAATATTATCATTTATATATCGATGATATGGAATATTCAATTTTGATTAGAAATTGAATATGAAGTTGAAATCGTTTTGAAATCGAATTTAAAACGATTTATAAAATATGTTTTGAAAGGAAATCGATGTAATATATATAATATACATATTATATATATATATATATATATATATAATAGCCTGAATAGAACGCGCCGCGCTGCGGCAGTTTGCGAATTTCGACCATTGACTTCGAACGGACATTACGGGAGATCCGACCGTCGGATTCTCCTAAAATCAGAACCGTTGGGTTCGTATCGAAAAGAGCTTTCTAACGAATATTAGACGTTTGAAATCTAACGGTTGGACTTGTAATTATATCCAAATCAAATTTGGAAAAGGTCGTTGTAAGTGCAGTTCGATGGCCGTTGATGGAAATCGACTGTACGGGCCTTAGTAAAATTATTAAAAATAGCAATAACTTGTGTAAAATCATAAGTAATGATTTGGAAAGAATTGGGATGAAAAATTCCATATTTGAAAAGATAAAAATATATTTTTATCGAAATGAACTAGTTTTGAACTTGAATTATAATCCATTTATTTTTGAAATGAATAAATTGAATTTGAAAGGGTTTTAAAAGTAACCAGAATTTCCAATAATTGAATCGGAATGGATTTGAATCGAAATTGTCTTTGGAATATTTCGATGTTGGATTTAGTGATTATTCAGATATTGTTATGGAAATTTGAAAGATATATTTATATCGTTATTTCCAATACGATATTTGTTGGTCGTAGAATTCGATATTGAATATAAGCCGATATATTTTCTATTCAGAGCCTTGTATTTAATATCAAATGGGATTTGGGTTTGTCGTGAATGGTATCTTCATTAACACTGTTCTTAAACCCAGTTGAGAAAAAGATTAAATCTTTTAATTTAGATTTAATGAAGTGTACCAATTAAATGATATTTAATTGGAATTGAATGGGAATTGATTTTTGGGTTTATCGTTAACGGTGTTTTAAATAACGCTAGTTCTTTAACCTGATAATTAATGGAATGTGAATTGGTTTATCGTGAACTGTGTTTTAATGACATTCGTTCTTTAACCCGATTTACACTGAAATGTGATTTGGAGGAGATTTTCCAAAGTAAAGTTTTCCAATTTAATAAAGTAAATTGGAATGGAATGGAATTTGATTTGGTAATAACTGAAGTGAATTTCTGTGGAGGAAGACTGCTAATATATCTGGAATTTAAAAGGCTTTGCCATTATTCCATTTATATTATTAGTCGGATATGGAAGTTTATATCGATTATATATATCGATTTGTTTTCCACGAATATTCCATCATTAAGGGAATGTGATTTTGGGTTGTCATAAATGGTATCTTCAATAATACCGTTCTTAGACCCAACAGAGTTAAGAAAATCAGGAACTAACTGGAGATTAGTTAAGTTGAATGGTTTCTTGGGTATTGATCTGATGTTGGTTTCGGCCTTCGGGGTTAATACTTAGGGAATTGTTCACTTGCTAATTTACGGTTAAAGGCTGATGGAATGGAATTTGATTTTGGGTTTATAGTGAACCGTGTTTTAAATGACATTGGTTCTTTAACCCAGTTAAAGACAGGATACGATTTCCCAAGTTAAACAATCATTGATAGTGATTTTTAGGAAGATTAAAACCAAGTGGAGTTTTAATGAATCTTTAATTAGATTGAAATGATAGAGGATGGAGTATCACCAGTATTGCTCCAGGCGATAGTTAAATCGTTAATTAGATTTGAATGTGAAATGGTAATTGAATTTACCGATAACACCGTGGTGTTAGATATGAAGTATTACCAGTTTACTTCATGGGATGAATAGGTTGGGATTGGGAAATTATAACAAATGATTACTTCTGTAAGGCTCGTTAATCCCGACAAGTTTGGATAAACCATAATTTGGTTTGAATTGATATTCAAAGGAAGATTAAAGAATAAATTTAAAGAATTTATCTTTGATAAAATTAATGGGAACCTTTCCCAATGTATAAGAATATTTGAATAAAAGAATATTTTGAATTGGAATCTGGCTTATGTTGTGTTTGTGTAACACTTGTTTATTATATACGCGAGTTATTCAGAAAGCCCAGGTTTGTCCCATTCTGAATAACTGATTCGAGGTTGTGTCGAGGATGAAGACGGTGGTCGAAGACCGGAGGTCTTCACATCGTTTGGATAATTACTGATGATCTTGATTGGGCTGTACATCCAAGAGGAGGGAATCAATTGGTGATCATCCAGACGTACTTGGAGATCGATGGATATATGAGGTACAAGGTGCCTCTGGTTTAGTTCAGACCTAGAACGGACTTGTAAATGGACTGTGTGTCTGACATTGGATATCATTCTGTGTGATTGATGGATATCGGTGGCATGGAGTGGTTTGCATGTGTGGTATGCTAAGATGCAAATGATTAAGGCTTCAGTTGAAAAGCAGAGTCTTGTGGTTGATGATGAAAGTATGGCCTTTGTGGCATAGCTTTGTGTAGCGTTAATTCACGAGTCTCACACCCCGGTTGTGAACCAGAAACGGGAGAGTACATCAGGGAGGGCATGCGTTTACTTCTAGCTAGGGTGGTGTCAGTGACCTACTTACCCTGACATTTATATTATTTTCACCTGTGTGGTTGTTGGATTGCGAGGCGCCTCAGATATATCAGTGATATGTGGAGCCGATGGAGTCATTTGGCTCATTTACGCCCCAAAGGGCGGGGAAACGTAGTGTTCAGGCATTATAATCCACATCGGTGGACCGTCCCTGACGATCCGTGGGGCAGTTGCGGCTGTTTCTGAGGCTCGGGCTAGACAGTCTCGAAGCGGTGAGGAAGATCCCTTGCCTCGGTTCACATATGGAAATCCAACTTCCAATATGTGACATTGTGGTTTTGATTGTAGAACCAAGTATTGGCGACAAAAAATATGGTACTCATGCCGTCTATGTTTGATATTTATGATTGAAATTGTTTTGACACTATACACTTATGGTAATAATAAAAGATGAAATTTAGCGTATCAAGCATTCTTTGGCTATTATAAGGTAAAAACCTATCCTCCGGCTTGCGTTGCATTGTGTGATGGGACCTGGGTCTTATAATAGCTTCATTGCTCTTTATTTAGCATTGCGCTATTGTTTTATGCACTGGTATTCCTAGGAGGAAACCTGTTCCGTGTTATACGGCGTGGTCCCGTGATTTACCTAACTTTAAAATAAAGATTAATAACTGTTTTAGTTCTCACACCAGTCACATGACCGACCTAGAGTTTATTGTTTTAACTTATACTCCGGGTGCCCTTATTTTCCACACGGGAAGCTAGTAGCTTTGGTTTTGCAGATTTATATTCACAGGAACCTGGTTTGCAGCTGGAACGATGTTCGAAAAGCTCTGTATCCATATATTCTTTTCAGCTGTGTTTTGTATTACTTTCCACTGCTATGTAATTTATTGTAATCTCTGATATTTATCGAATGTATTTTATTTATTCATACTCTGTATAATCTTGTAATATGATGAAATTGTTGTAATAAGCAATGAAATGTTCTTCTGTTTTTGTTCTGATTCGTCTTGTCCTCAATTCAATTCGTCCTTTCCTTCACGGGGAAGTTCGGGTCGTCTCAGACGTATGGCGGGAAGTCCGAACCAGTGTAAAATTCCTGATGTCATTTCTTTTTATCATTTACTTTTGATTTATTTCTATAGCTTATATTTTTACCTGCATAACTATTGTATATTAGCTAGTTAGTATATCATCTACATTTCCGCTATATCCATATAGATCTGCTTAAGTCATACATATCGACTTTTCAATTGGTATCAAAGCAAGGCCATCATTTGACCGTAAAATCGTCATCTGATATTTAGATAATATGGATAATAACACTAGTACTAGCAATAATATCGGATATTCTAAAGGCCAATCCGCTTCTAGACCACCCTTCTTTAATGACATGAACTATAGTTATTGGGCTACACGAATGAGGATATACATGCAAGCAAATAGTTTTGATGCATGGAATATCACACAAAAAGAGCACACACAACCTACTACACTGTTTACTGAATGGTCTGCATCTGAAAAAGCATAGGCTAGTGCCAATGCTAAGGCTATGAACATGTTGCATTGTGTTTTGGATAGAAACAAGTTTAACTGGATTTGTATGTGCAACACAGCATATGAAATCTGGAAAACACTCAAGATTACTCATGAAGGAACTAACAAAGTTAAACAAAGAAAAAAATCTATGCTTAAGAATCAGTTTCAAAATTTTAAGATAAACAACAACGAATCCATAAATGATATGTACTCACGTTTCCAAAATATTTATCACTCTTTGTTAGGATTTGGAGAAAAGTATTCCGATTTTGATATAGTGTCAAAAATTTTGAACTCCTTAACAGATGAGTGGGAGAGAAAAGTATTAGCAATTGAAGAAGCTAATGATCTCTCTGCCATGAAGCCAGAAGAGTTAATCGGTAATCTGATGTCTTATGAAGTAAATTTACAGGCAAAGAAAGCAAAGGTACAGGATAAGAAAAATATAGCTTCGATGCTGAGAAAGAAGATACCGATTCAGACGAAGAAGATATTGCTTTCGTAGCGAAGAATTTTAGAAAATTTCTAAAATAAAAGGCCAAAGCAAAAATGTGAAAACGAATTCATCAAAAGTGACTGGCCCTGCACTGGTATAATGCTTTAGTTGTCACAAGAGTGGACACTATCAAAAGAATTGTCCAGAATTGAAGAAAAATCGCAAAAAGGACGAGCATTTTCAGTCACTTGGGACAACTCGGATTCATCTTCTGAAAGTGACAGCGACAGTGATAGTAAGCAAGTAAATGTATGCTTCATGGCTAAGTGTAATGATGTAAGTGATTTTACTTTTGATGAATTAGTAGAAATTAATACTGAAATCTTAGAATCTAGGAAAATGTATAAGCAAAAGTTTAAACAAGCTAACAAAGATAAAACGAAAGCAGAATTTGAGAGAGATCTTTTAAAATATGAGAAAGAAATTTTAGAAAATGAAATTAGAAAATTACAAGAATATCTTTCAGTAGCAAATTCTCAAACATCTATGTTGAGTCAAGAAATCGAAACTCAAAAGAATAAAAACGATTTATTAGCTTTTAAGAATCATGATTTAAATACTAAAGTTAAAATTATAGAATTAGAAAATTCTAGTTTAAAAATTAAGTTATAAAGCATTTCTAAAAACATTAATAATTTTAACAAAGGAAGAGAGAATTTATCTAAAATATTAGAAAACTCTCAACCAACTTTAAGGACTAGGGTATGATGAAAAAATTAAAATCAAAAAGGAAATCCAATTCAAAAAACTCTAATATTAAACTGGAAATTTCTAATAGAAAATTAAATACTTCTACGAAGAAAAATCTCTTGGGAAATATAAGTATATGGATTCCAAAGACGAATAATGTTCTTATTAGGAGTAAACATATTTAAAAATTCTTACATTCTGTTCATTATAATGATAATTACTTTTTCAGAAAGGGCTCTAAACCCTCTTGGTTTTGGCTTCCTAAGACTTAACCCTTAGGACCCTAACCGAGGAAGTGGGTACCATTTTAATTTCTATTTCTTGCAGGTACCACAAATATTCTTGTCTTTAACTAGCTCGACCAAAAAGGAATTCTCAAATACTTACTCATTTATATAAAAAAATAATTAACATATGCTTCTAAGAAATGTTATTGCTTATATATATAGTTTACTTAATATAGTTGTTACTAAACTAAATTAGACATGTTATATTTTAGCATTTTATTTAACATGCAAACCATTCATTAAAATATATATAATACCTAGTTTTTAGCAAAGTTTATTTTCGGTTTTTAAAGGAATGGTTAATATTAGCCTTGCCACTCATTTGATACACTATATTTAGTATATACTTTTTGTATAAATTCTAGAGTATCAGTGTTTCCTTTTAAAACTAATAAAGAAACGATAACCAAAAACCTTTGTGTATCATGTTAAAGAAAGAAAAATCCCCATCAACACCAACCAAATCTTCAGACAAAACTTCGTTTGATTCAATTAATATCATCACGTCTCCTACTCCAAACAACGAACCAACTCTTCGGTGGCAAGAGTATCGAACCGGATAAACTCCGGAAGCCAAGAAGAGAAGAGAAGTTTCAGTGTCTCCATTAACAAAAGAAAAAATTGATGATATTCGACATTATCAATATGAACAACTAAAATTACAAAGAGAACTGTAATTTGAGCAAAAGCAAACTTCAGATAGATTAACTTTTCTCGAAACTGTAGCTCTTCGAATTTGTGGAAGATCAGCTGTCCAAGAACTAAGGCATTACCCTCTTTCTACGACTCCTGAATCATCAAAGAGACCCTCTGCTTTACGGAGTGCATGGAAGAAAGCCGAAAAAAATAAGAAGGCAAGTCCAAACTCGTGGGAAAATAACTATCAACAGAATGAGGGAGCTAGGACACCAAGAAAATCAACCTCATCTGAAGAATAGTAATCAAATCATAGAAATATTTCTTTTTGCTTAATAAAACTTGCATTGAACAATAATGCGAAATTTCCAGTGTTTTGATTATCGGAGTTGTAATGTATTTTATTTTTTTGAATTTGGTTTAATCTTTATAGGCAAAATAGCCCAAATAATGTTCATATATACAAATTAAAATACCTTGGACCATTTATCCAAACCGCAACCATAAGTACACATATTCAGAAACAGCGGCTTCAAATAAAAACATTCCCGAATTAGAAATTAATTTCCTTAAACCTATCCGATCATGGTGGCCGAAATTGGTTTGAGGTATCTTGGATTCCAACATTTCTCACCCTTCGATCCCCGCGTATCTCATCATCTCCATTGCGTTCCTGGAATGATGTAAGTCTTCCCTTCATTTTTGACTTCTTCGTGATATTTATATTAATCTTTATAAGTCGACAAACTTCCTCTGACGGTTTACTCTTGTTGTTGTGTACTCTTCTATTTCAATCCTTCCAAATCCACCAAATTGCAGTAGTGAAGGTGATGCAGTTTATTTCGGTCACTGCGTCATTACTCTTCCAACCGCTGAGCAATTAGTTCTTCCAGTTTATCTGTGGTGACATGCATGCTGTTTAGAACAATATTTCTAGTGTAAGGACATGAGAAAAATAAATGGTTGTGAGACTCCTCTGCACAGTTGCACAAAACATAGTACGGCTCCACATTGATGCCCCATTTGCAAAGTCCGTCTTTTGTGGGTAGGCGTTGTAGTATAGCTTTGTAAGCAGTGCATGTCATCTTGGGTACATTGTTTGAGTTCCACACAATTTTGTGCCATTTAACAGTTGTGTTTGCATGTCTTATATTATCATAGGCTATGCTGAGGATAAAACTGTCATTCTAGTTCCATGTCCAAATATCTTTATCTCGAGAGTTGAGAATAGGAGTTTGAAAATTTTCATTTGTAAGGTCATTTGAAATAGGCAACTGGAAACAATCCCATTTACCATTACTTATACTGTCATTAACATACTTCTTCGGACACCCATATGCTGAAAAAGTGTCCCATCCCACTCGTTCAACAATAGACATACCATTAGCCAAGGATCACGCCATAAATCAGTGTCATACCCATTTGCAATTTCTTTTACACAGTTTGTCATTATTTAAGAATCGCTTTCTATGTGGTTGAGGAGTTATTATCAATTCCCATAGTCCAAAAATTATCTCGATTATACCTTTTCCTCATCCATCTAGCCCATAGACCATGCGAATTTATGGTTTTCCACCCCATCTTAGCCGCAAAGGTATCTTTCATTACTCTGAGATTACGTAGACCAACGCCTCCTTCTTTTTTGGCTTACAGAGATCAGTGTATTTAATTTTATGGAGCCCCCCTCTCCATATAAAGTCAGCGCAAACACTTTCGATTTTATTAACAGTTGCATCAGGCAGTTGAAAGGTTTGTAACCAAAAATATATCTTCCCTTGAATAACCGTGTGAACCAGCTCAATTCTACCAGCAAAGGAAAGTAATCTAGAGCTCCAGCCTTGTAATCTGTTTCTTACACCAGTAAGGAGTATAGCACATTCTCTATCAGTAATTTTGTTAGATGATAGGGGTTCCCCAAGTACTTAATTTGTAATTCGCCTTCAGAAACATTAAGAATCCTCAAAATTTATTCTCTTCTAAAACAGCGGCCTTGTAATGTATTTTTATAATAAAAATATAATATATGTTTCTTTTCAAACTAATAAATTTAATTCACATAATAAGACTTCAGGGAATCAAAATAAAAAGCAAAGGCTGCGGTTTCAAAACAATAGAAACTAGTTGACTGGTAATAAATACATCAGTCGACTGGGTAAGAAAAACCCGAATACCTGGTTCCAGCTATGTTCAGTGCTTATTAATCCCTCTAGCCCTCTTTTTCTCACTTTTTAACTTATCCAAAAACATCTACAAACCCTAGAAACTCCGAAATTCTATCATGGCACCTCCTAAACATCAAAGAGACACTGGATCATCTTTTAGAACGAGATCAAAGAAGCCAATTGAACCCTCAATTGATCAATGGCTATGGAATGACCTAGCCAAGAGAAGGTGGAAGCTTTTACCAAATTTGAAATTCATCCTAGGGCCTTTTGCAAAATTTGAAGACTTCAATTCCTATGGATTACAAAAACTAGCTAATCAAGGTAGACTTGAATCACTTTTAGATTATTCTCAAAACAATATAAAAATTAATGTCACCATGATAAAGCTATTTTTGGCCAATATGAATTTGGACCATCAAAACCCCATTAATTCACAAAATAGTGTTTGGAGCATTGTTTGTGGGCAACCTATCCTCGTTTCTATCGATAGACTTGGAGAGGTTCTAAATTCACCTACGTAAAGAATAGCTTTATCCGAATTAAATTGTGAATATGGTATAAGGGATAAAGTGAGTCATCTCTTTATTGATGAAGACTCAGACGGATCTCGAACCAAAGGGCTACGACCTAATACAAGGATTCTTCACCATGTTCTTACTCGAACAATACTACTAAGATCCGGAGCACACGGTCTTATGTATTCAGACACTTTTCGAGCTTTGTATGCAAATTTTGGTCATGTGAAGATTAATTGGATGCAAACAATTATGGACTATCTCCTTCTCTGTACATAAGGAGTGACTACATATTTTCATTATGGTGAATACTTAAAGTGCAAAAATCCCAAAACCGGATTCAGAGACAATTTAAATAAAAATATTGGATAAGAAGAATTTGAAGCAAATGTATATGCCTCCTCCAAACATTTGAATCATGAGTTTAGAAAGTGGGAAAAAGAGGAGTTTGGATCAACCATCATCAAGTTCTGTTCGTGCTAATCCCGAAGATGTCCGACTAACGAAACCATCTCAAACGTTATGACAAGCACTTGATATAGTTGCGCAACCAACACCTTCTAGAAGCAAGACTTAAAAGAATGGATAAGAAAATGGACAAAAAGTTTGACAAAATTAAGGACATTCTTAGAAGGATGTGGAATTCAATCTCTTGCACTCTTATAAACACTGGTCATGTGACGGATCCGGAGAAACGACCAATGTCTCCTCTCAATTGGACCTTTTTTGAAAGTACATAATCTGATGACTTTTAGCTTCGTAGTATGTTATGTTTGTTATTTTCTTTAGTATCTTTTTATTTCAAACTTGTTGTTTATGGTTTTGGTTGTGTAATAACTTATGGTAGGAACCTCTATGTTTTTTTTGTGTTAAACATTATGCATGCTTGAAATAATTATGTTTCTACGTTAGCATCAGTTTTTTATTCGATACTTTATGCTTATGATGTCTTAGTTTTTTTTAATTGATAACAAAAAGGGATAAATATCTTTTCTTATGATTCCATGAATTATAATTCCATGAATTATAATTCCATCATATTGGAATATATGTGCTAACATTTTTAATTGTAGGAATGAAATGTAAGTTTATAAATTCATGAACTAACAAAATATGCAGAAATCCAGGGGGAGACAAACATTTAGTGAAAGAAAATCAAAAGTGTTCTCATCAATCAAAAAGTGAGAGAATGTTGAAAACAAGATTTTGATTAATGTCAACAATGAGAAGTGCACTGGAAATCATGTCATAGAGTTAAGATTTGATATATATACATATTGAGTCATGTTAGAATTATGTTAAAATCTATCCTCAAGTATAACACGAGTTTAAGACAAAGCTTATATATATACACATACATATATTCAAAAGGAAATGAAACGGTCTGACTGGGAAAAAATGCCTAAACCAATCAACTGGTCCAAAACCAACCAGTCGACTGGTCAAGCAAATTTGCTCCAGTAACGGCTAGTTTCTGAATATTTTAAATACATACGATTTCATACATTTTAACCAGTCAACTGATTCGAAACAACATATATTTTCTGAAATTTTGTCTTCATTCTTGAAGAGAAATCTCTTTATTTCTAAAAGGAAATGGAAACTTCTTTTGGTCAAAACTCTTCATGAAGAATTGCTACCTTTTTACTATTATATAAACACTTCAAACATGTCTTACAAATCACAAATTTTTGATTATTTTCTCTTTATTTTCTGATATAAACTTCTATATACTTTACAAACAAAAAGCTCACCAAATTCAAGTTACTTGTTGAATCCTTGATAACACTTCTCATATCTTGATTCGACAAGCAACTAACCTCTCCTTCAATCTTCGCAAAACATTTCAAATACTCAAGGATAAGATTATAAGAAGGGTGTACTTCAACCGTTGACTATCCGTGTTGATTCAAGGACACAAAGCAGAAGTCAAAACACTTGTAATTGTTGAAGTCTTGTATAGTTGCTCAGGTGAGAGGCATCCTTGTTGGGGCTCGGGTGTACTGACCTATTCCTCCGGGTTAAGAGAGGGTATGATAATGAATTCCGGAGAGGAGCTTCGGAACTGGACGTAGGGCGGGAAGTCTGAACCAGTATAAAATTCATAGTGTCGTTTCTTATTGCATTTATTTTTGATATATTTCTATAGCTTAGTTTTTACCTGCGTAGCTATTGTATATTAGCTAGTTAGTATATCATCTACATTTCCGCTATATCCATATAGATCCTACTTTAGTCATACATATCGACTTTCCAACGAGCCCTACTAGTTAAGGCTTCCGTCATTCACGCATATATTTTTGCCCCGTATAAGGTGAGAGTAGGTATTTTATCGTTCGTTATACCTTCTAGATGCTCTTATCAGACAACCTCCTTAGTCAGTTACTACTTCCCATAGGATTTATGGCCATATCTGGCCCTTTTAATTTCCAGGTTTGGGTAGGCCGACATACACCGCCATTTAAGACCCCTATACTGAAAAACCTATTCCTAGGTGGACTCTTTAACCCTAGTCACTTAGCCTTTTCAAACCCAGGAAGCGAATTATATGCGAAGGTTATTCGTTCGTCCCCCATTTACCTTTAACACCTTTCCCTTTTTGGGATAAAGTAGGCTACGTTATTAAGTCATTCCCATTTAATTCCTTTATATTGAAATACTATACATACACCATTTATTTGCGTCACAGGTTTATATAGTTAATAATATCTTCCATTACTAACCTACTAAGTCCAACTATTTTTTTAAGTTTTATTAGCATAATAAGGAATGTTATTTTCCCTTTTCTCTAGGATGTTTATTTAATTTCTTCCCTAATTTGGACTTAGTAGTTAAATGACAAACAATACCCATTAATCCCCTTTTTAACACCCATTTGTTTTTATTTCTTTTTTAATGCCCTTTATGACTCTAATGATCATATTTTTCTAAGGCAATTATTTATCAGTCCCAAGTTATCTATTTGTTGTACCCCAATGGACAATTCCTATATTTATTTATTTATTGGTTGACTATTATACATTTACATACCAGGCCTCTCACATTAAGTTGGCTACCTGTAGATGCTGGATACGTCGGTCGGTTCCAAGCAGACTTCTACCACAAGTGAACTTAACCTCGTTCCTTAGTACGATTATATCTATGCGTTAGACCCCTAACATTAAACTAACTACTGTGGTCGCTGGATTTGCCAGTCGGTTTCGGGCAGGCTTACACCATAAGTTGAGTTTAACCTCGTGTCCAGACGCGGTTATAATTTAAATTTCCTAATTGGGATCTACAACAATTATCCTATTGATTTTAGGAATTGTAACCATTTTCCTATTCACATTTATTTTCCCAAATCAATAATGGCTACAATGGTTATCCCTTTATTTGCGGTCTCATTTATGGCAATTAATTATATTTATTGCTACAAATGGTCATCACAAATATATTAATTTGAAATGGATTATACTTACACATAATTCGATAATTGAACCTTAACTAAACATTCAACATTGGTCACAAATGTTAATTATTTACTTATGGCCTCCTTTATAGCAATCAATTACACTAATTGCTACAACAGTTACCATAAATACATTCATTAAGTATGAAATATAATTTACATGTATTGTTCCATAAATGAATACCATTCAACATTTCAAATCTTCAAACATTTAATACAATGCATATTTTACTGTTTTATGCTGATTTAGACGGATAATATATATATATATATATATATATATATATATATATATATATATATATGTTTACATGTGGTCAACGTAGTTAATATTATTTATTATTTTGAAATACTTATTTTTTAAATAATGATTTGGTCTAACCAATTAACCAATCATTCCCTTTTCATATTCAATCTTGCCAAATAGGTTTCAAGTCTCACAAAGACCGTTAGCCAAAATCATTGTAAATCATGCTTATTTTGTGGAATTGACATATTTCCAAATCACAAGAAATATATGTAATGTATTTTTATTTTGGAACAATCGATGCAAATTACATACAAAAACATGTATTTATTTTTATAGTACGTTTGCACCACTTTTCCCTTTTTAATTCTTTTAGTCATACTGTTTGTGATTCTAAAATATTGCCTCTTTATTTAAAAATGAGGAAACGACATAATTTACAATGCTTAAGCCAAAACCCAACAATATTGAATGTAAACAAGGAATATTTCTTTTATTTTTACAATCATATAATACACAAAATCATCTTTTTTCCCAAATTTACATATTCCATATTTCAGTACTGACCTAAAGATCTGGAATATAACTACAACAAATTTATGTTTAATGGGACTGATTTCCAAATCCACAATGTTATGTAACATAAGCAACATATTTCATGACATAACTGTAGGAATATGTGGGAATACATATATATATATATATATATATATATATATATATAAATCTTACAATTCATGTTTATGCATAATCACCACATTATCATTTACCAATTTAAAACATATTCGTAATCAAATCTGATGGTTACCACAATTTACAATTATTTAAACAACAGATTTGATAGGCATAAAACATAGATTAGATTCAAATGAAATAGATAAATCATTATATTTGTATTAGTAAATTTCCCACTCACCTTATAACCTCCAAATTCAATTGTTTTGAACCATTTAGGCTTACAATCCCCAAATTCTTATAAATCTACAGTTTATCTAGAAAAGGGACAATTCTTGATCTGTAGAAATGTAAGAAAAAGGGAAGAGAGCGAAGAATCTACCAATGAGCGTCAAATTGTATTCTTTTCCATTAGATCTGCTTGCCCTCTCAATTTCATATGAATTGGATTTGATTTGATATGTATGAATATATTTTTGTTTTAGAATTTAGGTTTGGAGAGAGAGAAAAATGGCAGAGCTCTGCTGCCTCTCCAAACTTATGTGGAAAAAGAATTAGGCTCTACCCCTTTATTTATAGGGACGAAAATGGCCTTGCACCGTGGGATTAGTTTTAATTTGTATCTGTCCATCCGTTATAATAATATAATAAACCAATACCTCAAAACCTTGTCGTCACTGGACTGTTTGACGCCCATTAGGTTGACCAGGGTGGTCGACCGCCTGGGCATCAAGCTGCCCAGGTCGGCTGGTTAATTATGGTAAGTTATTAATTAAACATTCTATTTATTTATTTCTGTCCATTTTTCGTATTTCATTCGTAACTTTTTCGTACGGACTCCATTCGTGAAACTCCAAACATGAAAGTTGACCAGAATTCCGAGACGAACGCAACGGTTAAAGTTTCGTGGTCAAATTCTATCGTTTCAGAAATTCCTATTTTTAAGCTTCTAGTTTAATAACTATTTATTGTCAAATTTCTAGGTTGTTACACATATGAGGCCTAATCATGGTAACCTAATCCATGTCCGAAAATATCCCAAACATCAAGATTTTAGTTTCAACCCCGACTCACCCTAGATAAATTGATAATCAAGTCGATCCTAATGGGCTTTAGAAACTACTACTGGGCCTAAGTGCAAAACAGTCACTATGCTATCATCACACCCATAGAGATTTACCCTATCTATAAAGGATCGCTCTATCAAGCCTATAATACAGACGTTCTACAAGATTCAACTTACCGTGGCTGAGGCTCCACGCAGCCAATGTATCAATGGAAAAAGGACAAATTATTCCTAAACCAACTAGGAGAACTAGAAAGAACTATAGATAGACAAAATCCTTCTTTCAACAACCCTTGCCTTTTCCTTGACCTTCCCCATAATCCTTTTGAAAATAATATACTCATGTTGATCTTTTACTGGCCATCCTTAAGTTCATCTTTTTGGAAGTTCCCTAGTTAACTGGTTTCCGAAAACGTATAAAAAACTATTTCCATAGTATTGGAAAATATATTTTATAGAACTTGTGATTTCAAGATATTTGTTTTTAATTATTTAAGTTGGTGGTTATTGCATATATGATAAAGTTCCTATTTCGCACCAACCCTTTCATCCTTGCAACAACGTTTTCTATGTTAAACTAAACTATGGAAATACACCACCCTTCTTTAACCAATCAATCTAGGTTATTCTTATCTTCCAAAATATCCTTTTTACTACTAAACTAATATGGTAGTTCCATCCATGAATAACCATTTTTAATATCTATCTAGCGATAAGTTCCTTTTTAATATTTACTCTTCCCAACTACTAAGCTAAATGGCTTTGATTGTTTCCTTTTTTCCACCTATAAAGGAAAGCTTAGATAGAATATCTTATAACTCAAAGATAAAGATTTAGAAAGAGTCAAAGGAAGGTTTTAGCTGACTATAGGGGATACTTTATTTTCAAAAGTAACTTTTGATTTCTAAAAAATGCATTTTCTTTTGAAAATTCTTTCTTATTAAAACAAGCTTTAGTGATCTTGGTAACCTTAAGCTCTGATATCAAATGTAATGTCACCCGCATGAGGATTTCATTAAGAAAGTATGGAGCGTTGTAGGTATAAAGACAGAAAATATCATAGAGACTAAGATTTTGCAAGACATAATAATAATTTAACAGTGGAAGAAAACTTTCATTTATTCAAACAGTTACAAAATGTTATGTCTCAAAACCTCGGTCAAAACAACATCAGAGTAAAATAATATTATCTCCTAATACAGTCAAAAAAATACAACCTAACCTTTGAAAGAGAACAGGTAGAAAACTGACTTGTAGAAACCCATCATGACAAGGCTAATAAAGAAATCTGAACTATACATGTTCTCCCTGTAAGCCTGGGGGAAAGAGAGAGAAAGAAAGGAAATGGGTCAGATTAAACCCTGGTGAGCTGCTGGGATTAACAACCCGATTTACTAAGCTAAGTAGACAGATAAACAGTAGTTCTAGCAACATAAAAGGGTGGATGTCTATTGTAACGTCACGTATTTTTAACAGCTTAATAATTAATTAATTTAATTATTAAATAATGGTTTGGTAATTTAAATGACTTGAATTAAATTATATTGAATATTTAATTAATATAAATAATATAATAATATATTTAATTCTGAATTAATCGGAATTGATTTGAATTGACATTATTGTGTGAATTGGATAGTATAAGAGATTTGGTTAAGTTTAGATTCGAATTTTATTAACGAATATATTTAATAAATGAAGTTAGAACATATAATTTATATTATAATTATAATCGAGCTCGTAATGGCGTGGTAGTTCGTAATATTGAGTTTTTGAGACGACCCCAAACCCCGTACTGACGGCGGCAAGAGTAATCCTTGGAATATAACACATAAACAGATAACAGTAGAACAGAAATAAATAAATACACCAGATAATGTACAAATAATACACTGAATAAACGTAATCATCAGAGTTACACAGTATACAGGATCATACTTAGTACAAATACAGTTCAGCTATACATAAATGTCTACAGCGGAAACAAACATAATATGTACAATAGGAGCTGAACAGCATAAAAAGAGATAAATGATAGAATCCATCTTCAGGTCCAGCTATCTGGATAAAGCCAGCTAAACCTGAATACAAGGCTGCCCATGTAGAAAAAGGGGCACCCGAGTTTGAAAGTGAAACAAACTACGAGTCAGTCATGGGACTGGTATGAGAAATTTACTTAACACATTTGAATGATGGCTAATCACAGGATCACGCCACTTTCGTGGAACGGGTTTCCTCCATTGGATTGCCAGTGCTTTAAAACAAATAATTCTTTTAAACATCGCAATGCTTTTTATAAAAATGAAGCCATTATAAGACTCAGTTCCCATCACATAATGCAATGCAAACCGGAGGATAGAGTTTTACCTTATAACGACCAAAATATGCTTGATACGAATAAAACAAAAGCATTTGATATTATTACTAGTGTTTATATGTTTCAAAAACAATTTCAATCATAACTATCAATCATAGACGACATGGGTACCATATATCATGTCACCATATATACATACAATCAAAACCGCACAGTCACGTATTTGGAAATTGGATTTCCGTCAGGAACCAAGGCAAAAGATAGTCCTTACCGAATTCGAGACAATCTTGCCCATGTCTCAGGCAAGTACTCAGTCAAGCCTTTGGATCGTCAGGGTCGGTCCACCGATGTGAATTAAAATTCCTGAACACTGCGTTTCCCCGCCCTATGGGGCGTAAATGAGCCAACGAATGACTCCATCGGTCCCGGATCAACCGATATAACTGAGGCGCCTCGCAATCCATCATCCACATAAGTAAAATGTCAGGCTGTGTAAAAACACTGGCACGACTCCTAGCTAGAAGGAAACGCATGCCCTCCCTGAGGTCCTTCTCCCGTTTCTAGTTCATACCGGGGTGTGAGGCTCGCGAATTCACGTTATACACAAAGCTACGCCACACAGGCGGTGCTTTGATCATCAATCACAAGACTTTGCTTTTCAATAGAAGCCATGATCACTGCATCTTAGCATGCCACACCGGCAATTCACACCATGCAACTGATGGTTATCTATCGCACAGAATGAATTCCAATGTCAGACACACAGTCCATTTGCAAGTCCGTTCTGGGTCTGAACGAAACCGGAGGCACTAAATACCTCGCATATCCATCGATCCCCACGTACGTCTGGACGATCACCACTCATTATCCATATTTTGGGATGCCTCCCAATCAGGACATCAGTTACCATCCAACCGAGGTGAAGATCGGTCTGCAATCACCGTCTTCATCTTCGACTTCTTATCGTCGATTCAGTTATTCAGAATGGGATAAACCCGGTCTTTCTGAGCAACTCGCATATATAATAAACAAGTGCTACACAAACACAACATACGCATCATTTCAATTCATTAGTCATTAACCGTAAATCTGTAAGAGAACGATTTCCCAAATATTAACCCCGAAGGCCGAAATCAACATCAGATCTACACCCAGGAAACCATTAGACTAAGCCAACCTTCAGTTAGTTTCTAAATTTTACATCCATATGGTTTACAATATTTTATAACAATTTATCGCTATTTTTATTTATTTTAAAATAGCCAATTTATTTAAACGACGCCTCGGGCCAAAACGCGGCCGTGGCGCTGTTTTTCTTCAGATTTGATTTACACATATCTGAAAATCTAACCGTTGGATTTTCACAAAATTTACATCATTAGAAAGATCTTTTCAAAACGAATCCAACGGTTCCAGTTTTGGGAAAATCCGACGGCCGGATCTCCCAGTATAATCGTTTGAAATTTCGATTTCAAAATACGAACTGCAGCGTCGTTATTCGATTTAATATAATTATATTTACATATATATAAATATAATCGATTCTGGCACTGTTTTTCTTCAGATTTGAATTAAACATTCCAGACAATCCAACCGTTGGATTTTTACAAAGTTGGTGTTGTTGGAAAGATATTTCCAAAGCGAACCCAACGGTTGTGGTTTCGGGAAAATCCGATGGTCGGATCTCCCGCACTAATCATTTGAAGTTTCAGTTTCAAAATACGAACTGCAGCTTCGTTATTCGATATATTTCAATTCTATTTATATATGTATATCGATTCTTCGATTTCAAAACTATATGATTTTCATACATTTGATAAAAATGATATTTTTATCTAACTGTCTTCTATTTCAACACTTCATTATTTTTAACAATTCATGTATATAATAAAAATGTGATTTTTAATGTAAAACAATTTATTTCAAAACTCGACTATTTTATATAGTTAATATAGGTGATAAAAATAGGATTTTTATTATAAAACAATTTATTTCAAAACAAGATTATTTTATATAGTTCATATTGATGATAAAAATAAGATTTTTATTATAAAACAATTTCTTTCAAAATATGAATACCATTCAACACATGAATTTCAATTCAATGAATGAATTTCATTTCAACACATGAAGGTTTTCTATAGTTTATATATATAGTGTAAAAATGTGATTTTTATATTTAAAACACGAATACCATTCAACACATGAATTTCTATTCAACGAATGAATATCGATTCAACACATGAAGGTTCTCTATAATTTATATATATATAGTGTAAAAATGTGATTTTTATATTTAAAACACGAATACCATTCAACACATGAATTTCTATTCAACGAATGAATTTCAATTCAACACATGAAGGTTTTCTATTCAACGAATAAATATAGTTTCAACAAATGAAATAATTCTAACACATGAATATTATTCAAAATTTCGGCAGCATAACGGCAGGGTAGTTAAAACCGGGACCGTCCCTAGTACGGCTCCTCGCTCTACCTTAAATCCTCGCAGCTTTTGACAATGGGGAATCATGCATCTAGTTCGCACGCAGGTGGCATGTATATTTTTTCATTTCCACAAACTAATCCTATGTGGTTTCAACCAAATATTTCTGAACCACAAATGGGTATTTTTCAACCACAATCAATCAATTTCAACCACAAACAATTTCAATCAACCATTCGCTATCAATCAATTTTCACACCAATCACAACCAATAAATATCGTCCATGGTTTGTGGACGAGGGGCGTATATATATATATTTATATATAGCATTTCACTTCTATTTCAACACTTTTTTTTTACAACGCATATATAACTTATACATCGAACGTACAACTTATACAATGCTTAGTCAAGAGGTGTACAACGCTTATATAACTCATACATCGACTATATAATTTATACATCATCGTTTTCCATATCGTTTATAAATTAGAAATCTCACATTGGGTTCCACTCCACCAAAAATAGCAGAAGGCTCAGAAAAATATGCGGTCCCTCCTAGAATGTAGAAGATGTCCTTACGGTCCCGATGTCTCCTGTTTTATCGAATTTCGTTAACAAACGAACAAGATACGATTTTTATTGTAAAATCAACATTCGCGACGGTTTTAAACTGTTGAAATCAGCCCAGAGTATAACAGCCGTACCTTTTCAAAACCTGTTCGAAAATAGGTTTAAATTTTTCGGCAAATCCGTTGCTCGTTGTTGAAATCTGCCTGCACCACGGCCTAGAGCCTGGAAAACCGCGCCCAACGATGGTCAGGGGCCCCACTTCGATCGCAGCACCTGGGTGTGGCGGAGCTCCAAAGTCCGTGACTTCCTGGCGGTCGTTCAGGCGAAGGATACGATAATAATATCCCAAACCGACATGGATTTGTAGAGGAGGCCTTGCTCTACAAAAATCCTAATTCGATAGTTGATTTTGTGGAGTGGATGAAGATCTAAGGAGGAGAGAAGAAACGAAGAGGTTCCGCCGTTCGATTTTGAAGAGGGCAAGGGTTTCGGGTCAACGCGCAGATGATGGAGAAAGGGGATTGGTCCAAGGGTTTTATTTAATTTTTTATATATTTTTAAATCCCAAAAATACCCCTCTTCCATACGAACTCCTATCTAGACCCAACGACTATCGTCCCTAGCGTTTTACCCCCATTCCGAACACAATGGGATATGTTTCGAAGGCCCATTCGAATGTTTCAGTCAGTTTTTCTTCAAATTAAAATATAAAACATTCAATATTCGATTTGAACATACATTTCAATTTGCCAGGGCCACAAACTGATTTGAAAAATTCCTGAAAAATAAATCCAGCTATGTTTTGACGATACGGTCCCAACAAAACTAGTTTCGTCGAATTCTGAGACCGTTTGAAAAATGGCCCATTTCTGGTTGATCCAATTTAACTATAATTGACCAAAACACATTTTCCTTTGCCACACTCACATACTAGCTTCAAAAATTATGAAATTTGAAACCTAGCAATAACTTCACATCTCGGATCCAACAAAAGTGGTTTCGTCGAATTCCGAGGTCGTTTGCAAATTGGCCATTTTCACGGGTTATATAAATTCCATAGCGACCTTTCTGAAAATTCATTTGGCCATAACTTTTGCTTTCCGCTATGAAACTTCGATTTTTCAGATTCGTTAGAAAGGTTTTCACTAACAGATTTAAATATTTTTGGTTTCACTCAAATCCGTTTTGATTTGCACCCGGTATAGTCAGTCAAAGTTTGAATTCAAATTTTGAAACTACCGCGCCTTTTCAGGCCTTGTTTATAATTCAAAGTAATTATATTCATTTTCAAACGTCAATTTAAACTAACTTTTCATTGCTTTTATTTAAAATATTTATTTTAAATATTTAAAATCCACTAAAATAGCCAATTTAAAATTTTTAAATTGGTTCAGATTTTCCGGGTCGTTACAATCTCCCCTACTTAAAACTTTTCGTCCCCGAAAAGGAACAAAGTCGAAAGTGGTTTGATTAATCAACTCAACGTTCGATCTGGCTTCCATTCTCCAACTTTTCAGTTTCTGAGAATTTTCAAATTCTTCAAAAAAATTGGCTAACACCCGGAATTTTCGAATTTTTTTGCCATAACCTCCTTTGTACGGGGAGAGGTTTGGAAATTTATTGGGCCGTATTAGGTACCCAATAAATCCTATAAAGCATACACATATTTATAGTGATATATTATGGTGTTTACAGGGGAGCTTGTATAGATAATAACTCCAGAGAATAAATTCTCGTCACCATGTCTAAGCCTGAGGGAGTGTGTATTTTAATTGCTCCAGAGGATAAATCCTCGTCACCTCGTCCCGTGTGGGAAATAAATAGTCCATGTGCCGTATCTAATGACTAGAGAGACGTGATTATTATCAACTCTAGACCCATGTGGGGTTTTTATTAATCTGGCCATTTTATCGTTACAATTTTATATGTCCATATCAGTCATCAGTTTAACCTGTAATATATAGTCATCGCCATACAAGCCTCTCGCTCGTATGGTAAATCTTCCACCTCGTCACATAAGCTCCAAATGCTTATGTGGTATATGATGAAGTATGCCTATCTTCAAGAAGTATGACATGTAATGTAGTTCAAAATTAATTGTTACTATCATATGGTGACGTTTATGATTACACACAGAACAACCAGCACTCCGCACCCAATGGCATTCACAGGAGTTGATATAATAATATTTCGCATCCAACTCATTAAGGTTTACCTATTTGTCGGGCATGCAAATAAAATATTTACTCAACAACTATCCATTTACTTGTTCAAACATATATAATGCACATGTATATATTTCTATCTATTTTTAAATCATTTCAAAGTGTGAGTTAATCGAATAAATCCTACCATTCATTCTCTTATTAATTAAATTAACTATCGTTTCAATAATTTAATTGATCCAATTTACTATCACACAATGCAAACAACAAGCAATTTGTTTTTAACTCTTCAAAAATATACTAATCAATTTCTATATTCTTTTAAAATCATTCAGACTATAGAATCAAAAGTGCACATCCATGGAAAGAAAATAACAACAGAGTAGAGAACTAATTGGTAATGCAAAGTATGGTAAATGTACCTTGCACCGGAGTCAATCAGAGATATCTACTCGACACTTAGGATAGGCTTTCTGAATGCTCTCCTCAGTTTCCCAAGTACAATCTCGCGGATCCCCACTCCATTGCACTTTGACTAAGTGAACCTTCTTTTTCCTCAGCTCTTTGGTTTCTTTGCCGATAATCTTTAGCGGCTCTCTTCTCACAGCTAGTTCTGGAGTAATTTCAATATCCTGTTGAGTTGCTTCTTCCACGATCAAGTCTGGATCATGAACGTGCTTTCGAAGTTGAGATATATGAAATACATCATGCACCCCAGGCAACCAATCTGGCAATTTAACCCTATAAGCGAGAGTTCTGATCCGTTCCAGAATAGGAAGCGGACCAATGAATTTGGGCGCCAACTTCCCAGTTTTACCGAACCAGATAACTCCTCTCATCGGCGATACTTTCAGATATACATAGTCGCCAATAGCAAATGATATATCTCTTCTTCTCTTGTCGGTATAGCTCTTCTGTCGGCTTTGAGCGGCGAGTAATCGCTTCTTAATAAAGTCGACTTTGTCGGCAGCTTCTTGGATTATATATGGTCCCAATACAAGTCTATTACCGGGTTCGACCCAACAAGCAGGAGATCGGCACGGTCTGCCATACAACGCTTCGAATGGTGACATTGTCAGACTCGCCTGGTAGTTGTTGTTATATGAGAATTCAGCCAAATGCAGATGGTCTTCCTATGATCCACCGATATCTAGAACACAAGCCCGCAATAGATCTTCTAGTATACGGTTCACCCTCTCAGTTTGACCATTTGTCTGAGGATGATAATCGGTGCTTAGATTCAGCTTTGTTCCCAATTCTACTTGAAATGCCTCCCAGAATTTACTAGTAAATATCGGGTCTCTATCACTGACTATACTGAGCGGCACTCCATGTAGTCTAACAATTTCCTTGAAATATATTTGCGCCAGACTCTGAGCAGTTCTATTTGATCTGACAGGTATGAAATGGGCGGTCTTCGTGAAGCGATCTATGATCACCCAAATAATGTCATTCCCTTTTCTGGTTCTGGGCAAACCATCAATGAAGTCCATGGAAATATGTTCCCGCTTCCAACCAGGAACGTCTAGCGGTTGTAACAATCCAGCCAGCTTTTGTTGGTCGCTCTTGACTAGTTGGCAAGTAGGGCATCGGCTAACATATAAAGAAATGTCCCTCTTCATCGACTTCCACCAGAAAGTGCGTTTGATGTCATTATACATTTTGCTTACCCCCGGATGGATACTAAGTTTCGACTTGTGGCATTCATCCAGCACTTCCTTTCGGAGCTCAGGAATGTTAGGAACACAAATTCGACCTTTCAGCCTTAGAATCCCCTCATTATCAACTTGGAAACTCGAGGGTTTGCCCTTTTGAATTATCTCTCTGATCTTCTGAATGAAGTGATCATCCTTCTGAAGAGCACATATTTTATCTATCAATGTAGTCGTGATTATAAAACTGGCGATCATTTCATTCTTTCGGCTTAACGCATCGGCCACGACATTGGCTTTCCCTGGCGTGTATAGAATCTCAAAATTGTATGCTGCCAGGAACTCCAGCCAACGTTGCTGCCTCAGATTCAAGTCTTTCTGAGTGAACAAATACTTCAGTGACTGATGGTCTGTATACAGCTCAAATTTCTCACCCAGAAGATAGTGTCTCCAGATTTTCAAAGAGACTACGATAGCCAACAACTCAAGCTTATGAGTTACGTAGTTTTTCTCGTGCGACTTCAGCTGACGGCTAGCATAAGCAATCACTTGACCTCTTTGCATTAACACTGCGCCAAGGCCTTCTCTAGAGGCATCTGTCCAGACTTTCAAGTCCTCATTGCCATCTATTGTTGTTAACACTGGAGCAGTTGTCAGTTTTAATTTCAGCTCCTGGAAAGCTTCCTCACATACCGGAGTCTAATTGAATCTCGAATGTTTCTTAGTCAGTTTTGCTAAGGAACTAGATGTCTTCACGAAATCCTTAATGAATTTCCGATAATAACTGGCTAACCCAAGAAAACTTCTAACTTCTATTGGCGTACGAGGCTGTTTCCAATTCTGAATAGCCATGATTTTACTTGGATCCATAGCAATTCCTTCTTTCGATATGACATGGCCTAGAAATTTCACCTCATCTTGCCAGAATATACATTTGGATAGTTTGGCTTTCAATACATTCCTTCTCAGAAATTCCAGATGCTTTTCATGTTCGGCCTTTGATTTAGAGAAGATTAGAATATCGTCAATAAAAACCAGAACAAATTTATTCAAAACTCCTATGAACACTCTATTCATCAAATCAACGAAGTATGCTGGAGCGTTACATAAGCCGAACGGCATTACTAACCACTCATAGAATAAATCTGGACCTCTGAATGCTGTCATAGGAACACACTCTTCGGCAATTCGAAGCTGATGGAAGCCTGTAGCTAGGTCCATCCTTGAAAATACTTGTGCTCCATTCAGACGACCCAATAAATCATCGATTCGCGGCAATGGATATTTATTCTTTATTGTCTGCTTGTTCAAATCACGATAATCCACACATAGCCGTAGAATACCGTCAGATTTTGGTACAAACACCACTGCTGCTCCCCAATCAGAGAAACTAGGCCTGATTAGGCCCTTCCATACAAGTTGTCTTGTTTGATTGTCTAATTCCTCTTTCTCTTTCAAGGACATTCTTCGAATAGCGTGAACTACCGGCCTTGCATTTGGAATCAAAGCGATCTTGAAATCTATTTCTCTCTACGGAGGTAAGCGAATAACTTCTTCAAACACATCCGCATAATTCTTGACGACATGAATATCTTTTACGAGATCGGGAATATTCTCTGTAACTTTAGGGATATTTTCTATTTGAGCAGGAGAAACATCCAACGCTTCCCAGAAGTCTTTTCTATTTGAATTTTGGCCTTCACAGGGAATGGTTATATAATCACCTGATTTTATCTTTGCCTTAACGACTCTTTCGGCGCATTTAACCTCAGCTTCATACTTGGTCAACCAGTCTAACCCCAAGATAAGATCAAACTCTGTAAAATTCATGACGACCGCGATGGTAGGGAACCGATAACGAGAAAAGTAAACTGGCACCCCACAAACCCAACTGAGATTGATGGAACCCCCGACCGGATTTTGGACAGTCATTGGTTCTTTGAGCCTCTTCAAATTCAAATCCAGTTTCTTAACCGCATTCTTTGCAACAAAGCTTCGCGACGCGCCGGTGTCAAACAATACTTTAACTGGGATATCTTTGACAGTTAGCGTGCCTTCTAAAACATCGGGCTTTCCCGGACTAGCTGAAGGCTCAGAACATATGTACTTCTTCAGATTTCTTTGAGAGTTGGCACTTCCGTGCAATATGACCTGCTTGGTGACACTTATGGCATTTCCTTTCACCATGCGGGTTCTTTTGCTTCTTAGTAGGTTTGGGTCCATTTTTTATTCGTTTCTTCGAGGATTTGCAATTCCCCTGCGAATGCCCTTGCTTATGGCAGTTGTTGCATACGGTGGTCGTTACTGGTTCTTTCTCAGCTCTGGCCCTTTTTCGATTAACTTTCGGCTTCTTACTCGCCTCAGATATCGCACTGGCCTCAGGATTATCAGTTTCTAGCTCACCTTTATTACTGGAACTGGCCTCTTCTTCATAAGGCACATACCTTTCTTGTCGAGATCTTCGTACCGGTAAGCCATGTATATCATTTCAGAAAAGGGGTGCTTCACATGCCTCATTACACTGTTCTGATATTTTCTTTGCAGGCCATGAATAAATCTAAGATTCTTCCTCTTTGGATCTTGAATCAGATGAGGAGAAAAGTGAGAAAGTTCGTTGAATTTCTTATGATATTCTGGGATCGTCATATCTCCTTGTATCAGATAAGAAAATTCATCACATAACCGCTCGGTTGCTTCGAGAGGAGTAAATCTTTCTAGGAAAATCACTTTGAATATATCCCAGGTGATATCACCTTCTGGATTATCTTTAATAACTGAATCCCACCAAAACAAAGCTTCTTCTTTGAGTGCCCAAGACGCCAGTAATCTTTTCTGGTCATCTCTCAGCTTTAAACCTTCAAAGATTTTCTCTGTAGAACTAATCCAAGCTTGTGTTTCCATGATGGACTCTTTGCCTAAGAATGGCGATCCACCCAGATTTCGAAATCTCTCGAATAGAACTTCTATATCTAATTCTGGCTGAGGGAGCACAACTGGATCATTAGCTGGTCGAGCCATACGATTATTTCTTCTGTTCCTGTCACTCATTTTCTGGTTCGTCTGCAATTAGCAGACAAAGTGTCAGGTCAACAGAAAAGATATTTCAAAACATAGAGACAAATACTTTAATGTAAATGTGTCTACTAGGGTGTATTTCATTCTGCTTTACTTATACTAGGATATTACTGATCCTATCTTTATAGAGTTACCCCTCCTAGAACACTACTGGTTCTATTTCTTACGAGTTCGTTCATATGTTATATTCCAAAACTAAGCTTAACCAAAGCTCTGATACCAAATGAGACGACCCCAAACCCCGTACTGACGGCGGCAAGGGTAATCCTTGGAATATAACACATAAACAGATAACAGCAGAACAGAAATAAATACACCAGATAATGTACAAATAATACACTGAATAAACGTAATCATCAGAGTTACACAGTATACAGGATCATACTTAGTACAAATACAGTTCAGCTATACATAAATGTCTACAGCGGAAACAAACATAATATGTACAATAGGACCTGAACAGCATAAAAAGAGATAAATGATAGAATCCGTCTTCAGGTCCAGCTATCCGGATAAAGCCAGCTAAACCAGAATACAAGGCTGCCCGTGTAGAAAAAGGGGCACCCGAGTTTGAAAGTGAAACAAACTACGAGTCAGTCATGGGACTGGTATGAGAAACATACTTAACGCATTTAAATGATGGCTAATCACAGGACCACGCCACTTTCGTGGAACGGGTTTCCTCCATTGGATTGCCGGTGCTTTAAAAAAAATAATTCTTTTAAACATCGCAATGCTTTTTATAAAAATGAAGCCATTATAAGACTCAGTTCCCATCACACAATGCAACGCAAACCAGAGGATAGAGTTTTACCTTATAATGGCCAAAATATGCTTGATACGAATAAAACAAAAGCATTTGATATTATTACTAGTGTTTATATGTTTCAAAACCAATTACAATCATAACTATCAATCATAGACGGCATGGGTACCATATATCATGTTGCCATATATATATATATATATATATATATACAATCAAACCGCACAGTCACGTATTTGGAAATTGGATTTCCGTCAGGAACCAAGGCAAAAGATAGTCCTTACCGAATTCGAGACAATCTTGCCCATGTCTCAGGCAAGTACTCAGTCAAGCCTTTGGATCGTCAGGGTCGGTCCACCGATGTGAATTAAAATTCCTGAACACTGCGTTTCCCTGCCCTATGGGGCGTAAATGAGCCAACGAATGACTCCATCGGTCCCGGATCAACCGATATAACTGAGGCGCCTCGCAATCCATCATCCACATAAGTAAAATATCAGGCTGTGTAAAAACACTGGCACGACTCCTAGCTAGAAGGAAACGCATGCCCTCCCTGAGGTCCTTCTCCCGTTTCTAGTTCATACCGGGGTGTGAGGCTCGCGAATTCACGTTATACACAAAGCTACGCCACACAGGCGGTGCTTTGATCATCAATCACAAGACTTTGCTTTTCAATAGAAGCCATGATCACTGCATCTTAGCATGCCACACCGGCAATTCACACCATGCAACTGATGGTTATCTATCGCACAGAATGAATTCCAATGTCAGACACACAGTCCATTTGCAAGTCCGTTCTGGGTCTGAACGAAACCGGAGGCACTAAATACCTCGCATATCCATCGATCCCCACGTACGTCTGGACGATCACCACTCATTATCCATATTTTGGGATGCCTCCCAATCAGGACATCAGTTACCATCCAACCGAGGTGAAGATCGGTCTTCAATCACCGTCTTCATCTTCGACTTCTTATCATTGATTCAGTTATTCAGAATGGGATAAACCCGGTCTTTCTGAGAAACTCGTGTATATAATAAACAAGTGCTACACAAACGCAACATACGCATCATTTCAAGTCATTAGTCATTAACCGTAAATCAGTAAGAGAACGATTTCCCAAATATTAACCCCGAAGGCCGAAACCAACATCGGATCTACACCCAGGAAACCATTCGACTTAGCCAACCTTCAGTTAGTTTCTAAATTTTACATCCATATCGTTTATAATATTTTATAACGATTTATCGCTATTTTTATTTATTTTAAAATAGCCAATTTATTTAAACGACGCCTCGGACCATAACGCGGCCGTGGCGCTGTTTTTCTTCAGATTTGATTTACACATATCTGAAAATCTAACCATTGGATTTTCACAAAATTTACATAATTAGAAAGATCTTTTCAAAACGAATCCAACGGTTCCAGTTTTGGGAAAATTCGACGGTCGGATCTCCCGGTATAATCGTTTGAAGTTTCGATTTCAAAATACGAACTACAACGTCGTTATTCGATTTAATATAATTATATATATATATATAATCGATTCTGGCGCTGTTTTTCTTCAGATTTGAATTAAATATTCCAGACAATCCAACCGTTGGATTTTTACAAAGTTAGTGCCTTTGGAAAGATATTTCCAAAGCGAACCCAACGGTTGCGGTTTCGGGAAAATCCGATGGTCGGATCTCCCGGGAAGTTTCGGTTTCAAAATACGAACTGCAGCTTCGTTATTCGATATATTTCAATTCTATTTATATATGTATATCGATTCTTCGATTTCAAAACTATATGATTTTCATACATTTGATAAAAATGATATTTTTATCTAACTGTCTTCTATTTCAACACTTCACTATTTTTAACAATTCATGTATATAATAAAAATGTGATTTTTAATGTAAAACAATTTATTTCAAAACTTGACTATTTTATATAGTTAATATAGGTGATAAAAATAGGATTTTTATTATAAAACAAATTATTTCAAAACAAGATTATTTTATATAGTTCATATTGATGATAAAAATAGGATTTTTATTATAAAACAATTTCTTTCAAAATATGAATACCATTCAACACATGAATTTCAATTCAACACATGAAGATTTTCTATAGTTTATATATATAGTGTAAAAATGTGATTTTTATATTTAAAACACGAATACCATTCAACACATGAATTTCTATTCAACGAATGAATATCGATTCAACACATGAAGGTTCTCTATAGTTTATATATATAGTGTAAAAATGTGATTTTTATATTTAAAACATGAATACCATTCAACACATGAATTTCTATTCAACGAATGAATTTCAATTCAACACATGAAGGTTTTCTATTCAACGAATAAATATAGTTTCAACAAATGAAAATAATTCTAACACATGAATATTATTCAAAATTTCGGGAGCATAACGGCAGGGTAGTTAAAAATGGGACCGTCCCTAGTACGGCTCCTCGCTCTACCTTAAAGCCTCGCAGATTTTGACAATGGGGAATCATGCATCTAGTTCGCACGCAGGCGGCACGTATATTTTTTCATTTCCACAAACTAATCCTATGTGGTTTCAACCAAATATTTCTCAACCACAAACGGGTATTTTTCAACCACAATCAATCAATTTCAACCACAAACAATTTCAATCAACCATTCGCTATCAATCAATTTTCACACCAATCACAACCAATAAATATCGTCCATGGTTTGTGGACGAGGGGCATATATATATATATATATATATATATATTTATGTATAGCATTTCACTTCTATTTCAACACAAATATAATTTTTTTTACAATGCATATATAACTTATACATCGAACGTACAACTTATACAACGATTATACAAGAGGTGTACAACGCTTATATAACTCATACATCGACTATATAATTTATACATCTTCGTTTTCCATATCATTTATAAATTATAAGTCTCACATTGGGTTCCCCTCCACCAAAAATAGCAGAAGGCTTAGAAAAATATGTGGTCTCTCCTAGAATGTAGAAGATGTCATTACGGTCCCGATGTCTCCTGTTTCATCGAATTTCGTTAACAAACGAACAAGATACGATTTTTATTGTAAAATCAACATTCGCGACGGTTTTAAACTGTTGAAATCATCCCAGAGTATAACAGCCGTACCTTTTCAAAACCTGTTCGAAACTAGGTTTAACTTTTTCGGCAAATCCATTGCTTGTTGTTGAAATCTGCCTGCACCACGGCCTAGAGCCTGGAAAACCGCACCCAACGATGGTCAGGGGCCCCACTTCGATCGCAGCACCTGGGCGTGGTGGAGCTTCGAAGTCTGTGACTTCCTGGCGGTCGTTCAGGCGAAAGATGCGATAATAATATCCCAAACCGACATGGATTTGTAGAGGAGGCCTTGCTCTACAAAAATCCTAATTCGATCGTTGATTTTGTGGAGTGGATGAAGATATAAGGAGGAGAGAAGAAATGAAGAGGTTCCGCCATTCGATTTTGAAGAGGGCGAGGGTTTCGGGTCAACGCGCAGATGATGGAGAAAGGGGATTGGTCCAAGGGTTTTATTTAATTTTTAATTTATTTTTAGATCCCAAAAATACACCTCTTCCATACGAACTCCAATCTAGACCTACCGACTCTCGTCCCCAGCGTTTTACCCCCATTCCGAACATAATGGGATATGTTTCGAAGGCCCATTCGAATGTTTCAGTCAGTTTTTCTTCAAATTAAAATATAAAACATTCAATATTCGATTTGAACATACATTTCAATTTGCCAGGGCCACAAGCTGATTCGAAAAATTCCAGAAAAATAAATCCATCTATGTTTTGACGATACGGTCCCAGCAAAACTAGTTTCGTCGAATTCTGAGACCGTTTGAAAAATGGCCCATTTCTGGTCGATCCAATTTAACTATAATTGACCAAAACACGTTTTCCTTTGCCATGCTCACATACTAGCTTCAAAAATTATGAAATTTGAAACCTAGAAATAAATTCACATCCCGGATCCAACAAAAGTGGTTTCGTCGAATTCCGAGGTCGTTTGCAAAATGGCCATTTTCACGGGTTATATAAATTCCATAGCGACCTTTCTGAAAATTCATTTGGCCATAACTTTTGCTTTCCGCTATGAAACTTCGATTTTTCAGATTCGTTAGAAAGGTATTCACTAACAGATTTAAATATTTTTGGTTTCACTCAAATCCGTTTTGTTTTGCACCCGGTACAGTCAGTCGAAGTTTGAATTCAAATTTTGAAACTACCGCGCCTTTTCAGGCCTTGTTTATAATTCAAAGTAATTATATTCATTTTCAAACGTCGATTTAAACTAACTTTTCATTGCTATTATTTAAAATATTTATTTTAAATATTTAAAATCCACTAAAATAGCCAATTTAAATTTTTTTAATTGGTTCAGATTTTCTGGGTCGTTACAGTTTTGAACTTCAATTGAATATAAAGAATCCGTTTTAAGTCAGATTTTTGTGAAACAAGAAGCGTTCGGATCTGGTGAACTAAATTTGTCTAATGGAAGAGAAAAATCGAGATTTCATCGTGTAAATTGTGAGTTATGTCCAAATCAAATTTTCATAAAGTCGCTATGGAATTCTTTTATAATTTATAACGATTTATTTATATTATAAATGGATTTTAAATATAAATGGTATACCAATTTAATTTAGATTTGAGAATATCGAGTTATAAATCAAAGTGTATTTATTTTATATCTATATGATATTCTATGTGAATATATACGATAATATTAATTTATTAATGTTAAATTAAATGGTTTTTGAATATATTAATATTTTATTAGTTTATTTAGTCCTTAGAAATTAGTCATTTTTATAAACGGCCTTCGTTTTCAACGAAATTAATTTTGTTGTGTCCAGAATATTAAATTTTTGTTATATTATAATTTTCGTGATTTTTGGAGTCAGTATGTGGCCGTATGGAATTTAATATAAAAAATAGTCAACAATTTGACTTTAAAAATACGTTGTATGACCAAACGGAGTCAGAATTCGATAAAACAAGTTTCGTTGTGTCCGTAGTATCGAACCATAGCTGTATGTACATTTTCATCGAATTTGAGTATTGTATGTGATCATAGAGATTTTTAACGATAAATATAGACAACGATACAATAAAAATTATTATAATAATGTATGAATCATACCCTAGAAGCTAACCAAACCTATATATAACCCTTACCTTTCCTAACCCTAATCTCTTACTTCTCCTAGTCAAACAAAGTCAAGCTGTCATCAGTTTCTTATCCAACGTGAAGAAATCAACATCCAAAAATCAAAATCAAACGAGATACATACTTAGAAATCTCGGGATATATATTTTTGCACTCCTGAGATCAAATTCTTCAACATGGTATATATTTAGTTAAACTCGATTGTCGTTCTAGAGTTCGACCTTTGTAACAGTATATTTAGGGTTGGTTCGTTCGGGAAATCGATGCTTTAATTCAGCTTTTCATTATTTGTTATGTGTTCATGAGTTGAAATGGCATCAAATGGTAAATTTCTAGGTGATTCAAGGGAAATTGACATCGCTAGTTTCACGGTTGTAGCATGCGTGGAGTAGCTTGTCGTCGTCATCAGGAGGCGTTGCGAGTGGAATTAAATGGTGATGGACTTGTTGAGCTCGGGGAAAGAGGAAGACCAGTGTTTTCCGTTTTGTGTTTGGTATGAAAATGAGGGAGATTGGAGATGGCTTCAATACTGGAAGTGGGATTTTAATCCGAGAAGAAGGAGTAAGAAGGTGCAGTAAGAATTGGGCCGGGTTGAAATGGTGAGGCCCGTATTCAATCAAATTTAATTTAAGCTATTTAAATAGTTATATAAACTTGTAGATTAAATATCTCGATCATACTGTATTGGAATTTCAAACGGTCAATCACGTTGGGATCGTGTGGACGAGTGCTACACAATGGAACTGATTTGGAGCTAGTCTCAATTTATGGTGGAATAAATCACCTAAACGGACAAATCGACCGTTATTCGTTATTTAATGATAAACGACCAAAGTGAGTAAAACTCACTAACTCTGTTCAGTTTATTATTTTATAAACGTAATTTAGTATTGATAAATGATGATGATATCTGTGTGATGGTTGTTTGGATGAATTACTAATAAATTAGTGGAAAATATAGATAACGATATATATATATATATATCATTAGTCAAATATTGATTTTGTTTATCATAATATTTCATATTGAAATGAAATTGATGTTATTTATGTTGTTTAACATCCGTGGATGCTGGGAAATAGGTTGGAGCGATCAAACAGGATTCCTCAATATTTATAATACAATTTTTTTTCATATATTGTGATATATGATGTGATATATAATATGTGATTGATTATGATGACACTGGTCTTTTTATTTGGTATTTTAAACACCATAAGTAACACTAGAATGTTAAAAGGGAATTTTCAAAGTGTATATTAAAATAAAAATATTTATATAAAATCAAAGGATCTTATAAAAAGGAATTTGTGTATTGGATATGAATTTTAGAATATTATAAAATAAAATGGATTTATAAAAGGAGATATTTGAAAATTAAATAAGAAACTTATAAAATTATTTACAGTTATATAGAAGTTTAAAAGATCGATTTTGGTTAAAATACTTATTGGAAGTAATAAGAAGTAAATAAAGAACTTTATGGAATAAATATAATTTTTGGAAAATAAATAGAATTATGAAGAGGGGAATTGCCAATTATAAAAGAATTATGGGACAATAGATTTGAAGTAAATATTTAATAGAAATCTGATTTTAACAGATAAATTGAGAAGAATAATTTATAAACGATATTTAAAAATTAGGAAAAAAATATGTATCATTGGATAAATGAAAATATAAGTCTGAATTTATATAGAGAAGTAAAAAATTAGTTTTAACACCGATATTTAAAAATGGAATGTAAACTTAACATTTATAAAGGGAATTATAAAGGATGGAATACGAAATTGAAAAGGAAAAAATCTATTTTAAAAATAGAAATGGAATTTCAAATGGGCTAGAAATAAATAACTTGTTTAATAATTAAAACAAGTAGTGTGATTTATAAACAATGTTTATAAATGGAATAAAAATAATTATTAGTGGATAATTTGGATTGTAAATTCAGCAGTGAGTTTAAAATGAGAAATTCAGAATTGTTTTAATAAAATGGAAATGATGGAATTTATTTCTATGTTCGTAATGTGAATAGGATTAAAATAAAACCCATAAAGATTTGTAATTAGAATTCGACTAGGCAAAATATTATAAAATAAATTCTTTTAAGAAATTCTATATTGACTAAATTGGGATTTGACAATTTAATTAATATTCGGCTAGAAATCGATATTTCATAATCAAATATAAAGGCGAATGAGAATTATAGACATATTAAATAAAACCAACTATGAAGTTGACATGTAAACGAGATTTGATCAATAAAATGGAATGTGAATAAGAAGTTATAAAATGACTCGATAACTGGAATTTGAACCAGTGTTAATATTTAAATTATGAAATCAAGTTTTGATTTGATAAAATGAGCCTAGCTTCTATAAAGGAATAATATTCCAATTTTAAAGTGAATAACAATTTTAAAGCAAACGTTATGCAGATTTAAAATAGTTATAAAAGGAAATTGGTAATTGTTAGGAATTACTAAATTCAAAAATGAATTTAAAAATTTAGTTGACCTGAAATGGTAAATTATTCTGAAGTTCAGAACATTAACCGATTATAGGTTATTCGACGGGGAGTTATCGAATAAAGATTAATCGAGAGTGAATTTTACATTTGAAATTCGACTATATCGAATATAGGAAAGTACTACTTACTTTCTATTTTTAAATCAAGATTTAATTAATTAATTAATTAATTAATTAATGTTTATTCAAATTAATGAATAAAAGTTATATTTTGAGGTTAGATATTTTGAAAGTAGGTATTATAACATTATCGTTATAAATTATTTTTTTATAAAAGAATTGCATTCGTAAACTGAATCTTAGAGTTGCGTAAGCAATGATTTGATTAGAAGATAATAAACGGAGTTAAGAAATTAGAAACTGATTGGAGATTAGTTAAGTTGAATTGTTTCCTAAGTATTGATCTGTTGTTGGTTTCGGCTTTCGGGGTTGATATCCAGGGAATTGTTCTCTTATTAGTTTACAGTTAGAGACCGATAGTTATGGGATGATAGTGATGCGTGACTGAGAAATGGAAATGGTTTCCAATGTTAATAACGTATATTTTCTAAATTTATAAAATAAGAGTCTATGAATATACGGAAACGAAAAATAAGGAAATGAATAAATTAATGATAAATTAATTTATAGGAAAAATGTTGACTGATGATTGATCGATAAAATTTCCATTTAGAAATAAGATCGTTGTGTGTATGGATGTTTTCCTTTGATAGTTAAATAATGACTATAAAAGTTTTGACCAATTTTCCGTCGTCAATACGGAGAGACCGGGATCAGATTTATTATCTGAAAACCACTATGTATGGGCGTTCGCATTGCAAATCAAATATGATGAACATAATTGAAGACGGACTTTATGCAAGGGTTTTTCTAGCAAATCCTAGGTAGAAATTGCCTAAGATAGGTTTACAGAATAGTGCCTTCTGTTTGTCCAATCCCAGGACAATCTGTATGGAAGAATGTCTAACAGAGTGTATTTAATAGATCGCGTAAGTTGATCTCTTCAAACGTATTCACCTTTGGTGGCGGAGGAATTCGTTTCTCTTAACTGTATACCTGTGATTTTTTAGAGAAATTAATTTGTGATTTGGTGGGTATGACGATGTGGCATTCAAAGTAAATAAAGTTGTGATCTGTACGTTATGGCCTCAAGCCTCACAACTAGGAAATGATATAAAATTAGGTAGATCGCATTGCTAAGTGGGTATCTCCATATTAGGGTGTTTTGTCACCTGATATAGAGAATTTCATTTACTTCTTTAACTTATTTCGATGCTGTCCTTTTCGAGAAACGTTACGGATCCCAATCATTGGTGATAATACATTCGGTTCACTTAAGCAAAATGAGTGACTGGTCATGTTTTGCCTGGGTTGCAAGATGTTCTTGTTGAACCCGGTGTATTTCTCTTTAGAGATACACTATTGAAAGGTGGTCCCGTACCTTGCCAGTTTGGAATCCATTACCAAACAAGCGCTTGCGTTTTTTGAATATATATTATATATGTGAAACGTGAGATGAAAGCGTTCCACTAGATTGCAATTTATTTGATTTATACATTATTATAATATTAAAAGATTATGGATTAAAAAAGAATGTTTTGGGTTATCATAAGGTAAAAACCATCCGTGTTTATGTGTGGATCGGTCTTACGATTATTCTTTATTTCAAAAGGATTTTAAAAGTTAAACCAGTGATTGGAGTTTACTCACGCCTGTCCGATGACTGACCCAGGTTTTACCCTAAACTCTTAGGTGCCCAAATTTTTACGGGCAGTCAAGTACTCGGGATTTTATAGATACACTTGGAGAGCTTGGAGCAGGAGGCTTCAGGATTATATAGCTAGTGTTTGTTTCCGTTGTGTTGTAAGTGTTGTATTTCGATAATGGCATTGCATACAGATACTGATTTTATTTCAAAGTTATGTTATACAATATATTTTATTCGTTCTGCTCTTAGATTCGTATTTACTCTGATGTTGTATGTATGTTTTTCTTCTTCTTCTATTCTAACTTTCTTTCTTTCTATTTCTCAACCTCTAACTTCTTTCTATTAATGATCAGGTATTTTTTTGGTGCTTGGTTAGTCGATATGGCGTTCTATGTCGATAATTAGAATTATAAATTACCTGGGCCGTTACAATGGTATCAGAGTTGAAGGTTAAGTAATTAACTTGGCTATGTGGCATAACTCGATAGAGATAGGGTTAGTGATACCCTAGATTGAGTTTGAGCATATATATATATATGAACGCATATTTGTTATTTGATATAAACATGGTTTTATATTATGGAGATTTATTAGTTTAGTGATTTATGAATTCCAATTAATTAAGGGTTTCTAAACACTCGAGTACGATGAACCGACATGGTATGTTTTGAAAAGTGGGTAAATGGAATAATTTTACCCGAAATATATTTTGTTATAAAAGAAATACATAACTTGGAGTTATTATAGTATATTGGGTGTGTTGGTTGTTATTATAATCGAATGAGATTATAAAAAGTGAAATGGTTATCAATAACCAATTAGAATTCGTATAATATAAAATCAGATGGATTAAATCTGAATTTAAACCAGAATTGAATTAGAACTCTGGAAACTTGGAAAAGTGTTTGAAATAAATTTTGGATTAAATATATAAGAATTTTAAAATCCTTGGAGATTTTAAACTGTTTTATAAGCATTATGAATGATATTTTGGAATAAATTTCAAAATGGAAGTTTTTAAGAAATGGTTTTGAAAAGTGATAGTATTGAACTCACTTCGATTGCTGGGAAATAACCCTGATGATGCTGGCCACATCATCAATGTTCTTTTTGAGTTCTAAGTAATGAATTACTCCCAAATATATTCATTTTGGAATTGTTTTGAGAAAAAACAAGATGTTTGATTCCGAAAATGGGATATTTGATTTTTGAAAAGCTAAGCTGTTTAAAAACTCCAAGAAACAGATTGTTTGAATTAAAACAAATTAAAAAGGAATTTGTGAAAGCAATTTGGAATTGAATTGAAGCCAGTTAAGTAGAAATTGAATTGAAATAGAGTAATATCGAGTAAAATTGAATGTTGAAATATAGTTGGAATCAAGTGAGTAATTGATTGAGTTTTGTAATAAAAGCATATTTGAGTTATTAGATGAAGATACTGATTAGAAGAATTAATTAGTTAATGTAATATATGGGAATAAAACTTAATTTGATTAACAATATTAGATGGGTGAGTTTAGAGTCGGAATTGAGAATGAGATTTGAGTTTGAGGATGGAATTCGGCTTGGATATAAGCGAATAATTAGGTTTGAGGATAAAAACTGATTGGAGTTTGATTGGGATGATATTGGTATATGCTGAATTGGTAGCAGATGGAAATGATATAATGATATGCCGGACTAAAAGTCTATATTTCATATGAGTTTGGTGATTTATGAGCCTATTTGGCAAGCCGCTTGGCTGTTTGATTTTCTTTTGGTTGGAAAAGGCCTGGAGATGCGAGTTGTAGTTGTACCTATTGAGCCGTAGAAAGAAGACGCTAGCGAAATTTTCGGATAATTTAAGGTGTTAGAAAATTTTCAAAATTTCTAAAAATTTTAGTTAGTCGGAATGAATTAATAATTTAATTGAAATTAATTGGTTCAATCGAAACTGAAGATGAAAAGTAAAACGAATAATTTTTACCCCAGTTAACAGGGTTTGTTTTCTACCTTAGTAATTACGGGGACAAAATTCTTTTAAGGGGGAGAGAATGCAACGTCCCATATTTTTAACAGTTTAATAATTTGTTTATTAAATTATTTAAATAATGGTTTGGTAATTTAAATGACTTGAATTAAATTATATTGAATATTTAATTAATATAAATAATATATTTAATTCTGAATTAACCGGAATTGACTTGAATTGACAATATAGTGTTAATTGGATAGTGTTAAATCAAAAAATGGTATTAACACCTAAATGAAGATCATAGATCACAAAATGCAGAAAACAGTAAATTCAGAGGGAGCACACAAGGTTTTTGTAGTGGTTTGCCTATAGATGTAGCTTATGTCCACTTTATAATCTTATTGTTATACTGATAGATTACAATAAATAGTTACATGTAGACACACAATTCATGTGTTTAATGGAATTACAAGAGTTTATACATGCAATTCACATGTTAATTGTGTAGAAAGGAGGGGAATTTGGATGTAGGAAGGTGCAAAGTCCTTGCCTCTAGTAATAGTGGAAGTCGTAGTGAAGAATGGCTAAAAGATCCTTTAAACTACCCTCAAATGGTGTATTTATAGGCGTTTCCTAATACCGGTTCGTAAGGCACGTGGAATGCATCCCAAAAATCTCGAAACGAGGTATAAAACGTCCAGAAATCCTCTCTAAGTCATCCTATGCCATGTGTGATCAGCTTCGGATTGATAGGAGTGAAAATAGCCATGATAATAGGTTAAAACTGTGCGAGGCTGCAGGCGGTTCATGGTCCTTATGTGCTCCACGATCCTAGGGGACGACCCCTAGGATGGTCACGAGCCCTAGGAGGGCGACCCCTAGGATGGTCACGATCCCTAGGAGGGCGACCCCTAGGATGGCCACGAACCCTGGGGGTGAGCCCTAGGGTGGCCAAGATCCCTTGGAGGGTGATCCCTAGGATGGCCACGAACCCTAAGGGGGCAAGCCCTAGGGTGGCCACGATCCCTTGGTGGGCAAGCCCTAGGATGGCGAGCCGGTCCAGGAGGGTGAGATCCGATCCAAATTCTAAGCTAGCGATGCTTCGTCACTTCATCCAAGTGGTTGTCAGTCTACACTCAAGTCCAGAATTGTTCCGGATGGTAGAAAATCATGTTGAGACGACCTTTTCCAAAAGATAATCTAACAAGTTGCTCTCCAGAACATATCTTGTTGATTGAAGGAAGATGTGTTTTAGATAATCCAAGAATTCATAATCCATAGAAATCGCGATAATGTGACGATCACGTCGAATCATATTAAGGCCAGAAAACTGACGATCACTTGGGATCGTATTAAGGCAGATGAAAATCCAAAAATACGTACCTGCAAAGAAATGAGACATGAGTTGCTAAAATAGTTCCTAGACGACTTCGTCGGAATAAATCGTCCAAGGGAGATGTCAAGAGAGTTCCATGATGGTCTTACCGGAGTAAGACGACCAAAGGAAAAGCTATGAATATTTGTTTATACTGGACGAATCAAATTAGGAGCCGGAGCTCAATGTTTATACTGGATGGATCCAGTTAGGAGTCGGAGCTCAATGTTTACGCTGGACGGATCAAGTTAGGAGCTGGAGCTCAATGCTTATTGCTAATTCATGAAAATGCAGCGGTCTCTCGGACGCGGCTGGAGACCACTAGCCGGTTCCGTGCATGTGGGCCGATGTGACTGCTTTTACTACATGCAAAAAACAAAGATGGGCGATAAGTCACCTAAAAGCCTAAAAACATGAACTACGGACGGGAGTCCGACAAACTGAAGAGATCCGCTGAGTGGGATCAGTTAATTATAATCCCGCGATTTCTCGATCTAAGATCGTTCCCTCTCTGGGGAATTGGTCGTGGTAGCGCAAATGTGGGCACTATTAGTTGAATGACATACTCGAGTAGTTCTCCTTGCCTGAGCCGATCCTCAATAAGGTCTCGCAAATGTCTGCAGTCATCAGTGTTTTGACCGTCAATGTCATGGAGTATGCAGTGTCTTCCGTAATTGCACTGAGCTAATGTTGGCTCCCTCTTGGGAGACCTTGGATAGGAGGTAGCACCCCTTGTATCCATGTAAATGTTAATCAGTGTTTCATTGAGTTCAGTGTACTTGTCGTATCTGGACCCTCTCCGGGGTGAGGCATTACGATCATTTGTAGCAGGGGTCTTTCCTTTACCCTTGTCATTGCCTTTTCCAGGATTGGGCGGTACTCCATCTCTGAGCATGTTGACTTCAAGAATGTCTTTCCCGGAATTTGCATATTCTTCACGTAGAAATCTATCTGCTTCAAGGTACAATTCACCGTGGTCTTACGGTGGGTCTCGGTGCAAAGATTTTTTTTTGAACTGCGAGTTGTCTAGAACACCAGATATTGCTTCCATGGTTCAGGTCGATCAGCCGATGCTACTGCAATATTGAATCTTTCCCGAAATGAGCGTAGAGTTTCTTTGGGACTCTGGTTTATTGAAGTAAGTGACATGACGTTCTTGGGTTAAGCGATGTGGACCCGAAACTGTTCGAGGAAGCGAGCGACCAACATGTGCAGCTATTGATCGATTCCGGTGCCCGCTGCTGAATCCACATAGCAGTTATATCAGTCAAAAAGAGGGGGAGCATTTAGCCATGATGGTTTCTGATGCCGATGAACTTCCATATGCCATTTGTAGCGCATCAGATGTATGGAAGGATCCGTCCTGCCATTGTATGCTTCCAGAACTAGGAGTTTGAAATCCGGGGGGTTGCAAGAATTCCTTATTTCTTGCGTGAACGGAGTATGATTGATGTCATCCACGTCATTCTAGTAAGTGCGGCCTCTCGAGAGGCGTTCAATCAGGCTACTGAGTCGATTGCTTTTAAAAAGTTGTTATAGGTTGCCAAGATCAGAGCTGGTGCCCCTAGCGTTGAGTGTAAGAGAAAAAGGAAGTTGTTGTTGAGCTGCTGGGAGTGAGTTGCTAGGACCGGTTCCTAATCCAGGGGATGCACCACGAGCCAGGTCATATTCGATGGGTGCATCATGAGCCAGTTGATGCAGTTGAGATGGAGCTTGCGTTCCAGTATTCATCCATACTAGTGCTGAAGTAGGTCGAGTCTGACCATTTCCAAGAGTTAGGGGGTTGCCCTCGAGTCCATGTGATGCATGAGCCGCTTTAGTGGTTTCATTTCCAATGACTTGACCGTTGCTCGGTCTTCCATCCGCCCAAGCAAAGAATAGGTTGATCATCTCTTGTTGTTTTTGGAGGAGATCGTTTTGCCTTGCCATCTGGGCTTTCAGTTTTGTGATAACGCCGTCCATTTCATCTCTAGTCATGTATGTTGCCGAATTTCCAACAGAGGACGTCCCCTAACTATCCTCGTTTCTTGCACCTTCTGATCCAACGTCTTTCGCATGAGAGGAAGTTCCAGTTTTCTTCCTTTTGATTGCTATTGATCCAATAGCCAAATAATCCAAGCTAGAAGTTGAAGTTGTCATGTGCACCCCTTCCTGGCATGCCAAAATGTTAGACAAAAAATGGTACTAACACCCAAATTAAGATCACAGATCACAAAATGCATAAAATAGTAAATTCAGAGGGAACACACAAGGTATTATAGTGGTTCGGCTGTAGATGTAGCCTACGTCCACTTAATGATCTTATTGTTATACTGACAGATAACAAAAATCAGTTACATAAAGGCACACAATCCGTGTTTTTAATAGAATTACAAGAGTTTATACACGCAATTCACGTGTTAATTGTGTAGAAAGGAGGGAAATTTGGATGCAGGAAGGTGCAAAGTCCTTGCCCTTAGTAATGGGGGAAGCCATAGAGAAGAATGGCCAGAAGATCCTTCAAAATGCCCTCAGATAGTGTATTTAAAGGCGTTTCCTGATACCGGTTCGTGAGGCACATGGCACACATCCCAAAAATCTCAAAATAAGGTAGAAAACGTCCAGAAATCCTCTCCAAGTCGTCCTATGCCATGTGTGATCAGATCCGGATTGATAGGAGTGAAAATAGCCATAATAATAGGTTAAAATAGTGCGAGGCTGCAGGCGGTTTGTGGTCCTTGTGTGCTCCACGATCCCTAAGGGGGCGACCCTTAGGATGCTCAAGAGCCCTAGGAGGGCGACCCCTATGATGGCCAAGAACCCTAGGGGGTGGCCCCTAGGATGGCCACGAACCCTGGGGAGCCAACCCTAGGGTGGCCACGATCCTTAGGAGGGCGAGCCCTAGGATAGCCACGAACCCTAGGGAGGCGAGCCCTAAGGTGGCCACGATCCCTAGGGGTGCGAACCCTAGGATGGCGACCCGGTCTAGGAGGGTAAGATCCGATCCAAAATCTAAGCTAGCCACGCTTCGTCACTTCATCCAAGTGATTGCCAGTTTACACTCAAATCCTGAATTGTTCCAAATGGTAGAAAATCATGTTGAGATGACCTTTGCCAAAGATATTCTAACATATAGTATAAGGGATTTGGTTAAGTTTAAATTCGAATTTTAATAACAAACCTATTTAATAAACGACATTAGAACCTATAATTTATAATACAATTATAATCGAGCTCTTAATGGCGTGGTAGATCGTAGTATTGAGTTTGAACTTCAACTGAATATATAGAATCCTTTTTAAGTCGGATTTCTGTGAAATAAGAAGTGTTCGGATCTGGTGAACTATATTTTTCTAATGGAAGAGAAAAATCGAGATTTCGCAATGTAGATTGTGAGTTATGTCCAAATCAAATTTCCAGAAATCGCTATGGAATTCGTTTATAATTTATAATGATTTATTTATATTATAAATTGATTTTTAATATAAATTGAATATCGATTTAACTTGGATTTGAGAATATCGAGTTATAAATCCAAATGTGTTTATTTTATATCTGCTTGATAGTCTATGTGAATATATATGATAATGTCAATTTATTAATATTAAATTAAATGGTTTTTGAATATATTAATATTTTATTGGTTTATTTAGGCCTTAGAAAATAGCCTTTTTTACAAACGGGCTTCGTTTTTGAAAAAATTAATTTTTTCGGATCTGGAATATTAAATTATTGTTAGATTTCAATTTTCATCTTTTTTGGAGTCAGCATATGGCCATGCGGAATTTAAATGTGAAAAATAGTCAATAATTTGACTTTAAAAATATGTTGTGTGAGCAAACAGAGTCGGAATTCGACAAAACAGGTTTTGTTGGGTCCGTAATGTCGAACCATAGTTGTATGTCCATTTTCATCAAATATGGAAATTGTAGTGATCATAGAGATTTTTAATGATAAATATAGACAACGATACAGTAAAAATTATTATAATAATGTACGAATCTTACCCTCGAAGCTGACCCATATATATATAACCCTTACCTTACCTAACCCTAATCTCTAACTTCTCCTAGTCAAAAAAAGTCAAGCCTTCATCAGTATCCTATCCAATGTGAAGAAATCAACATTCAAAAATCAAAATCAAACAAATACATACTTAAAAATTCCGAGATATATATTTCTGCACTCCTGAGATCGAGCTCTTCACCGTGGTATATATTTTGTTAAACTCGATTGCTGTTCTAGAGTTCGACATTTGCAATAGTAGAGTTAGGGTTGGATCGTTTGGGAAATGGATGGTTGAATTCAGCTTTTCAGTATTCATTCTGTGTTCGTGAGTTGAAATGGCATCACGTGGTAAATTTCTGGGTGATTCGAAGGAAATTGATGTCGTTAGTTTCACGGTTGCAGCATGCGTGGAGCAGCTCGTCGCCATCATCAGGAGCCTCGCGAGTGGGATTAAATGGCAATGGACTAGTTGAGCTCGAGTAGAGAGGAAGACCAGTGTTTTCAGTTTTATGCTCGGTATGGAAATGAGAGGGAGATTGGAGATGGCTTTTGTACTGGAAGCGGGATTTTATCAGAGAAGAAGGAGTAAGCGGGTGCAGTAGGAATTGGGCCGGGTTGAAATGGTGGGGCTCGTATTCAATCAAATTAAATTTAAGCTATTTAATAGTTATATAAACTTGTAAATTAAATATCTTGATCATACTGTATTAGAATTTTAAACGGTCAGACATGTTGGGATCTTATAGAAGAGTGCTACATAATGGACTGATTTGGAGTGATTTGGAACTAGCCTCAATTTATGGTGGAATAAAATGCTTAAATGGACAAATTGACAATTATTCGTTATTTAACGATAAACGACCAAAGTGAGTAAAACTCACTAACTTTGTTCAGTTTATTATTTTATAAACGTAATTTAGTATTGATAAATGATGATGATTTCTATGTGATGGTTATTTGGATGAATTACTAATCAATTAGTTGAAAATATAGATAACGATATATATATATATATCGTTAATCAAATGTTGATTCTATTTATCATAATATTTCATATTGAAATGAAATTGATATTATATATTATTTAACATCTGTGGATGCAGGGAAACAGGTTAGAGGGTGTAATAACCCGGAAATTCTGAGCCAATTTAATTTTTTTATTTTGGCTATTTTAATGAATTTTGGTTATTTAAAATAATTTATTTTAAATAATAACGACGGAAAATTTATTTTCGATGCAGTTAAAACGAATAAATTTATTTTAATTATATAACGAGCCTGAAATGGCGCGGTAGTTTGAAATTTCGATTTCGAATTTCAAATGAATATACAGAATTCGTTTTAAGTCGGAATTGGACGAAACCAGAAATATCTAAATCTGTTTGACGATATCTTTCTAACGGATGTAAGAAACCGAGATTTCACTTTAGAAGTTGAAAGATATGTCCAATTTAAAATTTAGAAAAGTCGCTGTGGAATTTATATATATTTTAATATATATATATATATAAAGGCCTTTGAAAATGGAAATTTTGCAAACGACCTCGGTTTTCGACGAAAACACTTTTGTTGGATCCATGATGTTAATTTATTACTAGGTTTCAAAATTCGTAATTTTTCGAATCAATATGTGAGTGTGGCAAAGGAAAATGCGTTTGACCAGTTTAAGTTGATTTTAATCGACTGGAAAATAGCCATTTTTCAAACGGTCTTCAAATTCGATGAAACTTGTTTTGTTAGGATCGTATCGTTAATACGAAGATAGAAAATATTTTTCGGGAATTTTTAGAGTCTGTATGTGGCCCCAGTAAATTGAAATGTGCGTTCAAATTCAATATATAGAGTTATATTTTGATTTTGACAAAAACTGATCGAAACGATCGAATCAACTTACAATACCTATCCCATTGTGTTCGGAATAGGGGTAATTAGATAGGGACGACAGTCAATGGGTTCGATTCTGAGGTCTAAAGAAAAAAATTACTTTTTGAAATTAATTAAAATATAAATATATAAATAACCTTCCCCCCCTCTCTCTCCTCAGATCAGAAATCGAGAAATAAAAAGAAAAAAGAAAAAACCACATCGAAGAATCGACGCCCCCTTTCTTCCAGCACTGCCCCTACCTGGCGCGTCGCCAGTGCCTAACCGGAGCAGTCCCCCCTCCTCTGCTCGTCGTCCTTCTCTCTCCTTCTACCCTCACTCCTCCGACGAATAGACCCACACCCAAATTGTCAGACCGCGCCCAAGAACCCCCCTGGTGGCCGTCGCCCCTCCCCTCTCTCCCTCTTCCGCCCTCCTTGACCCAAATTTGTCCCTGTCCCGGTTGAGAAGCGCGCCATCGCGTGAAGGAGGAGCCAACAACCGCGAGGTCGAACCACCCGCAACCCAACGGCCGCCACCCTCCCTTTGCTCCACCTGCGCGCCCTCCGCACCACTGTGGGGCCCCCTTGAAGTGAAAAAAGGGTAAACAACCTTTAATTCTATTTTTATTTTCAGTTTTATTTTTTTATTTATATAACATTGTGAAAGAAAAAAGGGGGATTTTTATATACATATAACATTAGCATGATAAAAATAAGGTTTTTATAGATATTTAAATGAAAGGTTAGATTTTTTAAATGAAAGGTTAGATTTTTAAATGAAAGGTTGGATTTTTAAAGATATCAAAATATGATTTTTAATTATGTAGAGTAATAAAAATATAATTTTTATATGTGTATCATAATAAAAATATAATTTTTATTATATGAGAAGTGAAATAAAAATATAATCTTTACAGTATATGTAGTGAAATGTGATTTGTATATGAATAACATCATGTTAAAAATATAATTTTTAGTGAAGTAGAGGCAAAAAGATTAGATTTTTCAACATGAAAGAATATGATTTTTATAAAGTAGAAGTAATAAAAATGTGATTTTTATATATGTAGCGAATTAAAATTATGAATTTTATATCATAGGAGGAATAAAAATATGATTTTTATTTATGTAGAGTAATAAAAATATAAATTTTATTATATTACTAGCGAGACAAAAATTGAATTTCTATCTATATATCAGCGGTATAAAAATAGAATTTTTATCTATATAGTAGTGGTATAAAAATATAATTTTTATCTATATAATAGCGGTATAAAAATGTGATTTTTATATACATAACAACAATATAAAAATGTGATTTTTATATATGTAGTGGCTACGGGCAATGAAAGTGACAAAAGACGAGAATGTCGAAGATTTTCTACATAAGAAGAGTCGTGGCGTTTGGTTGAGCTAGTCGGTGAGAACTCCTCACTTTTATATTTATTTCTAGTTTGAAATATATACTAGGATGCAGACGGTGCTTAGTAGCACCCGACACCCGTCGTCCACAGACCATGGATGGCTTGTTTGTTTGATTGTTGTGTTGTGAAATTTGATTGTGTGATGGGGAATGAAATAAAATATTTTATAGTGGAAAATATTTTATAGTTAAAAATATGATTTTTAACGTGTATATAAAATAAATATTTATAAACTAATCGGACGATTTGTTTATATACACTAATTTGACTGATATTGATTGGGACGATAAATTTTACACATCGCCCAACTGCACAAATAAAATATGTGTTTGTTGATTTGAAACCCCACACGGGTATTGGGATGATATTTGACGTACACTAATCCCGATTGTGTAGTTGTATGTCAATCGATGGGTTGACAGACTGTGTAACTGTTAATTATGTATATTTAATGCTTATACAGTGTAGAATGCACTCTGGATTATGGATTGATGTTTTCATTATTGTTATACACATTTGTTGTGTGAAATCCATATAATCACATTATATGGTAATTGACTGTGTCTGATTCCAGTTCAGAATTACCGAATATTTTAAAATAATATTCAGTGGAAATTAAAATGTGAAGCTGTGTTAAGTAGTTAAACGCCATTTTAACACGAATGGGAATTTTGTCGATTTTATTCATTTTACAATGAATATCGAAAGTGATTTCAAAATCTGATATTTTGAAATAAATTGAAATTCGAATTAAATTGAAATGAATTGAAATTAGAATTAAATTGAAATGAATTGAAATTCAAATTAAATTGAAATAAATTGAAATTCGAATTAAATTGAAATGAATTGAAATTCGAATTAAATTGAAATAGAATTGAAATCGTTTTGAATTGAATTTAAAACATATTGAAATTGAACTGAAATCGATTTGAATTGAAACCGATTTGAATTGAAATGGGTTTGAATTGAAATTGAGTTGAAAAGAATTTAAAACGAATTTATATTGGAAAGATACAATTTTAATTTGAATTTGAGATGGAAGTTGAAATCGTTTTGAAAACGAATTTAAAACGATTTATAAAATACATTTTAAAAGGAAATCGACAAAATATATATAATACATATATTATATATATATATATATATAATAGCCTGAATAGAACGCGCCGCGCAGCGGCAGTTCGTGAATTTCGACCATTGACTTCGAATGGACATTACGGGAGATCCGACCGTCGGATTCTCCTAAAACCGGAATCATTGGGTTTGTATCGAAAAGAGCTTTCTAACAAATATTAGAAATTAGAAATCTAACAGTTGGATTTGGAATTTTGTCCAAATCAAATTTGGAAAAGGTCGCTGTAAGTGCAGTTCGATGGCCGTTGATGGAAATCGACTGTAGGAGCCTTGATAAAATTATTAAAATTAGTTATAATTTGTGTAAAATCATAAGAATGATTTGTGAAGAATTGGGATGAAAAACTCCATATTTGAAAAGATGAAAATAAATTTTTATCGTAATGAACTAGTTTTGAACTAGAATTATAATTCTATTTATTTTTAAAATAAATAAAGAGGATTTGAAATGGTTTTAAAAGTAACCAGAATTTCCAATAATTGAATTGGAATGGATTTGAATCGAAATTGTCTTTGGAATATTTCGATGTTGGATTTCGTAATGATACAGATATTGTTATGGGAATTTGAAAGATATATTTATATCGTTATTTCCAATACGATATTTATTGGTCGTAGAATTTGATATTGAATATAAGCCGATATATTTTCTCTTCAGAGCCTTGTATTTAATATCAATTGTGACTTGGGTTTGTCGTGAATGGTGTCTTCATTAACACTGTTCTTAAACCCAGTTGAGAAAAAGATTAAATCTTTTATTTAGATTTAATGAAGTGTACCAATTAAATGGTATTTAATTGGAATTGAATTTGAATTTGAATTGATTTTTGGGTTTATCGTGAACGGTGTTTTAAATAGCACTTGTTCTTTAACCCGATGGTTAATGGAATGTGATTTTGGGTTGTCGTGAACGATATCTTCAATAATATTGTTCTTAGACCCAAATGGAGTTAAGAAAATTAGGAACTAACCGGGGATCAGTTAAGTTGGATGGTTTCTTGGATATTGATCAGATGTCGGTTTCGGCCTTCGGGTTTAATATTTTAGGGAACTATCCTCTTACTAATTTACGGTTAGGGACTGATTGAAATGTGATGTGATTTTGGGGTTTATCGTGAACTGTGTTTTAAATGACATCGGTTCTGTAACCCAGTTAAAGAATAAAACTAAGTGGAGTTTTAATGAATCTTTAATTAGATTGGAAAGATCGAGAATGGAGTATCACCAGTCCTGCTCTAGGCGATAGTTAAATCTTTAATTAGATTTGAACGTGAAATGGTAATTGAATTTACCGATAACATCGTGGTGTTAGATATGAAGTATTACCAGTTTTACTTCATGGGATGAATAGGTTGGGTTTGGGAAATAAAATAAATGATTACTTCGGTGTGGTTCGCTAATCCCGACTAGTTTGAAGTGATATTCAAAGGAAGATTAAAGAATAAATTTAAAGAATTTATCTTTGATAAAATTAATGGGATCCTTTCCCTAAGAATGTGAAATTTAGAAACTAACTGTAGGTTAGTTAAGAAGAATGGTTTCTTGTGTATTGATCTGATGTTGGTTTCGGCCTTCGGGGTAAATATTTAGGGAATTGTTCTCTTACTAATTTACGGTTAGCGACTGATGAATTGGAATGAGGCGTATGTTGTGTCTGTGTAACACTTGTTTATTATATATGCAGATTATTCAGAAAGACCGGGTTTATCCCATTCTGAATAACTGATTCGACATGAGTCGAAGATGAAGACGGTGGTTGAAGACCGGAGGTCTTCATGTCGTTTGGATAATTACTGATGATCTTGATTGGGCCGTACACCCAAGAGGGGGGAATCAGTTAGTGGTCGTCCAGATGTACTTGGAGATCGATGGATATGCGAGGTACAAGGAGCCTCCGGTTTTTTTCAGACCCAGAACGGACTTGTAAATGGACTGTGTGTCTGACATTGGATATCATTCTGTGTGACTGATGGATATCGGTTGCATAGAGTGGTTTGCCTATGTGGCATGCTAATATGCAAATGATCAAGGCTTCTGTTGAAAAGCAGAGTATTGTGGTTGATGATCAAAGAACAGCCTGTGTGGCACAGATTTGTGTAGCGTTAATTCGCGAGCCTCACACCCCGGTTGTGAACCAGAAACGGGAGAGGACATCAGGGAGGGCATGCGTTTCCTTCTAGTTAGAAATGGTGTCAGTCGTTTTACACGCCCTAATGAGTTTGACTTATGTGGTTATTGGAATGCGAGGCGCCTCGGTTATATCGGTCGATCCGGGACCGATGGAATCATTCGTTGGCTCATTTACGCCCCAAAGGGTAGGGAAACGCAGTGTTCAGGCATTTTAATCCACATCGGTGGACCGTCCCTGCCGATCCAAGGGTTTGCCTGTGTCTCGGTCCTGAGGCTCGGGCTAGACAGTCTCGAATCGATAGAAGACGATTCCTGGCCTCAGTTCATAGATGGAAATCCAATTTCCAAATACGCGACTTTGTGGTTTTGATTGTATAGCCTAGTATTGGCGACATGATATATGGTACCCATGCCGTCTATGATTGATACTTATGATTTGAAGTTGTTTTGACACTTTTTACTATAATAGTATCAAACTGATTTGTTTTAAACGTACCAAGCATGTTTGGCTATTATAAGGGAAAACCCTATCCCCCGGCTTGCGTTGCATTGTGTGATAGGACCTGGGTCTTATAATAGCTTCATTTTTCTTTATTTAGCATTGTGCTGTTTGTTTTATGCACTAGTATTCTTGGGAGGAAACCCGTTCCGTGTTATACGGCGTGGTCCCTTGATTTACCTAACTTTAAAATAAAGATTTATAACTTTTAGTTCTCACACCAGTCACATGACTGGCCTGGAGTTTATCGTTTTAACCTAAACTCTGGGTGCCCTCATTTTGACACGGGCAGCTAGTAGTTTTGGTTTTGCAGATTTATATTCATAGGATCCTGATTTACAGCTGGAACGATACTTGGAAAGCTCTATATCCGTGTATTGCTTCTGGTTGTGTTTTGTATTATTTTCCGCTGTGAGGTATTTAAATGTAATTTAAATCTCTGATATTGTCTGTGTAATATTTATTCATACTCTGTATATTCTTATATTCTGATGGAATTGTTGTAATATACAATGAAATGTTCTTCTGTTTGTGTTCTGATTCGTCTTGTCCTCAAAGTATCCGCTCTTTCCTTACCGGGGAAGTTACGGGTCCTTACAGAGGGATCCAACATAATTCCTCAATATTTATAATACTGTTTGTTTTCATATATTGTGATATATGATGTGATATATAATATGTGATTGATTATGATGAAAATGGTCTTTTTATTCAGTATTTTAAATACCATAAGTAATACTGGAATGTAAAAAGGGAATTTTCAAAGTGTATATTGAAACAAAAACATTTATATAAAATCAAAGGATTTTATAAAAAGGAATTTTTGAAGTGGATATTGAATTTTAGAATTTTATAAAATCAAATGGATTTTATAAATGGTGATATTTGAAAATTAAATAAGGAACTTCGATATATAATTACTTAAAGTTATATGGAAGTTTAAAAGACCGATTTTGGTTAAAATACTTAATGGAAGTAATAAGAAGTAAATTAACAACTTTATGGAATAAACATAATTTACGGAAAATAAATTGAAATATAAAGAGGCGAGTTGCCAGTTACAAAAGAATTACGGGATAATAGATTCAAAGTAAATATTTAATAGAAATATGTTTTTAACAGACAAATTAAGAAGAATAATTTATAAACAATGTTTATAAATTAAGAAAAAAACATGTCTCACTGGATAAATGAAAATATAAGTTTGATTTTATATAGAGAAGTAAAAATTGGTTTTAACACCGATGAAAATGGAATGTAAACTTAACATTAATAAAGGGAATTATAAAGGATGGAATATGAATTTGAAAAGAGAAAATCTATTTTAAAAATAGAAATGGAATTTCGAAAAGGCTAGAAATAAATAACTTGTTTAGTAATAAAAACATAGTGTTATTTATAAAAAATGTTTATAAATCAAATAAAAATAATTATCAGTGGATAATTTGGATTGTAAATTCAGTAGTGAGCTTAAAACGGGAAATTGGGAATTGTTTTAATAAAATGGAAATGATGGAATTTATTTCGATGTTCGAAATGTGAATAGGATTAAAATAAAATCCATAATGATTTGTAGTTAGAATTCGGCTAGGCAAAATCGTATAAAATAAATTATTTTAAGAAATTATACATTGATTAAATTGGGATTTGACAAGATAATTAATATTCGGTTGGAAACCGATATTTTATAATCGAATATAAAGGCGATAGAGAATTATAAACTTATTAAATAAAATCAACTATGAAGTTGATATGTAAACAAGATTTGATAAATAAAATGGAATGTGAATAAGAAGTTATAAAATGACTTGATAATTGGAATTTGAACCTGTGTTTGTATTTAAATTATGAAATCAAGTTTTGATTTGATATAACGAGTCTAGTTTTCTGTAAAGGAATAATATTCCTGTTTAAAGTGAATAACAATTTAAAGCAAATGTTTGCTGATTTAAAATAGTTATAAAAGGAAATTGGTAATTTTTGGGAATTACTAAATTCAAAATGAATTTAGAAATTTAGTTGACCTGAAATGGTAAATTATTATGAAGTTCAGAACGATAATCGAATATAGGTTATTTGAAGGGGAGTTATCGAATAGAGATTATTCGAGAGAGAATTTTAAATTTGAAATTCGACTATATCGAATGTAGGAAAGTACTATTTACTTTCCATTTTTAAATCAAGATTTATTTAATAAATAAATAAATTTAATTATTATTTATTCAAATTTATGAATAAAAGTTATATTTTGAAGTTAGATATTTCGAAAGTAGGGATTATAATGTTATCATTATAATTAATGGTTTTCATTAAAGAATTGGATTCGTAAACTGAATCCGAGAGTTGCGTAAGCAATGATTTGATATGACGATAAGAAACGTAGTTAAGGAAATTATAAACTGACTAGAGATTAGTTAAGTTGAATGGTTTCCTAATTATCGATCTGATGACGGTTTCGGCCTTCGAGGTTGATACTCAGGGAATTGTTCTCTTACTAGTTTACAGTTAGAGACCTATAGTTGTGGGATGATAGTGAAGCGTTAATAAGAAATGGAAATATTTTCCAATGTTCATAACGTATATTTTCTAATTTAGAAAATAAGAATCTCTGAATATATGGAAACAGAAAATAGGGAAATGGATAAATTAATGATAAATTAATTTAAAGGGAAAAATGTTGATTGATGATTGACCGATAAAATTTCAATTTGGAAATAAGATCGTTGTGTGTATGGATATTTTCGTTTGATAGTTAAATAACCGAATATCAAAGTTTTGACCGATTTTCCGTCATCAATACAGAGAGACCGAGATCAAATTTATTATCTGAAAACCACTCTGTATGGGCATTAGTGTTGCTAATCAAATATAATGAAGATAATTGAAGACAGAGTTTATGCAAGGGCTATTTTGGCATACCCTAGGTAGAAATTACCTAAGATGGGTTTACAGAATAGTGCCTTTGGTTTGTCCAGTCCCAGGACAACCTGTATGGAAGAATGTTTGACAGAGTATATTTAATGGATTGTGTAAGTTGATCTCTTCAAATGTATTCACATTTGGTGGCGGAAGAATTTATTTCTCTTAGTTGTATACCCGTGATATTTTTGGGGAAATCAATTTGTGATTTGGCGGGTATGACGATGTGGCATTCAAAATAAATAAAGTTGTTACCTGTACATTATGGCCTCAAGCCTCACAACTAGGAAATGGTATAAATAGGGTAGGTCACATGGCTAAGTTGGTAGCTCCCAATTAGGTTGTATTGTCACCTGATATAGAGAAATTTCATTTACTTCTTTAACCTATTTTGATGTTTTCCCTTTCGGGAAACGGTTGCTGATCCCAACCATTGGAGATAATACATTCGGTTCACTCAAGCGAAATGAGTAACGGGTCATGCTTATCCTGGGTTGCAACATGTTGTTGTTGAACCCGGTGTTTTTTTCTCTAGATATACACTGTCGGTAGGTGGTCCTATACCTTGCCAGTTTGGAATCCATTACCAAATAAGCGCATGCAGTTTTTTATTATATATTATATATGTGGAACGTGAGATGAAAGCGTTCCATTAGATTGTTATTTACTTGATTTAGACATTATTATAATATCAGAAGAGTATGGATTTTATAAGAATGTTTTGGGTTATCATTAGATAAAAACCATCCGTGTTAACGTGTGGATCCCTCTTATGATTATTCTTTCTTTTAAAAGGATTTAAATGTTAAACAAATGATTGGATTTTACTCACACCAGTTCCATGACTGACCCAGAGTTTATTTTGTTTTGTTTTACCCTAAACTCTTGGGTGTCAAAATTGGTACGGGTAGTCAAGTAGTCGGGATTTTACAGATATACTTGGAGAGCTTGGAGCAGGAGGCTTCAGGATTATATAGCTAGTGTTTATTTCCGTTGTGTTGTAAATGTTGTACTTCAATAATGGTATTGTATACAGATACTAATTTTATTTCAAAGTTATGTTACATAATATATTTTATTGTTCCATTGTGAGATTCGTGTTTACTCTGATGTTGTACGTATGTTCTTCTTCTATTATGACCTTCTTTCTTTCTATTTCTCACCCTCTAACTTCTTTCTGTTAATGATCCAGTATTTTTTTGGTGCTTGGTTCATCGGTATGGTGTTCTATGTCGATAATCAGGATTGTAAATCACCCGAGTCGTTACATCTATACATGACTAAAGGTGAACAATAGCTGATATGAACTGATAATAAGGACTGGCTTATTCTTATGAACATACAATGATGACAACAACAATACTAGAGATCAGATCAGGCAGTTTGACTGTTTTGGACATCTACTAGAATATCAGGATTAGGTGTTACCCTAATTACATAACAAGAATAGGATTAGGTGTTACCCTAACTACATAACGGGAATAGATTAGGTGTTACCTTAATTACTACTCATGCGATCAACTTCCTAATACCTGAATATCCTGTGTTAGCTTGGCAGTAGGGTGTATCAATCCCTAGCTCGACAACTCTATATAACACAACCACATTCGTAGGTGCTACTGCGGCTTAGTTTCCTGTAGTCGATTCCATGCACGCTCATGACTCCACCGGAACGCTCCTTGTACACCCCCTAACCTTGAACCTCTTACTACCCAATTTCGTGTGTGTTCTTTGACCCCTACCTAGTGCGATGTCCTACCTTGATACTACTCGGGATACTGATCGATATGGATTCACCACAACTTGACACAAGCCACCCCTAGGCTTATGTCCCCGTGCCCCTAGGGTTTACGAGTCCTGAAAACCTGATACAAAAACTAGACTTAGGACCCACTTTTCTTATTAATTAACAGGTGTAACTTAGCAGGTTTAAGTTCATTAATAATCCCGATTGTAATAATGACATTTATCTAAATGTTACTAGTGTACAACTCCCTTCCCAAACAATTACCTGCCCAGATGTGTGTATATATAGATTACAGTAATTCATTTTACTTAACGTACATCTAGTACTTATATTTTCCATGGCATATTTACTTAATCTTAAATTATGTATAATCCACCTATTCTCTATTTACATGTTAATGTCTAATTAAATACCGTTAATCCTAATTAACACGTTTTCCCATGCTGATTACTTAATGTCATATTAAGTATAACTCATTTTGATTATCACGTTTCCCCTAAAAAGATTACTTAATGTCATATTAAGTATAATTAACGTGTTGTCCATACTTTCCAAGTAAACGTTGAATGAACGTGTTTCCCATTTTAACGTCAAATGACAAATTACATGTTTTCTGATATAGATGCCAAAAATTGTCATGTAACCAATTAAATTATTATCAGCAAATGGATATAAACATCCAACATACATAAATGTTAATTAACCTTTTTCCCCAAACAACATTTAATTTACATGTTATTCCCACGAATGAACATTAAACATCAAGTTACATGTTATTCCCAAATTAACATGAATGAACATTAACATTAAATTACACGTTATTCCCAAATTAACATGAATGAACACTAAACACTAAAATACATGTTATTTCCAAATTAACATTACTGAACATTAATCACTAAATTACACGTTATTCCCTAATTAATATGAATGGAAATTAAATGCTAAAATATATGCTATTTTCAAATTAACTTGGATGAACATTAAATGTCACATTGATGTGTTTTCCCCAATTAACATATCCTTCTTAATTTAATGTTAATAGGTGATACACTACCATATTCCTTCAATTAACAAACCCCCTATAATCCTAATTAATATGACATATTCCTCAAATTACATATTCCCTTTAGTACTAACATGTCCTCGAATTAACATATGCAGACTAATGTTAAATACATATTTTCAAATCAATGTCTTATCAACATATCTACAAATTAATGCCAAATAAATATTCACCCTATCAATGCCACATTAATATGTTTACGGGTTATGTTCACACATCAATGTAAAATATCATGTTCTTCTTATTCAATGCCATATTGATGTCAATTATATGTTTACAAATGACATTTCTACTTAATATAAAATTAAGTTTAACCTATTCATATTTACGTATTCTTTCATTTTAATAGTCCCAACTTACAGTACAAATTCTAATATGCCCAATTTCCCCTTTTTAACCTTATTTCATACTTTTCTAATTTTATGCAATTCAAAGAGGCATATAATACTGTAAATAAAACAAACAACAGAAGGGACAAGGAAGAGAGATGTACATACAAGCAACTGATTGAAAATGAATAGGCAATTGACAGTATTACCATAAAAACTTTGTTACATTTCATATCCAAAAAATATATTAACTGTCAATTAAATTACTACAACAACTATTATACCTATTTAAATTTAACTTAGACGAAATCTGAATAATCACGGTAAACTCACATAGTTGTAGATCTAGAAAATCTTCTAAAATAGTTGTTGTAGAAGAAAGTCCACTTTTAGATTTGTCATTGAAAAATAAGAATTGTCCTCTCTAATCTATGTTTGAGTAGAACCTCGATATCTTCATTATTTTAATTTGAAAGCTCTGGAGGAAGAAGAATGAAGAATAGATTTGTGTATAGAAAAAAATGAGGTTGCCTGCCTTTATGTAGATTACCTAGGATAATACTTAGCCTTTAGATTTCCCAATCTAACCATACATGCAATGCTGAGCCAGCGAATGAACCTTATATTAAAAATAGTCTAGGTTCAACCCTCAGAAACCGCTCAGCATGTTGGTGGGCCAACCCACCGACACACTGTGTCGACCCATGGGTCGACCTCCCATGACTTAGGTCGACCCGGGCCCATTATGGGTCGCCCCACACCCGTTATCCCTGCGTTAATTTCTACGTAGAATTATTTTGAATTATATTTATATATTCTTCTCATATATATGCCAACTTCTAAGGTTCATAACATCTTTATATGTTATCCGTTTTACACAAACTTGGGGTCAATATGAGCTAGAATTTCGAGTTGAACGCAATAGTAAAGCCAATTACACTTAATTCTGAATATTTAATTAAATAATATTCATTTTATTGTTTTCTTCCTTGATTAATTAATCCATTAGTTACTTGTTAAAAATTTGGGTTGTTACACGATGAGGGTGACCCACGCCCAAAAGCTCAGGCCTCAGAAGTTTTTGCTTTCCACCAGTACCCGGGAAGGCCGAGTGTTGAGACCTGAACTCAAGGACAGGGGGAATAATACAATCACTTGACCCCGGAGGAATAGGAGAACTTAGCTAAGCCCTTAGCATGCGAAATACCAAATACTTATCTCAATACACCTTTTCTAAGTTCTCGTGTTCCCGTGATCCATCCGTTGAGTTCCCAAAGTCTCGACGCCCTGCTAGTAAACTCATACTTAAGTGCAATGCAAGGCTAACTTACATATCCTGATGTTGACGCTTCCTACATACAAGCATGTTAGAATGCGGCGACGACCTTTAGTTTTAACAGTTAAAACTGTAATCATCGCCGACCATTAGTACCATTCTTGGATCAAACCGTAATTACGACATGATTGGGTTAGAAACTGATGACTCGACTGTATATCCATAACTTATGTGCATATCCGAGCAGTCAATCCAAATAAGTTCATTCCTCGAACGTTAAGCGATTAGTTACATTACGTTCGGCTTCAGTTACAATCCAATCATGCAACGTCACGCAATGATCCAAACTTGCTAACTCTTTCTTGGTATCGAACATAATTTAGCAGGTACGCAGGCCCGGGGGAACCCCTCTACCGATTACTGCACCGGCCTGGCCATCGAGGACCCTAGGCAGATCCCCTTCAGTTACCGCACTAGCATCATATTCACCATAGCCCATGGAGTCACCATCTTGAAAGCACGTTCACCTCATGGAGAAGGCGATCTGGAACCAAAGTCAAGGCCTCGTAAGTTTCCAACATTCCATCAGTGCCGAGGCTCCACAAAGCAAATGCTTTAGAACGCGACGACAACCTTTAACCTAAACAACTAACGCTATAGCCATCACCAACCACCAGTGCGATGCTTGATTCGAGATGCAACTACATCGTGATTGGGTTACGGATTAGATCCTGAAACTAACAGCTCAACTATATGTCCACATCCTACGTGCACATCCGAGCCGCCATTTCAAACAGGTCCAACCCTATATCCGCATATACTTGGCGACTTCTCCACGAATTTCTACCTCCGTTTCCCGAACTCCAGCACTCTACATTCTTGAGTGCCAATCCTGGAAGCCCTCTCACTTATCCTGTCTCTCTATCTTTCTCCTGGAAACCTAAAAACAACTCGGACATCCGCAGTGCAAGAATCGCATTTTGTATCCTTCATACCTTAAAATGATTTTCTACCCAGAGACGAAAAGAGGGGAAGCAAATACAACTCCTTGATAAGCATTCTCTAAGCGTACATTTCAGGATCAGAATTCAGGATCATTTACTAAGCATGGTCACATTCACTTATCTTCGAATCCCCGACCACCAATGACCACTCGCGTACTCATCAAATGTCCAATCATCAAAGTACACCTGTTTGGCAGTTGGGTTTGACCTTGCTTTGAAAGCTAATCTATGCGATTATATGCCACAACATACACCAAATATTGTCCTTACAGGGACGTTCTCATATACAAGTTCTCGAAACTTCGACCGTTAGGACAGGCTTGGATCATTGAACGATTTTGTGCTTATAAATCCATGTGATTTAGAAGAACAAGCCAAACGATCAAGCACTATTTCAAAGACGTTTCGATAACCACCTTATGCAATCGCCTGCTTAAGGCACGGCAATGACCATGCATACACGCTTCCGAAATCTCAACCGATCAGACCGACTTGATTCGTTAACCAAATGCGTGCTCACAAGCCTAGATGGCTCAAGTGTGCACACCAAGCGATTAGTTCCCAGTCCAATTTTTTTTTGAAAGCTAATGTGCATGATCTCACGCCAATGAAATACAAACTAATTTCGTGTTACTTATTCAAACTCAGATCGCATCGTGCAAAACCATGTGCAGACGTGTGAGTGCATACGCGATTCTGACTCGAAAACGAACTGTTTGCACTTTGATGCAATCGGCAGTCGACGACTAACGTTTAATCTCTTTAGTGCACAGAAATTAGATGCCTCGGATAGGTTCCAACCTGAGCGACAAGATTCAAGGAAGTAAAAGCTCTCAACAATGTTGGAGTCCCAAACTCATACCAATAGGCTTCAACAATGCGTCTCAACCACTCCGAAGCAGCGAACTTCCTGGTGTACAACTCAACAGAAAGGTCTCGACTAACCTCTAAGCACAACATAAAGATTTTTCCGGCCATCGCCAGGCTTGTCTCACTTCAAAGCATGTCCCGTTAATATAAGACATACTTTGGGGAGAAAATTTTAACCGACATTTTGGTCCGGTTATCAGAGGAAGTCTAGGCCCACACGACTCGGTCGGTCGCGTGGTTTTGGCCCAGAAGCGTTGCCAACATCCGTCAGAATCAAGCCAAGATGGGGTCGCGCAAGAATTGTCGTCACCGCTCGTCAAGCTACTCCCGAACTGTACAAGCCTCGGGTCACATGTACAAACTCAGAGTAGTGTAGACAGATCGAGTAAATCGTGGTTCTGATACTAGAGGAGTCGGATCGGATCACTAGTCGAATTTCATATCCCTCGGATATGAAATTCACCAACACCGAATACCGCTCGCCCGGTACGCGTTGATCATTTCCAAAAGATTGCGCAACATGCACCAATCAGTTCCAGAATCTAGCAATGGCTCCGCCTAGCTTCGCATCACCATGCTCAGCACACTCCTAAGCCTCGCACCACCGAGCCTCGCATCACTGTGTCTCACTACGTCGTGCCTCGCATCACCAGGCGTGATATTGTCAGCAAACACAAAGCGATTCAGTCAAAGTAATGACGTAAACATAAAAGTGGCCCGAAACCCCTTCAGATGACCTCTTTTGGGCCCGAAAACGTCAATTGCAGTGCTTTGCACCATAATTCTTGTAGCCCTCTGAGTTAGCTTCAGGTACAACTTTCGTTTGGCAAAAACGACTTTACGGTTTGAAAGTTACGCCCATTTCCGAGAATGCATGTCAATCACCCAGAATCATCAAATCATCTTAGTGCCATAATTCAGCAAGCAAACCTCCCCCCGTCTCCTTGTATCCCTCGGGAAAGAAGTGAATTTCATATCCCCTTGGAGGGATATGAATTTCTTATCTCCTGAGAGATACAAAATTTGTATCCCTTTGAAAGGATATGAATTTCGTATCCCCTTGGGGATACAAAATTCGTATCCCGTATCCCCCAGGAGGGATACAAATTTTGTATCCTCTAGAGGGATACAAAATTTATATCCCCCGGTTAAGATACGAATTTCGTATCCCCCCAAAGGGATACAAAATTATTATCCAGTATCCTCTAGGAAGGATACGAATTTTGTATCCCCTAGAGGGATATGGAATTTGTATCCTTCAGAAGGGTTACAGATTTTCCTGAGCCTCACATAAGGACCTGAAATCTTCATATGTGGACCCCATATCTCACCTACTCCACTCCCAACCAACACCTATAAATATACCCTCACTTCCAACATAAAAAAGGTTGGTTTAAGCTCTCCTCCAAGCTTTAATGGCTTCCTAAGAAGAAGATATTCTTCCCAAAGCCTCCTAGACACCTTCCTTCATCATACAAAGAATATGCTTGGACTCATGAGGATGCCCTTGGACAATCAACCATACTTTTGGACATTAAACCACCTTTTGGACTCCTTGAAGCTCTAAAGCACCATTAATGGCTTCCACCTTCCTCTCCATGGCCATTGGACACAGAAAGGACACTAAAACGTTGCATACACGTTTTCCATTCACTTTCGGACATCTACAAGGACCTTTACACTACCTTTGGATATTTTCAGATCTCTCGGACTTTGTTGACCAAGTCAACACCATTTCTCAACACCATTTCCACTCAATGAAGAAGAAGAAGGCCTCCAAATTTTCCAACTCTTCGGAACTAGGGCCTCCCTACCACATTTCGAACCTTCCGACTCCTATCTCCTCTCAGAACCCTTCTCTGCTCCACCTCTCGGCACCCTCCAATTGGTACCGCCTCTCAGGACCTTCCAACTCTCTGGACTTCAGCAACTCTCGAATCCACTCTGCCTCTCGGAACCTTTCAACTCCGACCGCCTCTCGGAACCTTCCATCTCTGACCGCCTCTCGATACCTTCCAACTCTTCGGACTAAAGCAACTCCTAGCTCCACTTTGCCTTTGGGAACCTCCCAACACTGCCCATACCTCAAAAACTCCCGATCAACAAGGAAGCTCGATAGTAAGGATTAATCGAACAACATTAATTATTGTAAGTTTTTGTAATGATGTCTTCCATTGTATTTTCTCAATAGTGAAATAAAATACGCAAAGCCTTCAAAGTGGATGTAAGTTCAATCCTAATCGAACCACTATAAGCAATTGTGTTCTTTACTTTCCCACACTTTATTTCTGCATCTCGCAAACTTTTCCTCTCTGGACTTTTAGTTTTAAAATTTTGGAACTCTTGAATGTTGACGACAATTTTAGATGACAACATTTTGGCGTGCTAGGAAGGAGGGTGTAAAGCGCGCATCTACGGTCAACTTTATATCACTTCCTTCGAGGAATTGAAACCTCAGTTTTTTTTCTACTCAGTCAACGAGCCTCGGGACGCTACTTAAGGTTTCTCAGACTTACCGACCAAGCATATCGACAATGGTGGATAAAGGAAAGAACCCATGGATTAACCTTGCATTGTCAATCCTGATTCGGAATTTCCTCCTCAACCTCGACCCATTGAAGCTCTAACCAACGTAAACACCTTTGGTGCTCCTGACATTGAGGCATTCGTCGACCAAACCCAATTTGATGAAAAATCAAGAAAGTTGGGCGAGACTCAACGATGCCTTGTTGACAAAATACACCAGAACAATAGATTAACACAACAGCTTCAACAATAGCTCAACGAGATATTCTCCCCCTTCAGGAATACTTGGGAGCTCAGCCTCCATCAACCAATACCTTCGCTCAAACTCGAGGAAGCCGACTTTTCCAACTGATTCTCGACCACAAGTTTGTTTGTACCATTCGGATTCCATCTTGTGCACCGAGAAAACTTCTTGACAACGGTGAGCAAGGGAAAATCAATCATACGCGGACCATCTAATGATAATCAAGGCACTCTAGTTCGTCAACGACCTCTTTCCGACATATTAGCCATTGCTAGTGTGGCACTACCTCCGGCCTAAAGACTGGAAGAAACCAAGCGACGGCTCGGAGCCCAAGTTAGGCAAAACAGGGAGTTGACCCAGCGACTCCAATGACACACTCAATGAGACATCACCCGTTTTACTGCAAGTAGGGGCATCCAGCCTCCTCCGAATCGTGTTACCTCGAGCTCCACATCTGTCTCTCCTCCCGACAACCGAAGCCCTCGTCATAGAATCACCTTGATAATGTCATTATCGCCATTAAAGAGGGAACGCGTCATCCCTCCCATTCTTGGCGTGAACCTAATCTCAACTAAGGGAATAACGCTCGAGTCCCCAATAGGGAGACTCAGACTACCATGGGTCTGGATTTGTCACCTACGCTTTTAGCATCTAATTGTGGCTAAGTTCACTTCAACCAATCCCCATGGAATTGTGCAATCGAGGTCGGAGACTCATAGAACGACGAAGACCTTCCTTTGAGAAGACACCCTAGGCTCCAAACTCCTCAGTCGGATCACGATTGCTATAATACGGTAGGAACCCAACCTCTGATTCTCGCCAACACGATCCGTAGGATCGTGAGGGAATCACCGAGGCATGCCAACAACGTCTGGGAAACTGGTACGAGGCGTAACCCCCTTTACTCTGGCTATCCTTAATACCGAATGGCATAAACACTTCAACATGCCAAAGCTCACTCCTTACGCAGGAAACTGTTATCCTCAAAGCATCATTAACCACCATGAATGGCACATGGATTCATCACGCACTACTAATGTCGTAAAGTGTAAGTGCTTCCCCTTCCTTATCCAAAACATGGCTCTATCATGGTTATCTCGACTCCCGCCGAGAATCATCTCGAATTTTGACCAACTCATAAGGAGTTTGGTCGTACAATCCAAGGTACACGTCGCAATGCCCAAAGATACCCTCGTAGCCTCGCACATTTACCAAGACAACAATAAAACTCTCAAAAGCCGCCTTAGAAGATTCAACACCACCTTGGCTGAAGTTGAGGAACCTGCCCTCAAATCATATTTGTCTAGCCTGCGAAGGGCGTACCACTTGATTCTGAATTCAAAGCATGGATCGATCGGAAGCAACCGAAGATTCTAGAGATTTTCTATGAGAATGTCAACTAATTCCTACACCAAGAGTTAGCACATAGGAATCTAGCTTTTCACCTCAACATCTTGCCTCTAGACGAAGCCCAGAGCTCCAACGACCCTAATCTGATCGCTCTGCGCAATCTTGCTCATGCCGGCAACATCAAAGGTAGTCGTTATAATATGATGAAGTGTCTTTGACTTCCGTCTTTCCGTAGCTACACTCCTCTCAATGACACCCTCGAGAACATCTGCCTTGCAACCTATAATTCCCTACCATACCAAAGGCCATGGACTATAGGTCCAACGAGCGCTCCAAGGGACTCTATAGAATATTGCTGGTTCCAAAGCATCCACGGACTCGACACAAACGGTGTTGCCACTTACAGAACAACATCGAGAAACTCATCCACAAGGATCACCTTGAGTAGTACCACTAGGGTCAACCGCATGGGATCCCCGAGCCACTCAATGCTCATCAAAGATTCCAACTAAGAATGACATCAGTTGACAACTAAATCCCTCAAGGACGTCCCCTCGGCTCATCAGGACTGCAGCAACAATGAGCAGCCATGCCTCACGACTCATCTCATGTTGGTCGCCTTTTGTACCAATTCAATTGCTATGCAATCTCAAGTGTTATAACTCTACCAGATGGCTTATGTTCAATTTGTACTCAACCATTACAGCTGATTCGTAAACATGAGCGCACTACACAGGACCGGCATCTCAAACCCGGGAACCGATCCCGTGGCCCGAGCCTCGAACCAACGACGAGGCCAAATATGAATAAACTGGCTCATGCCTCAAATCAACAATGAGGGCGAGTATGAAAAACCCCGCTCCTAAGTCTCCGAACTTGGTGGAAGCCTATCAGCCGAATAAGCGTAACATCGACCACTCGTTCGGGTTCATCATACCGAGGGTTCTCGATCCGGGCAACAAATGGCGAACCAATGACGCTCACGAACTCTACCCGACTCGAGTATCCCAAAAGTAGAGTTCCGGCTAACTCAATCTTGGGTGCAACGCCGAGTTATGATACTCGAGCACTCGGGACCACAACTTCCATTATGTAGTGGACTTTGAGGTCGTCATCAGAAAAGCTGGTTTGCAACTCATTCTCACGTTTCCCTCCCTCGTCGAAGGCAAAACGGGAATGAAATCAAGCTTTCTTCTCCAAAGAGCACCCCCTCTTCCTTGTGCCACGACAATTTTCCTCCATCTGATGCTCTGGACACCCTCTAGTTAGTTGGGGGAACATCGGGAAGTACTACTGGAGGCACATTCTGAAGCAGGACCGGGGAGACCCATCCTCCACTAGTCCTACAACTATCCTCTATAATGTAGTGCTCTCTAAGATCATCATCAGAGATACCGGTTCGCGACTCGTTCCCACCTTTGCCCCCTTCATCAGAAGCGGAACGAAAACGGAAAGCAAGCCTTATTCTCCAAAAAAACACCTCCTTTTCGTTGTGTCGTAGCCATTTTCCTCCATCTAATGCTCTGGAAACCGTCCAGTTAATTGGGGGAAAGACTAGAAGTGTATCAGAGGTCTGCTCGAGGGCTGGCCCAAGGGTACCAACCCTTCACTAGTTCCTACAACCTTGGCACTACCATTGTCCCCACCACCGCGGAGCGAACTTTTGGGAAGAGAACACACCGTGTGGCAAGGATGGCACGAAACCAAATTCCTAGCACCATAGGAGCTGTTTGCAGCACCACTTGAGGCTGGGGATCATCACATAAGCACCCCGGAACACGATGATGGCCTTTTAGTTTAACAACTAAAACCATAGTCATCGTCAGTCGCCATAGCGACGCCCAGATCGGACTGCGACTACAGTATGATTGGACCAAGAACCAGGCCCTTGGGATTGGCTACTCACTTGAATATCCATGTTTCCCATACATGTGCGAGCTGTCAGGCCAAGCGACTTTTCTTCTCGAAAATTATGCCACCCAACAGCGTTATGTTCGGCTTCAAACCCAATCTAAACATACGACATCGCGCGACGATCCGAAATTGTTGAACCAAACTCGAAATCAAGGAAAACTTGGCATGTACGCGGGCCCGGGGACATCCCACTGTTGATTCCTACACTAGCATAGACTTCGTAGGACCCAAGCCAGATCCCCACCAGTTTCCATACTAGCGTCATCCTCACCACAACCAGTGGAGTAACAGCCTCAAAGGAACATCCACCTCGCATTGAGGGTGACCCATGCCCGAAAGATCAGGTCTCGGAAGCTTTTGGCCTTCCACCAGTTACTAGGCAGGCCGGGCGTAGAGACCTGGACACAAGGACAGAGGGAACAATACAATCACTAGTCCCCGGAGGAATAGGAGATTTTAGCTAAAGTCCTCGACATGTGAAATACCAACTATATATCTCGATACACCTTTTTTAAGTTCTCATGTTCCCTTGATCCGTCCATTGAGTTCCCAAAGTCTCGATGCCCTGCCAGCAAACTCAAACTTAAGAGCAATACTGTAACAACCCTGAATTTTGGGGCCAATTTAAAATTTATTTTAAGTGATTTTAAATGAGTTTTTATATTTAGAATAATCTATTTTAAATAATAATGATCACAAATTTGGTTCAAATTGAAGTTAGAATGAATAAATTAATTTTGATTATAAAAAGAGTTAGAAATAGCGCGGTAGTTTGAAAAGTCAAACTTGAACTTTGACTGACCGTACAAGACGCAAAATTTAACGGATTTTAGTGAAACCAAAAATATTGGAATCTATTTATAAATATCCTTCCAACGAATCCGAAAAATCGAAATTTCATAGCGGAAATCAAAAGTTATGGCCAATTCAATTTTAGAAAGGTCGCTAGGTAATTTGCATAGGTCAATAATGCTACTTTTTGCATATAAAGGAATTTCGACTCGAAACCACTTCCATTGAGTCCGAAATGATGTTTCTGCATTTAGAAAAGTATAAACACTTATATATTGGGAGTTCCGAAAATTATTGGTTTAAAAATGTATTTTTAATATAAAATATATAGCCATAGAAAATAGTGATTTTTCAAACAGTGACCGTTTCTGACGAAACCACTTTTATTGGATTCGGAATATTAAATTATTGCTAGATTTCAAATTTTAGAATTTTCCAAGCTAGTACGTGAGCGTGGCAAAAGAAACAGTATTTAGCCAGTTTCGGTCAAAATTAATTGACTGAAAAATAGCCATTTTTCAAAAAGTCTCAGAATTCAACGAAATAAATTTTTTTGGATTCGTATCATCAAAACACAGCTAAAAATGATTTTTTGGTAATTTTTAGAATTAAAATATAATTATAATTGATTTTTCAGTGTAAACGGGCAAATTTTTGACTTTAAAAATTCATTAAAAATTCATACGGGCTCAGAATTGAACGAAATTAATTTTCATAGGTCCACAGCATCAAAACATAGCTAAATATATTTTCGAGAATTTTTGAAGTTAATTTGTGACCTCGGTGAATTTTCATGTACGGTATACATTAAAATATTAATAAAATAATGTAATTATTCCAAAACTCATAATAAATTTCAGAATTGGGTCCTATAACATGTTCCATTGCGTTCAGAAGGCCTCAAAACCTTAAGAACGACAGTAAGCAGGCCTAAATCGGAGTTCGGACCAAAACGGGCTTAAGCGGTCCAATTAAATAATAATTAAAATACCCTAATATAATAATATAAAATGATCGGGGTCTTCTTCCCTAAACCAGTCGTTCCTACCAGCCGAAATTGAACCCATCATGGCCGAACTTGTCTCCTCCCTATCTCCCAAACCACTAAGAATTAGATTATGCCGTAGTGAAACTTTTTAAAGCTCTTCTCTTCCTCTTTCTTCTCCAACAAATCTCACATCAAATCGTTGCCCGTAGCTCTCGATTCACCCCCTCAAACCCATAGCAAACATGCCGCCCCCTATACATGCAGCCGCACCTCCTCCAATTCCTGGTGAAGAAAGCCCTCTCGTAGCTCTCCAATCTCCCGCAAACCGTTCGTAAAACCGTCGACTACAGCTCCCGAAATCCGCATTTGAAGTTTTGAACAATTCTGAAAATTTGAGGTAAATAGCTTCAGATTTTGTCACGCTTTTAAGCGTCGCTGTGTCAGTTGTTAAAGGCCAGAATTCTAATTTTTACATAAATTTCAATTTGAAACCTTTCAGATCTGTAACCGCTGTGACTCCAAACACGAGATCCGATTTAAATCACTTCATTTCAGAAACAAGAAAGGTGAGAATTTATTTTTAATTAAATTTAATTTATTTAATTATTAATTCTTTAGTATTAAAGAATATTGATTGATTGATATGCTATGTAGTGATATTTGAAATACGGATCTAGGTTGTTTATGACCGTATGATGTTAGATCCGCGAATCTAAATATTAGATCTGAAACTATTGGCTAATTAATATAGATTATTTGTTAATGATATTGAATCATACTTCGCCGATTTGTCATATTCCAAAATATACACCACCCTGAATATTATCTTGATATGAATTGTTAGATGTATACTTGTTTGGATATTTGAATGTGGTTGTTGATTTGATGATATAAATTTTACATCTTAATTTGTAAATAGAAAAAAAAAGTAGAATATGCGATGATTTACATTTTATTATGTAAACCAAAATTTTGGAATTGACGATGATTTACAGTTTAGTATGTAAATCAAAATTTTAGAAATTGCGATGATATACATTTTAGTATGCAAATTAAAAGTTAAAATTTAGCGATGACATGATTTGACAGTTTATTTTGTAAATTTAATATTAGAATTGTGCGTTGACATGAATTTACATTTTATTGTGTAAATTCAATATTAAAATTTGGCAATGACATGAATTTACATTTTATTTTGTAAATTCAATATTAAACTTTGTGACGACACAAATTTTACATTTTATTATGTAAATAAAAGTTAGAATGTTGCGTTGACACAAATTTTACATTTTATTATGTAAATAAAAGTTAGAATGTTGTGATGACATAAATTTGACATTTTATTATGTAAATAAAGTTAGAATTGTGCGTTGACATAAAATTTACATTTTTATTTGTAAATTAAAGCTAGAATTTTGCGTTGATATAAAATTTACATTTTATTATGTAGATTAACATTAGAATCTTGCGTTGAAATAAAATTTACATCTTTTTATGTAAATTACAGTTGGAATTTGCCGTTGAAATAAAATTTAAATCTTTTTATGTAAATTAAAGTTGGAATTTGCCGTTGACATAAAATTTACATCTTTTTATGTACATTAAAGTTAGAATGTTGCGTTGACATAAATTTTATACTTTATTCTGTAAATAAAAGTTAGAATTGTGCGTTGATATAAAATTTACATTATATTATGTAAATTAAAGCTAGAATTATGCGTTGATCTAAAATTTACATTTTATTATGTAAATCAAAGATTAGAATTTTGCGTGATATAAAATTTACATTTTCTTATGTAAATTAAAGCTAAAAAAATTTCGTTGTTACAAAAATTTACATTCTATTATGTAGATTAATGTTAGAATTTGGCGTTGATATTAATTTACATCTTATTATGTAAATTTAATATTGGGATTTACGATGACATCAAATTTACATCTTATTATGTAAATAAAATATTGAAATTTGGAGATGACATAAATTTTACATTTTATTATGTAAATTAACGTTAGAATTTCACCGTATGAAAAGTTTACATTTTTATTAATGTTAATATATATGAACATTCACCGTAGGAGGAGTTTATACCTTTATTTATGTAAATAAAGGGAATTTTTACCGTATGAAAATTCACATATTTATTAATGTAAATTAAAGAGAATATTTAACCATAGGATTTGTTAACATTATTTTTAATGTTAATATATGTGAATTTAACTGTAGGATTTGTTAACATTATTTTTAACGTTAATACATAAAAAAAATTCACCGTAGGAAGATTTACATTAATTTTAATGTACAAAAAAGAATGGACTTTACATTGTGTTTAAAGAGTAAATTTTACATTGTAAAGAAGAATGGATTTTATGTTGTAACTTGAGAATAGAAGTTTACATTTTGTTGAATGCAAATTCAAGAAAATGTGACAAGAATGTGAATTTACATTTTCCTTAATGTAAATATATAGAAATTTCACCGTATGTAAAATTTACATTTTTCTTAATGTAAATATACATGAGTTTCACCGTATGCCCATTTTACAATGTTTTCAATGTAAATTATATAGGAATCACAACGTAGGATAATTTTGCATTATTTTATAATGTAAAAAAAAGGGGATTTACACTATAGGAAATTAACATTAGTTATAATGTTAAGATAAAAGAATGATATCGTAAGATGAACTGACATTATTTATAATGTTAAAAAAAGAGAATTGACCGTAGGATAAGTTACGTTATTTTATTTGTGTAATTTAAAGAAATTTAGACCGCATGACATGAATTACATTTATTTATGTAATTTATAAAAGAAATTAGACCACACGACATAAATTACATTTATTTATGTAATTTATGAATGAATGAAGCCCGCATAATATAAAATACATTTTTATATGTATTTTATGAATGAATTTAGACCTCATAATATAAAATACATTTTTATGTGTATTTTATGAATGAATTAACATCGCATGAAATAAAATACATTTGTATATGCATTTTATGAATGAGTTAAGATTGCATGAAATAAATTACATTTTATTTTATAATTTATGAATGAAATTAGTCCGCATAAAGTAAATTACATTTTTATATGTAATATATGAATGAATTTTCATCGTATGACATAAATTACATATTATTATGTAAATTATGAATGAATTTAACCCGCATGAATGAAATTTCATTCTATTCTATGAAATGAATGTATGGATTTACTTTGTAAATAAAGATTACATTTTTATAATGTAAACAAGAAGTAGGATTCACATTGTAAATAAAATTTGTATTTTTATATGTACTTAAGAACGATGAATTATAAATCACATTTTACATGTAAGAATGGAATTTAAAGAAGGAATTGGACAATGAAATATAATTTACATTTTACCGTAAGTTAAAGAAATTAAAAGAATTAAAAGGGAAGAATTCATCATTCAAGCATGATTTACATTTCTCTGTAAATGAAGGGATAAAAGGATAAAGAAGGAAAATATACTTAAGAATAAAGAGTTAAACGGGTTACGTTTATATATATATATATATATATATATATATATATATAATTAAAATTAAACGAATCGAGCGCGGTATTTCGCGTTTTAAAATTATATCTTTAAATGACAATACAAGAAGATCCGACCATCGGATTTTCTTGAGACTGAAACCGCTAGGACCGTCTTGGAAAAATCTTTCCAACGATATATAATACGTCAAAATCCAACGGTTAGATTTTGAGATATGTGAAAATCAAAATTGATTGAAAATAGCACCAGAATCGATATTGACCTGAATCGTCGTGGATTTAAGATTTAGTTATTTTTAATTAAATAAAATAGAAAATAATCGTTATAAATTAGAAATAACGATAAGGAAGAGTTTTCAACATATACATATATATATATACATATATATATATATATACGAAGATTATTTGGAAAGGCCGAGTTAATCTCATTCCAAATAATCAAAACGACGATGAAAAATTGAAGAAGAAGACGACTAATGAAGACCGTCAATCTTCCCCTCAGGAAGGTAGCGATTGAGGCTTTGAATTGATTTGCTCCCAATTCGAGGTCATGATCGTCGTTCGAACGAACATGTTGATTGAACGGATTTGGCTTTCGTTCAGACCCAGAGCATAAGCGTATAAATGGACTGCATGTCTGACGTGGTACTCCTTTATACTGTATCTATTGATCTCTGCTAAACATATATCTGTTTGGTATTTTATACCCTTCTCTGAGACGTACGAGCTCAGAGGTTATATGTTGGCAGAAGTCAATGATATGGTATGGATTGACGATGTGGCATGCCAAGATGCATGAGATCAAGGCTTTGTTGAAAAGCAGGCCTTGTGGGATGATCAAAGCATAGCCTGTTTAGGCATAGCTTTGTGTATGACGTGACTTCACGAGCCTCACACACCGGCGGAGTCTAAAACGGGAGAAGGGAACACAGGGAGTGCACACGTTTCTTTCTAGCTAGAGTGGTGCGAGGGACCTACCAGCGCTGGCATTTATTCATTGTGGTTGTTGGATTTTTCGAGGCCTCGGTTTTATGCGGTCGCCACTGGCCGTATTATAGGTCCAAAAGGACTGGGAAGCGTGTGTTCAGGAATTGCCAATCCATTAAGCGTTAACGTATGGACCGACCCTGCAGGATCCAAGGGTTGGACAGAGTACCAATCCTGGGGCATTGCTAGAGTGCCTCGAATCGGTAAGGAGCTCCTCCCTAGCCTTGACTCAGATGGAAATCCAAATTCCAAATACGACCCTGCGGTTTTGATTGTATTACTAGTATGGAGATATAGTAGGATGGGGTACTATGTTTCCTAGGATTGATACATTTATTTTGAAATGTTTTATTATACACTAATAATAATATTAAACTCGTATTTGCCGTATTTAGCATGTTTAATCACCATAAGGGAAAACTCTATCCTCTGGTGTGCGTTGCATTGTGTGATGGGACTTGAGTCTTATGGTGATTCCATTTTTCTAAAAAAGCATTGCGATGTTGTACGTTCTGACACTTTAAATTATGCACGACAATCCATTGAGTAAACCCGTTCCGCATTAGCGGCGTGGTCTTTGGATTTGTCATATTATTATTACTAAACTAGTTATGAATTCTCATACCAGTCCCATGACTGACCCGTAGTTTGTTTTACCTTTTTGCAAACTCGGGTGCCCTCTTTTCTACATGGGCAGCCAAGTAAACAGGTTCATTCTTTGCTTGGAGTCTTCTTGGAGTTGCTCATTATCTTTGCTTGGATTTGCTTTTGCGGAGAGGTGATGACTTGGAGCTTTGAAGACTGCTATCATTTACTTCTATTGCATTTTTCTATCTTTAAGTTCAGTCATTAAACTTGTTTCATTTCGTATTGCTTATTTTGGGAGTTGGAACTTATTTTCATTTCTGCAAACTTGATGTAATAATTTGGATTCTGTGACTGTTGGGATTCTGTGGTTTATGACATTATATTTCCGCTGCTATGATTTTATTATGCTATGGTCTTCCTCTGCTATATTGTATCAGTGATATGTATTGTTATATTTATGTTGTATTCCATATGATTATTCCTTACTTTCACCTAGTGGAAGTTTGGGGTCATCACAGTTGGTATCAGAGCTTTGGTTAAACTAAGCTTTGGAATATAACATATTTATAGCAAATTCGTTTACATAGAATCACAATATTCTATGGCGGACATTTCATGAGATACATAATAGCCAGTCACTTTCGTCATCTTTTCATTCATCCTTCGATCTTTTCTATCTCTTAGAATCACCATGACCGTTGTTCTGACTCTTCCCTTGATCGTACAGAACTAACTAAAAATGGGTACTCGGGTCGCTAGAACTAGTAGAGCTAGAGCAAGGAGGCAAGACGCTACTGGAACTGAGGAGCTTTATTCCCAACGACACGGTTAAGAAGTTAGAAATTAAAACATTCTACATTCTCTAGGTTAGATCCTACTCTTCTATTTCTCTTTTCCTTTTCGAGGACGAAAAGTTCCTAAGTGGGGGAGACTGTAACAACCCTGAATTTTGGGGCCAATTTAAAATTTATTTTAAGTGATTTTAAATGAGTTTTGATATTTAGAATAATCTATTTTAAATAATAATGATCGCAAATTTGGTTCAAATCGAAGTTAGAATGAATAAATTAATTTTGATTATAAAAAGAGTTAGAAATAGCGCGGTAGTTTGAAAAGTCAAACTTGAACTTTGACTGACCGTACAGGACGCAAAATTTAACGGATTTTAGTAACACCAAAAATATTGGAATCTATTTAAAAATATCCTTCCAACGAATCCGAAAAATCGAAATTTCATAGCGGAAATCAAAAGTTATGGCCAATTCAATTTTAGAAAGGTCGCTAGGTAATTTGCATAGGTCAATAATGCTACTTTTTCCATATAAAGGAATTTTGACTCGAAACCACTTCCATTGAGTCCGAAATGATGTTTCTGCATTTAAAAAGGTGTAAACACTTATATATTTGGAGTTTCGAAAATTATTTGTTTAAAAATGTATTTTTAATATAAAATATATAGCCATAGAAAATAGTGATTTTTCAAACAGTGACTGTTTCTGACGAAACCACATTTGTTGGATTCGGAATATTAAATTATTGCTAGGTTTCAAATTTTAGAATTTTCCAAGCTAGTACGTGAGCGTGGCAAAAGAAACAGTATTTAGCCAGTTTCGGTCAAAATTAATTGACTGAAAAATAGACATTTTTCAAAAAGTCTCAGAATTCAACGAAATAAATTTTGTTGGACTCGTATCATCAAAACAAAGCTAAAAATGATTTTTTGGTAATTTTTATAATTAAAATATAATTATAATTGATTTTTCAGTGTAAACGGGCAAATTTTTGACTTTAAAAATTCATTAAAAATTCATACGGGCTCAGAATTGAACGAAATTAATTTTCATAGGTCCACAGCATCAAAACATAGCTAAATGTATTTTTCGAGAATTTTTGAAGTTAATTTGTGACCTCGGTGAATTTTCATGTACGGTATACATTAAAATATTAATAAAATAATGTAATTATTCCAAAACTGATAATAAATTTCATAATTGGGTCCTGTAGCATGTTCCATTGCGTTCAGAAGGCCTCAAAACCTTAAGAACGACAGTAAGCAGGCCTAAATCGGAGTTCGGACCAAAACGGGCTTAAGCGGTCCAATTAAATAATAATTAAAATACCCTAATATAATAATATAAAATGATCGGGGTCTTCTTCCCCAAACCCGTCGTTCCTACCAGCCGAAATTGAACCCATCATGATCGAACTTCTCTCCTCCCTATCTCCCAAACCACTAAGAATTAGATTATGCCGTAGTGAAACTTTTTAAAGCTCTTCTCTTCCTCTTTCTTCTCCAACAAATCTCACATCAAATCGTTGCCCGTAGCTCTCGATTCACTCCCTCAAACCCGCAGCAAACATGCCGCCGCCGCCTCCTATACCTGCAGCCGCACCTCCTCCAATTCCTGGTGAAGAAAGCCCTCTCGTAGCTCTCCAATCTCCCGCAAACCGTTCGTAAAACCGTCGACTACAGCTCCCGAAATCCGCGTTTGAAGTTTTGAACAATTCTGAAAATTTGAGGTAAATAGCTTCAGATTTTGTCACGCTTTTAAGCGTCGCAGTGTCAGTTGTTAAAGGCCAGAATTCTAATTTTTACATAAATTTCAATTTGAAACCTTTCAGATCCGTAACCGCTGTGACTCCAAACACGAGATCCGATTTAAATCACTTCATTTCAGAAACAAGAAAGGTGAGAATTTATTTTTAATTAAATTTAATTTATTTAATTATTAATTCTTTAGTATTAAAGAATATTGATTGATTGATATGCTATGTAGTGATATTTGAAATACGAATCTAGGTTGTTTATGACCGTATGATGTTAGATCCGCGAATCTAAATATTAGATCTGGAACTATTGGCTAATTAATATATATTATTTGTTAATGATATTGAATCATACTTCGCCGATTTGTCATATACCAAAATATACACCACCCTGAATATTATCTTGATATGAATTGTTAGATGTATACTTGTTTGGGTATTTGAATGTGGTTGTTGATTTGATGATATAAATTTTACATCTTAATTTGTAAATAGAAAAAAAAGTAGAATATGCAATGATTTACATTTTATTATATAAACCAAAATTTTGGAATTGACGATGATTTACAATTTAGTATGTAAATCAAAATTTTAGAAATTGCGATGATATACATTTTAGTATGCAAATTGAAAGTTAAAAATTAGCAATGACATGATTTGACAGTTTATTTTGTAAATTTAATATTAGAATTGTGCGTTGACATGAATTTACATTTTATTGTGTAAATTCAATATTAAAATTTGGCAATGACATGAATTTACATTTTATTTTGTAAATTCAATATTAAACTTTGTGACGACACAAATTTTACATTTTATTATGTAAATAAAAGTTAGAATGTTGCGTTGACACAAATTTTACAATTTATTATGTAAATAAAAGTTAGAATGTTGTGATGACATAAATTTGACATTTTATTATGTAAATAAAGTTAGAATTGTGCGTTGACATGAAATTTACATTTTTATTTGTAAATTAAAGCTAGAATTTTGCGTTGATATAAAATTTACATTTTATTATGTAGATTAACATTAGAATCTTGCGTTGAAATAAAATTTACATCTTTTTATGTAAATTACAGTTGGAATTTGCCGTTGAAATAAAATTTACATCTTTTTATGTAAATTAAAGTTGGAATTTGCTGTTGACATAAAATTTACATCTTTTTATGTACATTAAAGTTAGAATGTTGCGCTGACATAAATTTTATACTTTATTCTGTAAATAAAAGTTAGAATTGTGCGTTGATATAAAATTTACATTATATTATGTAAATTAAAGCTAGAATTATGCGTTGATCGAAAATTTACATTTTATTATGTAAATCAAAGATTAGAATTTTGCGTGATATAAAATTTACATTTTCTTATGTAAATTAAAGCTAAAAAAATTTCGTTGTTACAAAAATTTACATTTTATTATGTAGATTAATGTTAGAATTTGGCGTTGATATTAATTTACATCTTATTATGTAAATTTAATATTGGGATTTACGATGACATCAAATTTACATCTTATTATGTAAATAAAATATTGAAATTTGTAGATGACATAAATTTTACATTTTATTATGTAAATTAACGTTAGAATTTCACCGTATGAAAAGTTTACATTTTCATTAATGTTAATATATATATGAACATTCACCGTAGGAGGAGTTTATACCTTTATTTATGTAAATAAAGGGAATTTTTACCGTATGAAAATTCACATATTTATTAATGTAAATTAAAGAGAATATTTAACCGTAGGATTTGTTAACATTATTTTTAATGTTAACATATGTGAATTTAACCGTAGGATTTGTTAACATTATTTTTAACGTTAATACATAAAAAAAATTCACCGTAGGAAGATTTACATTAATTTTAATGTACTAAAAAGAATGGACTTTACATTGTGTTTAAAGAGTAAATTTTACATTGTAAAGAAGAATGGATTTTATGTTGTAACTTGAGAATAGAAGTTTACATTTTGTTGAATGCAAATTCAAGAAAATGTGACAAGAATGAGAATTTACATTTTCCTTAATGTAAATATATAGAAATTTCACCGTATGTAAAATTTACATTTTTCTTAATGTAAATATACATGAGTTTCACCATATGCCCATTTTACATTATTTTCAATGTAAATTATATAGGAATCACAACGTAGGATAATTTTGCATTATTTTATAATGTAAATAAAAAGGGGATTTACACTATAGGAAATTAACATTAGTTATAATGTCAAGATAAAAGAATGATATCGTAGGATGAATTGACATTATTTATAATGTTAAAAAAAAAGAGAATTGACCGTAGGATAAGTTACGTTATTTTATTTATGTAATTTAAAGAAATTTAGACCGCATGACATGAATTACATTTATTTATGTAATTTATGAATGAATGAAGCCCGCATAATATAAAATACATTTTTATATGTATTTTATGAATGAATTAAGACCTCATAATATAAAATACATTTTTATGTGTATTTTATGAATGAATTAATATCGCATGAAATAAAATACATTTGTATATGCATTTTATGAATGAGTTAAGATTGCATGAAATAAATTACATTTTATTTTATAATTTATGAATGAAATTAGTCCGCATAAAGTAAATTACATTTTTATATGTAATATATGAACGAATTTTCATCGTATGACATAAATTACATATTATTATGTAAATTATGAATGAATTTAACCCGCATGAATGAAATTTCATTCTATTCTATGAAATGAATGTATGGATTTACTTTGTAAATAAAGATTACATTTTTATAATGTAAACAAGAAGTAGGATTCACATTGTAAATAAAATTTGTATTTTTATATGTACTTAAGAACGATGAATTATAAATCACATTTTACATGTAAGGATGGAATTTAAAGAAGGAATTGGACAATGAAATATAATTTACATTTTACCGTAAGTTAAAGAAATTAAAAGAATTAAAAGGGAAGAATTCATCATTCAAGCATGATTTACATTTCTCTGTAAATGAAGGGATAAAAGGATAAAGAAGGAAAATATACTTAAGAATAAAGAGTTAAACGGGTTACGTTTATATATATATATATATATAATTAAAATTAAACGAATCGAGCGCGGTATTTCGCTTTTTAAAATTATATCTTTAAATGACAATACAAGAAGATCCGACCGTCGGATTTTCTTGAGACTGAAACCGCTAGGACCGTCTTGGAAAAATCTTTCCAACGATATATAATACGTCAAAATCCAACGGTTAGATTTTGAGATATGTGAAAATCAAAATTGATTGAAAATAGCACCAAAATCGATATTGACCTGAATCGTTGTGGATTTAAGATTTAGTTATTTTTAATTAAATAAAATAGAAAATAATCATTATAAATTAGAAATAACGATAAGGAAGAGTTTTCAATATATATATACATACATATATATACGAAGATTATTTGGAAAGGCCGAGTTAATCTCATTCCAAATACTCAAAACGACGATGAAAAATTGAAGAAGAAGACGACTAATGAAGACCGTCAATCTTCCCCTCAGGAAGACAGCGATTGAGGCTTTGAATTGATTTGCTCCCAATTCGAGGTCATGATCGTCGTTCGAACGAACATGTTGATTGAACGAATTTGGCTTTCGTTCAGACCCAGAGCATAAGCGTATAAATGGACTGCATGTCTGACGTGGTACTCCTTTATACTGTATCTATTGATCTCTGCTAAACATATATCTGTTTGGTATTTTACACCCTTCTCTGAGACGTACGAGCTCAGAGGTTATATGTTGGCAGAAGTCAATGATATGGTATGGATTGACGATGTGGCATGCCAAGATGCATGAGATCAAGGCTTTGTTGAAAAGCAGGCCTTGTGGGATGATCAAAGCATAGCCTGTTTAGGCATAGCTTTGTGTATGACGTGACTTCACGAGCCTCACACACCGGCGGAGTCTAAAACGGGAGAAGGGAACGCAGGGAGTGCACACGTTTCTTTCTAGCTAGAGTGGTGCCAGGGACCTACCAGTGCTGGCATTTATTCATTGTGGTTGTTGGATTTTTCGAGGCCTCGGTTTTATGCGGTCGCCACTGGCCGTATTATAGGTCCAAAAGGATTGGGAAGCGTGTGTTCAGGAATTGCTAATCCATTAAGCGTTAACGTATGGACCGGCCCTGTAGGATCCAAGGGTTGGACAGAGTACCAATCCTGGGGCATTGCTAGATTGCCTCGAATCGGTAAGGAGCTCCTCCCTAGCCTGGACTCAGATGGAAATCCAAATTCCAAATACGACCCTGCGGTTTTGATTATATTACTAGTATGAAGATATAGTAGGATGGGGTAATATGTTTCCTAGGATTGATACATTTATTTTGAAATGTTTTATTATACACTAATAATAATATTAAACTTGAATTTGCCGTATTTAGCATGTTTAATCACCATAAGGGAAAACTCTATCCTCTGGTGTGCGTTGCATTGTGTAATGGGACTTGAGTCTTATGGTGATTCCATTTTTCTAAAAAAGCATTGCGATGTTGTACGTTCTGACACTTTAAATTATGCACGACAATCCATTGAGTAAACCCGTTCCGCATTAGCGGCGTGGTCTTTGGATTTGTCATATTATTACTAAACTAGTTATGAATTCTCATACCAGTCCCACGACTGACCCGTAGTTTGTTTCATCTTTTTTCAATCTCGGGTGCCCTCTTTTCTACACGGGCAGCCAAGTAAACAGGTTCATTCTTTGCTTGGAGTCTTCTTGGAGTTGCTCATTATCTTTGCTTGGATTTGCTTTTGCGGAGAGGTGATGACTTGGAGCTTTGAAGACAGCTATCATTTACTTCTATTGCATTTTTCTATCTTTAAGTTCAGTCATTAGACTTGTTTCATTTCGTATTGCTTATTTTGGGAGTTGGAACTTATTTTCATTTCTGCAAACTTGATGTAATAATTTGGATTCTGTGACTGTTGGGATTCTGTGGTTTATGACATTATATTTCCGCTGCTATGATGTTATTATGCTATGGTCTTCCTCTGCTATATTGTATCAGTGATATGTATTGTTATATTTATGTTGTATTCCATATGATTATTCCTTACTTTCACCTTGTGGAAGTTTGGGGTCATCACAAATACGAGGCTAACTTACATCTCGCAATGCTGAGGCTTCCTACATACAAGAGCTTTGGAACGCGATGACGGCCTTTAGTTTTAACAATTGAAACCGTAATCATGCCGACCATTGGCACCATTCTCGGATCGGACCGTGATTACAACGTGATTGGGTTAGATACTGATGACTCGACCGTATATCAACATCTTATGTGCATATCCGAGCGGTCAGTCCAAATAAGTTCGTTTCTCGAACGTTATGCCGTTCGTTGCGTTACATTCAACGTCACACAACGATCTAAACTGGCTAACTCTTTCTTGATATCAAACAGAATTTAGCAGGTCCGTAGGCCCGGAGGCATCCCTCTATCGATTGCTGCACCTGCCTGGCCATCGTAGGACCCGAGGCAGATCCCCTTTAGTTCCTACACTGGCATCATCTTAACCGCAGCCCTTGGAGTCACCATCTTGAAAGCACGTTCACCTCGCAGAGAAGGCGATCCATAACCAAAGTCAAGGTCCCGAAAGTTTCCAACGTCCCATCCATGCCGAGGCACCATAAATCAAACGCTTCAGAACGCGATGACAACCATTAACCTCAACAACTAATGGCATAGCCTTCACCAACCACTAGTGCAATGCTTGACTCAAGATGTGACGACATCGTGATTGGGTTACGGATCGGATCTTGAAACTAACAGCTTAACTATATGTCCACATCCTACATGCACATCCGAGCCGCTAGTTCAAAGAAGTCGAATCCCATATCCGCACACACTTAATGACTTCTTCACGAACTTCTACCTCCGTTTCCCAAAATCCATCACTCCACATTCTTGAGTGACAATCCCGAAAACCCTCTCACTTATCCCGTCTCTCTTTCCTTCGCCTGGAAACCGGAAAACAACTCGGACATCCAATGTGCAAAAGCTGTATTTTGTATCCTCCACACCTTAAATTGATTTTCTACCCGAAGAAGAGAAGAGAGGAAGAAAATACAACTCCGGGATCTGCATGCTCCAAGCGTACATTTCAGGATCGGAATTCAGGATCATATACTGAGCCATGGTCACATTCACTTGTCTTCGAAGCCTCGACTACTAAATCAATCTTGACTCAATGACCACTCGTGTACTCACCAAATGTCCAATCATCAAAGTACACGCGTTTGGTAGTTGGGTTTGACTTTGCTTTGAAGGAAAATATATGTGATTATATGTCATGACATACATCAAGTATTGTCCTTACAGCGATGCTCCCATATACGAGTTCTCGAAACTTCGAATGTTGGGACTGGCTTGGATCGTTGAACGATTTTGTGCTTATGAATCCAAGTGATTCAGCGGAACATGCCAAACGATCAAGCTCTAGTTCAACAACATTTCGATAACCACCTTACACGATCGCGTGCTCAAGCCACAACAATGACCAAGCATGCACGCTTTCAAAATCTCAACAAATCAGACCTTACTTGATTCGCTTACCAAATGTGTGCTCATAAGTTTAGATGACTCAAGTGTGCACACAAAGCGATCAATTCCTGATCCGAAAACTTTTCGAAAGCTAACTTGCGTGATCACAGGCCTATGGCATACAAACTAATTTCGTGTTACTTATTCAAACTCAGATCGCATCGTGCAAAACCACGTGCAAACGTGAGAGTGTACACGCGATTCTGACTCGACAACAAACTGTTTGCACTTTGGTGCAATCGGCAGTCATTGGCTAATGTTTAATCTCTTTAATCCACAGAAATTAGATACCTCAGACAGGTTCCAACCCAAGTGGCAAGATTCAAGCGTAGTCAAAGCTCTCAACAATACTAGAGTCCCAAATTCATACCAATATGCTTCAACAATGCGTATCAACCGCTCCGAAGCAGCGCACCTCCTAGTGTACAACTCAAAAGAAAGGCCACGGCCAACCGCTAAGCACAACATGGAGATCATTCCGACCATCACCTGACTTGTCTCACTTTAAAGCATGTCTCGTTAACACAAGACATACTTTGAAGGGAAAATGCTAATCGACATTTTGGTCTGATTACTAAATGAAGTCCAGGCCCATCGCGTGGTTCAACGGCCCAGAAGCGTTGCCAACATCCTTAAGAATCAAGCCAAGAAGGGGTCACACAAGAATAGTCGTCACTGCTCATCAAGCTACTCTCGAACTGTACAAGCCTCGGGTCAGATGTATGAACTCAGAGTAGTTTAAACGGATCGAGCAAATCATGGTTCTATTATCAAAAGAGTATGATCAGATCACTAGCCGAATTTAATATTCAGATATGAAATTCACCAACACCTAATACTGCTTGCCCGACACTCGTTGATCATTTCCAAAAGATTGCGCAACACGCACTTATCGGTTCCATAATCCAGCACTGGCTCCGCCTAACTTGGCATCACCATGCTCGGCACACTTCTAAGCCTTACATCACCGAGCCTCTTATCACCGTGCCTCGCAACGTCGTACCTCACATCACCACGGCATGATACCATTAGCAAACACAAAGAGATTTAGTTAAAATCATGTCGTAAACATAAAAGTGACCCAAACCCCTTTAGATGACCTCTTTTAGGCCCGAAAATGTCAATTACGGTGCCATGCTCCATAATCCTTGTAGCCCTCTGAGTTTGCTTTAGGTACAACTATTGTTTGGCCCAAAAGGCCTTATTGTTTGAAAGTTACTTCCATTTCCGTAAATACATTTCAATCACCTAGAATCATCGGATCATCTCAGAGCTAGAATTCGGCAAGCAAGCCTCGCTCCCCTTCCTCGTATCCCTCGGGAAGGATGCGAATTTCATATCCCCTATGAGGATACGAGATTCGTATACCGTATTCCCCTGGAGGGATACGAGTTTCGTATCCCCAGAAGGGCATGAAATTTTTATCCTGTATCCCTCAGGAGGGATATGAATTTTGTAACCCCCAAAGGGATACGAAATTGATATCTCTCGGGTAGGATACAAATCTCATATACCCCTAGAGGGATACAAAATTCGTATCCCGTATCCTTCGGAGGGATATGAATTTTTTTTAGCCTCATATAAGGACACGAAATCTTCATGTGTGGACCCCATATCACACCTACTCCACTCCCACCAACACCTATAAATACCCCTCACTTCCAACATAAAAAAGGTTGGTTCAAGCTCTCCTCTAAGCTTTAATGGCTTCCTAAGAAGAAGATATTCTTAGCAAAGCCTCCTAGACACCTTCCTTTACCATACAAACAAGAAGATGCATATGCTTGGACTCATGAGCATGCCCTTGGACATTCAACCATACTTTTGGACATTAAACTGCCTTTAGACTCCTTGAAGATCTCAAGCTCCATTGATGGCTTCCACCTTCATCTCCATTGCCATTGGACATAAAATGAACCAATAAAATGTTGCACACACGTTTTCCATCCACATTCAGACATCTACAAGGACCTTTACACTACCTTTGGATATTTCCGGATCTCTCGACCTTAGTTGACCAATTCAACACCTTTTCCACTAAACGAAGAAGAAGAAGGCCTCCGAACCTTCCAACACTACGGAACTAGGGCCTCCCCACCACACTTCGAACCTTTGAACTCCTACCTCCTCTCAGAACCCGACTCCGCTCCACCTCTCAGCACCCTCTAACTCCGACCGCCTCTCTGAACCTTCCAACCCTCCGGACTTCGACAACTTTCGACTACGCTTGGCCTAGAAACCTTCCAACTCCGACTGCCTCTTGGAACCTCCCAACTCCGACCGCCTGTCGGAACCTTCCAACTCTGACCTCCTCTCGGAGCCTTCCAACTCTCTGGACTTCGACAATTCCTGACTCTGCTCCACCTCTCGGACCCTCCCAATAAGCCCGTACCTCGGAAACTCCTGATCAACAAGGAAGCTCGACAATAAGGATTAATCAAACATTATTAATCGTTGTAACATTTTGTATTGATGTCTTCCTCTATATTTTCTCAATCATGAAATAAAATCACTAAAGACTTCAAAGTGGAAGTAGGTTCAATCCGAACCGAATGACTATAAACAACTGCATTCTTTACTTTCCTGCACTTTATTATTGTATCTCGCACACTTTACCTCTTTGGACTTTTTGTTTCAAATTTTTGGAACACTCGGATGTTGACGATAATTTTAGACGTCAACAACTTCCCATCGAATTAATTAACAATAAAATTACTTTAAGCAACATTGCTCATTTTTTCATAAAATAATTATTCTAAATTATTAACCTTTCGGTTATTTTCTGGCTTCCTCATTTACAAACTTGTTTGAAACATAAAAATTTGCTAAAAAGATCATTTTATACTACTTAATAAATACGATAATGAATATTGATATATATATATATATACATATATAATTTCTATTTTAAATACCTTACAAAAATACAAGTTAAAAATCTAGCTTCAGTTATAAAAATAAATTTTATAACTTCAAATTTTGTCAATTCGCCTAATGGAAAATCGACGTCTTTAAAAATGGATTTTTGGCCATCCGTTGCCATCCCTCAATTGATACTGTCTTTTGATTAAATGAACATTAACGTTGGACTTCAATTCAACAATCGCGTCCAAACCAACAATCAATGTCCAAACAGGATTTACTGGGTTAAACGATTCATATATAAACAATATGAAAACAAATAACATATAAAATAATGAGGAATCCAATTGGATCCCTTCAACCTATTTTTCCCTGCATCACAACTCATTACAATATTTATAATTTCATATGAGATAGATAATTTAATCTAAATTATTTAATGAAAATGTAATTGACGTCAATTATCAACTAATAACCATTTTAAAAAAAACAACAATCATAAAAATCATTCAAACATCCAATTTATGCTAATTATAATAATATGAATTTAATACATCATAGTATTTCATAAAGCGTAAGAGTTAACTCATATTTTATTTTCGATTCAAAGATTTTTTATTGCTTTATCTAATTTCAAACTAGTGTTTAAAATTAGATAAAATTCTAGCAAGCTTCAACACGTTCCAAACTAGCATGATAGCGAAATATTTTCCGATACGATTTTAGCAACACTCGTTTCATGTAATTATGTTCACAAAAGACCAAGTTATAGTGATTACAATATTAAAAATTAATTTAAAATATTAACATTTAACTTAAATAACAAATTACCATTACAAACCTTAATCACGTTGCTTATCCCTTAGTCCTTCTTCTGCGCAGTACGTAGCAAACGCGATTCCTACATCACCATGCCGACTTCTTCAGTCTCCTATAACTCCTTTTCTCCTCCACGAATTCCAAACCCAACGCTACCCTTGGCCTCCTCGTCTCATCCTCCACCTGACCACCCCCACGGTGATTAACTCGCCTTCCTCTTATAAATCGCATTCTGGATCCCTGAAGCTCGCAACAGTAAGTCATGTAACCAATTTTTTTTGCCAAACTCCCTCATATCTTACCAAAACACATGCCTAGACCTCCTGATCATCATGCTGCCTTCGATATCCTCTCCGACGTCGCTTGGCACCACCATACCCAATCCATAGTTCATTGTTCCCAAGTCATTTGAAACCAGTTTCAATTGCACCCGTTAAATCCTTCGAATCAGGCTAGAAGAGTGGCCATGGAGGCCTCCTAGAAACGGAAGTGTTCTTCCTATTGTTCCAAGCGGGAGGAAAGATCTTTGGTCAGATCTTTGACGAATCTGTCGATGTCGTCTCGGGTGACATAGTTAGTTGAGTTTTCGATCGAGGAGAGTTCTTGTTCTACTATGACATCTGTTCCTTCCAAGCGAATGACTTGTTTCTGCTTAACTATGTCGAGATGCGAGTGAAGTTGAAGCTAGATTCAGAAATCATAAGACCGAAGTCAAGAGTGGATATCAAGAACTCGGTTGAAGACTGAAGTCGAAGTTGTGTGCCCCCTAACGGGAGTTCCAAAATGTTGACATGGAAAGTCATCGTGAACTCAACGCACGCCAACACCCGATGTGAGTGTGTATTGTGAACACGGAAATCCAAAGTAAAATAAATAAATGCGGGAGGCACATCTTTTTATAGTGGTTCGACACTAACGCCTACGTCCACTTTATAGTAATCATTCATCATATATTTGTCAATTACAACAAGTTCGGACAGTATTTGTATACAAAGTTGTATAAATGCTATAGTATGAATAAATTGTCCTTCTTCTTCTTCATTGAGACGGGTTGACTTGGTCAACTATGTCCAAAATTTTCTTCAATGTCTAAGAAGTTCAAAATAGTCCAAAAGTAGTAATTTTATGCTTATAGATGTCCAAAAAGCGATGGAAAATGTTTGTACAACGTTTTCGTGTCTCATGCCATGTCCAATGGCCTTGGAGGAGAAGGTGGTTGCCATTAATGATGCTTTTGAAGCTATAGAAAGCGAAATATCCAAGGAAAAAGATCCACATGAAGGCCAAGCATTGGGGTATTTATAGTGGAGGGTTGGTAGTGGGGTAAGTAGGAAGCGGGGATCATGCAGCATAAATTCAAATCTCAGAAGAGGCCAAGAACAGGAATTTCATATCCCTATAGTGCGGGACATGAAATTTTTATCCCTTAGGAGATACAAAATTTGTATCCCTAAGGGATATGAATTCCGTATCCCTTTAGGGGATATGAAATTTCGTATCCCTTGGAGGGATATGAAATTCCGTACCCCTCTAGGGGATACAAAAATTTGTATCTCTTAAGGGATACGAATTTTTGTATTTGTTTGAGGGATATGAGAAAGAGGGATGGGAAGAAAAAATCCTGGTGTTGAGGCATCCGAAGCATATTAATTTAGAGGTAAGGGATCTGAAAGTAGATAGGGATCCGAAATTCTTGACACTACAACAAAAACACCATATTACAACTTTAATTTTACAATGGTGCATAAAGCACCGTTGTAATATACCCTTTTTTACAACGGTGCAATAATCACTGTTGTAAAGAACATATATATTACCATATCACAACTTTAATTTTAAAACGGTGCAAAAGCACCGTTGTAATAGATCCTTTTTTACAACGGTGCAATATTCACTGTTGTAAAGAACATATATATATTACCATATTACAACTTTAATTTTACAACGGTGCAAAAGCACCGTTGTAATAGATCCTTTTTTACAACCTTGCAAAACGCACTGTTGTAATAAACTTATGTTTAACAACTGTGTTATTTTGACAGTTGTAATAAAAGCCTATCACAATTTTATTTTTTGACCGTTGTAATATATGACTATATTTTAATACAACTAATAATTAATATTTAGTACATTTATATTAATTATTTATAATTAATAACTATTATTATTAAATAATCAATGATTGCTATTAATAATCAAGAAGAAGAGATTACTAACTAAGATTATAGTTAATAATTAATTTATAATAACGAACGATTAATAAGAAATCAATCTTTAATAATTAAAAAGTAATACTTATTATTAGTATTTAATATTTAATAGTTATGGGTAATACTTATATTTAACATCTAATATTTCAAAAAACGTTTAAATTTTTCTAGACGAAACTTATAAAATATTGAAATTTTCACAAATTAATTAAAAAAATAATAATCAATGAAATAGAACTTTTATAAAATATCCAAAATTTCGAAAAACTAGTTAGTTTTTTTCTTTTTTTTTCTTATGGTAATTGAACCTTAAAATCGAAGTGAGTGTTTAGATGACTTAACCAACGTGATCAAAATATGAAATAAAATAAAAATTGATAATTAATTCAAAATATGAAATTATTTCTATTACTAATTAATAATTAAAAAATTAAAAAATAGTAATCAATAAATAAGTATTAACTGTTTAACTGACGATTGATGGTTAACAAATAATCATTAAGAATAGCTGTTAAATAAAATTAGTTAATAGAAAGTGCTTAGAAGCTTTCCTTAGATTCAAAAATATTTTTTTTTGCTAATAATTACAACTTTTCCTTGGATACAAGTAATCAAAGCAGCTCACGCATTCTCTAAATCGAAAATTTCGGCGGGAAAATCCAAAATTTAGGCGGGCCAACCTTTCCTTAGATACAAGTCATAAGGGTTAACATAACCAAGGGAGGGCAAAATGGGAATTGGCCAGAAAATAAAACCCTAGCCGTATAATACATTGAAAACAAAAGAAAATATCAGCCGACCCTTTTCCATTTTTATTCTCGTCTTGTTCAAAATAAATGAAACCGATAATGGCCGAAATCCCTAGCAAATTCAATTGGGGCAAAAACAATAAAATCGATTATCTCCCATCAAAACAAAGATGGATTCGTGATGGAGATGAGCTCGAGAGAGGGAGCAGCGAGTCTAGGAGGACCTCGCAGCCAAATTGGGACCTCAAAAAAGGGATAAAGTCGAGATCTAAGCCTGGTGAGTGTATTTTCCCCTCGTTTTGGCACTAAGACCTTTAATAGGCAGCCTGTTTGTGTGTTATATCTCACTGTATGGTTAAGATAATGAGATATATGTGCTTAATGTTTGATTCATGGGTTAGTGTGGATGGTTCCCGTGAATGGATGTGTGATATTTGATTTGTTTGCCACAGTTGTGTACGTAGAGCTAAATAAGATTTAATCTCAGAAAGTTGAGATTGACATACACGATTTAATCTCAGAAAGTTGTGATATTTGATTTGTTTGCCATTAGTTGTGTACATAGAGCTAAGTGAGATTTAATCTCAGAAAGTTGAGCCTGTTTGTTATAGACATTGACATACACGATTTAATCTTAGGAAGTTGAGATTGTTTATGTGAAGTGTGTATTCTTGTTTGAATGTATGGTTGTGTTAATGATTCGTTCCTGGTTGCACCTATATAAGATCTGAGAATGTAGTAAAGGGAGATATTAGTTAATAATGATTGATTGATTGTATGCCATTAATAGATGTGAATGCTCATATATACATCCAGATTTGATTGGTATGAATATTGGGCTTGATTAATAAACTACAACACCTTGATAGTTATGACATAATTGGAGAGGCATGTTTCGTAAATGGGATCTATTAATATCATAAGATTTGAAGATTTTTGTAATCCTGAGCAAGTTTTTCTAATTATTTTTTCTTCTGAAATTCAGGTTATTGTAGAAGGAATTGGCATATTTAGCTTGGTTCTTGGGAAATGGTTCGTGACAAATGGTTTTATGCACTCAAATCTGGATGTATATATGTGCAAAAGCTTTGCCAAAGCTTGCAAAGCTTTGCTATGCACTGCTATTTGCAGTGCAAAGCTTTGCTATGCAAAAGCTTTGCCTAAGCTTGCAAAGCTTTGCTGCAGCATAGCTATGCAGTGATTGCACTGCAAATCTTTGCCTAAGCTTGCAAAGCTTTGCCTAAGCTTGCAAAGCTTTGCACTGCTATTTGCAGTGCAAAGCTTTGCTATGTAAAAGCTTTGCCAAAGCTTTGCTGCAGCAAAGCTTTGCAGTGCAAAGCTATGCAGTGATTGCACTGCATAGCTTTGCCGCAGCAAGCTTTGCCGCGGCAAAGTGATTGCACTGCATAGCTTTGCCACGGCAAAGCTTTTCAGTGCATTGTATATAACAAAATGAATCATCCAACGTTACATGCATTGTATATAATGGTCAGGTTATTTACGTATATAATGGTTTGAATGCATTATATTAGCTGTTTATTTTGTGCACTCACATTTTTTCTATTTTCGTTACATGCATAAATCTATACAGCAGCACTAACAGTTTGATAATTTCTTTCTTAGGAATGGATATTAAGGAGAAAAAGGAGCACAAGCAGATTAACAGGAGCATAAGAAAGTTAGAACTGTTATAAATTCTTTGTATCTTCAGTTTTGTCGGTGTATTATGTAAAAAAAATGATGAGTTTGAAATTAATAATATATTGTTTTGGTTCATGTTTTCAGTTTGTTTGATATCTTCAGTTTTGTAGATAATATGTTCTGCAATGAATTCTTTTATTAGTAATATGTATATAATTTGTGGATATATTACAATTATAAAATATAAAAATTGTAATAAAATATATCACAACGGTTATAATTAGTTGTAAAAATTAAAATAACAACGGTGCATAACTGTTGTAATAAACTTATTACAACGGTGGAAAAAAGTTGTAAAATATACATATTACAACGGTGTTGCAACAGTGCAGAAAAGTTGTAAAAGATATTTGGCTATTACAACTTCTTAATACACGACGGTTTACCCACCGTTGTAAAATGTATATTACAACGGTGTTCCACCGTTGTAATAGGGTCATTTTGTTGTAGTGTGAGTTGACCGACATGCGTTCGCAGAAATGGGCATAACTTCTAAATCGTAAGGCTGTTTTGGTCAAACGAAAGTTAAATGGAAGCTAATTCAGAGGGCTACAAGCGTTACCGTGCCATGCACCGTAATTCATGTTTTCTTGCCCAAAAGAGGCCATCTAAAGGGTTTTTGGGCCATTTTTATGTTCGTGACATGACTTCGACCAAATTTCTTTGCGTTTGCTATCGATGCTATTGACGCTTGAGTGTGTTGCTGACCAGAAATTTAACGTGAGATAGCTTTAACCAAAAATCATGTCAATAGTTGTTTTACAACTAAAGTAAAGAAACAAAAAGAATATGTGATGATTCCTAAGAGTACAGTCTAGTACCACCGATGATATCTAACAGGGAACTTTTCTGTTAGGCGAGGAGCGGGAAGAACCGAATGGACATCGGATATTTGACCAAGCTCAGACGAAGTTTTCTGTAAATAATTGAACCAGTGTTTTAAAATAACAAATTGGACTATAAGGGTCTAAATATAGCTAAAATTTTCCAATGTAATAATTAGATTGGATTTGAATGGAAATAATCTTTAGATATTGCAATATTTAATTCCATAGTTATATGGATGCCGCTCGAGGAATTTGAAAGATATTGATATCAATATTCCTTACATGGTATCGATTGGTTTCAGAAATTCATACTGAATATGAGTCGATACGATTTCTATTTAGAGCCTTGTATTTGTTATCAAATTGGATTTTAGGTTTGTCGTGAATGGTGTCTTCAATAACGCTATTCTTAAACCTAGTTGAAATTTAATTTAATGGAATAAATCTTTTAATTAAGATTAATGAAGCTTTTAAGGTGGATTGAATGGAAGTTTGATTTTGGGTTTATCATGAACGATGTTTTAAATAATATTTGTTCTTTAACCCAGTTAAAGAAAAAATGATTCTCAAGCATGAGTTGTAATAAATCTTTTAATAAAAGATTTGATTGAATAATTGGATACTAAAGCCATGTTAAAGTTTTAATAAATCTTTCAACAAAGATTTGGAATGGTAGAAGGTAATTAAACTTTCCAAAACATGGGGGGTGTTACATATGGAGTACCACCAGTTTTGCTCCATAGAATGAATAGGCCGGGAATGGGATAACAATATGAGTGATTATCTTATTGTGAGGCTCGATAATCCCAATAAGGCTTATAAACCTTAATTTAAGCCAAGTTTGTGAAAAGAGATTATATAATCTTTTGAAATGATTTCCAAGGAAAGATTTAAACAATAAGTTTAAATGATGTAAATCTTTAATAAGATTTATGTGAGTAATTCCTATGTAAAAAATATTCTGAATTAGAATGAGACCGATGATATGTTTATATATCAATTGACTTTAAAGATGCGTTAGTTATTTGAAAAGACAGGGTTTCAACCCATTCTGAATAAATAATACAACGACTGTCGAAGATATTGAAGACGGTGGTTGTAACGTCCCGTATTTTTGGTAGTCTAATATTTAATTTAATTTATTACTTTAAAAATATTATATTTGGGATATTAAAGGATTTTAATATTTAACTCGTTATTAAAACGAAGCTTGAACATTAATTTATTTATAATATAAATCGAGCTAGAAATCGCGCGGCAGTTCGTAAAATGGAGTTTTGAACTTCAATTTAATATACAGGATCCGATATAAGTCGGATTTCTGTGAAACGAGAAACGTTGGAACCGTATTGGTTATAATTTTCTAATGAAAGAGAAAATTCAAGATTTCAAATCTCAATTTACGTCCAATTCAAATTTTTAAATAGTCGCTATGGAATCGGTTTTAAATTAGAACAATTTATTTATAAATATAAAAGGGTTTTTATACAAATGGAATATCATTAAAACCAGGATTTTTAAATATTAAAATTTTGAATTCTATACTAATTGGGAAAATGTTTGTTTTAAATAATATGATGATATTAATTTATTTTCGGGAAGTTTGGCTGTTTGAATTTAATGTATATGTATATTTTCAGCATTTCACTTGGTTCGGCAAAACGAAGAAAAATCGAATACTTTATACTCGTGCAACATAAACAAATTTTGCTACATGCACAAGGAAACTTGAACGTGTATGTATTGAAAACTGAAACTGGGAAAAACGTGTATAATATGAACATGATGAAAACTAGGACAAATACAGCGAACAGTAACCATAAGAACGGGAAAGTGATCAATAGAATACAAGATAATAACATACATTCATATATATATATATATATATATAAAATCATTCTAATACAGCACGACCTGTTTGCAAATACAAAGAAACATAAGAATTCATTTTAGAATTCAATGTCAGTGTGCCTTGGTCATTACATGAAACTGTGAAAAGAGAAATTTCTCTATAAGCACAGTAGTAAACAGCTAAATACACAGCTAGACATAGATCACTGAACAGAAATTTGTACATCTTTATGCATCGGATTCATACATCAAATCGTAAAAGAGAAATAAACAGCTAGAATATATAGCTAGAACAACTATATATACACAGCCAAATAGCTATGTGTGTGCATACATCAAATCTGAAAAAAAGAAAAGAAATAGAAACTGTACAAGAACAGGTAAGTGAAACAAAATATATGAATATTTTTGTACAAACAGCTATATGTATATAGACAACTAAATGACATCAAATCTATACACAGATAAATGAATCCATATACCCAGGAATGAATAGCCTTATGAAATAATACACATATATTCATACAAATAGAAAGGAGACAGAGAAAGGGAACAATTAAACAGAAATGTATTCATATATCAAGTCTCCACAGATCATGAATAGGAAAAAAACTGAAATAAATCAGAAACAGATAGAGAAATGTAAATGAACAGCTAACCAATTTGATATATTCATATATCAAATCTACATCAATATATACATATATAGTAGATTTATATACAAAATTAAAACAAGACTGTATTGTACATTTAAAAATCCATACAAAATCAGAATCTACAGTTTTCAAATATCTGTATAGAATATACAAGTCATAGCCTCACCTAAAATCGATCACTGTATGAACAGACTGGTATATTACAGTTCAACACAAAATCTTCATATTTCCCTGCTATAATCACGCAACCAGTACCACAGTTCGATCGCATATCTTTAGCTGAAATGAAAAGGAATATCACAGCTAAGATCTAGGTTCAGCTAAGATAAAACCTATGATTTCACCATTTGATTTTGACACTGATCCTATCTTTATCATCCGCAACTATATATATATATATATATATATGCGATCACACAATGATTTCATGAACCATACCAATGTAAGCAGTGAAAAAACCAAAAATAGACCACATCATAAATCAAAATAAGATCATACATAGCTAATAATTTACGAAATACTTATCTGAATCTTGCGAATTCACCTTCGTCAGCCTTATGTGCTTTTAGACGGATTTTGTGACGGATTTGTTTGAGGCTGAAGACCTAGAGTTCGGTCGATTTGCACAAGGGAGGCCTCGGTTTGGATTTTATGAAGTCTGAAGTAGATGTGGAGGGGAAGCACCTTTATTTCTGAGAAAAATCGGGGTGGTGTGATTGTTACTGAAGGGTGGTCGAGGAGTTCGGAGTTTGGTGGAGTGGCAGAAGATGGAAGGCGAAGAGGGGTGGCCGGTGCATGGTTGAGTAGGAGGGGTATGATGCAGCTAACTCGATTTGGCCGAAGACAAAGAAAAAGGGAATTAGGGGTTTCAATTTTCGGATGAGAAATAGTTGGTGGAGGCGGCAATTTGTGAAATTTGGTTTGGGAAATCCGATCAGAGGGTTTTAAAGAGATATGGGTTGGGTTTGGGCCGGCTGTTGAAGGTAAAGACCCAATTTAATTAATAAATTTAATTTTAAATATACATCCAAGTTTAAATACTTAAATTACTTTATAAATTCACATCGTGCGCACATGTTATCATATTCAAGCACGACCAGTTTCGTTGGAACCGTAGAGACGAGAACTTCATGATGGAGCAGGTCTAGTCCGGATCGGAAACAACTGAAAATTTTAGTTGAATTAAACGTCTGTTTAACTTGACTAAAAACGAACTATTATCGATGAATTCAAATCAAGGTGAATTAAACTCACTCAGTTCTTCCAATTTATATTTTATATAAATTGGGTTTTTATTTTGTGTGCTTTGATTGCTGATGGTTGATTGTTGCTAGTTATATATTTATTTGTTGATTTAACTGATGAAATTAAACACTATTTAATTTCAATGAAATACCAAATTGTTATTTAATAGTTTGATCCAATGGAGGTATCTTACCCTGTTGGTCATGTTTATTTATAAACGTGTTTAATGGTTTGAATTGTTTAAACTGATTGAATTGTTTTGTTTATTGGTTGATGTTTAATGTTCGTTATTTATTATCAGTTAAATGTGATTGCATGGTCTGATTTAAGCTAACCATTTTGAATACAGGGAAGAACAGGTTGGAGGGATCCAACGGGATTCCTCAAACATATTATTTATTTTCATATTATCATAATATGAACTGTCATGATTGGGTGATTGATTTGATTTGTGATCATTGACTGCAAAGTCAACTTGTGTTTTGTTTTAACCAATGGGCAATATTGGTTGAGTAATCGGCCTTAAATGGCCTATGAATAAATTGTTTTGTTTATATTGATTTACCGTCAGGTGGATTGATAGTATTGAAATTTATAAAATTTATTTTATCATTAGAAATAGATTTTGAAATATATTATTTTGAATAAAAGTTTATAAAGAGGGAAATAAATATATATTATTTATTTAATTAATTTATAATTAATTGAATTTATAAAGTAAATTCTGATGTCAGTCAGATTTATAAAAAAGTGAAGAGAAATTAATCTAACAGTTAATTTGGGTAATTTTTTTGCTAAGAAATCAATTAAAGGGAATTATTCATATTAATTAATTTGAAGTGAGAACTAATTGGAATTCGGGTAAAGAAGTGGATTATATGATTTGATAAACAAATCCGAATTATGAAATGGAATTGTTTAAAAAGGTAAAGGTTAAAAAGTGGTGCTTTATAAGGAATTACTTAATTCGTAAATTAAGAGATAATGTTATATCCGAGAAGGAGGTTTTCAAAGAGATAAGAAGGTTGTATGAAGCCGTATTTTGAATAAAATAGTAAAATGGGAATTTGTATTAGTATTAGAATAAAGTATCGGTTTTTGGATTACAATTGGTATCCATCTTAAGATATGAACGTTGTTGATCAAGGTCTGAGAGGTAATTAAAATACCCCAACTTGAACGACATTAGGATAATCTGAAGGTGATATTAGTTGTAATGGTAACAGAGGATAGTAATGATTTATTATTTCATTAGAGAAATAATAACGCAACATTTTTAATAAAGATTTGGAAATTAAACAAATATATATATATATATATATAACGAGTATTCCAAAGTAAAAGGAAAATAAAAAGGGTTGTGCGAAAATATAACGACATTTCCGAGTTGGAAAAAAATATAAAGTTGAGTTTTATTATATAAGAATAAGCATTGATTTTGTTTCAAGTAATGAATAAAAGGTATTGTGTAATTTTGTTTTTACGATTAAATAAGTTGAATTGATTTCCCCAATATTAGATAATAGTGAGGCTAATGTTTTGAAAATGAAAATAGGAAACTGGATAGGTAAAAGTGAATTTGTTTAAAGGAATAATCTTGTGATAAATAAAGAGGCGAAAAACTATATTCATGATATCGATATATTTAAGAGTTTTAAAATTTACATTCATTTTAATTAAAAGGCCAATTCATGCTGAATACGGAACTAGTGAACTCATTGGATGTTTATGATTGAATCACTCTTTATTTTGATAGTTAAATAACCGACTATCAAATCTGTCCAATACGATTGTTGTTGGAAAGACCGGGATCGAATTTATATTCGAAAACCATTCCGACCAACAAATACGTGAAGATATCAGAAGATGATCGAGATGAGCATTGAAGACTGTAGATTTTCATAAGCGGAAGAACTGCTAATAATCTTCGGTCTGCAGCCAAAGATGTATTGTGGTTCTGTCGTGGTTGGAATCTACGGATTGCAAGGACTTCTCGCTTCTGATCCATGGGGTGATTCCTATATTGGATTCAGTAGGAGAGTACCTTCGGTTCATCCTATTCCCGGATGACTTGTATGGATGGATGTCTGACATAGTATTTCCAAAGGAATTACGTACGTTGATTTCTTCAAACGTACTATGGTTGATGGCGAAGAAATGGTTTTTCTCTAGCCAAATAACTAGAGTATTTTTTAGGACGTCAGTTAGTGATATCTGGCGGACCTGATGATGTGTTATTCAAAGTGGATGGTGACCAAATGTTTCAAAAAAGGGAATTCAAACCTCAAGCCTCATCAACCGGGAAATGACAAAAATCGGGCAGGCAGCATGGCTCTGTGGGTCGCGCCCATCAGGGTGTATAATCACCTTTTTAGAGAAAATCCTTTTGCTTCTTTAATCTATTTTGATGCTGTCCCTTTTCGGGAAATGGTCGATACACTCAAGCGAAATGATTGGTCGGTCATGTGAGGGCCGGGTTGCAAGATGTTCTTGTTGAACCCAGTGTATTCGCCTCTAGAGGTACACTATCGGCAGGTGGTCCCATACCCTGTCATAGTTGGAATCCAATCTCCAATAAGCGCCTGTGGTTCTGATTGTATACTATATATGTGGAGCGTGAGATGCAAGCGTTCCGCTAGACTGATATTTACTTTTATTTAGACACTATTATAATATCAGAAAAGATATTAATTTCAAAAATGTTTTGGGTTATCTTAAGGTAAAAACCGTCCGTATTTATGTGTGGATTTGGTCTCACGATTATCCTTTTCTTTTGAAAAGATTTTGAATATTAAAATCAAGTTGGATGATTTCCCTTAATACTGTGCGAGTTTTTCTCACTCTGGTTCACCAGACTGAACCGGTGTTTTGTAAATGCTCGGGTTAGCCCGGGATGTACAGGTTCAGGTTATCGAATGTTGTGAAGAGACTAGCTAGAAGAGTTCAGGCATATGATATTATATAGCTACTATTCTGCTGTGTGTTGTATATGAGGACAGGTTATTATAACTATCCAGATTTTGATGTAATCTGATATTGTAAGTTTTTTTCAAATCTCTCATTAAAACTTTATTTCTGTATTATATTTTGTTCTGCTGCAATGTGAGACTCTGATTCTGTGTTGTGTAGGTTCTTATTCTTCTTCTATTCTAAATTTCTTTCTTTCTTATCTCACCCTCTAAATTCTTTCTAATAACATTCCAGTGTTTCGGTGTTTGGAAGGTCGGCATGAGTTACGGTAAAGGTATTTATGTCGATTTCCGAGGCCAAAAATCATTGGCTCGTTACAGTGGTATCAGAGCTATTGGTTTAGTAATAACCTTGGCTCTGTGGTGTACTCGATAGAGTTTGGGTTAGTAATACCCTAGTTCGAGATTGGGTGTGTATATATATATATATATGAGAGCGTATTTGTAAATTTTATATACAAATGTTTTGTATTATGTTTGTTGATCAGTTCAAGTGTTGAGAAGCATTGAACTGGCAATGGATACAGTATTGTTTTGAAAAAAGGGTACATAAAATAATTTTACCCAAATTATTTTTTTTATAGACAAGCAATAATTTGGTCTAATTATTGAGATATTAGTGTGTTCGATTGATTTGAATGATATTCAAATTGGATTGGAAATTGAATTGAAACTCAACTTTGTTAAGTGAAATTAAATTAAGAAATGACTTTGAAATTAAATAAATTTGATTTGGAATTGGAAACTTTATAAATTATAATAATTAGAAATAAATCGAATATTAACCGATTTATGGTAAATATGTGAACCAAAGTAAATATTATCATTGAATGTAAATTCAGTTGATTGATTAAGTTGGTTGTGCATTGGTTGATTGACTATTGATGGTTGGCTAGATTAGTTAAATATAATTCATCAACAGTTCAAGAAAAATTTAATGAAGTGAAAACCAAGAAAATAAATTCCAAAATTATAAACTAAAATGAAACTGCATATGAATTGGAATTTATGATTTAACCTTGTTTTTGAAAATGAATTGATGTTGTGTGTTTGATTCTATAATTGGTATAGTTATACCAGTTGATTAGTGAAATATTATCTCAGAATTTCATATATTACTTATATGTGAATTGGGTTAAGTACAGGTGTCAGATGGCTAGGCAGATTGATATTGGTTGAATAAATCGCATATACGTTGAGCAGATATGCTCAATAGCACTTGTAAAAGGTACGCCTACGCAAAAATAAAAAAAATTGGGTTTTGATTTTTTTTTTCGACCGTGTTGGTCGATGTATATATATATTATTTGTTCCTGCAATATCGCAGATGTCACTTGTGCAGGGGAGACTCTGCCAAATTTTCCCGGAAATTTAATGTGTTAGATAATTTTCGATATTTTTGAAAATTTATTTTTTAAAATGGTTTTGATTTAAAATAAATTAGATTTGGAAATTAATAGATTTGTAACGTTCTTTCTTATCATAGCAATTTCGAGGACGAAATTATTTTAAGGGGGGAAGAATGTAATGTCCCGTATTTTTGGTAGTCTAATATTTAATTTAATTTATTATTTTAAAAATATTATATTTGGAAAATTAAAGGATTTTAATATTTAACTCGTTATTAAAACGAAGTTTGAACGTTAATTTATTTATAATATAAATCGAGCTAGAAATCGCGTGGTAGTTCGTAAAATGTAGTTTTGAACTTCAATTTGATATACAGGATCCGATATAAGTCGGATTTCTGTGAAATGAGAAACGTTGGAACCGTGTTGGTTATAATTTTCTAATAAAAGAGAAAATTCGAGATTTCAGCTTGTAAATCTCAAGTTACGTCCAATTCAAATTTTTAAATAGTCTCTATGGAATCGGTTTTAAATTAGAACAATTTATTTATAAATATAAAAAGGTTTTTATACAAATGGAATATCATTAAAACCAGGATTTTTAAATATTGAATTTTTGAATTCTATACTGATAGAGAAAATGTTTGTTTTAAATAATACGATGATATTAATTTATTTACGGTAAGTTTGGCTGTTTGAATTTAATGTATATGTATATATTTTCAGCATTTCACTTGGTTCGGCAAAACAAAGAAAAATCGAATACTTTATACTCGTGCAACATAAACAAATTTTGATGCATGCACAAGGAAACTTGAACGTGTATGTATTGAAAACTGAAACGGGGAAAAACGCATATACTATAAACATGATGAAAACTAGGACAAATACAGCGAACAACAACCATAAGAACTGGAAAGTGATCAATAGAATACAAGATAATAACATACGTTCATATATATATAATCATTCTAATACAACATGACCTGTTTGCAAATACGAAGAAACATAAGAATTCATTTTAAAATTCAATGTCAGCGTGCCTTGGTCATTACAAGAAACTGGGAAAAGAGAAATTTCTCCATAAGCACAGTAGTAAACAGCTAAATACACAGCTAGACATAGATCACTGAACAGAAATTTGTACATCTTTATACATCAGATTCATACATCAAATCGCAAAAGAGAAATAAACAGCTAGAATATATGGCTAGAAAAGCTATATATACACAGCCAACCAGCTATGTGTGTGCATACATCTAATCTTAGAAAAAAAAAAGAAATAGATATTGTACAGGAATAGCTAAGTGAAACAAAATATATGAATATTTTTGTACATACATCTGTATGTATATAGACAACTAAAGGACGTCAAATCTATACACAGCTAAATGAATCTATATACCCAGAAATGAACAGCCTAATGAAATAATACATATATATTCATATGAATAGAAAGGAGACAGAGAAAGGGAACAGTTAAACAGAAATGTATTCATATATCAAGTCTCCACAAATCATGAATAGGAAAAAAACTGAAATAAATCAGAAACAGATAGAGAAATGTAAATGAACAGCTAACCAATTTGATATATTCATATATCAAATCTGCATCAATATATATATATATATATATAGTAGATTTATATACAAAATTAAAACAAGACTGTATTGTATATTTAAAAATCCATACAAAATCAGAATCTACAGTTTTCAAATATCTGTATAGAATATACAAGTCATAGCCTCACCTAAAATCGATCACTGTATGAATAGATGTAACAACCCGCAAATTCTGGGCCAGTTTAAAATTTTTATTTTGGCAATTTTAGCGAATTTTGATTATTTAAAATGAATTATTTTAAATAATATCGACGTGAAATTTATTTTGAATATAATTCGAACGTATATATTATATACGTCGTCGTTAGAATATATAATAATTATATATAATTATAAAAGGAATTGAAAATGGCGCGGTAGTTCGAAAATTCGATTTCTAATTTCAAATGAATATACAGAATTCAATATAAGTCAGAATTGAACGAAACAAGAAATATTTGAATCTGTATAACTATATCTTTGTAACGAAGTTAACAAATTGAGATTTCATCTTAGGAATGGTAAGATATGTCCAGTTAAAAATTAGAAATAGTCGCTGTGGAATTTATATATATTTTTATATATATAAGGCCCTTAAAAATGGACATTTTGCAAATGACCTCGGATTTCGACGAAACCAGTTTTGTTGGGTCCGTGATGTTAAGTTATTGCTAGGTTTCAAATTTCATAATTTTTCGAATCAATATGTGAGCGTGGCAAAGGAAAACGCGTTTGACCAGTTTCAGTTGATTTTAATCGACTGGAAAATGGCCATTTTTCCAACGGTCTCAGAATTCGACGAAACTAGTTTTATTAGGACCGTATCGTCAATACGAAGCTAGAAAATATTTTTCTGGAATTTTTCTAGTTAGTATGTGACCCCGGTAATTTGAAATGTGCGTTTAAAATTCAATATAGTGATTTAAATGTAAATTCAAAAGGAAACTGATTGTAACGATCAAATCAGCTTGCGATACATATCCCATTGTGTTCGGAATGGGGGTAAAACGCTAGGGACGACAGTCGTTGGGCCTCGATAGGTGTTCGAATTAAAAGTCAACATTTAGGGTTTTGAAAAATAAAATAAAAAAATATATAATTAAACCTATAACTACCTTTCTCCCTCTCTCTCCTTCATTTACCAGTCAACGCCCCCTTTATAAAAAAAAAAAAAAAAAAAAAAACCCTAATCTAAATCACGCAGCCCAACCCCTCGACGGAGCGTCCTCCTCCGTTGCCACCAGGTGGCGCCGCCCACTACGAGCCCCCCCCCCCCCTCTGACCTGCAACCCCTCGACGAAGCCGAGCCCCCCTCTGACCTGCAATGCCTCGACGGAGCCCCCCTCCGATCTGCAGTGCCTCGACGAAGCCCCCCCCTCTTCGCATTCAGTAAGTTTTTTTTTTATTATTTTTATTTTACTTTTATTTTTATTTTAAAGTATAATACTGATTTCGTTTTTTTTTTTTTTTAAAGTATAAAAACTGATTTCGATTTTTAAAGTAAAAATTGATTCGTTTTTTTTTAAAATAAAAACTGAACTGATTTTTTTAAAAAAAAAGTAAATAGCCTAGTTTTAGAAATATATATATAATATGATTTTTGAAAATATAGGTAGAATGATTTTATTTATATATAACATACTAGAAAGGATTAGAAAGGAAAGGTTAAATTTTTAATCGCCTTAAAGTTCATATTTTTAATCGCTAGAAAGATAAGATTTTTATGTTTGAAAAGCTCGGATTTTTAATGTGAAAAGTTCAGATTTTTATATAAAGAAAGTTACGATGTTTAATTGTAAAGAAATTCGATTTTTATATATTGAACTTTGAAATGGAAATTCGATTTTTATATTTTGAACTTCGAAAAGAAATTCGATTTTTATCTATTGAACTTTGAACTAAAAATTCGATTTTTATCTATTGAACTTTGAACTAAAAATTCGATTTTTATCTATTGAACTTTGAACTAAAAATTCGATTTTTATCTATTGAAATTTGAACTAAAAATTCGATTTTTATCTATTGAACTTTGAACTAAAAATTCGATTTTTATATATTGAACTTTGAAATAAAAATTCGATTTTTAATATATGTAGTGGCTACGGGCAACAAAGATGCGATAGCGATGAAGACTTCTGCAAAAGAAGAACCGTGGAGCTAGGATAGCTATATGTGAGAATTTCTCACCTTTCAAATTTAATTTCTAGTTATATATATATACTAGGATGCAGACGGTGCTTATTAGAAGCACCCGACACCCGTCCACATACCATGGACTTGTTTGTTTGGATGTTTGGTGATTGATTGAGATTTGTGGTGTGAAAAATCGAATCGATAAATTGGTTAGGATTAGACGTGCGCCGTTATAAGGCGAAGGAGTAAGACTAGGTTAGACTCTTACTCCAAATTTTGTGGTTTGCATAACGAAAGTGATTTGATTGATGTGTGAATGGCGTGGGCCTTCACTAGACCGGGGATAAGGCTAGGCCTTGTCCCGTTTCTAGTATCGTGCCGTTATGCCGCCGAAATTTTCTAAAATATGTTAGAAAAATAAAAATATCATTTTATTGAATAAATGAACTGAATAGAAATTCATAGGTTGAAATAAAATGAATTATCGTTAAAAATATAATTTTTAACGTGAATGTGAATAAATAAATATTCATTTACAAACCAGACGGTTTGTTTATGTACACCTATTTGAATGACGTTGATTGGGTCGATAAATTTTACACATCGCCTAACTGCACAAATAAAATATGTGTTTGATTGTTTGAAACCCCACACGGGTGTTAGGATGAAATTTGAAGTTCACTCATCCTGATTGATTAAATATGTCGATCGATTGATTGACAGGCTGTTATAAGCGTTGAATATCTATATTTGATGCTTATACAGTGTAGTGCACTTTGGTTGATGGTTGATTATTTTCAATGCTATTATATACATGTGTTGTATGAAAATCCATATAATTAATTTTATATGGTAATTGATTGGGTCTCATTCCAGTTTTGAAAAAGAAATATTTGAAAAAGAAATATTTGAAAAAGAAATATTTGAAATAGAATATTTGAAAATAAAGGAATATATGAAGCCGTGTTGATTAGATTGACGCCATTTTGACGTGAACGATATTTATATCGATTTTGAAAACGATTTCGAAATGAATTGAATTGAAAACGAATTCAAAATGAATTGAAAACGATTTCGAAATGAATTGAATTGAAAACGAATTCAAAATGAATTGGGATCGATTTCGAAATAAAATGAATTGAAAACGATTTCGAAATGAATTGAATTGAAAACGAATTCAAATTGAATTGAAAGCGAATTGAAATGAATTCAATATTTAATTGAAATTTGAATTGAATAGAAATGAATTTTAAAGCGAATTTGTAAAGAAGAATTCAATTTTGATTTGAATTGAAATGGAAGTTGAAAATGTTATTGAAACGAATTCAAAACTATTTATATAATTCGTTTTAAATTGAAATCGACGAAATATATATTATATATATTATATATATAATATAATGGCCTGAATAGAACGCGCCGCGCCGCGGCAGTTCGCGAATTTCGACCATTTATTTCAAACGGACATTACGGGAGATCCGACCGTCGGATTCTCCTAAAACCGGAACCGTTGGGTTCGTATCGAAAAGAGCTTTCTAAAGAAGGTTAGAAATTTGAAATCTAACGGTTGGATTTGGAGATACGTCCAAATCAAATTCGAAAAAGGTCGCTGTAAGTGCAGTTCGATGGCCGTTGACGGAAATCGACTGTACGGGCCTTGATAAAATTATTAAAAATAGTAATAATTTATGTAAAATCATAAGAAATGATTTGTGAAGATTTGGGATGAAAAACTCCCTATTTGAAAAGATAAAAATAGATTTTTATCGAAATGAACTAGTTTTGAACTAGAATTAAAATTCTATTTATTTTTAAATAAATAAATTGAATCAGAAAAAGGGTTTTAAAAATAACCAGAATATCCAATGATTGCATTGGAGTGGATTTGAATCGAAATTGTCTTCGGAATATTTCGATGTTGGAATTCGTGATTATACAGGTGTTGTTATGGAAATTTGAAAGATATATTTGTATCGTTATTTCCAATACGACATTTGTTAATCGTAGAATTTGATATTGAATATAAGCCGGTATATTTTCTATTCGGAGCCTTGTATTGAATATCAAATGTGATTTGGGTTTGTCGTGAATGGTGTCTTCACTAACACTGTTCTTGAACCCAGTTGAGAAAAGATTAAATCTTTTTATTTAGATTTAATGAAGTGTACCAATTAAATAATATTTAGTTGGAATTGAATTGATATTGATTTTTGGGTTTATCGTGAACAGTGTTTTAAATAACACTTGTTCTTTAACCCGATAATTAGTGAATGTGATTTGGGTTTGTCGTGAATGGTGTCTTCACTAACACTGTTCTTGAACCCAGTTGAGAAAAGATTAAATCTTTTTATTTAGATTTAATGAAGTGTACCAATTAAATAATATTTAGTTGGAATTGAATTGATATTGATTTTTGGGTTTATCGTGAACAGTGTTTTAAATAACACTTGTTCTTTAACCCGATAATTAGTGAATGTGATTTGGGTTTGTCGTGAATGGTGTCTTCACTAACACTGTTCTTGAACCCAGTTGAGAAAAGATTAAATCTTTTTATTTAGATTTAATGAAGTGTACCAATTAAATGATATTTAATTGGAATCGAATTGATATTGATTTTTGGGTTTATCGTGAACAGTGTTTTAAATAACACTTGTTCTTTAACCCGATAATTAATGGGATGTGACTTTGGGTTTATCGTGAACCGTGTTTTAAATGACACTGATTCTTTAACCCAGTCACAGATTAAAACTAAGTGGAGTTTTAATGAATCTTTAATTAGATTTGAACGTGAAATTTAGAAACTAACTGTCGGTTAGCTAAGTAGAATGGTTTTCTGGATATTGATCTGATGTTGGTTTCGGCCTTCGGGGTTAATATTTGGGGAATTATTCTCTTGATTAATTTACGGTTAGTGACTAATGAATTGGAATGAGGCGTATGTTGTGTTTGTGTAACACTTTTATAATATATACGCGAGTTATTCGGAAAGACCGGGTTTATCCCATTCTGAATAACTGATACGACGATAAGTCGAAGATGAAGACGATGGTCGAAGACCGGAGGTCTTCACGTCGTTTGGGTGATAACTGATGATCTTGATTGGGCTGTACACCCAAGAAGATGGAAACAGTTAGTGATCGTCCAGACGTACTTGGAGATCGATGGATATGCGGGGTACTAGGTGCCTCCGGTTTCGTTCAGACCCAGAACGGACTTGTAAATGGACTGTGTGTCTGACATCGGATTTCATTCTGTGTGACTGATATCGGTTGCATAGGATGGTTTGCCTGTGTGGCATGCTAAGATGCAAATGATCAAGGCTTCTGTTGAAAAGCAAAGTCTTGTGGTGATGATCAAAGCACGGCCTTTGTGGCGTAGCTTTGTGTAACGTTTACCTCGCGTGTTTCACACCCGGTATGAACCAAAAACGGGAGACGGACGTCAGGGAGGGCATACGTTTCTTTCTAGCTAGAAGTGGCGTCAGTGGTTTTACACGCCCTGACGAGTTTGACTTATGTGGTTGTTGCTGTTGCGAGGCGCCTCGGTTATATCGGTTTCGGCCGAATGCATTCTGGTCGGCTGACGGACCAGACTTACACCCCATAGGGTGGGGAGACGTATTGTTCAGGCATAATAATCCACATCGGTGGACCGGCCCTGACGATCCAGGGGGCAGTTGCGGCTGTTCCTGAGACATGGTAGGCTAGATTGTCTCGAATCGGTTGAGGATCTTGCCCCTTGCCTCGGTTCATAGATGGAAATCCAATTTCCAAATACGTGACTTTGCGGTTTTATTTGTAAACCTATATATGGCGACATAGTGGCATGGGACGCTCATGTCGCCTATGATTGATACTTATGATTTGAAGTTGTTTTATACACTATGCACTTATTATAGTATCAAAAGATTTGTTTTAAACGTATCAAGCATTCTTTGGCTGTTATAAGGGAAAACCCTATCCCCCGGCTTGCGTTGCATTGTGTGATAGGACCTGGGTCTTATAACAGCTTCATCTTTCTTTATTTAGCATTGCGCTGTTTGTTTTATGCACTGGTATTCTTGGGAGGAAACCCGTTCCGTGTTATACGGCGTGGTCCCTTGATTTACCTAATGATTTAAAATAAAGATTAATAACTGTTTTAGTTCTCACACCAGTCACATGACTGACCTGGAGTTTATTGTTTTAACCTAAACTCTGGGTGCCCTTATTTTGACACGGGCAGCTAGTAGTTTTGGTTTTGCAGATTTATATTCACAGGATCCTGGTTTACAGCTGGAACGATATCCGGAAAGCTTTGTATCCGTATATCTCATTCTAGTTGTGTATTGTATTATTTTCCGCTGCTATGTATTTAAATGTAATTTAAATCTCTGATATTTCTGTGTAATATTCATTTATACTCTGTATATTCTTGTAATCTGATGCATTGTTGTGATATACAATGAAATGTTCTTCTATATGCGTTCTGTTGTGGTTTGTTCTCGAACTATCCGACGCTTTCCTTAACGGGGAAGTTGCGGGTCTTTACAGTTGGTATCAGAGCTTTGGTTTACAAAGCTCAGAGAACAAGGCACATTAGAACCGTATGAAAGAATTCATCAGATATTGGATTAGTAATATCCAAAGAGAATGACTCGTTAAAGATAGGATCAGTAGTATCCTAGAACGAGTGTGAAGGGTATATTTTTCAAATGAAAACAAATCTTGTTTTGAAAATTTAAATCAATTATTCGTATTTGATTATCTATTTATATTGAGTTGGACAGTCCAGTATATATAGATTTTGCGTATACGTCTGATCCGCGTATATTCAAAGTTTAAATATATTGGATAGATATAGAATCACTCTCTAGTCGCCCGGACCTGATTCTGATGATTGACGCGTCATCATTAGTAATTAGTTTCGTGTTTCGAAGGTGTGATTTTCTATATATTCCATTAGACTGGTGTGAGAACCAAAATTAGATAGGGCCTATTGTTGTGATTTGACATCAAAAACATGATTTTTGTATATGTATCAAAATTATGAATTTGAAACTCTAATTCACTAATTGATTGATGTTTGTGTTGTTTGTTTATTTGTTTGCTAATTTTTAGCCATTATGTCTAATTGAACCAAATATTAAACGATATTGAAAATTGGTTGCATTTGCTTGCATATACATATATATCATTGAACAGGTCATAGCAAGGAGGCTAGAGCCAGAGAATAAAATTTGTTTGCCCGACAAATAGGTACATGTTTACTACATAATTTCCTGTTTTGTTTGGGTGATGATGATTTTGTGAGCCTATTGGCTAGCCGCTTGGCTTTTTCTTTTTCTTTTTGAGATCTGAAGGACCGGGGAAGCTATTTGAAATTCCCCGATGCTCCCGGTGCAGGGGAGGTTATGGCGAAATTTTTCAAAAATTTAGGGTGTTAGCCAAATTTTTGAAATTTAGAAAATTCTCAGAAACTAAAGAGTTGGAGAATGGAAGCAAGATCGAGCGTATAGTTAATTAATCAAACCACTTTCGACTTTGTTCCTTTTCGGGGACGAAAAGTTTTAAGTGGGGGAGATTGTAACAACCCGCAAATTCTGGGCCAGTTTAAAATTTTTATTTTGGCAATTTTAGCGAATTTTGATTATTTAAAATGAATTATTTTAAATAATATCGACGTGAAATTTATTTTGAATATAATTCGAACGTATATATTATATACGTCGTCGTTAGAATATATAATAATTATATATAATTATAAAAGGAATTGAAAATGGCGCGGTAGTTCGAAAATTCGATTTCTAATTTCAAATGAATATACAGAATTCAATATAAGTCAGAATTGAACGAAACAAGAAATATTTGAATCTGTATAACTATATCTTTGTAACGAAGTTAACAAACTGAGATTTCATCTTAGGAATGGTAAGATATGTCCAGTTAAAAATTAGAAATAGTCGCTGTGGAATTTATATATATTTTTATATATATAAGGCCCTTAAAAATGGACATTTTGCAAATGACCTCGGATTTCGACGAAACCAGTTTTGTTGGGTCCGTGATGTTAAGTTATTGCTAGGTTTCAAATTTCATAATTTTTCGAATCAATATGTGAGCGTGGCAAAGGAAAACGCGTTTGACCAGTTTCAGTTGATTTTAATCGACTGGAAAATGGCCATTTTTCCAACGGTCTCAGAATTCGACGAAACTAGTTTTATTAGGACCGTATCGTCAATACGAAGCTAGAAAATATTTTTCTGGAATTTTTCTAGTTAGTATGTGACCCCGGTAATTTGAAATGTGCGTTTAAAATTCAATATAGTGATTTAAATGTAAATTCAAAAGGAAACTGATTGTAACGATCAAATCAGCTTGCGATACATATCCCATTGTGTTCGGAATGGGGGTAAAACGCTAGGGATGACAGTCGTTGGGCCTCGATAGGTGTTCGAATTAAAAGTCAACATTTAGGGTTTTGAAAAATAAAATAAAAAAATATATAATTAAACCTATAACTACCTTTCTCCCTCTCTCTCCTTCATTTACCAGTCAACGCCCCCTTTATAAAAAAAAAAAAAAAAAAAAAACCCTAATCTAAATCGCGCAGCCCAACCCCTCGACGGAGCGTCCTCCTCCGTTGCCACCAGGTGGCGCCGCCCACTACGAGCCCCCCCCCCCTCTGACCTGCAACCCCTCGACGAAGCCGAGCCCCCCTCTGACCTGCAATGCCTCGACGGAGCCCCCCTCCGATCTGCAGTGCCTCGACGAAGCCCCCCCCTCTTCGCATTCAGTAAGTTTTTTTTTTATTATTTTTATTTTACTTTTATTTTTATTTTAAAGTATAATACTGATTTCGTTTTTTTTTTTTTTTTAAAGTATAAAAACTGATTTCGATTTTTAAAGTAAAAACTGATTCGTTTTTTTTAAAATAAAAACTGAACTGATTTTTTTAAAAAAAAAGTAAATAGCCTAGTTTTAGAAATATATATATAATATGATTTTTGAAAATATAGGTAGAATGATTTTATTTATATATAACATACTAGAAAGGATTAGAAAGGAAAGGTTAAATTTTTAATCGCCTTAAAGTTCATATTTTTAATCGCTAGAAAGATAAGATTTTTATGTTTGAAAAGCTCGGATTTTTAATGTGAAAAGTTCAGATTTTTATATAAAGAAAGTTACGATGTTTAATTGTAAAGAAATTCGATTTTTATATATTGAACTTTGAAATGGAAATTCGATTTTTATATTTTGAACTTCGAAAAGAAATTCGATTTTTATCTATTGAACTTTGAACTAAAAATTCGATTTTTATCTATTGAACTTTGAACTAAAAATTCGATTTTTATCTATTGAAATTTGAACTAAAAATTCGATTTTTATCTATTGAACTTTGAACTAAAAATTCGATTTTTATATATTGAACTTTGAAATAAAAATTCGATTTTTAATATATGTAGTGGCTACGGGCAACAAAGATGCGATAGCGATGAAGACTTCTGCAAAAGAAGAACCGTGGAGCTAGGATAGCTATATGTGAGAATTTCTCACCTTTCAAATTTAATTTCTAGTTATATATATATACTAGGATGCAGACGGTGCTTATTAGAAGCACCCGACACCCGTCCACATACCATGGACTTGTTTGTTTGGATGTTTGGTGATTGATTGAGATTTGTGGTGTGAAAAATCGAATCGATAAATTGGTTAGGATTAGACGTGCGCCGTTATAAGGCGAAGGAGTAAGACTAGGTTAGACTCTTACTCCAAATTTTGTGGTTTGCATAACGAAAGTGATTTGATTGATGTGTGAATGGCGTGGGCCTTCACTAGACCGGGGATAAGGCTAGGCCTTGTCCCGTTTCTAGTATCGTGCCGTTATGCCGCCGAAATTTTCTAAAATATGTTAGAAAAATAAAAATATCATTTTATTGAATAAATGAACTGAATAGAAATTCATAGGTTGAAATAAAATGAATTATCGTTAAAAATATAATTTTTAACGTGAATGTGAATAAATAAATATTCATTTACAAACCAGACGGTTTGTTTATGTACACCTATTTGAATGACGTTGATTGGGTCGATAAATTTTACACATCGCCTAACTGCACAAATAAAATATGTGTTTGATTGTTTGAAACCCCACACGGGTGTTAGGATGAAATTTGAAGTTCACTCATCCTGATTGATTAAATATGTCGATCGATTGATTGACAGGCTGTTATAAGCGTTGAATATCTATATTTGATGCTTATACAGTGTAGTGCACTTTGGTTGATGGTTGATTATTTTCAATGCTATTATATACATGTGTTGTATGAAAATCCATATAATTAATTTTATATGGTAATTGATTGGGTCTCATTCCAGTTTTGAAAAAGAAATATTTGAAAAAGAAATATTTGAAAAAGAAATATTTGAAATAGAATATTTGAAAATAAAGGAATATATGAAGCCGTGTTGATTAGATTGACGCCATTTTGACGTGAACGATATTTATATCGATTTTGAAAACGATTTCGAAATGAATTGAATTGAAAACGAATTCAAAATGAATTGAAAACGATTTCGAAATGAATTGAATTGAAAACGAATTCAAAATGAATTGGGATCGATTTCGAAATAAAATGAATTGAAAACGATTTCGAAATGAATTGAATTGAAAACGAATTCAAATTGAATTGAAAGCGAATTGAAATGAATTCAATATTTAATTGAAATTTGAATTGAATAGAAATGAATTTTAAAGCGAATTTGTAAAGAAGAATTCAATTTTGATTTGAATTGAAATGGAAGTTGAAAATGTTATTGAAACGAATTCAAAACTATTTATATAATTCGTTTTAAATTGAAATCGACGAAATATATATTATATATATTATATATATAATATAATGGCCTGAATAGAACGCGCCGCGCCGCGGCAGTTCGCGAATTTCGACCATTTATTTCAAACGGACATTACGGGAGATCCGACCGTCGGATTCTCCTAAAACCGGAACCGTTGGGTTCGTATCGAAAAGAGCTTTCTAAAGAAGGTTAGAAATTTGAAATCTAACGGTTGGATTTGGAGATACGTCCAAATCAAATTCGAAAAAGGTCGCTGTAAGTGCAGTTCGATGGCCGTTGACGGAAATCGACTGTACGGGCCTTGATAAAATTATTAAAAATAGTAATAATTTATGTAAAATCATAAGAAATGATTTGTGAAGATTTGGGATGAAAAACTCCCTATTTGAAAAGATAAAAATAGATTTTTATCGAAATGAACTAGTTTTGAACTAGAATTAAAATTCTATTTATTTTTAAATAAATAAATTGAATCAGAAAAAGGGTTTTAAAAATAACCAGAATATCCAATGATTGCATTGGAGTGGATTTGAATCGAAATTGTCTTCGGAATATTTCGATGTTGGAATTCGTGATTATACAGGTGTTGTTATGGAAATTTGAAAGATATATTTGTATCGTTATTTCCAATACGACATTTGTTAATCGTAGAATTTGATATTGAATATAAGCCGGTATATTTTCTATTCGGAGCCTTGTATTGAATATCAAATGTGATTTGGGTTTGTCGTGAATGGTGTCTTCACTAACACTGTTCTTGAACCCAGTTGAGAAAAGATTAAATCTTTTTATTTAGATTTAATGAAGTGTACCAATTAAATAATATTTAGTTGGAATTGAATTGATATTGATTTTTGGGTTTATCGTGAACAGTGTTTTAAATAACACTTGTTCTTTAACCCGATAATTAGTGAATGTGATTTGGGTTTGTCGTGAATGGTGTCTTCACTAACACTGTTCTTGAACCCAGTTGAGAAAAGATTAAATCTTTTTATTTAGATTTAATGAAGTGTACCAATTAAATAATATTTAGTTGGAATTGAATTGATATTGATTTTTGGGTTTATCGTGAACAGTGTTTTAAATAACACTTGTTCTTTAACCCGATAATTAGTGAATGTGATTTGGGTTTGTCGTGAATGGTGTCTTCACTAACACTGTTCTTGAACCCAGTTGAGAAAAGATTAAATCTTTTTATTTAGATTTAATGAAGTGTACCAATTAAATGATATTTAATTGGAATCGAATTGATATTGATTTTTGGGTTTATCGTGAACAGTGTTTTAAATAACACTTGTTCTTTAACCCGATAATTAATGGGATGTGACTTTGGGTTTATCGTGAACCGTGTTTTAAATGACACTGATTCTTTAACCCAGTCACATATTAAAACTAAGTGGAGTTTTAATGAATCTTTAATTAGATTTGAACGTGAAATTTAGAAACTAACTGTCGGTTAGCTAAGTAGAATGGTTTTCTGGATATTGATCTGATGTTGGTTTCGGCCTTCGGGGTTAATATTTGGGGAATTATTCTCTTGATTAATTTACGGTTAGTGACTAATGAATTGGAATGAGGCGTATGTTGTGTTTGTGTAACACTTTTATAATATATACGCGAGTTATTCGGAAAGACCGGGTTTATCCCATTCTGAATAACTGATACGACGATAAGTCGAAGATGAAGACGATGGTCGAAGACCGGAGGTCTTCACGTCGTTTGGGTGATAACTGATGATCTTGATTGGGCTGTACACCCAAGAAGATGGAAACAGTTAGTGATCGTCCAGACGTACTTGGAGATCGATGGATATGCGGGGTACTAGGTGCCTCCGGTTTCGTTCAGACCCAGAACGGACTTGTAAATGGACTGTGTGTCTGACATCGGATTTCATTCTGTGTGACTGATATCGGTTGCATAGGATGGTTTGCCTGTGTGGCATGCTAAGATGCAAATGATCAAGGCTTCTGTTGAAAAGCAAAGTCTTGTGGTGATGATCAAAGCACGGCCTTTGTGGCGTAGCTTTGTGTAACGTTTACCTCGCGTGTTTCACACCCGGTATGAACCAAAAACGGGAGACGGACGTCAGGGAGGGCATACGTTTCTTTCTAGCTAGAAGTGGCGTCAGTGGTTTTACACGCCCTGACGAGTTTGACTTATGTGGTTGTTGCTGTTGCGAGGCGCCTCGGTTATATCGGTTTCGGCCGAATGCATTCTGGTCGGCTGACGGACCAGACTTACACCCCATAGGGTGGGGAGACGTATTGTTCAGGCATAATAATCCACATCGGTGGACCGGCCCTGACGATCCAGGGGGCAGTTGCGGCTGTTCCTGAGACATGGTAGGCTAGATTGTCTCGAATCGGTTGAGGATCTTGCCCCTTGCCTCGGTTCATAGATGGAAATCCAATTTCCAAATACGTGACTTTGCGGTTTTATTTGTAAACCTATATATGGCGACATAGTGGCATGGGACGCTCATGTCGCCTATGATTGATACTTATGATTTGAAGTTGTTTTATACACTATGCACTTATTATAGTATCAAAAGATTTGTTTTAAACGTATCAAGCATTCTTTGGCTGTTATAAGGGAAAACCCTATCCCCCGGCTTGCGTTGCATTGTGTGATAGGACCTGGGTCTTATAACAGCTTCATCTTTCTTTATTTAGCATTGCGCTGTTTGTTTTATGCACTGGTATTCTTGGGAGGAAACCCGTTCCGTGTTATACGGCGTGGTCCCTTGATTTACCTAATGATTTAAAATAAAGATTAATAACTGTTTTAGTTCTCACACCAGTCACATGACTGACCTGGAGTTTATTGTTTTAACCTAAACTCTGGGTGCCCTTATTTTGACACGGGCAGCTAGTAGTTTTGGTTTTGCAGATTTATATTCACAGGATCCTGGTTTACAGCTGGAACGATATCCGGAAAGCTTTGTATCCGTATATCTCATTCTAGTTGTGTATTGTATTATTTTCCGCTGCTATGTATTTAAATGTAATTTAAATCTCTGATATTTCTGTGTAATATTCATTTATACTCTGTATATTCTTGTAATCTGATGCATTGTTGTGATATACAATGAAATGTTCTTCTATATGCGTTCTGTTGTGGTTTGTTCTCGAACTATCCGACGCTTTCCTTAACGGGGAAGTTGCGGGTCTTTACAATAGACTGGTATATTATAGTTCAACACAAAATCTTCATATTTCCCTGTATAATCAAGAAACATTACCATAGTTCGATCGCATATCTTTAGCTGAAATGAAAAGGAATATCACAACTAAGATCTAGGTTCAGCTAAGATAAAACCTATGATTTCACCATTTGATTTTGACACTGATCCTATCTTTATCATCCGCAACTATATATATATATATATACATACATATATATATATATATATATATATATATATATATATATATGCGATCACACAATGATTTCATGAACCATACCAATGTAAGCAGTGAAAAAACCAAAAAAAGACCACATCGTAAATTAAAATAAGATCATACATAACTAATAATTTACGAAATACTTATCTGAATCTTGCGAATTCACCTTCGTCGGCCTTGTGTGCTTTTGGAAGGATTTTGTGACGGATTTGTTTGAAGCCGAAGACCTAGAGTTCGGTCTATTTGCACGAGGGAGGCCTCGGTTTGGATTTTATGAAGTCTGAAGTAGATGTGGAGGGGAAGCGCCTTTATTTCTGAGAAAAATCAAGGTGGTGCGATTGTTACTAAAGGGTGGTCGAGGAGTTCGGAGTTTGGCGGAGTGTCTAGAGATGGAAGGCGAAGAGGGGTGGCCGGAGCGTGGTTGTATAGGAGGGGTACGATGCAGCTAAGCCGATTTGGCCGAAGACAAAGAAAAAGCGGATTACAGTTTTCAGTTTTCGGATAAAAGTGGGTTGGGTTTGGGTTGGCTATTAAAGGTAAAGGCCCAATTTAGTTAATAATTTAAGTTTAAATATACATCCAGGTTTAAATACTTAAATTACTTTATAAATTCATATCGCGCGCACAAGTTATCAGATTCAAGTACGGTCAGTTTCGTTGGAACCGTAGAGATGAGAACTTCGAGATGGAGAAGGTCTAGTCCGGATCGGAAACAACTGGAAATTTTAGTTGAATTAAACGTCTGTTTAATTTGACTAAAAACGAACTATTATCGACGAATTCAAATCAAGGTGAGTTAAACCCACTCAGTTATTCCCATTTATATTTTATATAAATTGGGTTTTTATTTTGTGTGCTCTGATTGCTGATGGTTGACTGTTGCTACTTATATATTTATTTGTTGATTTAACTGATGAAATTAAACACTGTTTAATTTCAGTGAAATACCAAATTGTTATTCAACAATTTGATCCAATGGAGGTTTCTTACCCTGTTGGTCACGTTTATTTATAAACGTGTTTAATGGTTTGAATTGTTTGAACTGGCTGAATTGTTTTGTTTATTAATTTATGTTTAATGGTCGTTATTTATTATCAGTTAAATGTGATTGCATGATTTGATTTAAGCTAACCATTTTGAATACAGGGAAGAACAGGTTGGAGGGATCCAACGGGTTTCCTCAAACATATTATTTATTTTCATATTATCATAATATGAACTGTCATGATTGGGTAATTGATTTGATTTGTGATCATTGACTGCAAAGTTAACCTGTGTTTTTTTTAACCAATGGGCAATATTGGTTGAGCAATCGGCAGTAAATGGCCTATGAATAAATTGTTTTGTTTATATTGATTTACCGTCAGGTGGATTGATAGCACTGAAATTTATAAAGTTTATTTTATCATTGGAAATAGATTTTGAAATATACTATTTTGAATAAAAGTTTATAAAAAGGGAAATAAATATTTATTATTTATTTAATTAATTTATAATTAATTGAATTTATAAAGTAAATTCTGATGTCAGTCAGATTTATAAACAAGTGAAGAGAAATTAATCTAACAGTTAATTTAAATAATTGTTTTGCTAAGAAATCAATTAAAGGGAATTATTCATATTAACTAATTTAAAGTGAGAACTAATTGGAATTTGGGTAAAGAAGTGGATCATAGGATTTGATAAACAAATCCGAATTATGAAATGGAAATGTTTAAAAAGGTAAAGGTTAAAAAGTGGTGCTTTATAAGGAACTACTTAATTAGTTAATTAAGGGATAATGTTATATCCGAGAAGGAGGTTTTCAAAAAGATAAGAAGGTTGTATGAAGTTGTATTTTGAATAAAATAGTAAAATGGGAATTTGTATTAGAATGAAGTATCGGTTTTTGGATTACAATTGGTATCCATCTTAAGATATGAACATTGTTGATCAAGCTCTGAGAGGTAATTAAAATACCCCAATTTGAACGACATCAGGATAATCTGAAGGTGATATTAGTTGTAATGGTAAAAGAGGATAGTAATGATTTATTATTTCATTAGAAAAATAATAACGCAACATCTTTAATGAAGATTTAGAAACTAAACAAATATATATATATATATAACGAGTATTCCAAAGTAAAAGGAAAATAAAAGGGTTGTGCGAAAATATAACGACATTTCCGAGTTGGAAAAAAAATATAAAGTTGAGTTTTATTATATAAGAATAAGCATGGATTTTGTTTGAAGTAATGAATAAGAGGTATTTTGTAATGTTGTTTTTACGATTAAATAAGTTGAATTGATTTCCCCAATATTAGATAATAATGAGGCTAATGTTTTGAAAATGAAAATAGGAAACTGGATAGGTAAAAGTGAAGTTGTTTAAAGGAATAATTTTATGATAAATAAAGAAGCGAAAAACTATATTCATGATATCGATATATTTAAGAGTTTTAAAATTTACATTTGTTTTAATTAAAAGGCTAATTGATGCTGAATACGGAACTAGTGAACTCATTGGATGTTCATGACTGAATCATTGTTTATTTTGATAGTTAAATAACCGACTATCAAATCTGTCCAATACGATTGTTGGTGGAAAGACCGAGATTGAATTTATATTCGAAAACCATTCCGACCAACAAATAAGTGAAGATATCAGAAGATGATCGAGATGGAGCATTGAAGACTGTAGATTTTCATTAGCGGAAGAACTGCTAATAATCTTTGGTCTGCATCTAAAGATGTACTGTGGTTCTGCCATGGTTGGAATCTAAAATTGCAAGGACTTCTCGCTTCTGATCCATGGGTGATTCCTATATTGGATGCAGTAGGAGAGTACCTTTGGTTCATCCTGTTCCCGGATGACTTGTATGGACAGATGTATGACAGAGTATTTCCAAAGGAATTACGTACGTTGATTTCTTCAAACGTACTATGGTTGATGGCGTAGAAATGATTTTTCTCTTGCCAAATAACTAGAGTATTTTTGTGGACGTCAATTAGTGATATCTGGCGGATCTGACGATGTGGCATTCAAAGTGGATGGTGACTAGATGTTTCAAAAAAGGGAATTCAAACCTCAAGCCTCATCAACCGCGAAATGACAAAAATCGGGCAGGCAGCTTGGCTATGTGGGTCGCTTCCATTAGGGTGTATAATCACCTATCTAAAGAAAATCCTTTTGCTTCTTTAATCTATTTTGATGCCATCCCTTTTCGGGAAACTGTAACACCCCACCTCCGCTAGGGTCACTCACAAAGGGAATGCACTAGCTTTGGTGGAGCATTATGGGTACTGGAACAGAAATATTACAAGACAGACATATATAAAATAGCGGAAGGTAAAGTAGAAGTAACTCAAATCATTTATTAAATATAATTGTTTACAATAAAAGCCCATCAACTTCCAATACCCAATTACATAGCTAAAATATATGTCTTGCTCAAAAACAAAGAAGCATGAAAATAAATTGTAGTATTCCCCAATAAAGCAAAGCAAGCCATAGCCAAGAGCAATCCAAGCCTTCATGAAAGAGCCTTGGACCTTGGTAAGATCTGAACTAAGCTGTATTCCCACCCTGTGAACCTGGGAGGGAAACAGAAGAAAAAGGGGTGAAACAAAACGGGTCAGTCATAAAGACGGAGTAAGTCCTAATGACTTTCAGCATAAAAACAGGTAAAGATAACATGGCATGAATAAACTGAAAGTAAACATAAGCATGATGACAAGATAAGCTACAGGCACCATAACTAAGAATAACATCATAGGATTTCTGTCATGTATAACATTGCAAGATTCCCATTCAAGATGAACTAAGTATAGTTTCGCAAGATTTCTATCAAGCATCGCAAGATTTCTCTGCTTCACCATTAAAATGATATCTATTTGCTCTGCGCCACCTAACTAGTGTCCCAAATAGTAATCTATATAAAATGATAAAATCATAACGTGATCCCGATCCCCGAAATTAAGGTTGCTTTCACGTGCACATCTATTGTTTATTACCTAGATCTAATCTAGGGTTTTCTATCGAGCGCTTCCTAGATTCAACCAGGATTTATGCCACCTAGGTCCAACCTAGGGATTATGCTACCTATTGAACGCTTCTCGGATTTAGGGTTTATGCCACCTAGGTCCAACCTAGGGATTATGCTACCTATTGAACGCTTCTCGGATTTAGGGTTTATGCAACCTAGGTCCAGCCTAGGGAGTATGCTACCTATGTGTGTCATACGGCCCCCAATGATTGTAGATACCTATGCTGGTCCCACCATGGGGTGTATCAAGACCCATGGTGGCGGCCCGACGCAATTCTAGAAGGCATAGTTTATACTACTGGTGCCCCCAGTGCCCTGTTTGTCTGCTCCGAAGTGTGTGCACGTCCGCACTCCGTTAGAACCTACACTATTGCACCTACCACCATTTCTTTGACCGCTTACAATCAGCCCAGTAATCGTGCCCTACCCTGCCTAGTTTCAGGGTACCGTTGATACCTGATTTGGGTTACTGCTGAAATGAGTCCCCGTTACTAGGGTTTCCTACTGGTTAAGTGTGTGGGCCTATATATACAGATATTACCCACCTTCCCATGATGTACTTAACCCACTGATTCAAGCATGCTTATTAATGGTTAAGTTTGTAGGCCTATATTTACTAATATTACCCACCAACCCGATATGTACTTAACCCTCTCCGTCCATTATGTTAAGTTGGTTAAGTGTTTTCTCTTGTTTTACTTAACCCTACCACACATCATGTTATATTGGCTAAGTGTCATTCCTTGTGTTACTTAACCCTACCACAAGCCTTGTTATACTGGCTAAGTGTTCTCCTTTGTGTTAACTTAACCCCACCGCATGTCATGTCATATTGGTTAAGTGTACATTGACTTAGCCCACCTACTTATCATGTTGTGACGATTAAGTGTTACCCTCTGTTGTTACTTAACCTTACCACGCATCACGTTATTTTGGTTGGGTGTTATCAACCCATTCAAGTTAAACCAACCCATTTAACTTAACCCTCCCATTCGTCAGATTGCATTGGTTAAGTATTTCAAGTAATTCATGGCTTAACCCTCCCACGTATCATGCTAAGTTGGTTAAGTATTATCTATATGTTCAAGTTGACTTAACCCTGCCACGTGTCATGTATTATTGGTTAAGTGTCATTAGTCTAGTCATATTACTTAACCCACCCATTGGTCTGATTATGTTGGTTAAGCCCACATTTATAAGTTTTACATGTTCTTAACTCATACCGGTTAGGTCCACATTTACATGTCAAATTTCCATGTCATCCCACCTAACCCTCTAACCATACCCACGTCTTATTATGGTTAGTATTCCTTAATACATTCATTATGACGAACGAATCATGACCTCTCACATTAGACCGTGCACTTTGTGGTCACTGGATTTGCCGGGCGGTTCCAGGCAGCTTTACACCACAAACTGAGTCTAACCTCGTGTCATAAATCGTTACGCCTACCATTCGACCTTTGACCTCTCACATTAGACTGACATTTTGTGGCCACTGGATTTGTCGGGCGGTTCCAGGCAGATTTACACCACAAACTGAGTCTAACCTCGTGTAAAAGGTTCATTAATGGTCGTGTTCCCCCAAAACCCCAATATCAGTTCATGTGTTTAACATATAGAAATGTTCATGTTCGTGTTCAAGTCAATTATCCAATACACAGTATGTTTCAAATTCCCAACTTTACATATTAATAAACATATGCCCAAGTTCCAAAATTACATGCCAATATATATATATATATATATATATATATATATATGGATATATATACCCAATTCTAGTCAGTCTACATATGTCCAATTCTTGCCTATTTACATGTATGCCAAGTTTAAGCTATTTCACCCATATCGAGTTCTAGCCAAAATTGCATGTATCATGCCCAAATAAACCCAAATCATGTTTCATGATGTAGTTATCCCAAACTGTAATCTTTTTATTACAACACACGCCAACTACCCAAGTTCATAATACATATTTATGCCAATTATCACATTTACAATCGCTTTTATATTCAAATCCCCAATTCTACATATGCCCAATCGTAAGCCTAATCTTTTGATTTAATTTACATAGGCCTGAACTCGTGGTTTAATTTACATGTCAAATTACATACATGTTATATATACCAAATCTCATGTTACATTACATAGATCCTATTTGTGCCAAACTCCATGTATATAATATTTATGCAAATTTGTTCATAACAAGATTATACCAAAATTTACAGATCGAGCCCAAACTTGCAAATACAATGATAATATCCAATTTCATGTTGCCAATTATTACATCATATTCATATAGGCAATAATCCCATAATTCCCCCATATACATATCGTACGCAAATCGCGATTTTAGGCCAAGGTCCGAAATTGACCATGGTTCATGAAAAGAAAATAAATTGGGGGAGATAGAAATTAAATAAAAATGAGATCAGAGGAAAACATCATCATAGGCATAAATATTACAACTTGATGATAACGTTATTATGAATCAAGAAAACTGCTGAATAGATCATAAACTTGTCATGAGCATAAAGATAGATAAGTCCCCAAACAAGATTAAAGGAGCAACAGAAATAGATCTGAATCGATAAACATACTTAAATCCAATTCCACTTTATTCCATGGCCACATTATAATTAAATGTTTAAATCTAAAAACAACTAGAACTTACAGAGCATGGCTAGTGAATTAGGAACTGAATTTGTTGTAGAACGTTGTAGTAGTGCTGATTTATTGTTTGAACCATTGTTGAAGCTTTGTTCTTCGAATTGATTTGAGTTTGAATGCTTAAGCTTTAATTTGGGGGCGGCAGCCATGGTTCAAGAGGGAGTTCAGCAGCATAATAGTGTAAGAATGATTTGATATGAATTAGGTTAGGTCCAAGGGTGTTTTTATAGGTGTAGCAACTAGTTTAGGCCCTTAGATTAACCCTAGAATCAATACGGACCGTCAAAACACGTCTCAGGCTTCAAATATGAGTCCTAGGTCAAACCAGGCCGGCCAGGTCGACCTGTAAGGAGGGAGGTCGACACTATGGTCGACCTGGGGGGTAGGTCGACCCTATGGTCGACCTGGGGGGGGGGGGGTAGGTCGACCCCCTGGTCCAGTCCTGCCTGAAAACTGCTGAAACTTGTATAGACCATAACTTCTTCATCCGGACTCCGATTTTCAAAAACTCGGACTCTATTTCATGTAAAATTTCGAGACGAACGCAATGGAAGAACCCGTTTCCCCTGATTCTGATTTTAAATTTTAATTCTGCCTTGATTTCTTGTTTTAATATGTTATAAAAATACGGATTGTTACAGAAACGGTGGTTTGAGCCCAACCGTTGGTGATATACATTCAATACACTCAAGCGAAATGAGTGGTCGTTCATGTGAGGGCCGGGTTGCAAGACGTTCTTGTTGAATCTAGTGTATTCGCCTCTAAAGATACAATATCGACAGGTGGTCCAATACCCTATCATAGTTGGAATCCAATCTCCAATAAGCGCCCGCGGTTTTGATTGTATACTATATATGTGGAGCGTGAGATGCAAGCGTTCTGCTAGATTGATATTTACTTGTATTTTGACACTACTATAATATCAAAAAAGATACTGATTTCAAAAATGTTTTGGGTTATCGTAAGGTAAAAACCGTTCGTATTTATGTGTGTATTTTGTCTTACAATTATCCTTTTCTTTAAAAAAATTTTGAATATTAAAATCAAGTTAGATGATTTCCCTTAGTACTGTGCGAGTTTTTCTCACTCTGGTTCACCAGATTGAACCGGTGTTTTGTAAATGCTCGGGTTAGCCTGGGGTGTGCAGGTTCAGGTTATCGAATGCTATGAAGAGACGAGCTAGAAGAGTTCAGACACATGATATTATATAGCTACTATTCCGCTGTGTGTTGTATATGAGGACAGGTTATTATAACTGTCCAGATTTTGATGTACTCTGATATAATAAGTTTTATTCAAAGCTCTCATTAGAACTTTATTTCTGTATTATATTTTGTTCCGCTGCGATGTGAGACTCTGATTCTGTGTTGTGTAGATTATTCTTCTTCTGTTCTAATATTTCTTTCTTTCTTATCTCGCCCTCTAAATTCTTTCTAATAACGTTCCAGTGTTTCGGTGTTTGGAAGGTCGGCATGAGTTACGGTAAAGGTATTTATGTCGATTTCCGAGGCCGAAAATCATTGGGTCGTTACAGTGGTTGAAGACTGGAGATCTTCACATCGTTTGGATTATTGCTGATGTCTCGATTGGGCAGTACACCCAAGACGAGATTATAAGTAGTGGTCGTCCAGACGCACTTGGAGATCGACCAGATATGCAAGGACCTCTCTTCTTTATTGGACATATTGGATGAGGAATAAGGTGTCTTTGGTTTCGTTCAGACCCAGAACATACTTGTAAATGGATTGTGTGTTTGACATTGTATTTCATACATAAACGATTAGTTTCTATTGATGGTATATTTGTGGTTGGGGAGAATTTATTCTCTTAGCTGGACACCCTTCTTCGAGACGTATGATGTAATGGCCCACATTTCCATACTATTTAAGTTGACTAAATACATCACACATCCAATCCAAATTGCACAGAAATACAAATCATTATGGGTTAAAGAAGAAAAAGATAGAAGAACAGAAACAACACAGAATCTTACATCGCAGCGGAACAAAATATAATATATATATATATATATATATGTGTATATATATATTTATAACAGCCTTTGGAATACAAAATTTAACTAGTACAGCATTTACAACACAACGGAAATAACAATAGCTAAATATAACGCTGAAGCCTCCTGCTCCAAGCTCCACCAAGTATATGTGTAAACACCAGAACTACTTGACTGCCCATACAAATTTGGTCACCCAAGAGTTTAGGGAAAACAAAACAAAATAAACTCTGGGTCAGTCATGAGACTGGTGTGAGCAAACTCCAACCATTCGGTTTGACTTTTGAAAAAAATCCTTTCAAAAGAAAAGATAATCGTAAGACTGATCCACACATAAACACGGATGGCTTTTACCTTACGATACCCCGAAACATTCTTACTACTACTATGATATTATAATAATGTCTAAGTCAATTAAATAGCAATCTAGCAGAATGCTTGCATCTCACGCTCTACATACTTAGTATACAATCAAAACCACATGCACTTATTGGGGAATGGATTCCAACTGGCAAGGTATGGAACCACCTTCCGACACTGTGTCTCTAGAGAAAAATACACCGGGTTCTACAAGAACACCTTGCAACCCAGGCTATGCATGACTGGCCACTCACTTCGCTTGAGTGGTCCGTATGTATTATCACCAACGGTTGGGATCAACAACCGTTATCTAAAGCATACAGCAGCGATAGAATAAAAAAGCAAATGGAATTCCTCTAGATTAGATGATAATACACCCCAATTGGGTGCGACCCACTTAGCCGTGCGACCTACCCGACTTTATACCATTTTTCGGTTGTGAGGCTTGAGGTCACGCTTATCTTTTGATATGCCACATCTTCATTCACTTTGAATGCCACATTGTCAAACCCACCATAATCATTTATTGACTTCCACAAAAATATCACAGGGATAAAGCTAAGAGAAATGTAATCCTCCGCCACCAATATAATATGTTTTAAGAGATCAATACAGATGATCTGTTAGGCTTACTCTGTCAAATATTCGTCCATACAAGTTGTTCTGAGACTAGACAAACCGAAGACACTATTCCATCAACCCATCTTAGATATTTTTTTACCTAGGATTAACAGAACAACCCTTGCTTGTTACTCCGTCTTCAATTTATCTTCAACATAATCTAATTCGCAACGCATATGCCTATATGGAGTGATTTTCAGGTAATAAATCCAACCGGTCTCTCCGTATTGACAACAATGGTCAAAAACTTCGATAATCGGTTATTTAACTATAGAAGAAAAACAAACATCCATCCAAATTTACAACTGGAAATATTATTGAATAAACATCAAACAATCACTGGCCTTTTCTAATATACCATTTACTAAATCATTTCCCGAATTCTTGCCAATACCTCTACCCCAATATTTCCAAAGCGCTTTAGCCTCTTAAGATATTTGGAAAAACGTTTCATACCTCATCTTCTTTTATTTTCTGTACTTAGAAAATATCTTCGATTTATGATGGGAATTCATTTCCAGTTACTTTTCTCTTTCACGACCATTCATTTCTATACTTAGGAAATATTTATTATTATATTTCCAAAATTCCAATTACTTGGGTTAAAACGAGTGTTGTGCAAAACAACGCTATAACAACCCAAAATATTTCATTCAACTAAACCTTATTTAAACATTTGATCTTCGAGAATAAATCTTTCTATTTATTGGTTAATAATGAAACCAATCAAGTTGGGGTATACTCTCAGACCTTGACTGAAAACATCCTTAACTTCAAAACAGAAAAGACCATTTACCTCGAATAATTAACACCATAAAAACCAATTATTCATTTTTAAAATGTGTGTAGTTTCTCCTTCTATTTTTACCAGATTTAATTTATGGATTTCCTTTTTGTTTATAGTACTCTATTTTAAGTTCGTTTCTTATCGAATTCCATATATATCGATACATTGGTTTCTAACTATCAAATTTTCTTAAAAATATTCTAAATCCTTAAATTCTCGGAAAATTCGCCAGCTCTTCTTTGTACGGCTCAATGGTACAACTACAAATCGCCTTTTTAGGCCCTTTCCATTCAAAAAGAAAATCAAAATGGCAAGCGGCTTGCCCAATAGGCTCATAAAATCTTATATGGAAATTTAAACATGTACCTTTTTGTCGGAAACTCAAATTATAATCTTCATTCGGTTCATTCCATGCCTATTTAACATACATACGCCCATTCCTAATTTATTTTAATCCAATCCAATTGTTTTAACTTAATTCGCTAATTTATTCCCTAATTATCTCTTTTTCCTATTTCACTTTTTATTTGAACATAACAAGTTCAAATATAATTTTAACTTGCTTATAAACTAATTGAATTCCATTTTCAATCCAAGTTTCGTATTCGATTTCAAATATGAATTCACAAATTTAATTTACTTATCAAAAGTCAAACTCGATTAACTAATTATTCTTCTACTTAGTTAATTCTATTTAACAATTAATATCTGATTTTGTTTCGAAAATCAATTCATTTGCTTCACTTGAGTTCATATTTATTTTATAACTCAAATCTGGATTTTTCTAACGGAAATCCAATTTTTATTAACTTAAAATCCTTCAATTTTATTTATTTAATTTTTATAATTTATAAATGATTATAACATTGTTTTTATGGAAATTTGATTTTGACATAACTCAAAATTTATAAGACGAAATCCATATTTTTCTCCTCCATAAGAAAAATACTATCCAATAGACTCGGACGATTCTTGTTTCAAAGAATTCCGACTTAAACTGAGTTCTATATACTAAGTTGAAGTTTAAAACGTTTATTTATGAACTACCACGATGCGGAGAGCTCGTTTTAATTGTATTTAAATAAAAACATTTAAACTTCATTTATTATATAAATTCCATTCTCATTCCTATAAATTTTAATATAAATTAAACCAGTTTCATAAAATCTAACTTAAAATTTTTGATTATCCTAAATCGTTGATTATTTCATTACTCGGTTATAAATTTATTTACAACTCAATCTTCTCTATTAAATTCCAATTTCTTTGGGATAAATTATTTTATAAAATTCCATATAATCGAATTCTAATTATAAATCCTTTGGATATATTTTAATTCAGCTTATATTCTGAATTCCGAAATAAAATTGATCGTCGCTTTCCGAAACGATTTCCGATTCCCTTCTTAAATTCATAGTCGAATTTATAAATTCCAAATTAGGGGAATTTTACAATAATGGCTTATTTCCATCAACGGATTAATTTTAAGGACACATGTTCAGACTAATTTTTTTCTAGGACAAAATTTCCTAAATCATTATCGGCCATAAAATCAGTACTGCTACTCACATTCGAAGCTTCAAACGAAAATCAAAATTAGGTTTTGCAATGCCGATTTGTTTACGAAATCAAAATCGTGTAAAATCGTTCAACCGGCTTTGATGATTTGTTGAAGAAAGCAAATTGTCTCACCTAGAACTGAATATAGATACACTGACAATCTACGCTAACAATTTTTAATGATTTGAATCTGCTGATTGCTAAACCAGTAAGTACTTCTTTGCCTATTACGCTTTGCTTTTCATGAGTTGATTTAGTTTGCAATTTTTATTTAATGATTGCTGATTGAAGTTGTTGTTGAACTATTGTCTGTATTCACCGAGTATTGAAATTAAATAAGTAATGCCTGAACAAACTATACATTGAAGACGCAATTGATTAATCGTAAATTTCTATTCATCAATTGTTCGTGTTTTTTGTTTGCTGAATAAATGAAGAATGATAAATGTTAAACATGTTTGTTGTTATTACATGGGGTTTTTTACCCTCAAGGACAAAAAGAACAAAAAATTGATCCATAAGGACAAGGGGAAAATTTTATCCTTAAGGACAAAATTTAGTGTAAAGGTAGGAATTTAGGGGACCACTATAATTACTCCCTTTACACTAACACTTGTCCTTATGGACCAAAATTTTCCCCCTTGTCCTTATGGAACAATTTTTTGTTCATTTGGTCCTTCAGGGTATTTTCCTGTATTTTTACATATGTAAAGTTGGCTTAAATCCTTGCTATAAAATATAAAAGCATATATATTTTTATCTATAACTTCATTAATCTAGTTGCATATAGCTCTTAATCTAGTTACAAAGAAGATACAAATGTTCAATATACAGTCGTATTCATTTTAACTGTAAAATAACACTCATATAGTTCATAATGATTTCAATGTCGTATGTATATTTGATACCAAAAAAATACTATAACAAATTTAATGTCCTTTATTTTGATGTATGTTAATTAAACATACATAAGTATGTACCACCAAATGTCGCAGTATTCAAGACTTAAGAAAGATAAACGCAATTATCTTTTAAGGTAAAGAGCTCAATTACATATTAAGCCATACTTATATATATCATAGTTAACACAACGTGTTAAACATATTCATCGTTTTCCTCATGATTTGAAGTTCTTATATACAGTTATAGGACAGTTGTAGTAAATGGTTATTTTCTAAGACACAATACATGAAAATTAGTTTTTAACGCAAATGTTTATTAACAAAACATTTCCCGTTGATTTCGTCCATTTGTTGTCTTGTTTTCTACTTTCAACCTTCAAATGGAATTCAAAATTTTATGACATAAAGCTCTTTAATTCAGCATACGTAGGTATTTAGTAACAATTATTTATTAATGTTACCTTATTCAACATGTAAAAAATGATAAACACATTTATCTTAAATAGCTACTGTAAATGTCAACATATTTGTAGTGCATGTAAAGTGTTTTTTTTTCCGTTTATTTGATGATTTACCTAATATGAAACTCTATGATTAATTATACCTAGTTTGATGTTATTATATTCAACTGCTTAAGAAGAAAAGTGCATTTATCTTTGCTGTTTGTTATTCATTTAAGAAAAAAAGTGCATTTATCTTTGTTGTTTGTTACTGTTCACATTTATCTAAGTTACACTATAGCTAGAAAAGATAAAAACATATATGTTTTTATCTTTAACATCGTCAATCTATTTTCTCTTGTTGTAAAGCAGGTATGGTATGTTCATTATAAAGCCATGCTTAATCTTATTGTAACATATCAATAGATAATTGCACAATCATTTCAATGTTGTAAATATGTTTCATTCAGTATTTTAAAAAGATAAATGTATTTATCTTTCAAGGTAAATGAAGCAGCATTAACTAGTTTATTAGTTGAATACAATAACATGTTCTTTGACATATGAAGCAGCATTAACTAGTTTATATTCTGCTAGTCATCAATATAAAATTTGCCAGTCATCAGCATATTAAAATCTGCTATTGAATATAAAAGAATTTATTAGTAACATGTTCTATAAAAGAATTTTATTAAATAATATTTATATACAAGATAAACTTATTCATCTTTTTATATTCAAAATTATCATTTTTTTAAACATTTTTATCTTTTTTTATAAAATATTAAATCATCACATTTTCAATAGCAAAGGTTTTAAAAGATAATTGCATTTATCTTATCATGTAAAGATGTTGTTTTATGTTTATCACTTTGCACCTTATTGTTTGAAGAGATAGGATGTTGAGTTCGAAGGCATGGAGTATTGTTGTTAAGGTTGTGTACATATTAGTTGTTTTTTATTTGTGCATGGAGGAAGCGATCCAAGAGAAGTAAAAGCATGTCTGAAGATTTGGGCTCTGGCTATTGCTTTGGCTTCTGCATCAAGTGTTAGTAGATGATTATCGCCTTTGATACATGTATATTACTTTCACTTTTATGTTTAATTTTAAGTTCTTGAGTATTTTTATATATTTTTGTACGGATCACTGTCAACTTTTTGTTTAAGTTATCATTGCAAACTGTATCATGAGAATATGTTTTTCCTTTTGCCTTCACCTTATGTTGAGAAGTTCAAACTTTTATATAGAAATGGAAAATGCAGAAAGACGATTGCACATGGTAGTTTGTCTGTGAGCCCACTATTTTACAATTTACTGGTGTGTTGATGATTCACATATGAAAAAGAAAGGGAACATTGTTGCTGGCATTCTTTGAACGATTCATTTGGCAGTCTTCTCAAATATTTGATAAATTCATGTGCGTTTTCATTGTATATGAAAAGATAAAAGAACTTATCTTTTATACAAAATAACATTAGAGTTGTCTTCACAAATTGTATCTTTTGACTATAAGTGTAGACTCATACTAAGCTGTATATATTGGCACTTTTATAGTGTATTTTGCTGCAGTTTCATTTTTTGTATATGGGTTGATTCAAGTCCCGTAGAGGCTAAGTTGTGATGTTTTTAATAGTGTTTGTGGTGTATGAATTTGATTTTTAGATGGTAGATGATGATACTACTATTATGTGCTTACATCGATTTTCGTTTGCAGATATTTTGGGTTAATGTTAGCTGTGTGATGGTTTAAGATCAATGTTTCTACATTCATAACTTGTTTGTTTTACCTTCTTTTGTTCTTCTCTTGCTTTAGGGATTAGAACTGGAAGACGATGGTTACAAATATTAACCGAATTTACTCTTATAATTCATGCTATGTTGACCAAATTTATGGCGTCAAAACGTTTAAATGATTCTTCCAAGAATTCAATTCCCTTTCTTCAAAGAAAACTTTAAGAAAATATCAGCATATGAAGGCGCACATTAATTGAAAATATTATTTGACTGATTACTTTTTAAAACAATGTTTAAAAAAGCTAAAAGCAATTATCTTTTATTAAAATGATATGCTGATATTTATCTTTATCTAAAAAAGACAAACATATTTGTAAAATAATAGGCGATTTTCAATGCACAATGTTTATTTGTACATATACGCTAACCTTATCTTTTTTATATTCATAAATGTATATATCTTTCTTATCTTCTGAATAGTTGGCCCATCTTGTAATCTAATAAAATTGTTGGTTATATCTTCTTATATTGATTTTAAAAAGATAAGTTATATGTGAGTAATATATTACCTTTTAACGCAATGTTTAATAAAGATAATCTTTTATTAAAAAGATAATAACTATCATAATAAAATTGTTGGTTATATCTTTTTTACATTGATTTTAAAAAAGATAAGCTATATGTAAGTAATATATTACTTTTTAACGCAATGTTTAAAAAAGATTAAAGCATTTATCTTTTATTAAAGTGATTTGCTCTGTGCTCAGATTACAAGTGCATTTACTAGTCATTTTTATTGATAATCTGAATACAATGTCATCTTCATTTACAATTGTTGTAATTCTAATAAATTTTGCTAATTTTTATAATAAAAATACGTTACTTCTAAATTTTAGCATATTAAAATGTTTTTTTTAATAAAAAAGATAAAAGCATTTATCTTTTATTAAAAAGATAAGAAAGATAATAACCATCATAATAAAATTGTTGGTTATATATTTTTTATATTGATTTAAAAAAGATAAGTTATATGTAAGTAATTTATTACCTTTTAACGCAATGTTTAAAAAAGATAAAAGCATTTATCTGGAAGAGCGCCATATCTCCAAAATGCATCAACGGAGGACCTCATCATGTAACTGATGTCCCTTCTTTAGTTTAATGCGACCCCTGAAAGTCTGAAGTCAGTTTCACTACCACTTCTGCGGATACACCATCGATCTCGATACCCAGACCATACTATTAGCTTATTCCACTGAACTCAACTACATGATGATTTTCTCTGTGCTCATATTACAAGAGCATTTACTAGTCATCTTGTGTTGATAATATAAATGCAATGTCATCTTCATTTACATTTGTTGTAATTCTTATATATTTTGCTGATTTTAATAATAAAAATACATTGCTTATAATAGAAAATTTTACACTAGAAGATAAGTATATTACTTATTTTAGTAATATATTTTTCTAATTCTTATAAATTTCGCTGATTTTCAAATTATCAATTCGTTCCCATTTGTCATGCTACTTTTGATTGCTTCATACAAAGTATTGTTTTTGATTGGTTGTTTTCTGGTTTATTTAGTATATTTCAATTTTTGTGATGTGTAGAGTCATGACTATTTAGTATATTTCAATTTTGTTGTTTAAAAAGATAAATAGCTTTATACTTATTTTTTACCTTTTATTATAGTTTATTTTATTTGGCTAATTTTCCACATTTGATGGATCGTAAGTCTACATTTAGATAAATTGGTTGCGTATACTGTGAAAAATGATAAAAGATTTTAATTGTCAAGAATAATCCGAAGTTTAATGTGCCTTCCCATAATAATCTCATGTTTGGATTATTTCTGCATAATCCAAAGTTTGGAGGGATGTCTTCCCATATTAAGCTCATTTACTTGGTTCTTCCCATATTAATCCGAAGTTTGGGGGTGTCTTCCCATATTGATCCCACAATAACACGTCAAAAAGTCATCGGGATCATTATGGGAAGACACCCCCCAAACTTTGGATTATTTAGAAATAATCCAAACTTGGGATTATTATAAGAAGACACGTTAAACTTCGGATTATTCCTGACAATTAATCCTTATCTTTTTATGTTGTTTTTATTTAACTTACTAAATTTATTTTCTATAGTTTAAGTTTTTTTTTCACATATGCATACTGTATACTGTTTATCTGCTTTTTTTTAATGTTTTGTAACAACTTTTTAAAATTTTAGTTATGGTTTTATAAAATGATAATTCATTTTATCTTTTTTTTTCAATTATGCTTTGACAAGTGTGTGGCAATACACCTCCAACTGATCTTTAGTATGACTCTTTCTCCATCTGTTTTCTTTCATGTATGTTGTTATTGTACTTTATAAATACATGTTGAGACTGTAAGATAAAAATATGTAAGTATCATAAATAGTAATTGATTTTACTTAACAAGTTGTTCTTCTTTATCTGAAAAAGATAAAAGTATTTGTCTTTATCTGAATAAGATAAAAATATATACATGTTCAGCTGTTCTGGAGTCAGTCCCTCTATCCGTAAGACTTTCCCTGTTATGGCTTCTGCATTGTTCGCATATTGTAGTACACACTATACAAAAGAAGGTTCAAGTAATCAAGTGTGATTTAGATAATTATTGCAAGTTGTTCTTCCTTTTTCTAAAAATGATAAAAGTATTTATCTTTATCTGAAAAAGATAAAAATATATACATGACAGACACTTAAAGCTAGTATTCCACTGTATCAAAAATATGTACATGAGCAGGCAGTTCACAGTTAAATCACTTAAAGCAACCAATATTCCCTTCTTCCCTTGTATAATGTAATTGATAAAATCATATATGAGAAAATGATAAAAGAATTTATCATGACTGCAAGTTGTATCATTACTGCAACCAATATTCCATTGTATCATTACTGCAGGTTGTTCTTCCTTTTCTGAAAAAGATAAAAGTATCTTTATCTGAAAATATAAAACTATGTACATGAACCAACTACGTGAACATTATAACTATTAGTTACAAAATCCCAAACATGGATATGCACGTGCATCAAATCCACACAAAATTACATACACCTGCTTTCATTGGAAATGGTAAAATAACATAGATATTTGTTGTATCCTGAGTTAGATTTTGCTGATTAGATGTGCTAATTTAGAAAATACAAGTGCCAAAGATCAAAAGAATAGAAATTGAAAAAGATAACAACTATTACAAACAATTTGAAAGTACATAAATGTACAAAAACTTACACATACAAGTAAACTATAATAGTAACATTTGAATCAGATATCAACTATGATGGTAGCAATCTAAACTTATAAACAATTTCATATATCAGGCAACATATAAATCCCTTCTTCTTATAAAGTAATCTTCAGTATTTATCTTTTCAGCTCAAACACACAATTTGTTGTAGAATTGCCATGGGTAGTTTTGCCCTTCCTCAAGTTATCTGTTAGATAATCTGGAAGTGTTTAAGTGGAGGCACAAATTTTATTTGGTGTCCAACAGTAAGGTTCATCTTATAATATAACGGACACAAAATTTGCTTTTAATTGATCAAGATCTTCTTGTGACGTACTTGCAATAAGATTTCTTTCTTGTGCTATATTTCTCAAATTTATAACGGCAAAGAATACACAATCAGATTTGTTGCAAGAAGAAATCTCAAAATATTAGTAAACATAGCAAAGCAAATGCATTTTTATGGTCATCTTAATTTACATTTGTTGTTTACTTTTTTTAGCTTAAGCTCTTCTTATTCATTTACAAATGCAACACTACGTTTTCCACCAACATTTCACATGCTTCTCCGCTATGAATCCAAACTCAGCTCTACAACCTTCAACTATAACTGCGGCCACCATTGTCAGCAATCCCCAAACCCATTCACTACAAGAACATACCAATATCGTGACGGACAGTGGCGACGGCTAAAAAAGCGGCCCTCGCAAGCCGTCGCCAACCGTCGCCTAAAACAAATAAAACCGGGAGGCTACAGGAAAACAGATCATTCACGAAACCATCCCCCAATCTCCCCCAAATCAAACCCCGTTCCCCCAAACCCTACCACCCCACGCCCCTGCCGTCGCCAGCCGACACCGCCGCCGCCAGCCGACACCCTACGCCGCCGCCTAACTGATTCCTCCCCCCTCCGGCCTTCTCGAGCTCTCTCCATCACTCCAAACCAATCTCTCTCTCTAAGGTATGAATTATAACCTAATTTCATGAATTAATTATTCAATAGTGATACAAATGTATGTGTTAGTTGATTATATAATGGTTGTTGAATTAATGTAGTTGATTTAGTAATGATTGGAACCCTAGATTGTTGATTTAGTTGTTTATCGGTGTGATGTTTGATTTTGTGTTAATGTATGTGTTAACGAACCGTTATGGTGTACATGTTGTTGGATATAGCTAGTTAAAAGCGATGGTTGTGAAATTGTTGGGTTGTAGACGGGGCTTGAAAATGAATTGTATTGTGGAAATTATTGGAATGGAATGACTATGTATGGCGCAAGTAGGATTTTGGTTGATGGTCATGATAGAAATAAATTGCTTAGATAATAAAAATCACATTTTTATTATGTATGATAAAAATATTCATGTGTTTAATAAATTCTTTGAACAATGAAAATCAGTTTTTTATTATATGTATGAACCACTAAAAATGTTAATGTGTTGAATAAATTCTTTGAACAATAAAAATAATATTTTTATTGTACGTATGAACCATTAAAAATATTCGTGCGTTGAATAAATTTTTTGAACAATATATGTATGTGTTATCGAAATCACTGACATATATTTTTGAATCAGGAAAAATGTCCAATTATTACATTGACCGTAGTTGGATGTATGAAGTTAGAATTGGAATGAAAGTCTCAGTGAAAGAAGATTTCTATAATGGTGTAAATGAATTTGTAAGATTTGCAATATCTAATAATCGAAATTATGAGGAGCTTCGTTGCCCGTGTAGTAAGTGTAAACTGATGAGTTTTCATAAACCAGACATCGTTAAAGTACATTTGTACAAATCAGGTTTTGTGCCAAATTATTATTTATGGGATCGTCATGGAGAACTTGTTGCGCCTACAGTAAACCCTGTAGTGTCGGAGGTCGAATTAGTTATGACGAATCCAATAGAAGATATGGTGGAAGATGCAGCACGGTCAATGTTCCCTATCGGTCAGGTTGACGACGATGACGTCAATATAGAAGAAGAACCGAACACGGAAGCCAGAAAAATATATGATTTATTGGCTTCAGCTAAGCGGCCATTGTGGAATGGTTGTGAAAGTGGAACTGAATTATCGGTAACCGCTGAGTACATCACCATGAAATCAAAATTTAACCTTACAGAAGCTGCATTTACAGCGGTTGTACAAGCTGCGAAAAGACATATGCCACCCGATAATCTGATGTGCGATAGTCATTACAAAGTGAAAACACTAATGTCGGCTTTTGGTTTGCCGTACCAAAAAATAGATACTTGTATTAAAGGTTGCATGTTGTATTGGAAAGATGATATTAATCTTAGAAACTGTAAGAAATGCGGCGGGGAACGATATAAACCTAGAAAAAAGAAAGGTAAGGAAGTTCCGTATACAAGAATGCATTATTTACCAATCATCCCTAGACTACAACGGTTATATGCATCCTCAGTCACTGCATGTCATATGCGATGGCATAGTTTGCGAACACCTGAAGATGGAACTTTGACACATCCATCGGATGGAGAAGCATGGAAACATTTTGATAGGACGTATCCAACATTTGCCGTAGAGAGTCGTAACGTAAGACTTGGTTTATGTACAGATGGGTTTTCACCATTTTCTCAGTTTGGTAGTAAATATTCATCTTGGCCTATTATCGTTACTCCTTATAATTTACCGCCGTGGATGTGTATGAAAACTCCATATATGTTTCTCACTGTTGTCGTTCCTGGTCCTAATGATCCAAAACAAGGCATCGATGTTTATCTACAACCATTAATCGAAGAGTTAAAAAAACTATGGGATGATGGAGTTGAAACCTACGACATTTCAAGAAAAAAGAATTTTCGTATGTTCGCTTGTTTGTTATGGACGATTAGTGATTTCCCTGCATATGGGATGCTTTCAGGTTGGAGTACCGCCGGTCGTCTATCTTGTCCTTTATGCATGGAAGAATCACAAGCATTTTTCTTACGGTATAGAAGGAAGCATTCGTGGTTTGATTGTCACCGTTGTTTTTTGCATACCAATCATACTTTTAGAAGAGATAAAAAAAACTTTAAAGCTAACAGCGGAATGACTTTGCAAGCACCCAAAATTTGGACGAGTGAAGAAATATACGATATTGTAAAGGATTATCCGAAGATCCATGAGACTGGAGAGCAGACAGAAATTCCGGGTAAATCTGACATTCATAATTGGTGTAAACAAAGCATATTCTGGGAGCTACCTTATTGGAAAGATCTCAAACTTCGACATAATATCGACGTTATGCACAATGAAAAGAATGTATTTGATAACGTGTTTAATACTGTTTTGAATGTCAAAGGGAAAAAACAAAGGACGATATACATTCGAGACGTGACATAGAAGAATATTGTAAACGTCCAGAACTTCATATGAAGCCCAATGACAATAAAAAACCCAAAGCGTGCTATGAACTAGACAACAAACAAATAAAACTTGTACTGAAATGGGTTGAGGGACTGAAATGTCCGGATGGGATTTCTTCTAATCTTCGTAGATGTGTTGACTATAAAAACAATAAACTGAGTGGGATGAAAAGTCATGATTGTCATATCATGATGGAATATTTATTACCAGTGGTGTTCAAAGAATTGTTGCCTGTAAAAGTGTGGGGCGTTTTAACAGAGTTAAGCTTATTCTATAAACAGCTTTGTTCGGCAACGTTAAAAATTGATCGTCTCCGTAAACTTGAAGTAGAAATTCCGATATTGATTTGCAAATTAGAGAAAATCTTCCCTCCGGGATTTTTTAATGTAATGAAGCATTTACCTATTCATCTTCCATCCGAAGCTATTCTTCGAGGTCCAGTACAATATGGATGGATGTATCCTTTTGAAAGGTAAAATTTATGCTTACGATTCAAAGTGACATTAGTGCATATAAATTGAATTAATTTTATTTTAGGTATTTGAACCATCTGAAGAAAAAAGTACGACAAAAAGCACAAGTTGAAGGTTCGATTTGCAAATCTTATCTTGAAGAAGAAGCTTCGTTCTTTTTTTCTCATTACTTCAGTGATCATGCGAACCTATCATTTGTAAGTGGTCCTCGTAATGATGAAACCGTGGAACCCAATTTTTGTCCGACAATGTTATCAGTTTTTAGACAACATGGTCGATCATCCGGAAAATGTGTAGAAATTTGGTTAGATGATACAGATCACCACGTGGCACACACATATATTCTTCTAAATTGTGCTGAAGTTGCACCATTTGTTAGGTACTAAATTTTTAACTTTATTACAGTTATGTGTACATAAATTATTTGCTAGTAATAAAATCATTTATATTTGCAGTATTTACGAATCAGAAAATCCAAATGGCGATCTCAGTAAAGATTTTGCTAAATGGTTCTCGAAGTACGTTTTCGATCCAATAAATTGCGTCAATGACGAGGGTTTGCAACATCTTGCGCTTGGACCAAAAAGAAATGTTAAGACTTATCCAATATTCTTCGTCAATGGATTTAAATTCAACACCAAAGACCATGGTACTGACAGATTAACATATAACAGTGGTGTATTTGTCAAAGGTAGTGATGATCCCGAAGAGCATATAAAAGACTTTTATGGCGTGTTGACACAGATTTTAGAGTTGACATATTATGTACAACCCGTTGAAAAAGTTGTTATATTCAAGTGCAACTGGTTCAGCAATGTTCCTGGTACTGGAATCAACGTGCATAAAGATTACAAACTTATAGAAATAAAGCACACATCGCATTACTATAAGTATGATCATTTTGTATTGGCAAAGCAAGCATTACAAGTTTACTTTGCTCCGTATCCGTCCTTAAAAAGAGATAAAGCAGATTAGTCTGTTGTAATTAAAACAAAGGCAAGATTTACCTTTGAAGGAATTGCTATTCCAGACGAGTCAGCATATCAAACGGATGCAAATCAAAGCGACGAAATAATAATTGCTAATGATGTTAATTTAGAGTCTTTAAACGATGAATCAAATGAATTAATAGAAGCTTTTGAGAGTACAGAGGACAACGATATAGAGTATGAGACTGAGACTAAATCAGAAAATGAAGAAGAATAATGTTATTTGCATCGCTATGTTGTGAACTTATATGATGTGCTATGTTGTGAACTTATATGATGTGCTATTTTGTGAACTTATGTGATGTACTATTTTGTGAACTTATATATGATGTGCTATGGTTATTTATTATCCGGTTCTTCTTCTTTTATGTAAATGGGTCTTGTAGTTGCATTTGACAATATATGTTGTATGAGTTTATTTGGTAATGGATGTGCATAATGATGTATGAGTTATTGTGATTTTCATAATTGTTCATACTTGCTTTATGTGATGTGAATTAACTTGTTTGTGACAGATATGCCTCCTAGACGCCGACCTACCCACAGTTCAGAGGCGGGTGCGAGCGGTACAGCACCGGATACACGTCCGGTCGTAGAGGTTGTACCCAAGTCCGCAGAGTAAGTTATTGATTTCGTAAATGCTTAGTATTCCAAAGTTATTAAATGCATGCTAATATCGTACTTTCCGCAGGGGGTTTGATATTATTCCAGGAGAGGTTGTTTTACGTGTGTCTAGACAAGCATATGTCGCTAGGTGGACAGAGGCGTGGCCTCACTGGGACGATATTCCTGTGCAGATTAGGAATGCCATCCTCGCGGAGGTTCTTGTAAGTATAAATTTATTTCTCATTTGCAAAATTATATGAAATATGTAATACAATTTGTTTGGTAATTTATAGTGTGCTGTACGGGTCCGGGAAGAAGATACGGATGTTTTCCTCACCGCATGGAACCAGAAGATGAGGAAAATTTATTCAGGCAATATATACAAGGCAAAAAGAGCGACAAAGAGGCCTCAGTGGATGAGCGAGGAGGTCTACGGCGATTTCCAGAAATTGTGGGCCACGGATGCTGCGAGGGTAATTAATTAAGCTTATTTTAAAATTTTATTTTGTATGTCAATCAATTAATCATATAATTAAATATACAGGAGCTTTCAAAGCGAAACCGAGAAAATAGGCTCAAAAATCCTGCTTTGCATCGGGCTGGGTCTAAGTCGTTCTCCCAGCATCGTCGCGAATTGGTACGAACGATAAATCACATATACAAATAGTTCTAAACTTTTAAAATCGTACTGACAAATATATATTTTATCATTTCAGATGTCGACCCTCCAGCGGGAGCCTACATTTGCTGAGGTATTTACACAGACTCATGCCGTCGAGCGGACAGATGCGGAGGGTAACACCTCATATACCTGGTCGGATCCTAAGTCCTGCGAAACGATGGTTAGCATTTGTAATATTTTGTATCTCACATTGTTATTTTGAATTGAGTATTTAATGTATTCCATAATTGTCCGCTATTGCAGGACAAATACAGGGCGGCCTTAGACGCTCGAACGACGCAGTTGGGTCAAGAGCCAGACGTGGAGGAGTGCAATCGCATCTGGAACAGAATCATCGACCCGCCTACTAGGGGTAGACGCTACGGCTTCGGAAACATTGAGGTAAAGCGTTTATAGTATATAAAAAAACTTTTGACAATGGTTTCTAACGTTTTTAATATAATTACAGATAGCGGGGACTCAGGCCTCTTATACGAGGCGTCAGGATGAGGAGGAGATCCACATGCTTCGACAACAGGTTGCAGCCCTAGAAGATTTTCAGAAGAACAGGCTGGAGACCGTGTTGGATGCGCGGATTGCTGCATATCTTCAGCAGCATGGTGTGATGCCTCCGAGTCAGCCCGTGGAGGAGGACGATGGGGACGAGGAGGACGATGGGGACGAGGAGGACGGTGAGAGTGACGAGGAGTAAGTCAGTACTTGTTTTTTTTTTTGGACATGTTTTGTAAATACAACTTGTTGTTGGTGATGGACATGATTTGTTTGTGGTATTTTGTGGAGACATGGTTTGTTTGGTTGATGGTATTGTTGACATGGTTTGTTGTATTGATGGTTTTTTGCTAGTTTATCGTTTATATGTTTGTTTTTTGGGCGTTTTGATGGTATGAGGTGATTTATAGTGTTGATGAGGTGATTGAATGTGAATGTGAGTTGATGGAATGTCAAATTGAGTGTATATGAGTTGCATTTGAACTCCGTTTTGAGTTTGTGTGGTTTGTTGGCTTGTTAGCTGCTGAAATACAAAAAAAAGTTACAGTTCGGCGATGGCTAGCGACGGCTAGTGAGGGTTTCCTGGTCACGTTGAGTGACGACTGACGACGGCTAGTGAGGGTTTTTCACCCAGATTTGTCACGAATAGCGACGGCTTGCGACAATATATTTGCTGGGCATAGTGACGGCTAGCGACGGCTTGTTAGGGTTAAATGGTGACGGTTTTTGACGGCTTGTAGCAGTTTGTTTGAATTAAAACCGTTTGTCCACGTGGCAAATTTACCGTGGCTAGCCGTCGCAAATTTGGTGTCCACAGCCGTCACCATGGCCGACGCTATATACTTGGCGTCCACATTATTTGTGACGGCTTATAGTGACGGTTGGCGACGGCTAGCGACGGCCGTCGACGGTTTTTTGCCGTCGTTATTTGAGCCGTTTCTTGTAGTGATTCAACCTCACAGCATCATTAAGTCCACACTTCCACTGCCTCTTCCCAACCACCAAAAGTAAGCACAAATCATCACATCATTAAAAAACTGCCACCGTTTTTATCCTATTTCCAATTTTTTCCCCGCTTTATTTTGCGCTTTCGCGCCAAGAAAAAGAAAAAAGCCCCAATTTTAGATTCGCCAATTAAAAATTTTGAAAAGAAAAAAAACCTCAATTCTCAACTGCGCTTCACCTATCGCGTCCTTACCTCAGGTTATTCTTCCTGTGATTTTTTTTTTTTAATTTGTTCAGGAGGGAAACAGACCGAAGTTGTAAAACTCTCCCTGGTGCATCTAGTCTGGTCCGCGAGCACCACATAAGTGGCTGATCTTAGCGTATGCACATGATAAGCTCTTAGCATGCCGTTCCAGGTTTCGAAACCACGCCACTGTTACCATGGCGCAAAGTCCTAACTCGCTGGGCTTATTTTCTTTCTCTACCATAGGTATTTACCTTCCCTAATGATGCCGATGATTTATAGGTATTCGCTGTGGTGCTCGATTTAGGTTTTGATTTTTTTAATTAGGGTTTTATATACGAAAGATTTAAACATCGGACATCTGAACTTATGGACCCAGGGAGTGTTGGCTGATATGAAATGATTGGCCGCTCGTTGATGGAATATTGAAAGTAGGCAAATTCTATTTAAACTCATAAATGCGCTGAGTACACCCATGAAATTCTAAAAAGATGGTTAAACCCAGCGTTTTGCTGAGTTTACCCATACACAACTAAAAAAAAGACAATTTTGCCCTCCCACGTAAGAACCCTACGTGGTGCCATAAAGGCACCACGTAAAGCAACTATGTGGTGCCTTTAGGACACCTCGTTGAGCCCCTATGTGGTGCCTTTATGGTATCACGTAATGGTCCTACGTGGTGTTCTAAAGGCACCACGTACCTTTTCTACGAGGTGTGCTGAGAAACTTAAAAAAAAATATTGTCGAACAGGGTTAGTTTTGTCCTAAATTTTTTTATTAAAAAAAGGGTATACTCAGCAAATTTCTAAGTTTAAACAGAATTTGCCTTGAAAGTACTGCAGTGAAAGTAGTTTGAATGTTGCCAAAGTTCTTCAATTTTTGGTGAAAAATGGAAGGACAAGAGTAGCTGAAGAGAATAAGATTATGTGAACGTAAAAGAAGGCACTATGAGATCATGGAGAAAATGATGGGTGTGCTGCAAATTTGGTATTCTATTACTCTGTTTTGACTTAGGTGAATTTAATTACAACTCTGGTTTTTGTTGATTATTATTAGCTTCATATTCCTATTATACTTACGGAAGTTAATCATGATACTATTACACGTGTGATCATGGTTTCATCATTTCACTATTCCAACTATGTTATCTGTGTCAGAATACGTATGTGAGCCACTTCCAAATTAAGCATTTGTAAACTTGCTGAATTTATGGGAGTTCGGAAGTTCTATTTGATCGACATGTTGCAAAGAATGCATGTATAAATAAACTCACGGTACTAGCTAGGATCTCTACCGTATTCATAAAATGTTCCAAAAGTGCTACAATTATCCACATGTTGTGAAACAAGGATCCTTGATCAGGATGAGTATATTAGCAACGTTAATATTACCTGAATTTTGATGCAAATGTATTTTATAATACAATGTGAACTAGATTAAACGGCTTGAATCGTGAAAATTAGTATCTCTGTGGACGGTGATCTCACAATCTCATTTTGAATGATTCATTCTCCTCCTAAGCCGATAAAACAATCACTACATTGTCTGTGTTATTTTTCTCGGCCTACTCCTTTGTTTTTATCATGGAAATGGGGGATGTTCTTCAACTCCTGAATGCTTTATCTGCTACTTAATTTACATGTGTCTAGTGTCAATTAAGTAGACGCTTCCTGTCAAATTCTACTGATTGCTCAAAGGTTAACTTAGTGGACTGGTGTTTTCATTGTGTATTTCTATCTAGTGCAAATAATATTATAGATTAATATTGTCTTTAGGAAAATTTCAAAGCCATGTACCACTGGGAAGATTATCTTCAAGTATACATCATACATGTGGATAATGAATGCTTAGTTTGATGTATGGAAATTGTTTTCATGAGGTATATTCAGAATATTAATAATTTTCTCAATCATAGAATATTACATGTGGAAAGAAACCATATTCAGCAAATGTGTGGATGAGCTCATTGGAAAATCATTACTGATGTTTTTCCAATCATACGTTTGTAGTGGGTTATTGGCTTATTGCACATGCATTTCTTAAAAGAAAGGAAAATTGATAATAACACCTTTATTTGCTATTTCTAAGGCAAAAAAGATGAGTTCAAGAGGAGCCAACATGTTGCTATCATGAGATAATAAAATGAGGCAAAAGCTGCAACCTGCATTGTAAGCCAGCATTCTTGAAATTGAAGCTGTATCTTATCAACATGTTGGTCATGCTGCCATGAAAGAAGAAGAGCCAAATGAAACACATTTCAACCTCAAAATTATTTCACCAAAATTTGAAGGTCAGAGCCTTACAAAACGGCATAGAGTGGTATATGAGCTTCTAGATGATGAACTCAAATCTTGGCTTCATGCTGTTTCAAATTCAATCGTTGCAAAAACTCCTAAAGAATCTGATTTAGCTAGTGCATAACTATAATTCCAGAAGTATAATGTAAGTGTACATGTTTTAAAAAAAATTCTTGTCATGCATACCATTTTTTGATTCATTTTAAACCCAAGAGGTAGACCAATATGAAAACAAAAAGCGCGCAATTCTTGCGTCTTCTTCACAGAGACTGGAAATTCTCTTGCTAATTAGTCCTAAACCTTCGAGGGCACAAGAGAACTTATTACTACCAGGTGCCTGCTAAGTTTATTTTGGTTTAAAAATGTGTAAACTAAATAAATGCTAGGTTCATAAAACCTACTGAAGGTTTTCTATGCTCCTTTTTGATTTGAAGATTATATGCAGATGGATCATTGTGAAGTGTGGGTTTTTGCTATTACAGTAATGTGTAGTTAAGTAATATAAGTTCTATTATTTCGTCAGTTTAACTGTCTGTGCCAAAATAATTCCTATCCCATGAGAGCAACCCAACGCGGGGTCGGTTGAAAAACAACCGACCCCAACGCAGGGATCAAAGGGAGGGAGGGGGAGGGGGGGCAGGGTTGCTTTGGCAACCCTGGAGGTTGCTGGAGCAACCAAATGGTTGCTCCAGCAACCGGCCATAGCCGGTCGGGAGGGGGGGGAGTTAATTTATCTCCCCCTCATAGCCGGCTTCATAGAAGCCGGGGTTTTTTTTTTTTTGACCGTTGTTTTATGTTACCGTTTGATTTTAATCTATATATACAGCATTTCTTTGTACATTATAATACACAACAATTCTACATCAAACCACACCTCTATTCTTTATTCATTTTCTGTTCAACTTATTTGCAATGTCAAACAATGGTAAAGGAAATAAGGGTGTCTCCAATTCTGCACAGAAGCAACACCCTAATCAATCCAACAACAACAGTTTCCTATCCATCCGTCGTTCCAGTAGAATCAACACTCCAGTTATGGTAACTTCCCGAATATTCCGAACTCTAATTATCCTCAACAGAGCCCAAATTTCTATCAATCCCAGCAAAACTCCAATCATTATCATAGTACTCAAAATTCTGGATCCGGTCAAAACGCGTATTTTCAGCAAAACTGTAGTGAGCATCACTACGCTTCTCCAAGCAGCCAACAACGGTTAGTCCCGCTTGGAACTTCTCCAAATCTGTCAAGAAATTTGAATTATATATTTGGAGATAACAGTGGCTTGAATGAAGAAACAGAAGTCGATGATACTGAAAATCCAGATGTTTTTCCCAACAAACCAATGAGAAGATCAAACAAAATAGTGAAATGGTCTCCAGAAGAACAAGCAGAACTTGCGTTTTGTTGGGTGGAGTGCTCCAAAGACAATCTTAAAGGGACTAGTCAGTCCGATAATTCATTTTGGAGTTCTGTTTCAAGACTGTTTAACAGCCGTAGTCCCGAAAATCCATCGAGAACAGTCGACTCTTTTAAACAGTCGTGGAAGAGAATCAACGCTAACTGTCAAAGTTGGAATCAAATTATGGCTGGACTACTAAGTAGACAGCAAAGCGGTGCCAACGAGACGGACTTGGTAATTTTTGATTACTTAAATAATGGTTAATATGGTTTACTGTATAATATTACCACCTTACGTTTCGTCAACACATACAGCTAAAGAGTGCGAATGAAGTTTATATGGCAGAGCACAAAAATCAACCATTCAATTTGCATAATTGCTACGCCATCTTATCTAGAGAGGAAAAATGGAGCACTATACGCCAAGAACATTCTGCAGCGCGATTTATGCCAAGAAGGCCAAAGGCGGAATCAAGCCCGGGAAGTCCAGATCCTCGAGAAAACAACCCTTTTTCTACAAGTTCTGGTGGTACGCCTCCTGGTAAATACAAAGGTAAGAAAAAAACAGTTGCAGATTACAATTCGTACTACGAACAAATACACAGTCAAATGGTAGCTTCAGAAGAATCAAACCGACTTTTGGCGGAAGCAAGGGAAGCTAAGAGAGATGAGAGATCCAAGGAGAAGCAGCGTAGACACGAAGAACTTCAAATATCAAGAGAGCGTGACATGGATGTTAGGGAGCGTGAATTAGCTCGCCTAGAACGAATTGATGACAGGGCACTAATGACTGTCAATATGGATACATTAAATCCGATGCAACGATTGTTACTGGAGCAAGAACTAGAAGCGTGCCGCAGAAGACGCATGGGATAGGACGTATTTATGTTTTGATCGTTTCCTTGTAGTTGTTTGTTGCTTTGTCGTTATGTAGTTTTTAATTACTAAGTACCAATGTTGTAGGAGTAAAAGATTATTAAATGTGTGTGAAATTCCTTTTTAGATTGTCACTAGCAATCTTGCAAGCATGAACTTGTAATACTAGAACATTAACGTAATATTTCATCACTGTAGCAAGCAAAGGTACATTAAAGCATTAAGGAAAACATATAACTAAACAATGAACGTAATTTAACTTAAACATCCAGATAGAGTTCACCACTTCCTAATGATTGCCGGCATGCTCCCAATAGTGTTCGACTAATTCGTCCCTTAATTGTAGATGTGCTTGGGGATCTCTAACGTCCTGGATACGCTGCAAGTACTCGGCAAAAGTATTCGGGTCCTTGTACGGCTTACTTCTAAACGCCACTGCTATATCCGGGTAGTTTTTAAGTTGTAGTTCGAATCCCCCTTTCTTCTTCAACTATCATATTATGTAGTATAATACAACAGTACATGATATCTGATATAACTGCTTGTTCGTGATAGTGCACCTCATTTCTTAAAATATGAAACCGTCCCTGTAGAACTCCAAATGCTCGTTCTACGTCCTTTCTTAGACTCTCTTGTTGTTGCGTAAATTTCGCCTCTTTGGCATTGTTCGGCTTTTTAAATGCCTGCACCAGTGTTTTCCATTTCGGGTAAATACCATCAACCAAATAATAACCCACTGAATGGTCTGTATCACCAATTTTATAGTTGCACGGCGGTGACAGATCGTTGTACAAATCATTAAACAAGTATGATTGACGAAGAACATTAATATCGTTTAATGATCCAGGAACACCAAAAAATGCGTGCCATATGTACAAATCGAAAGAAGCGACCGCTTCTAACACCAACGTTGCCTTTTTTGTGTGGCCTCTGTATTGGTCTTGTAGTGCAACTGGACAGTTTTTCCACGTCCAATGCATACAATCTAAGCTGCCCAGCATACCCGGGAAACCACGTTGATCTCCCATTTTTAACATTCGTTCGACGTCGCGTGCAGTGGGGGATCGTAGATACTCTTCACCGAATACACGAACAACTGTTTTGCAGAACTCTTTCAAGCATAGAATTGTCGTTGATTCACCAATTCGTAACTTATCATCTAACGAATCAGCTGAACTTCCGTATGAAATCATACGCAGTGCCGCTGTTACTTTTTGTAGAGGGGAAATTCCTAGTTCTTTGATAGCATTTCTTCGGTGAGTAAAAAACACATTGGACTCAGAAACCTTGTTGAGGACTCTATCAAACACTATCCGCGACATACGGAATCTACGACGAAAGTAAACGTCGCCATATACTGGATTTGGCACAAAGTAGTCCTTCATCAACTGATTGTGCCCCCCTGGATAGTCACGTCCATAGCGTATATCTCTTCTACCCACTTGGCTGCCTCCTTGGGTTGATTTGGAGCTCTCTGCTATATCACGTTGCATCGCGTTTAAAGTTTTTCGTTGGTATGTTAGCCGTTGTTTGTTGTACTGTTCTTCGACTTCATCTAAACCAGAAGACGAAGATGATGAGGAATTTGTGAAGCACCATAATCGCTTTAAACCATTCATGGTGTGAACGATGCTTTCTAAGCAATGATAATTGGATGAGTTGGAAGAACAGCACTACGGTTATTATAAAGCAAACCCAGGGTCCCAGCACATGACATAATTAAGTTGTTAAAAGTGTAGGAATTTTGGCTAATATGTTTATGTTTGAACAAGTCACGGGTGAAGAAGAAGTGTTGAATGAAGGGGGGCCTACGAAGGATGGTGGATAAAGTAAAAATGTTAACTAGGAGACGAAACATTGATTTGTTTTATATGCCAGTGTATAGTGTATGGTGTGGATTCCTATAGCATAAATGATGGCGTTACTTTATCTTTTAGTCACTGTACTGCAAAGTTATGTTGTTTCACTGTCATAGTGGGTGTATAGTGTATAGTGTATAGTGTGGATTCACATCTCCTTTATGTCACTTTATCACGTTTCTCCACAGCTTAGACCAGTCTTTATTGGAATTTGACATAACAAGGATTACATATAAATAGAAATGGAAATTAGTTAAATAGAAATGCAAAATAGTTAAATATCATGTTGACATAACAAGGATTACATATAACTCCAGATTCTACGTACACACATCAAATTAAACATACATTCAAACATCATTAAAATCATATAAACATCAATTAAACAACATTACATATAACTCCAGATTCTACTTGGAATTTGGCGTTACTTTATCTTTATGTCACTTTATTACAAAGTTTGTTTCAATCACTTTCACCTTTCTGTCACTTTATCACGTTTGTCCAGCGAATGGACTAGTCAGTATTGGAATTTTAAACGATAAAGTTTACAAATTTAACACTACAACGTTGAATGGTAAATGGATTCCCATAGTAGACAAGTCCGTATTAGGAATTGCAACATTTCATATTTACTCCCCATGTTGGCCCTATAAATATATACGGTTACTACGTTGTTGTTAGCTGGAACCAAACTTTTCATCAAAATAAAAAAATGTCTTCATGGTCATGGCCATCGTCAATCGATTCGAACTATGATCAAAACTTTCCAGAGCGTCCTCCTTCAAGTCCAAGAACAGATATTGATTGGAATATCGAGTACCAAGAGCGGCACTATGAGGAATTGCGTCAAGTCTACCCGGAGTTCACCCGCATGACGATTCGTCCACCAGTTGCACCTGTTCCAGAGGTAGGTCATCAAGTAGTCCAAACTGTAACTGAAGAACGCTTACAAGCGTCTACATTCCCTCGTACTACGACTGCACCAGATGTAGGTCATCAAGAGGTAAGACGAGTTTCAGTTAACCAGGCTCCTAACGAGCATGAAGTTAACTCCTATCCCGTTTGTTGCCACTGTGGTTACGCGGTAGAGGTGGTAGTCCGAGCGGATGGAGAGAATATAGGTCGCAGGATCCATTTATGCTCGCTATGGCCTAACGGATGCAATTATTTTGAGTGGATAGACGAGCGTTTCCCTCAAAGGGCAATTTCTTACGCCAACGAGTTAGAGCATGAGAATAGGCGACTTCAAACCGCTTTGAATGAGCGTAACAATTAATGTGTTTGCGTATTGAATCTACTACCGTTACCTGTTGTGTCTTTACAAGCTTTTGTATCTTTACGCTTATTGTTGAATGTATCGGTGTTCTATCCTTAAGTTTATTGTTTGATCTATTTGTGTTATTATTAAAAATAAACAATACGAGTAATCTTAATAACAGGATACGTTACCAAGTACAACAGAAAGAGACATGAAGATAACGATACCATACAACCACTAAACCCAAACTAGATGCTTTTTACACACATACAACTACAATACAACCATCACAGTCTACCAAATAAGATAACAACCAGATCGCACATACTACATAAAATTACAACTACAACACACTAAAGGATAACGTACGAGTACATATAGCAATACTAACATATCACGTAAACTGAATCTAAGGTATATCACCAAATATCCACGAATCATCCGCAAGAGGTGCTGCTTCTCCACTATAGCCATGGTCATCGTCATCATCATCATCGTCATTTACTCGTCGTACAGGATGATATCGCTCGTCATCCGCAGCAGTTAGCTCAGTAATGCGAGCCGTCAACTCATCAACTGCGCGCTTATGCTCTCTATACATCGTATCTCGAAGACCAACATGCATACGATATAGTTCCTCGTAGGGAAGAACAGCGGGATCTGGAAACTGTGTGACAGTAGGCCGTGAACTCGTCGGCCCACGGTCCAACCATAACTCGTCGACGTAGTCGAGTAAGGTGGCTGAGGAGGGTGTTGACGAGGAGGATGAGGGGACTGAGGATGCTGATGACGAGGAGCCTGAGGGGGCTGAGGAGGACTATACATAGTAAGGGTACTCTGAGACATGTCGCGTAAAACACCTGGATCACCAAAAGGAGTGTACGCGGAAGGACAAACAAAATCAACTCCGGCGGCATGTACAAACGTTGCCATATTAGTAGGCTCATAAACAGATCCCCAAAAAGTAATGTAATCTCTACCGGTAATGATAAATCTATCAGCTGGCCACCAGTCACCGGCATACTACTGTAAATCAGCACTGGAATAAACCCGTAAATGACCTGTATTAGGGTGGGGATCATCGGGAACAACGTCGACATCGTGTAACTGTCGCCAACAGCGCTCACCCAAGTACCAGTAACATCCTAAATCAGGTGGGGCCGATACCAGAGGAAATCGTCTACCAGACAGAAATAGAGCGTGCTGCTGCACTGGGCCCAGCAAGAACGGGGAATCGACAAAAGGACGCCACATAACTAACTCTCGTGTGGTCCTCATCTCTATCTGTGTACGAGCCACTGCAAATACATGATGGCAATCACCTCCTGGTACAACCCGCCGGTTATCGGGCGACCAAGCTTTCACACGAGGGTAGAAAAGTGATAGTGTAGGATCCAATATCGGAAATGTCATGTTATGAAAGTACTCAAAATACCAATACTGCAGAACCTCCCAAAAACCTGTAATCGACGACCCACGAGTCCTAATAGTGCACTGCTGGTCCAAACCCCTATACAAATGAGCTAAAATCGGCGTACCCCAGTCATATGAAATAGGAGTACTGTCGAACGACATGCCGGCAACAACAGCTACATATCCACATGGCAATGTGTTTGATGAATTCGTGAAGAATAAATTACCCATTATATATAATACAAACAATCTAAGAATCTCTAAGTGGTGATCTGCAAGCTGACGTTCCACTAAGTCCATTACGGCTTGCTTCATGAAAGAGGTTCTGATATGATGATTGTTTGTTAAGCCTCCCCCTCGTAAGTTCAAATGTGGAAATATACTAGCCAATAAATCATACTGTTGATATAGCTCATCATATGGTAAAGTGGCACCCTGACCAATTGGTATGCCAGTAAGCATGGTAAAATCCAGTGGCGTAATACCCATCTCTCCAAAACTAAAGTGAAATGTATGTGTCGTTTTCCACCAACATATGGATAAAGCACCACATAATTGAACATCATTATTGTACAGGTTTTCAATACCTAAGGATGCAAATTAAAAATATTAAAATCAAGAAAATATATTTCATTTTCTAACATACGTAATATGTAAGTGGGTTCATCAAAAATACGTACTCAAGAAATCTCCAAAACCAATACTTCTAAGATATCCGGCAATAATTCTGTCTGTGTCGTACGCACGAATCGTCTTATACAAACGGACGATACTAACCCACGATCCTCATGTACGATCATTACGAGCCTAAAACATACAAAAAAATAACTAATGCTTGTACGACACACTTCTTGATCAAATACCGACTAATACACTAACCAGTTTAAGAAGTTATACCCCAAAATACGACTTCAAGTTATCGGTAAGGTGTCTTTCCCCTTCAGGCAGTTCGCGAAAATCAGCCAACATTTTCTCTGCAGACAAATTAACATCGATGTGTGGATCCAATGCAGCATAAACACTGGCTTTAGCAACCCGTCTTCTCCGAACAGGTTTTGAACGACGAGTGTCGGCTGGACTAGAGTCTTCAACCGGTTCATTCTCCCCTTGTGCATTGTTGTTGGAGGCATTACGACTTCCAGAACCAAATATAGCTTTACCCAATCTTCTCATTTTTTTTAGATGATTGGAGCTTTCGGCGGAGGAAGAAGGAAGAAGGGAGTGGCGGCTGCGAAGGTTTTTTTGAAGGCAATTGAATACGGGTGCGGAATAGGGGAGAGGGGACCCGACACGTGGTTAAGGGGTAAAACCCTTAACCGGTGTTGAGAAAGCCGGTTAACATTAACCGGCTTTCTCAACGCTGGCCAAGGGTTTTACCCCTTGGCCGCGTTTGGGGGGGGGGGGGGTTGCTCGTGTCAACCCCCTCGAATGACCACGAGCAACCCCCCATGTTGGGGATGCTCTGAGGCAGCTTACTAGATTGTTTTCTCAAATAGGGCGAGGCCACTAAAATTTATTGCCATTTCGTACTACTGTACAACCACATTCAAATTCATTATATATACATATATATGTATATATACATATATATATGCCAAAATTATAGTATTAGATACGATAAATGTAGTCAATAGTATTTTTTGGACAGTACAAAGATAATGGTAGTGCCATGTCATACTGTTTCGGTTGGCATATCTTTTATTTGGAGGAAAAAAAAGCTATTAAGTCCATGTTTGTCAGTGAAACAATTAGTGGTGTTAGGAGATTGATTAATAGTTGACAGATAACATGGTTGGAATAGGTGAAATGGTACGCTCTCTTTCCTTTTATATGAGGTTAGGTTCTAGATTCTACGTAGAATCAAATAAGAAGAGGAATTATTACGGAGACATAGATTAAACACTTGTTTCGCAATAGTATCTTCTGAATTTCCTTCATAGACCTTGCTAGATAACTTTCCAGAAGAAGTGTTTGCTACCGTCAATTCAGTGTGTTTGCCAGCAGAGAATTTAGAGATGAAAAAAAAAGAGCAAAAAAATCAGAAATAAAAAAATTGCTCTGTTCCTTGTTCTGCCAGTATTCTATATATACTGAAATCTTTATACAAAAACACACACCCCAACATTCTATTCTCCAGGTAAGGTTGTAATTTATGAAGGTGCAAATCAGGTTGTTGCAGATAAGTAAAAGAACAGTGTTAGTTTTCATATTTACTATCAATGTTGTTTACTGTTTTGATGAGTTTTTTTTCCAGGCAGGTAGTATTTCTAGAGTTTTTTTTTAAAGCTATTTATTGTCAATGCTTTGTAACCCTACCTTAGACCATTTGGTGCACATGTTTTAGGATACATAACATTATTTGAAGGTTGTTGCCAATAACACAGATTTTATTTTGGATTAGTTAGCTTTACCTCATTTTATATATGATTTCACATTTTCTTCCACTATAATTTTTTTGGGCTTAAACTTGGAATGTTATGACGGTTAATTTGATGTTCATCTGCAATATGCATTATATGCTTTGGGGGTACGATTGGAAACATCGTTTCTTTGGGTCTTTATATTTTTTTAACAAGCATTTGGTTGTCTCGATCTACAAATATTCAGAATGATTTGTTTAAGCAATCTGTCGATGGATCAGAGTTTCTTGATGTGTAGCTAAAACTTTAAGATAAAGTAATAAAATAACGTAATTCAAATGTTAGAGAACATAAGTGAAAATCTAATACACACCGTACACTACTTTTAACATAATATAGAAGGATTTTGATAAACAAGATGTAATAAAATGAACGATACTAATACAAAGGATACTTATTTTCTCTCGTCATCCAAAGGCCCAATAGGATAAAGCCCACTACTCAGCTGAAGACTGGACCGAACTGTATTTACTTAGCTATCAAATAATGTAACACCCCACCTCCACTAGGATCACTCCTTAGAATGTACTAGCTTTAGAGGGGCGTTATTGTGAAGGTAAACATGCACAGAGATATCGCAAGACAGAATATATGAAAATAAATATAAGTAAAGCAGCGGTAGCAGATAAAACCCATCATCATCATATCAGAAAACCAACATAGTCAAGTACATAATATCCAAATGTCATGATCCAAAATACAACATAAGTCTAGATACGTAGAAAAAAAATACATGGTAAAACATCAGTACTAATCCCCAGAAATAAAAGATAAGCCGCAGCTAGCTCAGATCCATACATGAGCTATCCAACAAGCAAGCCAAAGATCCACTAAGCAGATGTAGCCCCTCCCTGAGGACCTGTGGGGGGGGGGGGGAAACGGAAGAAAAGAAGCGAAAGAAAACAGGTCAGTCAAAAAGACTGGTAAGCCCTACTACGATCAATCTATAAACTAATAAAGTTAACAGCATGATGGAAACTGAGATGAACATACTGGCAATAGATAAAGGTGACATCACATAGATGAGATTAAACTTTGCACCGCAGTGTACTAGCAAACCCACGAAACAGATCTTGATCCCTTAGCCCAAACTTTGGCCCAATAACATGAAGTGACCTTAGTATAAGGTCCAGCCCAACGGTCTAGTCGATCGGCTCCCTATAAACCTAACACGTCCAGTGTTGGTGTCCATACGGCCCACATGGATGTAGTCAGACTGCGCTGGGTCCACCTTTGGGTGTATCAAGCCCTCGGGTGTCAACCCCAGACACCTAAGCAATAATGCACAGTCTAAATCTACTGGTACCCGTGCCTCGAGTTTGTCCAACATCAGACTACGTGCACGTCCGTAGCCCGCCGGACCCGCACCGCTGTACCACTCAGCCGTCGCTTTGGTCGCTTACATCCGTCCAGTAATCGTGCCCCGCCCTAGCCTAGCCTCTAGGGTTGTGAATGATACCAAACTGGGATTACTGCTGGAACAGACCACGTTGCTAGGGTTTCTAAGAGGGTTAAGTGTGGTTTTAACCCCTCACTAATCCTGGATTAAATTAGTTAAGTGTAACCACTTAACCCCATCTAATCCTCGCATCCCCATTATTGGTTAAGTATTAGTGGGCCATGACTTAACCCTAATCATGAGGCATTAATTTATTAATGCACCCAACCTCTCACATTAGTCATCCGTGGTTACCTGGGAAGATTTACACCACGTCTAGGTCTAACCTCGGGTCTTACGGTGCAACATGACCAACTACCCACATTAGACCCCACGTTGTGGTTACCTAGGAAGATTTACACCACAACTAGGTCTAACCTCGAGTTGGCCATATCATGTTTTCTAACGTCATGTCCACTTTAAAACATATTTACAAGTTAACATATACTTGGGTAGACCTAACTTAATAGGTAAATTCCCAAGGGGTAGACCTAACTTAATAGGTAAATTCCCAATCTTTTAGTTTCATGTATTTTTAAGTTTACCCAAACCCTCCCAACGTCATTATCTCGCTTACATATTCGTCATAACGCATAAGGGTATAAAAGGTAACTTGACCTAACATACATGATGAACTTTACATATCATAATAAACATGCACACATGTTAAACTTGCAAATCATGTCATAGTGAACTCGCATAAACATGCATAGCTTATTAAATATGCATAACATGGTAAGGTGAACTTGCATAAGCATGCATAATCCATTAAACTTGCATAACATGGTAAGGTGAACTTGCATAAACATGCATAACCCATAAAACATGTATAACATGGTAAGGTGAACTTGCATAAACATGCATAATCCATTAAACTTGCATAACATGGTAAGGTGAACTTGCATAAACATGCATAACCCATAAAACATGTAGAGCATGGCATAGTAAATTCGCATAAGCATGCATAACTTATGAAACATGTAAAACATGGCATAGTGAGTTCGCATAAGCATGCATAATCAAATAAACTCACATAAATCTCAACTTTCACCACATATTAACTTTAGAGTTTGTAAAGTGAAGGTAAGAGGGCTTACAAATATAATCAAGTCACAAATCCACCAAATAAGATGAAGAAGCCCTTTTTAAAACCCAAAACAAAGCTTCAAATAAGAAAACCCTTTTGCAAAAATCCCAAAAACACAAACTTATCAAATCAAACTTGCAACTTAATGAAGTATGCAAGTTATTAAGCATTCATACAACATAGAAAAGGTTGTATGATCATCATATCTTCATAGGATTAAACTTTGAGGAAGGTGGAGGCTAGGGTTTTTAGGTGGAGGCCATTTGAGGATTCAAATTGACATAGTTTAGTTGCTAGATTGATTAATGAGGCTTTAGGGTAGGATTAGGGGTATATTTATAGAAGATTAGAGTGTTTTAAGCCCTAGGATTAACCCTAGGTGAATTTTGGCCCGTCAGATTTCGGAATGCTCTAGAACCAGGCCACACAACCAAGCCCAAACCAAAATGGTGCACCAGGCAATTATGCCTGGCTACCCCCTGTCGACAGGGCTGTCGACAGGGCAGTCGACTCCCCTAGACCCCTGTCGACATGCTTGTCGACTTGGGGGTCTTGGCGGGAATTTTTCCCGCTGACGCCAGATGTGCTCAATCCTTCTTTTTAATTTTAAATTTTAAATCTGTTTTTAATTATGGAAATTTCTGAAAACTTCCATGGGCCTTAACTGGGTCATACGGACTCCGATTTTCGAAAACTCGGACTCTATTTCGCGTATTTTTCCGAGACGAACGCAATGGCATAGCCCGTTCCCCATGATTCAGATTTTTGAATTAAATTTTGCCTCGATTTATGTTATAACGGTTTATTGAAAATACGGGTTGTTATATTCTCCCCTCCTTAAAGGATTTCGTCCCCGAAATCTTCAAGTTAGGAAGAACATATCCTACCATCCAACATCCATCTACTCAAACCATCATCCACGGGCAACCATTGTCCTTAAAAGATTCTAAATGCTGTATGAACGTATGCAAAAGTGTGTGTATATGTACTTATCTAATGCAAAGATCAATGCAAAATATGTTTGTGAAATGTATCCATATGTATGCAAATCCCTAGCATAATGTATAGTATCTACATGCGTGCTCAATCATACATCCATATGCAACATCCATGTGATTGCATACAAATTTCATTCAAGAATAAGCATAAACACTCATGCACATGCAATATGAGGAGTGTGTGAGCCGATCTAGTGCCTAATGTGTATCATGCATCCACGAGTAACCACTTGCAAACACTTGCAACCACTTGCAACCATCAAACATAACATGTCTCAAGCACATGTTTCATCCAAAGGGTTTCTACCTAAGGTTCTCATGACAAGCTTAGCACGATAACTAGATAAACATGGATAGCAAAGAGAAAGATATACTAACAAAGGAAAGAGATTGAGAGTGTACCCTCAAAAAGGAATGGATAAAGCCCACGCATCTTCTCCTCGGTTTCCCAAGTTGCGTCTTCTTCGGCTTCACCCCATTGAACTTTCACCAACCTGACCTCACGATTCCTTAGCTTCTTGGTCTCTGTCCCCAAGATACGAATCGAAGCTTTCCTTAAAGTTGCTTCTTTCTCTACTTCCACGTCTTCAAGAACGCTAGGTTCAACCACCTCAGCGGACTCATGCAGGCACTTTCGGAGATGTGAGACATGAAAGACATTATGCACTCCGGACAACTTTTCGGGCAATTGCACTCTATAAGCCATCTTCCCTATTCTCTCTATGATAGGGAAGGGTCCAACAAATCTCGGTGCTAGCTTTCCAATAGCTCCAAATCGGACCACATTCCGCAAAGGAGAAACCTTTACGAAAACCTTGTCCCCAACCTCAAACTCCAAATCAGACCTCCGCTTATCAGCATAAGATTTCTGTCTGTCTTGGGCTGCCTTCATTCGTCTTCTGATCAACTCGACCTTCTCGGATGTATCCCTAATCATGTCGGGTCCAAGTATAAGCTTATCCGTAGTCTCCCACCAACATGTAGGTGACTTGCACGGCCTCCCATACAAAGCTTCAAATGGTGCCATCCCTATGCTCGCTTGATAACTGTTGTTATATGCAAACTCAACAAGAGGAAGATGGTCTTCCCAAGCACCACCAAAATCCAGAATGCAAAGCCTCAACAAGTCCTCGAGTACCCTATTCACCCTTTCTGTTTGGTCGTCTGATTGTGGGTGATAGGCCGTACTCAGGTTCAACCTCGTGCCCATAGCCTCCTGCAAACTGTTCCAGAACTGACTAGTAAAGATGGGGTCTCGGTCACTGACTATGCTGGAGGGGACTCCATGTAGTCGCACTATCTCACGAAGATATACTGATGCTAGTCCGGATGCGGTCCTTTTGCTCTTCACTGGGATAAAATGAGCACTCTTCGTAAGCCTATCTACAATGACCCATATGCTCGTATTCCCTCTTCTTGACCTTGGAAGCCCATCAATAAAGTCCATAGAAATGCTCTCCCACTTCCATAGCGGGACCTCTAGCGGATGTAATAGCCCACCGGGCTTCTTCGACTCGGCTTTTACTCTCTGACAAATAACACATCTCGAGACAAACTCCGCCACATCCTTTTTCATTCCAGGCCAGAAGAAAACGCGCTTCATGTCCTTATACATCTTATCACCACCTGGATGTATAGTCATCTTGGAGCGATGTGCTTCCTCAAGAACTTTCCTCACCAAGTCTTCTACCATCGGAACACAAAGCCTTCTGTCTCTCCTCAGCCAACCCTTATCGTCTATAGAATATCGAGCAAGGTGACTAGATGTCTCCCCTCGAACCAGCTTGTCCATGATCTCAATTATCTGAGGGTCTTCCTTCTGTGAAGCCCCGACTTGATCCAGAAGGGTAGGCCTGAGCTCTAGAGATGCCAAATAACCGGTCATCGTCTCAATTGTCAAGGAAAAATCAAAGGTTGCCAAGAACTCTAAATTCTTCATCTCAACAAATAGAGGACTTAGTGTCAACCTTTTCCTACTCAACGCATCCGCTACAACATTCCCTTTGCCAGGGGTATAGGCTATGTCAAAATCATAGGAAGCCAGGAATTCCATCCATCTCTGCTGTCTCAAGTTCAGATCCTTCTGTGAAAAGAGATACTTCGAAGACTTATGATCAGTATACAGCTCAAATCTCTCTCCCAGAAGATAATGGCGCCAAGCTTTGAGTGCATATACAATCGCTGCCAGCTCTAGATCATGAGTGGGATAATTCCTCTCATGCACCTTAAGTTGCCTCCCACCAAAACATATAACTCTGCCCTCTTGCATCAGAACGGCGCCCAATCCCGTGCCACAAGCATCAGTGTACACGGTAAATATCTTACCACCATCGGGTAAAGCTAGAACGGGTGCGGAGGTAAGGGCTCTCTTGAGTCTCTGAAAAGCAAGCTCACAATCCATATCCCAAGCAAAAACTAAGTTCTTCTTCGTCAACTTAGTAAGAGGAGCGGATATCTTCGCGAAGTCCTTGATGAACTTCCGGTAAAAACCCGCAAGACCCAGAAAGCTTCTCACCTCGGTTGCATTCCTTGGAGTCTTCCAATCCTGAACTGCAACCACCTTAGCGGGATCCACCGCCAAGCCTTGCTTGGATACGATATGCCCAAGGAATCTGACTTCCTTTCTCCAAAAGTGGCACTTGGAGAACTTGGCCTTTAACTGGTGTGCTCTGAGCGTATCCATCACCTCTACTAGGTGCCTCGCATGCTCTTCTTCATCCTTGGAGAAGATCAGAATATCATCCACAAAGACCACGACAAACTTATTCAAGAACTCCGGAAACACCCTACTCATCAAATCCACAAAATACGCGGGTGCATTCGTCAAACCGAACGGCATAACAAGCCATTCAAAGAATCCGTCTGGAGTTCTGAATGCAGTCTTGTCTATACTATCCTCAGCCACTCTGAGCTGATGAAAACCCGTAGCAAGATCAAGCTGAGAGAAAACAGAAGCACCAACAAGCTGATCAAAGAGATCATCAATCCTCGGTAACGGGTGTCTGTTCTTCTTAGTCAGCTTATTCAATTCTCTATAATCCACACAGAGCCGAAGAGAACCGTCTGCCTTAGTTGCAAACACCACAGGCGCTCCCCATTCGGATATACTCCTTCGGATGAAGTTCTTCTCAAGTAATTCTTTCACTTGCTTGCTCAGCTCTCGCCTCTCACGCGGAGCCATATGCCGAACGGGCAAAGAAACAGGCTTAGCATTATCCACCAGATAGATGCGAAAATCAATCTCTCGTTTAGGGGGCAACCCCTTAACCTCTTCAAAAACATCTGGATAATCTCGGACCACCCTTACAGACCGAAGGGCCTCCTCTGATGAGTCGAGAGATTCTAGGTAGCATAACATGACGGGATTCTTCGGATTGCATGAAATCTCTAAGGTGTTGCCCAGGCGAGTCACAAGCCTTACAACCCTATGCTCACAATCCAGAATGGCTCCATATCTAGACAGCCAATCCATGCCCAAGATCAATCCGTATCCCCTGAAACCTAGAACATACGCACTACACAAGAACTCTACGCTGAGTATAGAGATCCTCAGATCCTCACATATCATAGATAGATGAGCAGAACCCCCAATGGGATTCGAAACACAAACGGGATCATCCACTAAGCTAGTACTAAGGTGCAAGTTATCAACAAGATCAGATGAAATAAAGCTATGTGATGCACCATAATCAAACAAGGTACGAACTGGAAGATCTGAAATATAAACAAGGTTCTCAACAGAAACACTACCTCGCTCGGGAACTGGAGCGGCATTGAGAGCATGAACTTGCCCTCCTGAAGGTCCAGCCTGTCCTTTCTTCTTTGGGCATTCTTTGCTGAAGTGCCCAGTCTCTCCACAAGAAAAGCATCCACCACTAAGCTTCCTTTTCTTCTTCCTGCAATCCTTAGCAAAGTGCCCAGCTATGCCACAGTAATTGCACTTTCCCTTGCCTTTGTTGTTGTTGTTCCCCTTCTTGTTCTTGCCCTGATTCCCCTGGCTGCTTTGACCACCTTGATTGCCTTTGCCTTGAGAATCAGTCTTCTTTGCTTGAGTATCACTCGACTTGACCTCTTTCTTTCCATCTCCCTGAAGCAGAGCCATATTAACCAAACTCTCAAAAGTAGCTCCATGCGGAATATGCGACATTGCCAAGCCCTGTAGTGGCTCATTCAACCCTCTAGCAAATCGAAGAGCCTTTTTCTCAGGAGTGTTCACCATATCCAAACCAAAACGGGCCAGCTGATTAAACTTATTCACATACTCCTTGACAGACATATCACCTTGCTTTAATGCAATGAACTTCTCCATCTGTAAATTCGCCTCAGCCGAAGATAGAAACTTGGTCACAAATCTAGCCCTCAAATCGGCCCAAGTCTCAACGGGCCTCGTCCCATTGGTGACCTCCCACCAATAGGCCGCCTCATCCTTCAAAAGCCACACTGTCAATAAGATTTTCCTCTCATCATCAATCCCAAAGATAGCAAACAAGTCCTCCGTGTCTTTCAGCCAATTCCTAGCTTCAACAAAAGATTCCGTGCCTAGGAAATTCTTGCCTCCCATTGCCTTGAAGTCTTTACAAACCTTCGTAAACTCAATCTGAGGATGCTGAGGGGGAGGAGGAGGAAGAGGAGCCTCAGCAACAGGAGGGGGTGGAACATTAGCCACGGGAGGAGGAATATTGACTGCTGGAGGAGGGGGAACAGGAATCACCGGAGGAGGGATATTAGGGATAGGATTCTCAACTACAGGAGGAGGAGTGGGAGTAGGGTTGGCGGGACCAGCTGCCGCCCTAGCCTCTAGAAGTCTCCTATACTAGAGTGGTACGTTCACTCCATCTGGGATGTCAAGATTCTCAGCCATACTGAAACGAAAGATAAGATAAGATCAGGTCAAGAGAACGAGGGATAATGCTGATGGCTTTTGGGGATTAGCCTTAAAATAGTCTAGACTTTATTTTGGAAAAAACTTAGTAGGTTTTTGAAAATAGTTTTTCAAAAAGGTTTTTTTTTCAAAAATTTTGTTCAATCTTGTTAACCTTGTGCTCTGATACCAAATGTAACACCCCACCTCCACTAGGATCACTCCTTAGAATGTACTAGCTTTAGAGGGGCGTTATTGTGAAGGTAAACATGCACAGAGATATCGCAAGACAGAATATATGAAAATAAATATAAGTAAAGCAGCGGTAGCAGATAAAACCCATCATCATCATCTCAGAAAACTAACATAGTCAAGTACATAATATCCAAATGTCATGATCCAAAATACAACATAAGTCTAGATACGTAGAAACAAAATACATGGTAAAACATCAGTACTAATCCCCAGAAATAAAAGATAAGCCGCAGCTAGCTCAGATCCATACATGAGCTATCCAACAAGCAAGCCAAAGATCCACTAAGCAGATGTAGCCCCTCCCTGAGGACCTGTGGGGGGGAAACGGAAGAAAAGAAGCGAAAGAAAACAGGTCAGTCAAAAAGACTGGTAAGCCCTACTACGATCAATCTATAAACTAATAAAGTTAACAGCATGATGGAAACTGAGATGAACATACTGGCAATAGATAAAGGTGACATCACATAGATGAGATTAAACTTTGCACCGCAGTGTACTAGCAAACCCACGAAACAGATCTTGATCCCTTAGCCCAAACTTTGGCCCAATAACATGAAGTGACCTTAGTATAAGGTCCAGCCCAACGGTCTAGTCGATCGGCTCCCTATAAACCTAACACGTCCAGTGTTGGTGTCCATACGGCCCACATGGATGTAGTCAGACTGCGCTGGGTCCACCTTTGGGTGTATCAAGCCCTCGGGTGTCAACCCCAGACACCTAAGCAATAATGCACAGTCTAAATCTACTGGTACCCGTGCCTCGAGTTTGTCCAACATCAGACTACGTGCACGTCCGTAGCCCGCCGGACCCGCACCGCTGTACCACTCAGCCGTCGCTTTGGTCGCTTACATCCGTCCAGTAATCGTGCCCCGCCCTAGCCTAGCCTCTAGGGTTGTGAATGATACCAAACTGGGATTACTGCTGGAACAGACCACGTTGCTAGGGTTTCTAAGAGGGTTAAGTGTGGTTTTAACCCCTCACTAATCCTGGATTAAATTAGTTAAGTGTAACCACTTAACCCCATCTAATCCTCGCATCCCCATTATTGGTTAAGTATTAGTGGGCCATGACTTAACCCTAATCATGAGGCATTAATTTATTAATGCACCCAACCTCTCACATTAGACATCCGTGGTTACCTGGGAAGATTTACACCACGTCTAGGTCTAACCTCGGGTCTTACGATGCAACATGACCAACTACCCACATTAGACCCCACGTTGTGGTTACCTAGGAAGATTTACACCACAACTAGGTCTAACCTCGAGTTGGCCATATCATGTTTTCTAATGTCATGTCCACTTTAAAACATATTTACAAGTTAACATATACTTGGGTAGACCTAACTTAATAGGTAAATTCCCAAGGGGTAGACCTAACTTAATAGGTAAATTCCCAATCTTTTAGTTTCATGTATTTTTAAGTTTACCCAAACCCTCCCAACGTCATTATCTCGCTTACATATTCGTCATAACGCATAAGGGTATAAAAGGTAACTTGACCTAACATACATGATGAACTTTACATATCATAATAAACATGCACACATGTTAAACTTGCAAATCATGTCATAGTGAACTCGCATAAACATGCATAGCTTATTAAATATGCATAACATGGTAAGGTGAACTTGCATAAGCATGCATAATCCATTAAACTTGCATAACATGGTAAGGTGAACTTGCATAAACATGCATAACCCATAAAACATGTATAACATGGTAAGGTGAACTTGCATAAACATGCATAATCCATTAAACTTGCATAACATGGTAAGGTGAACTTGCATAAACATGCATAACCCATAAAACATGTAGAGCATGGCATAGTAAATTCGCATAAGCATGCATAACTTATGAAACATGTAAAACATGGCATAGTGAGTTCGCATAAGCATGCATAATCAAATAAACTCACATAAATCTCAACTTTCACCACATATTAACTTTAGAGTTTGTAAAGTGAAGGTAAGAGGGCTTACAAATATAATCAAGTCACAAATCCACCAAATAAGATGAAGAAGCCCTTTTTAAAACCCAAAACAAAGCTTCAAATAAGAAAACCCTTTTGCAAAAATCCCAAAAACACAAACTTAGCAAATCAAACTTGCAACTTAATGAAGTATGCAAGTTATTAAGCATTCATACAACATAGAAAAGGTTGTATGATCATCATATCTTCATAGGATTAAACTTTGAGGAAGGTGGAGGCTAGGGTTTTTAGGTGGAGGCCATTTGAGGATTCAAATTGACATAGTTTAGTTGCTAGATTGATTAATGAGGCTTTAGGGTAGGATTAGGGGTATATTTATAGAAGATTAGAGTGTTTTAAGCCCTAGGATTAACCCTAGGTGAATTTTGGCCCGTCAGATTTCGGAATGCTCTAGAACCAGGCCACACAACCAAGCCCAAACCAAAATGGTGCACCAGGCAATTATGCCTGGCTACCCCCTGTCGACAGGGCTGTCGACAGGGCAGTCGACTCCCCTAGACCCCTGTCGACATGCCTGTCGACTTGGGGGTCTTGGCGGGAATTTTTCCCACTGACGCCAGCTGTGCCCAATCCTTCTTTTTAATTTTAAATTTTAAATCTGTTTTTAATTATGGAAATTTCTGAAAACTTCCATGGGCCTTAACTGGGTCATACGGGCTCCGATTTTCGAAAACTCGGACTCTATTTCGCGTATTTTTCCGAGACGAACGCAATGGCATAGCCCGTTCCCCTTGATTCAGATTTTTGAATTAAATTCTGCCTCGATTTATGTTATAACGGTTTATTGAAAATACGGGTTGTTATAAATAACATTACAATGTAATAATATTAATAGATGTAAAAGTGTAATCGTCTGTACTCAATTCATTTTCAACAAAGATCATATCTGTTCCATTCTCAATTACAATTCAATTGTAAACCAAATCCAAAATCACAAAATTCTTTTATGGTATCAGAACGTCAAGCTTAACAGCAAGATCTGCCACTGAAAAACATTCAAGAATTGTATCATCATCCCCATCAGAGTATTATCATCATTTGGGGATTCCTCTCATCAAAGTGATTAAAATTTTCATTTGAGAGTTGTTTTGACCTTCAAGATCAGTGCCACACCACGCAACCATCATTGGCTGCATTGGAACTGAGCCTCGCCAAGTTTATTTCAACTGGCTGCTACAGATTCAACACCTCGCAAAACAATCGCTGCAGGCTGCATTGGATCTTGAAAATCAGTTTTCTAAAACAGATCTGATTTAAAGCATCAAGAAAAACAAAATCAGATCGCCTAAAAGTTCAAGAAAGCAATTCAAAAGGCTGCAAGCAGTAAAGAACAATATACTCCCTGATTGCAGATCTCAACTGAACTACAGCCTTGATTTTTTGGCATTCTGAAATCTCTTTTCCTATAAGTTCTTTCTCTATTTCTTAATTCTTGGATCATCTTTGTCAACATGGCTGACAAATCACCCACTGAAACTGCTTCATCTGGCATACCACTCACAAATCCTGTCATCCCACCCACAAATCCTCCTGTTATCCCATCTCCTGTGGATCAATTAGTCAAAACATCCATTAGACCACAAACACAGTTAATTTCAATAAAGCTTGACGAAACAAATTACTTGAACTGGAAATATCAAATAGAAACAGCAATTCAAGGCTATGGACTTGAAGGATATATCTATGGTACACTTGCAATTCCATCTGCCTATTTTACTGATCAAGAAAACAGGGTTATACCTAATGATATGTAAAATATCATAGACAGGATAGATTGATCAGTGCATGGTTGCTGTCATCTATCAGCAACAATCTAATTTCTCAAGTAATAGGTTGCAAAACCTCAAATGAAATCTGGGTTAATGTTGAAAGAAATTTTAATGCCCAATCTTCTACAAAGATAATGCACTACAGAAGACAAATTCAGAATGCAAGAAAAGGCAACAACACAATGAGAGAATACCTTTCAAAGATGAAAACCTTAAGTGATCAACTTGAGGCTGCAGGACAGAAGGTGACAGAATCTGAGCAAGTGTTAAACATCCTAAGTGGCATGAGTAATGACTATGAAGCTGTAGAGGCAATCATCTCATCACAGAGAGTCACTCCACCTCTTGATGAAGTTCACTCTATCCTATTGTCTCATGAAGCAAGAATTGAAAGCAAGAAGACTCAAGAATCAGATCTGTCTGTGAACTATGCAAATAGTTTTAGAAATAAGGATCAAAGATCTGGACAAAACTCTCAAAGAGGAGGTTTCAACAATAGAGGAAGAGGCAGAGGCAGAAACAACAACACAAACAGACCTAAGTGTCAAATTTGTGATAAGATTGGACACACTGCACTCAAGTGTTACTTCAGATTCAATCAAAACTATACACACAATCAGACTACTAGCAATCAAAGAAATAATGCAAATGCAAATGTTGCCCAAATACAGAATGATCAAGCAAACCAGAATGAAGGAAAGACATCAAGTGGAGAAGAAATGGCTAGGAAAGAACACATAAATGATGAAAGCTGGTATCCTGACTCTGGAGCAACAAATCATCTAACAAATAATCTAGAAAATCTGAATCTAGGATGCAGAGAATACAGAGGTAACCAGTCAGTTTCTATGGGAAATGGTAAGTCTATTTTCATCACTCACACTGGTTGTGGTATGTTAAATGGTGACAAACATTTATTATTAAGAAACTTGCTAAGAGTGCCAGATATAAAGAAGAATCTGCTAAGTGTGTCACAATTTGCTCAAGATAATCAAGTATATTTTGAATTCTATCCTAAATATTCTTTAGTCAGGGACATACTGACAAATAAAAATTTATTGCAGGGTAATGAAGTCAATGGTCTATACAAATTCAATCAAAGACCCTGCAGCAGAAATGAAAGAAAAGAAATGAATTGTAATTTCAGTACTAATGTCTGTGAGAAAGAGATGAGTACATTTGATATATGGCACAACAAACTTGGTCACCCAAGTAGCAAAATTACTAAGCAAGTCATTGTAGAAAACAATATCAAATGCAATGATGTTTCTTTACCCTACTCATGCACATATTGTCAAATGGGTAAATGTCACAAACTACCATTCATAGATTCAACTACTGAGTACACTAAACCACTAGAATTAATTGCCACTGATTTATGGGGACCAACACCTATCAACACAGATTATGGGTACAATTATTATGTGTCATTTGTAGATGCATATAGTAGGTTTACTTCGATCTATTTACTAAAGTCAAAATCTGATACTAGCAATGTTGTTATGCACTTTATTGCTCAAGCTGAAAAACAAACTGGATCTCAATTAAAAGTTTTTCAGTTAGATGGTGGGACAGAATATAAACCACTAAAGGATTATTTTCTCAAAAAGGGAATAATTCATAGAGTTACCTGTCCTCACACCTCTGAACAAAATGGGTTAGTTGAAAGAAAGCACAGGCATATAGTCGAGACAGGTTTGACTTTATTAGCTCAAGCTAAATTACCATTGAAATTTTGGCCTGATTCATTTATAACAGCTGTTTACTTGATAAATAGATTACCAACAAAGGTAATTAATGGAATCAATCCATTTTAGAAACTCTTTAAACAAAAACCTGACTATAATTTCTTAAAATCCTTTGGATGTTTGTGCTACCCTTATTTAAGACCCTACAACAGGCATAAATTTGACTACAGAAGTAAACCATGTACCTTCATAGGATATGCTGATAATCAGAAAGGTTACAAATTCTTAGATGACAGTGGACATGTGTACATCAGCAGGCATGTTATGTTTAATGAGAAAACTTTTCCATATCATAACAGTAATATCAAAACCACAAAGAAACCATATGATGGTCGTATATCTATTCCACCCATACCTGTTTACAATGATCTCTTGAGTACATGTGAAACTGAAAGAACACATGAAGAAACAACATCACACAGCAGTGATACTGTTCAATCATCAGGTCAACACAGCATGTCACCTGTACCATATCAAAATGAAGACAGCATCAGCAGTGAACAAGAAGAAGAGCAAAGTGAAAGCAGTGATCAAGCAAATGAAGAAATACAACCTGACACTTAAGAGCAAATGAAACCCACACATCCAATGATCACAAGGGCTAAAAGTGGAATCTTTAAGCCCAAAACATACACTGCAGTCACTAATCAGATTGAACCAAGCAACTATGAGGAGGCAAAAGCTAATGATAACTGGGTTAAGGCCATGAATGATGAATATCAAGCTCTTATAAGGAATCAGACATGGAAATTAACTGAACCACCACAAGACAAAAACATTATAGGCTGTAAATGGACATATAGAATTAAAAGAAGACCTGATGGATCAATAGATAAATACAAGGAAAGACTTGTAGCAAAAGGTTTCACTCAACAACATGGATTTGACTACAAGGAAACTTTTTCCCCAGTAGTCAAACCAACAACAATTAGAATCATATTGACTATTGCTATAAGTAAAGGATGGAAGCTTAGGAAACTGGATGTAAATAATGCATTTCTTAATGGAGTGCTTGAAGAGGATGTTTATATGGAGCAACCTCAGGGATATGTTCAAAACACCAATCTTGTGTGCAAGTTACACAAAGCTATTTATGGTCTCAAACAAGCTCCAAGCGTCTGGTTTGACAAGTTAAAATCTACACTAAGTAAAATGGGGTTCAAATCTACCAAGTCTGATAATTCCCTATTCATCAAATCAGATAATGACTGCACTATATACACTCTAATCTATGTTGATGATTTAATTATTACAGGTAACAATAGCTCAAAAATCAACACATTGGTGCAGTATCTAGACAAGCAGTTTTCAGTCAAAGATCTGGGAGAACTGAACTATTTTTTGGGAATTGAAGTAAACTCAAAGTCTCCAACAGAAATTACTTTATCACAAAGGAAATACATTGGCGAATTACTAAAGAAAACACAAATGCATGAAGCAAGAGGTCAACCTACACCAATGATTTGCAGTTAAGCCCTATCCAAATACAGGGGAGAACCTATAGATAATATAAAATTGTACAGAAGTGTAGTTGGAGCATTGCAATATGCAACAATTACAATACCTGATATATCATACAGTGTTAACAAAGTGTGCCAATTCATGCAGGAACCTCTGGACACACTGGAGGGGAGTAAAGAGGATATTAAGATATCTAAGAGCTACAATGAATTATGGACTTACTTTCAAAGCATGCAATAACTACAACATCACAGATACGCTGATGCAGACTGGGCATCTGTCCTAGATGATAGGAGATCAACTACAGGATACTGTATTTACATGGGTGAAAATATTGTGTCATGGTGTTCAAAGAAGCAATCAACGGTCTCAAGATCCAGCACAGAGGCAGAATACAGAAGTACTGCTAATGCTACGGCAGAAATAATGTGGATAAGGTCTCTACTTTCAGAGTTAAAGATCAAGCAAGACAAATCAATACTATGGTGTGACAATCTAAGCACTGTCCACATGACTAAAAATCCTATACTACACTCAAGAACTAAACACGTTGAGATAGATCTTTACTTTGTCAGAGAGCAGGTCACAAGAGGAAATATTAAAGTCAGACACATACCTGCTACTTACCAAAGAGCTGACACTCTTACCAAGCCACTGTCGTCACCAAATTTCACAAAATTCAGAGAATAGCTACGAGTTGAAGACATTAGAAGTACAGCGAAAGACCAAAACGACAAGATCCAAAGCTCGAGACCATGCTCGCAACCTGAAAAGGAATTAGAAGCTCATGAAGACAAATAACAAAACAAAGGAAAGAGAATACTCAAAGCAATATCAACTCAAAGAGATACATATACCAGAAGAGCAGATGAAGTGAAATCAGCACAGATCATCAACGAGAACAAGATATTGAAGACGGATCTGAAGAATCACTCGAGAAGCCGCCATTTTAACCCTAACCCTAGTATTTATTTGAGGGGTGGGGGGTAATAAAATGAACGATACTAATACAAAGGATACTTATTTTCTCTCGTCATCCAAAGGCCCAATAGGATAAAGCCTAATACTCAGCAGAAGACTGGACCGAACTGTATTTACTTAGCTATCAAATAACGTTACAATGTAACAATATAAATAGATGTAAAAGTGTAATCGTCTGTACTCAATTCATTTTCAACAAAGATCATATCTGTTTCATTCTCAATTACAATTCAATTGTAAACCAAATCCAAAATCACAAAATTCTTTTAAGATGCAATAAAGAACAAGTAAAGAGAATGACCACCTATTGGCGACTGTGATAGGTATATATAGCTCCGTTTAGTATACAAAAACAATGAAGTGATTAAGAAAAAATAATTTTTATCTTGTCAAACTGCATTTTAAAGAATTACCTATGCCCACCCAAGTACATTTTGTTGTCATTTAACTAAATATTGCTTATGGTTGCCCTATATATGTGGTGCAGTTGCTTGATGTCGTCTGCTTCCGCCCCTATAGTTAAGAATTTGATTGTTCGTTGGCTATACACATTATATATGTTAATCTACTACGAGTATGGATTGGAGTTGCAGAACGTATGCCATTAGAGTTTGCGATCAAAGTTTGGATTCAAACACCAGTTTTCAATAAATAATAAAGGTAAACCAAAAGATTTGAAACAAAAATAAGGGGTGAACAGGTGACTGATTCGTCTTGAAGCTTATTTGGATTTCCCAGTGCAATTTATTAAAGCTTAATTGGATTCATTAGATGGAGCCAATCGAAGGAATGAACGCCCATCGTACGTTGAAAGCATTTACATATAATTATGTTACTTTCTTGTTAGGGGAACAATATTTTCTTATACATTTTTTTAATGAAAATCTAAAATAAAGGACTTCTGCTCGTTCAAAGTCAGGGCACATTGACTATACCCATTGTACGTCGGTTGAAATCACCTGGTCCCCCGGACCAAAGCAATCTGACCCCCTGATTTCAGTTGGGTCCCACCGAAATCAATGGGTCGGATTGTTTTGGTTCAGGGAATATGGGACCAAACAATTTGAACTCATTATACGTGCACTTGGTTAAGAATTCTGATCCATATACATCAAAGCAAAGCTGGCTTTTAACATGACATTGAAGCGTAGACACATTCATATATATATATATATATATATATATATATATATATATATATATATTCTGGCCTACTGTGGCTTGTATGCCACATATATTCTGAAAGCATGAACTCACGCCTCAAATGAGAAAATTTCAATTAAGTATCGCCATTTATTTAATTTGAACTTTGGATGCAATTATCACAAATATGTCTTTACTTCATGGTCCATGATGTTCTAAATCCTTGTACTTTTATGTATATTTGTTATGCAAAAATTGCTCTAACACCAAACTGTTGGAGTTTTGTGCACAACGAAAGTTTGATAAAACGTCAAGAAAAAAATGATATTTATCACCCAATCACTTGAAGATGAATTGATTGAAAATAACAACATAACAAATCGGAAATAATAGCAGTACACTAATATTCCACCCTACCACCCTCTTTATTGATTCACCAATAACAAATTTTGTTTACACTCAATGGATTACAACAAAAAATAAACAAAATACAATGAATCAATAACCTTATTGAGATAGGCAAAGAATATCTAGATGACTATAAATATTGTAGGAGCAAAAGAGCGATGAAGAACGACGACAAACCCTTGGACAATCTGGAGGCACCAACTGCATCTTTCAGCAGTAAATAGGAATAACTACCCTCAACTCAAATTCCTACATCTTCCTCTCTAGGGCGCAAGACCATGGAGGCACACAACCTCACCAGATATTCTCACATGGTTTCTTCTTCTGATTTTCATGATCTAACCAAGAAGGCTACATATATATAGGAGAATAGAAAGCTTAGGCAAATATCCAAGTTGCCCCTTCAAGATATCTCCAAAATATAACCATTTATTTCTTTCCTTCTATGATCAAATCAATCAATTAACCAATAAATCAATCAGTTAATCAACCAATTAGTCAATTAATTAATCAATCCAATCAATCATTTAATTGATTACATCATCTTCATAAAACATTTGAATCAAAAAATTCAACTCTCCACCTTGATTCAAATAACACATCTCCAACAATCCACAAACAAGTCAACCTAGCTCTTTCAACAACACATGCTCTCAATTAAAACCAATCTTGATTTTAAGGCAACGAGATATACCCCAGTCGATTTGAAAGAACTACGACCATACCTCAATTACAAACACAACCCACCGCCTGCAAAAGATGCATCTGCCATCTGAGCTACACCACGGAAAAACCAACAGTCTAAAAAGTGCTTGCAATACCATAAGGTCTCCATCGTCTTTGTGGATTTCAAAATTCAACATCCCTCTTCCGTTTGACATGATCTCTTCATCTCCGGGATCCCTCGAGCATCATCAACATCTAGACCCTTGTCGATACCATGATTCTCCACCTTAGAACCATAAGCAGTGACCATATTAACATCTCCACCTTGCTGTGGACTAGGTTCTTTAACCGTCACCCGCCTTCTTCTTTGTCTTCTTCCATCTTCCCTCATCCATATCAGAGGGCTTCTTCACATCTCCATCAATTGGACCATTGAGGCATGGAACATCCACCATTATAGGCTTCCAAATCCCCTCAATATCTACCATCAAAAATAGTCATCCACGAAAGCAACATCATCTCCGACATCTACAATTTTCAATCCAAAATCACTCCAAGCTACGCGATGAACTGAGCTCCAATACCAAAATGATATGCAAAAATTGCTCTGATACCAAACTGTTAGGGTTTTATGTGCAGCGGAAGTTTGACAAAACGCCAAGAAAAATAGGATCTTTATCACCTAATCACTTGAAGATAAATTGATTGAAAATAACAACATAACAAATCGAAAATAATAGGAGTACACTAATATTCCACCTTACCACACTCTTTATTGATTCACCAATAACAAATTTTGTTTACACTCAATGGATTACAACAAAAAATAAACAAAATACAATGAATCAATAACCTTATTGAGATAGACAAAGAATATCTAGATGACTATAAATATTGTTGGAGCAGAAGAGCGATGAAGAACAACGACAAACCCTTGGATAATCTGGAGGCACCAACTGCGTCTTTCAGCAGTAAATAGGAATATCTACTCTCAGTCCAAATTCCTACATCTTCCTCTCCAGGGCGCAAGCCCATGGAGGCACACAACCTCACCAGATATTCTCACATGATTTCTTCTTCTGATTTTCACGATCTAACCAAGAAGGCTGCATATATATAGGAGTATAGAAAGCCTAGGCAAATATCCAAGTTGCCCCTTTAAGATATCTCCAAAATATAACCATTCATTTCTTTGCTTTTATGATCAAATCAATCAATTAACCAATAAATCAATCAATCACTCAGCTAATTAGTCAATTAATTAATCAATCCAATCAATTATTTAATTGATTACATCATCATCATAAAATATTTGAATCAAAAAATTCAACAATATTGACAGGAAATGAGCACATTAGCACTTCTTCCTGATCCTCATGTTAACAAACAAGGTTTTATGACTGTGTTATTAAAGTATAAGCCGGGTTAGCATTCATTTAGATATGCTGCAGTATTGTAATAAATTTCATTTAAATATACATATTTATAAGTAATAAATGTTAACAAACAGATTTTTTTGAGAAATAAAATAAAATAAGGAAAATCTGGAGCGTAGATGATTTCGTAGCCTGATGCCCTTGTGGAGCCGAGTTTTGGTTGTTTTTCCTGATGAGGAATTGGCAATAATCAGGACTACTGCTGCTGGAGGGAGACTGCCATTGCTATTGAGTAAAGCTGCAGTAAATAATTACTTTAGTTTAATGAGTCGATATATATATAATCATATACTGTATGTTGTGCATTTGATTTTCCTTATTGGTATGTAGATGTTAGTTACTTGCTGCTTTTTTGTGTGCTCATGCCTAATGCTCCTTGTGATTGCATACTACATTTGGATATCCATATGCTGGCACTTGCACTTGTCATTATGTTCTTGTAAGATCTTGGGTTTCCATGTATATGCGTCTATGTATATCGTGGGTGCAGTAAGTTTTTCTTTGCACATGTATATGTGCACACATATTATCATGAAGAATTGGAGATCAAACACATGCATTTTGGGCTGCAACCTATAAACGTTGCTTATAAAAAATTTAGCTATTTTTTTGGACAAGAAAATGACATTTCTTTGGACAAATCATCTTCGCTGACCATTAATTACTGGTGAAAAATCACTAATCATCTTTTCCATTAATTAATAAACACTTGCTAAAGCTGGCATGATACATGATCACATGCTAATCAATATGGCCCATTAGAGTTGTAAATTTTGTACGGATTTCCGATGTTGGTGATCGAAATGCGTCCGTTTGAATCCGTCTGATTATCATTTAAAACACGAGTTAGGACAACAAAATCTGTATGAGAAAAAAAATCATATTTGGTTTGTGTTCATTCGAATTTCTTGTAATTTAGCATATAGCTGAAAGAAAATCTAATAATACGTATAAAATTTGATATATATAGCCATGTACGACCGAATTCGCTCGTGTCTGTGTCCAAAAAACATATATCCATGTCCGGTCCGATTTTATTGAGGATAGAAACTGAACACACCTTTGTCCGGTCCGATCCGATTGATTTACACACACGTGGCCTGTTATGGTTTGTGATGTTTATCACATGGATATTGAAGATGGAGAAATTGGAAGTTGCGGAATTTATGAATCTGCTGCGGATTGTATGGATCTATTGAGATATTTTAGGAAAGATATATTTTGAGCAAGTTTAAAGGAGAATTTATTCCTGAGATATTTTAGGGCCCAACTGGGTATAGACCTAGTCTTTCAATTTGTCTATATAAGCATGTCATTAGGGATAGATTTATTTGTACTTGAAAGAAAGAAAAACTTGTTTTATTTTGTTTTTAGGGATTCAAATATTCTCTCAATTTTAGGTCTTTCATTGTAATTAATTAGTGGAAAAATAAAGGTTTGTTCGGAGGAATTTGTTTGTTATTGTATTCTTTTCCCTTTTTTAAAATCTAATTGTGTAGAGATCTCAGGGAAACCCTAACAACTGGTATCAGAGCCTACTACACAAATTTTTTGAAGAGGGTTTATGGATAAAATAATTATTGAAAAGCTTAATGGAAGAAATTGGGGATTATGGAAGGCAAAAATGGAAAATTTCCTTTATCTTAATGATCTTCATCAACCATTAGAGAATAATGGGGAGAAAACTAGTAATATATCCGAAGCAAAATGAGAGACTTTGGATAAGAAGGCTGCTGCATCTATTCGATGTTTTCTGGATAATTCAATGCTTCATATTGTTGCTAAAGAAACATCTGCTTACACCATATGGAAGAAATTGGAAGGGGTTTTTGGGAAGAAATCTGCAACAAATAAAGCTCTTCTTATGAAAAGCTTGGTGAATCTGAAGCTTGAGGAAGGTTGATCAACTGGAGAGCATCTTAATGATTTTCAGGAAATTGTGAATCAATTGGTTGCCGTGAATTTCAAGGTGGATGATGAAACACAAGCCTTAATGATGATGAATTCATTGCCAGAAAGTCTGGAAACACCTGTGGTTGCATTGAATAACTCAAATTCGAATGACGTTGTTCCAGTGGGGTCCGTGTTTAGTAGCTTGCTTAACGAGGAGATGCAGAGGACGGGCCTTATGGAAGGAAAAGACAAGGAGGCAACGGAAATTGAAAATCCAATTGAAATTTTTTTTATTGCATGGAGGGTTAGTCAACAAAATATGAAAAGGCAATCGAATAGATCAGACATGAGAAAAGAATACATTTTTTTTACTGTGACAAACCCGGACATCAACTGAGATCTGGTCACAAGCTTAAAAGGGATAAGGAGAAGATGAAGGCATTGGAAGAAGAGACTAATGAACAAAATAACAATGATAATGAAGTGAATTTTGGTGAGGAGATTGAAGGAAATGTTTTATGTGTAAATGAAGACGAAAGCAAAGATTAGATATGTAACACTTTGTAATTTTAACAACATTAAAGAGGATAAATTAAATAATAATTAATTTAACATTCAGAATTAAGGGAAATGGACTATGCCATTGCGTCCGTCTCGAAATTTTGGTTAAGATAGACATTTGATTTGCGTAAAACGGACACCGTATGAAGAAGTTATGAAGGTTTAAAATTTGTATACGCGCAAGATAATTATATATATATAATAAATCAGAAATCGTTCGAAAACCAAAATTTTAGGAGGTGGAGAAATTCCCGCCCCAGGGGAGTCGACCCCTGGGTCGATCCCCTTAGGGTTGAGGTGGCAGTCAAATTCTGGGGGCTAACAGCTATAAATACAGGCTCATTTCTCTTGTTTCCTTCACTGAATATCAATGGAGGCCTAAATTTTGTCGGTACCTGGACTGAATCAAATCTCTTTCTTCTTCTATAATCAAAATTTAGAGATTCAAGTGTAGATCTGTGATTCGTCAACTGATTTTTTCCTTTTATTGTTCTAGATCCGAACATTGTGAATTTAAGTTATTTTTAGATTTAAATAACTAAAAGTATAACACGGTATGATTATAATTTGGATCTCAACTTTATCATATCAGATTTATTGAAATTGATGAATCTATGATATTTTGATTATGTCAGATCTACTTTTGATTAGGGATCTAATTTGCTATTATGCCTATCATGCTGTGGTTAATTTGGATCTGTAACTAGTTGGACATCTAAATCCCTATTTAGATCTAATCATGCCTATTATGACATCCCTACTATGTTAGAACCTATTTTATTATCACAAGTTCTCCGATCTGTTTTTATATATTCATCTTAACATTATGCCATCGTATGCTTACGTCAGTTTTGTTAGAATAATCATCTCTATCATCTTGCCTTCGCCTTTCCATTTTATTTTATATAGCCAAGCTATTCTCGACCCTAGGCATGCCGCCAAAATTATGCAAACACGTTAGTTTGGGAACGGAGGAAAAACGTAGAATTGAACATAACTTGAAAGATGGAAATGTGGCATAACCTGAATAATGTCTATGAACATGAATTTGGATATATGATTCACTATGAACATAATTGGGGAAAAAGGGGCATGAAACTTATAACGACATAGGTAAAATTTGCTAATAATGAAATGCCTAGGAATACAGTAATTAGAAACTGTAATTGCGCCTAGACACGAGGTTAGATTACGCTTGTGGTGGAAGTCTGCCCGGAACTGCCCGACATATCCAGCGACCACAAGTGGTGAATCTAATGTGGGAGGTCTAGATGCACAAATACGAGATGTGCTAAGACATGAGGTTAAGCCCGATTTGTGGAATAAGTCTGCCCGGATCCTGCCGGCATGTCCAGTATCCACAAATGGTAGGCTTAATGTGGGAGGTCTAGCATATTGTAACCATAAATGAAAATATGGTAATATACCTTGAATACTTAACCTAGCGAATCCACAGGGATTGTATGAACAAAAACTTAAATTGGGATTAAGAAAATTTGGTTGAACAGTGGGTGGGTTAAGTAAATCTAAAGGGGTGGGTAATATTTATATATAAGCCTACAAACTTAACCTGATAGGGTTATGTAATTAAAGACACCTAGTGGTAAGCATAACTTATGAAAATGTTGAAGTTATGTAATTAAATAAACCTTGTTCGCGTAAGCATAACGTGTAGAAATGATAGGGTTGTGTAATTAAAGACACCTAGTGGTATACATAAGCGGTGGAAATCCTAGAGGGAATACAAGACAAAGGGGGAGATCTTGTATCATATTGTGTGGGACCCATTTCAGTCAGTAACTCTTAATAGGTATCAAACGAGTACTCCGAACTAGGTCGGAGTTGAGGCACACTTACTGAGATGATTGTAAGAGATCCAAACGAGGAGGATGGTGTGAGCGGCGCAAACCGACCAGGGATATGTGTGTGCATAGGCCGGGTAGAGGGGGCTAAGATGACTGTGACACCAGTGGATATGGTTGTGCACATCACAAAGAAATGCCACATTAGGAAAGTGATACCTCATACTGTGGGGCCGACACATGGTATCTACGGATTAGGGGGCCGATCGATTAGGGTAGTAGTTAGGGTACAACTAGACATATGCCTAAGTCTACCATTTGATAGTTGTTGGGATCATCTCATTTTTGGGTATACTAGTATCAGTGTAGAGAATCAGAGTAATCATTAGAGAAGCATACACATTCTATCATGTTTACCTTGTCATACTTACCTTTTATGAAGTTATCTTTCTCATCCACCTTATATGCCCGTTATGATACTTCTATTTTTTTACTTGTTAAAAGTAACTGGACTCGCTAGACTTTATGTCTGACCCTTTTTGTTTCCTCTTCTCTCTTCCGTTTCCCCCATCCCCAGGTTCGCAGGGTAGGAATACTCAGGCTTAGTCAGGACTCGGTTATCATTTTGCTAGGAGCTGCTTTTGTAGTATTGCTCAAGTTCTCTTCTTTACTACCATGGCTTTGTCTCTTTTTGGGGAATAATGCTTTTTTATGTATTTTTGTACTCTGATGGTACAACATAGAAGTTTTATGTTATTGTAATGGTTTTTATGTAGTTACAGACTTGTGATATTTTGGACCACGATGTTATGAATTATGTTTTAAATAAAAATTTAAATTTCGTTGTTATCTTTTATATATGTCTTGTAATATTCTGTGTCTGTTTACCTATAACACTTCACGAAACTTAATGCATTCTCTTAATGAGTGACATTAACGGACGTGGGGTGTCACACTTGGTATCAGAGCTGAAGGTTACCAGATTAGATAAAAGTTTTTGAAAATTATTTTCAAAAAGGTTTTAAGAAAGCATTTTTCAAAAGAAAAGTCTGTTTTGAAAAACATATTACCCAAAGCCATATGTAATATCCTTCGATCCTTTGTCTAAATCTCTTTCCTTTTCATTTCAGCATGTCTGGGGAACCCAATATTCCCGAGGGCGTTACGATACCAGCCTGGTTCCGTAGGTATCTCGAGGCCACGGCGCCTGCCATAGGTTAGGCTGATGTTCCTCCCCTAGTTGCACCCGTTGTTCCTCCTCCTCCTCCTCCTCCTTCTCTAAGAGCATATAATTTCGCTAAGATCTGCAAAGATTTATGTGTCATGGGAGGGAAGCCATTCCGTGGAACCGAAACATTTGTAGAGGCAAGGAATTGGCTCAAGGAGACCGAGGACTTGTTCGTAATCTTTGAAGTGGAAGATCGAAGGAATATTCAGTTAGCTGACTGGCTACTGAAAAATGAAGCTTCTTTCTAGCGGGAAGTTACCCAAGCTGGACGCCCGGTGGAGACATGGGATGATGTTAGGCAGAGATATGAAATAAAGTTTCTTTCCCAAGCTGAGAAAAGCATGCAAATGGAGAGGTTCTTGGCACTCAAATAAGGAAACATGACTGTTAAAGAGTATGTGAGCAAATTCAACCAGCTAGCAAGGTTTGGATTGGAACTGGTGGACACTCCGCATAAGAAAGCTTTGCAGTTTGCTAAAGGGCTGAATGAACCCTTCATGGGTTAGCTATGTCCCATATCCCAATGGGAGCTACTTTTGAAAGGCTTGTTGATATGGCCTTGATGCATGAGGAAGACAAAAGAGGGAAGAAGGAAGTTAAAGTTGAGGAAACAATGCAGAATAAGAAGGTATGGCCCAAGAAAGGACAGCAACAACAAAACAAAGGCGGAAAGAATGACAAGGCTAAGGATAAGAGGAAGTTTCATAGTTGTGGACGAGAGGGTCACTTGGTCAAAGACTGTAAAAGAAGGAAGAATCCCTGCTTCAATTGTGGAGCGGTCGGACACTTTGCTAGGGAGTGCCCGAAGAAACAGGGACAAGTCAAAGGGCAGGAGCTTCTAGAGGGCAGGTGAATGCTCTCACGACCAGTGCTCTGGATAGAGGTAGGAAAATTTCCGTGGAAGGTATGATTTCTATTTCCAGTCATCTTATTAGAACTCTTTTTGATTCTGGCGCTTCGCATTCATTTATATCTAGTTCTGTGGTTGAATCTCTGCACTTAAATACTAGTATGGTAGTGGATCTCGTTGTTATCTCAAACCCCATTGGTGGTTCGGCTCATTTGTCTATGATTTGTCGGGGTTTGAGAATATCTATCTTAGGCATCGAGTTTAAGTGTGACGCGTATGTGCTCGGGTTTATGGGCTATGGTTTGATTCTAGTGATGGATTGGCTTACCATGTATGGTGCCATTCTGGATTGTGAGAGGAGGGTCGTTAGGCTTATGACTTGTCATGGGAGGACCCTCAAGATTTCTTGTGACCCACAAGGGTCTATTATGCTTAGTTTCCTAGAGTCTCCCGATGCATATATCGATGATTTACAATCCGTTCAAGTAGTCCGAGATTATTCTGATGTTTTTGATGAGGTAGGGGATTACCTCTGAGGCGCGAGATCGATTTTCATATATATTTGGTGGACAATGCTAGGCCAGTTGCATTGCCTGTGCGCCATATGGCTCCAAGGGGAAGGAGGGAGCTTAGCAAGCAAGTGAGAGAACTACTTGAGAAAGGATTTATCAGGCGAAGCATATCTGAATGGGGTTCTCCAGTTGTATTTGCAACTAAGGCGGATGATTCACTTTGTTTGTGCGTAAACTATAGAGAGTTGAACAAACTCATAAAGAAGAACAGGCACCCACTTTCGAGGATAGATGACTTTTTTGACCAGCTTGTTGGTGCCTCGGTATTTTCTCAGTTAGACTTGGCCATGGGGTTTCATCAGTTGAGGGTGGCTAAGGATAGTATAGATAAGACAACTTTTAGGACTCCAGATGGTTTCTTTGAATGACTTGTAATGCATTTTGGGTTGACAAATGCACCCGCCTATTTTGCTGATCTGATGAGTAGGGTGTTTCGGGAGTTTCTAAATAAATTTGTCATGGTCTTTGTTGATGATATCTTGATCTTCTCAAAGAGCGTGGAAGAGCATGCCCAAAATTTGAGAGAAGTTTTGAAAATTTTCCATGCGCATCAGCTTAAGTTAAAATTCTCCAAATGCCATTTTTGGAGAAAAGAGGTGAAATTTCTAGGGCATGTGGTTTCCAGAGATGAGATAGCAGTGAATCCCGGAAAGGTGGTCGTAGTTCCGTACTGGCAGATTCCAAAGAATGCAATGGAGGTGAGAAACCTTTTTGGGGTTAGCAGGCTATTTTAGGATGTTTATTAAGGATTTCGCAAAGATATCAGCCCCACTCACCAGGCTGACGAAGAAGAACTTGGCGTTTTCATGGGATATAGATTGTGATGTTGCTTTCCAATGACTGAAGTGGGCTCTGACAACAGCCCCCGTCTTAACCTTGTCCGATGGGAACAAAGTGTTCACAGTATACACTGACGCATGTGGTACAGGGCTCGACCAGGTTCTGATGAAAAAGGGAAAGGTAGTATGTTATGGAGGAAGACAGCTAAGAGTTCATAAGAAGAACTACCCTACCCATGATTTAGAGCTAGCTGTCATAGTATTCGTACTTACGATGTGGAGTCATTATTTGCTTAGAGAGAAGTTCGAGTTGTACACTGATCATAAATCTCTCAAGTATTTGTTCTCGTAGAAGGATCTCAGTTTAAGGAAACAAAGGTGCATGGAGTTCCTAGCTTCTTATGACTTTGAGATTGCTTATACCCCTGGCAAAGGTAATGTAGTGTAGACGCACTGAGTAGACAGAGGATGGTCTTATGTCCTTTGTTTGTAGAAAGAAAAAGCTTGGATCTTATATCAGCTTTTGACTTTAGACCCTCCACCGAGCTTTTGCCTGGTTTGTTTGCATCGCTAGAGATACAACCTACTCTTATTGATCGGATAGGAGCTTCGAAGCGAAATGATCCACAGATTTCAGACATTTGGATAGGCTCAATAAAGGGGAGACTTCTAGTCACCTCACTAGATACTCCACAGATGATAAAGGATGGTGCGACGAGATCGAAGGCTCTGCGTTCCCCGAATTGGGAGCTTGATGAAGACAGTCCTATAAGAAGCCCATCATTTTAAAATGAGTATTCACCCAGGTGGCAATAAGATGTATAAGGATATGAAGCGGGCTTTCTTTTAGGTCGGGATGAACAGAGATGTGGAAGAATTCGTTTCTCAATGTATGATTTGCCAGCAAGTTAAAGCTGAGCAAAAGAAGCCTGGTGGTTTACTTCATCCTTTGGAGGTTCCGCAGTGGAAATGGGAGAGCTCTATATGGATTTCATAGACGGTTTTCCTAGATTGAAGAAAGACAACACCTGTATTTAGGTTGTAGTGGATAGACTTACAAAGAGCGCTCATTTCATTCCGGTTAAGAGCAAGAGGACGGCAGCATGGTTGGCAGCAGTTTATGTCCGAGAGATAGTCCGTCTTCATGGAGTACCTTCCAGTATTGTAATCAATCATGATCCCATTTTCACTAGTGAATTTTGGGGGAGCTTGCAGGAAGCATTAGGTACACAGTTACGTTTGAGCACCGCTTATCATCCTCAGACCGATGGACAGACAGAGAGGGTGAACAGAGTTCTAGAGGATCTTTTGAGGCTGTGTATTCCGGACTTCGGAGATACTTGGTAAGAGCATCTTCATTTAGTGGAGTTCGCCTACAAAAACAGTTACCAAGCAAGCATTGGTATGACACTTTTTGAAGCCTTATACAGATGACTCTATAGACCACCGACTTGTTGGTGGGAATCTGCAGAAAGACTATTACTTGGACCAGGTATGGCTAGAGAAACGTCCGAGAAGATTGATCTTATTAGATGGTGAATGAAGACCGCTCAAGATAGGCAGAAATCCTACACTAACAAGAGAAGGACTGACATAGAATACAAAGTAGGAGATATGGTTTTCATTAAAGTGTCACCTTTGAGGAATGTGGTTCGGTTTGGATCTGTAGAGAACTGGCAACAAGATTTGTAGGGCCATTTCCCATAGCAGAAAGGATTGGCCAAATGGCCTACAGAATAAAGCTACCCGAGAGACTATCCGACGTTCATGATGTTTTCCATGTTTCTCATCTACGGAAGTGCTTACATGATACCGTAGAAGTTGTTGAGCCAAGTATATTAGAGGAACTGGAAGTGGAATGGGAGTCAATAATCAGACGGGTTCCTACCTGTGTTCTTGGATCGGAAGTTAAGAAGCTACGCAAGAAAGAAATCAAGTTGATGAAGGTTCAATGGGGAAATAACCCAGAGGATGCGACTTGGGAGACCGAAGACAATATCCGTGTTGCGTACCCTTTTCTTTTCGAGGGTATGTTATTAACTCCTTTTCCATAGCTTTTATTTATGCTTGTTTCTATCATCTAAGTATGTCCTATCGATCGAATCTTCGACCTTTAGGTAGGAGTCCCATGATTGTAAACATGTGTTTGAAACATGTTATGTTATATGGATGCAAGTGGATGCAAGTGTTTTCTTATGGATGCATATACACACATATTAGGCACTAGATCGGCTCAATCACTCTCATACTGCATGTGTATGTGTGTGCATTTTTCTTCTTTTTATGGATGAAATTGAATGTGCCATCATATGGATGTTGCATTCGGACGGATGATTATGCACTCATATAGAACTTATATATTATAATAGGATTATTGCATACATGTTGGACTCATGACACTAACATATATTTCATTAAGGAGGTCAACTGAATCAGTAGGTCGTCTGGTCTACACATTAGTATTGGGGCATATACACACACCTTTGCATATGCTCATATAAGCATTAGAAGTCTTTAAGGACAATAGATGCCTGTGATTAGTGGATGATTAGATGGGCGATGGATGGTAGGATATGCGTTCTTCTTAACTTGGAGATTTCGAGGACGAAATCCTTTAAGTAGAGGAGAATGTAACAGCCCGTAATTTTAACAACATTAAAGAGGATAATTAAATAATAATTAATTTAACATTCAGAATTAAGGGAAACGGACTACGCCATTGCGTTCATCCCGAAATTCTGTCAAGATAGACATTTGGTTTGCATAATACGGACACCGTATGAAGAAGTTATGAAGGTTTATAGTTTGTATACACGCAAGATAATTATATATATATATATATAATAAATCAGAAATTGTTCAAAAATCAAAATTTTTGGAGGTGGCAAAATTCCCGCCCCAGGGGAGTCGACCCCAACCCCTCAAGGGGGGTGGCGACCAATGGGTCAACCCCCTAGGGCTGAGGTGGCAGTCGAATTCTGGGGGCTGACAGCTATAAATACAGGCTCATTTCTCTTGTTTTCTTCACTGAAAATCAATGGAGGCCTAAATGTTGTCGCTGCCTGGACTGAATCAAATCTCTTTCTTCTTCTGCAATCAAAGTTTAAAGATTCAAGTGTAGATCTATGATTCATCAACTGGTTTTCTCCTTCTATTGTTCTAGATTCGAACACTGTGAGTTTAATTTATTTTTAGATTTAAATAACTAAAAGTATAACATGATATGACTATAATTTGGATCTCAACTTTTATCATATCATATCTATTGAAAAATGAATCTATGATATTCTGATTATGTCAGATCTACTTTTGATTATGGATCTAATTTGCTATTATGTCTATCCTATTGTGGTTAATTTAGATTTCACATTGGTTGGACATCTAAATCCCTATTTAGATCTAATCATGCCTATTATGACATCCCTACTATGTTAGAACCTGTTTTATTATCACAAGTTCACCGATATGTTCTTATATGTTCATCTTAGCATTATGCCATCATATGCTTATGGTAGTTTTGTTAGAATAACCATCTCTATCATCTTCCCTTCACCTTTCCATTTTATTTTATATAGCCAGGCTATTATCGAGCCTAGGCATGCCACGCCAAAATTATGCAAACATGTTAGTTTGGGAATGGGGGAAAAACGTAGAATTGGACGTAACTTGAAAGAGGGAAATGTGGCATAACTTGAATAATGTCTATGAACATGAATTTGGATATATGATTCACTATTAACATAATTAGGGAAAAAGGTGCATGAAACCTATAACGACATAGGTAAAATATGCTATTAATGAAATGCCTAGGATTACAGCAATTAGAAACTGTAATTGTGCCTAGACACGAGGTTCGATTACACTTGTGGTGGAAGTCTGCCCGGAACCGATCGGTATATCCAGCAACCACAAGTGGTGAATCAAATGTGGGAGGTCTAGGTGCACAAATATGAGATGCGTTAAGACACGAGGTTAAGCCCGATTTGTGGAATAAGTCTTCCCGGACCCGCCCGGCATGTCCAGCATCCACAAATGGTAGGCTTAATGTGGAAGGTTTAGCATACTGTAACCATAACTGAAAATATGGTAATAAACCTTGAATACTTAACCTAGTGAATCCATAGGGATTGTATGAACAAAAACTTAAATTGGGGTTAAGTAATTTGGTTGAACAGTGGGTGGGTTAAGTAAATCTGAGGGGGTAGGTAATATTTATATATAAGCCCACAAACTTAACCTGATAGGGTTGTGTAATTAAAGACACCTAGTGGTAAGCATAACCTATGAAAATGTTGAAGTTATGTAATTAAAGACACCTTGTTAGGGTAAGCATAACTTGTAGAAATGATAGGGTTATGTAATTAAATACACCTAGTGGTATACATAACTAGCTGAAATCCTAGACGGGGTACAAGACAAAGGGGAGAGCTTGTATCATATTGTGTGGGATCCATTTCAGTCAGTAACCCTTAATAGTTATCAAATGAGTACTCTGAACTAGGTCGGAGTTGGGGCACGCTTACTGAGCTGATTGTAAGAGATCCAAACGAGGTCGGTGTGGGCGGCGCAAACCGACCAGGGACATATGCGTACATGGGTCGGGTAGAGGGGGCTAAGACGAATGTGACACCAATAGGTATGGTTGTGCACATCATGAAGGGTTGCCACATTAGGAAAGTGATACCTCCTACTGTGGGGCCGGCACAAGGTATTTACGGAGTAGGGAGTCGATCGATTATGGTAGTAGTTAAGGTACATCTGGACGTTTGCCTAAGTCTACCATTTGATAGTTGTTGGGATCATCTCATTCCTGGGTATACTAGTTTCAGTGCAGAGAATCAGAGTAATCATTAGAGAAGTATACACACTCTATCATGTTTACCTTGTCATACTTACCTTTTATTATGTTATCTTTCTCATCCACCTTGTATGCCTATCATGATACTTTTATTTATTTACTTGCTAAAAGTAACTAGACTCGCTAGACTTTATGTCTAATCCTTTTTGTTTCCACTTCTCTCTTCCTTTACCCCCCTAAGGTTTGCAGGGTGGGAATACTCAGGCTTAGTCAGGACTCAGTTATCATCTTATTAGGAGCTGCTTTTGAAGTATTGCTCAAGTTCTCTTCTTTACTACTATGACTTTGTCTCTTTTTGGAGAATAATGCTTTTTTATGTATTTCTGTACTCTGGTGGTACAAGACAGAAGTTTTATGTTATTGTAATGGTTTTCATGTAGTTCCAGACTTATGATATTTTGGACCACGATGTTATGAATTATGTTTTAAATAAAAAATTTAATTCTGCCGTTATCTTTTATATCTGTTTGTTAATATTCTGTGTCTGTTTACCTATAATGCTTAATGAAACTTAATGCATTCTCTTAATGAGTGACATTAACGGACGTGGGGTGTCATAAGTACTTGATTTAGGTGCTTGTTTCCACGTATGCCATCAAAAAAACATTTATTGATTATGAATAACAAAGTAGTAAAGTGGAATCCACCGACAATCGAGATTTGCATGTTAAAGGCATAGGTTTGGTTCGATTGAAGATGAATGATGGAAAGGTGGTGAAGCTAACAGGAGTTAGGTACATCCCAGGAATTAAGAAGAATCTTACTTCAATTGGACCGTTGGAACAAAAAGGTTGCAATTTCTCGACTAGAGGTGGAGTTACAAGGGTTTGGAGGGGTAGCAAGGAGCTTCTGCGCGCAAAACGGTGAAATGATAACATATATAAATTGCTTGGAAAACGGTGGATAATGTTATGAGTTCTCAATTTGGATTAGGAGAGGCGAATTCATCTGAATCAAGGTGGAGCATCAATGTAAAGCCACAAAGTCTATATAAAGGCCATTGTGGGATTAGAATCAATTTTGAGATTAATTTTTTTGGTGTATCTCATGTGAGAGATGCATCATTTATGGGTGGTTTTTGGTTTATGGATTTGTTGATTGTTGGATTGATATCATATCAAGGTGGAGTGTTATGATTTGTGATATTTATCACATGAATATTGATGACGGAGAAATTGGAAGTTGCGGAATTTAAGGATCTGCTGCGGATTTTATGCATCTATTGAGATATTTTAGGAAAGATTCATTTTGAGCAAGTTTTAAGGAGGATTTGTTTCTGAGATATTTTAGGGCCCAACTGGGTATAGACCTAGTCTTTCCATTTGTCTATATAAGCATGTCATTAGGGATATATTTATTTGTACTTGGAAGGAAGAAAAACTTGTTTTTTGTTTTTGTTTTTGTTTTTGTTTTTAGGGATTGAGATATTCTCTCAATTTTAGGTCTTTCATTATAATAAATTGGTGGAATAATAAGGGTTTATTTGAATGAATTTGTTTGTAATTGTTTTCTTTTCCCTCTTTTAAAATCTAATTGTGTAGAGATCTCGGGGAAACCCTAACACGGCCCATGATCAATAATTGTATTTATCTCCAAAAGACAATTTATTAAAACTAGTTAGCTATATGACATGAAATAAACTTGGATTTTCTCTCATGATTTTGATTTCTAGATAACTTTGGTAATAAATATATTGATATGGTTTCTGTATTTCATATTTTTTTATAGGTAGAAGATGATAATCACAAAAGCTTTTGCCACATGTACGTTATTTTTGTTTTATTATTTATTAACCTTATTACGCTTTCTTCCGTCTCTAAAAAGGATTACTGTGTATTGCCTGCTTAATGTATTATGTTTTGTTATGTGGCCATGAGGCAATCTAAAATATATTCATTTGTCTTAACTGTCAACTGCTATAAACTTTTTGTTGTATCTAAACATTTTTTTCATTGCTTGGTTATTATATTCATTTTTATCATGTGGTTTTAAAAAAATTTAGTAACATATTATGATTAGGAAACATCATGGTATCAATTAAACAAAAGAGATGATAATATACCGAGCACAAGCCTAACAATATGCTGACCTCAGATGCATACGTCTCACTGGTCTCAAAACTGTGTGTGCATTGTTTATGCTAGAATATTTTCAGTTTTTCTCTTTGGCCATTGTTTTCACTGAATTAAAGCATAAAATTATGGCTAGCTATGTGTAACTATTGTTATGCATGAGAGACAATTTATTACAAGTTTATTTCATGTCATATAGCTAACCAGTTTTAATAAATCTTTTCTTTCTTTCCTTCTTACTCCAACATGAAACTGAAAATGGGTTTTCTTTCGGCTGCTTCTCTATGTTCGTTAGTTATCTCTAGTGCAGTGGCTGTTGTACCAAAGAAGCCGTTAAGCGTTCGTTTTCAAAAGAACTATGTTCCTACTTGGGCTTTTGATCACATTAAATACTTAAATGGTGGCACGGGACATACAACTTCACCTTGATAGATACATACGTATAAGAACCATTCATTTACATGCATTATCGCTTATTCAAAAAAATAATACTTGAAGTATATTAACAAACTATTTGAATAGGAATTGGATTTCAATCAAGTGGGTCCTAACTATTCGGCCACTTCAGCATGCATATGGTTCAAGGAGATCCAGCAGGGACTGTCACTGCATTCTGCGTAATAACTTGTATATGTATGGTTTTTTTGGGAAAGGAATGGGTACTTAATTACAATAAAAGGGATTACAAGGAGTTTGAGCTGACCATACAAATACGACAGACTTTTACAACAAATACTATACAACCGAAACAAAAGCCAGCCCAAACTAAAAAACAAAACATGACAAACAGCAAAGCTGCCAACCACCAAAAGACACCCTGAACATCAACAAGAGAACAAACTCCTGAACCATCTTCACATATGTATGATTATTTTACTTTCCATTATTCTATCTAGTTCATTTTTTTGTGTTCTATGGAATGCACTCAACCATCTTCTCAAAATTCGGAGCATGACGACATAGATTTTGAATTCTTGGGGAATAGATCTGGTCAGCCATACCAAAAGTAAAGTTAATTCACTTGTTCTATAGATAATTTGTTCAATTTTTTTTCAAAGTTGTCTTTTTTTTCATTTTAAACTAATTACTATATTATCTTGTAATATTGCCAATGTCTGCAGCAATCTGAAGCAACATATTGTGTATATTACGTTATGAGGTATATGCATGACATAGTAAAATACCGCAATCAAAACATTGATTTACAAAAGGTACTACTTAAATTTATTTCATTCCTAACTATTATATGTTAATTACGTATGTTTTGAAATAGCATAATTGTATAAATTGTAGGGCTTTGCACAACGTGATTCTTATAACCAACAAGAGATACACGAGGTTCGGGATAACTTAGTTAATTGTCTCATGTAAAATTGGATGTAGTTGATCTTTTGTTATGTACGTTGACTTTTTTTGCAACATAGTGTGTATTTATGTTTTTTTTGGGTTTGTACACATGAACTATATTGATTGATAATACAATTATATTGTTTGTCTGATCAGCTTTGAGGTAATAATGCATTTGAAGAATTTTAAATTCCATTTGATATTGTTTTAGATTTAAAACTCTAAAATAGTGGTTTTTTTTTGCTTCAGATTAATTTTGCATCGGTTGTAACAGCATAAGCAACCGATGCAATACATCAGGGTCATTACAAATGTTGTTCTTTGCATTTGTTTAGTAGTATCGGTCGTTTAAAAATGCCACAACCACCAAGCATTATTACCACAACCACTTTGCATCTGTTTAGTAACATCGGTCGTTTAAAATGTTGTGTTCTTTGCATATATATATATATAATAGCCACAACCACCAAGCCTAAATATAACTAATATATATATATATATAATAGCCAATAATAATTCAATGCATCCAAACAACTAACAAACAACAAACAACATATAAAAATGATTTAAAATAAAAATTCATTTAAAAAAATTATAAACGAATCCAGAGAGTGAGTTTACTCACCTTGATTTTAATTGGCCAGATATTCAGTTGAATTTCATATCGTCGGCTACGAATTTACCAAGCATCTATGATAATTTATTTAATTAAATGATTACGTGGTTATTAATTTAAACTAACTACTTAACATGAATAAATTCTCTATATATTTTAATTTCTAAAAAGGTATACCTCACTGTCTTGCCACTAACTCGATCAACGATGTTACTCCAACTTGACTCTATTTGGTGGCTATACTGATATGGTTCCAACTTATTGGTTTCACCAAAGATCTAATAATATATGGAATAAATATATATGTTACCAATTTTAAACAGATTAAATGATTAGTAACTAGTTATTTAAATATTAATTAACAGCTTAATTTACCTCACTTAAGCTTTTTATTATGTCATTATCACGTTCTTCTCAAGTCAATAAAAACTGACATCCTGAAATAAACCCGAACTTGTCAACACCCATTCTCCGCGTTCCTTCACCATGAAATCATCACCCTTTGCCATACATCTCGACTGCTCCTCCCTCCTTGACTCGTGACTTCAGCACCCTTCAAAGCTATAGATGTTGCGCTTATATCCTTCGTTACCTAAATCGAACAGTAGTTCGAATCCCCTAATTCAGATGTACCATATTGAGCTAGAAACAAAATGGCGAAATCCTTAGCCGACGTTGAAGACTTCAAGCTGCTCTTGACCTAATCGCAATCTCCAATCCTCAAGTCGTGATGTTGTTATCTCGTGCGCGCGTGTTCCCTGCTTCCCAAATCCTTATATTCGACTGTGAATTCGAATTTGATTTCAATTTTTTTTATTCGGTGAGGGATTTTAAAGGAACGACTTCATTGCCTGGAGTGAAAAAAACGGAGAGGGGAAAATATAAAGGAGAGAAGCATGGATGTCAAATTTTGTTTTGAATAAAAAGAAGGGAACAACATTTTTGAATTTCTCAGAGGAATTGAAAGGGAAATGAAAAAAGGGGTATCACGTTTATAGTGAGAAAAGTAGGATAGGAGGTCTGCGTAAGTACAAAGCCTGGGGTGGCTTAAGTACAATTACATAAATTTTGATTTAATGTGATTTGAAATAAAGAGATTTTTATTTTATTTAAAGAGATTTCGATTTGATTTCGAGCTTATCCATTAAAAATGTATTGGGGTTCATAACTTGATATCATGAACCCTTATTTAAATGTAATAACCGACGTTTCATTGTTATAACTCTATTCTAAACTCAATAGAATAGATTCTAAATTTTAATTCAAACGTATATATATAATAACCATATTGAGCAGATATAATACAATTTAAATTCAAAAAAGTTCACTCTCTGATAATAAATTATTATTATCGTTTATATTCAAATATAATTAATATTGATCATCTAAATCGTATTGATCCAATTTTATATTTGAATTCATTATACTTCATTTTCGTATTATGATAATTCGATATATTCGAAATAAATCGTATATCGATTATTTAATTGATAAACTCAACATAAAAATCCATTTATATTAGCAACTCAACATTTAAATAAAATTAAAAATTTAGGATAAACTGACTAAAAATCCGGGTCATTACATTCTTCTCTCCTTAAAAGAATTTCGTCATCGAAATTACTAAGATAGGAAAAATGCAAAAAACCCATTAAATTTTCAAAAACTCACTTATGTTGAAACTCAACATTTCATACTCCATTCATATGCATTCAAGTTCATCCAACTTGAATCTAACCAATTTATTTACTTCGATCCACGTAGCTGGCTTAATTTAAATTTCAATTCCATAATTCAAATTCTTGGGTTTTTTCTTTCAAATTCTTCTGAAATCATATAAATACATACATATATTTATAACCATCTCAAATTCAAAACATTTGAATTTTTTTCCGAACTAACTTGTTTCTTTCAACCAAATTTCCATTAGAACTTTTCTAAGGTAGCAATTCGTCACTTAGAAACTCGAAAATGAACACTAATAATGCTGCAGTCCTCATTAGAATTATTTTCCAGTGACTGAAGGGAGTTCAGTGCTTTATCATTTTCAAAATTCACTCAAAATGATTTTTAATCAAAAAATCTTCCAAAACAAAGCTATATTATTTTAATATACTTTAGAAAATATTTTCCAATCTTCCCGTTTTATATTCCAAATTCTGATTTAAATTCAACTTTAGTTCATCTTGTTTGCTTATTTCATTCATAAACAAATTCTATTTGGTTATACATAACCATTCCAATTTTATAATCTCATTTGATTATAATAATAACAACCAACTCATCCACATATTATAATAATTTCAGAAAATTATTCTTTCTATATCAAAATAGAGTTTTGGGTAGAATTATTTCATTTACCTACTTTAAAATAATATTACGTCACATTTCTATGTTTAAGTATATAGAAATTCCTATCGATTTCGTGGCGTGCCACTATTCAATCAGAATTCATAAACCACTCAATAGACAAGCCAACACAATATAAAACAACTTTTATATCAACTAACAAATACACGCTCATATATATATATATATATATATACACACACACACACTCAACTCATTCTAGGGTTCTACTGACCCTATCACTATCAGTAAACCCCCACCAAAGCCTAGGTATTCGCTCAACCTAAGCTCTGGTACCAAGTGTAAAGGCCTGCATTCCATTCTAACTGAGTTGACTAAATACACCAAATGTCCAACCATAATTGCATAGAAATAAGAATCATTATGTGTTAAAGAAGAAAAAGATAGAAGAACAGAAACAACAACACAGATTCTCACATCGCAACAGAACAAAATATAGTATATATATATATATATAACAGCCTTTGGAATACAAAATTTTGACTGTATAACATACCATTATCAAAGTACAACATTTACAACACAACAGAAATAATAATAGCTAAATATAACGCAGAAGCCTCCTACTCCATGCTCCTCCAAGTATATATGTAAACCCCAGAACTACTTGACTGCCTGTACAAATTTGGGCACCGAAGAGTTTAGGGTAAAACAAAACAAAATAAACTCTCGGTCAGTCATAAGACTGGTGCTGTAACAACCCGGAAAATCTGAACTAATTAAAATTTTTATTTTGTCAATTTTAATGAATTTCAAATATTTAAAATGATTTATTTTAAATAATAACGACTAAAAATTAATTTTAAACGAAGTTAGAACGAATAAATTTATTTTAATTATATAACGAGCCTGAAATGGCGCGGCAGTTTGAAAATTCGATTTCAAATTTCAAACGAATGTACAGGATTCAAAATAAATCGGATTTTAGTAAAACCAGAAATATTTGAATCTGTTTGAAATTATCTTTCCAACGAATGTGAAAAATCCAGATTCCATAATGGGAATAAAAAGTTATTTCCAGTTGAAAATTCAGAATAGTCGCTATGGAATTTTATATAATATATGGCCCTTAAAAATAGTGATTTTGCAAACAACCTCTATTTTCGATGAGTCTACTTTTGTTGGATCCGAAATGGTAAATTATTGCTAGATTTCAAAATTCATAATTTTTGGAATTAATATGTTAGCGTGGCCAAAGAAAACGTGTTCGGTCAATTCAGTTTGAATTTTATCGACTGGAAAATGACCGTTTTTCAAACGATCCCCAAATTCGACGAAACTAGTTTTGTTAGGACCGTATCATCAAAACATAGCTAGATTTACTTTTACGGAATTTTTGGAGTCAGTATCTTGTCCCGGTAAATTAAAATGTACGTTCAAATTCAATTTTAATTGATTTATATTTTAATTTTAACGAAAACTGTTCAACACAGTCAAATCGGCTTACGAAACATATCCCGTCGTGTTCGGAATGGGGGTATTTAGCAAGGGATGACAGTCGTTGGGTTCGATTTGGAGTTCGTATCGGTAAGCATGTAATTTTGAAATTAAAAGAATTAAATAAAATAAAATATTAATTATAAACACCCCGTTTTACCCAGTCAACCTTAATTCTCAGAACCCGCCTCCATCATTCCATGACGAATATCACTCAAGATTTGAAACCCAAAAATCTTCCAAACCTTTTCGAATTTATCCAAACTTCTAAAGAAAAAATTCTAGAACTTCATAAGAGCTTTCAATCTGTACCTGTATAAGGAAGTTTAGCGCTGTATTGGGGTCGATTTTTAAGCGGAAATAGCTGCCATTCGAGGCAGATATAGGGACCTAAGGGAAGGTAGAGTGGGCTAGGGTCCTTGGAGGCGGATGGCGGCGCTCAGGCGAGTTGAGTGGCCCTCTTCGATCAAGCTCCCGGTCAGACGATGAGGGTGCAACGGCGGGGTTTCCTTCGTGATGCGTGGGTTTGTCTGTTCGACGAAGAAGATGATTAAGGTGGCCAAATTCTTGCTTAAGGCTAACTATAAATCTTTAATTTAATTTAGCTTATTTAATTATATAATAAATGTGATTAAAATTATTTGTACCATATATAGAAATGTGATCTTTATACAAAATAATTTTGTGTAAAAATGTGAATTTTCAAACATGAATTTTTATATATGTAAACATTGTTTTCAAAATAGGATTTTTAAAAAATAAAAATACCATTGTTAAAAAATATATAAATAGCATAGTTTTAAAAAATATAAATAATATGATAAATATATATATATATACAACACAATAAAAATGTGATTTTTATTATAAAATAGTTTTAAATAAAAAAATATGATTTTTAATTTATATATAGGATTAATTTTAAAAAATATAAATAACATGATTTTAAAATAAATAACGCAGTATAAAAATGTGATTTTTAATACAAACTACATGAAACAGAATATGTTGGAAACACAGTGAAGAACACTACGCGAGGAAGCAAACTAAAACAGAATGGTACCAGAAATTCAAAAACAAAACTAGTGGAGTGGAAACCAAAGGTGAGAACTCCTTCTTACTCTTTTTATTTTCCACTAAAATATATACTAGGATGCACACGGAGCTTAGCAGCACCTGACACCATTGATTGTACAAACCATGATTGTTTGTTTGGATTGAATGGACTATATTGTGTTTATCGATTAAATGAAATATATAAAATATTCATGTATGGAATAAAATATTTGAACAATAAAAATATCATTTTTTATTGTATATATGAACTGAATAAAATATTTATGTGTGGAAATAAATATTCATTTACAAATCAGACGATTTGTTTATGTACACCCATTAAATTGACATTGATTGGGACAATAATATTTTACACATTGCCCAACTACACAAATAATAATCTGTGTTTGTTATTTGAAAACCCCACACGGGTATTGGGATAATATTGGACATACACTGATCCCAATAATTAGTGGTATGTCAATCGATGGATTGACAGACTGTACAAGTGTTATTTATTTATTTTAATGCTTATATAGTTGTAAAATGCACTTTGGATGTTGTACGGATTTTTAAAGATTGTTTATCATTATTGTTGTATACATGTGATGTTGAAATCCATATAACTGAAATTACATGGTTATTGATTGAGTCTGATTCCAATTCAGAATTAACAAATATTTTTAAATAATATTCAGTATATAATCAAAATCAGATATTTTGAAAATATTATAATGATAAGGAATACTCAAATTTGATTTGAAATTTGAAATGAAATTGAAATAATTTTAAATTGAATTTAAAATGAATTTATTAAGGAATATTCAAATTTTATTTGAAATTTGAAATGAAATTGAAATCGTTTTAAAATGAATTTAAAACGAATTTATTAAGGAATATTCAAATTTGATTTGAAATTTGAAATGAAATTGAAATCGTTTTAAAATGAATTTGAAACGAATTTATTAAGGAATATTCAAATTTGATTTGAAATTTGAAATGAAGTTAGAATCTTTTAAAATGAATTTATAAACGATTTATAAAATATGTTTTAAATGGAAATCGATGAAATATATATTATAAATATAATATAATGGCCTAAATAGAATGCGCTGCGCCGCGGCTGTTCATGAATTTCGACCATTGACTTCGAATGGATATTACCGGAGATCCGACTGTCGGATTCTCCTAAAACCAGAACCGTTGGGTTCGTATCGAAAAGAGCTTTCCAACGAATATAAGAGATCTGAAATCTAATGGTTGGATGTGGAATTATGTCCAAATAAAATTTGGAAAAGGTCGCTGTAAGTGCAGTTCGATGACTGATTATGGAAATCGACTGTACGGGCCTTGATAAAATTATTAAAAATATTAATAATTTGTGTAAAATCATAATAAATGATTTGGAAAGAATTTGGATGAAAAATTCCACGCTTGTAAGATAAAAATATATTTTTATCAAAATGAACTAGTTAGCAACTAGAATTATAATCCAATTATTTTTAAATAAATAAATTAGATTGAGAATGGGTTTTAATATAACCAAAATTTCCAATATATGCATTGGAGTGGATTTGAATGGAAATAATCTTCGGAATATTTCGATACTGGATTTCGTGATTATACGGATATTGTTCTGGAAATTTGGAATATATATATCGTTATTTCCATTACAATATTTATTAGTTTCAGAATTTGATATTGAATATAAGCCGATATATTTTCTATTCAGAGCCTTGTATTTAATATCAAATGGGATTTTGGATTTGTTGTAAACAGTGTCTTAAATAACACTGTTCTTAAACCCAGTTGAGAAAAGAATAAATCTTTAATTAAGATTTAGTGAAGTTTTTCCAATTAATTCATATTTAATTGGAATTGAATAAAAGAATTGGATTTTGGGTTTGTCGTGAATGGTGTCTTAAATAACACTGTTCTTAGACCCCGTTTGAAAGGAATAAATCTTTTAATTAAGATTATTAGAGTTTCCAGTTACATTTGGTAATTGGAATTAGATGGAATGTGAATCGGTTTTATCGTGAACTGTGTTTTTAACGACATTTGTTCTTTAACCCGATTTACAACGAAATGTGATTTGGAATTTATAAATCTTTTATTAAGATTTAAAGTAAATTTTCCAAAGTAAAGTTTACCAATTTAATACAAAAAATTGGAATGGAATGGAATTCGATTGGATAATAATCGAAGTGAGCTTCTGTGATGGAAGACTGTTAATATATATTGAACTTGAAAGGCTTTGTCGTTATTCCATTTATATTATTAGTCAGACACGGAAATTGATATCGATTATATATTAATCCGTTTTCCGTGAAGATTCCATAAATAATGGAATGTGATTTGGGTTTATCGTGAACTGTGTTTTAAATGACATTAGTTCTTTAACCCAGTTAAAGATAAGATTAATTTCTTAACTTTGAATAATCATTAAGAAATGATTTTTGAGATTAAAACTGAATTAGAGTTTTAATGAATCTTTGATTAGATTGGAATGTGAATGGGATAGTTAAATTTATCAAATTCATGAAATGATCGTGAATGGAGTATCACCACTTTTGCTCCAAGCGATAGTTAAATCTTTAATTAGATTTGAATGTGAAATGGTAATTAATTTTACCACTAACACCGTGGTGTTAGATACTAAGTAATACCAGTTTTGCTTCATAGGATGAATAGGTTGGGATTTGGAAATTAAACAAATGATTACTTCAGTAAGGTTCGCTAATCCCGACCAGTTTGGATAAACCATAATTTGATTTGAATTGATTTCCAAAGGAAGATTAATGAATAAATTTAAAGAATTTATCTTTGATAAAATTAACGGGAACCATTCCCTAAAAATCTGAATATTTGAATAAATGAATATTCTGGATTGGAATGAGGCGTATGTTGGGTTTTTATAGCACATGTTTATAAGATACGCAAGTTATTCAGAAATACCAGGTTTATCCTATTCTGAATAACTGAATCGACGATAAGTCAATGATGAAGATGGTGGTTGAAGACCGGAGGTTTTCACATTGTTTGAATGATTACCGATATCTTGATTAGGCGGTACACCCAAGACAAGGTAATAAGTGGTGATCATCCAGATGTACTTGGAGATCGACCGGATATGCGAGGACCTCTCTCCTGTATTGGACATATGGGACGAGGAATAAGGTGCCTCCGTTTTCGTTCAGACCCAGAACGAACTTGTAAATGGATGTGTGTCTGACATTTGATTTTTTTCTGTGTTGATTGATCTCTATTAAATATATATCTGTTTGGTGGCGGTGAATTTACTCTCTTGCTTAACACCCTTCTCTGAGACGTACGAGCTCAGAGGTTATATATCGATAGATATCAGTCGCATGGCGTGAAGTGTCAGTGTGGCATGCGGAGATGAAAATGATCAATGCTTCTGTTGAAAAGCAGAGTTTTGTGGTTGATGATCAAAGCACGACTTTAATATAGCATTGCTTTGTGTATAGCGTTAATTCGCGAGCCTCACACCCCGGTGTGAACTAGAAACGGGAGAGGACTTCGGGGAGGACATGAGTTTCCTTCTAGCTAGGAGCGGTGCCATGGTATAAAGCCCAGACATTATTACTTATGTGGATGATGGAAATCGAGGTGCCTCGGATATATCGGTCACTACGGGGCCGATCGATGGTTTGGTTGATATACTGACCAGTTTAACACCCTATATGGCAGGGAAACATATTTTTCAGGCATTTTAATCCACTCTATGTGGATCGGCCCTGACGATCCATAGGCCCACCTGTGTCTGGGTCCCGAGGCTCAGGCTAGAGAGTATCGAAGCAGTAAGGACGATCCCTTGCCTTGGTTCATAGATGGAAATCCAACTTCCAATACATGACTTTGTGGTTTTAATTGTAAACCTATATAGAGACATAGTAGCATGGGGTACTATGATATCTATGATTGATACATTTATATTTGAAGCTGTTTTATACACTTTACACTTATAATAGTATCAAAATGATTTGTTTTAAACGTACCAAGCATGTTTGGCTATTATAAGGTAAAAATCTATCCTTTGGCTTGCGTTGCATTGTGTGGTGGGACATGAGTCTTATAATAGCTTTATTTTTCCAAAAAGCATTGCGCTGTTTGTTGTATGCACTGGTATTCTGGGGAGAAAACCCGTTCTGTGTTATACGGCGTGGTTCCTTGATTTACTCTATTTTAAAATAAAGTCTTAAATAATTGTTTTAGTTCTTACACCAGTCACATGACTGACCTGGATTTTATTGTTTTAACCTAAACTCTGGGTGCCCCTATTTTCTGCACGGGCAGCTAGTAGTTTTGGTTTTGCAGATATTATATTCACAGGATCCTGGTTTTACAGCTGGAGCTACATTCGAAACGCTCTGTATCCGTGTATTTCTTTAAGCTGTGTTATGTATTATTTTTCCGCTGCCTAATAATTTGTAAATCTCTGACATTTATCAAATGTATATTATTTGTTCATACTCTGTATATTCTTGTACTTTGATGTAAATTGTTGTAATAAGCAATGAAATGTTCTTCTGCTTGTGTTCTGATTTGTTGTGTTCTCAACTCAATCCGGGCTTTCCCGTAAGGGCGAGTTTGGGTCGTTTCATTTTGGTATCAGAGCTTTGGTTTACAGAGCTCGAGAACAAGACATATTATAACCGAACGAAAGAATTCATTAGAGATTGGATTAGTAATATCCAAGGAGAATGACTCGTTAGAGATAGGATCAGTAGTATCCTAGAATGAGTGTGAAGAGTAGCGTTTTTAAAATAAAAATGAAAACAAGTATTTTTTTTTTAAATTTATATTATATTATATGTATTTGAATATTTATTTTATATTGAATTTGGACAAGTGAGTATATGAAGATTTTTAATATACGCATAATTAACGTGTATTCGAAGCCTAAAATATACTGAGTAGATATAGAATCACACTATAGACGCCCGAGAATAATTCTGATGATGCCGCGGCGTCATCAGTATTTATGTTCAAGTTTCGAAAGTGGGATTTCTATACATTTGCAATTGACTGGCGTGGAAACCAAAACTAGATAGGGTTTATTGTTGTGAATTGGCATCAAAAATACGGTTTTTGAATATGTATTAAAATTATATATTTGAAACGATAATCAACTAATTGACTACTGGTTGTGTTGCTTGATTATTAGTTTAACTAATGAAATTGTTGAAACCAATATGTAGACGAAAGGTAAATTTAGCGAAATCAAATCAAATATTGAACTGAGTTGAAAATTGATTGAAACTACACGCATATACATGTATATACATTGAACAGGTCATAGCAAGGAGGCTAAAGGAGAGGAATAAAATTGTATGCCCGACAAATAGGCACATGTTTACTAATTTATTGGGTTTGGATGATTTTATGAGCTGATTGGCTTTTTATTTTTCTTTTGGATTGGTGAGGGCCGTGCATGGCTAGTTGCAGTTTTAAATGTCTCCCCGTACAAAGGAGGTTATGGCGAAATTTTTCAAAAATTTAGGGTGTTATGAATTTTTTTGAAAAATTAGAAATTCTTAGAAACTGAAAAGTTGAAGAATGAACGCCAGAATGAAAGTTGAGTTGGTTAATTAAACAACTTTCAACACCGTTCCTTTTCGAGGATGAAAAGATTTTAAGTAGGGGAGATTGTAACAAACCGAAAAATCAGAACCAATTTAAAAATTTTATTTTGGCAATTTCAATGAATTTCAAATATTTAAAATGATTTATTTTAAATAATAACGACTATAAATTTATTTTAAACGAAGTTAGAAGGAATAAATTTATTTTAATTATATAACGAGCCTGAAATGGCGCGACAGTTTAAAAATTCGATTTCAAATGAATGTGCAGGATTCAAAATAAATTGGATTTCAGTAAAACCAGAAATATTTGAATCTGTTTGAAAATATATTTCCAACGAATGCGAAAAATCCAAATATCATAACGGGTATAAAAAGTTATGTCTAGTTGAAAATTCAGAATAGTCGCTATGGAATTTTATATAATATATAGCCCTTAAAAATAGCGATTTTGCAAACGACCTCCGTTTTCGACGAGACCACTTTTGTTGGATTCGGAATGTTAAATTATTGCTAGATTCCAAAATTCATAATTTTTGGAACTAATATGTGAGCGTGGAAAAAGAAAACGTTTTTGGTCAATTCAGTTTGAATTTTATCGACTGGAAAATGACCGTTTTTCAAACGATCTCTAAACTCGACAAAATTAGTTTTTTTAGGACCGTATCGTCAAACATAGCTAGATTTATTTTTCCAGAATTTTTGGAGTCAGTATGTGGCCCCGGTAAATCAAAATGTACGTTCAAATTCAATTTTAATTAATTTATATTTTAATTTTAACGAAAACTGATCAAAACAGTCGAATAAGCTTACGAAACATATCCCATTGTATTCGGAATGGGGGTTTTTAGCTAGGGACAATAGTCGTTGGGTTCAATTTGGAGTTCGTATCGGTAAACATGTAATTTTGAAATTAAAAGAATTAAATAAAATATTAATTATAAACACCCCCTTTTACCCAGTCAACCCTAATTCCTAGAACTCGCCTCCACCGTTCAACGTCGAATATCGCTCGAGAATTGAAATCCGAAAATATTCCAAACCTTTTTGAATTTATCCAAACTTCTAAAGAAAAAATTCTAGAACTTTGTGGGAGCTTTCGATCTGTATCAGTATGATGAAGTTTAGCATTGTATTGGAGTCGATTTTTAAGTGGAAATAGCCACCTTTCGAGGCAGATTTGGGGACACAAGGGAATCTTGAGTGGGCCAGGGTCCTTGGAGGCAAATGGCGGCGCTCAGGCGAGTCGAGTGGCCCTCTCCGATCGAGCTCCGGTCAGACGATGAGGGTGCGACGGTGGGGTTTCCTTCGTGATGCGTGGGTTTGTCTGTTCGACGAAGAAGATGATTAAGGTGGCCAAACTCTTGCTTAAGGTTAACTATAAATCTTTAGTTAAATTTAGTTTTAATTATATAATAAATGTGATTAAAATTATTTATACCATATATAAAAATGTGATCTTTATACAAAATAACTTTGTGTAAAAATCTGAATTTTCAAACATGAATTTTTATATATGTAACCATTGTTTCAAAATAAGATTTTTTTCAAAACAAAAATACCATGGTTTTAAAAAATATAAATAGCATAGTTTTAAAAAATATAAATATTATGATAAATATATATATATATATATAAACAGCATAATAAAAACGTAATTTTCATGTAGATAATAAAAATGTGATTTTAATTGTAAATAGTTTTAAATTAAATATATGATTTTTAATTTATATATATGATTGATTTTAAAAAAATATAAATAGCATGATTTTTAAAATAAATAACGCAGTATAAAAATGTGATTTTTAATACAAACTGCATGAAACAGATTGCATTGGAAACACGATGAAGAACACTATGCGAGGAAGAAAACTGAAATAGAAAGGTACCAGAAATTCAGAAAAAAACTGGCGGAGTGGAAACCAAAGATGAGAACTCCTTCTCGCTCTATTTATTTTATAGTAAAATATATACTAGGATGCAGACGGTGCTTAGCAGCACCCGACACCATTGATTGTATAAACCATGATTGTTTGTTTGGATTGAATGGACTGTATTGTGTTTATTGATTATATGAAATATATAAAATATTCATGTATGGAATAAAATATTTGAACAATAAAAATATCATTTTTATTGTATATATGAACTGAATAAAATATTCATGTGTTGAAATAAATATTCATTTACAAATTAGACGATTTGTTTATGTACACCCATTAAATTGACATTGATTGGGTCGATAATATTTTACACATCGCCCAACTACACAAATAATAATATGTGTTTGTTATTTGAAAACCCCACACGGGTATTGGGATAATATTTGACATACACTGATCACAATAATTAGTGGTATGTCAATCGATGGATTGACAGACTGTACTAGTGCTATTTATTTATTTTAATGCTCATACAGTTGTAAAATGCACTTTGGATGTTGTATGGATTTTTAATGACTGTTTATCATTATTGTTGTATACATGTGATGTCGAAATCCATGTAACTGAAATTACATGGTAATTGATTAAGTCTGATTCCAATTCAGAATTAACAAATATTTTTAAATAATATTAATTATATAATCAAAATCAGATATTTTGAAAATATTATCATTTTAATATTATAAGGATAAAGAATATTCAAATTTGATTTGAAATTTGAAATGAAATTGAAATCATTTTAAAATGAATTTAAAACGAATTTATTAAGGAATATTCAAATTTGATTTGAAATTTGAAATGAATTGAAATCGTTTTAAAACAAATTTAAAACAAATTTATTAAGGAATATTCAAATTTGATTTGAAATTTGAAATGAAATTGAAATCGTTTTAAAATGAATTTAAAACGAATTTATTAAGGAATATTCAAATTTGATTTGAAATTTGAAATGAAATTGAAATCGTTTTAAAATGAATTTAAAACGAATTTATTAAGGAATATTCAAATTTGATTTGAAATGAAGTTAGAATCGTTTTAAAAAGAATTTATAAATGACTTATAAAATATGTTTTAAATGGAAATCGACGAAATATGTATTATATATATAATATAATGGCCTGAATAGAATGCGCCACGCCGAAGCCGTTCGCGAATTTCGACTATTGACTTCAAATGATATTACAGGTGATTCGACCGACAGATTCTCCTAAAACTGGAACCGTTGGGTTTGTATCGAAAAGAGTTTTCCAAAGATTATAAGAGATTTGAAATCTAACGATTGTATTTGGAATTATGTCCAAATCAAGTTTGGAAAAGGTCGATGTAAGTGCAATTCGATGACCCTTTATGTCAATCGACTATACGGGCCTTGATAAAATCATTAAAAATATTAATAATTTGTGTAAAATCATAATAAATGATTTGGAAAGAATTTGGATGAAAAATTCCACATTTGTTAAGATAAAAATATTTTTTTATCAAAATGAACTAGTTATCAACTAGAATTATAATCCAGTTATTTTTAAATAAATAAATTGGATTTTGGTTTAGAAAAATGAACTAGTTATCAACTAGAAAAATTCCACATTTGTAAGCCGATTTTTTTTATTCAGAGCCTTGTACTTAATATCAAATGGGATTTTGGTTTTGTTGTGAACGGTGTCTTAAATAACACTGTTCTTAAACCCAGTTGAGAAAAGAATAAATCTTTAATTAAGATTTAGTGAAGTTTTTCCAATTAATTAATATTTAATTGGAATTGAATAAAAGAATTGGATTTTGGGTTTGTCGTGAATGGTGTCTTAAATAACACTGTTCTTAAACCCCGTTTGAAAGGAATAAATCTTTTAATTAAGATTATTAGAGTTTCCAATTACATTTGGTAATCGGAATAAGGTGGAATGTGAATCGGGTTTATCGTGAACTATGTTTTTAACGACATTCGTTCTTTAGCCCGATTTACAGTGAAATGTGATTTGGAATTTATAAATCTTTTATTAATATTTAAAGGAAATTTTTAAAGTAAAGTTTTCCAATTTAATACAATAAATTGGAATGGAATGGAATTCGATTGGATAATAATCGAAGTGAGCTTCTATGGAGGAAGACTGTTAATATATATGGAATTTAAAAGGCTTTGACGTTATTCCATTTATATTATTAGTCGGACACGAAAATTGATATTGATTATATATTGATCTGTTTTCCATGAAGATTCCACAAATAATGGAATGTGATTTGGGTTTATCATGAATTGTGTTTTAAATGACATTAGTTCTTTAACCCAGTTAAAGATAAGATTAATTTCTTAACTTTGAATTATAATTAAGAGATGATTTTTAGATTAAAACTGAATTAGAGTTTTAATGAATCTTTAATTAGATTGGAATGTGAATGGGATAATTAAATTTATCAAATTCATGAAATGATCGAGAATGAAGTATCACCAGTTTTGCTCCAAGCGATAGTTAAATATTTAATTAGATTTGAACGTCAAATGGTAATTAATTTTACCGTAACACCGTGGTGTTAGATATGAAGTATTACCAGTTTTGCTTCATGGGATGAATAGGTTGGGATTGGGAAATTAAACAAATGATTACTTCGGTAAGGTTCGCTTATCCCGACTAGTTTGGATAAACCTTAATTCGATTTGAATTGATATCCGAAGGCAGATTAAAAAATAAATTTAAAGAATTTATATTTGATAAAATTAATGGGAACCATTCTTAAAAATGTGAATATTTGAATAAATGAATTTCTGGACTGGAATGAGGCGTATGTTGTGTTATTATAGCACTTGTTTATAAGATACGCAAGTTATTCAGAAAGACCGGGTTTATCCCATTCTGAATAACTTAATCGATGATAAGTCGACGATGAAGACGGTGGTTGAAGAACGGATATTTTCACATCGTTTGGATGATTACTGATGTCTTGATTGAGCTGTACACCCAAGATAAGGTAATAAGTGGTGATCGTCCATATGTACTTGGAGATCGACCGGATATGCGAGGACCTCTCTCCTGTATTGGACATATAGGACGATGAATAAGGTGCCTCCGGTTTCATTCAGACCCAGAACGAACTTGTAAAGGATGTGTGTCTGACAATGGATTTTATTCTGTGTTGATTGATCTCTATTAAATATATATCTGTTTGGTGGCGGAGAATTTACTCTCGTTCTTAGCACCCTTCTCTGAGACGTACAAGCTCAAAGATGCAAATGATCAATGCTTCTGTTGAAAAGCAGAGTCTTGCGGTTGATGATCAAAGCACGACTTTAATATTGCATAGCTTTGTGTATAGCGTTAATTCGCGAGCCTCACACCCCGATGTGAACCTGAAACGGGAGAGGACCTCGGGGAGGACATGCGTTTCTTTCTAGCTAGGAGTGGTGTCATGGTATGGAGCCCAGACATTTTTACTTATGTGGATGATGGAAAGCGAGGCACCTGGGTTATACCAATCACTACGGGGACGATGGATGGTTTGGTAACATACTGACCAGTTTTATGCCCCATAGGGCAGGGAAACGTATTGTTCAGGCATTTTAATCCACTCCGTGTGGACCGGCCCTGACGATCCAAGGGCCCACATATGTTCTGGTCCTGAGGCTTGGGCTAGAGAGTCTTGAAGTGATAAGGAAGATCCCTTGCTTTGGTTCACAGATGGAAATCCAACTTCCAGTACATGACTTTGCGGTTTTAATTGTTAACCTATATGGAGACATAGTAGCATGGGATGCTGTCTATGATTGATCCATTTATATTTGAAGCTGTTTTATACACTTTACACTTATAATAGTATCAAAATGATTTGTTTTAATCGTACCAAGCATGTTTGGCTATTATAAGGTAAAATTCTATCCTCCGGCTTGCGTTGCATTGTGTGATGGGACCTGAGTCTTATAATAGCTTCATTTTTCCAAAAAGCATTGCGCTATTTTTTGTATGCACTGGTATTCCAGGGAGAAAACCCGTTCCTTGTTATACGACGTGGTCCCTTGATTTACTCTATTTTAAAGTAAAGTTTTAAATAACTGTTTTAGTTCTCACACCAGTCATATGACTGACCTGGAGTTTATTGTTTTAACCTAAACTCTTGGTGCCCCTATTTTCCGCGTGGGCAACTAGTAGTTTTGGTTTTGCATATATTATATTCACAGGATTCTGGTTTTACAGCTGGAGCTATATTCAGAACGCTCTGTATCCGTGTATTTCTTTAAGCTGTGTTATGTATTATTTTTCCGCTGCATAACAATTTGAAAATCTCTGACATTTATCAAATGTATATTATTTGTTCATACTCTGTATATTCTAGTACTTTGATGTAAATTGTTGTAATAAGCAATGAAATGTTCTTTTATTTGTGTTCTGATTTGTCGTGTTCTCAACTCAATCCGGGCTTTCTCGTAAGGGGGAGCTTGGGTCGTTTCAGGTGTGAGTTAACTCCAACCATTCGGTTTAACATTTGAATGTTTTTTTCAAAAGAACAGATAATCGTAAGACCGATCCACACATAAACACAGATGGTTTTTACCTTACGATAAACCAGAACACTCTTTTAAATCCACATTATATTGACATTATGATAGTGTCTAAATCAAGTAAATATCAATCTAGCAGAACAATTGCATCTCACACTCCATATACATAGTATACAATCAAAATTGTACGCTCTTATTGGATAATGGATTGCAGCTGGCAAGGTATGGGACCACTTTCTGACAGTGTATCTCTAGAGAGGAATACACCTAGTTCAAGAAGAACGTCGTGCAGCCTAGGCTAAACATGATCATTCACTCACTTCGCTTGAGTGTGCTGAATGTAATATCACCAGTAGTTGGGATCAACAACTGTTCTCGAAAGGGACAACATCAAAAGAATAAAGAAGTAAATGGATTTTCTCTAGACCAGGTGATAGTACACCCTAATTAGGAGCTACCAACTTAGCCATGCGACCTACCCGATTTTATACCATTTCCGGTTGCGAGGCTTGAGGCCACGCTTATCTTTTGACATGTCACATCTTCATTCACTTTGAATGTCACATCGTCAAACCCTCCAAAATCATTTATTGATTTCCCAAAATAATATCATGAGCATAAAGCTAAGAGAAACGAATTCCTCTGCCACAACCGTAATACATTTGAAGAGATCAATGTAGATAATCTGTTGGGCTTACTCTGTCAGACATTCATCCATACAATTTGTCCTGCGACTGGACAATCCGAAGGCACTATTTCATCAATCCATTTGAGGATAATTCTACCTAGGATTAACAAAACAACCCTTGCAATAAATCTATCTTCAATTGTCTTCAGTGTATTAATTCGCAATGCTTATGCCAATATGGAGTAGTTTCAGATAATAAACCTGATCTTGGTCTCTCCGTATTAACAACGGAAATGGTCCAAAAACTTTTTTAGTCGGTTATTTAACTATTTAAGGAAAACATCCATACAATCAACGATCATATTTCCAAATGGAAATTCTACTGATCAAGCATCAAACAACACTAAGCCCCTTTAAGTTAACTTCTCATTTCCCAATTTTTGTATAAGGATATTGATTTATCATTTCACGTCTAATTTATTAACTTCTCATTGTAAATTGGTAAGTGAATAAATCTCTAAGTGCACAACCGTGAAGGTCGAAACCAACATCAGTTTGACATCTCAAAAGTTACCGGACTCAACCAACATACAACAGTTTCCAATTTCCCTTTTTACTTATAAAATCCGATAGTAAGTTTATTTTCTTATCAAATTCCATATATAATTGATAAATTGATTTCTAGTTACTAAGCTTTCTTAAATTTTTCTGTCTCCCTAGATTTCCAGAAAATTTCGCCAGCGTTTCTTGTACCGGTCACTCGGTACAACTACAAATCGCCTCCCTTGGCCTTTTCCATTCAAAAAGAAAGTCAAAAAGCCAAGCAGCTTGCCAAATAGGCTCATAAAATCCCATATTCAATTCAAATACGTACCTTTTTGTAGGGCATTAAATTTATTTCTCTTCATACACTTCATTCCATACTTGTTTAACCTATATCCAACATTCCCGACGACTCAATGCAATCATTTTAACTCAATTTGCTAATTAATTATCTAATTAGCTCTTTTTCCTACTTCACTTTTTATTTGAACATATCACATTCATATTTATATTTTTAATTTACTTACAACCAATCGAATTCCCATTTTTTATTCAAGTTTCATATTCGATTTGGAATCTAAATTCACAAAATCCCATTAACTTATCCAAAGTCTTATATCGATGCAAAACTCGATTAACTAATTATTCATCTACTTAGTTAATTCTATTTAATATTTAAAAATATGTTTTTATTTCAAAAATCAATTCATTTACTCCACTTAAGTTCATATTTATTTTATAACTCAAGTCTGGATTTCCTAATGGAAATCCAAATTTTATTAACTCAAAATCCTTCGATTTTATTTGTTTATTCGTTATAATTTCAAAACGATTATACCATTGTTTTTTTGGAAATTTGATTTTGACATAACTCAAAATCTATAAGACAAATTCTGAATTTTCTCTTCCATTAGAAAACTATTATTCAAAAGGTCCAGACGATTCTTGTTTCAAACAATTCTGACTTATATTGAGCTCTGTATACTCAATTAAAGTCGAAACGTAAAATTACAAACTACCGCATTGCGGCGAGCTCGTTTTAATTATATTTAAATGTTGGCATCAAGATTTTGATTAATGCCAACAAAAGAAGTTGAAATGAAAATCATGTTATAGAGATAAGGTTTTATATGTATATATATATATATATATTGAGTCGTGTTAGAATCATGTTAAAATCTATCCTCAAGTATAACATGAAAAGAATATATATATATATATATATATATATATATATATATATATATTCATATGGCTTTAAAAAAGCCACAAGTGTACAAAATAAGCTCTACCAGTCGACTGGTAGAGAATTGACTAGTCGACTGGTCAGAGAAATTTTGTACACAACGGCTAGTTTTGAAACATGTTTTTATTTATACGATTTAAAGTTAAATTCAACCAATCAACTGATGATTTTTTAACCAGTCGACCGATTTGACCCAGAAACTATTTTATGAAGAGTCACCATCTTTTCATGAAGAGATCCCTCTTCAGTAATCAATGGAAATGGGCATAACATTTTATAGAAACTCTTCATGAAGGAATGCTACTCTTTTACTATTATATAAACACTTCAAACATGTTTTACAAATCACCAATTCTAATTATATTCTCTCTATTTTCTGAAATTAACTTCTATATACTTTGCAAACAAAAGCTCTCCAAATTCAAGTTACATATTGAATCCTTGATAATACTTTTCATATCTTGATTCAACAAGTAAATAACTTCCTTAAAATCTTTGTAAGCATTTCAAATACTCGAGGATAAGATTATAGGAAGGGTGTGCTTAAGCTGTTGACTATCTGTGTTGATCAAAGAACACAAAGCAGAAGTCAAAACACTTGTAATTGTTGAAGTCCTATGTAGTTGCTCAGGCGAGAGGCATCCTTGTTGGGGCTCGGGTGTACTGACCTATTCCTCTGGGTTAAGAGAGGGCGTGATAGTTAATTCTGAAGAGGAGCTTCAGGACTGGACGTAGGGCGGGAAGTCCGAACCAGTATAAAATTCCGAGTGTCACTTTACTTTACTTACCGCATTCATTTATTAGTAATATATCATATCAACTCTTATTTATTTGCATAACTATTGTATATTAGCTAGTTAGTATATCATATACATTTCCGCTATATCCATATAGATCCTGCTTAAGTCATACACACCGACTTTTAAATTGGTATTAGAGCTAGGCAATCATTTAACCGTAAAACCGTTATCTGATACATAGACATTATGGATAATAACAATAGTACTAGCAATAACACCCGATATTCTGATGGCCATCAAATGAGTATATATATATATGCAAGCAAATAGTTTTGATGCATGGAATATCACACAAAAAGAATACACACAACCTACTACATTATTAACTAAATGGTCTGCATCTGAAAAAGCAGAGGCTAGTGCCAATGCTAAGGCTGTGAACATGTTGCATTGTGCTTTAGATAGAAACGAGTTTAATCGGATTTGTATGTGCAACAGCATATGAAATCTGGAGAACACTCAAAATTACTCATGAAGGTACTAACAAGGTTAAACAATGTAAAATATCTATGCTTAAGAATCAATTTCAAAATTTTAAGATGAATGAAAATGAATCCATAAATAATATGTATTCACGTTTTCAAAACATTTATCACTCTTTATTAGGATTAGGAGAAAAGTATTCTGATTTTGATATAGTGTCAAAAATTTTGAATTCTTTAATGGATGAACGGGAGAGAAAAGTATAAGCAATCAAAGAAGCTAATGATCTCTCTGCCATGAAACCCGAAGAATTGATCAGTAATCTAATGTCTTATGAAGTAAATTTGCAGGCAAAAAAAGCATAGGTACAAGATAAGAAAATTTTAGCTTTCCATGTTGAAATAGGAGATTCCGATTCAGATGAAGAAGATATTGCATTTGTAGCTAAATTTTTTAGAAAATTTCTAAAAAACAGAAAAGGCCAAAGAAAAAATGAAAAGAAGAACTCATTAAAAGAGCCTGACCCTCACTTGTAGAATGCTTTAATTGTCACAAGACCGCACATTATCAATGAACTGTCCAGAGTTAAAGAAAAATCATAAAAATGAAAAATCAAAGAGACGAGCATTTTCAGTCACTTGGGACAACTCGAATTCATCTTCTGAAAGTGACAATGACAGTGAGCAAGCAAACGTATGCTTCATGGCTAAGGATAATGATATAAGTGATCTTACTTTTGATAAATTAGTAGAAATTAATACTGAAATTTTAAATTCTAGGAAGACGTTTAAACGAAAATTTAAAAAAGCGAATGAAGATAAAAAAAAGCAGAATTTGAGAGAGATCTTTTAAAAGATAAGAAAGAAATTTTAGAAAATGAAACTAGAAAATTACAAGAATCTCTTTCAGTAGAAGATTCTCAGATATCTTTGTTGAGTCAAGAAATCGAGACTCAAAAGAATAAAAACGATTTATTAGCTTCTAAAAACCATGATTTAAATACTAAAGTTAAAATTTTAGAATTAGAAAATCCTAGTTTAAAATTAAATTAGAAATCATTTCTAAAAATGTTAACAATGTTAACAAAGGAAGAGATAATTTATCTAATATATTAGAAAATTTTCAACCGATTTTTAGTAAAAAATGGACTTGGATATAATCAAAAAATTAAATCAAAAAGGAAATCTAGTTTTAAAAACTCTAATATTAGAAATTTCTAGTAGCAAATCAAATATATCTTCTAAGAAAAATTATTCGGAAAATATTAGTATATGGATTCCGAAGATAAATAATGTTCCTAATAGGAATAGATATATTAAAAACTTTTTAGATTTTGTTCATTATAATAGTAATTATTTTTTCAAAAAGGAACCTAATCCCTCTTGGGTTTGGCTTCCTAAGACTTAAACCTTAGGATCCTAATGGAAGATGTGGGAACCAATGAAATTTTTAAATTATTTTTTGCAGGTTCCACTCAACAAAAACAGAGGAAAATGGATATTAGATAGTGGTTGCTCAAAACACGTGTCAGGAGACAAGGACATGCTAACAAATATTATTTACTTAAAAGGAGGAACTGTCACATTTGGAGATAATTCGAAATGATATATCATCGGCAAAGACAATATGAGCAATTACGGTATATCTAATTCACCTCTTATTTCGGATATTTTATTGGTTAAGAATTTAAAACACAATTTATTAAGTATTAGTCAATTATGTGATAAAGGTTTTAAAATATCATTTTCTAAAAATAATTGTAGTATATTTGATTCAAATCAAAATCTTATTTTTGAAGGAAATCGAGACAAAAATATTCATATTTTAAATATGGCAGTTAATAATAATCCAAGTATGTGTTTATTAGCCAAAGACAATGATCCTTGGTTATGGCACAAACGATTTTGCCATATTAATTTTAAAACGATAAACAAGATATCTAAAAATGATCTTGTAAGTGGGTTACCTAAAATAAAATTCAAAAACGAAAATTTATGCGATGCTTGTCAACTTGGAAAGTTAACTAAATCCTCTTTTAAATCTAAAAAGGTGATATCAACCTTACAACCACTTGAGTTAATAAACATGGATTTATTTGGACCAACTCAAGTTCGGTCCATAAGTCATAGCAGATATGTGTTTGTAATTGTTGACGATTTCTCAAGATACACTTGGACTATGTTTTTAAAGAATAAAAGCGATAATTTTGACATCTTTAATTTTTTTTTCAAAAAATTCAAAATTTAACTGATTTAAAAATAAAAAATATACGAAGTGATCATGGAGGAGAATTTGAGAACGAAAAATTTGATCTATTTTGTCAAAAGAATGGAATTTTCATAATTTTTCTTTTCCTAGAACTCCTCAACAAAATGGAGTTGTAGAAAGTAAAAACAGAACTTTACAAGAATGTGCTAGAATGGTATTAAAAGGAAGTACATTGCCAAAACATTTTTGGGCTGAAGCAGTTGCAACAACTTTTTATGTTTTGAATCGTGTTTCTATTCGACCTTTTACTAAAAACACACCATACGAACTTTTTATAGGTAGAAAACCAAATATATCTTACTTCAAAGTTTTTGGTTCAAAATGTTTCATTTTAAATACAAAAGATCATCTTGGTAAATTTGATTCAAAATCCGATGAAGGAATATTCGTAGGATATTCTGAGCATAGCAAGGCTTGTCGTATTTTCAATAAGAGAACCGGTAAAATCGAAGAATCACTTCATGTGTCATTTGACGAAAATGTTATTCAAAACTCGTTTAATTCAGATATTATGAAAAAAAAATCTTCACACGATGATGATGTTGATACATTTAGAGAAGATAAAAACATTGTTCGCAATAACATAGAGAATAATACTATAGAAACTCAAGATAACATCAATAATCAAAATGTTCCTGTTAATGAAGTTCGATCTCCACCGCGAATATTATGAGATCGTCTAACTCAAAATATTATTGGAGAAATAACTTCAAACGTAAGGACAAGAACTCAACTTAATTTAGTAAGTAATGTGGCCTTCTTATCAAATATCGAACCCAAAAACCCTAAAGAAGCATCTACAAATCAAAACTGGAAAATTGCAATGCAAGAAGAATTAAATCAATTTGAACGTAATAAAGTCTGGGAATTAGTTCCAAGACTAACTGATCAAACTGTTATTAGAACAAAATGGGTATATAAGAATAAAGCAGACGAATTGGGTAATATCACTAGAAATAAAGCTAGACTTGTTGCACGAGGTTACAATCAAGAAGAAGTCATAGATTATGAAGAAACTTTTGCTCCAGTTGCACGACTACAAGCAATTCAAATCTATTAGCATACACTTGTCATCACAACTTTAAACTATGTCAGATGGACGTTAAAAGCGTTTTCTTGAATGGTTATCTTAAAGAATGAGTTTATGTTGAACAACCTCCACTATTTACTCATAAAAAATATCCTGATCATGTTTTTAAATCGAAAAGGAAATATATGGTTTGAAACAAGCACCTCGTGCTTGGTATGAACGTCTCAAAACTTATTTATTAGATTCAGGATTTCAAATTGGAAAGGTTGATCAAACACTTTTTATCAAAAAAGATAATAAAGATATTTTAATAGTACAGATATATATAGAGGACATTATCTTTGGATCAACAAATGATTAATTATGTCAAGAATTTTCAAAAATAATGACAAGTGAATTTGAAATGTCACATATGGGAGAACTATCTTACTTTCTAGGGTTGCAAATTAAGCAATTATCAGATGAAATTTTCATTAATCAAGAAAATATTGTACTAGTTTAATAAAATGTTTTGGAATGGAAAAGACGTCAAGTAAACCTACACCAATGAGTACGAAGACACATTTAAATAAAGATGAAAATGGTAAAAATGTCAATCAAAAGCTATATCGAAGCATGATAGGTTCACTTTTATATTTAACTGCAAATAGACTGGATATTATGATGAGTGTTTGTTTATGTGCTCGTTTTCAAGCTAATCCAAAAGAATCACATGTGACAGCAGTTAAACGAATTTTACGTTATTTTAGCAGTACTAAATACTTTGGACTCTTCTATCTAAAAGAATGTTCCTTTGAATTAGTTTCATATATTGATGCTGATTTTGGAGGATCACGGGCGGATCGTAAGAGTACAAATGGAACATGTCATTTTATTGGTAAATCACTCATATCTTGGTTCAGCAAGAAACAAAACTGTGTTTCACTATCAACATGCGAAGCTGACTACATATCCGCTGCACTAGCATATGCTCAAGTGATATACATGCAGCAAATATTAAAAGATTTCAACGTAAAATTGTCTATTTCCACAATTTATTGTGACAATACAAACACAATAAATTAATCTAAAAATCCAGTAAATCATTCCAGAACTAAACACATTGATATCAAACAACATTTCTTAAGAGACAATATTAAAAAACAAATAATTAATTTAAAGGTTGTAAATTCAGAAAATAAAATTACTGATATCTTTACTAAACCCCTTTTAGAGAACTCATTTATAAGACTCCGACGAGAGCTAGGAATTGTATCTATCAAAGATCTCTAATACGTTATTCGGTTATTATATGCTAATTATGACTATTTACTTTTTAATTGATGACAAAAGGGGAGAAAAATCATTAATTTTACATATATTCTCTGCTTATAATGATGATTTTATTGAGAATATATGTGTTATGCTCTAAATATTGAATTTATTGAGAATACATGTGCTAACATTTTGTTTCAGGAATCAAAATGGTAAGATTATAATTTTATCGAACTAACAAAATGTTGTAGAAATTGAGGGGAGCAAATACTCGGGGGAGAAAATCAGATATATTGTCATCAATCAAAAAGAGGGAGAATGTTGATATCAAGATTTTGATTAGTGCCAACAAAAGAAATTGAAATGGAAATCATGTTATAGAGATAAGGTCTTTTATTTATATAAATTGAGTCGTGTTAGAATCATGTTAAAGTCTATCCTCAAGTATAACACGAAAAGAATATATATATATATATATTCATATGAAGTGTACAAAATAAGCTCTACCAGTCGACTGGTAGAGAATTGACCAGCCGACTGGTCAGATAAATTTTGTACACAATGGATAGTTTTGAAACATGTTTTTATTTATACGATTTAAAGTTTAGTTCAACCAGTCAACTGATGATTTTTTAACCAGTCGACTGATTCAGCCCAGAAACTATTATATGAAGAGTCATCATCTTTTCATGAAGAGCTCCCTCTTCAATAATCAATGGAAATGGACACAACTTTTTATAGAAACTCTTCATGAAGGAATGCTACTCTTCTACTATTATATAAACATTTCAAACATGTTTTTCAAATCACCATTTCTAATTATACTCTCTCTATTTTCTGAAATTAACTTCTATGTACTTTGCAAACAAAAGCTCTCTAGATTCAAGTTACTTATTGAATCCTTGATAATACTTTTCATATCTTGATTCAACAAGTAACTAGCTTCTTTAAAATTTTTGCAAGCATTTCAAATACTCGAGGATAAGATTATAGGAAGGGCATACTTAAATTGTTGACTATCCGTGTGGATCAAAGAACATAAAGAAGAAGTCAAAACACTTGTAATTGTTGAAGTCCTATGTAGTTGCTCAGTCGAGAGACATCCTTGTTGGGGCTTGGGTGTACTGACCCATTCCTCCGGGTTAAGAGAGGGCAAGATAGCGAATTCCAAAGAGGAGCTTCGGGACTGGACGTAGGGCGAGAAGTCCGAACCAATATAAAATTCTTGGTGCCACTTTACTTTACTTACCGCATTCGTTTTTTAGTAATATATCATATCAACTCTTATTTATTTGCATAACTATTGTATATTAGCTAGTTGTTATCTCGTATACATTTATGCTACATACATATAGATCCTGCTTAAGTCACACACAGTGACTTTTCATTAAATATAAACATTTAAACTTTGTTTATTAATAAATTTCTAAGCCATTCTTCAGTATCTAAATATAAATTAAACCAGTTTTCCAAGTCTAACTTAAACATTTTGATTTTTCTAAATCATTGATTTTTTATTACTCAATTGTAAATTTATTTACAACTTTATTTTCTATTTTAAGATTCTCATTTCTTTGGCAATAAATTACTTTATAAAATTCGATAAAATCAAATTCTACTTATAAATCCCTGACATGATCACAATTCAGTTTATATTCCGAATTATGGAATAAAATCTATTGTTCTCTTTTCGAAACGATTCCAAATTCTCTTTTAAATCCATGCTTGAATTTATTTTCCTAAATTATCACATGATAATTTATTTCACTTCATATATAAATGTGATTTATAAATTCAAATACTTGTTTTTATTAATAAAAATAATTTAATAATTCCTAACCCATTCAAAATACAATTTATATTTTAGAAATACAGGTTTTCCTTTCCAAACTCAATTTCTTTTCATTTTCATTTGAATATATTTTTACGGTACTTAAATACCAATTATTTAGGGCTGGTGCTATTCGAACATCCAATACACACAATCATCAATTACAGGTTTTCTAACACATCTTATATGATAATATATATGAAAACAAACAATAATAAATTTTGAGAAATCCGGTTGGATCCCTCCAACCTGTTTTTCATGCATCCACAGATGTTAGACAACATAAATAATACCCATCCTGCTTCAAGGAAGGATATCGCGGTATGGAAGGTCATCTACTATATATATTGTGGGGCACATAGATTCATCCGCTAGTGGTACTATATATATATATAATTTCCCCATCCACCAAGCCTAAATATAACTAATATATATAATAGACACAATAATATTTCAGTGCATCCAAACAACCAACAAACAACATATAACATTTAATAAAATAAATATTCGTTTATAATAAATTATAAATGAATCCAGAGAGTGAGGTTACTCACCATGATTTTAGTTTGCCAATCCGATGCAATTTTAATTCAAATCAAACGACATTCGATTTAAATTAAAATTCCCAAGCTGGTTTCGATCAGTTCCAAAATTTTCCAAACGACTTCTAATGCGGATCCTAAGTCTGCACATGTTCAATGCAATTTATGATGTCTCAATCGGATCTAGAATGCGAGAGTTATAATTTTATAAGTTAATGATTTATAAAAATATTCATTACCACTAATTACTTTATTAATTATTAAATTACCTAATACTCCTCTTCCTTATTTCGAATTACAGGCATCCTCTGTCTGAAATTCGCCTCCTCCCTGTTGTGTACATGTCGTGCCTCTCTAAGTACTAACACCCATACCCAAGCAATGATTTCACAAACTGAACTCGCCAACAAGCTTTTCACCTCAATATTAACTTGTATATCATCACCAATTCACCTCCAATGATCCAAAAAAAATATCTGATCAAGCCTTCCTTCTTGCTACAGTAAATGTCGTGTTTTAGCTGTCTTCACAAAGCACGTCGAAATCCCATCACCCAATGTTCATCAGGGTTTTGACCTCCTGGATTCCTTGAATCCCAAAACCGAGCTCTATTTCACCATTTCTATGCTTTACTCCATCCAATAGCCTCCACCAGAACATGTTCAAACACACCATCCTTCAAACCATACGCGAAACCTCTGTCTCCTAACGAGATCAATGCCCTCACCATTCGAGCTGACGTTGCCAACAACCCCCAAAACTCGAAGCCCTAATTCGAAAGACAGTAGCATCAATCACAAATCCTCAAAATGGCCACCGATACGATGATTTTGATTATATATATACATATATATACTAATTGAATTTGAAAAGAATAGGGAGGAGCGACCATTTTTGTTATGAGGCTTTCGAATAACTGGGAATAAGAAAGGGGAGAGGCACGGGTTCTAAATTTGTTTAAATAAAAAGAAGAAGGGAACGACATTTTTAGAATCTGAAGCTTTCAAATTTTCGGAGGAATGGATATTGAAATGAAAATAGGGGTATCGCGTTTATATAGAGTAAGAAACGTAGGGTAGGAGTCTGCGTAGAGTATAGGAAATAAGTTGGCTAAGTACACCTTAATAAATAAGATTTGATTTCTATTTAATTCGGTTTGAATATGATTTGATTTCTATTTAATTCGATTTGAATATGATTTGATTTCGTATTTACCCATACATTTTTAAAAAGATTAAAAATTTATATGATTTATTATTAGTATATCCTCACGAAACTTACACCTGAAATTACCTATTAAAACGACCGCCTATGAACTCGAATCATGATGAAACTTGACATACCACTATGATCTGACGTTTCAGATCTAATAAAATTGGTTTCGTCGAAAACCGAGGTTGTTTGAAAATTGGCTATTTCTGTATCAAATTAAATCGATAAAATATGATTTAAAATTCAAAACAAACAACTCTACGATAATAAAATATTATTATTATCAACTTTGTTCAAATAGGATTTGTAATAATCATCTGAATCGTTTCTATACAGTTTTAACTTCGAATTCAATTGTTTGTCATTTTTGTATTATGATAATTTGATATACTCGAAATCAAATCGTATATTGATTATTAAATCGATAAATTCCGTATAATAATCCATTTATATTATCAATTCAACATTTAAAAACAATATTAAATGTTCAAAATTAATTGACCAAAAATCCGGGTCGTTACAATAAGAAGTTTTAAAATCCAATGGTTAGAATTTGAAAGAAGTTCAATTCAAATTTGATTAAAAGAAGCGCCAGTGCAGTTTTGGACCCGAAATGGGACTTGATTAAAATGGTCTACTTTAAAATTATTAAAAATAGAGATAAGTTATGATAAATCGTAATAAATGAATTGAAAAGGTTTTGGATTGAATATTCCAAGTTTTAGAAAGATAAAAGATATTTTATCTGAATAGGTTGTTTTACAACTAAAGTAAAAAAACCAAAGGAGTATGCGATGATTCCTAAGAGTATAGTCTAGTACAACCCATGAGATTAAACTGAGAACTTTTCCGTTAGGCGAGGGGTGGGAAGAATTGAAAGGACATTGGTTCTTTGACCAAGATCAAATGAAGTTTTCTGTAGATAATTGATCCAGTGTTTTAAAGTTACATATTGGACTATACGGGCTCAAATATGCCAAAGTTTTCCAATGTCGAATTCGATTGGATTTGGATAATCTTCGAATATTTCAATATTGAATTCCTTAGTTATACGGATGTCATTTGATAAATTTTGGATGATAATGATATCGTTATTCCCTATATGGTATCTATTGGTTTCAAAATTTGATATTGAATACGAGTCGAAACGATTTCTATTCAAAGCCTTGTATTTGATATCATATTGGATTTTGGGTTTGTCGTGAATGGTGTCTTCAATAACACTGTTCTTAAACCTAATTGAAATAGAATTTAATGGAATAAATCTTTTAATTAAAATTAATGTAGCTTTTCCAAAGTGAAGTTTTCCAATGAATAAATTTAATTGGAATTGAATGGAAGTTTCATTTTAGGTTTATCTTGTACGATGTTTAAGTAACATTTGTTCTTTAACCTAGTTAAAGTAAAGATGATTTCTCAAATTTGAGTTGTAATAAATCTTTCAATAAAAGATTTGATTGAATGAAATGGATATTAAAGCCATGTTAGAGTTTTAATAAACCTTTCAACAAAAATTGGGAATGGCAGAAGATAATTAAACTTACCAAGATACGGGGGTGTTAGATATGGAGTACCACTAGTTTTGCTCCATAGGATGAATAGGTCGGGAATGGAATAACGACATTTGTGATTACCTTTTTGTGAAGCTCGATAATCTCAGTAAGGCTTATAAACGTTAATTTAAGTCAAGTTTATGAAAAGTGATTATTTAATATTTTTAAATGATTTCTAAGGAAAGATTTAAACAAGAAGTTTAAATGATGTTGATCTTTGATAAGATTTATGGGAGTAATTCCTAATGTAAAGAATATTCTGAATTGGAATAAGACTTATGGTATGTTTATATATCACTTGATTTTAAAGATGCGCTAGTTATTAAGAAAGACTGGGTTTCAACCCATTCTGAATAGCTAATACTAAAATTGTCAAAGCTATTGAAGACGTTGGTTGAAGACCATAGATCTTCACATCATTTCGATTATTGATGATGTCTCGATTGAGCCATACACCCAAGACGAGGTTATAAGTGATGGTCATCCAGACATACTTGGAGATCGACTGGATATGCAAGGGCCTTTCTCCTTTATTGGGCATATTAGACGAGGAATAATGTACCTTCGGTTTCGTTCAGACCCAGAATGGACTTGTAAATGGATTGTGTGTTTGACATTGTATTTCATAACATAAACGATTAGTTGATATTGATGGTATATCAATGGCGGTGAAGAATTTATTCTCGTAGCTTAACACCCTTATTTGAGACATATGAGATCAAAGGTTATATTATTAATATAAACTAATCATATGTGCGAATCGAAAATATGGCATGTCAAGTGTTGCTACTAGATAGATCAAAGCTTTTTTTTTTGAAAAGAAGAGGTTTGTGGGATGTTGATTCATGGGCCTTACACCCCGGGATAAGCCAAAAATAGGATGATGAACAACTGAGATAAGGGCATGCGTTCCTACCTAACCGAAAAGTGATCCCATTGAATGTAGCCCATACAATTTACTTATGTGGACGATGGATTAAGGCGCCTCGGATGATGGTCAAATACGACCAGAATAACGATCAAATACGACCGAGGAACATTATGTTCAGGTAAGATTCCAATCAACCCTTTAGTGCTGACCATCTCAGATGCTTCAAGGTGCACATGCGTGTGAATCCTCGACATCTTTCTAGGGATGATCCGAATCAGATAAGGAAGATCCTTTGCCTTGGTTCATGATGGAATCCAATTTCCAACACGAGACTTCACGTTTTTGGTTATAAACCTATATGGCAACATAATAGGATGGGGTATTATACCCTCTAAGATTGATACATTTATTTTAAAAGTTTTTTTCAACACTTAGACACTAATAATAATATCAAATGATTTTCTTGTATCAAGCATGTTTGGCTATTATAAGGTAAAATTATATACTCTGGTTTGCGCTTGCATTATTTGATTGGACCTAAATTTTTTAATGGCTTCTTTTTTCAAAAATCATTGTGAGTTTTTATGATGGGTATTCATGTGGAGAAAATCCGTTCCATGTTATATGGCGTGGTCCCGTGATTTACCCAACTATAAAATAGAGTAAATAACTGTTTTTAGTTCTCACACCAGTCCCTTGATTGACTCGTAGCTTATTGTTTCCCACCTAAATTTTTGGTTCCCATATTTTCCACACGGGCAGCTAGTAGTTAAGGTTTTGCATATATGTCTCGAAGTATTTTCAAGTGTAGGATTTTGGATTGAAATTTAAAGCTGTGTCCAGAGCATTTGAGAATCTTTCGATGAATGTATTTTTGTTTCCGTTGTGCATTGTAATTTACTATTCTCTGATATAAGTGATGTACTCTGATATATTCAAGTAGTTTGATGTATAATTGTTGTAGTAGCAATGAAATATTCTTTTGCATTTTGTTCCGATGTATTGTATCCCATAATGGTTCGAGGATTTTTGACCTTTGGGTCGGACCTGTGTGGCTTATGGTTAATTAGAAAGGCGGAGATTTTTGGGGTCGTTACACTTAACATTGAATTTCAATTCAATAATCACATCAAAACCAAAATCAATGTCCTAACGGGATTTACTGGGTCAAACAGTTCATCTATAAACATTATGAAAACAAATAACATATAAAATAGTGAGGAATCCAGTTGGATCCTTCCAACCTGTTTTTCCAAACAAATAATATAATCTAAATGAATTAAATGAAGAAAATATAATTAACTTCAATTATCAACCAAAAACCATTTTCAAACAAATAATAATCATCAAAATCTTCCAAACATTCAATTTTTGCTAATTACAATAATATGAATTTAACACATCATAGTATTTCAGAAAGCTTGAGAGTTAACTCACATTTTATTTCTGATTCGAAGATTTATGATCATTTTATCTATTTTTAAACAAGCGTTTAAAATCAGATAATATTCTAGCTAACTCCAAGACATTCCGAACCAGCTTGATAGCGAAATATTTTCGATACGATTCCAACGGCACTTGTATCGTGTAATTATGTTCATGAATGACCGAGGTATAGTGATTACAATATTAAACATCGATTTAAAAATAATAATATTTAACTTAATTAACTAATTAGCATTATAAACCTTAATCACGTTGCTTATCCCTTAATCCTTCTTCTACCTAGCATGCAGCGAACCCGATTCCTACATCACCATGCCGAATTCTTCAATCTCCTATAACTCCTTTGCTCCTCCACGAATTCCAAACCCGACACTACCCATGACCGCCACGTCTCACTGTCCACCTGACCACACCATGGCGATCAACTCGCCTTCCTCCTGTAAGTCACGTTCTCGAATCCCTGAAGCTCACAACAGTAGTTCATACGACCAAATTTTTGCCAAACTCCCCAAGATCTTGCCAAGACACGCGCCTCGACCTCCTGATCATCATTCCGCTTTCGATATCCTCTTTGATGTCTCTTAGCACCGCCCATAGCTAATCCATAGTTCGTTGTACCCAAGTCGTTAGACACCAGTTTCGATAACGCCCCTTGTAACACATGTAGATTCGAAGCGCTCAATTCAAGGATTTAAACGACTCCTAGATCGAATTTGTTTTATTGAGTATTTGATTTTTAATTATTTATGAAGATGGTGTTTTCTCACTGTTGAAATAAGAATGAGAGTAAATTTTGGGGAAATAGGGATTTTGGGAATGGTGAACAAATTGGGTGTTGAGGTTAATTTATAAGTAAATTAATATTATTTTATTTTTATTATTTTGTTTAATTTTATTTGTTCGTGCCTATATCTATTTCCATTTTTCATTTATAAATTCGTATGCTCACGTACGAAATCTGTTTTCGATGAAAACGGACATATAGTTATTACTTAACTCTCTGGACACAACGAAACTTGTTTCATCAAAATTCGAGTCCATTTGAAAAAATAGCGAATTTTTCATTATTAAATTTATTAATTGATTCATGTTTACTTTTCGTATGCCCATAAAATAACTCCGATTGGAATGAAACTTGAATTCCTACAATAACTAAATATTCTAGACATGATGGAACTAGTTTCATCAAATTCCGAGATCGTTTGGTAAAACTCACGTTTTAATTCACACCATTAATCAATACGCGTTTATATCATGCACGATCATCGAAAAACTCTAACTAACCCCATACTGGAAATCCTACAATAGTTAACATTACAGATTTAATTAGTTCTGTTGAAATCAGAGGTCGTCTGAAAATTGGCTATCCTTAAGTTCTATATCAAATCGACAAAAATATAATCGATTCCAAAATAAACAAATCTATTTATAAAAAAATATTATTGTTAAATATATTCTAATGGAATGTATATAGCTTCAAAATAATTTAACTTGAATTTTAAACTCGATATTTTCATTTTCAAGAAAAATCGATAATCAATTTATTTAAAAATTCCTTTTTTGGCATAGCCGACTGGTTTTTATAGCGTTCCTTAACACTCTTTTGGCAAGGGAATTGGGTTTAAGTGGGCCCCTACCACATTTATTAAAAATCAAAAACATACAAAGACACTAAGAAAAAGATTGCAAGGTGCAAAACACAGAGATACAACTAAACACACAAACAATGACACAAATTACAACAACAAATGCATCCAAGAATCTGAGAAAGAGCTATCAAAATGATATATGGAGGCAAACAGGTCCCTCATAATATGTAGCTTCAGATTAACCCACATTTCATCACAATTTATCCTCTTCAACGTGAAAGCTCTTGAGTTTCTTTCTTCCCAATCATTCTCACAAATTTTTTAGTGTAGAGAATGAAAATGACATGTTCTTCCTTTCTCCATTTAGTGGATAGTAGAATGTAATGCCATTGAGATATTGAATTTGCAGGATGAGCATTAACACCAAATAACAATAATAAACTCCTCAAAATTTCGAAGGGTAATTGCATTCGAAGAAGATATGCCCAACAGTTTCATCCATGATGTCACATAGAAGGAAGTTTCCATCTACCATCGTTCCCGTTTGCCTGTGTTTGGTGAGCAAAGCACTGTTTATAACCTTCCATAACATAAAATTCTCTCCACACAATCTTGTGCCACTGACAAGTAGGCAACAACCCCTGATTAAGAAGAAGAATATAGGTATTTTTAACAGAGTGAGGATACCCATTCCAAGACAATCTTTTAGCCGAAGAATATTTTATGGACTGTAGCATATTATACATAACATACGTGCATTGAAATTAGAGAAAATGGAAAAACCACTTGACCAGTCGCTACAAAATTCGTTACTGATGTATTTTTATTTATACTAGATTGAATGATACAATTATAACCCAGAAGCTTAGAAAGAATAATCCCCTTAGACTTCCACGGATCATCCAAGAAGGAAACATTGCATCTGCACGAAACGTTGCATTCGTAACACTTTTTATTATGACTATAATAAAATTACAACATAGTACAGGTGACTGTAGTTACCAGTCAGCTAAATTCGATTTTCAAGGTGGACTGTCCACTGCTTATGGCTTATATAGTGGGCCGTCCACTATATTTATCCTAGATTACAGTACGGGAGCTAGAAAGTGTACTAGACTACTCTTACAATTTATACTCCGCGCAGGGAGAGATAGATAAATGCTGGAAATGAAGTACAGTCAAACCATACATATTTCCATCCCATGAATAGTGTTATACATCAACCAGTGTCAAGGACACTTAACATCCAAGTGTTCACAGAAGAAACCAACTTTAAACATCACTTCTAGGCTCCCCAACCGAAAAGTACACCCTACAGAACTGCAAAGTGACTTTAAGCAAATGCCGGGAAGTTCATTACGTGGAGAAACTTAAAAATCCCTTTTATGTTATTAAATAAATCGTTATGGTTTATAAACGATTCCACAACGACTTTCTGAAGATTTTGATTTTGACATAATCAAAATATATAAGGTGAAATCTCCAATTTTCTCTTTTATTAGAAAGATATAATCAAATAGATCTGGAAGATTCTTGTTTCAAAGAATTCTGACTTATATTGGATCCTGTATATCCATTAGAAGTTCAAAACTTAAAACTACGAACTACCGCGATGTTACGAGCTCGTTTATAATTAAATTATAAACTATATGTTTAAACATCGTTTAAATAAATAAATTCCTTATAAAAACCCTTTTTATATCTCCAATACAACATTTAAAATAAATTTAAATGTTCAGAATAAAATGTATAAAAACCCGAGTTATTACATGTTTGACTTTGTGAAATGATACTTGACAATTTGGACACACAATCAAAAATTTAAAAATTGCATATATGTTAGGATTAACTATATTTTAGTATTTTATTGAAGTAGATGTACTTGGATAAAGAAAATCCTGACTCACAAGTTTTGTGTTTTGCACGGATCGCTCGGGTTAGACCGTATGTTACATGTTAAATACATCAACTATCGAAGTTAGAAAGTGGTGAAGACACTCGTTTGGGTTCACCAAATATGTAATTTTATTTTATTGATAAATTTGTATTTAATTCTGATGTATAAAAATATTGTATAAATTCTGATATTTTTGTATAAAAGTTTCGTTGTCAAATATTGTTTATTATGTATTATGAATTCTATGTTTGATTCTATTTGAACCCTGTAAGCAATAACAATTGGTTTTTGTGAATGTTTTGAGTTGGTTTAATTACCAACTTAAAGCGGTTAAAAAGGTAGCTCGTTGCATTTTAAATAAAAACACGTGTCCATATTTATAAATAAATGTAAACTACTATTTAAATTAATAAAAATTAATAGAACTTTAGAGTATTTCTGTTTCTAAAAATATAAGTTGAAAAATCCAATTTAAAAAAATCTAATTTCATAATTTTTGTAATGTATAAACGTCATTTTTCAGTTCATTACTTTCATCAAAGATGTAGCATGAATAACGTAATATAACAGAGATAACGGGATATATCTGGAATAGCATAATATATCGAGGTTAAAGTGAAAGGGCTATATTAGAGACTATTTAGGAAAAGCATTGCGGTAGTTATCCGCTGCGGGATACAGTGGGGTCATAGCGGGGAATTAACTGCATAGCTTTGTACATATTTGCTAAACTGGTAAACAACATGACATATAGGTGTTAACGATATTTTTCGTCAACATAAGAAGTAGGTCTAAGGAAGTGGACCTAAGGAAAGGATTATTTAGCTCCTCACATTCTAAGTTAGTTCACCGTTTCCTAGATATCAAGGTCTTAAGCCTGAAGGTTAGTTACTCTACCCTCAAGAGGTGCGTATCATGCTTAGGAGACTTAACAACTAACAGTTACCTTGGGATAAGGGTTCCCTAAGCTCAACGGAGTTAGGAAGCTAAACGGCTTGTAGAAGGGTATTTCAGTACTTTGGGCTTAAGGTTAAGGCTTATGTATGAGGTTTTTGTTGTAGAGAAAGCATAAGGTAATGGACGGAATAAGCAACAAAGTAACACATGGAAATTGTGCTAAGTATAGATTCACTCTTTATTGCTAATTGATTTGAGTACATATGTGATTAGAAGTAAAATCTCCAAATTGATTTACAAATTAGGGTTTACTCCTAAAGAAATGAGTACAAGATTGAGGAATGAGTGAAGTCCCCGAAAATAAGACCCCCATTGAGACCCCTGGGGTTTTATTTATAGACAAATTGAGCCCCCTTTTGGCTTCAACTCAGCAGAAGCCTCTCTCGGGTGCGACAATAGGGATTCAACCGCTTTACACCTTTCGGTTTTGGTAATTATGGTATTGGCCATCTTTTTCTTCACTTAGCATTGTCATCAAGTCTAGCCTCGCTTTCGGAGTGTCGGTCTCAGCTTTTAGGGGTTGCTTCCTTTTAATGTACCGATACCAAGCACGTTGGTAGTGATAGCTTCAAGGGTTACTTTCGGCAATAATCTCTGGTTTCAGCTTTAAGTCTTCATAGCATTGTTCTTGTGCTTTCGTTTCTTGTGACTTCAGGAACTTCATCTCTTTCGGTATCGACTCTAAGCAAGTTAGTATGGATAGCTTTTCTTTTTATAAGCTTTGGTTTACTTTTGGTGAGGCTTTGGAGTTGGTTCCGGTCTTGCAACATCATACCTTTGGTGTTTCCCCTGATGGCTTTTGAAGCTCGATGTCGGTATCGATACCAAGCAAATTGGTATTGATAGCCCCTTGTTCCATCTTACTTATGATTCGAGTCATATACTTTCCTTTCTTGGTTTCGGGTCCTAAGTAATATTCTTTCGGCTCTCGCTCCTTTTTATTTGCTTCTGATTTCATGTGTTATTCTTTCGGAATCGAGCTTATGTTGATTATCTCCTTATCAGCACTGCTTTGTCGCTATCTCCTTTCGTATTGGTTACAAGCTCCTTCCATTTATGTTAGCTCCAATAGCTTGTTGGCCACGTCTCTCATTTTTTTTCTTTCGACCTTAATTGCCTTAGTAGCTTATTATCGCTTTCATGTCTCCAAGTCATTTTGCTTTAAGTTAGTTGTGATCCGATACCCCTTCACTGATAGTCAGTTTTGGTGTTGAATTTTAGTTGTAACATTTTCCCCTCCCCTATTGTAAAGGTGTATTTTTGAATTTTCAAGTCGAACTTTGACTTTTGTATTGTGTTTTGATCTCTCGCCTCTTGGTATCCTTCAATTTGGTTGATTAATTGGATCTTGTTTGTGTGGCTTAGATTAAAGAAATACTGCAACATAAATACTCTTTCCTCTTTCTCTTTGTCTTTTTACCTGCAAATTATATCGCTCAAAAAAGATCACCGTTCCCCGAGATTATTTATAAGCTCTTTCATAATCTCTAATCTGATTCTCTATATGTGTTTTTATTTCAATTAAAATTTGAATTCGAAAACATTTCCGTAACCTAATTCAAGAAACCAATCAAGATTTTCATGTTTCTGTCACGAGTTTAATTGGTGATAATAGCTTAAAGGTTGATTAATGGTGGATAAAATATGTTATCCATTTCTCTAACACATCTTTGGGGTCTAAAATGCAAAATTGTCATACGAAAAGTTAATTTTTACTATAAAGAAGGATTCTATGCTTCCGGTACCAGTAGATTCATCATCAACCTAATGTCGACTCATTATGGTTTCTATTTTGCCAACACCCTTATTTTTTTATTTATGATCCAATATGTATCGAATCAATGCGGAAGCGTTGTCGAGGGTTCTGTTTCCCTTTTGTTTCAGGTGTCAGCAAAATTTGAGAGTTTGAGATTGAAGCATTTCGAATTGGATTTCACCTGTACCAGGTTTTAAGGTCAGTTAAGCTTTTGGTGATGATGTCCAATTATTTAGTTATGGTGAACCGATATGTGATGACCCGCCCTGCACCAGCCGACATTTCCAATGAAAGAGCGTTGTGCCGATGTCCAACCAGCATGGGACGGTCGCCAAAGAAAGGAAAGAAGGGAATTTGAACAAGCAAGGAACCTGTAGAATGTCTCACAGCGCATGGAATAAAATATAATAATAACATACTTGACATAAAACAGGCGAGACAGTGCATAAGCTAAAAGTTAAACCATGATAGTAGCGAAAAATTCAAAATACAGATTATGTTCCACATCAACATTATTACAACTTTTCAAACTGTCTCTAAAGCAAAAATAAGAAAGGTACACTACTAATGCCCAAAGTAGTGACCAACAGCGACTAAGGGAGAATATCTAAATATATCATACGTGGAAGCCTCCTGCTCGTCTCCGGTACAACTACTCGTGCATACCACCTAACCTGTCTCTAGTATGCCCGTTTAAGAGAACCCAGAGTAATAAGAAGAGACATAAAACTCTGGGTCAGACAAAAGTCTAGTTTGAGCGATAAGCAGCAAAACAGAACAATAATAGGTATACTAAATCATACCTGAACCTGGACCTGCAACCAAAGAGTTAGCACAACAAGATGTACAATACTCTAAGGTGACACTAACATATGGTGTAAGGAATATGGGGTGGGGGTGTGCATGTCATAGTGATGTCAAACAATCCAACATAACAACCATCCTCACATCTCTCACTCAGTGCATAAAGCATACGATATCCACCACTTTGATCACTAGACCCATCGAGGTAGTGACGGAGTCCGACTTGTATAACTATTGCTACCACCAAGCTTGCCCCATGGAGTCATGACTAAATACTTACAAATGACCCTACCTCATTGGTCCATAGCCAATAGTCCTACCTAGGCCACTGTGGCCCTGAATCCGTCCACATACCCCATACTCCATAGTGATCCAAAGTTATAGACATCGATAACCCCTTTGCACACGTCCCGCAGCAAAGCCCAACTCATGAAGATAACTCGTTGGTTCCCAACTGGACCCTGAGTTCTACTTCCTATTTGGACTTCCTTTGCATCTCGAATTTTGGTCGAATTGGAGTTAGCCTTCAGAAGAGTCATCACGTAATCGCAGCTCCAATCCGGTTAGGTTCGGCTTGCTTCAGTCAGTTCGATTCGAATATATCGCTCCTAGGCTTCCCGTTCGGTTCGGTGTTCCACTTTAGGTTGGCTCGGTAGTCCCCATCGTCCCACTTCAGTCAGTTTGGTTTGGTGCTCATGGATCCCGATCCGGTTTGATGCTTCACTCCAACTTCATCTCCAAGCTTGGTCCTCCGATCCGATCCCACTCCCTAGCTCTAGTCCGATCCGATCCCTACGCCCTTGCTTCTGATCCGATCCCCTACCCAGCTCTGATCTGATTCCCAACCCAACTCCAACTCTTTGCAAATGGCCCTCCTTGCCAAAGCTCAGCTAGTGCCAAGTTCCGATCCGGTTCATATTCCCCTTGCCCGATCCACTGATCCGATCTGAGCCCTATAATCCGATCCGATCCGGTCCGAAACTCTGCACATTTCCTGCAACTTTTCTAGCAGCTGTTTTACGCCATACGACAGCATTTTCGACCAATCTAACCGTTCTAACCAATCACAAAGGACACCATATAGTCATAGCAACATGTATAATCAACCACAAACATCAAAACAACAATATGATGTATTAAAATGGATCAAACATAGCCAAAAACCCACATTTCCCTTAATCATGTTTAAGCATAACTAATGATATGATTAGCAAAACTTAACCAAATTAACCAAATTTTCTAACAGAGACCTAAAACAATATTTTGAAATTTATAAATATTTTTCTAGAATTTAACAATGTTTAAATTCGCTAATTAACATTAATAACCCTTAATTAACCACAATTAGTGTAAAAAGGTGCTAATCACTCACCTTAGCCACAAACAAAATACCAAATCTGAAATTATCCTCTATTTGGCGCTGTTCCCAAGGCTATACAGCAGTTCTAACCTTGCTTTGGTGTTATTTCCCTTTGATTTGATGTTGCTAAGCTTAATCTTCAATTAGAAAGTGGTTTAGAGGTGTTTTAAATGTCGGAGGCCATTACTAAGTTGAGAGGGATGATAAGTGCGGCTGAAAAATGAGATAATGGTGTTCTCTAAACCCTAATAGCCCTTAAATACTCCAAATCCCGAAATCCCCCTCTGGGCCTAGTTGTTAATTACCCAATTAAGCCCGACTAAGTTGTTTTTTTACCTTTTAAACCTTAATTCAGCCATATCTCCCAAACGGTAAGTCCGTTTTTCACATATGACCACTCTACGGAAAGGTAAACCACCATCCGGATCTAATGGAAATGGTTTCAGGTCAAAACTCCTTTCCAATCAAAAGTTATGGCCAAAACAAGATCAGCTAGGGGCAAAACAGTCATTTAACAATCGGCAAAAATCATGAACAAGGGAAATGACCCCAATTGTCGTCTCCCAAAGTTACATGACCATACGACTTAGTATATGAAAGAAATAAATATTCTACGATTATTCGATGCGTAGAATGCGGGTCGTTACATTCTCCCCCCTCTTAAGAAATTTCGCCCACGAAATTCCTTAACTAAGAAACAAGCAAAGGATCCCGCACGCCTACCGACCATTCACAACAATCAAACATATAGAAACAAACAAACAAGTCTATCCTAGCATGCGGAAAACTAAGTCGCAATTAAAATCTTACCAGGCAAAGAGTTCTGGATACGTCTTCCTAATGCTCTCCTCTGTCTCCCAAGTACAGTCATTCCCATTCTCGCCCCACTGAACCTTGACTAGATTCACCGCTTTCCTTCGAAGTTTCTTCATATCGTGCTTGACAATACGAATAGGCTTGCGGTTCCCAACCACCTCGGGTTCTACTTCGATATCATCCAATTGATCAAGTGAAATAGTCATAACGGGGTCGTGCACGAATTTCCTTAACTGGGAAACATGAAATACGTTATGAACTCCCGCCATCTTGTCTGGTAATTCAACTTTATATGCCAAATTCCCAATTTGCTCGAGAACTGGGAATGGTCCAACAAATCTTGGTGTTAACTTGCCTCTTATGCCAAATCGAATCACGCTCCTTAACGGAGAAATTTTGACAAACACCAAATCGCCAATGGAGAATTTTTGATCTCTTCTCCTCTTATCAGCATAACTCTTCTATTTAACTTGAGCAGCCTTCATTCGCTATCGGATAATCTTGATCTTATTTGAGGTTTCTCTTATTACATCTTGCCCAAGCACAAACTTCTCACCATTTTCTAACCAACATGGCGGTGAGTAACATGGTCTTCCATACAAAGCTTCAAATGGAGCCATACCAATACTGGACTGATAACTGTTATTATAGGCAAACTCAACCAGATGTAAATGGTCATCCCACGATCCACCAAAATCCAATATACAAGCTCTCAAGAGATCTTCTAATACTCGATTCACCCTCTCTGTCTGACCGTCGGTTTGAGGATGATACGCGGTACTTAGATGTAGTTTTGATCCTAACGCCTCTTGTAAGCTCCTCCAAAATCCACTAGTAAACAACGTATCTTGGTCACTCACAATGCCCTTAGGTACTCCATGAAACCTCACTACCCATTTCATATATAGCTCAACTAACTTAGCTGCCGTTCTATTCGACTTGACGGGTATAAATCTTGCACTCTTGGTCAATCGGTCCACAATCACCCAAATGCTATCATGGCCCGACCTAGTCCTCTGTAACCCATCAATGAAATCCATTGAGCTTGTTCCCATTTCCACTCTGGAATTTCTAATGGTTGCAACAAACCACTAGGCTTCTTTTGCTCAGCTTTAACTAGCTGGCAATTCATGCATTTGGATATAAACTTCCCAACGTCTCTTTTCATCCCTTTCCAGTAGTAGGTCTGCTTAATGTCTTGATACATCTTGTTACGACCGGGGTGTATAGTTAGTTTTGAGTGATGACATTCTCTAAGAACTTCATCTCTCCATCCATTGACATTGGGTACAACCAGTTTATCATCCTTTCGAAGCCATCCTTCTCCATCTGGTCCATATTTGTTCATTTTCTCACCATCGGTATTCATCTTTTCCTTGGAGATGATTTCTATTAGGTTTTAGGATCGTCCCTCTAACTGGAACCAATCCACTCAATCAAACTCAGACCCAGTCTTGAGTATCCATTACCGACAACCTCTAGTCCAACGTGAGTCGTCTCCCTATTCGTTGCATCTCCAAGATCAACGAACACCCATTTTCTTTTACGAGTTCAAGTCCAACTTGAATCGTTCTAATCTTCATTGTATCTTCGATGATCAACAAACACATCCTATTCCTTCAAAGTTCTACTATCCAAAGAGAACATCAACATAGGGTCCTAAACAATCCATTATTTTGCATCTTTCTCAAGTTCCACTCGAGTCATCTCATAACCCTATCGAGTTTAACTCGCATCAGCCCATACCATTGAACAGTCTTATCATGTCATGGCTGCACATCACTCCTCGAGTAAGCCGAGATATCATCAATGGAAATCACAACAACTACTTATATCTCACGCAAACCATCCTAGTCAAACTCGACATTCCCTAAGCACAAGCCTTAAAGGCCCAAACCAATATTAGACAAGCACTCAAGGAACATCTCCTCCAAATTCAGAAAATCTACGTGAGATGACACTAGCAAAACAACTAAGCAATCACAAGAAAACGTACGTCCATAACTCGATAAGACAACATTACAACAAATCATGCAAAGGCTAATCGAACCACCTATCGGGTTCATCACAACTAAAGGTCTATCGACTATCTCAGGTTCCAATCCCCACTTATCTACCAGCTCACTAGATATGAAGGAATGGGATGCCTCGCTATCAACAAAACTAGAACAAGAACATCATAAATAGAAAGCATACCTCGAATAACGACGCCATTTCCCTTCTCCGCCGCAGTTGGGGCATTCGACGAAGAAGGAGCAGTGTTGATAGCATATGCTTTCACGATCTGCTTCTCTTTAGGAGGTTGTGGACATTTATCCTTGTGATGTCCCACTTGGCCGCAATTGAAGCACTTCCTTTCCCCTGGCTTTGCTCGACATTCTTTGGCATAGTGGCCCTTCTTGCCACAGCTAAAGCACTCTACATCTTTCTTGTTCTTCCTTTTCTGGCCATCCTTAGCTTGGTTCTGTTTCCTCTTTTTCTAGGACTCCTCGTCAATCTTGGCGAGACCGACTCTAGGCGCATGCACTACTACACCACCACCATTAGTAGCATTAGGAACTGCTTCCAGAGAATCCCTAACTATCTCTCGTATGAAGGCAGTAAACATCTCCCTTATGTCAGGGAAATTCCCATTGTTGGCCCCTGAACCCGCTTCTTCTTCAACTCCTGATGCGGAGTTCCTCACCGCCTTTCCCGTATTTCGATTCATAGTTCAATCTGTAAAGAGAAAACGATTTACCATCTCCTTAGTGGTGCCAATGCAGTGCGACTTCATCCTAAGCTATACTAATAGTATATATATATATAGCTTTTGAAAACCAAAATAATCACAAATACACGCTCTCATATACGTATTTTCTCTCCTTGGTGTCTTTCTGTAACACCCCGTATTTTCTGTGAACGTATAAGTAACAAATCAGAGAATAATTAATCATAAAAATAAGAATCAAGGGAAACGGGTTATGCCATTGCGTTCATCTCGGAATTCTGCTTTAAATAGAGCCCAAGTTTGCATAAAACAGATACCGTACGAAGAAGATATGGACGAACGAAGTTAGGAAGAAAAACCAGAAACCGGCCAGAATGCACTGGCGCACTTGGGAAGTGCGCCAGGGCAAAATTGTACTGGCTCACTTGGGAAGTGCGCCCATGCAATTTTGCATTGGCGCACTTGGCAGGTGCGCCCAGGCCGAGCAGCAGGCCTGCACAGCTTTCTGGTTTGACCATGGCTGACCTGGTCGGGTTCTGGTCGAATTTCTGAGCTCTGCTGTGTCACTAGGGCTAACTTGTCACTTTCTAATTGGCTTCTCTTGAGATGGATAGCCTTGATTAACTCTAGCTTCATCGAAGGATCTAATTAGATTGAAACCCTATATAAACATCCCCCTAGCCCCATTCTCTTTACACCATTCTTCTCTAACCTTATGCTGCACAATTTCATTCCTATACTCTGCCTCCGTTCTTATTAAATAAAATAATGGCATCGTTACTCTGCTGGAATCAAAACTAGGATCTTCTTCCAATCTGAATAAAGTTAAAAGGGAACAACTATTTTCTAATCTAATCGATAGTCTATGCCAAAGGAATGCTATTCAGTGTCAGAACTCAGAAACCAGAAATCAAGACTTTCCTTTTTGATTGTGAGTACAGTTAGTTTCAGATATGAACTTTAATTATGATCTTGACGTGGTTATAAATCTGAATCTGAGGTTGTGTATATTATTATCTGTCAGATCTGTTTTTCTGTGACTATTCTGTACCTCTTTCTTCTTTCTGTTCTACAGCCAGGCTACTACGAGCCTGCGCCGAATCTCATAAGAGATTAACGCACGAACGCTAAATTTTGGGACAAATAATGAATAATGCATAATTGGACATGAAACTATTGCCTATGACTATGATTCATGACTATGAGACTATTGCCTATGACTATGATTCATGACTATGAGACTATTGCCTATGACATTGAACAAGAAACTATTGTGATTAGTCGCCCATGACTATTGTAGTTAGTTGCCTATAACTATTGCAGTTAGTTTCTTATGCATATTCCCTTAATTATGTTAGATCTCATAATTAGTTTGTAACTTGGCTAATTTATTCCCATTCAATGTTAAGTACATTGAGCCTATTGGAGCTAATATTATTGTATTTGGTTCACTATTGCATGCCTATTCTTTTATATCAATTCTTGTGCTTATCCCCTACTCCTTTTATTAGTGCCACTTCATGAGTACTTAGAGAACTTGTGGAAACATGTTATACGGGGATTGGGTGTAGCTTAATTAAGTTAATTTGGCATAATAAATATGTTGGCATAATCTGAATTGGCTATAATAGTGAATGATTAACATGTATATTAGTCTTGGACATATACGGTGAACTAGAATATTAAATCTAGTTTTGATATGAACTATAAATGGGAATATTAAGACTAAAATTTGGGGCATATATTGTATTATGAATTATGACCTTGATTTGGGCATGTAAGTTTAGGCTAAATTTATGATTAGGCAAGATATGTAAATAGAGTTTTAGATATATATAATCTGCTAAATCTGTTATCTGCTAAATTTGTTAAATTTCCTAATCTGTTATCTGCTAAATTTGTTGAATTGCCTAAACTGCTAAATCTGTTATCTGATAAATCTGTTGAATCGCTTAAACTGCTAGATCTGCTACCTGTTGAATTGTCTGATCTGTTGAAAACTAGATAATGGTAATCTGGGTATGGAAATCCGTAGGTTCGACCTAAGATTTAGTAAAACGTGGAAATTTGATTAATCTGTTGTATCCTATGAAGAAGTTTAATCTGTTAAATAAAAAGAATTAGTCCGATATCTGAAAAATCTGTATTGGAATGAATTGGCTATGACACGAGGTTAGGCTCTGTTTGTGGTAGAAGCCTGCCGGAACCAACCGGCTTAACCAGCGACCGCAAACTGTCAGTCTAATGTAAGAGGTCGTAGGCATAACTAAAATATGCTTAGACACGAGGTTAGGTCTGGCTTGTGGTAGAAGTCTGCCCGGAACCGCCCGGCATATCCAACGGCCACAAGCTACCGACCTAATGTGAGAGGTCTGTGCATTAATATTTAATTAATGCAAATCTAGAATAAATATGATGTCTAAAATGTTTTGGGTGAATAGGGTTAAGCCAACCGGATTGATGAATTTAAAACCCGTTTCGTAAGTCGGTGGGCCCAATACAAAGTTAGACAATCTGTAAGTCTGTTAAGAACTGTACATCTAATCCATTAGTCTGAAAAACCATTAACTTAATTTTCTGATCTGTGAACTAGTTGACCTTAACTCTGTATGTCTGAAAACTTGTAAACAAGTTAATCTGAAATCTTTTAGTCTAGGGACATAAGGTTAGGAGGGAAAAATACTTGTGTCAGCTATTGTTTGGGACCCATATTAGTTAGTAACCCTTTCTGGTATCAAAACTATGACCCAACAGTAGGTAGGGTCCGGGCACGCTTACTGAACTAATTATAAGCGGTTCATTCTGATAATGGCGAGGGGTGTTGATGGTGCGTTCCAACTGGGTCATGTGCGTGCATGGATCCCGGTCTGCCTCTGAGGATGTAAGACGCCGTGACATCTGTAAATAGGTCTATGTCATTCAAAGGTTGCCACTTTAGGGAATGATACACCCTTTTGTGGGGCTGGCACAGGGTATTTATGTATTAGGGAGCCAATCGCTTGGGGTAGATTTAGGGTACACTTAGTTCTGTCTGTTTCCGTTGGGGTACCGTCTGTTTCTGTTGGGTGGTAACACCTGTCTGTTTCTGCGTGGTACCGTCTGTTGGGGTGGTAAAGGCCCATTTACTAGTGTACACCTAATTCTAACATTCTGTTTCCGTAAGGATTATTCTGTTTCTGTTTCTATAGCTTCTGTTCGGGTGGTAAAGGCCCATTATTCTGTTTCTGTTTAGACATTAGGGTAACACCTAATCCTGTTATACTAGTATTAGTGCAGAGAAGTGAAAAGTAATAGCTTACATCATTCTGTTTCTTCTGTTTCACCTAAGTATATCTTCTACTCCTGTTACTGTTATCTCGCATCCAGTTTTATTTGCATGCCATGGTTATTATTATCTGTTCATATGCTGGAAATCACTGGACTCGCCAGACTTTATGTCTGACCTCGTTTGTTTTTCGCCCCTTTTCTTCCCCCCCCCCCAGCTTTCCAAGGAGGGAATACTTCGGCTTGATCTGGATTTCTTTTGCTTGAAGTACTAGAAGTGCTTAAAGTATGGCTTGACTCCTTATGGCATCTTCTGTGGGGATTATGATTTTAAAGTTTTGTACTCTGAGGGCTTTTGAAAAAGGCTGATATATATATGTACTTGGGTTTTGATAAAGTGATTTTGAAGAATGTAACCAAACTGATTTCTGTTTTCCACTGTAATAAAGTTGTAAAATTTTCTAGTACTGTTTTATGTATCCGTTCTTGTAATATTCTTTTTTGTCTACTAAAACGCTCCATCAAAGTCAAGGCATTCCCTTTGTGAGTGATCTTGACGGAGGTGGGGTGTTACACTTGGTATCAGAGCTGAAGGTTACCAGATTGGGTAAAGTTTTTGAAAACTATTTAAAAAAAAGGTTTTAAAAGGAAGTATTTTCAAAAATAAAGTTTATTTTGAAAGACATAATCCCCAAAAATCCATATATCTATCTTTTCTGTTCTCCGTTTTAAATCTTTTTCTTTCATTCCAGCATGTCTAGGAATCTTAACTTTCCAGAGGGTGTGCCAATACCTGGCTGGTTCAGGAGGTACTAAGAGGCTAGGGCCAACGTTGCAGGCCCAGCAGATATTCCTCCTCCAGCTGCAGTGATTCCTCCTCCTTGGACCCCTCCTCGTGCAATTGCTTTTTCAAAGATATGTATAGATTTTAGGGCCATGGGTGGAAAGGATTTCAAGGGAACTGAATCATTCGTAGAAGCGAGGAACTGGCTCAAAGAAACTGAGGATCTGTTCGTTATCTTCGAGGTAGACGATAGGCAGAAGGTACAATTGGCGGTATGGTTGCTCGAGGACGAAGCTTCCTATTGGTAGGAAGTCACTAACGCAGAGAGGCCGGTTGGACTTCAGAACAAGGTTTGAGACGAAATTCCTCTCGCAAGCTGAACGAAGTCTACAACTTGAAAAGTTCTTATCTCTTAAGCAAGGAAGTATGACGGTCAAGGAATACGTCAACCAATTCAACCAACTGGCTAGGTTCGGACTAGATTTAGTCGCCTCCCAGCATAAAAAGGCTCTCCGCTTTGTTAAAGGATTGAACGAGCCACTGCACAGCCTAGCCATGACCCATGTACCCATGGGAGCGACTTACGAGAGATTGGTGGACATGGCACTACTACACGAGGAAGACAAGGGCAAGAAAGAGGTAAAGAAGGAAGAACCACAGAACAAGAAAGCATGGCCCAAAAAGGAAACACAAAAGAAGGATGAGAAGTCTGAAGATAAGAAGGAGAAAAAGTGCTTTACTTGTGGGAGCTCGGCTCATCTGAACAAGGATTGCAGAAAAAGAAAGGGCACTTGCTTCAACTGTGGTGAGATGGGACACTTCACTAGGGACTGCCCGAAGAAACGAGGGCAAGGGCAGAGGGCAGGACCAACTTCTGGAGGGCAGACGAACACTCTTGAGGCTAGTGGATAGGATAGAAATAAGGAAACTTTATGTAGGAGGTCGAAGCTTCCTATTGGTGGGAAGTCACTAACGCCGAGAGGCCGGTTGGACTTCAGAACAAGGTTTGAGACAAAATTCTCTCGCACGCTGAACGAAGTCTACAACTTGAAAAGTTCTTATCTCTTAAGCAAGGAAGTATGACGGTCAAGGAATACGTCGACCAATTCAACCAACTGGCTAGGTTCGGACTAGATTTAGTCAACTCCCAGCATAAAAAGGCTCTCCGCTTTGTTAATGGATTGAACGAGCCACTGCACAGCCTAGCCATGACCCATGTACCCATGGGTTTTTGTTTTATCTCTACTCGCTTCCATCATTCGACTGTATCCTATCGATTGAATCTTCGAACTTTAGGTAGAAAATAATGTGTGTAAACATGTGTTTGAGACATGTTATGTTTGATGGTTGCAAGTGGATGCAAGTGGTTGCTAGTGGTTGCTCGTGGATGCATATACACACACTAGGCACTAGATCGGCTCGAATACACTCTCATACTGCATATGGATGTGTGAGCATTTTCAATTTCTGTGGATGCAAAATGATTGACTCATCACATGGATGTTGCATATGAATAAATGGTTGTCACTCATACAAGAATGATATAGATCAAACAGGAAAATTGCATACATGTTAGACTCATGGCACTGAAACAATTCGCATTAAGGAGGTCAACTGAATCAGTGGACCGCCTGATCTTTGCATTAGATAAGGAACATATACATACACTTTTGCATAAGTTCATATAAAATTAGAAGTTTTATAAGGACAATGGATGCTTGTGGATGATGGTTGAGTAGATGGATGACTGGATGGTAGGACACATTCTTCTTAACTTGAAGATTTCGGGGACGAAATCCTTTAAGGAGGGGAGAATGTAACACCCCGTATTTTCTGTGAACGTATAAGTAACAAATCAGAGAATAATTAATTATAAGAATAAGAATCAACGGAAACGGGTTACGCCATTGCGTTTATCTCGGAATTCTGCTTGAAATAGAGTCCGAGTTTGCGTAAAATGGATACCGTATGAAGAAGATATGGACGAACAAAGTTAGGAAGAAAAACCAGAAATCGACCAGAATGCACTGGCGCACTTGGGAAGTGCGCCAGGGCAAAATTGCACGGGCGCACTTGCGAAGTGCACCCATGCAATTTTGCATTGGCGCACTTGGCACGTGCGCCCAGGCCGAGCAGCAGGCCTGCACAGCTTTCTGGTTTGACCCTGGCTGGCCTGGTCGGGTTCTGGTCGAATTTCTGAGCTCTGCTGTGTCACTAGGGCTAACTTGTCCCTTTCTAATTGGCTTCTCTTGAGATGGATGGCCTTGATTAACTCTAGCTTCATCGATGGCTCTAATTAGTTTGAAACCCTATATAAACAGCCCCCTAGCCCCATTCTCTTTACACCATTCTTCTCTAACCTTATGCTGCAAAATTTCATTCCTATACTCTGCCTCTGTTCTTATTAAATAAAATAATGGCGTCGTTACTCTGCTGGAATCAAAACTAGGATCTTCTTCCAATCTGAATAAAGTTAAAAGGGAACAACTATTTTCTAATCTAATCGAAAGTCTACGCCAAAGGAACGCTATTCAGTGTCAGAACTCAGAAACCAAAAATCAAGACTTTCCTTTTTGATTGTGAGTACAGTTATTTTCAGATATGAACTTTAATTATGATCTTGACGTGGTTATAAATCTGAATCTGAGGTTATGTGTATTCTTATCTGTCAGATCTGTTTTTCTGTGACTATTCTGTACCTCTTTCTTCTTTCTGTTCTACAGCCAGGCTACTACGAGCCTACGCTGAATCTCATAAGAGATTAACGCACGAACGCTAAATTTTGTGACAAACAATGAATAATGCATAATTGGACATGAAACTATTGCCTATGACTATGATTCATGACTATGAGACTATTGCCTATGACTATGATTCATGACTATGAGACTATTGCCTATGACATTGAACAAGAAACTATTGTGATTAGTCGCCCATGACTATTGTGGTTAGTTGCCTATAACTATTGTAGTTAGTTTCTCATGCATATTCCCTTAATTATGTTAGATCTCATAATTAGTGTGTAACTTGGCTAGTTTATTCCCATTCACTGTTATGTACATCGAGCCTATTGGAGCCAATATTATTGTATTTGGTTCATTATTGATGCCTATTCCTTTATATCAATTCTTGTGCTTATCCCCTACTCCTTTTGTTAGTGCCACTTCATGAGTACTTAGAGAACTTGTGGAAACATGTTATACGGGGATTGGGCGTAGCTTAATTAAGTTAATTTGGCATAATAAATATGTTGGCATAATCTGAATTGGCTATAATAGTGAATGATTAACATGCATATTAGTCTTGGACATAAATGGTGAACTAGAATATTAAATCTAGTTTTGACATGAACTGTAAATGGGAATATTAAGGCTAAAATTTGGGGCATATATTGTATTATGAATTACGACCTTGATTTGGGCATGTAAGTTTAGGCTAAATTTATGATTAGGCAAGATATGTAAATAGAGTTTTAGATATATATAATCTGCTAAATCTGTTATCTGCTAAATCTGTTAAATTGCCTAATCCGTTATCTGCTAAATCTATTGAATTGCCTAAACTGCTAAATCTATTATCTGCTAAATCTGTTGAATCGCTTAAACTGCTAGATCAGCTACCTATTGAATTGTTTGATCTGTTGAAAACTAGATAATGGTAATCTGGGTATGGAAATCCGTAGGCTCGACTTAAGATTTAGTAAAACATGGAAATTTGATTAATCTGTTGTATCCTATGAAGATGTTTAATCTGTTAAATAAACAGAATTAGTCTGATATCTGAAAAATCTGTATTGGAATGAATTGGCTATGACATGAGGTTAGGCTCTGTTTGCGGTAGAAGCCTGCCCGGAACCAACCGGCTTAACCAGCGACCGCAAACTGTCGGTCTAATGTGAGAGGTCGTAGGCATAACTAAAATATGCTTAGACACGAGGTTAGGTCTGGCTTGTGGCAGAAGTCTGCCCGGAACCGCCCGGCATATCCAGCGGCCACAAGCTACCGACCTAATGTGAGAGGTCTGTGCATTAATATTTAATTAATGCAAATCTGGAATAAATATGATGTCTAAAACATTTTGGGTGAATAGGGTTAAAGCAACCGGATTGATGAATTTAAAACCCGTTTCGTAAGTCGGTGGGTCCGATACAAAGTTAGACAATCTATAAGTCTGTTAAGAACTGTACATCTGATCCGTTAGTCTGAAAATCGTTAACTTGATTTTATGATCTGTGAACTAGTTGACCTGAACTCTGTATGTTTGAAAACTTGTAAACAAGTTAATCTGAAATCTGTTAGTCAGGTGACACAAGGTTAGGAGGGAAAATTACTTGTGTCATCTGTTGTTTGGGACCCATATTAGTCAGTAACCCTTTCTGGTATCAAAACTATGACCCAATAGTAGGTAGGGTCCGGGCACGCTTACTAAACTAATTATAAGCGGTTCATTCTGATAATGGCGAGGGGTGTTGATTGTGCGTTCCGACCGGGTCATGTGCGTGCATGGATCCCGGTCTGCCTCTGAGGATGTAAGACGCCGTGACATCTGTAAATAGGTTTGTGTCATTCAAAGGTTGCCACTTTAGGGAATGATACACCCTTTTGTGGGGCTGGCACATGGTATTTATGTATTAGGGAGCTGATCGCTTGGGGTAGATTTAGGGTACACTTAGTTCTGTCTGTTTCCGTTGGGGTACCATCTATTTCTGTTGGGTGGTAACACTTGTCTGTTTCTGCGTGGTACCGTCTGTTGGGGTGGTAAAGGCCCATTTACTAGTGTCCACCTAATTCTAACATTCTGTTTCCGTAAGGATTATTCTGTTTTTGTTTCTGTACCTTCTGTTCGGGGGGTAAAGGCCCATTATTCTATTTCTTTTTAGACATTAGGGTAACACATAATCCTGTTATACTAGTATTAGTGCAGAGAAGTGAAAAGTAATAGCTTACATCATTCTGTTTCTTCTGTTTAACCTAAGTATATCTGCTACTCCTGTTACTGTTATCTCGCATCCAGCTTTATTTGCATGCCATGGTTATTATTATCTGTTCATGTGCTGGAAATCACAGGACTCGGCAGACTTTTTGTCTGACCTCGTTTGTTTTTCGCCCCTTTTCTTTCTGTCCCCCCCCCAGGTTTCCAAGGAGGGAATACTTCAGCTTGATCCGGATTTCTTCTGCTTGAAGTACTTGAAGTGCTTAAAGTATGGCTTGACTCCTTATGGCATCTTCTGTGGGGATTATGATTTTAAAGTTTTGTACTCTGAGGGCTTTTGAAAAAAGCTGATATATATATATGTGTGTACTTGGGTTTTGATAAAGGGATTTTGAAGAATGTAGCCAAACTGATTTCTGTTTTCCGCTATAATAAAGTTGTAAATTTTTTTAGTACTGTTTTATGTATCTGTTCTTGTAATATTCTGTTCTATCTACTAAAACGCTCCATCAAAGTCAAGGCATTCCCTTTGTGAGTGATCTTGACGGAGGTGGGGTGTTACACTTTCCCTAGGTTAATTACGCAACCTAGAGCTCTGATACCAAATATGATGACCCGCCCCGCACCAGCCGACATTTCCAATGAAAGAGCGTTGAGCCGATGTCCAACCAGCACGGGACGGTCGCCAAAGAAAGGAAAGAAGGGAATTTGAACTAGCAAGGAACCTGTAGAATGTCTTACAGCGCATGGAATAAAATATAATAATAACATACTTGACATAAAACAGGCGAGACAGTGCATAAGCTGAAAACTAAACCATGATAGCAGCGGAAAATTCAAAATACATCTTATGTTCCACATCATCATTATTACAACTTTTCAAACTGTTTCTAAAGCAAAAATGAGAAAGGTATACTACTAATGCCCAAAGTAGTGACCAGCAGCGACACGGGGAGAATATATATATATATATATATATAATACGTGGAAGCCTCCTGCTCGTCTCCAGTACAACTACTCGTGCATACCACCTAACCTGTCTCTAGTCTTCCCGTTTAAGAGCACCAAGAGTAATAAGAAGAGACATAAAACTCTGGATCAGACAAAAGTCCAGTATGAGCGATAAAAAACAAAACAGAACAATAATAGGTATACTAAACCATACCTGAACCTGGACCTGCAACCAAATAGTTAGCACAACAAGATGTACAATACTCTAAGGTGACACTAACATATGGTGTAAAGAATATGGTGTGGGGGTGTGCATGTCATAGTGATGTCAAACAATCCAACATAACTACCATCCTCACATCTCTCACTCAGTGCATAAAGCATACGCTATCCACCACTTTGATCACTAGAACCATCGAGGTAGTGACGGAGTCCGACTTGTATAACTATTGCTACCACTAAGCTTGCCCCATGGAGTCATGACTAAATCCTTACAAATGACCCCACCTCATTGGTCCATAGCCAATAGTCTTACCTAGGCCACTGTTGCCCTGAATCCGTCCACATACCCCATACTCCATAGTGATCCAAAGTTATAGACATCGATAACCACTTTGCACACGTCCCGCAGCAAAGCCCAACTCATGAAGATAACTCGTTGGTTCCCAACTGGACCCTGAGTTCTACTTCCTATTTGGACTTCCTTTGCATCTCGGGTTTTGGTCGAATTGGAGTTGGTCTTCAAAAGAGTCATCACGTAATCGCAGCTCCAATCCGATTAGGTTCAGCTTGCTTCAGTCAGTTCGATTCGAATACATCACTCCTAGGCTTCCCGTTCGGTTCGGTGTTCCACTTCAGGTTGGTTCGGTTCAGTAGTCCCCATCGTTCCACTTCAGTCAGTTCGGTTCGGTAGTCCCCCTTCCATTCAGTCGGTTCAGTTTGGTGCTCAGGGATCCCGATCTGGTTCGGTGCTTCACTCCAACTCCAACTCCAACTCCAAGCTTGGTACTTCGATCCTGCTCCCTAGCTCTAGTTTGATCTGATCCCCACGCCCTTGCTTCCGATCTGATCCCCTACTCAGCTCGGATCTGATTCCCAACCCAACTCCAACTCTTTGAAATGGCCCTCCTTCTTGCCAAAGCTCAGCTAGTGCCAAGTTCTGATCCGGTTCGTATTCCCCTTGCCCGGTCCACCGATCCGATCCGAGCCCTATAATCCGATCCGGTCTGAAACTCTGCACATTTCCTGCAACCTTTCCAACGACTGTTTTACGCCATACGATGGTGTTTTCGACCAATCTAACAGTTCTAATCAATCACAAAGCACACTATACAGTCATAGCAACATGTATAATCAACCACAAACATCAAAACAACAATATGATGTATTAAAATGGATCAAACATAGCTAAAATCCCATATTTCACTTAATCATGTTTAAGCATAACTAATGATATAATCAGCACAACTTAACCAAATTTTCTAACAGAGATCTAAAACAATATTTCGAAATTTATAAATATTTTCCAGAATTTAATCATGTTTAAATTCGCTAAATAACACTAACTACCCTTAATTAACTATAATTAGTGTAAAAAGGTGCTAATCACTCACCTTAGCCACAAACAAAATACCAAATCTGAAATTGTCCTCTGTTTGGTGCTGTTCCCAAGGCTATACAGAAGTTTTAACCTTGCTTTGGTGCTATTTCCCTTTGATTTGATGTTGCTAAGCTTAATCTTCAATTAGAAAGTGGTTTAGAGGTGTTTTAGATGTTGGAGGCCATTACTAAGTTGAGAGGGATGATAAGTGGCGGCTGAAAAATGATAAAAGGGTGTTCTCTAAACCATGAGAAAAGGGTGTTCTCTAAACCCTAACCGCCCTTAAATACTCCAAATCCCGAAATCCCGCTCAAGGTCTAGCTGTTAATTACCCAATTAAGCCCGGTTAAGTTGTTTTTCACCTTATGAACCTTAATTCAGCCATATCTTCCAAACGGTAAGTCCGTTTTTCACATATGACCAATCTACGGAAAGGTAAACCACCATCTGGATCTAATGGAAGTGGTTTCAGGTCAAAACTCCTTTCCAATTAAAAGTTATGGCCGAAACAAGATCATCTAGCGGTAAAACGGTCATTTAACAATCGAAAAAAATCATGAACATGGGAAATGACCCCAATAGTCGTCTCCCAAAGTTACATGACCATACGACTTCGTATATGAAAGAAATAAATATTCTACGATCCTTCGATGCATAGAATGCGGGTCGTTACACGATATAAAACACTATTGGTGTTTTGGTTCTCCCTCGTCACCTACCTTTCGTCTTTTGGATTTCGGTTTTGGGGCAGCTTGCTTGATCATTGCTAAAGACTTAACTGATATAAGCATAAGTGAAGCGTGTTTACATGAATGAATCTTGTTAGAGTTAATCCTTATGATTCATGTCGTGTTTCATAGTTCAAACCTTTAATACTAACATGTTTTTATGTTGATTAACAACTTTATGAATATCATATGCATGTTTATATGAAAAGAATGACGTGCTATAATATACATACATATACATATACATATATATATATATTGTGGATTGATATCACCTGGCAGTGTTATGTCTTGTAAGAAGATTACTATCAAGCCAAAGTCCGGTGATTCTGGCACCTCCCAGATGAAGAAGCCGTTTTCTTTTAAGTGGTCCCTTATTGCCTCTCATGATGAAGTGAATACCATCCTTGAGGGCTTTGGTATGTCTGGCATAAATGCCATTCCCGCCGCTGCTAACCAGCCAAGAGCCACCAGATGGATATTTTGCATACTCTGCCATTCACATTTGGCATGGGGGCTTCTTTCCTTTCCCAACTTTTATTTCTCGACTTTTGCGTGACATAGGAGTTTCTCCTAGCCAGCTTTCCCCAAAAACTTATACTCTACTCTTATTCCTCGAAATTCTGTCACTTGAATCAGGCCAGTCTTCCCTTACCCCTAACCTTATTCGACATAAGATACGATACTCAAAAGGGCCAGATTCGCCTATCTTGCGTGCTAATCCTTCGAAGAAGCTAAATAGTGATAATTTTAATAAGACTAAACCTTGGGTGAACCAATTCTTCTTCATCAGGTAGCGCTATGGTATTTTAGGCAATTTTGCTAATATTGGTGATTTTTCTTGTCTTTATGAAATGATTATACTCTTTCCATGCTCTGTTTGACTCTATTTCTTTCTAGATACTGCTTATAAGAAAAAAGTTCTAAAAGAGAGTGAATCTCGGGCTGTTGAAGTTATTTTCTCAGACATCCGAAGAGTCGGGGCGTCGATCAGTTTAACTAACTTTGAACAAACTTCGTCAATATAGTTTTCTTCCTGCTAGATAAAAGATCCTAGGGTAAACACTTATTCACTTTTCTGGCGCCAAACACTTGAATTTGAGTTCGGACTCATTCAATGTTTCGTCCCCTTTGTTTCCAAGTACTTTGGCTAAGATTTCTTTTCTTTTCCAGAGCGAATTTACTTTATAGGCTTTTGGCTTTTCATTCTTGCTCTTTTTTCGTAACCATGTTTTATCGGTACCTTAACCTCTGATGTCATGTCTCATATAGATGCTCTAGATCGGTCTGATGCGGATGCTAGAAAGAGGTTTGCCAAATCCACCACTGGACTACCATCCAAAAGATCAAAGTATGGCACCTTTGCCTCTTCCTCTAAAGATATTATCGCCACGAATGCTGATCATGGGACTTTTGGCCCTATAACTTTTTTTGCTGAATCATTTCTCGATATCACCTCTTTCCCTGAGGATATTTCTGGGAATAATCTTATGGACCATATTTCATCATCAGCTCTCCTAAGTACACCAGATGTGAGTGAACACAATACAATCCCGCCTTTATCTCCACCATATGTCAGTCCTCTTAGGCTACCTTTGATGCACTCGGACTTTGATGAGCTTATAAGGCTTGCTCTTTCCTCTGTTGATATTGCCAGCATTTCGTTGCCTTCCACTTCTTCAGACTGGGAATGTTTTTACCAGCATCTTGTTAAGCAACAACTTTCGGTACAGATTTTTCCTTTTTTAATGCTTTTCTTTTATCTTTGATTCCACACAAAAGCTGATTGGATTTTGTTTTCTTTTTAGGTAACTAAAAGTTGGCTCTTGTCCAGAGTAGCAACTTCTTCTTCCTCCACTGAGGTCTCCCAATTTAGAGGGAGAATGCTACCTTGAGAGCTAAAGTTGATGCTTTGTCTAAGGCAAACAAGTAGAGTGACGATGAGTGTAACAATACGGAATTTCAAAACCAATTTAAAATTTTGATTTAAGCTATTTTAAGGAATATGAAAATATAAATTGGTTATTTTTGCAAAATAAAATTCAAGAATAATTTTAAAATTAGTTTTTATATTTTATTTAATTTAAAACAAACTCAATAAAATTATTAAATTGATTTGTAAGCCTTATATTTTAAAATTTTGAAAACTCGATTTCTAAAATTATCGCATAGCCCTTAAAAAGTGAAATTTTGCTAGTAAGCTCAGAACTAGACGAGACCAATTTTATAGGATTCAGAATAATAAGTCATGGCTAGATTTCAAATTTCACGCGAAACGGAGTTAGTATGTGGCCGTGAGAGACAAACCCGTTTGGGGTAAAACAGATAGTCAGTTTACAAAGGATTGTTACTAAGGCGATCTTGGAATTCGATTTTGCTTTTTTTCGGATTTTTATCGTCAAATAATGGTAGAATCCAAAATTTCATAATTTTTGGAGTTAGTGTTTGGGCGTACAAGAAGAAAATGTATGCTAAAATAGCAATTTTGAAGATAGTTTGAGCAAAATTGAGAAATTTAACGGAGGGTCAAACGAACTCGGAATTCGACGAAACTTGATTTGTTGGATTCATAATTCTATATATTATCTCATGTGGAAATTTCACAGCAAACCGAGATCGTTTACAGTTGGGAAATCAAAGAGAGGGAGAGATAAAAAAAATTCTTCCATTCCTCCTTCTCCACTTCCTCCACATTTCTTCAAAAATGGCCTTCTCCCATGAAGGGCTGCTGCCGCACCGTCCTCCCCGGTGATCGCCGCCTCCACCAGTGCCTCCTCCTCTCTCTCTTTTTCTTTCAAAAACGAGAAGCCTCTCCACCACCAAAGCTTCTCCCCCGGGCCCCACCATTGTCGCAACTACCTCTCCTCCGACCTGCGCTACCATTAACAGCCAGCAACACCTCCCTCCTCCGGCTATGGACCCCACCTTGGACAAAAACTCCTCTTCTACAAAAAATCCCGTTTGCACATACATTCCTCTCCTTCCTTGCTCAATAACTGTTGATCCGTGGATTTATAGCCAAGGCCCCACAAACAAAAGTCGTAGATCCCATTTTTCTCTATGAAATACACATACCAAATGGAATTTTAGAGTTTGGAGCTTCTCTAAAACCGCAACTGAAGTTTGCTAGCCTGGAGCTGTTTTAAGCGACTTCTCGCGGATCCGTGCGTTTTCGGGAGAATGTGCACTGGGGAAAAGTTGTCTGAAATGGTGTTTCCGTAACGATAAACAGGTTTGGTAAAGATTGGACGTCATACGCAAATTGTAGAGCTAGAAAGGTGAATTCGAGTTGCGGAGAGTGATAACGGCGAGTGCGCGGAGACAAAACCTACATAAGAAGTGTCGTGGCGTTTGGTTTAGATATCAGGTGAGAACTCTCACAAATTCTATACGGTGCCTGGTAGCTCACATCACAGTTGTTTGCAAACCCATAGATGAATTGTTGATTTGTTGTGTTATGATTTGATTGTGAATTTAGAAATATTTAATATGTTAAAATAATGTTAATATTATTGTGGTTGTATAAATTGGATATAAAAATCCATTTATAATTTAAATAGTGAAAATTTGTTAGTTTGAAATTTTATTCAAATAGAATTAGAAATGATTAAATTCATGAATCAGTAACGAATTAAAATTGATTGTTGTTAGTGGAAAACCCCACATGGGTCTTGGGATGATATTTGACTCACACATCTCCCTTGTGTGAAATTGCGGTTAATCAGTTGATTGACGGATTTATGTAAATGTCAATTATTTGATTGAAGCTTATATGAAAATAAATCCACACTGGATGCCATTTTGGATGTTGATAGTTGTTTGCAACTATCGTTGGGAGTATATGATGAATGTATTTCGTATGAATTGATTTATATGGATGTTGGTTGATATTTTATTCCAATCTGGAATAAAACATGAATGGTTGCGTAATATAATATTCAATGAAATTTGAAAATGGGTTTTGATGTCCAATTTTGGATGGACACAAAAATATGAAGTCGAGTTAAGCATAAAAACTCTATTTTAACTCGAACGGATTTTTGTATCAATTTTATTCAATTTATAATGAATATTGAGAAGACCGAATTTTAAATTTTGACATTTTGAGATTATAATAAAATGGGATGTTAAATTTTTATTTATAGTTAAAATGGAAGTTGGAATTGTTTTTAAACTAATTTAAAAATGTTTTATAAATTACGTTTTGAATAGAAATCAATGATATATTATGTATATATATAAATATATTTAAATTGCTTGAATAGAGCATGCCACGCAGCGACCGTTCACGAATTTCAACCATTAACTTCGAATGGACGTAATGGGAGATCCGACCGTCAGATTTTCCTAAAATCATAACCGTTGGGTTTGAATCGAAAAGATCTTTCCAATGAATATAAGAGGTTTAAATTTGAACGGTTAGTTTTAAAATATGCCCAAATCAATTTCAGAAAAGGTCGCGATGGATGCAATTCAGTGGCCGATATTAAAAACCGAATGTAAGGGCCTTAATAAAATTATTAAAATATGGAAAAATTATGTAAAAACATAATAAATGATTTGAAAAAAATTTGGATGAAATATTCCACATTTGAAAAGATATAAAATATTTTTATCTTAAGGAATTAGTTAATAACTAGAATATTAGTCAAATGATTTTTAGAGATAATAAATTGGATTTGTGAATGGTTTTTAACATAACCAAAAATTCCAACATATAAATTGTAATGGATTTGAAATGGAAATCATCTTCGGATGTTTAGATATTGGGTTCCGTGATTACACAGATATCGACGAGGAATTTGGAAGATATTGATATCGTTATTCCAAAACCATATCTGATAGTGTCAGAATTTGGTATTGCACGTAAGTCTACATGATTTCCATTTAGGATCTTACATTTAATATCAAATTGGATTTTCGGTTTGTTGTGAATGGTATCTTAAATAATACTGTTCTTGAACCCATTTATGAATGGAATAAATCTTTTAATTAAGGTTTAGAAGAAGTTTTCCAGTTTATTTAATTAAATTGGAAATGAATGGAATTCGATTAATAATAATCGAGACGAGCTTCTGTGAAGGAAGGCATTTACTATTTATGGAATTTAAAAGGATTTGCCATTATTCCACTTATAGTATTGGTCAGATACAGAAATTTATATCAATTATAAATTGTTCAGATTTCCTTGAAGATTACATATTTTATGGAAGATGATTTTGGGTTTATTGTGAACGGTGTTTTTAAGACAATTTTTCTTTGAACCAAGTAAAGACATGATTAAATTCCTAAGTTGAATAATCATTAAATAATGATTACTGAGATTAAAACTGAACTGGATTTTTAATGAATCTTTAGTTAGAGTGAAATGAGAATGGGATAATTAAATTTATTGAATTTGAGAAATGATCGAGATGGAGTACCACCAGTTTTGCTCCATGCGATAACTAAATCTTTAATTAGATTTGAACGTTGTAATTAAATTTACCGATAGCATTATGGGTGTTAAATATGGAGTACTACCAGTTTTGCTCCGCGGGAAGAAGTTGGGATTGGGATAATAAAGTAAATGATTACTTCGATAAGGCTCGATAATCCATACTAGTTTTATAAACCTTAATTTGGTTTAAGTTGTGAAAAGATTATAAATTCTTATGAAAATGATATCCAAAGGAAGATTAAACTATAAGTTTAAAAGAACTTATCTTTGATAAAATTAATGGGAACTTTTCCTAAAGATAGTGAATATTTGAATAAAAGAATATTCTGGATTGGAATGAGATGTGTGCTATCTTTGTGTATTTATCACATGATTATAAAGATGCGCGAGTTATTTGGAAAGACCGGGTTTAACCTATTCTGAATAACTGTTACGACGATTAAAAGTCGAAGATAATGACGGCAGTTGAAAACCGGAGATCTTTACATCGAATGGATGATTACTGATGTCATGATTGGGCTGATCCCCAGAGATAAGGTAATAAGTAGCGGTTGTCCAAGCGTACTTGGAGATCGACCAGATATGCGAGGACCTCTCTCCTGTATTGGATATATGGGATGATGAATAAGGTGCCTCTGGTTTCGTCCAGACCCAGAACGGACATGTGAATGGATTGTATGTCTGACATTGTATTGTGTGTTGTATCCGTTGATCACTGCTAAATATATATCTTTTTGGTGGCGGAGAATTTATTCTCCTGCTTAACACCCTTATCTAAGACGTACGAGCTTAGAGGTTATATATCGGTAGACATCAATGGTATGGTATGGATTGTCAATATGGCATGCTAAGATGCAATGATCAAGGCTTTTATTGAGAAGCAAAGTCTTGTGGATGATGACCAAAGCATGGCTTTAAATAGCGCAGCTTTGTGTATAGCGTTAATTCGCGAGCCTCACACCCCGGTATGAGTCAAAAAAGGGATAAGGGGTGCAGGGAGTGCATACGTTTCTTTCTAGCTAGAAGTTGTGTCATGGTATGGAGCCCAAACATTTTTACTTATGTGGATGATGGATTCCAAGGCACCTCCGATGTAGAGCCAACTAAAGGGCTCAAGTGATAGGTCTAATAGGACCGGGAAACATATTGTTCAGGAATAACTAATCCACAAACATTAGGTGTGGACCGGCCCTGCAGGATCTAAGGGTTTCCCATAGATGTGATCCTGGATCATCTTTATAGAGGTGCTCCGAATTGGTAAGGAGACCATCCCTTGCCTTGATTCATGATGAAAATACAATTTCCAATACGACATCGTACCTATATGGCGACATAATATATGGTACCTATGTCGTATATGATTAATACATTTATATTCAAAGCTGCTTTATACACTATGCACCTATAGTAATATCAAAATGATTTATTTTAAAGCGTTTCAAGCATATTTGGCTATTATAAGGTAAAAATCTATCCACTGGTTTGTGTGATGGGACCTGAGTATTATAATAGCTTCAATTTTCCAAAAGCATTGCGTTGTTCTGTTTTAAACTGATAGTCATATGGAGTAAACCTATTCCGTGTCATACGGCGTGGTCCCATGATTTTCCAATTTTTAAAATAAGGTTAGTAACTATTTTTGAGTTCTCATACCAGTTCCATGACTGACTCGGAGTTTATTGTTTCAGCCTAAACTCTGGGTGCCCATATTTTCCACATGGGCAGCTAGTATTTTTGGTTTTGCAGATCTTTATTTAACAGGATCCTAGTTTACAGCTGGAGCCATATGCGGAAAGCTTTGTATCCGTGTATTTCTTTCAGCTGTGTTAGTTGATGTATTTCCGCTACACATTGTATTTATACATTTTATTTCCGCTTCTATGTAATTTATCCTCTGATATTGTATTTCTGCTGTGTATATTATTTATTCGCACTCTGATATTCTTGTACTCTGATGTAAATTATTGTAATAGCAATGAAAAGTTATGTTGTTCTGCGTTCAGATGCTTCATGTTCTCACACAACCCGCGTTCTCTTTCGATCTAGGTTGGGCGAGGATTTCGGTGCGTGGCAATGAGCATAAGAGACTGAAGGCTTCTCTTGAGAGGGCTGAGGAAAACCTTGAAAAGGGGAGGCAAGCTAAAGAACGAGTCAGCAAACGGAAATGGTGGCTGATCAAGCTAATGAGTTAAGGAGGAAAGCTTTCTAATGCTAGGAGAATAATTCAGGAAGCTAAGAATAGGATCTCTGAATTACTAAAAGATCGTCTTTCCAAGGTTTCCACAGAATATTATGAAGATGCTCTCGTTCTTACTTTTTTGACAACTTCAAAAGGTTTCTAGGAATCGAATTTCCTTTCGTTGCTCCTTCTTTCCGGGACAGTGTTATGGAAAGGATTAACTTGACCAAAAAGGGAGTTGAATTTCTGAAAAAGGATAAGATGAAGCTTGAGAACCTTCTGTTCATCGAGGACCTGCCTGATGATTTTGATGATAAAGAGGAAAACATAGTTGTCGCTGATGATGATACAGGTGATGACAGTGATGGTCCGAGTGATGAAAATGGACGAGATGAGTCTGATAAGGATGGTGTGACCCACCTCCTCCTGCTGGGGTTCGCACAATTCTGAAGGATCCAATCTTGATCTTTTAAGCACCCCTTCTTCCCAAGACCCTGCAATGGCTCCTACAAAGAAAGGCGATTCTTCTGAGCCGAGGGAAAAGGAAATTCTTGTTTAGTCTGACATTCCTAATTTCAAAGGTATGGCTTTCACTTTTGGAGGGTTTTCTTCCTTCTTGAGTTTATAGCAATGATTAGTTTCCTGTAATTATATTGTATAGAGAAAAAGAAACATTGTCTCGTATCTTAAGTTAGAGTTAGATAAGAAACAAAAAGCAGAAGCCTGATCTCAGTTAGAGCAAGAGAGACTATTGAAAGATTATAATGCTTTATCACAAAATACCATAATCTTAGGAAAAAAAGTGCTTCCAAACTTATGTTTTATAAAGAGCACGAGGTCGCGCCAAGACTATAGACAGCTTAAAAGCATATGGAAATAATTCTAGAAGAAAACAAGGAGTTGATTACCTCATTTTGGATGTCGATTGAAGACATAGTTATTTTAGTAGACTTCTTGTATGAAATTTATAAACAATACATAACAACAAACTTTTCTTTTCTAGGGAAACATAGTGGTGGTTTACTACGCCGTCTTCACATGCGTTACTTATATTAGTATGGAGCTGACCCCATCCTGGTACTTGTTGGAACTTGCCAAGGTTTCTCTCAATTCCTAGGGACCTTCCCTCAGAAAAGCTTAAGTATAACAAGAACATATTTGTTACTGAATTGTTCAAAAGGTCGATCTTGTATGATCAGGAGGAATATTTATAAACTTGATGTTGTGAATGTGTGTTTGAGTTACTAACTTCTCTATTATTCACGATTGTTAGTTTCAGCTTATGTTGTGACAGAACTCCACTTTTCATGAAAATGTTGTTTCAGAGGGTGCTTCTCATTCATTATTTTGGTCGGGAAGTAAAATTTAAATGGAATCATCAAATAAACTTGGAAAAGAACATTTCTTATAATAACTTAGGCGTATTTATATGAAATTTCCTCAGCTTCCCTTTAATTTTCTAGGTAACGACCGCGAGATGATCCTAAAGAGGCTTAGGATTAAACATGTTGAACTGATATGTAATATAAGCAATAAATGTACTAATAAGTATCTTGAATCTTTGTAATCTCTGGCCTTGTGTATTAATGATGCGGTTGAAAAAACTTGTTTGGATGAACTCCACGCAGTAAACCTTTCTTAGAAAACATATTATTATTCTTGTTATCTTTTGAAAATAAGACTTTGTGCATAATTGTGTCATATTTTGTGAGTAGGTAAATCAACATGAAACATCCCCAACCAGGGATGTGCTACTAATAGTTGCAGAGAAAAGTGATATTTTAGGAGAGGGCCCTTCTGCCTCTCAAGAAAGAACGATTTTGCTGTAGAACCTAACCATTAAGCATTTGAGTGAAAGGATGGAGGCTTTAAAGAGCTAATTAAAGGAAACGGATAGAATTGTCCTTGGGTTAAAGAAACATATAAAGACCAAATCGTTTGTAGACTTTGAAGATGAGTTAAGAGGCTTATGCCAATGGATAACTAACTTGGATATCGAACTAGATAATGCTAATGCAAGTTGTAAAGCTTGGGAATTTTCTTTCAACAATGTCCCTATCATAACCATGTCTCAGCCTTCCAAGGCCACGGCTGAGCGCAAGGCCTCATCCTTTGAAAAGTATTTTTATTTGAAGAACCCTCCTCGAGGGTCAAACGAATCGGTCATCTCCGAATGGTGTAAACGAGTGACAGCTAAGATGAAGAGTGTTTATAATACAAAACTCAACGAATTGGACATTTGTAGGAGGAGAGACATGATTTACGTATGAATATCTTTGATTTAGAGAAAAATAATAGATCTCTAAGAGCTATGTGTAGAGCTTTTAATAGAGCTTTGAAACTTTAGATCAAACCACCTTGATGAGATTAGAAAAAAGATAGGTAAGCTTAATAAGCTTCTAAGTATCGCAATTCGTCACGCTATTAATCTTCTTTTACCTGATGATAAGGAGGTGTAGGATACTTGATTGTATTTGTAATAGTAATATCATAACTTTGTACTTGAATAACTAGTGAAACAATTTTTTATAAACAAATTTGTAAGCAAGGTATGTGTTACTTGATGTGTGATTTTCGCTTGTACTTTATATAAACAATAACAATCTATATGTAATGAGTTTAAGAAATTTCCCTATGAGATGTGAAAGGTTAAAATCTTTGCTTGAAGTCTTTGTATGGTAAAATCGTGACATCAATCCGAGTATTGTTTAGTAAGACCTTTCTCAAGGGTGAGAATTAGAATCTTGTGACCCAGATTAGGGTATTAAACTGAGTGTCCAAAAATTTCTTTTGTTAACAGAATCATCGGTACACACATTTTGGAATTTTATTAAAGAAGGTTAGCACCCCATATCTAGCAATAGTAGTTAGGAGCTTCGGAATCCATATTAGGGTATTAATGAGAAAAGACCAGAACACTCCCTCTGGAGGTAATTAGAAGTTCTGAACCCTGACCCAGATTCCGGTGCTTGGCTAGCTTATTCTCAATCAAGGCCCAAGGAATTATCCGACCCCCCTCCAGGAGGCGCCTTACTCTATTCATCATAGGCGGTGATAAAGGCTTAGATGCTTTAGCATGTCCGTCGTAGGCATGGCTAAAGGCTTACTCTTTTGATGCTTTACCCTGGCCATCATAGGCGGTGATAGAGGCTTACACTCCACCCCCTCTAAGGGGTGCCTTAACCTGGCCATCGTAGGCGCGGATAAGGGTTTTTCGTTCCCTTATACGGGATTCAAGGAACATAAGCAAAGATAGGACGTTCATAGTTCATAGCAGAGGCAGGGCATACTCTTCTACGAGCAAAGGAAGGATATGCTAATTTAGATGCTCTGTCCTGACCATTTCTAGTGTGGATCGTAGGCTAACCCTTTCGATGCTTTAACCTGGCCCTTTCAGATTTGGGCGTGGAGAAAGGCTTAAACACCACCCTCCCTCCGAGGGGTGCCTTGCCTTGACTATCTTAGCAGTGACAAGGTTTTTCTACCATCGTAGATAGCTTCACCCATTTAGGGTGGCTCCAAATATTTAGGGAGATCATATCCCCAACCATGTAGACATTCTTACTTCAGAAAATCCATTATTGTAGCTGTCTAAATCTTCTCTACATATCTATGCAATGATCATTCCCTCCAAGACTCGGTAATGATCGATTTCATGCCCATTCATCATGTGGTAGTAGCAATAGGGTCCTCCCAATTTAATCTCATTCTTAGGCTCCTTCCTTCATGATGGCCAGAATTAAGCTCATGATTAGTTAGGAAGTAGATATTCTCCATTGATGTAATGAGTTTGCATTCCTTTGGCAACCTTGATTCAAAGACCCCTTTTTCGGCGTCAGAACTTAGTCCTTTTGTTACTTAGCTTTAATGGCTCCTATTTATCTTCAAGATTCCATTTTGACATGTTTTTAGTCGGTGGTTCCACCTTCTTGGACCATCTTGCGGCAACATGATTTAAATTTTTCATAACTTTTTGCCTGAATATAACTCCCCTAGCCGACGCTTGAATGGCTTCCTTTATAAGGATGAATAATTTATTCTTCTTTGATGTCGAATTGCTTAGGCAAAGATTGGGGTTAATCCAAAGTGAAAGGGGTTAATGCTATAATGGTCAGGATCATAAGGCTCTACTTCTTTTTCCCTGTTGCTGATTTGTAGTGCTTCCAATTACTCCTTTGTTCTTCAATAATCCTTGGTTCATCAATATCTAATGTAACCATTAGACATTCAGGAGTAACTCATAGAGACCTTTTATTCATGCTTCCTTCTTCTTCAAAGCTTAGTCCCATCCGGGATGGAATAACACAGTTAGGAAGGTGGTTAGGTTAACCATAAGTTCAGAGGGTCAAGCTCTCCTTCTAGCGCCAAAATGTTAACGATATTTTTCGTTAACACAAGAAGTAGGTCTAAGGAAGTGGACCTAAGGATAGATTAGTTACTCTTCCCTGAAGGGGTGAGTATCACGCTTACGAGACCTAACAACCAATAATTACCTTGGGATAAGGGTTCCCTAAGCTCAACGGAGTTAGGAAGCTAAACGTCTTGTAGAGGAGTATTTCAGTACTTTGGGCTTAAGGTTAAGGCTCGTGTATGAGGTTTTTTTTGTAGAGAAAGCATAAGGTAATGGACGAAATGAGCAACAAGTAACTGCTGAAAATTGTTCTAAGTATAGTTTCACTCTTTATTGCTCATTGATTTGAGTACACATATGATTACAAGGAAAAATCCCAAATTGATTTACAAGTTAGGGCTTACTCCTTAAGAAATGAGTACAAGATTAAGGAATGAGAAAAGTCCCCCAAAATGAGACTCTTGGGGTCTTATTTATAGAAAAATTGAACCCAGCTTTTGTCATTAACTCACCAGAAGCTCCTATCGGGTGCGGCAAAAAGGTTTCAGCCGCTTTACTCCTTTTGATTTCGGTAATTATGGTATCGGTCATCTTTTTCTTCACTTAGCATTGTCATCGAGTCCACCCTTGCTTTCAGAGTGTTGGTCTCGACTTTTAGGGGATGCTTCCTTTTAATGTATTGATACCAAGCACATTGGTAGTGATAGCTTCAAGAGTTGCTTTCGGCTTTCAGCAATAATACCTGGTTTGGGCTTTAAGCCTTCATAGCATTGTTCTTGTGCTTTCGTGTCTTGTGACTTTAGGACCTTCATCTCTTTCGATATCAACACTAAGAAGGTTATTGTGGATAGCTTTACTTCTTGTAAGCTTCAGTTTACTTTCAATGAACCTTTTGAGTTGGTTCCGGTCTTGCGACAACATACCTTCAGTGCATCCCTTGATGGCTTTTGAAGCTCGGTGTCAGCATTGATACCAAGCAAATTAGTATCGATAGCCCCTTGTTCCATCTTGCTTATGTTTCGAATCATATACTTTCCTTTCTTTTTTTCGGGTCCAAAGCCATATGCTTTCGGCCCTTGCCCTTTTTGTTTGCTTCCTATTTCATGTGTTATGCTTTTGGAACCGAGATCATGTTGATTTTCTCTGGTACGGGCACTGCTTTGTCGTTATCTCCTTTTATATTGGTTCCAAGCTCCTTCCTTTTATGTTATCCCCGATAGATTGTTGACCACATCTCCCATTTTCTTCTTTCGACCTTAGTTGCCATAGTAGCTTGTTGTAGATTTCATGTCTCTGAGTCATTCTCTTTAAGTTAGTTGCGATCCGATACCCCTTCACCAGTAGTCGATTCTGGTGTTGAATTTTGGTAGTAAAAATAGCTTATACATTATCTATACAATTATCTATAGAAATAAGTGTATCATGTTACATTTACAATTGCTTAAACATGACATTATGTGCGAATAGAAAATAATGAAAAATGGTTTTTGCAACAAGATGTGAATTGACTATACACAATTGAAATTAATCATAATCTTCTATAGAGTTGAAGTCATCAAAATAAAAAACAATTATTATTTTTTATCACAAAAACTAATGAAAATTGCTAATTTCACGATAATGAAGAGATAGTGTTATAAAACATTTTAAATAATAGAATGTGCTGAGATAAATTGGATATAAGCTTCTATTATTTAGATGGAAAATACATATACCGCTTCTAAATAATATTTCCCTCAATCAGTCTTATTAACATCACGTAAACAAAAGGTGAATTGTTATTGCTAAATTGAAAATCAAATCATCGTTAACAAAATAAATTCACAATTTATCAAAATGACAACAATTCGTAATCATTCAAACTACATAACACTTCAAATCAAATCAATTCAAAAACTAATTACCAAAATAACCATGGTTAGATATCAATATAGAGTAAAATAAATACTTAAGGCTTTATGATGCGATTATTAATTTTAAAAGGTACTGCACAAGCTCCATTTCAAGAAATTAAAATTCACTAGTGAGTCTGTTAAAACTGTACTTTTTGCATTGTTTCAAATTCTAAATACATAACATTAACAATTATGATTAACAAAACTCAAATTCAGCAAATTAAAATATAAGCAATGAGTCAGAATTTTAAAGAAAAAAATTGATAGTAATATCTACTTGACAATTTTGGCCAATGTCAAGCTTTGCAATAGCATCACAACTTCAAGAAATCTTATCTTCTTCGAATTTATAATTAGTTCTCCATGTACAACTAAATCAATTGACCCATTTTTTTTTGAGTAATCTTCCTACGGGACAACTCGAACGTTATGTATGGATTGGTGCCCTTTTGGAGATTTAGAACTTGGGAAAGCTAACCAAATTGAATTAACATGACAGTAGAAATTTATTCAGCATTATGAATTGATAGTCTAAGGAGACTTAAGGTTTGATGGGCGCAGTTGCTGTGGAGGAGAGTAATGTGAAGGATTGAGAAAATTTGCTATGAAGCTCGAATGTTCAGCTTTGAATAAAAATAAGGGTGTTGCATCTACTTTGTTCATTTCATCAATTTTCAGCCATTATATACTTTACACCTCATTACTCAGCCTAACTTTCGAGCCTTATAGCTTTTTCATGGATTAAAAGAGGTGAAGAATTGGATACTTGCATATGAGCTTCTGTCTATTGAGATTTGTTGAAGATAGTTACAAGACATATTACATGCACGATTATTGTATTTATAGTTGGATCTTTGTTAAAGGACAATATTCAATGTGTCTCAAATGTAGGGCTTAAGTTACTCTTTTTCTGTAGTGCATTTACCAGACATGGTTATCCATAAGCTATGACTGATGATGGACTTCAACATCACGAAACATGGCGACCCACTTTTTAATATTGAACTTGGATATGAATTTGAAAAGGAATTCAGGATTGCATTTGTTTGTGAAGCCGACATTGGTTAAGTTATGTAGCGGATGGTGGTGACGACAAGAAGGAGATGGCGACGACTCAACTTGATCGATAGCAAACACTTTGAGCTTCGGGGTATTCAGAAGGGATCGACACCTAGGACTAACAAATACAATCACCAAAGTCGAGATCTTGACCTTCACACAAATAATTAAACTACTATTATTTAAAGTAAAGGAACAGATAGCCCATGAATAGAGTCAAATTCTAAATCAACTATTGAATAATCAATAGACTTACATGGATAATGGTATATGCTCTTTTCCTTAGTTGGTAAAAATAAATGTAACATTAATGACAATAATTATAGATAGCCGGAAAGAACATGAACTGCTATTGATATTATTAACAAAAAATTATAGTTATACATACCATTAAAGTTAATAAATTTTCAAGCATTATTTATGAGTATATAAATACAAAGTGGACAACAAAAGATACATCAAGAAGAATAAGGCAAATAATTGATAATTCCAATCTTTGTAAATAGTGGGTCTAAAATCATAAACTTGTAGTCCGATCGTAAAATTTTAAAATTGTTCTTTGTATATAATATTTTAGAACTTTACTATTATAATTTATTCTAAAATGTAGCATCTGTATACAAGTCGATCAAAACACCATCATATCCAGTATAAACGTAGACTACCAAAATGATATTTTATTCATATTACAACAATTAATATTCTTTAAAAATATGATCTAAGAATTAAACTTATTTTTCAAATTCAAAATGTCCATAAATACTAAAACTTAGTAATTAGATCTAACAAACAAACTTTCTCAACAAATTTGGAGTGGTCATCTAAAAATATTCATATTTTATCACTTAAAAATAACATCTAACAATAAAATATTCTGAATAAATTCATTTTTTAAAGCTTAGTCAAAAAATTAAACTAATAATAATATAAGGCATTATCCTAGAGAAACAAATAAAACCAACCACATATGATTTTAATATAAAATTATAGTTAATTTTTAATAGAAATTATTTTCCTCTGATACATTCAACATATCTAATTTGTAAAAAATGCATTTTACGCATGATGATTGTTTCATCATCATCTGCAAAGCGCGTACTATAACGCTCGTAAAACTAAAGTTAGATATTGTGTGGTGTGTACTAAGCCAACACACATGTTATTCTATTCATGTGTTAGAAGATGTTTTACGTGTATTTTATAGGCCTTAGCTTTGGAAGTAGTATGACATTTTATATATCTACTTAAAACTCATAATTCCTATTGTTCAATATATTAATATCAATGTTGCGGATTTGTGCTTTAGGGTCGAACTCTGTGGCCCTTTTCTCTAAACCAAATGCTAAATGTGGTATCAAAGCCGATATAGAGGAGGAGATAGAGTGAAATGTTTTATTGTTTTATTCCAATTTAACACCTAATCTTCCGAATTTCTTCTCAAAATCCAAATCGATACTCCAGAAAATCAAAATCGACTCCTAACATGCAGATTAAACTCCTTATTGACAATGGCGGCGACGAAACATTCTCCTTCCTCTTCTTCCACCTTTGCCTTCGACACGGCCTTCCCTCCTCTTCCCTCTCATAATTCTCTACCTATACTCCCAGATCCACCTCCTGCCGTGGTGAATCCCTCATCGGCCAAACCCTACAAAGCAAATCAAGGTTCTAATATCCCAAAATCCAATGCAAATCAAGGATTGAGCCTCCAAGATCCAAGATATGATACAAATCAAGGATCGAACCTCCCAGATCCAAGATCCGATGCAAATCACAGATCGAACCTCCTAGATCCAAGATCTAATACAAATCAAGGATCGAACCTTCCGGATCCAAGAAATTCTTCCTTTAGATCCACTCCTTCTAATGTTTCTTCTTCTCTGCTAATGTCAATTTGGTGAATGCTAATCAATCCTCGTCAAACGCCTCGTATCCTGCCTTCACGAAGTTGAACTATGCTTCTCTTTTTAGTTCTTTCCCTCGAAATGCTGAAGTATTTCAACAAAAACACTTCGACATTCCTAGGGATGGTATTCTGAAGAAGATTCCAGAAATGGTCAGGGCGGAAGGTATGAATTATTGGAGCAATTTCTTGGTTGGCTTTTTCCTGGATGGTACGACATCATATCCTTCAGTGGTAAATTTATTAAACCAGATTTGGAAATTAGATGGTGAATTTAGTATTAAATCAGATGGAATTCATTTCTATTTCAAGTTTACAATGAATCAGATCAAGAAAGAATTCTAAAATATGATCCTATTTTCATAAGAGGTTGAATGTTTATTATAACTAGATGGGATCCATCTATAAGAAATTCACAAGCGCAGATTAAAAAAGTTCCTATATGGGTCCATTTTTATCGAATCTCGACTATTCTTTGGACGTTATTTGGTATAAACTGGTTTGCTTGTCATGTGGGGAGATTGATATGTTTTGATAATAGCACTGAAAAGTTGCAGAGATTTAGGTACGCAAAGGCTTTAATTGAGATCTCTTCTGAGTTTGAACTACCAGATAGAATAGTGGTTGATGGTTTAGGTAAGGATTGCCCATCAGTTAGGTTATCCCATGATCAGAGACCTAATATATGTACCACTTGTAAGGTTTTTGGCCACACAACTAATAAATGTGAATTTAATGCAAAGGCAGATGTGAATGGAGACCATGTTGAGGATCTTGGAAATAATTTTTATGATATTCCTCATGATCAAACTGGACAAAATAATAGGAGGTTCACAACAAATACTAATAAAAGTAACAGGACATCAGTTAATACAAAAGCTAAAAAGTATTGGAGAAAGAAGGGGGTTGGTAATGATAAGGCTAATGTTAATGTCGACGCTGACGTGACTAATGTTAATGCAAATCCTTTTAATGCTCTAGCAAATGAGAATGATGGAAATGGTAATACTGAGGTGATTAATGATGAGGTTGGTACTAACAATAATGTGCAAGTTAATAGTTTACAGGTTGATCATAATATAGGAGGTAACGCTGAAGCTGCTACTGGCTTTGTAGCACTAATCAATACTATTCAAGAGGCTGCAGCTCAAAATATAGAGCAAATCAATCAAGTTGAAGATGAGGAGGATCTGCTAGGTAATTTTGATTAAAAATCTATTATAGTTGAAAAATCCCCAAAAGGAAATTCAGGCATGCGCAATACTTCTGCATCATGTGGTCTGATGCGTACCACTATAATAAATCTAGCCTCTTCAAAATCCTCTCCTATTGCCACAAAATCAGCACCTTTAGCTTCTACACCCTCAAAATCTTCCCTATAAGGAATATTGAAGCCTCCTTCAAACTTTCAACTACCTCCTCCTAATGTAACAGGCACAGGTTTGACATTTTCCATTATTAACAAAGCACTGCTTTCAACTGCGGTGCCCACTACCTCCCTTCCATCATTTAATTCCAAGAACAATAAATTGAAAGGAAAATTTTGGGTTGATGATGACCTAGATGAAGGTAATGATGAAGGTCCAGAGGATGTGATGCTTCTCAGTAGTAAGCTGAAATCTACCAGAAGGCATACGAGGAAAAATCCGTTGTATGATCCTTCTCTTACATGATGTGATAAGGCTGTACTTCTTTTAATTGATGTAGTTGTAATGACAATTCATTGATGTTAAGTGATATGCTGGTTTTTGGGATCTCTTATGGTTGCATGAGGGTTCATTTTTCAGATTTTATGTTATGTTGTTTATCGGAATGTAGACCTGAGGCTAGCAAACTTATCATGGGACACTCTGTAAATTGGAAGATGTTTTGGGGTCGACTAATCAGATACATCAAGCTTCAATGAGCTATGCAGCAAGTTACTGTTATTTGTTATTTGCATTTATCATAGTAGTCTTTTGATTCGAAGGTAATGTAATTTGCCACAGTGACATTAGTAATGTTTTGAGATTATTCATTTTGTAAGCCTTGCATATGCTTGTACATGCTTGAGAGCTTAAAACTGTAAATATTACGTTGATTAATAAAATTAGTGCTTAACTTTCAAAATCGGCTCCTTGTCTCCAAGATTGTCGCTTCCTTAACTGAACTCGCTCAGACCTGAAGCTCGTCATGCTAAAAGAAACTACCGTCGCACTCTCTAGATCATATTGGAGTGGTTAAAGAAACTGCTTTTCTTTAATGAAGTCGAGGCTGGTTGTTGACCTAATTGCATCTATGGCTTGACTGAAGATGAAGTACCTAATGCTTGCTAAGCTCGTCACCTCGTAGTTGTTGCAACGTCTAGATTCACGTTTAGAGTGATGAACGAGTTACTGAGATGGGTTGATGAATGCAGTTTGCTGTGTTGAGTTCCTTTTGTTGATCTGTGGACGGAGTTGGGCTTGCTTTTCCTATGTTAAATTATGTGGCTTGGAAATCAAGATGGATTGTATGGTAGTAATGGTAGCCATAACTTTTGAGGTTGATATGCAAGAATTGTTCTAGTGGTGAGTTTATCTGTAAACAATGAGCTGAGATATAGATGTCAGAATTCCTGAAACATGTTGCTTGGATGAAGAGGAAGCATGATATGGTTGGGGTTCTCTATGTCCTTGTACGGGCAGTTGCTTTGCTTTAGGTGGTTGTTTTTGAAAGAGGAACTATGTTGATATTGAAGCGAGTTGCTTGCTTGATTATATAGGAGTGAAGATTGTTGTTTGCCTAGAGTTTAGCTGACAGTCGTTGGCTTGCTTCACCTTGTTCTGGATGATGCTGATGTCAGAGAAGCTCTTCTACCAAAGGTTGCCAAAATTATCACCGTAAAAGAGACGAAAGTCACAGCTGTTGAACATAGTTAGTTGAAGCTTGTGTCTAAGAACTCAAAATTCAATAGTGAGTTGGTTTAAACTATAATTTTTGCATTGTTTCAAATTCTAAATACATAAAATTAGCAATCGTGATTGACAAAAATCAAATTCAACAGATTAAAATATGAGCAATGAATCAAAATTCTAAAGAAAATAAATCAACGGTAATAGCTAATGAAGTATAAAGTGGGAACTGGCACAGATAAAAGAAGGAATGGAATATTTACATCAGTGGGCTAAGGCCTATTAGCATTGTATAATATTGTTTAGCCCATGCGACTATAATTGTACCATTACAAGTCTAGCCTATGTGTATATATACACATGGTTTATGTACATTTTTATTCATTAAAATCATTAATACAAAAATCAGTTTACATTTTGTCAATTTTCTATTATGGTATCAGAGCAAGTAATAGCCTAATGGCATATTCATTGTAACTTATTCGGAAAAATTCAGATTCAGAAACACACTTCCAAAGGCTACAAGATCTCAAAATTTTGGATTTCATCTTCACTTCTCAGAGAAATCTCATCATCGAAGTGATACCTTCAATCATAGTGTGGTTCGGTTCATACCAATTCGATATCTAATCATCACTACTATGTCAGGATTGATCTCAGAAAGAGTTCATCATCGATCAACTCGGCTATAGTGTGGTATTCTGGCCATCTGCTTGCAGAAATCTTCAAGAAACAGTCTGCCATCCAAGATTTCACTAGATTTGTTTCTTTGTTGCCTATATAAGCCGTTTGCACAATCTTTTGATCATTTGACAGGGAATAATGATGCCAATAGTTGTGCTACATCAAGAACCGACACAAGTGGAGGAACCTCCACTACATTCACTCTCATCAAACCCAAAAGCCATGTCATTACAATTCCGCTCGATGAGGACAACTACATACTATGGAAATATTTGTTTGTGACTGCCTTAAAAGGCTATGGCCTCCAATATTTCATTGGAGGAACCATGTCTATCCCACCAGCAATGACAGTTAACAATGTAGGAAATGTAATGAGCGACCAAGATTATATAATATATCAAAAGCAAGACAGTCTTCTTGCTTTATGACTTCTGTCATCTATTAGTTCAAACTTATTATGGCTAATTGTTGGAAGTAATACTTCTTTTGAGATATGGAATGCTACAGAAAAGATATTCAATTCTTAGTCTACTTCAAGAATTATGCACTACAGAAATCAACTTCAAAATACCAAGAAAGACAACATGTCCATGTCAGAGTACTTAACCAAGATTAAAGTTCTATGTGATAGACTTGCTACTACTGGACATAAAGTTTCAGACAGTGAGCAAGTATTATATATAACAGGTGGTTTAGACGACGAATACGAATCAGTCGTAACATTTATTGCTTCACAAAGAACTATACCAGATATGCAGTATGTGCACTCTAATGTCCTCTCTTCTGAAGGAAGAATTGAACAAAGAAGGTAAGCACAAGGTGAATATACTGTTAACTATTCCAGGCAAGAAAACACTATGCAGAGAGGAAATCAGAACCAAACAGGCCATGGCAAGGATGGAAAATGGAATAATAACAGCAAAGTTAAATGTCAGATATGCGAAAAGTTTGGACATGTCGCAAATCGATGCTACTTCAGATTTAATTCTGAATTTAAAGTTCCAAGACAAGGCCAAAACAACGAAAATAGGCCAATAGTTAATATGGATCAAATTAATCAACAAAGAAATAATGCAGACAATAACAGAGACAAAGCAAGTAATGCTGATGACACTCTAAGGACTGATGACATCAATGTCGATGACTAGTACCCAGATTCAGGTGCATCGAATCATGTGACTAATAATCTTCAAAATCTCAATCTTGGAAATAAAGCTTACAAAGGTACACAAGCCATTCGTATGGGAAATAGTGAAAAGATAAGTATACCTCATATTGGTAATGTCTATATAATTGATAAAAGACAATTTTGTCTTAATAATTTATTAAGGGTTCCTAGAATAAAGAAAAAATTATTGAGTGTCTCACAATTTTCCAATGACAACACTTTAGGTTTCACCCAAAGTTTAGTTTAGTTAAGGACCTAATCAATGATAATATACTATTACAGGATAGTTTGGATAATGGTCTGTACAAATTCAGCAATATCAAGACCATAGATGATGCTAGAAATGGAAACAACTGTTATAATGTTGAGATTAATAATGAGAGTAATGCTTTTGTATTTAATGTGTAGCACAGAAAATTGGGTCACCCCAATATTAGAATTGTAAAGAAAATATTGCATGATAACAAAATTTGTGTTGAGAAAGTACCTGATTCATACTTTTGCACTTATTGTCAAATAAGTAAATCACACAATTTGCCATTTATCGATTTTAATACTGCATATGATAGTCCACTTGAATTAGTTGCAACGGACTTGTGGAGACCATCTCCTTTTGTTACTGATCAAGACAGCATGTACTATCTTTCCTTTGTTGATGCATATAGCAGATATACTTCGATATTTTTTCTTAAATTAAAGTGAGATGCCCATAATATGACTATTCAATTCATTAAGCTTATTGGAAAACAGTTAAACAGTACTGTTAAGACACTTCAGAATGATGGTGGAGGAGAATTCAAGTCACTACAAAAATACTTTAGTGATAGAGGCATTACACATTGTATAACTTGTCCACATACGTCAGAACAAAATGGTTTAGTGGAACATAAGCTCAAACATATAGTTGACATAGGGCTGGCACTAATGTCACAAGCATCTTTACCACTCAAGTTTTAGAGGGATGCATTTAGCACATCTGTTTATTTAATAAATAAAATGCTAATAGAAGATCTAAAAGGCAGGTACCCACATGAAATGTTGTACGGTGTAAAACCATATTATAGTGGATTAAAAACTTTTGGATGTTTGTGCTTTCCATGCGTTAGACCATATAATAAGCATAAGCTTAGTTTAAGATCTAAGCCTTGCACTTTTTTAGGGTATCCATCCAACTAAAAATTCTACAAGTGTCTTGATGGTACAGGTAGAATTTATATTTCGAGGCATGTAATGTCTAATGAAAACATTTTTTCCTTTGCAGAAAGCGGTATCAAGACTACAAGCAAAATAATTGGATTTGCAAGGGTTATGCAGCCACTTACTGTGCCAATAAATGGACAAATACCAAATATACTGAAGTGGATAGTACAAATGATGATGCAGAAAGCATAGCCAGTATTAAGACTGGATATAGTGCAGATGAAACTACAATGCAGCAGTCAATGCAACATCACATTCATAACAATACGAGTGACAACAAAAATAGCAGTGACAAAAGCAATGAAATCAACGAAGACACAAACTTAGCAGCTAGCAACACTATTTCAGACAACTTGCAAACAAATGTAAACAAGCATCATGTATTAACCAGAGCAAAGTGTGGCATATACAAAATCAATTTTTATGTTGCACAACTTGATGAAACAGAGCCCATCAATTTTGAAGAAGCAGCTAGTAATGTCAAGTGAAAAAAGACTATGGATAAAGAATACACAGCTTTGGTTAAAAACAACACATAGACTTTGGTCACACCACCCAAACACAAAAACATAAGTGGAAGTAGATGGACTTTTAAATTAAAAAGACATCTAGATGGCAGTATATCTAAGTATAAGGTCAGACTTGTCGCTAAGTGCTACTCATAACAACATGGATTTGATTTCAATGAGACCTATTCGCCCATAGTCAAACCAACTACCATCAGAATTATCATATGTATTGCCTTGAGCAGAAAATGGAAATTAGACAACTGAATGTTCATAATGTTTTTTTGAATGGAGAACTTGGTGGAAGTTTATATGAAACAACCCATGGGATACTACACTAATGAGAACAAAGAACTCGTCTGTAAATTACAAAAAGCAATATATGGATTGAAGCAAGCCTCGATGGTTTCATACGAAAACTCAAATTGACATCTACAAAGCTAGGGTTTAGTGTGACCAAATCAGACTGCTCACTGTACGTCAAATTGAATGGGAATATAAGCATCTATATACTTGTGTATTTGGATGATATATTAATGAGTGGAAATGATGTAGAAGAGGTAAATAACATTATTAGTTACCTCAACAAATCCTTTTCAATCAAAGACATGGGTGTTATCAACTATTTTCTAGGAATTCAATTGGAGCAGAAAAGCAATTTAGAGATATTCTTATCCCAAAAAAGGTATATTAACGAAATTCTTATTCGAGCTAACATGCATAATGCAAAACCTCTTTCTACCCTAATGAAATGCAATGTACATTTATCTAAAGGAAAGTGGGAAGCTTTTGATAACATGAAGCAATACAAATCCATCGTAGAAGCACTACAATATGTTCCTATTACAAGACCAGAGTTATGCTTCGGTGTTAATAAAGTTTGCCAATACATGCAGAACACTATTAGTGATCACTGGAAAAGATTAAAGCATATTTTAAGGTACTTAAAAGGCATGCAAGATCATGGATTGTTATTAAAAGCCATCAATGATTTAAATATACAAGCTTACAGCGATGCAGACTGCGCTTTAGATCTAGACGATCACAGATCGACATCTGGATATTGTGTGTATATGGGACCAAATCTAGTTTCCTAGAGCTCAAAGAAATAAGCTACGGTGTCTTGCTCTATCACTGAAGAGGAGTTCAGGTCTGTGGTGAGCACTACCGCCGAATTGATGTGGATTAGTTATCTACTTGATGAACTTGGCATCCGACAAATCAATCGCCCAACAATATGGTGCGAAAACCTCAGCGCCGTAGCTTTATCAGCTAATCCGATCCAGCACTCAAGATCAAAGCATATCGAGATAGATCTACTTTTCGTTCGAGAGAAAATTGCAAATGAAAGACTGGACTTCAAGCATGCCTCAGTTCAGTATCAACGTGTAGACGCCCTCACCAAAGCCTTTTCGGCCGTGAATTTCAGTCGATTTAGAGAGGATTTTCATATTGTCGACTGCAGAGAAGAAGAGGCTAAAGATGAAAACCCTAGATCTATTTGAGGAGGCGTAATGAAGTATAAAGTGGAAACTGGCACAGATAAAAGAAGGACCAAAATATTTACATCAGTGGGCTAAGGCATATTAGCATTGTATTATGTTGATTAGCCCATGCGGCTATAATTGTATCGTTACAAGTCTATCCAATGCGTATATATACACATGGTCTATGTACATTTCTATTCATTAAAATCATTAATACAAAAATTAGTTTACATTTTGTCAGTTTTCTATTAATGACTACTTGGCATCTTTAGTCAATGTCAAGCTTTGCAGTCGCATCACAACTTCAAGAAATCTTATCTTCTTCGAATGCATAATTAGTTCTCCATATACAACTAAATCAGCTGACCCATATTTTCTTTGAATAATCTTCCTACTAGGATAACTCGAAGGTTATGCATGGATTGATGGCCTTTTGGAGATTTAGGAATTATCACGATAGTAGAAATTTATTTAGCACTATGTATTGATGGCCTAAGAAGATTTGAGGTTTGATGGGTGCAGTTGCTGTGGCGGAAGTAATGTGAAGGATTAAGAAAATTTGCTACAAAGCCCTAATTAAGCATGTCAGGAATGTGTGCCTTTCAACGGAAATAAGCATGTTGCATCTACTTTCTTCATGTCATCAATTTTCATCCGTTAGACAATTTACACCTCATTTTTCGGCCTATCTTTCGAGCCTTATTGTTTTTTCATGGATTAAGGGAAGTAAGGAATTGAATACTTTCATATGAGCTTCCATTTATTGAGATCCGTTGAAGATAGTTACACGACATGTTACAAGCACAACTATTTTGTTCATAGTTGGATCTTACTTAAAGACCAACATGCAACATGTCTCAAAAATAGGACTTAAGTTACTCTATTTACGTAGTACATTTACTGGACATGGTTATCCATAGGCTATGACCGACGATGGACTTTATCATCATGAAATACGGCGACCCATTTTCTAATATTGAACTTGGATATGAATTTGAAAAGGAATTCAGGATTGAATTTGATTGGAATGCCGATAGTGGTCAAGTTGTGTAGACAATGGTAGTGACGACAAGAAGGAGATGGCGACAACTCAACTTGATCGATAGCAAACACTTTGAGCTTCCAGGTATTCAGAAGGGATCGACATCTGGGACTTACAAATACAAGAAAATGAAATATGAAAGGATGCATACATTTTTCCAAGTATGGATTAAGTTGCAAATGATATGAGATGACTCGTTATTTTGTCTCAGTACCGTCAAATGTAGTCTTTTGCCACATGAATTTTGGACCCAAATGTAGTCTTTTGCCACGTGAATTAAATCTCGCTTTCTCATCCTCCTGCAAGAGTTAGGGTTCCAAATGCCAGGCCCTTGTCCGATGATTTGGTCTCCTCTCGGGTCCCTATGGCTAATGTTGAAGACATGATCAAGCCTAATTTTATTTGGGATGATGGAGAGCAAGTTTTGTAACGACCCAAGGGTTTTCGACTTCGAAAATCGACACAAATACCTTTACTGTACGACATGCCAACCTTTCCAACACCGAGAACACCGGATTGTTAATGAAAGAATTTAGAGGGTGAGATAAGAAAGAAAGAAATATAAGAATAGAAGAAGAAGAAGAAGAACACAACACAGAGTCTCACATCGCAGCGGAACAAAATATAATATAAAATATATCTTGATTGAGAGCTTAAAAATTACAATCATCAGAGTATATCAACACATCTGGACAGTTATTATAATCTGCCCTTATACAACACAGCGGAATAACACCAAATGTGTCTGGACTTCTCTAGCACGCCTTTCGTCGTGTTCGATAACCTGAACCTGCAAACCGGGGCTAACCCGAGTATTTACAAAACATCAGGTCAGTCTGGTGAACCAGAGTGAGATAAACTCGCACAGTTTTAGAGGTAAATCATCCAATCCAGATTTTAAAGTTCGAAATCTCTTCAAAAGAAAAGGATAATCGTAAGACCGAATCCCCACATAAACACGGACGGTTCTTACCTTACGATAACCCAAAGCAGTTTTGAAACCCATATCTTTTCTGATATTATAATAATGTCTATATACAAGTAAATAGCAATCTAGTGGAACGCTTGCATCTCACGTTCCACGTATATAGTATACAATCAAAACCGCGGGCGCTTATTGGAGATTGGATTCCGACCTTGACAAGATATGGGACCACCTTCCGATGATGTATCTCTAGAGGCGAATACACCTGGGTTCAACAAGAACGTCTTGCAACCCGGCCCATACATGACTGACCACTCATTTCTCTTGAGTGTATCAAATGTATATCACCAACGGTTGGACTCAAACCACCGTTCCCGAATGGCCAGAATCGATAGAGTAAGAAACAAAAGGAATTTCTCTAGATAGGTGATTATACACCCTAATGGGAGCGACCCACATAGCCATACTGCCTGCCCGATTTCTGTCATCTTCCGGTTGATGAGGCTTGAGGTCAGAACACATCTGATCATCATATACTTTGAATGCCACATCGTCAGATCCTCCGGATATCACTAATTGATATCCACAAAAATACTCTGCGGTCAGCTAAGAGAAGGTGTACGGCCTCCTCCGCCATCAACAGAAATACGTTTGAAGAAATCAACGTACGTGACCCCTTTGGAAATACTCTGTCAGACACTCGTCCATACAAGTCATCCAGGAACAGGATGAACCGAAGGTACCCTCCTACTGCATCCCAGGAATCACCCTACCAATCAGTAGCGAGAAGTCCTTGCAATCCGTAGATTCAAATCACGACAGAATCACTGTTGAAATATCTCCGGCCGCTAAACCAGAGAAATCCAATCAGTAGTTCTTCCGCTCAAGAAGATCAACGGTCTTCCATTGCTCCATCTTCAATAATCTTCTTTCACGTATTCGCTGGTCGGAATGGTTTTCGAATATATATTCGATCCCGGTCTTTCCGTACCAACGATCGTATGGTCAGGTTTGATAGTCGGTGTTTTAACTATCAAATAAATAATTGTGTGAATGACATGAGCTTACCAGTTCAGCACAACACCACATGGCCTCTTTAATTCAAAACGATTAACGATGGTTAATCTCTAACTCTTAAACATTTCAAATATAACTTATTTGACGTCAGGTTCTTGTTTCAACCATTTCATTTTCATATTTAAGAAAATATGATATTCAATTCCTTACTCAACCATTACCACTCATTTTCCCTTATTGGAAAATCAACTCAATTTATATTACAAACCCACTTTTCATTTCATTACTTGCATACGTTGATCCACTTTCATTTCTGTAAATGAATTCATTTCAAAACTTAAATTTTCCATTTCCTTCCATTTCGAAAGTACCACTTTTAATTTCCCACCATTTCCCTTTTTATTTATTTCACCTTGGACATTTATAAACACCAAATTCTTTTCACTCCCGGTACTCGGAAAAAAACTCATTGATATATATCCTTGACCCTTTCACTTTCATCTCGTTATTATTTCCCTCCTTTCACATTACAATTAATATCATTCTTGGATAATCCCGAGGTCGTTCAAGTTGGGGTATTTATTTACCTCTCAGACCTTGATCAACAACGGTCTTACCTTTAGATAAACATCAGTTGTAACTCAAACAGATATTTATTTTAATAACGAATACACCTCATTTAACTATCTTATCGATAAAACTTCTTATCTTTTAAAACTTCCGTCTCGAGTATAACCAAAATTCTTAAGTCATTAATTAAGAAAATTATTTATAAAATATCACGTCTTCCTTTTCCTTTTCTAAACGATACATCTCATCACCTGGATTTTTGTTAAAATCCTATTTCTTACCACATCACTTCTAACCCTTTCTATTAAAGTCTTATCTCGTAAATTTCCTTTAATTCCTTTATTGAGTAATATTTATAAATCCTTTACACCTCATTCCTTTTTATAATTTCGTTTATAAAACATGGTTTTATATAACCCTTCTTTTATCACTTTATAAAATCATCTAAAAACGAATTATAAATTCAATAAATAAATAATAAATATTTATTTGTTTTTTTCCATTCTTTAATTCAAATAATAGATTTAAAAAATCCATTTTCAGTTATAGAATAAATCGTATAACTTTATCTCATCGATTTACCTGACGGTAGATCGACGGTTAATTCATAGGCCATGTAATGCCGATCACTCAACCAATAATACCATTTATTTAAACCAAACAAATATTGAATTTCAGGTCAATATTCAACCATCCAATCAAACAATTCAATACTGGTCTCATAACAGTCCATAACGACAATTTAATATCAATCATCACAATCAATCAACTAATTCATTTGTTACAACACGTTTATTTAATAAACGTGACCAATAAGGTAACTTACCCTAACTGGGACCAATCGTTAAAATAACGATTCGGTTTTACTGAAATTAAACGACGTTTAACTCCATCAGTTCAACAATAACTGAATATATATCAGAAATCAGTCAATCACTAGCGACCATAGCACACAAAAATAAAAACCCAACTTATAAAATATAAGTGGGAAATAACTGAGTGAGTTTAACTCACCTTTGAATTTGATTTCGTCGATAAATCAGCTTGTTTTCAGTTGAATTAAATGACGTTTGAAAAATCCCTCTGCTGCCTGCCTTGCTCAGTCCCTATCCATCGCGTAGTACCCGTCTTCAGGGTCCCGACGTTTTTTTATTTCGTCGAATTCTGACCACAAACGTGTTCGAAATCAATATTTGAAGTTTATACAAACAATTAAATTAAACACACCTTTAAACTTTAAATTAAAAAGGTTGGCCTTACTTAATTTGTTCAGCCCATTACTAAAATAACCGGCCCGCATCCCCCCCATCCTTTATCAAACCATCGGTCCCTCTGCTCCCTTTATTTCTCAAACCCTCAACCCTCAAACAAATCTTCCACCGCCACACAAACAAGAAAAAAAAACGAAACCCTCCATCATGAAAAAAATCCGCATCGCTTCCTTCCTCAGTGGAATCGGACGCGCCTCGCTTCGTTGGCCTCACTTGCTCCGCCACCCTCCTCCCACTCAATTCAAACCGAAGCCCAAAAGCTAAGTAATTTTTCCGATTTAAATTATAATTTATGTACGGTTTTTTTCTTGGTGGAATTAATTCGGTTTTTCTTTTCTTCTTTGCTTTGCTGAGTTGATTGGTTTGCGGTTTGAACATACCGTGTATTTATAGTTGTGGACGACCACTGTGATTTCCGTATTGTCATATCCTAGTATAGACTTAGTTGTGTCTATATTTTAGGCGTTTACTTCCTTATTTTAGCTGTAGACATGTGATCGAATTTGTTTGTGATAGAAACTTGGTTTTGGTGTTTGCCAGTGAAAGCTATAGATTTGTGATGGGGTTTGTGTTGTACGGTTGTCTGCTTAGATGTATACATTGATCGGACTGTTCATGTATAGATTTTGCAGGGCTATGATGCCATTTGTATTGTCATTTCCACATATATTTTGTTCTGATCTTGGTCTTGTTCAAAAAGGATTTCATTAGATCCTGTATCTGATTTATGGACACAGCCCTTGTGGATATGTAGATGGGATTTCTGTAAGTGATTATACATTTGCTATTTCGATTTACTGTTGAATTCACTATTTCCTTTTTCTTTGATTTGAAATCTTTTTATACACGCCTATACATGTTTGTTCTAGCTACTCATAGCTATATATCTCTTTTCTCTTTTCAGATTAGATTGACTTGGTGGTGAACAGTTGAAATACAGATGATGATGGTTGCGCCATACACAAGAAGATCCTTGTTGGATTTTCAGAATTGCTGGTCTGCTCTAGTAAATGAAATGTCGAGCTGTTCTCGTGTAGCTTAAGTGAAGCTACAAAGCTACTGAATTGTTCATTCAAAAACCGTATACTGTAGATCTCTTTTCTTTTCTTTTGCAGGTTGATGGCAGTTTGATGTTGCGACAAGTTTAATAAAGGATTTTAAAAGATTTTGTATGGGATTTGCGGCACTGTTGGCCTATTAGAAAGATTGGACTGTGATGGAAAAGTTATGAGTTGTAAATTCAATCAGAGATTTTAAATTGTAATATATGTTTTATGTTTCCATTTTAGCACTGAACTTTTGTACGTGAGGTTTACAGTATATAGCTGTTTATTTCATTTAGCGGTTCATCTTAAGATTTTGATATTTTCCATTCTTCCGAACCATTCAGCAGTGAATTTTTTATATGAACCATATTTGGAATTATAATGTGAAATCATGTTTAGATAGAACTTGGTATTTAAACCATTCAGTGGTTCTGTCGTGGATATTCCCATTCTTCTAAACAACTTTAAGCCACTACCTAGGTTTGAGTCCTAGTGTTATAATTTACGGCTATTTTCAAGATTGGATTAAACGGTTGATGTTATAATTCTAACATTACATTCAAAATATCATGGATTCCGAGATATCAGATAACTGGACGTACGTTATAACAATTAAATATTTTTGGATCCACTGTAAATAAATTCTTATTATCTGATAATCAAATGTAGCGTTATATAAGAGCGTGATCCATAGTAAATACAAATAAGCATGTGGTCTATAAATTATGGATTTACTTTATAATAATAAATACATTTGGTCTCATATATTGGTAATGTTAGTGATTCAATATCAAATAACGGGACGCTACAGCTAATAAACCAAATCAATAGTCTATTTTTGTTACAGTGGTCTACCAATATGTTTGATTCAATCAAATTAATACTTACATTATTTTAATGTTGATACTATAACTAATGATGGCCTTAAATTGCTCGTTCATAGTATATCGCAAATTCAACATTTTCCCAATATCCCCAAAGTAAAATATTATTATATTATAAATTTAAATATTTAAACTAAAATTGTCAAATCCATTAATTAAACATAAATCAATATTTTAAATAAAATATTTCAAATAAATGGCCAGAAAAATCCGGGACATTACATTCTTCCCCCCTTAAAATAATTTCGTCCTCGAAATTGCTAGGGTAGGAAAAATGTGGTAAACCCCATTAACTTTAAAAATATATTTCATTTCAAAGCAAAATTAATTTATTTTGGTAAAACAAAATTCCCAAAAATTATCGAAAATACTCCAACGCATATATGAAATATTTAATTATCACTTCATTTACTGGGTTTTAGTTTATTTACTCTTCATTAAACCATAGATAAATTTCATTCAGCCAGTCTAATAAGCGGACAACAATCAATCAAGGTACAACAATCCAATTAAATTCACATTTACTTTAACAAATTTGAATATCAACCAATTTATATTCGATTGATTTCTATTTAGTTATTCTTCATTATATTTCCAAATTTAAATCAATCTTATTTAATTTCAACATCATTTCTTCATTTAATTCCCATAGAATTATTAATGATTTAATCCGATTTCACTAACCCAGTTAAGTTCCAATTCAAAAATTTTAATCAAATTTTGAATTCCATTGAATTTCATTTAAATCAATCAACACACAATATCCCAATAATTTCAAATAATTATTTCTTTTCTATATAAAAATAAATTTCGGGTAAAATTATTTCATCTACCCCTTTTTACAAAACAATATTGTGCCCCTTATTAGTTCAACGCTTTTCAACACTTGAACCGATCAACAACACAATACAAAAAAATTTTATATAAAATTTACAAATACGCTCTCATATATATACACTCAAACTCAATCTAGGGTATTACTAACCCTATCTCTATCGAGTTACGCAACAGAGCCAAGGTTATCACTAAACCAATAGCTCTGATACCACTGTAACGACCCAAGGGTTTTCGGCTTCGAAAATCGACACAAATACCTTTAATGTACCTCATGCCAACCTTTCCAACACCGAGAACACCGGATTGTTAATGAAAAAATTTAGAGGGTGAGATAAGTAAGAAAGAAATATAAGAATAGAAGAAGAAGAAGAACACAACACAGAGTCTCACATCGCAGCGGAACAAAATATAATATAAAATATATCTTGATTGAGAGCTTAAAACTTACAATCATCAGAGTACATCAACACATCTGGACAGTTATTATAATCTGCCCTTATACAACACAGCGGAATAACACCAAATGTGTCTGGACTTCTCTAGCACGCCTTTCGTCGTGTTCGATAACCTGAACCTGCAAACCCGGGCTAACCAGAGTATTTACAAAACATCGGGTCAGTCTGGTGAACCAGAGTGAGATAAACTCGCACAGTTTTAGAGGTAAATCATCCAATCCAGATTTTAAAGTTCGAAATCTCTTCAAAAGAAAAGGATAATCGTAAGACCGAATCCCCACATAAACACGGACGGGGTTTACCTTACGATAACCCAAAGCAGTTTTGAAACCCATATCTTTTCTGATATTATAATAATGTCTATATACAAGTAAATAGCAATCTAGTGGAACGCTTGCATCTCACGCTCCACGTATATAGTATACAATCAAAACCGCGGGCGCTTACTGGAGATTGGATTCCGACCTTGACAAGGTATGGGACCACCTTCCGATGATGTATCTCTATAGGCGAATACACCTGGGTTCAACAAGAATGTCTTGCAACCCGGCCCATACATGACTGACCACTCATTTCTCTTGAGTGTATCAAATGTATATCACCAACGGTTGGACTCAAACCACCGTTCCCGAATGGGCAGAATCGATAGAGTAAGAAACAAAAGGAATTTCTCTAGATAGGTGATTATACACCCTAATGGGAGCGACCCACATAGCCATGCTGCCTGCCCGATTTCTGTCATCTTCCGGTTGATGAGGCTTGAGGTCAGAACACATCTGATCATCATATACTTTGAATACCACATCGTCAGATCCTCCGGATATCACTAATTGATATCCACAAAAATACTCTACGGTCAGATAAGAGAAGGTGTACGGCCTCCTCCGCCATCAACAGAAATACGTTTGAAGAAATCAACGTACGTGACCCCTTTGGAAATACTCTGTCAGACACTCGTCCATACAAGTCATCCAGGAATAGGATGAACCGAAGGTACCCTCCTACTGCATCCCAGGAATCACCCTACCGATCAGTAGCGAGAAGTCCTTGCAATCCGTAGATTCCAATCACGACAGAATCACTGTTGAAATATCTCCGGCCGCTAAACTAGAGAAATCCAATCAGTTGTTCTTCCGCTCAAGAAGATCAACGGTCTTCCATTGCTCCATCTTCAATAATCTTCTTTCACGTATTCGCTGGTTGGAATGGTTTTCGAATATATATTCGATCCCGGTCTTTCCATACCAACGATCGTATGGTCTGGTTTGATAGTCGGTGTTTTAACTATCAAATAAATAATTGTGTGAATGACATGAGCTTACCAGTTCAGCACAACACCACATGGCCTCTTTAATTCAAAACGATTAACGATGGTTAATCTCTAACTCTTAAACATTTCAAATATAACTTATTTGACGTCAGGTTCTTGTTTCAACCATTTCATTTTCATATTTAAGAAAATATGATATTCAATTCCTTACTCAACCATTACCACTCATTTTCCCTTATTGGAAAATCAACTCAATTTATATTACAAACCCACTTTTCATTTCATTACTTGCATACGTTGATCCACTTTCATTTCTGTAAATGAATTCATTTCAAAACTTAAATTTTCCATTTCCTTCCATTTCGAAAGTACCACTTTTAATTTCCCACCATTTCCCTTTTTATTTATTTCACCTTGGACATTTATAAACACCAAATTCTTTTCACTCCCGGTACTCGGAAAAAAATTCATTTATATATATCCTCGACCCTTTCACTTTCATCTCGTTATTATTTCCCTCCTTTCACATTACAACTAATATCATTTTTAGATAATCCCGAGGTCGTTCAAGTTGGGGTATTTATTTACCTCTCAGACCTTGATCAACAACGGTCTTACCTTTAGATAAACATCAGTTGTAACTCAAACAGATATTTATTTTAATATCGAATACACCTCATTTAACTATCTTATCGATAAAACTTCTTATCTTTTAAAACTTCCGTCTCGAGTATAACCAAAATTCTTAAGTCATTAATTAAGAAAATTATTTATAAAATATCACGTCTTCCTTTTCCTTTTCTAAACGATACATCTCATCACCTGGATTTTTGTTAAAATCCTATTTCTTACCACATCACTTCTAACCCTTTCTATTAAAGTCTTATCTCGTAAATTTCCTCTAATTCCTTTATTGAGTAATATTTATAAATCCTTTACACCTCATTCCTTTTTATAATTTCGTTTATAAAACATGGTTCTATATAACCCTTCTTTTATCACTTTATAAAATCATCTAAAAACCAATTATAAATTCAATAAATAAATAATAAATATTTATTTGTTTTTTTTCATTCTTTAATTCAAATAATAGATTTAAAAAATCCATTTTCAGTTATAGAATAAATCTTATAACTTTATCTCATCGATTTACCTGACGGTAGATCGACGGTTTATTCATAGGCCATGTAATGCCGATCACTCAACCAATAATGCCCATTTATTTAAACCAAACAAATATTGAATTTCAGGTCAATATTCAACCATCCAATCAAACAATTCAATACTGGTCTCATAACTGTCCATAACGACAATTTAATATCAATCATCACAATCAATCAACTAATTCATTTGTTAAAACACGTTTATTTAATAAACGTGACCAATAAGGTAACTTACCCTAACTGGGACCAATCGTTAAAATAACGATTCGGTTTTACTAAAATTAAACGACGTTTAACTCCATCACTTCAACAATAACTGAATATATATCAGAAATCAGTCAATCACTAGCGACCATAGCGCACAAAAATAAAAACCCAACTTATAAAATATAAGCGGGAAATAACTGAGTGAGTTTAACTCAACTTTGAATTTTATTTCGTCGATAAATCAGCTTGTTTTCAGTTGAATTAAATGACGTTTGAAAAGTCCCTCTGCTGCCTGCCTTGCTCAGTCCCTATCCATCGCGTAGTACCCTCCTCAGGGTCCCGACGTTTTTTTATTTCGTCGAATTCTGACCACAAACGTGTTCGAAATCAATATTTGAAGTTTATACAAACAATTAAATTAAACACACCTTTAAACTTTAAATTAAAAAGGTTGGCCTTACTTAATTTGTTCAGCCCATTACTAAAATATCCGGCCCGCATCCCCCCCATCCTTTATCAAACATCGGTCCCTCTGCTCCCTTTATTTCTCAAACCCTCAACCCTCAAACAAATCTTCCACCGCCACACAAACAAGAAAAAAAAAACGAAACCCTCCATCATGAAAAAAATCCGCATCGCTTCCTTCCTCAGTGGAATCGGACGCGCCTCGCTTCGTTGGCCTCACTTGCTCCGCCACCCTCCTCCCACTCAATTCAAACCGAAGCCCAAAAGCTAAGTAATTTTTCCGATTTAAATTATAATTTCTGTACGGTTTTATTCTTGGTGGATTTAATTCGGGTTTTCTTTTCTTCTTTGCTTTGCTGAGTTGATTGGTTTGCGGTTTGAACATACCGTGTATTTATAGTTGTGGACGACCACTGTGATTTCCGAATTGTCATATCCTAGTATAGACTTAGTTGTGTCTATATTTTAGTCTTTTACTTCCTTATTTTAGCTGTAGACATGTGATCGAATTTGTTTGTGATAGAAACTTGGTTTTGGTGTTTGCCAGTGAAAGCTATAGATTTGAGATGGGTTTGTGTTGTACGGTTGTCTGCTTAGATGTATACATTGATCAGACTGTTCATGTATAGATTTTGTAGGGCTATGATGCCATTTGTATTTTCATTTCGACATATATTTTGTTCTGATCTTGGTCTTGTTCAAAAAGGATTTCATTAGATCCTGTATCTGATTTATGGGCACAGTCCTTGTGGATATGTAGATGGGATTTCTGTATATGATTATACATTTGCTATTTCGATTTACTATTGAATTCACTGCTTCCTTTTTCTTTGATTTGAAATCTTTTTATACACGCCTATACATGTTTGTTCTAGCTACTCATAGCTATATATATCTTTTCTCTTTTCAGATTAGATTGACTTGGTGGTGAATAGTTGAAATACAGATGATGATGGTTGCGCCATACACAAGAAGATCCTTGTTGGATTTTCAGAATTGCTGGTCTGCTCTAGTAAATGAAATGTCGAGCTGTTCTCGTGTAGCTCAGGTGCAGCTACAAAGCTACTGAATTGTTCATTCAAAAACCGTATACTGTAGATCTCTTTTCTTTTCTTTTGCAGGTTGATGGCAGTTTGATGTTGCGACAAGTTTAATAAAGGATTTTAAAAGATTTTGTATGGGATTTGCGGCACTGTTGGCCTATTAGAAAGATTGGACTGTGATGGAAAAGTTATGAGTTGTAAATTCAATCAGAGATTTTAAATTGTAATATATGTTTTATGTTTCCATTTTAGCAACTTTTGTACGTGAGGTTTACAGTATATAGCTGTTTATTTCATTTAGTGGTTCATCTTAAGAATTTGATATTTTCCATTCTTCCGAACCACTCAGCAGTGAATTTTGTATATGAACCATATTTGGAATTATAATGTGAAATCATGTTTAGATAGAACTTGGTATTTAAACCATTCAGTGGTTCTGTCGTGGCTATTCCCATTCTTCTAAACAACTTTAAACCACTACCTAGGTTTGAGTCCTAGTGTTATAATTTACGGCTATTTTCAAGATTGGATTAAACGGTTGATGTTATAATTCTAACATTACATTCAAAATATAAGGGATTCCGAGATATCAGATAACTGGACGTACGTTATAACAATTAATATTTTCGGATCCACTGTAAATAAATTCTTATTATCTGATAATCAAATGTAGCGTTATATAAGAGTGTGATCCATAGTTAATACAAATAAGCATGTGGTCTATAAATTATGGATTTACTTTATAACAATAAATACATTTGGTCTGATATATTGGTAATGTTAGTGATTCAATATCAAATAACGGGACGCTACAGCTAATAAACCAAATCAATAGTCTATTTTTGTTACAGTGGTCTACCAATATGTTTGATTCAATCAAATTAATACTTACATTATTTTAATGTTGATACTATAACTAATGATGGCCTTAAATCGCTCGTTCATATTATATCGCAAATTCAACATTTTCCCAATATCCCTAAAGTAAAATATTATTATACTATAAATTTAAATATTTAAACTAAAATTGTCAAATCCATTAATTAAACATAAATCAATATTTTAAATAAAATATTTCAAATAAATGGCCAGAAAAATCCGGGACATTACATTCTTCCCCCCTTAAAATAATTTCGTCCTCGAAATTGCTAGGGTAGGAAAAATGTGGTAAACCCCATTAACTTTAAAAATATATTTCATTTCAAAGCAAAATTAATTTATTTTGGTTAAACAAAATTCCCAAAAATTATCGAAAATACTCCAACGCATATATGAAATATTTAATTATCACTTCATTTACTGGGTTTTAGTTTATTTACTCTTCGTTAAACCATAGATAAATTTCATTCAGCCAATCTAATAAGCGGACAACAATCAATCAAGGTACAACAATCCAATTAAATTCACATTTACTTTAACAAATTTGAATATCAACCAATTTATATTCGATTGATTTCTATTTAGTTATTTTTCATTATATTTCCAAATTTAAATCAATCTTATTTAATTTCAACATCATTTCTTCATTTAATTCCCATAGAATTATTAATGATTTAATCCGATTTCACTAACCCAGTTAAGTTCCAATTCAAAAATTTTAATCAAATTTTGAATTCCATTGAATTTCATTTAAATCGATCAACACACAATATCCCAATAATTTCATAAAATTATTTCTTTTCTATATAAAAATAAATTTCGGGTAAAATTATTTCATCTACCCCTTTTCACAAAACAATATTGTGCCCCTTATTAGTTCAACGCTTTTCAACACTTGAACCGATCAACAACACAATACAAAACATTTGTATATAAAATTTACAAATACGCTCTCATATATATACACTCAAACTCAATCTAGGGTATTACTAACCCTATCTCTATCGAGTTACGCAACAGAGCCAAGGTTATCACTAAACCAATAGCTCTGATACCACTGTAACGACCTAAGGGTTTTCGGCTTCGAAAATCGACACAAATACCTTTACTGTACCTCATGCCAACCTTTCCAACACCGAGAACACCGGATTGTTAATGAAAGAATTTAGAGGGTGAGATAAGAAAGAAAGAAATATAAGAATAGAAGAAGAAGAAGAAGAACACAACACAGAGTCTCACATCGCAACGGAAGAAAATATAATATAAAATATATCTTGATTGAGAGCTTAAAACTTACAATCATCAGAGTATATCAACACATCTGGACAGTTATTATAATCTGCCCTTATACAACACAGCGGAATAACACCAAATGTGTCTGGACTTCTCTAGCATGCCTTTCGTCGTGTTCGATAACCTGAACCTGCAAACCCGTGCTAACCCGAGTATTTACAAAACATCGGGTCAGTCTGGTGAACCAGAGTGAGATAAACTCGCACAGTTTTAGAGGTAAATCATCCAATCCAGATTTTAAAGTTCGAAATCTCTTCAAAAGAAAAGGATAATCGTAAGACCGAATCCCCACATAAACACGGACGGTTTTTACCTTACGATAACCCAAAGAAGTTTTGAAACCCATATCTTTTCTGATATTATAATAATGTCTATATACAAGTAAATAGCAATCTAGTGGAACGATTGCATCTCACGCTCCACGTATATAGTATACAATCAAAACCGCGGGCGCTTATTGGGGATTGGATTCCGACCTTGACAAGGTATGGGACCACCTTCCGATGATGTATCTCTAGAGGCGAATACACCTGGGTTCAACAAGAACGTCTTGCAACCCGGCCTATACATGACTGACCACTCATTTCTCTTGAGTGTATCAAATGTATATCACCAACGGTTGGACTCAAACCACCGTTCCCGAATGGGCAGAATCAATAGAGTAAGAAACAAAAGGAATTTCTCTAGATAGGTGATTATACACCCTAATGGGAGCGACCCACATAGCCATGCTGCCTGCCCGATTTCTGTCATCTTCCGGTTGATGAGGCTTGAGGTCAGAACACATCTGATCATCATATACTTTGAATGCCACATCGTCAGATCCTCCTGATATCACTAATTGATATCCACAAAAATACTCTGCGGTCAGCTAAGAGAAGGTGTATGGCCTCCTCCGCCATCAACAGAAATACGTTTGAAGAAATCAACGTACGTGACCCCTTTGGAAATACTCTGTCAGACACTCGTCCATACAAGTCATCCAGGAACAGGATGAACCGAAGGTACCCTCCTACTGCATCCCAGGAATCACCCTACCGATCAGTAGCGAGAAGTCCTTGCAATCCATAGATTCCAATCACGACAGAATCACTGTTGATATATCTCCGGCCGCTAAACCAGAGAAATCCAATCAGTAGTTCTTCCGCTCAAGAAGATCAACGGTCTTCCATTGCTCCATCTTCAATAATCTTCTTTCACGTATTCGCTGGTCGGAATGGTTTTCGAATATATATTCGATCCCGGTCTTTCCGTACCAACGATCGTATGGTCAGGTTTGATAGTCGGTGTTTTAACTATCAAATAAATAATTGTGTGAATGACATGAGCTTACCAGTTCAGCACAACACCACATGGCCTCTTTAATTCAAAACGATTAACGATGGTTAATCTCTAACTCTTAAACATTTCAAATATAACTTATTTGACGTCAGGTTCTTGTTTCAACCATTTCATTTTCATATTTAAGAAAATATGATATTCAATTCCTTACTCAACCATTACCACTCATTTTCCCTTATTGGAAAATCAACTCAATTTATATTACAAACCCACTTTTCATTTCATTACTTGCATACGTTGATCCACTTTCATTTCTGTAAATGAATTCATTTCAAAACTTAATTTTTCCATTTCCTTCCATTTCGAAAGTACCACTTTTAATTTCCCACCATTTCCCTTTTTATTTATTTCACCTTGGACATTTATAAACACCAAATTCTTTTCACTCCTGGTACTCGGAAAAAAACTCATTGATATATATCCTCGACCCTTTCACTTTCATCTCGTTATTATTTCCCTCCTTTCACATTACAACTAATATCATTCTTAGATAATCCCGAGGTCGTTCAAGTTGGGGTATTTATTTACCTCTCAGACCTTGATCAACAATGGTCTTACCTTTTGATAAACATCAGTTGTAACTCAAACAGATATTTATTTTAATATCGAATACACCTCATTTAACTATCTTATCGATAAAACTTCTTATCTTTTAAAACTTCCGTCTCGAGTATAACCAAAATTCTTAAGTCATTAATTAAGAAAATTATTTATAAAATATCACGTCTTCCTTTTCCTTTTCTAAACGATACATCTCATCACCTAGATTTTTGTTAAAATCCTATTTCTTACCACATCACTTCTAACCCTTTCTATTAAAGTCTTATCTCGTAAATTTCCTCTAATTCCTTTATTGAGTAATATTTATAAATCCTTTACACCTCATTCCTTTTTATAATTTGGTTTATAAAACATGGTTCTATATAACCCTTCTATTATCACTTTATAAAATCATCTAAAAACCAATTATAAATTCAATAAATAATTAATAAATATTTATTTGTTTTTTTCCATTCTTTAATTCAAATAATAGATTTAAAAAATCCATTTTCAGTTATAGAATAAATCTTATAACTTTATCTCATCGATTTACCTGACGGTAGATCGACGGTTAATTCATAGGCCATGTAATGCCGATCACTCAACCAATAATACCCATTTATTTAAACCAAACAAATATTGAATTTCAGGTCAATATTCAACCATCCAATCAAACAATTCAATACTGGTCTCATAACAGTCCATAACGACAATTTAATATCAATCATCACAATCAATCAACCAATTCATTTGTTAAAACACGTTTATTTAATAAACGTGACCAATAAGGTAACTTACCCTAACTGGGACCAATCGTTAAAATAACGATTCGGTTTTACTGAAATTAAACGACGTTTAACTCCATCAGTTCAACAATAACTGAATATATATCAGAAATCAGTCAATCACTAGCGACCATAGCGCACAAAAATAAAAACCCAACTTATAAAATATAAGCGGGAAATAACTGAGTGAGTTTAACTCACCTTTGAATTTGATTTCGTCGATAAATCAGCTTGTTTTCAGTTGAATTAAATGACGTTTGAAAAATCCCTCTGCTGCCTGCCTTGCTCAGTCCCTATCCATCGCGTAGTACCCGTCTTCAGGGTCCCGACGTCTTTTTATTTCGTCGAATTCTGACCACAAACGTGTTCGAAATCAATATTTGAAGTTTATACAAACAATTAAATTAAATACACCTTTAAACTTTAAATTAAAAAGGTTGGCCTTACTTAATTTGTTCAGCCCATTACTAAAATAACCGGCCTGCATCCCCCCCATCCTTTATCAAACCATCGGTCCCTCTGCTCCCTTTATTTCTCAAACCCTCAAACAAATCTTCCGCCGCCACACAAACAAGAAAAAAAAACGAAACCCTCCATCATGAAAAAAATCCGCATCGCTTCCTTCCTCAGTGGAATCGGACGCGCCTCGCTTCGTTGGCCTCACTTGCCCCGCCACCCTCCTCCCACTCAATTCAAACCGAAGCCCAAAAGCTAAGTAATTTTTCTGATTTAAATTATAATTTCTGTACGGTTTTATTCTTGGTGGATTTAATTCGGTTTTTCTTTTCTTCTTTGCTTTGCTGAGTTGATTGGTTTGCGGTTTGAACATACCGTGTATTTATAGTTGTAGACGACCACTGTGATTTCCGAATTGTCATATCCTAGTATAGACTTAGTTGTGTCTATATTTTAGGCGTTTACTTCCTTATTTTAGCTGTAGGCATGTGATCGAATTTGTTTGTGATAGAAACTTGGTTTTGGTGTTTGCCAGTGAAAGCTATAGATTTGTGATGGTGTTTGTGTTGTACGGTTGTCTGCTTAGATGTATACATTGATCGGACTGTTCATGTATAGATTTTGTAGGGCTATGATGCCATTTGTATTGTCATTTCCACATATATTTTGTTCTGATCTTGGTCTTGTTCAAAAAGGATTTCATTAGATCCTGTATCTGATTTATGGACACAGTCCTTGTGGATATGTAGATGGGATTTCTGTATATGATTATACGTTTGCTATTTCGATTTACTGTTGAATTCACTGTTTCCTATTTCTTTGATTTGAAATCTTTTTATACACGCCTATACATGTTTGTTCTAGCTACTCATAGCTATATATCTCTTTTCTCTTTTCAGATTAGATTGACTTGGTGGTGAACAGTTGAAATACAGATGATGATGGTTGATGTTATAATTCTAACGGTTGATGTTATAATTCTAACATTACATTCAAAATATCAGGGATTCCGAGATATCAGATAACTGGACGTACGTTATAACAATTAAATATTTTCGGATCCACTGTAAAAAAATTCTTATTATCTGATAATCAAATGTAGCGTTATATAAGAGCGTGATCCATAGTAAATACAAATAAGCATGTGGTCTATAAATTATGGATTTACTTTAAAACAATAAATACATTTGGTCTGATATATTGGTAATGTTAGTGATTCAATATCAAATAACGGGACGCTACAGCTAATAAACCAAATCAATAGTCTATTTTTGTTACAGTGGTCTACCAATATGTTTGATTCAATCAAATTAATACTTACATTATTTTAATGTTGATACTATAACTAATGATGGCCTTAAATCGCTCGTTCATATTATATCGCAAATTCAACATTTTCCCAATATCCCCAAAGTAAAATATTATTATATTATAAATTTAAATATTTAAACTAAAATTGTCAAATCCATTAATTAAACATAAATCAATATTTTAAATAAAATATTTCAAATAAATGGCCAGAAAAATCCGGGACATTACAAGTTTCACAACACTTGAAGTTGGAGATGCGCTTAAATTTGAATAATTGTTATTATAACTTTATTAGTGAGGTTGATGAGATTGGAAGGCTAATATACTATCGAGTAGGAGATGATTTGGTGATGTGGAAATAAGGGCGGAATGGTGCGAGGAATGAGAAGCTCTTGCGAGATTCCTTCTGAGATCGAAAGTACATCTTTAACAAGGACTCAATAGGTGGGTCTAACTCGTATTTTTGATGGGTTCGTTGAGTACATGACGCTTACAACCTATGTTGCAGGTGCTTCAACGCTTTTACACCAGATGTGGTGAAAATTTAATTTCACTATGCTTAGTAGTAGGAGCACTCTACTTGTCTCCTGTTTTTATTTCAGTGTCCTAGCACTTGAAACTAGGTCAAGTGTGTTGTACACATTAAACTTGGCTTAGTTGTTTCTATGCTTGTGTAGAACACCTATTATCCTGATATATACAAGTGGTACACCACTATAAAACTGACTGGCCTTGCCAAAAAACAGTCAACAAATTTTGAAGCATTATTTATGAGTATATAAATAAAATCTGGACAACAAAAGATACATCAAGAAGAATAAGGAAAATATTCGATAATGCCAATCTTTGTTAATAGTGGGTACAAACTTTTAGTCTGACTGTAAGATTTTAAACTTGTTCTTTGTATATGATATGTTAAAACTTGACTCTTATAATTTATTCTAAAATGTAGCATATGCATACAAGTCAATCAAAACACCATCATATCCAGTATAAACATAAGCTACCAAAAACGATATTTTATACAAATTACAATTATTACTATTCCTTAAAAGTATGATCTAGGAATTAAATTGGTTTTTTGAATTCAAAATGTCTATAAATACCAATAACTTAGTAATTGGAGCTAACAATCGAACTTTCCCTATAAAGAATGCCAATCCAAAAATATTTATATTTTATCACTTAAAAATAAGATCTAGATTATATATATATATATTCATTTTTTAAAGCTTAATTAAAAAATTAAACTAATATAAGTTAAAGGCAGTAACCTAGAGCTACAAATCAAACCAACAACATATGATTTTTATACAAAAATATAGTTAAATTTTTGTAGAAATCATTTTTCTTCCAGTACATTCAACATATCTAATTTGTAAAAATATATTTTATGCATGAAGATTGTTTCATCATCATCTGCAAAGCATGTATTGTAACGCTTGTAAAATTGAAGTTAGATATTGTGTGGTGTGTACTAAGCCAACACACCTGTCATGTTCATGTGTCAAAAGAGAGTACTTATTGGCCTTAGCTTTGGAAGTAGTATGATATTTTATATCTATTTAAAACCTCATAATTCCTTGTTAGGATTCCTTTCTTTCATTTGCAATCGAGTTATAATGGTGTTAAAAAATGTTGTAGAAAAGAAGAATTTATGAGTGCTAGAAGGAAGAGTTACGGAACAATGTAAGTGTAGTGAATAAGGGAAGAAAATAGAGATAATTAAGGAACAGAATGTAGGTAAATGCAGTGAGAAAATAGAGAAAAGAGTTTGAAAGTTGCAGGAAGAAGTAGCAGAATTTTATTAAAATAGAAAATAATGATTCTTCACACACATTACATGATACATCCTGCTATCTTTATATGCCACATTTACACAGCATTTTGAATTAAAATTATCATGGCCCATTTAAGTACAAAGGCCCAAATAACAAGTATTCTTCCTCTTTCCAATATATACACGTGCACGGCTGTGCACCTATACATATAAATCAAGCTTTATCGGTGCCCGTACTTGGTGTCATCCCACTTTCCCAGCCCACCACCACCCAGTTGTTGCTGGGCCATCTCTGGTCATGGATCATGGTAGGTAGCTACTATAGGGGATGTACAATAATGTTTGACGAAATGCCTCTATGGCTTTTATATGCAGTCATCTTGTTCGTTGAAATTTTTATGGTCTTAACAGTCCTCCCCCTTTCAAAATTTGACCTTTTCTCAAGGTCAAAGGCTTGAAACTTCCTAATTAACTCCCAATAATACTCCTAAGTCGAATCATTTTCGTGCTTTTGCTTCCATTTAACAAGGACATGCATTACTGTCCTGTTATTCTTAGGGACCATTCTTCTATCTAGGATCAATTCTGGTTCATCTACTATCTCTTCAGTGTAGGAAGGAACATCCTGTTGTATGATAACCCCACTGCCATGTATTTTTTAAGTTGGGAGACATGGAAAACAAGTTGTATCCTTGCGTCTGGGGGTAACCCAAGTTTGTAGGCTACATTTCCTATTTTTTTGTAAAATCTGGTATGACCCATAGAACTTAGGTGATAACTTGGTTGTCTTTGAATTACTGACTGAAATTAGTCTGTAGGGATGAAGTTTAAAGTAGACCCAATCACCTACTTAAAACGTCCTCTCGGTCCACCTAGCATCTACAAATTTCTCTGCTCTATCTTGTTCTAATATCAGGTTGTCCTTAAGCATTTGAATCATAATATCCCTTGAAAACAGTTCAAGCTCAACTTGTGATACTCTAGCAGTGTTGGGTACGTATGGAAGTAGAAAGGGTAGTGTGACACCACACTACACCAAAAAAGGGATTTTGCAATGGCTTTTAGCCGTTGCTAATTGGGTGTGGTAAAAAATTTGCAACGGCTCAGACCCGTTGCAAATTTAAGAACAGGCCTTTGCGAATCATAACTTTGCAACGGACTAAAACAGTTGCTAAACTTATATTAGCAATGGCTATAGTCCGTTGCAAAATCAGGCTTGCAACAGACTTTAAATTTTGCTATATTATTTCCGTAGCCATGACTATTTCTTCAATTATGCGGTCCATACTCTTCAAATTCTTGTAGCATCATTCTAGTTTAAATACTTAACTCGAAGCATAAACAATATATATCTTTTCACGAATTTCAATGCATATCATTCCTTCAAATCAACCAATTCGTTGTTCAAAAATGATCAAGCGCATAATTCCATAAAAGTGTCATAATAATCATATTGATCAAACAAAATACATCGTTCATTTGGATTACTCAAGTAAAAATAACAAATAGAGGTTTCACTGAACATAACTCTAGACAGTGTCATGCAAGTGTGTTAATACAAGAAACACAAAATTCAAATTCAACATAAACAAGAAGTCCAAAATAAAAATTCAAATGAACTAACAAAAAAAGGGTAGTTGAATGGACTCAACAACATATGGGAGCACTAACCAAAAGAAAATTACTATTGCTTCACATCGACTTTCTATGACAAGTTATCTTGATGGCTGTCTTCATTTTCCTATATAGAAGAAATAAATGGTTTTTAAAACAAAGAAAGCAATGTGAAACAAAAGGTAAATATTCCAAGTTATTTACATTTCTAGAATTCAATACATAACAACCAATTTTTTAATAAACAGTAGGAAGCTTAATAACCTGGAATCCATTATAAATTAAAAAAAGTAATGGTACAATGTTTATTATAAACTGATTAATAAGCAGTGGTTCCCTGTAGTCTTAGAAAAAAGCAATAAGTTCAACCAATGCATTATAAATTATTAATGGTAAACAGTGTGCTTCATGGCATGAATTGTAGCTCTAAGCAGCGACAAAACATGTTTTAATTATGTACATCATTTAGCTTGTTCTATCAAGTTATAAATCCATGTTGTTCATTCAGTATTATAAAAAAATCCTGATTCATCAAGAGATTTCAAGATTTATAAAAAAAATTAAAATTTCAGTATTATGCTATATGATTAAGATTTATAAAAATATATTCATTATTACGCTATGTGATTAAGATTTCAAGGATAAGATCAAGATTCAGTATTATGCTATATGATTAAACTCCACAAGAACTTGTTTCAGTCTAAGATACTACCTATGATTATAAATATAACGAATGTTAAGGATTTTATGAAAAAATATCCATAAAAGTAAAAATAAAATAAAATTAAAGCATCATGCAAACTATCTTGAAAGGAAAAAAAAGGGAATGTTGCGTTCCATGTTGTAGTTAAGGAGATGAAGGCATGAATGGTAAATACTATTAGGAAATTTTGTCATACATCCTTATAATTATACATAATTGACCTTAAATTTCTTCCACTTCACTTTTATAAATCGCATTTCTATTTTTATTTTTTATTTTTAAAAATAAATTCACGGGTATTGGGTAATTTTACTGACGTTAACATGAGATATTATAGTATGCGTCAAATAAGTCATAACAACCATAACACATCGAAACCAGCATATTTAAATTAAACGAGAGAAATATAATAAGTAAATACTAGAAAATCAGAGTAAAAGGATGTAGAAAATAGTTCCCAAAAGGTAAAGTATGTAAAATAAAAAGTTTGAAAAAGAGAAGTATGTTCCTAATTTCCACTATTTTTTAATAACTATTTACTGTGTTAATATCAGCACAATAATAATGAAATGAAATCCAAGTGCACAACAAAAGTTTCTCAAGCTTGCTACCTTTTTTACTAGCTAAACTACTATTCCTTGTTTTCAGTGTCCTGAATCGCATGCTTTTTTAGCAGTCCACATTCTTTGAACCCAAGCAATTAAATTAAATTTTTGATACCAGCTACATGCTCAAGTACTGATTACGTGAAGCTTAAAAATATTGAGCATAATATTGGATAACGAGGACAAAAATTTCAAACATGTTATAATATTGGTACCATATCATTCAAGTGACGATATCGGATATCAAGATATATCTAGGTGCCATTACTAACATAAATGCTAAATTCTCACTCTTAAATGTGATGTGCAGACCGATAAATTTGATAATGAAAACAGTACCACCAAACATTTATAAATTCAATTTCAAATAAAAGATTCAATAAAGGTCCTATACATATTCAGTAAATGTTTTATACAGATTGAATGCTTTTACATGCATCATGGTTCTATACAGATTAGTCTCATAAACATCATGGTTCTATACAGATTCAATGCTTTCACATGCATAAAAAGATAATAAAAATAGATATTATTGCATGTCAGCAAACACTTCCAGTGTACAACTTTTTATTATCATTCTTCTTTACCTTGCTTTGTCTTACAATCAATGATACAAATAACAGAAAAAAATGAAAACCATTTATTACATCGGTAAAGAATGAACATGAGATCAATTACTCAAATTTAAAGAACTAGGGTTTTCGTGAATTAAAAGGGTAGCATCTTAATTCAAAATAAAGAACAGTAAATGATTGTTTTGATTAAAAAAAAGTGCGCTGATAACGGCCCATTAATTAGTTAAATGTCATCTAAAATGCTATAACGAAAGCAAATGGTTAGAGGCTGAATTATATTTTATCTCTTTTATTTCGTTAATAAAAATATGACCAGTGTTTAACAAGTTACACCCCCCCTCTTTCTAAGATAAAAACAAAAGAAGAAGACTGAGACCCAATATACATTGCATCATCCATACTATGAAATGTTAAAAAACACAGCTTTAAACTTGAAATTAAATTTTAAGCATAATAGATTAAAATACTAGAAAAGAGAGATTTGCATAAGATTGTAAGGCCTTATAATCACTTTATCTTTTTCCGGTTACCAGCACAAAATCAATGAGTAAAAGGAATCCAATTATAGCAATATTCTTACAATTCTTAAGTTTATGTTTTCATGTCCAGAAGCAAGTAACATATCGGGAAATGCAGAAAGACGGTACTATATGTCATGAAAACTAATTTTGGGGTTTGCAGCAAGCTTTTTGAGGGTATAAACACTCTCCTTAGGTTTATTTATTTATTTTATTACTCATTTTTAATATTTTCAATTCTTAGCTTTAACAAAATAATGTTACTGAGGAGAATTTTAAGATAGTGCGGCTCAAATGGACTGGATATTCTACCCCACCCGTTGTATTACTATATATGTACAGACTGATTGATGGCACATACTGCATACAAAAATACACTTATAGTATGAACTAGCATTTTGATTCGTAGAGCCTAAATCGGTTTCAGATCTTATACGACACTACATGAATTTAACATGCACTCAACAAAATTGGGGACTTCATAGCTGCTTTATTAAAAATTCAAAATATTCATTACCACAAAACTTGGAAATCTAAATGGTTTCTCTAGGAAGCATAAAATCAAAAGTGTTCCATTCTATAGACAAAATATCACTCTGTATCAAGTTTCTAATAGAATGTATAAGAAAACAAATGGGGCTCATACTTTTAGAGGAATTTAAAACATCCAAATTTATTTTTTTCCTTTCTGTTGTTCAAAAGCTAAAGTAGATACACCAAAACATAAAAGATGAACCTTTTAAACACGCCTCAACTTCTGTATTCCCACAAAAATCCCTATAACAGTCAGCAAGGAAATCTTCATATGGAAAACCAAAACAACATTTCCAATTAAAGGTTGCAAGATTATTTCCTGAATTGCCTGACTTCCTAAATTGCCTGAATTTCGTAACAATCATTAATTACCTATTACCTGAAGGCAGATATAGCGCAACCAAAGATGGATGAAGCACAGAGCAAATTAGCCAAAATGGATCCTCAAAAGACCCGAAGACAACTACCAGGACCCAAATAACAGTCGCACCCACCAACCGAGAAAAGAAGAGAACATACGAGTTCTGGATCTGAATCGGAATTAATGCGATTAGGCGATGGATTTTAGAACGGGGAGATGTCAAGAGAGATCTAGTTTTTCAAGACCTAGGGCTAGCGCTATTTTTTCTTCTTTCCGTGTGAATTAAGAAAATGGAGAGCGTACTTACGGTGGGAACGGGGTCGTATGCATGGGTGTATTTAATTTTAGAACGGACGTAAGGAGTTTTATAATGCAGAACGGACGTTGATCGTACTATATGAGAATGTAACGGACTTAATCCGTTGCTATTTTGCAACGTCTTTAGGGCATTGCAAAATTTCTGCAATTGGGTGTTGCAAAACTGCTTGTATGGTGTAGTGCCATAAACAACAAGGAAGGGTGTGACATTAGTAGAATTGTGCCAACTTGTTTTGTACCAGTATTAGGCCATAGGTAACTAGCATGACCATTCATTTGTTTGTGACAAACAAAACAACGCAAATGCCCTTCCAATATTTTGTTAACGACCTATGTTTGGTCATCCGATTGGGGATGGTAGGGTGAGTTTAAATTAAGCATACACCCTTGTAGTTTAAAATAATTCATGCTAGAATGCACTTATGAAGATTGGCATCTAGATCACTAACTATGCTCCTGGGCATTCCAAGCAACTTAAACATAACTTAGAAATATTTTGGCTATGTCTTTAGCTGTGTTGGGATGTTGAAGTCGGAAGAAATGAGAATATTTGGTGAGCCTATCTACTACGACATAAATAGCCTTGTATTTGTGACTCCTTGGTAGGTAAATGATGAAATCCATTGAGATGTCACTCCAAATTCATTCAGGGAGTGGTAGGGGATTCAACAGTCCAAGCACAGGTATATTTTTATTTTTATTTCATTGACAGGTATCACATTCCCTCACATAATTTTCTACGTCAGATTTCATTCCTTTCCATTGAAATACATGTTTCACCCTATACTTTATTTTCCTCATGCCTGCATGTCCCGCTAATGGAGTTGAATGAAATTCTTTGAGTATGATGGTGATAACTATTGGAGAATGGGGTTTTGATGACAACAACCTTATTTCAATTATCATTGATTGTAAAATATATACTAACATCTCTATCTAGAATACACACACACACACACACATATATATATATATATATATATATATACATGTGTGTGTGTGTGTGTGTGCATGATTTGCATACAAGACTTAAATACTGAAGACTGTACAGTTTTAGAGTGCCAAGAGATTCAAGACTCATAAGTTATCAAGTTATCAAGATATCAAGATTTCAAGAGCTCAAGAAACATATAGTAATCGAGTCTAGTTTATATGTAAGACTCTGAATAGCACTCCAGGTTCAAACTCTGATTATCAAATTTCAAATTTCAAATTCTGTTTTCAAAATTCAAATTCTTATTTCAGTTTAGTTTTCTAAAATGATTTCAAACTATTGTCTTACTTATTGTTTCAAACATATATATTTATAAGTTTATAATATATATATATATATATATATATATGTGTGTGTGTGTGTATAATATATATAGTTTTTAATCTTGTAACTTTATAAATATGTTTATATAATATATTATTATGTTTCCATATGATTTTACACTTTAGAATATTCATTTAAATTACTTAGTTTTGATTCATTAATTTCCAGAATAATATATATGTTTAAATACGTGAAAAATAGTTTTAAAAATCAAATTAAAAGACATATATCGACATAGACAAATAGGTATGTCGACATATAACTGTTATATTTTTTATTTTCAAAGGAAGTATCTTTTCACTATGTGAAATATTTCAGAAACATTGCAACCATTGGGACACTATAAAAAGGGGCCGATTTCAAAATCTTAATTATTCTTTCTTCTCCATCTTCACCCCTTTAATTACCACCATTAATATTCACTATTTTCTTAATTTCTACACTTATACTTTGTTAACCTCTACTCAAATTATATCAAACATCTTTTCTTCTCAATCTCTATCAAATACTCTCTGAATTGAATTGCTATCGAAGAGTTCTAGGGCTATTGTAATCATTTCGGAATTGTTTGGGAAAGGGTGTGTTCCTTGTAACCCTGAAATCAAGGAAAGGGAGTGGTGCCTTGTAGCCGTGAAATGAAGGGTGGTGGAATCGGTGTTAACCATGTAGCCATGAAATCAAGGATGTTGTACTTGGATATTGCTTATAATAAAACTCTACGCAATCCAGCATTGCGTGGGACTGGACGTAGGAGTAATTTGAACCAGTATAAAATCCTGTTTGTTCTTTCCTTTTCTGCATTTTATATTTATCTATTTTTGTGTATGTGATTGTTTCTATTTTTGTGACCATCACTGGTGTGAGAATCACTGAGTGATTCATGTAGTAGATGAAATAAGTCTAAAATTTTCATAAATTCCTTATAAATACTGTTCACCCTCCCTCTAGTGTTTGTTTTGCCTTAAGATCCGCATTCCCTAACAATTGGCATCAGAGCATAGGTTTTCAAAAAGTTCATAGTATGATTTTTCGAAATATTAAATGGAAACCAACACTAGTAATCGTAGTTCTTTTGTAGAGGGTCAATCCACTGTTAGACAGCCAATATTTAATGACAACCATTATTCATATTGGGCATGTAGAATGAAAATATATTTACAATCAGTAGGATTAGGCACATGGAATAGCACATAGACTAAATATGTTGAACCCACTAATAATTTTGCACATTGGACTAATGAACAAATGGATGTTGCACAAAGTAATTCTAAGGCCGTAAACATGTTATTCTGTTCATTAGATAGAAATAAATTTAATAGAGTGTCAGTTTGTAAATCTTCTTATGAAATATGGAGAACATTACAAGTTACCCATAAAGGAACCAATAAAGTTAAACAGACTACGATATCAATGTTAATTAATCAATTTGAGTTATTTGAAATGAATGAGAATGAATCTATCTCCGGTATGTATTGCAGATTTCAGGAGATCGTGCATTCATTAATAGCATTGGCAAAAACTTATTTGGAAGAAAACCAAGTCAGAAAAATTCTCAGTTTATTAACTCTAGAATGGGATCAGAAAACATTGGTGATTGAAGAAGCCAACAGTGTCACTGAAATGAATATTGAGGAGTTGATAGGGAATCTGATGTCTTTCGAAGTTCAACTATAGAAAAGAAAGGAAAATAAGCCCATAGAAAATAAATCTATAGCATTCAAAGCAACAAGAAATGGTTCTGATTCAAGTAGTTAGGATGATGAAGAAATTGCTCAAATGACACGGAATTTCAGAAAATTTCTAAAATATAAAAGGAGAAATAATTTTCAGAGAAACAATCAAGGAAATACGGGAAGAAATAATGACAGATGTTATAACTACAATAAACCGGGTCATATAAATAGAATGTGTCCATATCCAGATAAATCAAATCAAAAAACAGACAATAGTAATTCGTTAAAGAAGAGAAAGAGGGCATATGCAGCAACTTTAGATGATTCAGATTCATCATCAAGTGATGAAGAGCCAAAACCAGAAATTCAAATATGTGTTTCACAGCAATTCAAAATTCAGAAAATGTCGAAGAAATGGATCTAAAAACCAGGTACACCTTAGTTAATTTTTTGGTTGATTTGGATGAATGAATGCTTTGATTGTTTTCCTTGTTTGAATTTGAAATTTAAAATTTGAAATTCAAACTTGATCTTTAAAATTCAATTTGAAATTTAAATTTTGAAATTCAAAATAATAATAAAATAATAAATAATAAATAAATTTTTTACGGTTGTTAGGATTAATACTTTTTCAGAAAATAATTAAACCTGAAATATAAAATGATAATATAATAAAACAAAATCAAAACAGAATGTCTCTTGACAAACCAATACATATGTTGACATACAGAAATCGACATGTCAACATATAAGCCAGTAAATGAAATTCAAATTTTGAATTTCAAAAGTTTAAACTTTCCTCCAACTTTTCACCAACTCCCAAGGTCTGAAAAGGTGTCTTTAATTTCAGAAAAGTTTTGCCCATTCAATCTCTATTTATTTATCTATTCAGCCTTATTCTCTCTACCTCTCATTCAAAATTCAAACAACTTTCTTCATATCTATACTCTTCAAAAAACAACTCTTTAATGGCCTCCTCTAGTACACCAAAAACCATAAGATTGTCCAAAACCCTCAAAGGACATCTATATAATGATAAGGATGTTATTCAAGCCTATGTTGACCATATGGCAAATGGAAAAGTTAATATTGGAGCATTTGATATCTTTGAAAATTTTCCTTCTTATGAACTTCGTTCTCTTTTTCATCAAAATAAAATTTTAAGCTTGATTGACGCTCGGGATAACGATGAAGTATGTTACCCGAATCTCGTCAAAATGTTTTATGCAAATTTGGGTCGTGGCTTTAACGAAGGATATGAAAATCAAGTATGGAGTAGCATAAAAGACACTCAAGTCATTTTGGATTACAAAATTTTGGGTACTATTTTAATTGTAAGAGTACAGGTTCAGATTTTTTAGAATTTGAAATTGATGAAATAGATTTGGAAACCTTTCATCGTATATTTGAAAGCGATGATCATTTGGAATTTAATAATCGTTTTTTCGACCCAAAATCAAGAATCATCAACCTCCTACTTCAACATACTCTCACACCTCGTTCCGGAAATTTCAACAACCCTACCCTCAAAGTCCAAAAAGTCATTTTTACTATTTTTGGTGTTTATGATATTAATTAGGACGATGTGATTTTGAAAGAATTTAAGCCCAAAGAAATGTCCACTAAGGAAAATACTCTTTATCATGGAGTTTATCTTACTCGGATTTTTAAGTATTTTGAAGTGGAACTCAAAGGAGAAGAATTTTTGTCAAGAAAGATGTTTAATTCGACAAATATAAATCTTATGCAAATTCCAATCATTTTCAAGTCTTATGAAACATTTAAGGATAAACAAGCTAGAATGCAACAAGAGGAGAATCAAATGGAAGTTGTCAAAGAAGAAGATTCCTCTTTGGAAACTATAGAGTGTCCATCTAATAGTAGAACTATATCCAAAGAAATGCTTGTCCAAAATCAAGCCGAGTTAGCAAAGAACCAAAAGATGATAAAGAAGACACTTAATAAATGTCTTCTACAATAAATAAGTTATTTGGTAAAGTAGTAAGAAAACTTGGATTATCATCTTCCTCCTCATCATCCGCTGAAGCCTAAGCTTATCTAGTTTATGCTATCTTTCGTATTTGCTTGTATTTGCTTTCAAATCTCGTATTTAGTATCCTGTAATCTTTCGAATGTATCTTTGTTTAAGTACTAATATATAGTCTTGTTTGCTGTCTAAATTGATTTCTAATATTTGTAAAAATATTAAAATTAAATAATATAATAAGAAACAATTCAAAAATTAAGCAAAAACTGAAGATTTTAAAATTTAAAACTACATATGTCGACATACATTTTTACACATGTCGACATATAACTGCCAATTTTTCAAATTCTGTTTTCAAAATTAAAATCCTTATTTTTGTAAAAATGTATGTCGACATATTTTTTGTAAGAATATCCTATCTATAATACTTCGTAATCAGCGTCATCTCGAACTGAGTCAAATGAAGATGGTTGAATATCAAGAGGAACAATTTGATGTCATTCGTTGGTCAATTTCTTCTTATTTCAGAGATGAAAACAACAACCTCGCTAAAGCACCACCACAAAAAAGATGAAGATTGAGAAGTCATCAAGAGGGATCCAATATTTGGGGGAGACGGATGGGTGGAAGTTCCAAGAGATATTTGAATTATTTGGTATGATTTTTTCGATTGGTTTGATTTGAACTTGTTTGAGCTTGCTTGTAAATATTGTTTGTTTTGGATTGGATTTGAAACTTGTATTTGTATGGCTTGAAATGTTTGTAGACATTGACTATAATACTTGGATTGTTAGATTTGTTTATACTTTTAGAATTAAGATAATATATACATGTATTTAGGGTGAGTCATGTCTACTAGTGAGGAATTAAATATTATAACCTTAGAATAGATAGATAGATATAGGTTATTAATAGTTATTTATGGTATAGATTTAGGGGAAGTATATAGGTTCTTTTTGTGGATGACAAAGGAGGAGATATTATAAAATAAGGATTAGTTAGGCTTAGTTTAAGGGGGATATATTGGATTCATGGTGAAAGGGGGAGAACCTGATCAAAAAATATCAACATGTATGAATAGGTATGAATATTTTATAAATCAAAGTTACCATATCAAAAAGGGGGAGATTGTTGAAGAATGGAATTTTGATGACAACAACCTTATTTCAATTATCGTTGATTATAAAATATGTATTAACATCTCTATCTAGAATATATATACATATACGCAGGATTTGTATACAGGACTTAAATACTGAAGACTGTACAGTTTTAGAGTGCCAAGAGATTCAAGATTCATAAGTTATCAAGTTACTAAGATATCAAAATTTCAATAGCTTAAGAAAAATATAGTAATCGAGTTAGTAAGACTCTGAGTAACACTCCAGGTTCAAATTCTGATTTTCAAATTTCAAATTCTGTTTTCAAAATTAAAATCCTTATTTTAATTTATTTTTCTAAAATGATTTCAAACTATTATCATACTTATGATTTCAAACTATTATCATACTTATGATTTCAAACATATATGTTTATAAAGTTTAATATATATATATATATATATATATATATATATATATATATATATATATATATATATATATACGAGCGTAACAGCACACGCTTTGCGCGTGATCGTGGCACACGCTTCACGCGTGATCATGGCACGCTCTTCGCACGTGGTGATGGCACGCGCTTTGCGCGTGATCGTGGCACGTGCTTCGTGCGTGGATTGCTATTCGTCAAATGTTATTTCAATTGGCGGGTACAATGTTATTTTTATTGAATGAGGGAGGTTGCGTAATATAAATTGGAAGTCCATGACCGTAATATCAGTGATATCTTTGACTTAATTAAAAAATGATCCATGAAGATCTAGTGAGTACATAAGTTAAGTTTTAGAGTTATATATGTGTACAGAACTACAGGTATCACATGTTTTATAGAAAATAAAATGAATCGAACAACATAAGACTTTCTTCATCATTTTATTAAAAATAATTTACTACATTATGTAAATATCCACCTCTCTTTCTTGTATGTGTACATATGTCATATATGCCTACAAAATGACCAAAACATCCTCCGTCACCATATTTCAGCCCAACCGTTGCTGACATAAGACTTCCTCCAGCAACGTGTCGTAGAAACGTAAGTATGAGAAGAAATAATAGGAATGGTTATATTTTGGTCTCATAAATTATAAATGTTTAATCTGTTTCGTAAAAAGGTAATACAGAAGTATAGAAGCATCATAGTGAAAATTCACAGTCAATGAAGCTCTACATCAAATAGCCATTCATTGTCTTTCAGATGTCACTTAGAGTGCACAGACCTCCTGAATTATCATATTCCATAGCGAAAGAAATATAGCCAAGACAATTCAGTGGGAAGAACAAATCAGTAAGCTTCAGAAAATAACATATTCTTTTAGTAACTTGCATTCAATATACTGCAGTACATACCTACTTAAAAAATTGGATGTTTCATTGGTTTTAACTTCAATGCTATTGTAATTTATAGTGATGCATGTAACTACATTTATACAGCTAAAACTTGTTGTTAATACATGAACTGATGTTTAATTATTTCTTCACTTTTAAAGAAAAAATATTAATTCACACATAGAAATTCATATCATATGTATAAAATTTTGAGCAAAAGATCTGAATTATGAATTAAATACGGTCAATGGACTAACTTGATAAAAATGGCATCCTCTAGAATTTCCATTGCCTTCTAATTGCACGACCTCCATATATGTCTACAAAATTTGACATCATTTGTTTGTGGGTACATGCAAATACAAATAGAAGGAGAGCATGACAGTGTATACAATGTAACATATGTGCAGAATAATCTTAGTAATAGGTACTGGAGGTACATAAACATATGTGAACATGTATATTAAATGATGCTAAAAGTAACCTAGAACTGTGACGACCGCCCACAACCCCTGCACTAAACAAGTGGAATAATACGCTGAAAGGTGTGCACGGTAGATGTGGACGATCATCATAGGTAGATAAACAACATCGGAACGTATCGTAGAACTCACAGCGCAAGGATAAAATATACTAGAAAATATACAAAAGGTAATAATAGTGAAGCATCTTATAACAAAATTTTGAAACTTTCACAACATCGTGAAAGATTATCCAAACATCATAGGAAATGTTTGTACATAACGCCTCACTACTACACTCATAGAGTAGCTCAAACAACGGAAACAGAAATAGTAGATAGTAATAAAACTGGTACATAAGCCTCCAACTCGCCTCCGAGCTGCAATATCGTCCTCACTAATCACCTGCCACCTAGTCTGCCCATCCACAACCGGATGAACTACTGAAGGTAATAAGAGGGAAACATAAAATCTTAAGTCAGACAACAGTCCTAGTGAGCGATAAAACAACTAACAAACTTCAACAATAAAGTATATTAGAATAGGTAGATTTACAAACCAGTCTACCAAACACCAGAGAAGAACTCAACTCCCGTCTTCCCCACATCGGATAGTGATAGCCTTTACGACAAACAATTCAACCATTCATCCATGGAAACCAGAACACTTATTCAACTATGGTAAGCATTCATAACATCCAGATTATATGTATCTTATGTAAACCATCCTAGTCGAATTCAACATCCCTCAAGCACAAGCCCCAGAGTCCTAAATCAATATCAGACAGACACCCAAGGAACATCTCCTTTGACTTTGGACAACCTATATGAGACGGTACAAACAGAACAACCAATCATCCATGACTGACTCTGGTTATCACCACCAATCCTGCTTTGAAACCATCATTAATCGTTTAACGGCCAACCTTGCCATATGTCAATGGCTAATGGTAACCCCAGTTCTAACATAAACTACATGAGCCTTTTGACGATACGTATGTATGTCCAACCTTGACAACTAGGCCTTTCAACGATACCCAGGGTCCTCGACCAACAACCGGTCTTTTAGACATCTCTAGTGTTCCCCTGCTTCGAGCATACTAGAACTTACGACAACGATAATCTCTCGGCCTTCGCATCTCTAGTCATCCAACCCGATGACTCTTCATAGCTCAAGCAACCATTATTCACCAACTCACGACCTTTGAGTTGTCACCTCATTCGCTGTTCTACACCGATCAACGAACACATTTCAACACTTCGAACCTTCCTCCATGAATTCACTTCGAAGTCACACCATCACCGAGCCAAATTACATTACTGTGATGCGGCTAGGGTTCAGGGGTTGCCACCGAAATATATTTTTTTCAGACCTTTTTGTTCAAGCCTGAGTCGTACCCGAAAAATAAAATATTCATAATTGGCCCTGAGCAACCGACCCCTGGTGACCGACCCATAGAGACTGACCCTCCCCTGTGACAGATCCATAGAGACCGATCCACATCTGAGATGCACGTCCGTCCTATACTTTGAGTCATTGACCGACCCAAATACCCAACTCGACCGACTCGTACAATTCAGCTCGACCGACCTGGTTCCTTCCTGGCTTCAAGACTCGACCGACCCGACCCACTAAGATAGGACCGACCCGGAGCCACCACATTAATCCCTCAACTCCACACTGGAATGACCGATCCACTTCACACCAACCAGGTATGGGCTGACCTGACTAGCTTCCAAGTGACCGACCCGCCTGCTCCAAAACCAAGACTTCAGACTGGCCGACCCAAACTCCCCCTTTAGGACCGACCCGGTTTGCCCGACCCGACCCAAAAGTGAGACCGGCCCATGCCTGACTTGCTTCCCAAGGCATGATTTTGGCCCGACCGACCCACTCATGACCGACCAAAAACCTGCATATTGCAATTCAGCTCGACCAAAACTTCTCCAATCGACACAGTCACCGAAATAGACTCGTCCAATTCATTCAACACAATCATAAGCATGTTATGAAGTCACTAAAAACCTGAATATGACGATTATCACTAAAATTATGCAAATTACTCCAAAACCATGATAAATGAACATATGATCTAAATTATAGATCTAACTTGCATAATCATGTGAAATGGCATAGGAATTAACAGTCTAAACTTGTTAAAATAGATCATAGGTTGATTCATATGAAAATGGACTTGTCATATACTTCATATACTTCATTGAATCCAGGTGAGAGTTGTAAATCACTCATCGATCCTCCCAAACCAGCAAAAATCAATGCAATAAGATTCTGAACAACAAGCACTTCGAACCAAACCCCTTGATCCGATGAATTCCCGCTTCAAATGATGTAGATCTAGCCTCCAATGGTATAGATCTTCGATTTGCTTCCTTAGATTTTGATTTTTAATGGTGGAAAGGTGTTAGTAGAAGGAGGAACATAGGCCACCAAATGAGAGAATAGAGAAACTAAACCATTTCTCATACCTCCTACCCCCTATTTATACTCTTCCACTAGCCCACTAATGGGCCTTCCCAAATCAGCCCATTGTGGCTCTCCAAACCTGAACAGCCAACTGAAAAATCTTAAAAAAGCGATTCCTCCCAAACCGCTGAACTAGATCTTTAATGTAACTACTCTACGGAAAGGCAATCATCAATTCCTTTCCAATGGCACAGGTCTCACCCTCTAATTCAACCTGAGTCAAAAATTATTCCTTATACAAGACTGACAGGGGCAAAATGGTCACAAACAAAATCAGTAAATATTATGGACATGTAACAACCCGAAAATCTGGACCAGTTTAAAATTTTTAAATTGGCAATTTTAGCGAATTTTGATTATTTAAAATGAATTATTTTAAATAAAATCAACGAGAAATTCATATGTTAGAATAAAATGTTTTATCGTTAAAAATATAATTTTTAACGTGAATGTGAATAAATAAATATCCATTTACAAACCAGACGGTTTGTTTATATACACCTATTTGAAGGACATTGATTGGGTCGATAAATTTTACACATCGCCCAACTGCACAAATAAAATATGTGTTTGATTGTTTGAAACCCCACACGGGTGTTGGGATGAAATTTGAAGTTCACTCATCCTGATTGATTAAATATGTCGATCGATTGATTGACAGGCTGTTATAAGCGTTAGATATCTATATTTGATGCTTATACAGTGTAGTGCACTTTGGTTGATGGTTGATTATTTTTCAATGCTATTATATGTGTGTAATGTATGAAAAATCCATATAATTAACTTTATATGGTAATTGATTGGGCCTCATTCCAATTTGAAAAATAAAGAATATTACAAAATAAAAGTTCATGTGTTGACAGTCTCATTCATAGAGATTGGTCATGTGTTGAACGAAATATTTTTGATAATAACAACTATTTTGAAAAAGAAATATTTGAAATAGAATATTTGAAAATAGAAATTTATGAAGCCGTGTTGATTAGATTGACGCCATTTTGACGTGAACGATATTTATATCGTTATATATAACGATTTCGAAATGAATTGAATTGAAAACGATTTCGAAATGAATTGAATTGAAAACGATTTCGAAATGAATTGAATTGAAAACGATTTCGAAATAAATTGAATTGAAATTCGAATTGAATAGAAATGGATTTTGAAACGAATTTTATAATGTCTCATATTCCCATAAGCAACATATTAAAATATGAGAATGATCTAACGCTCAGAGAATAAAATAAAAATATTTTACGATCTTCCGATATGTAAAATGTGGGCTGTTACAAGAACCTACATACAAATTATGGTGAACTAAACAATGGCAGCCTAAATTATGTCAGACAGATATGTATACTATGCTTTACGTAACGGTGTTAAAAAATGGTAAAGATGCAATGAAAAATAACAAATACTGTATTGTTATTTGTTACCATGATATTCAAAGAGGGTAAAAAATCATATGTAGTTAGATGCAATAAAATACCTACCCAGTGTCACACAAAGATAGAAATGGCATATCAAAAGAGTGGGACTCCAAATAATAATAACAGTCGTTCAAAAAATAAGTTGGGTGTTTTATAAGTTGAAATATTTAGAAAATGGATATTAACTACTAAAGCAATACAGATTTATGTCAATAGTTATTCATAAAGGCTTTCAAGTTACTGTCAATAGACCAAATATCATAAAAACAAAATTTCGCCAACGTAAAAAAAATGTAAATTTCATATAGCGATGCATTCTAATTTTTTCATGTTCATATTATTTTTTCTACACTTTATTATAATTTTAACATATATAAGTAAATTTGTAACATTTCATAAAGCATACACATAACATATGGATGATAAACATGCATAGTTTAACTAAAGTGAGTTGTATCTAATTTTTTCTCATTATATAAACTCATATACAAAATACCCTATCAAATTAAATGTACGTTTGAAATAAAATACTTCCGCATTATTCAAAAGAGGGATATAAATGAAATAAAACATTCAAATTCTGATTTGAACATGGCGATCGTTTTTTGAAAATTCAAAACATGCTTTTTCTTCTCTAAAGTCGTCTTTCTCCTCACAAATCTCATCTTTGAACGTTGAGAATATTAACAATGTTTCTGCTAATCCATCTTTTAAGGATATTTTGCTTCGGCCAGCTGTAAAGCAAAATCCAGATCCAAATCTTTTAAAGTATAAAAGACCAATACCGAAACTGTCTCCTCGTATCCATAACAGCTATAATGAAATTCTTCATACTATCAAATCAAAAAATGGCTGCTTCAGGTGCAGATCGACTGATCACTGGGCACGATCATGTCGAAATCATGTTATTTGTTTTAAATGCCATAAAACTGGGCATAAGGGATTTAATTGCAAGTCTCACCATATTCCATCCCCAAAAATGGCCGATAGTAGATCCCGTAATCACATCTCTGCAAATCGATTTCAAAAATCGTTCATTTAGGCTAGATCGATGGTTACTATCTCTATTGTGAGTGGATCCTTCTCTATTCGTCAGATTGAAGAGCTACTGAAAACCAAATTTGGTCGTCGTGCCCCATCTTGGGACTGGAATGTTAAGCACATGGGTGACGCGTTCATTGTTCGATTCCCATCGCACTTGCTGACTGTTAACTTCCAATACACTTTTAACTTGACCATGAGGAAGATTTGTTTGAAGCGGTGGAGTCCGAGGTTTGGCAGTGTATCGAGGGAGAAGGAAACCATCTGGATTTGTATGAAGGACGCACCAGTTGTTTGTCGTAAACTAGATGTTCTCCAAGCAGCCTTGGCTGACATTGGTGATGTGGAGAGGGTGCAATATGGAGCAATCCATGACGCGGACTATACTTGTTTGCGAGCTAAGTTAACAAAAGAAGTGGGCAAGCCGCTGCCTTTGTCAATGGCAGTTCCAATCGAGGGTTTCTCGCATGTGTTGCAGATTCAGAGATGTGAGGAGGATTCAGCGCCCAAAATCAATGTTCCTCTTTTCAAACAGAAAGTTTTTGCAATTGGCAGTGATGGGAAGCTTAAAGTTATGTGTAGCAAAGATGGGGGTGCCAAAATGCATGTTGGAGATGTTAGTAATCCTTTGATTGACTTTTCTTCCAATAATGAAGGAGGTACTGTGGAAGCAAGGGGAAACAATGATAATTATGTGGTTCGTTTTGATGACGGGGTTGCGGTAGAGGTTGATGCCGTTGGTAACATTGTGGGTTTTGGCAATGATTCTAGACACATCGTTTCTGTTAATGGGGATGAAGGGATTGGTTTGAATGATTTTGAGGAGGGGAATGAGGTGCATGGTGATGGTGACGCGTTTGATGAACATGTTATGGACAATGAGGCACAAGATCAGAATTTCACTTGGGATTTGGCTATTGCTCCAGTCAGCTCTGGCAAATGCTCAACATCAAGGGGTAGAGGTAAACGTGCTATGGATCAAGGAGTTGTCATGCTGCGCTGCAGTGCGTGAGGAATGGGTCACCCAATGGCAGGTATCATTTTTGTTCCTGCTATTCTTAATACTTTGAATAGTGATCAAATGCATGCTCTTGCAAGTAATTCTGGCATTGTTTTGAATGATGATGTGATTAATGATATTAAGAATAAAGAAATCGAGCGGGCTAATGTTTCACTATGATAATTGTCACCTGGAATGTTAGAGGCCTAGGAACTTTTGATAAGTGCCTTAGGGTTAAGAATTATCTCAAATCTGTAAAACCTGATATCATCATGCTGCAAGAGACTAAAATTGAAAACCCTGAACCATTTATTTTTAAATGTTTGGGGTGGGGATTTATTGATGAATGGGCTTTTATTCCCGTTGTGGGATCTTCTGGTGGTATATTTACTGGCTGGAATAGCGCTTCATGGGCTGTTAAGCAAGAAATTAAACAAACTTATTGTCTGCATGTGGCTCCTGAATGTAAATCTACCAATATTTTGTACTTCTTTTCTAATGTTTATGGACCCAACACTAGACGTGAAAGAATGACCTTGTGGGAGGAGGGCTTGGTTTTTCATAATCTTATGTATGGTCCTTGGGTTATTGGTGGCGACTTTAATGTTACTAGATTTTCTTTTGAGAGAAATGTTGAGAAAACATCTGGCTTGGGTGATATGAATGATTTCAGTGAGTTTGTTGGTGATTGTGGCTTAATTGACTTATCCATGACCAATAGAATGTTACATGGAGTGACGGTAGAACCCCTCCTACCTTAGTTCGCCTTGACCGTTTCCTCATTAACTCTGATTTTGAAGATCCGCACCCCCTGACTATCCAAAAAGGCCTTTCGTCCCTAATTTCTGATCATTGCCCAGTGGTCCTTAACACAAATGCTGCTTTAAAAAGGAAAACATTTTTTAAATTTGAAAATATGTGGTGCATTGAGCCAAATTTTGATGAGATGCTTTGTCAAAAATGGTTGGAGTTTCGTAGCTTCGGTAATGCGGCTAGCAACTTTTGTAGAAAGATGAGACTTCTGCGAAATTAAATGAAATAGAGAAGTCTTCGGCAATATTAGAATTTAAAAACAAAGACTTGAAGCTGAGATTATGGATCTTAATGTGTTAGAGGAATCAAGAAATTTGGATGAAGCTGAGCGAACTTTGTTAAAGAATAAAGAGAAGGAGCTTCTCACTGCGATTGATCAAGAGGAGATATTTTGGAAGCAGAGATCGAGATCTCAATGGATGAAACTTGGTGATAGTAACATGAGTTATTTCCATAAAGTTGTGAATGGAAGATGGAGAACGAATACAATTTGTAGCATTTGGAAGGATGGAGAAGAAATTTGTGATCAACAGAAGATAGGAGAAGTATTTACCGAGTATTACAGAGGTATCTTTGGAGAAAGAAATGAGAATCGGGTGAATGTAAATTGGAGCATGTTGTATCCATCAAATGTTGATTTAAGTGGCATTGATTCGGAGTTCTCGGAGGAAGAAATAGTAGCAGCCTTGAACGAGATGCCCGACGATAAAGCCCCTGGACCTGATGGTTTTCCGAATTCTTTTTACAAGAAATACTGGCATTTGATTAAACATGACGTTGTCAGCATTTTCAAAGAATTTCATGATGGCTCTTTGAGGTTATATTTGCTTGGGTTTGCAAATGTGGTTTTGATACCAAAAAAAGAAGGAAATGTCATTGCTGTGGACTTTCGATCTATTAGCCTTTTGAATAGTAGCTTTAAGCTGATTACTAAAGTTCTCGCGAATAGGTTAAAAGTGAAAATGGATGATCTCATTGACATTTCGCAGACGACATTTATCAAAGGAAGATTTATTCTTGATGGAGCAACGCTTGTTCAGGAAGTCATCTCTCACAGTGATAGACATAAAGTGCCTTGTGCAATTTTGAAACTGGACTTTGCTAAGGACTTTGATACCGTTGATTGGAGGTTCATCATGGATTTGCTTCATGCGAGAGGTTTTCCTGATATATGGATAAACTGGATTCATAGTATTTTAACTTCAAGCAGATCAAATATTTGTGTGAATGGTGTGGCGGGAAATACTATTGTCTCCAAGCGTGGCTTGCGTCATGGAGATCCTCTTCCCCCTCTTCATTTTGATTTGGCAGCAGATGTCTTTTGTCGGATTCTTCAGTTCGCAAGTGCTAATGATATCATCTAGAGCTTTGGAAGGGATCATATCATTAGGAGTATCAATTCTTTGCAATATGCTGATGATACTATCATTTTTAGCAATCCAGATTGCAAATACATTGCCTCTTTAAAAATTTTGCTTTATGCTTTTGAAAGTTTATCTGGCTTAAAATTTAATTTTCATAAGAGTAGTGTTTACACTCTGGTTTGTAGTGTTGATGTGAACAAGAAATGTGCTGAAATGCTCAATTGTAAGGCAGATTTATTTCCTCTCAATTATCTCGGGGCTTGCATTCGTCCAAAAAGATTGATGAAGCGGGACTGGCAATTCGTTATTGACAAAGTTGATCGGAGATTGGCGAGCTGGAAAGGAATATGCTTATCCAAGGCTGGTAGACTTGTGTTGGTGAATACTGTTCTTTCTGCTATCCCTTTGTACTGGCTATCCTTCTACTCTTGTCCTGGATGGGTGGTTGAGAAAATTAACGCTGTTCGTCGCAATTTCTTCTGGACTGGAATAAAGGACATGCGTAAAGTTAGCTGTCTCGTGTCGTGGGATCAGGTTTGCAAATCCAAAGATCAGGGTGCCTAGGGAGTTTTAAATTTGAGATACATGAACGCAGCTTTACTTTGCAAATGGTTGTGGACAATGTTAAGCGACAAGAAAGTTCTTTGGAAAGAGTGGATTTTAAACACTTGTTATGCAGGAAGATTTGATTGGAACGCGGATGCCTCTCATTGTTCGGCTTTTTGGCGTGGTGTTATGTCAAATATACACTGGATTAAAATTGGTGTGGGTATCGTAGTTAAGAACGGACGCAATGCATCGTTCTGGTTTGATTGTTGGCTGCTTCCCATTCCTTTGAAAGTTGAATTTGCTGACCTTTTTGATATTGCTTGCAATAAGAACTTTACAGTCAATGAAATGTATAACATGAATGCGACCAACTTCAAATGGAGGCTGACTTTCTGCCGTCTCTTGGCTGGTAACACATTGACTCAGCTATGTTGTTTGATTTGTTTGCTTGAGGATATTCAACTTTCGGATGTTGACGATGATGAATTTTTCTGGAAAATTGAGGGGAGTAACAAATCTTTTCGTGTTAGCCAGCTTTATAAGATGATGAACTTTGCAGGATGGAGTTACGTTGGTTTTGAATGCATCTGGAGCTTTAAAGCAATACCTACTAAAGTCAAAATTCATATGTGGACGATCATGCATAATAGGCTAAATACGGTGACCAGACTTCGACGAAAAGGAGTTCATATTGAAGGGGGCTGTGTCTTTTGTGCTGACAATAAAGAGACTTGCCTGCATTTGTTCGTCGAATGCGATTTCGCTTTCTATGTTTGGACGAAGGGTTTGGTCAGCCTTAATGTTTGTTTAGATTGGTCTGACTTCATCACCGACCAATTCCACTTTTGGCACACCATTTTTGTTTCACTCCCTGATACACCCATGCGACATTTGTTTACTGTCTTGAATTCTGCTTATGTTTGGATTTTATGGCATGAACGAAACTCACGCAAGTTTAAATGTAAAATGAAATCACCCAATTCTGTTATCTACTGCATTCTCAAATTTGTTTCTCAATGGTCAGGCAGCGAAGAAGTCAAGTTTGTGGACACCATTGGCGCAAGAGTCATGGACAGAGCCCGTGGCAGGCGAGCTTGATGTTGTTTCATCCTTTTGGCTTTAGACTGTTGGGGATATTAGCTATTATGGCGATGTTATATGTATATTTTGGCTACGATAATACCATGACTGCGTGCATGTGCTATTTTTTGGACTGTACATATTCTTGTAAATATTTGTTGTACGTATGTTGTATGCTGTAATGAACAACACGATGTATTAGCTTTATGTTTAATGAAAGAAGGCGTGAATCTTGCGATTCACTACCTTTTTGCATCAAAAAAAAGAGGGATACAAATTGTTCATGCTATTGAACTTACATTTATTTCATTTATCAGGCATTGATTGACGGCTAAGTAGTCTTCACTTCTATCAATCCATTCTCTCATGGCCTAAATCTCTAGCATACCCTCCCAATTGCATCGCTTCCATATATGTCTACCCTTCTATCAATCCAATCTCTCATGTCCTAAAACTATAGCACTATCGTCATTCAAATTAAGTGGAATATATGAATGCGCAATAGCCTAGTTAGCAGCCCTTATAGCACACCTCAAACAAAAATTTTGGTAGTGCTTTCGTGAAGGTTTCCAAGAGAATCACATATGCCATCAAATGAAGAAAACAAAGGAGAAAATGTACAAACCACATTATGGAAATCAAACTTACTCATAAACTGTTAATGCTAAACCTTGTCCTCCCATCTATCTTTAACTCGGTATCCACCCAACCGCTTACTTCCCTTCCTTTGCCGTCGAAACTAAAAGCACAACATTATTGTCCATATAGTTATGATAACAACCTCCAACCCCTTGTTTTGGGTAGATTAAGTTAATAAGTGAGGCAACACTGGCAATCTTTGCCTGATTAGTATCTCGGACTGTAGATTCGGGTTTTTTAGTGAAGCTGCCTAGAATCTGAATACCATAATCGAAGTAGGTTTGTACCAAAAACAAAAAGCATAACAACTAAGGGAATGGTAGTGGATACTATAGTATAACCGATGGGGTGTTTCTTAAAGATCTAAAATGTCTTTTCTTTATCAAATGCTCTTATAAATGGTAGCATCTGATCTGTCAGCACAAAAGATCTTCTTATATCCATTTTAGCCATGTAACATAATACATCAGCAAGTATAGATACCCTATTTTTCATGTATTTATTTATTGACATGCATTTCTACAGAAGTACATAATCAACGAAAAACAAACAAAAAAAAGAAATGCACAAAAGAACTTACAGTATAGAATGCGTTTCAAAGCACATATGTCCATCTGAAGTAATCCATGTCTATGATTTCATTGTCGAAGCACTTGGATCCTCAACTCACCTATAAATTCAGATTTTCCTATACAACATAGAAGTTTAAAACTACACGAGATAACAAAGAATTAATGCCATCAATTTTAGGAGTAGTCAGGTTTTTAAAAGGTTGGAACGAATAGAATAACAATTGTTTAATAATGACTCACATCATTGTCAATAGTAGAGTAGAGTTTAGCTGTAACACTAACATGGTAGAAAAGTTAACAGACATGTATAGTATATGGTGACTAGTAATAATAAATGAAAATTATTGATTTAATCATAAGTGCCTATTTTTCTAATTATTAAAATAAGAAATGATTATTTAAAATTTCTTTGTCATTAATTACCTTAACCCCAACAACGACACCACAGTGTGAGAACGCTCAGTGTAGATCATCTTCAGTCACCACAACCTAACCTTTTCAAAAGCCTAAAATGATTCAAACCTAAAATTTCCACTCGAGCACATAGCATTTGGATCGCTTCCCTTCTAGAATCATTAGATTTGTGAGGTTTGCTAATACTGCTGCTCAAACTACTACATGAGCTCTCGTTACTAATATCACTATTGCTGCTTGGCCGACACATGCTGCTTTTTCCACTATTAACAAACTCAGCACGGTCACTAAGTTTAGCACTTACGCTATTCTCACTGGTTTTTGCAGGTGCTAGGCAGTCATTTGTAACACTAGTTTCAAACTTCTGTTTATCCTTTTCTTTGTTATCTTCAACATGTGGTAGAATTTGTTTTGAACTGTTAGAAGAACTAAGCACAAAAAAAATAGTAGTAGTCACTGAAGAATTGTTGTCTAAAAACATGAGATCAATCTCTTTTCCATTAAAATTTGAATAGCGGTCGCCTGATGGCTCAGATGTAGAATTCTTCTGTGACGGCCGAGAATTTCGCTCGATCTGAATCAGTCGTTAAACCGATCTAGACCGTTCGAAACCCCTGATCGTTTTGAGAACAGGACAAATCAGAACGCAGACGGAAGAACATTTCATTGTTATTACAACAATTCCATCAGAATACAAGAATATACAGAGTATGAATGCATAAATTACATTCGATAATTATCAGAGATTACAATAAATTACATAGCAGCGGAAAATAATACAAAACACAACTGAAAATGATACACGGATACAGAGCTTTTCGAGCATCGTTCCAGCTGTAAACCCGGATCCTGTGAATATAAATCAGCAAAACCAAAACTACTAGCTGCCCGTGTCGAAAATAGGGGCACCCAGAGTTTAGGTTAAAACAATAAACTCCAGGTCATTCATGTGACTGGTGTGAGAACTAAAACAGTTATTTAAAACTTTACTTTAAAAGAGAGTAATTCAAGGGACCACGCCGTATAACACGGAACGGGTTTTCTCCCAAGAATACCAGTGCATATCCAATTAACAACGCAATGCTTTTTCGAAAAATGAAGCTATTATAAGACCCAGGTCCCATCACACAATGCAACGCAAGCCGGAGGATAGGGTTTTCCCTTATAATAGCCAAACATGCTTGGTACGTTTAAAACAAATCATTTGATACTATAATAAGTGTATAGTGTCAAAACAATTTCAATCATAAATATAAATCATAGGCGGCATGAATGTCCCATACCACCATGTCGCCATACTAGTTCTACAATTAAAACCGAAATGCACGTATTGGAAATTGGATTTCCGTCATGAGTCGAGGCAAGGGGCAAGCTCCTCTCCGCTTCGAGACACTCTAGCAAATGCCTCAGGACTACACACTCTGGGTAACCCTGGGATCCTCCAAGACCGGTCCTCTCTTACGTTTGAGGATTAATTATTCCTGAACACACGTTTCCCGGCCCTATAGGACCTGTAATCGAGGCGCCTCGCATCCAAACCACAAAGGTGAAAAAGTATATAAATGTCAGGGCTGGTAGGTCACTGACACCACCCATAGCTAGAAAGAAACGTCGTGCACTCCTTGGGTCCTCATCCCATTTTTGACTCATACCGAGGTGTGAGGCTCGCGAATCCACGCTATACACAAAGCTATGCCACGTAGGTCGTGCTTTGATCATCAACCACAAGACTTTGCTTTTCAACAGAAGCCTTGATCCATGCAACTCAGCGTGCCACACAGGCAATTCATGCCATGCGATTGATATCTATCGATATATAACCTCTAAGCTCGTATGTCTCAGAGAAGGGAGTTAAGCAAGAGAATAAATTCTCCGCCGCCAAACAGATATATATTTAACAGAAATCAACCAACATAGAATAAAATCCAATGTCAGACACACAATCCATTTACAAGTTCGTTCTGGGTCTGAATGAAACCGGAGGCACTTTCCTCGCATATCCATCGATCCCCAATTACGTCTGGACGACCACCAACTGATTCCCTCATCTTGGGTGTACAGCCCAATCAAGATCATTAGTAATCACCCAAACGATGTGAAGACTTCCGGTCTTCGACCACCGTCTTCGTCTTCGACATATCGTCGAATCGATTATTCAGAATGGGTACAAACCCGGCCTTTCCGAACAACCCGCGTATATTAAAAATAAATGTTACACAAACACAACATACGCCTCATTCCAATTCAGCAGTCACTAACTGTAAATCAGTAAGAGAGCAATTCCCCAAATATTAACCCCGAAGGCTGAAACCAACATTAGATCAATACCCAGGAAACCATTCTTCTTAACTAACCTACAGCTAGTTTCCAAATCTCAATTCTTAGGGAAAGGTTCCCATTAATTTTATCCAAGATAAATTCTTTAAAATTTATTCTTTAATCTTCCATTGGATGTCGTATCAAACCAAATTATGGTTTTTCAAACTAGTCGAGATTAGCGAACCATACCGAAGTAATTATTTATTTTATTTCTCAATCCCAACCTATTCATCCCATGAAGCAAAACTGGTAATACTCCATATCTAACACCATAGTGTTATCGGTAAAATTAATTACCATTCCACGTTTAAATCTAATTAAAGATTTAACTATCGCTTTGGAGCAAAACTGGTGACACTCCATTCTCGCTCATTTCCTAAATTTGATAATTTAGATTATCAATTCACATTTCAATCTAATTACAGATTCATTAAAATTCCTTTTACTGGGTTAAAGAACTAATGTCATTTAAAACACAGTTCACGACAAACCCAAATCACATTTTATTTATTATCGGGTTAAAGAACAAGTGTCATTTAAAACACCCTTCACGATAAACCCACAAATCAATTCTATTTACAACCCATTTCAAATCAAATTTATTTATTTAAAAATAAATGGGTTTTAATTTTAATTCAAAACTAGTTCATTTCGATAAAAATCTATTTTTGTCCTTTCAAATATGGGGTTTTTCATCCTAATTTTTCCCAAATCATTTCTTATGATTTTAGACAAATTATTACTATTTTTAATAATTTTATCAAGGCCCGTACAGTCGATTTTCAACAACGGTCATCGAACTGCACTTACAGCGACCTTTTCCAAATTTGATTTGGACGTATCTCCAAATCCAACCATTAGATTTCAAATTTCTAATATTCGTTAGAAAGCTCTTTTCGATACGAACCCAACGGTTCCAGTTTTAGGGGAATCCGACGGTCGGATCTCCTGTAATGTCCGTTCGAAGTCAATGGTCGAAATTTACGAACTGCCGCGGCGCGTTCTATTCAGGCCATTATATAATATATATAATATATATTTCGTCGATTTCTATTTAAAACGAATTATATAAATAGTTTTAAATTTGTTTCAAAGACAATTTCAACTTCCATTTCAATTCAAATCAAAATTGAATTTTTCCTTATAAATTCGTTTTAAAATTCATTTCTATTCAATTCAAATTACAATTCAATTTAAATTCATTTCAATTCGTTTCGAATTCAATTCGAATTCGTTTTATACTCAATTCATTTCGAATTGGTTTTCTATTCGATTCAATTCAAATTGGTTTTCTATTCGATTCAATTCAAATTGGTTTTCTATTCGATTCAATTCAAATTGGTTTTCTATTCGATTCAATTCAAATTGGTTTTCTATTCAATTCAATTCAAATTGGTTTTCTATTAGATTCATTTCAAATTGGTTTTCTATTCGATTCAATTCAAATTGGTTTTCTATTCAATTCAATTCAAATTGGTTTTCTATTCGATTCAATTCAAATTATAAAAACGAATATAATCGATATAAATATCGTTCGCGTCAAAATAGCGCTTCTCTAATCAACACGGCTTTATATATTTCAATAATTCTGTTATTCTATTCAACAAATGAATATTTATTCTTGTCAACACATGACTAATCTCAACGAATGAGTACTGTCCACGTGTGACTATTTTTGTTATTTAATATATTTTATGAAAATTAAGGTATCTATCATTTGATATTAAAATCAGACTCCAACCGTAAATTAGTAAGAGAACGATTCCCTGAATATTAACCCCGAAGGCCGAAACCACCATCAGATCAATACCCAGGAGACCACTCATCTTATCTATTTTCCAGTTGATTTCTAATTCTATATATGATAAAGATGTAAATTTTATTGTTAAAATATTTCGTTCAACACATGACTAATCTCAACGGATGAGTACTGTCAACACATGAACCTTTATTTTATAATATTCTTTATCTTCTAAATTGGAATGAGGCCCAATCAATTACCATATAAAGTTAATTATATGGATTCCATACAACACATGTATATAATAGCAACGATAAATAATCAACCATCATCCAAAGTGCACTACACTGTATAAGCATCAAATATAGATATCTAACGCTTATAACAGCCTGTCAATCAATCGATCGACATACAACTAATTATTGGGATTAGTGTATGCCGTATTTTATCCCAATACCCATGTGGGGTTTCAAACAATCAAACACAGATTTTATTTGTGCAGTTGGGCGATGTGTAAAATTTATCGTCCCAATCAATGTCCTTCAAATAGGTGTACATAAACAAACCGTCCGGTTTGTAAATGAATATTTATTTATTCACATTCACTATATTCATATTCACGTTAAAAATTATATTTTTAACGATAAAATATTTTATTTTAACACATGAATTTCTATTCAGTCCATTTACAAAGTAAAAATGGTATTTTTATTTTTCTAACTTATTTTTGAAAATTTCGGCGGCATAACGGCACGATACTAGAAACGGGACGAGGCCTAGCCTTATCCCCGGTCTAGTGAAGGCCCACGCCATTCACACATCAATCAAATCCATTCCATTTCACCAAACAATTCAATTCAAACCAAATAAACTAACCAACTACACAACCAAACAATTTAACAAACAAGCCATCCATGGTCTGTGGATGACGGGTGTCGGGTGCTACTAAACACCGTCTGCATCCTAGTATATATATATAACTAGAAAAAAGAAATTGAAGAGTGAGAAGTTCTCACCGATAGCTATCCAATCATCTTGACTCTTCTTTTCTAGAAGTCTTCGTCGTTCTCGCCTTTCGTCACTTTTGTCGCCCGTAGTCACTACATATGTAAAAATCGAATTTTTACTTCGCTATTCAATATATAAAAATCGAATTTTTACTTCGCTATTCAATATATAAAAATGGAATTTTTTCTTCGCTATTCAATATATAAAAATGGAATTTTTACTTCGCTATGCAATATATAAAAATCGAATTTTTTCTTCGCTATTCAATATATAAAAATCAAATTTTTACTTCGCTATTCAATATATAAAAATTGAATTTTTACTTCGTTATTCAATATATAAAAATGGAATTTTTTACTTCGCTATTCGATATATAAAAATTGAATTTTTACTTCGCTATTCAATATATAAAAATCGAATTTTTACTTCGCTATTCAATATATAAAAATCGAATTATTACTTCGTTATTCAATATATAAAAATCGAATTTTTACTTCGTTATTCAATATATAAAAATGGAATTTTTACTTCGCTATTCAATATATAAAAATTGAATTTTTACTTCGCTATTCAATATATAAAAATCGAATTTTTACTTTGCTATTCAATATATAAAAATCGAATTTTTACTTCGCTATTCAATATATAAAAATCGAATTTTTACTTTGCTATATGGATAAAAAAATCTATTTGTATACCACTACTATATAGATAAAAATTATATTTTTATACCGCTACTGTATAGAAAAGATTATATTTTTATCGACGCTACTATATAGAAAAGAATATATTTTTATCGACGCTACTATATAGATAAAAATCACAACCTTCATGTATGAAAAATCTCAACTTTTGTTTATTAAAATCCCAATCTTTTTCAACGTAAAATTCTATTCTTTTGTAATGTAAAAATCTACTCTTTTGTAATGTAAAAATCCGATCTTTTCTATTTTAAAAATACCGTCTTTTCTATGATAAAAAATCCTGTCTTTTCTATTATAAAATTTCGACCTTTCATTCTATATTTTTTCTATCATGTTGAAATCAGAAGAAAAAAAATCCAATGTTTTTAACATATAAGAAAGAAAGAGAAAAAAAAGAATAAATAAATAAATAAGAAAGGAAAGAAAAACGTACTGTTGAGGGGAGGAGGTTCAACGTTGGCGCAGGAGGAGGAGGGTTGGGGTCTGCAGCTCGCTGGAGGAAGGGGGAAAGTGGAAGAAGCGGCGGCAGGGTTTTCAGGGGGGCGGTGTCGCGTCGCACGCCAGCGAGGGGGAGTATCGGTTGCGGCTTACACGAGGAGGAAGGGGGGAGGGAGGTGGGTGGTGGCGCGGCGCGAGGGGGGGTTTCGTCGAAGTGGCGGCGGCGGTTTAGGGGGGCGACGCTGCCCTCCGCTTTTTTTTTTTTTAATTTGAGATCTGAATCGGAGAGAGAAAGGTAAGAGAGAGGGAGGGGTATAAAAAGGGTTTTTAATTTATATTATTTAATTTCTAAAAGTTGACTTTTATTACGACCTCGAAACGAGGCCCACCGCCTGTCGTCCATCGCTAATTACCCCCATTCCGAACACAATGGGATATGTATCGCAAGCTGATTCGACCGTTTCGATCAGTTTTCGTCAAAATCAACATATAACTCTATATATTGAATTTGAACGAGCATTTCAATTTACCGGGGTCACATACTAACTCGAAAAATTCCAGAAAAATATTTTCTAGCTTCGTATTGACGATACGGTCCTAACAAAACTAGTTTCGTCGAATTCTGAGACCGTTAGAAAAATGGCCAATTTCCAGTCGATTAAAATCAACTAAAACTGGTCAAACGCGTTTTCTTTTGCCACGCTCACATATTGATTCGAAAAATTATGAAATTTGAAATCTAGCAATAATTTGACACTGCGGATCCAACAAAAGTGGTTTCGTCGAAATCCGAGTTCGTTTGCAAAATTCCCTTTTTTAAGGGCCTGAATTCCATAGCGACTATTCAGAATTTTCAACTGAACATATCTTTTGATTACCGCTATGAAATTTTGATTAGTCAGATTCGTTGGAAAGATATTATCAATTCGATCCTATGATTTTTGGTTTCACTAAAATCCGGATTATTTTGCACCCGGTACATTCAATTGAAGTTTGAAATCGAATTATCGAACTACCGCGCCATTTTCAATTCTATTTATAATTATATATAAATATTTATATTCTAACGACGACGTATATAATATATACGTTCGAATTATATTCAAAATAAATTTATCGTCGATATTATTTAAAATAATTCATTTTAAATATTCAAAATTCGCTAAAATTGCCAAAATAAAATTTTTAAACTGGTTCAGAATTTCCAGGTTATTACAATCTCCCCCACTTAAAACTTTTCATCCCCGAAAAGGAACAAAGTCGAAAGTGGTTTGATTAATCAACTCTACGTTCGATCTGGCTTCCATTCTCCAACTTTTCAGTTTCTGAGAATTTTCAAATTCTTCAAAAATTTGGCTAACACCCTAAATTTTCGAAAAATTTCGCCATAACCTCCCCTGCACCGGGAGCCACGGGAAAATCCCGAAATTGCCATATAGGCCTTCTGATCTCAAAAAGAAAAAGAAAAAGCCAATAGGCTCATAAAATCATCATCACCCAAACAAAACAGTAAATTATAGTAAACATGTACCTATTTGTCGGGCAAACAAATTTTATTCTCTGCTCTAGCCTCCTTGCTATGACCTGTTCAATGTAATTATATGTATATGCAAGCAAATGTGACCAATTTTCAATATAATTCAATATTTGATTCAGTTAGGCTAAATGGTTAAAAATTATCAAACAAATAAACAAACAACACAAACATCAATCAATTAGTGAATTTAACGTTTCAAATTCATAATTTTGATACATATACAAAAATCATGTTTTTCATGCCAATTCACAACAAATAAATCTATCTATATAAGTTTTGGTTCTCACACCAGTCTAATGGAAATATATAGATATCACACCTTCGTCACTCGAAAATAAATACTGGTGATGGTATACTCCATCATCAGGACCATGTCCGGGCGACTAGAGTGTGACTCTATATCTATCTAATATATTAAAACTTCGAATATACGTTCATGACGCGTATATGCAAAACCTTTATATATTAGATTGTCCATACTCAAAATAAATAAATAATCAAATACGTTTAAAACGATTTAAATTTTCAAAACAAAATTGTTTTCATTTGAAAAATATACTCTTCACACCCGTCCTAGGATACTACTGATCCTATCTCTAACGAGTCATTCTAATTGGATTTTGCTAATCCAATATCTGATGAATTCTTTCGTATGGTTCTAATGTGTCTTGTTCTCGAGCTCTGTAAACCAAAGCTCTGATACCAAATGTGACGACCGAGAATTTCGCTCGATCCGAATCAGTCGTTAAACCGATCTAGACCGTCGAAACCCCTGATCGTTTTGAGAACAGGACAAATCAGAACGCAGACGGAAGAACATTTCATTGTTATTACAACAATTCCATCAGAATACAAGAATATACAGAGTATGAATGCATAAATTACATTCGATAATTATCAGAGATTACAATAAATTACATAGCAGCGGAAAATAATACAAAACACAACTGAAAATGATACACGGATACAGAGCTTTCCGAGCATCGTTCCAGCTGTAAACCAGGATCATGTGAATATAAATCTGCAAAACCAAAACTACTAGCTGCCCGTGTCGAAAATAGAGGCACCCAGAGTTTAGGTTAAAACAATAAACTCCAGGTCCGTCATGTGACTGGTGTGAGAACTAAAACAGTTATTTAAAGCTTTACTTTAAAAGAGAGTAATTCAAGGGACCACGCCGTATAACACGGAACGGGTTTTCTCCCAAGAATACCAGTGCATATCAATAAACAACGCAATGCTTTTTCGAAAAATGAAGCTATTATAAGACCCAGGTCCCATCACACAATGCAACGCAAGCCGGAGGATAGGGTTTTCCCTTATAATAGCCAAACATGCTTGGTACGTTTAAAACAAATCATTTGATACTATAATAAGTGTATAGTGTCAAAACAATTTCAATCATAAATATGAATCATAGGCGGCATGAATGTCCCATACCACTATGTCGCCATACTAGTTCTACAATTAAAACCGAAATGCACGTATTGGAAATTGGATTTCCGTCATGAGTCGAGGCAAGGGGCAAGCTCCTCTCCGCTTCGAGACACTCTAGCAAATGCCTCAGGACTACACACTCTGGGTAACCCTGGGATCCTCCAAGACCGGTCCTCTCTTACGTTTGAGGATTAATTAATCCTGAACACACGTTTCCCGGCCCTATAGGACCTGTAATCGAGGCGCCTCGCATCCAGACCACAAAGGTGAAAAGTATACAAATGTCAGGGCTGGTAGGTCTCTGACACCACCCATAGCTAGAAAGAAACGCCGTGCACTCCTTGGGTCCTCATCCCGTTTTGACTCATACCGAGGAGTGAGGCTCGCGAATCCACGCTATACACAAAGCTATGCCACGTAGGCCGTGCTTTGATCATCAACCACAAGACTTTTCTTTTCAACAGAAGCCTTGATCCATGCAACTCAGCGTGCCACACAGGCAATTCATGCCATGCGATTGATATCTATCGATATATAACCTCTAAGCTCGTACGTCTCAGAGAAGGGCGTTAAGCAAGAGAATAAATTCTCCGCCGCCAAACAGATATATATTTAACAGAAATCAACCAACACAGAATAAAATCCAATGTCAGACACACAATCCATTTACAAGTTCGTTCTGGGTCTGAATGAAACCGGAGGCACTTTCCTCGCATATCCATCGATCCCCAAGTACGTCTGGACGACCACCAACTGATTCCCTCATCTTGGGTGTACAGCCCAGTCAAGATCATCAGTAATCACCCAAACGATGTGAAGACTTCCGGTCTTCGACCACCGTCTTCATCTTCGACATATCATCGAATCGATTATTCAGAATGGGTATAAACCCGGCCTTTCCGAACAACCCGCGTATATTAAAAACAAATGTTACACAAACACAACATACGCCTCATTCCAATTCAGCAGTCACTAACCGTAAATCAGTAAGAGAGCAATTCACCAAATATTAACCCCGAAGGCTGAAACCAACATCAGATCAATACCCAGGAAACCATTCTTCTTAACTAACCTACAGCTAGTTTCCAAATCTCAATTCTTAGGGAAAGGTTCCCATTAATTTTATCCAAGATAAATTCTTTAAAATTTATTCTTTAATCTTCCATTGGATGTTGTATCAAACCAAATTATGGTTTTTCAAACTAGTCGAGATTAGCGAACCATACCGAAGTAATTATTTATTTTATTTCTCAATCCCAACCTATTCATCCCATGAAGCAAAACTGGTAATACTCCATATCTAACACCACAGTGTTATCGGTAAAATTAATTACCATTCCACGTTTAAATCTAATTAAAGATTTAACTATCGCTTTGGAGCAAAACTGGTGACACTCCATTCTCGCTCATTTCCTAAATTTGATAATTTAGATTATCAATTCACATTTCAATCTAATTACAGATTCATTAAAACTCCTTTTACTGGGTTAAAGAACTAATGTCATTTAAAACACAGTTCACGACAAACCCAAATCACATTCTATTTATTATCGGGTTAAAGAACAAGTGTCATTTAAAACACCCTTCACGATAAACCCACAAATCAATTCTATTTACAACCCATTTCAAATCAAATTTATTTATTTAAAAATAAATGGGTTTTAATTTTAATTCAAAACTAGTTCATTTCGATAAAAATCTATTTTTGTCCTTTCAAATATGGGGTTTTTCATCCCAATTTTTCCCAAATCATTTCTTATGATCTTAGACAAATTATTACTATTTTTAATAATTTTATCAAGGCCCGTACAGTCGATTTTCAACAACGGTCATCGAACTGCACTTACAGCGACCTTTTCCAAATTTGATTTGGACGTATCTCCAAATCCAACCGTTAGATTTCAAATTTCTAATATTCGTTTGAAAGCTCTTTTCGATACGAACCCAACGGTTCCGGTTTTAGGAGAATCCGACGGTCGGATCTCCCGTAATGTCCGTTCGAAGTCAATGGTCGAAATTTACGAACTGCCGCGGCGCGGCGCGTTCTATTCAGGCCATTATATTATATATATAATATATATTTCGTCGATTTCTATTTAAAACGAATTATATAAATAGTTTTAAATTCGTTTCAAAGACAATTTCAACTTCCATTTCAATTCAAATCAAAATTGAATTTTTCCTTATAAATTCGTTTTAAAATTCATTTCTATTCAATTCAAATTTCAATTCAATTTAAATTCATTTCAATTCGTTTTGAATTCAATTCGAATTCGTTTTCAATTCAATTCGAATTCGTTTTATGTTCAATTCATTTCGAATTGGTTTTCTATTCGATTCAATTCAAATTGGTTTTCTATTCGATTCAATTCAAATTGGTTTTCTATTCGATTCAATTCAAATTGGTTTTCTATTCAATTCAATTCATATTGGTTTTCTATTCGATTCAATTCAAATTGGTTTTCTATTCGATTCAATTCAAATTGGTTTTCTATTCGATTCAATTCAAATTGGTTTTCTATTCAATTCAATTCAAATTGGTTTTCTATTCGATTCAATTCAAATTATAAAAACGAATATAATAGATATAAATATCGTTCGCGTCAAAATAGCGCATCTCTAATCAACACGGCTTTTTATATTTCAATAATTCTGTTATTCTATTCAACAAATGAATATTTATTCTTGTCAACACATGACTAATCTCAACGAATGAGTACTGTCCACGTATGACTATTTTTGTTATTTAATATATTTTATGAAAATTAAGGTATCTTTCGTTTGATATTAAAATCAGACTCCAACCGTAAATTAGTAAGAGAACGATTCCGTGAATATTAACCTCGAAGGCCGAAACCAACATCAGATCAATACCCAGGTGACCACTCATCTTATCTATTTTCCAGTTGATTTCTAATTCTATATATGATAAAGATGTAAATTTTATTGTTAAAATATTTCGTTCAACACATGACTAATCTCAACGGATGAGTACTGTCAACACATGAACCTTTATTTTATAATATTCTTTATCTTCTAAATTGGAATGAGGCCCAATCAATTACCATATAAAGTTAATTATATGGATTCCATACAAAACATGTATATAATAGCAACGATAAATAATCAACCATCATCCAAAGTGCACTACACTGTATAAGCATCAAATATAGATATCTAACGCTTATAACAGCCTGTCAATCAATCGATCGACATACAACTAATTATTGGGATTAGTGTATGCCGTATTTTATCCCAATACCCGTGTGGGGTTTCAAACAATCAAACACAGATTTTATTTGTGCAGTTGGGCGATGTGTAAAATTTATCGTCCCAATCAATGTCCTTCAAATAGGTGTACATAAACAAACCGTCGGTTTGTAAATGAATATTTATTTATTCACATTCACTATATTCATATTCACGTTAAAAATTATATTTTTAACGATAAAATATTTTATTTTAACACATGAATTTCTATTCAGTCCATTTACAAAGTAAAAATGGTATTTTTATTTTTCTAACTTATTTTAGAAAATTTCGGCGGCATAACGGCACGATACTAGAAACGGGACGAGGCCTAGCCTTATCCCCGGTCTAGTGAAGGCCCACGCCATTCACACATCAATCAAATCCATTCCATTTCACCAAACAATTCAATTCAAACCAAATAAACTAACCAACTACACAACCAAACAATTTAACAAACAAGCCATCCATGGTCTGTGGATGACGGGTGTCGGGTGCTACTAAACACCGTTTGCATCCTAATATATATATATATAACTAGAAAAAAGAAATTGAAGAGTGAGAAGTTCTCACCGATAGCTATCCAATCATCTTGACTCTTCTTTTCTAGAAGTCTTCGTCGTTCTCGCCTATCATCACTTTCGTCGCCCGTAGTCACTACATATATAAAAATCGAATTTTTACTTCACTATTCAATATATAAAAATCGAATTTTTACTTCTCTATTCAATATATAAAAATGGAATTTTTTCTTCGCTATTCAATATATAAAAATCGAATTTTTACTTCGCTATTCAATATATAAAAATGGAATTTTTACTTCGTTATTCAATATATAGAAATCGAATTTTTTCTTCGCTATTCAATATATAAAAATCGAATTTTTACTTCGCTATTCAATATATAAAAATTGAATTTTTACTTCGTTATTCAATATATAAAAATGGAATTTTTACTTCGCTATTCAATATATAAAAATTGAATTTTTACGTCGCTATTCAATATATAAAAATCGAATTTTTACTTCGCTATTCAATATATAAAAATCGAATTTTTACTTCGTTATTCAATATATAAAAATCGAATTTTTACTTCGTTATTCAATATATAAAAATGGAATTTTTACTTCGCTATTCAATATATAAAAATCGAATTTTTACTTCGCTATTCAATATATAAAAATCGAATTTTTACTTTGCTATTCAATATATAAAAATCGAATTTTTACTTCGCTATTCAATATATAAAAATCGAATTTTTACTTTGCTATATGGATAAAAAAATCTATTTGTATACCACTAATATATAGATAAAAATTATATTTTTATACCGCTACTGTATAGAAAAGATTATATTTTTATCGACGCTACTATATAGAAAAGAATATATTTTTATCGATGCTACTATATAGATAAAAATCACAACCTTCATGTATGAAAAATCTCAACTTTTGTTTATTAAAATCCCAATCTTTTTCAACGTAAAATTCTATTCTTTTGTAATGTAAAAATCTACTCTTTTGTAATGTAAAAATCCGATCTTTTCTATTTTAAAAATACCGTCTTTTCTATGATAAAAAATCCTGTCTTTTCTATTATAAAATTTCGACCTTTCATTCTATATTTTTTCTATCATGTTGAAATCAGAAGAAAAAAAAATCCAATGTTTTTAAAATATAAGAAAGAAAGAGAAAAAAAAGATTAAATAAATAAATAAGAAAGGAAAGAAAAACGTACTGTTGAGGGGAGGAGGTTCAACGTTGGCGCAGGAGGAGGAGGGTTGGGGTCTGCAGCTCGCTGGAGGAAGGGGGAAAGTGGAAGAAGCGGCGGCAGGGTTTTCAGGGGGGCGGTGTCGCGTCGCACGCCAGCGAGGGGGGGGGGTATCGGTTGCGGCTTACATGAGGAGGAAGGGGGAGGGAGGTGGGTGGTGGCGCGGCGCGAGGGGGGGTTTCGTCGAAGTGGCGGCGGCGGTTTAGGGGGGGCGACGCTCCCCTCCGCTTCGTTCTCTCTCTTTTTTTTAATTTGAGATCTGAATCAGAGAGAGAAAGGTAAGAGAGAGGGAGGGGTATAAAAAGGGTTTTTAATTTATATTATTTAATTTCTAAAAGTTGACTTTTATTTCGACCTCGAAACGAGGCCCACCGCTTGTCGTCCATCACTAATTACCCCCATTCCGAACACAATGGGATATGTATCGCAAGCTGATTCGACCGTTTCGATCAGTTTTCGTCAAAATCAACATATAACTCTATATATTGAATTTGAACGAGCATTTCAATTTACCGGGGCCACATACTAACTCGAAAAATTCCAGAAAAATATTTTCTAGCTTCGTATTGATGATACAGTCCTAACAAAACTAGTTTCGTCGAATTCTGAGACCGTTAGAAAAATGACCAATTTCCAGTCGATTAAAGTCAACTGAAACTGGTCAAACGCGTTTTCTTTTGCCACGCTCACATATTGATTCGAAAAATTATGAAATTTGAAATCTAGCAATAATTTGACACTGCGGATCCAACAAAAGTGGTTTCGTCGAAATCTGAGTTCGTTTGCAAAATTCCCTTTTTTAAGGGCCTGAATTCCATAACGACTATTCAGAATTTTCAACTGGACATATCTTTTGATTCCCGCTATGAAATTTTGATTTGTCAGATTCGTTGGAAAGATATTATCAATTCGATCCTATGATTTTTGGTTTCACTAAAATTCGGATTATTTTGCACCCGGTACATTCAATTGAAGTTTGAAATCGAATTATCGAACTACCGCGCCATTTTCAATTCTATTTATAATTATATATAAATATTTATATTCTAACGACGACGTATATAATATATACGTTCAAATTATATTCAAAATAAATTTATCGTCGATATTATTTAAAATAATTCATTTTAAATATTCAAAATTCGCTAAAATTGCAAAAATAAAAATTTTAAACTGGTTCAGAATTTTCGGGTTATTACATCTTCGGTGTGTTATGAGTCAAAGCTCTTGATTTGTTCTCATTGATGGTTGATGTTTTCTCAATCATGGTTGTTCTGACTGGTATCTGACTACCTGATTTGGGAGTAACCTTTGAAGCCGGTATTTGGATTGGTGATGAGAAATGCTCAAACTTTACCAAATCAAATCAGCTACGGCCCTTATTATGACGCTATGAATTGCCATAACGAATTAGACATTCTGCATTTGATGAAACAATAAACTTAAGGATCAACAAAAGTTTTGTCACAGCTAAATGTCATGTATAGATGCAACATAGAAGTTAAAATTTCTGTCAAATGTGTACATTCTCTAATTGCTAAAGGTGCTATATACTGTCTTCAACAGTGACAATTTCATTATTGCTAGTATACTATATAAATGCGTAATTATATTACAAATTATTTTACCCAAGTAAACATAAACTAAGGGCATTACACGTAATGCAATGTTCTAGGATCAAGTAACTATTTGAAACATAAATTATTCCTAGAAGCAACATCATAATCAGGTCAGATTAACATAACAAAAAATAATTGGGAGATAAAACATAAAAGGTATGTTGTAGCATCATTTTTGAATTCTGTATGCAGTTTGTACACAATTAGACCTTGCACATTAATTTAAAACGGTGTTATTACATAAAAGTGTAATATGGTTGAACAACATGCATGCATCTAAATTGTACTGCATGAAAGAAGCAAACAAACGAAAACTCAGTAGAGATGGAGTAAACATTGCCAGAAAGAACTAATAAAAAAGGATAAAAATTACCTACTATTGAAAATCCAAACTGACGTACAAACGATGCAGTAGACAACAAAAATGAGACGTCAGCCAAATCAAGTAGTAGTGAACCAAATTCCTTAGTGATAACATACTCGTAAACGTTCTTTACAATTTTGCTCTCAGTTAATCATTCCATGGTCGTTAAAGTGCTTGCTGAATATAAAAAATAGCTCAAGTCAGTGGAGATGGAGTAAAAATTGCAGAAAAAGTAATATCAAATGATAAAAATTACCTACTATTGCAAATCTAAATTGTCATACAAACGATGTAGTAGACAGCAAGAGCCAAAATAGCTAGATCCGCAGTAGCTCGCCAAACTGGATAGGAAGGTGGCACAAAGGTTTTATCCACTAAAGTCGAGGTGGCAGAGATCCGAAGGGGCAGTAACAGAAGGTATGTCGATAGAGAAATAGGTTGCTGATTAGACTGAGGCAGGGTAAGGAAGTGAAATTAGACGAAGGAAAAGAAAAAGGGATTTGAGAAGAGAGGAAAAGGGAAGAAAATGGGACGGTTTGGAGATCGTGCTAGAACCATGTTCAAAGAACGTGGACAAACATAAGATGAAACAACAGAAGAGCCAAGATGTTTTTACTGTGTAAAAAGTAGAATCGTGGAATTTTTGGAAGTACATAAAAGCTTTACCATCCCTGAATTATTTGCATTATTAGTAAAGATATGAGTTTATAATATATATAGTTTTATAGTTTTAATTCTTATTAGTTTATAAATTTGTTTATATGATATATTACTATGTTTCCATATGATTTCATACTTGAGAATATTCATTTATATTACTAAGTTTTGATTCAAGAATTTCCAGAATAATATATATGTTAAAACACTTGAAAAACAATTTTAAAAATAAAATTAAAGGACATATGTTGACATACATAAATAGGCATGTCGATATATAACTGCCATAACTTTAATTTTCAAAGGAAGTGTCTTTTCACTATTTAAAATGTTTAAGAAACGTTGCAACCATTAGGACACTATAAAAAGGGGCTAATTTCGAATTTTAATCATTCTTTCTTCTCCATCTACACCCCTTTACGTACCACCATTAATATTCACTATTTTCTTGATTTTTACACTTATACTTTGTTAATTTCTACTTAAATTATATCAAACTTCTTCTCTTCTCAATTTATATCAAATACTCTCTGAATTATAGTACTACTGAAGAGTTCTAGAGCTATTGTAATCATTTTGGAATTGTTTGGGAAAGGGTATGTTCCTTATAGCCTTGAAATCAAGGAAAGAAAGTGGTGTTAACCTTGTAGCCGTGAAATAAAGGGTGGTGGAATCAGTGTTAACCTTGTAGCTGTGAAATCAATGGTGTTGTACTTGGATATTGGTTATAATAAAACTCTGCGCAATCCAGCATTGCATGGGACTAGACGTAGGAGTAATTTGAACTAGTATGAAATCCCGTGTGTTCTTTCCTTTTCTGTATTTTACATTTATTTATTTCTGTGTCTGTGATTGTTTTTGTGTTTTTATCATCTCTGGTGTTATAATCATTGAGTGATTCAAGTAGATCAAATAAGTTTAAGATTTTTATAAATTCCTTAAAAACACTATTCACCCCCCTCCAGTGTTTGTTTTGCCTTAAGATCCACATTCCACATTCACTAACAATAACGTACTTGCAATGATGGTTTATGTAAATCCTTTATTGTAAAAAATAAGTCCATCAACAACAAAGTACTTGCCAAAATCAGCAGGTTTCTCACTGATTTCCTGTTAGTTTCCTTTTATAATTTTCTGACCATGACTTCAACTTTTTCAATTCCAATAACCATAGGCTTTCTACTGTGGTGATAGCTTGGCAGTGTTCATCTATATTACCTCCTTTTGTCTCTTCTGGTTGCCTTGACAACCTATCAACTATCACATTTTCCTTTCCTTTTTTAAATTCAACTTCGTAATCGAATCCATGTAATTTAGCCAGCCATCAACCTTGTATTCCTGTTGTTAATCCTTGGGTTGAGAGGTGCTTCAAGCTTTGGTGATCTGTTTTAATGATGAATCTCCTGCCTAGTAAATAATGTGATCATTTCTTTTTAGCTAAAATTAAACTCAACAGTTCCATTTCATAAGTTGATAACAAGAGATTTTTCCTGTGAGAGCTTGGATAGGGTAGGTTCCAACAGGCATTGCTTAAGCTTTCTGAAGGCTGTAGTGGCTGGATCATTCCAGTAAAAAGCATTTTTCTTGAGTAATTCAGTCATCGGTTTGGCTATACTCCCATAGTTTTTTTTATGAATTTTCTGTAGTAACTGGTCAAGCCTAAAAATCCTCTTACTGCCTTGATATTCTTTGGTTGAGGCCAGTTTTCAATGGACTGTATTTTATCAGGATCTACTGCTATACCCTTCTCTGATATTATGAGACCAAGATAATTAATTTTGTTGACTGCAAAAGGGCACTTTGATAGTTTGATAACCAACTGGTTCTTTTTTAAGACATGCAAAGTGATTTCTAAGTGCGACATATGCTCAGACCAAGTCTAACTATAGATTAAGAAATCATCAACAAATACAAGTATAAACTTCCTTAAATATGGCTTAAATACAGCATTCACTAAAGCTTGAAAAGTTGAAGGGGCATTCAAAAGTCCAAAGGGAACTGGTATAATTTCATAGTGCCTCTCATGTTTCAGTTTTGTGGATATCCGTTGTGTGCATTCTTATTTGATGGAACCAGATCTTAAATCAAGTTTATAGAAATATTTAGAACCATGCAATTCATCAAGTAAATCATCAATTAGGGTATAGGAAACTTAACTTTTACTGTTTGACTATTGAGTGCTCTATAATCTATGCACATTCTCCATGCCCCATCCTTCTTCCTCACCATAACCACCGGGGAAGAGTATTCACTAGCACTTAGTCTAATGATTCCTGTGTCCAACATTTCTTTGATAATTTTTTCTAGCTTATTCTTGATCTGGTCTGAATGTCTATAGGGTCTAAGGCACACATGTATGGCAGAAGGAATTAAGGGTATTTGTGGTCAAATTCTCATGGAGGAGGCGGGGTTGGATTTGTGACCGTGACAGTAGTGTATTATTGCAGGATTTTTGTATCTCTGGATGCATGGTGGTAGTTAGAGTGGTCAAGGCTCACAGTTCTTTGGAAAACATTACAAGAGATAATTTCCCTTGTGATCCTTCCTTTGTAATGTCTTTTTCCCCTACTAATTTTCTATCTCCTTGAATTCCCTTCCATACATAATATTGACCACAAAAACTAAATTAAATTTGTAACTTTGCAAAATTAAAGGATACATCTCCTAGCACCTTCATCCACTGTGCACATAATACCACTTGGCAACCCCCAAGTGGTATTAATAGCAAGTCAACAGGCATGACATAGCCTTGGCACTGGAAAAGGGCCCTTCTGCATATACCTGACCCTTGAATTTTATCACCATTGGCAACTTGTAATGAATAGTTTAATGAATCCTTTACTTTCAATGGTAGCTTTTTGGCTAGTTTTTTATTAATAGAACTATGTGTGGACCCTGAATTGATGAGCATAGTGATGTTTTTGCCTAGAATTTGTCCTTGCACTCTTATAGTATATAATGTAAGCATGCTACACATGACATTGAGGATAATGGCATAAGTCTCCTCATTGTTTTCTACTGCAGCATCTTGAATAGACGTATTATTTGGTGGTTCTTTATCTTCATCAAGTGCATTGTCCACTAGTTCCAAGTTATCATCATCATCTTGCAGCATCATTATTCCTTCAATTACACAAACTTGTTTATTTTTGCATATATGTCCAGGATGCCACCTTTCCTGTGACACCCTACGTCCGTTAATGTCACTCACTAAGGGAATGCATTAAGTTCCGTGAAGCGTTATAGATAAACAGACACAGAATATTACAAGACAGATATAAATAAGATAGCAGCGGAAATTCAAATTTTTATTTCAAACATAAATTACAACATCGTGGTCCAAAATACCATAAGTCATAAAAACCATTACAATAATATAACTTCTGTCTTATACCATCAGAGTACATAAATATATGAAAACATAATCGCTAAAGAAAAAGAGCTAAGCCATAGTAGAGATAAGAACTTGAGCTATACTTCAAAAGCAGCTCCAACAAGATGATAACCGAGTCTTGACTAAGGCTGAGAATTCCCTCCCTGCGAACCTGGTTGGGGGGGGGGGAAGAAAGATGAGGAAACAAAAAGGGTCAGACATAAAGTCTGACGAGTCTAGTTACTTTTAGCAAGTAAATAAATAAAAGTAGCATGACATGCATATAAAGTGAATAAAAGAGAGATAACTACATAAAAGGCAGGCATGACAGGGTAAATATGGTAGGGTGTATATGCTTCTAATGATTACTCTGCACTACTACTAGTATATTCAGAATGAGACGATCCTTTCCACTATAAGGTGGTAGACTTAGGCATACGTCCAAGTGTACCCTAATTACTACCCAAATCGATCGGCTCCCTAATCCGCGTAGATACTCTGTGCTGGCCCTACCATAGGATGTATCACGCCCTAAAGTGGCAACCCTCCGCTGATATGCATAGCCCTATATCTACAGGTGTCACAACTGTCTTATCCCCTTCTGCCCGGCTCATGCACACAAATGGCCTGGTCGGTTTGTGCCGCCCACACTGAACTCCACGTTTGGATCTCTTACAATCAGTTCAGTAAGCTGCCCCTTCTCCGACCTAGTTCGGAGTTCTTTACTCGATACCTACTCCGGGTTACTGACTGAAACGGGTCCCACACAATATGACACAAGCTCTCCCCTTTTCCTTATATCCCCCACTAGGTTTTCCACAGGTTATACTTACCCTAAAGGTATCTTTAATTATATAACCCCAATCTTTCTACCGGTTATGCATACCACTAGGTGTCTTTAATTACATAACATTATCGGGCTAAGTTTGTGGGCCTATATGTAAATATTATCCACCCCCTCAGATATTCTTAACCCACCCATTGTCCAACCAATTTTACTTAACCCTAACTTTAGTTCATAATCATACAATCCCTATGGATTAGATTATGTTAAGTAGTCCAATTTGTTACCATGTCCATTTATAGTTTATAATGGGCTAGACCTCCCACATTCGGCCTACAACTTGTGGATGCTGGATATGTCGGTCGGGTCCGGGCAGAGTTCTTCCTCAAGTTAGGCTGAACCTCGTGTCATAGTCCGTCTCGTATTTGCGCACTTACTCCTCTCACATTAGGTTTAACATTAGCTGTTGTTGGATATGCCGGTCAGATCCGGGCAGACTTCCACCACTAATGCAACATAACCTCGTGTCATAAGTGCAATTACAATTTCTAGTTGTAATCCTAGGCATTTCATTCTTATCCAATTTTACCTATGTCATTATAGTTTTACCTATGTCATTATAGGTTATAGGTTTCATATCCCTTTTTACCCAATTATGTTCATAGTGAATTATATGTCCATATTCATATTCATTATCCAAGTTATGCCAATTCTAATATTTTCCCCCGTTCCCTAACTAATGCATTCACATAATTTTGGCGGCATGCCTAGGCTATAAAGTAGTCTGGCCATAAACAAAACAAGGGAAATGTGATAGGAAGATGACAATAGTGATAATTCCAACATAGCAGGCATAAACAAATGTATATATACTGACATGGTGATAAGGTGAACATATAAGGGTAGATCCATGAACTTGTGATAATTAAACTAGATCTAACATAATAAGGGTGTCATAAGAAGCATGAATAGATTCATATGTCCAATAAATGACGGAAATTAACCACAAAAAGATGATCTAGGTCTAGGAAAAGGTTTAACTGTCCAAATAATGATAGTTCCAAATTTACCCCAAACTTAGACAAAGGTTCGGATCCACAAAGGTGACATGATAAACTAACCACAAGTGAATTAGATCTAGCATAATAAAGTTTGAGATCCAACAATAACATAGACTTATGATTCAAGACAGATCCAAATCACAATATTATCACGTTCTACTTTTAATCATTTAAATCTAAAAGTAACCTAGAACTCACAGTGTTTGGATTAAGAAGAGAGAACTAGAAGAGAAGCTTATTGAGTTGCAGATCTACGCTTGAATCTCTAATTGATTTGCTTTAGTTGATTATTATAGAAGATGATTCGGTTCAGTTCAGTCACCGACAGAGTTTGGCCTCCATGGATTCTCAATGAAGACAACAAGAGAAATTGACTTCTATATATAGCTGCCAGCTCCTCTGAAACCGACTATCACCTCAGTCGTAGGGGGGTCGACCCCATTTAAGGGGTCGACCCCCACTTTTGGGGTCAACACCCCTGGGGCGGGAATTTTGCCGCCAACGTAAATTTTGAAATTTGAACCGAATTTTGATTTTTTGGACCCTATACATATATATATACACACATACATACATATATATATATACATATATATATAATTCTTCTACGCATATACAAATTTCAAACCTTCATAACTTCTTCATACGTTGTCTGTTTTATGCAAACCAAATGCCTATTTTGACCAGAATTTCGAGACGGACGCAAAGACGCAGTTCGTTTTCTCTAATTCTGAATATTAAATTAATTATTATATAATTTATCATCCTTAGTATCGTTAAAATTACGGGGTGTTACATTACCTCCTACTTAAAGGATTTCATTCCCGAAATCTTCAAGTTGAGAAGAATGTATATCCTACCATCCATCACCCATCTACTCATCCATCAATCACAGGCATCCATTGTCCTTAAAGATTTCTAATGCTTATATGAACATATGCAAAGGTGTGTGTATATGTCCCAATACTAATGCAAAGATCAGGCGGTCTACTGATTCAGTCGACCTCCTTAATGCAATGTATGTTAGTGCCATGAATCCAATATGTATGCAAATAATCCTATTATAACTTGTAAGTTCTATATGCGTGCGCACACATTCGGCCAAATGCAACATCCATTTGATAATACATCCATTTTCACCCATTAAAAGAAAAGAAAAATGCATACACTTCCATACGCAGTATGAGAGTGATTGAGCCGATCTAGTGCCTAATGTGTGTATATGCATCCACAGGTAACCACTAGCAACCACTTGCATCCATCAAACATAACATGTCTCAAACACATGTTTACATTCATAGGATTCCTATCTAAATGTAGGGAATACTATCGACGGGACATACTCAAATAATAGGAATAAGCATAGATAAACTTTAGAAAAGGAGTTAAGAACATATCCTCGAAAAGGAAAGGGTACGAAGCACGAATTTTGTCTTCGGTCTCCCAAGTTGCATTCTCTGGGTTTTCTCCCCATTGAACCTTTATCAACTTGATTTCTTTATTGCGTAGCTTCTTAACTTCTGATCCCAGAATACGGGTAGGGACTCGTCATACTGTCGCTTCCCGTTCCACTTCCACCTCCTCTAATATACCTGGCTCAACCACTTCCGCGGTGTCATGCAAGCACTTCCGCAGATGCGAAACATGGAAAACATCATGAACACCAGATAGATTTTCTGGGAGTTTTGCTCTATTGTCCATTTAGCCGATCCTCTCGGTTATGGGAAATGGTTCCAAAAATCTGGGTGGCACTTCCCTACGGATCCGAAGCAAACCACATTTCTTAGAGGTGATACTTTAATAAAAACTAAGTCTCCCACTTCAAATTCGATGTCAGTCCTCCTCTTGTCTACATAGGATTTCTGCCTATCTTGAGCTGTCTTCATCCACCGCCGAATAAGGACAACCTTCTCGGACGTTTCTCTAACCATATCTGGTCCAAGTAATAATCATTCTGTAGATTCCCGCCAGCAAATTAGTGATCTACAGGGTCGTCCGTACAATGCTTCGAAGGATGTCATGCCGATGCTGACTTGATAGTTGTTGTTATAGACAAACTCTACTAAAGGAAGGTGTTCTTCCCAAGTCCCTCCGAAGTTTAGGATACACAGCCTTAAAAGATCCTCAAGAATTCTGTTCACCCTCTCCGTTTGTCCATCAGTCTAAGGATGATAAGCGGTACTCAAACACAACTGTGTACCTAATACTTCATGCGAGCTCCCCCAAAATTCATTAGTAAAGATGGGGTCACGATCGCTTACGATGCTAGAAGGTACCCTGTAATGACCCGTATTTTAGAGATAGAATAATTAAGTTATTTAATTATTAAAAATATCGATTTAGAAAAATATCGATAACTTGAATTAAATCATATTGAATATTTAATTAATAATTATAATATAATAATATATTTTATTATCGAAATAGTCAGAAATAGTTGAATTGTCATTATTGTCTGAATATGGATAGTGTAAGGGATTTGGTAGCGTTTAGATTTGAAATATAATAACGAATATATTTCATTTACAGCGTTTGAACGTATAAATTATACTATAATTAAAATCGAGCTCGAAATGGCGCTGCAGTTTGCTATTTAGCGATTTGAACTTCAACTGAATGTACAGGATTCGTTTTAAATCGGATTTCTATGAAACAAGAAACGTACGGAGCTGGAGGAGTATATCTTTCTAGTGGAAGAGAAAAATCTGGATTTCGTCGGATAGATTTTGATTTACGTCCAAATCAAACTTCAGAAAAGTCGTTGTGGAATTCCTTTATAATTTGCGACGCTTTATATACGTTATAAATAGATTTTTCAGTATAAACTGAATATCGAGATAATCTAGAATCTGAAATATCAAGCTGTAAATTCTGATATGATATTCTAGAGCTGTATGGTTTTCTGGTGTGAATATATGAGATAATATTAATTTATTAATATTTTATTTAATCATATTTAATTATATTTAAATATATTTATATATTTAAATGGGTCATCCAAAGCTTTAAAAATAGCCACTTTTGCAAACGAAGTTGGAATTCGACGAAACTAATCTTGTTGGATCCGCAATGTTAAATTATTGCTAGATTTCAATTTCTGTGATTTTTAGAGTCATTGTGTGGCCGTACGGATTTTTAGAGTGAAAAACAATCAGTATTTCGATGGTTAAAAATACGCTGTGTGAGCAAACGGAGTTGGAATTCGACGAAACCAGTTTCGTTGGGACCGTAATGTCGAACTCTAACTGCATATCAATTTTCATGATTTTTGGGTATCGTGTGTGGTAATAGGGATTTTTACAAATAAATATAGATAGCATAGGATATATATTAATATAATAATCAAGGAAAAATATCTAAGCCTCCTATAAATACCACCCTTAACTTTTTTCTTAACCTAAAAATCACTTTCTTTTGGTCAAATAAAAGGAGCCGCCGGTTCTTCCTCATAATATCCAAACCGTGATTTGTAAAATCATTTAAAATCCAAGAAAATTTCCATAAATCTCGAGATGCATATTTTCGAGATCCTCAAACTTTGCTCTTAAATCTGGTACGCCTATTTTTGGTTTCGATCTTCACTGGTTTGATTTCCGCAACAGCGGATTTAGGGTTTTCCTTCGTTTTGAAATTTGGTGAGGACTCCTGTGATATCGATGGTTGTTTTCGGGTTCGAGGTACCTTGTAGCAGGGGTCTGGTTTGTTTTTGAGGGCGTTGGTGGAGAAACAATACACGACTTCGTACTGTAAGATGGATGGAACCGCAAGTTATGAGAAGAAGAAAGGGAAGTCGAGGTCGTTAGGGTGGGGTCGGCCCGATCTCAGGATGTCAGAGAGGAGCACCGACGATCTGAAATAAAGGCTTGGAGTTCAATGTTTTTTTTTTTTGATCTGTAATGGGTTATCAGGTTAGAAACTTCTTGAAATGGAAGATCGTGGGTTTGAAGAGTAATCCAGGTTTTTTTATAGTTGTATTCGTTATTTTTGAGGAGTTTAGAACGTGGTTGGAAGAAATGGGAAAAATCCATGGTAATAATGTTGGATATTTGTACAGGAATGGTAAACCAAAACAGTTGAACGCGTCGAGTTAGAGTTCAATGATAGAGGAAGATAGAGAGAGTGATTAGATGATTAACCGTGATTTTAGTTGGTGAATTTGTGGGGTAAGACGTGAGGTTTAAAAGGGGATAAGGGCGTTGAGTAATGGTTGGCAGAATTCGTGGAAGAAGATGCTGAGTTTCACAATGGCGTGATGATTGTGTAGAGGAATCTAAGGCGAGAGAAATGGAAGTGGTAGTTTCGGGAATTTTGAAGTAAAGTGGGAGGATGGATCCTTGAAATTATCGACAATGGCCATAAAAATGAGGAGCAGGAGTTGTTGTGGAAGACGATGATGTTGAAATGGGTAGGGTGTTAGACGTGGGCCGGTTTAAGATAAGTAAGGCCCAACTAAATATAAATGAAGTTTAATTTAATTTAAATGTATGTTATGACTTGTAATTATAATAACTTTCTTGCATGATATCAGAATCGTATGAAACAAGATCCGATGGGATCGTAGGGACGGTGGCTACACCATGGAACTGACGGGGAGTGAATCGAAGCTCGTTACAATTCATTTCAAAATAAATTGTCTATCTAAATCAAAGACAGTTAATCGTTTTTAACGATGATCGTCCAATGTGAGTACAACTCACCAACTCTGAACAGTTATATTTTTATAACGTATTTTTAGAACTGTTAATCATCTGTTGATTAACTGTTGTGTGTAGATTGGTTGATTGAACTGCTAGTCAGTTAGTTGAAATTATTTATATATATACAAATATATATATATATAAACCGTTAAATATATGTTGATGTTGTTTATCAGAACATTTCATATTGAAATGAAATTGATGTATATTATACTGTGTAACATCTGTGGATACAGGGATACAGGTTGGAGGAATCCGACTGGATTCCTCAACATTTATTTTACTGTTTTCATATATTGTGATATATGATGTGATGTATATCTGTTATGGGTTATGTGTGTTAGAATGATATTTATCATTTGTTATTCGATATTTTAAATATCATAAGAAACCCTGGGATGTAAAAAGGAATATTTCAATGTATATTGAAATAAAGGAATTTTATAAAATCAACCGATTTTATAAAAGGAAATAAATTTGAAAATAAAGCATTTATAAAATCATAGGATATTATAAAGGAGGATATTTGTTTAGAAAAAAAAGTGGATGTTATAAATGAATAAACGTTGTTAAAAAGGAAATCTTTTAAATGGATAAACGTTGTAAAAAGGGAAAATCTTTGTAAATCAATAAAGATAAACGAATATTAGTTATTCGAATAAGAGTTAATCAAATAGAGTTAAAACAATATTAGAAACTGACTAGAGATTAGTTAAGTCGAATGGTTTTCTGAGTGTGGATCTGATGCTGGTTTCGGCCTTCGGGATTTATACTTAGAGAATTGTTCTCTTGCTAGTTTACATTTAGGGACTGATGGTTGCGGAAGAATAGTGATACGTGAATAAGCTATGGAAATGTTTTCCAGTGTTAATAACGTATATTTTCTAATCATAGAAAATAAGGAAATATTAATATATATATGTTTTGATGATTGGATCAATAATTCCATTTGGAATTTAGATCGTTGTGTGAACACCGACATGTTTTCGTTTGATAGTTAAATCACCGACTATCAAAGTTTGACCATTTTAACGTTGTTAATATGGAGAGACCGGTTGGATTCTTATCTAAAGAACCACTCTGTATTGGCATAAGCGTTGCGAATATACCAAAGAAAACTGAAGACGGAGTAAAGTGCAAGGGCTGTTGTATAAGTCCTAAGTAGAGATTGCCTAGGATGGATGTACTGAATAGTGCCTTCGGTTTCGTTCAATCCCAGAACGAACGTATATAGATGAATGTCTGGCAGAGTATTTCCAATGATCGAATATGATTGGACTGTAAAAATATATATGGTGGCAACGGATTTATTCCCTTAGCATAATATCCAGAATATTTGTGTAAATCAATTAGTTATTAACGGATCTGACAATGTGGCATTCAAAGTGAACGTGTTATCAATGAATGGAAAGTAATCGTAGCCTCGGGCCTCAACAACCAGTAAATGACAAAAATCGGGCAGGCAGCATGGCTAAGTCGGTCGCACAGAAGTAGGGTGTACAATCACCTATCTAGAGAATATTCATTTGCTTCTTAAATCTATCAATGATGTCCCATATATATATATACGGGGAAACGGTTGCTGATCCCAACAGTTGGTGATATACATTCGATACACTCAAGCGAAATGAGTGGTCGGTCATGTGTGGCTGAGTTGCAAGATGTTCTTGTTGAACTCCAGTGTATCATTCCTAGAGTACACTGATCGGAAGGTGGTTCCATACCTTGTCATAGTTGGAAATCCATTTCCCAATACGTGCTTGCGGTTTCGATTGTATACTATATATGTAGAACGTGAGATGAAAGCGTTTCTGCTATATGGTTATTATATTGCTGTTGATAGACATTATTATAATATCAAAAGGTTTTTGATATAAAGATATTTTGGATTCTCATAAGGGAAAAACCCGTTCCGTTATACGGTGTGGTCTTATGAGATATCGTTTACTTGCTCAAATTGTTTTAAACTGTTTTAGTCATACCAGTCCCATGACTGACCCGGAGTTTACTTTGTTTTGTTCTACCTAAACTCTTGGGTGCCTAAATTTGTACGAGCAGTCAAGTAGTTCAGGATTTTACAGATACACTTGGAGAGCTTGGAGCAGGAGGCTTCAAGATTCTATAGCTATTATTATTTCCGCTGTTGTTGTAAGTGTTGTACTCTGAAATGTTATTGTATACATATACTGTTTGTATTTCAAAAGTTATGTTATATTTTATTCATTCCGCTGTGAGATTCGTGGTTACTCTGATGATGATGATGTTCTTCTTCTTCTTCTATTCTAATAGTTCTATCTTATCTATCCTCACCCTCTATCTTCTTTCTATTAATTTCTTGAATTTACAGTGCAATTTGGGGTTGGACTTGTGTTATTTGGTCAGCTCAAATTGGACCGGATTTTCGGGTCATTACATACTCCATAAAGACGAACTATCTCACGAACGTAAATTGCTGCCAACCATGATGTCGTCCTCTTACTCTTGACTGGAATGAAATGAGCGCTCTTAGTCAATCTATCCACTACCACCCAAATACTGGCGTTGTCTTTTCTTTGACCTAGGCAATCCATCTATGAAGTCCATGGAGACGCTCTTCCATTTCCACTGTGGAACCTCCAAAGGATGAAGTAAACCACCGGGCTTCTTTTGCTCGGCTTTAACTTGCTGGCAAACTAAACATAGAGAAACAAATTCGGCCACATCTTTCTTCATCCCAGCCCAAAAGAAAACCCTCTTCATGTCTATGTACATCTTATCACGACCTGGATGAATGGTCATCTTAGAATGGTGAGCTTCTTCTAGGACTGCCTTTATCAAGCTTCCAGTTTGAGGAACACATAGCCTTCCATCTCGTCGCAACCACCCTTTTTCATCTATGGTATATCTACTGAGGTGACTAGAAGTCTCCCTTTTTCTGAGTTTATCCATGATGTCTAAAATCTGTGGGTCACCTTGCTGCGAAGCTCCTATCTGATCCATAAGAGTTGGTCGTATTTCTAGCGACGCAAACAAATCAGGCAAAATCTCGATGGAGGGTTTAAAGTAAAAGGTTGATATGAGCTCCAAGCTCTTCCTCTCTACAAACAGAGGACTTAAGGCTATCCTCTGCCTACTTAGTGCGTCAGCCACCACATTACCCTTGCCCGGGATATAAGCGATTTCAAAATCATAAGAAGCTAAGAACTCCATCCTCCTTTGTTGCCTTAAATTGAGATCCTTCTGCGAGAACAGATACTTGAGAGAATTATGATCGGTGTATAACTCGAACTTCTCTCCAAGTAAATAATGACGCCACATCTTTAGCGTGAATACTATGGCGGCTAGCTCAAGATCATGGGTGGGGTAGTTCTTCTCATGAACTCTCAACTATCTACCCCCATAACACACTACCTTCCCTTCTTGCATCAGAACCACACCAAGCCCTGTACCACATGCATCAGTGTACACCGTAAACACTTTGTTCCCATCGAGCAAAGTCAAGATGAGGACTATTGTCAGAGCCCTCTTCAAATGTTGGAAAGCAACATCACAATCTATATCCCATGAAAATGTCAAGTTCTTCTTCGTCAGTCTGGTGAGAGGGGCTGATATCTTTGCGAAGTCCTTAATGAACTTCCTATAATCACCTGCCAATCCCAGAAAGCTTCTCACCTCTGTTGCATTTTTTTGAATCTGCAAGTCTTGTACTGCAACTATCTTCGCGGGATCCACAATTATCCCTTGTTTGGAGAGTACATGCCCCAAGAATCTCACTTCCTTTCTCCAAAAATGGCATTTGGACAATTTTGCCTTAAGCTGATGGTAACGGAGAGTTTTCAAATCTTCTCTCAAATGTTGGGCATGCTCTTCTTCACTTTTGGAGAAGATCAAAATATCATCAACAAAGACTATGACAAATTTATTTAGGAACTCCCGAAACACCCAACTCATCAGATCGACAAAATAGGCGGGTGCATTCGTCAGCCCAAAAGGCATAACTAGCCATTCAAAGAAACCATCTGGAGTCCTAAAAGCAGTCTTGTCTATACTGTCCTCAGCCACCCTCAACTGATGAAACCTCGTAGCCAAATCTAACTGAGAGAATACCGAGGCACCGACAAGCTGGTCAAACAAGTCGTCTATCCTCGGAAGTGGGTGCCTATTCTACTTTGTGAGTTTGTTCAATTCTCTATAGTCCATACAGAAACGAAGCAAACCATCCGCCTTAGTTGCGAATACAATTGGAGCGTCCCATTTAGATATGCTTCGTCTGATAAATCCTTTCTCAAGCAGCTCCCCTACTTGCTTACTCAACTCATTCCTTTCCCTCGAAGCCACATGGCGCACTGGTAATGCAACTGGCTTTGCATTGTCCACCAGATATATACGAAAATCGATCTCGCGCCTCGGAGGTAAGCCCCGGACCTCCTCAAAAACGTCAGGATAATCTCGAACTACCGAAACATAATGCAAATCATCTACGGATGCATCAAGAGACTCTAGAAATCTCAAGGGTCCTCCCATGGCAAGTCAGAAGTCTAACGGCTCTCCTTTCATAATCTAGAATGGCATCATACGTGGTCACCCAATCCATCCCTAGAATCAACCCATAGCCCATGATCCCGAGCATATACACGTCGCATTCGAATTCAACGCCAAATACAGATATTCTCAAACCCCTACAAATCATAGATAAATGTGCTGAACCACCAATGGGATTTGAGACAACTAGGGAATCCACTACCATACTAGTAATTAAGTGTAGAGATTCAACCAAAGAGCTAGATATAAATGAATGTGAAGCGCCAAAATCAAAAAGTGTTCTAATAGGATGATTTGAAAGAGAAATTAAACCTTCCACAGAAATTTTTCTACCTCTATTGGGAGCGTTGATCGCGAGAGCATGCACCTGCCATCTAGAAGTTCCTATCCTCTGACCTTGTCCCTGTTTCTTCGGGCACTTCCTAGCAAAGTGTCTGACCTCTCCGCAATTGAAGCAAGAATTCTTCCTTCTTTTGCAGCCTTTTGCCAAATGACCCTCACGTCCACAGCTATGACACTTCCTCTTCTCCTTGCCCTTGTCATTCTTTCCTCCTTTCTTCTGTTGCTGCTGTTGTTATTATTGTCCTTTCTTGGGCTATATCTTCTTATTTTGTATTGTTTCCTCAGCTTTAGCCTCATTTTTTCTCCTTTCTCTTCCTCATACATCAAGGTCATATCAACAAGTCTTTCAAAGGTAGCTCCCATTGGAATATGGGACATGGCTAACCCATGAAGGGGTTCATTTAGCCCTTTAACAAACCGCAAAGCTTTCTTATGCGAAATGTCCACCAATCCCAGTCCAAATCTTGTCAACTGGTTAAATTTGTTCACATACTCTTTAACCGTCAAGTTCCCTTATTTGAGTGCTAGGAACCTCTCCATCTGCATGCTCTTCTCAGCTTAGGAAAGGAATTTCATCTCAAACCTCTGTCTAAAGTTATCCCAAGTTTCCATCGGACGGCCTGCTTGGGTGACCTCCCACCAAAATGAAGCTTCATCCTTCAATAGCCAAACAGCTGAATTTTTCTTCGATCCTCTACTTTAAAGAATTAAAACAAGTCCTCAGTCTCCTTGAGCCAATTCCTTGTCTCTACGAATGTCTAGGTTCCATGGAATGGCTTCTCTCCCATAGCATGAAAATCTTTGCGGATCATTAAGAAGTTGTCTGCACGCGGAGGAGGAGGAGCAATGGGTGCAGCTGGGGAAGAAACATTTCCTTGGCCTTCGGCAGGTGTCGTGGCCTCCAGATACCTACAGAACATCTTGGTATGTAACGCCCTCTGGTATGTTGGGTTCCCCAGACATACTGAAAAAGAAAAGGAAAGAGATTCAGACAAGGGATAGAAAGATATTACTTATGGCTTTTGGGGGAATGTTTTTCAAAACAGACTTTTCTTTTTGAAAATGCTTTCTTTTAAAACGTTTTTGAAAATAACTTTCAAAAGCTTTTTATCTAATCTGGTAACCTACATCTCTGATACCAAGTGTGACACCCCACGTCCGTTAATGTCACTCACTAAGGGAATGCATTAAGTTCCGTGAAGCGTTATAGGTAAACAGACACAGAATATTACAAGAAATATATAAATAAGATAGCAGCGGAATTTTAAATTTTTATTTCAAACATAAATCACAACATCATGGTCCAAAATACCATAAGTCACAAAAACCATTACAATAATATAACTTCTGTCTTGTACCATCAGAGTACATAAATATACAAAACATAATCCCCCAAGAAAAGAGCTAAGCCATAGTAGAGATAAGAACTTGAGCTATACTTCAAAAGCAGCTCCAACAAGATGATAACCGAGTCTTGACTAAGGCTGAGAATTCCCTCCCTACGAACCGAGGGGGGGAGGGGGGACGGAAGAAAGATGAGGAAACAAAAAGGGCCAGACATAAAGTCTGAACAGTCTAGTTACTTTTAGCAAGTAAATAAATAAAATTAGCATGACAGACATATAAAGTGGATAAAAGAGAGATAACAATATAAAAAGCAGGCATGACAAGGTAAATATGGTAGGGTGTATATGCTTCTAATGATCACTCTGCACTACTACTAGTATATTCAGAATGAGATGATCCCTTCCATTATAAGGTGGTAGACTTAGGCATACGTCCAAGTGTACCCTAATTAATACCCAAATCGATCGGCTCCTTAATCTGCGTAGATACTCTGTGTCGGCCCCACCGTAGGATGTATCACGTCCTAAAGTGGCAACCCTCCGCTGATATGCACAGCCCTATATCTACAGGTGTCACAACCGTCTTATCCCCTTCTGCCCGGCTCATACACACAAATGGCCCGATCGATTTGCGCCGCCCACACTGAACTCCACGTTTGGATCTCTTACAATCAGTTCAGTAAGCGTGCCCCTTCTCCGACCTAGTTCGGAGTTCTCTACTCGATACCTACTCCGGGTTACTGACTGAAACGGGTCCCACACAATATGATACAAGTACTCTCCTTTGTCTTGTATCCCCCACTAGGTTTTCCACATGTTATATTTACCTTAAATGTGTCTTTAATTATATATCCCCAATCTTTCTACCGGTTATGCTTACTACTAGGTGTCTTTAATTACATAACCATATCGGGCGAAGTTTGTGGCCTATATGTAAATATTACCCACTCCCTCAGATTTTCTTAACCCACCCACTGTCCAACCAATTTTGCTTAACTCTAACTTTAGTTCATAATCATACAATCCTTATGGATTAGATTAGGTTAAGTAGTCCAATTTGTTACCATGCCCATTTATGGTTTATAATGGGCTAGACCTCCCACATTAGGCCTACAACTTATGGATGCTGGATATGTCGGTCGGGTCCGGGCAGTTTTTTTCCACAAGTTGGGCCTAACCTCGTGTCATAGCCCATATCATATTTGCGCACTTAGACTTCTCACATTAGGTTCAACATTAGTGGTTGTTGGATATGTCGGTCGGGTCTGGGTACACTTCCACCACTAATGCAACCTAACCTTGTGTCATAAGTGCAATTACAATTTCTAGTTGTAATCTTAGGCATTTCATTCTTATCCAATTTTACCTATGTCATTATAGGTTATAGGTTTCATGCCCCTTTTTACCCAATTATGTTCATAGTGAATTATATGTCCATATTCATATTCATTAACCAAGTTATGCCAATTCTAATATTTTCCCCCATTCCCTAACTAACGCATTCGCATAATTTTGGCGGCATGCCTAAGCTATAAAGTAGCCTGACCATAAACAAAACAAGGGAAAGGTGATGGGAAGGTGACAATAGTGATAATTCCAACATAAAAGGCATAAACAAATGTATATATACTGACATAGTGATAAGGTGGACATATAAGGGTAGATTCATGAACTTGTGATAATTATACTAGATCTAACATAACAAGGGTGTCATAAGAAGCATGAACAGATTCATATGTCCAATAAATGACAGAAATTAACCACAATAAGATGATCTAGGTCTAGGCAAAGGTTTAACTGTCCAAATAATGATTGTTCCAAATTTACCCCAAACTTAGACAAAGGTTCAGATCCACAAAGGTGACATGATAAACTAACCACCAGTGAATTAGATCTATAAAAATAGATCTAGAATAATAAAGTTTGAGATCCAAGAATAACATAGATTTATGATTCAAGACAGATCCAAATCATAGTACTATCACGTTCTACTTTTAATCATTTAAATCTAAAATTAACCTAAAACCCACAATGTATGGATTAAGAAGAGAGAACTAGAAGAGAAGCTTATTGAGTTGCAGATCTACTCTTGAATCTCTAATTGGTTTGCTTTAGTTGATTGTTGTAGAAGATGATTCGATTCGGTTCAGTCATCGGTAGAGTTTGGCCTCCATGGATTCTCAATGAAGAAAACAAGAGAAATGGACTTCTATATATAGCTGTCAGCCCATCTGAAACCGACTGTCACCTCAGCCCTAGGGGGTCGACCCCCCCTTAAGCGGTCGACACCCCTGGGACAGGAATTTTGACGCCTACGTAATTTTTGAAATTTGAACTGAATTTTGATTTTCTGGATCATATATATATATATATATATATATATATATGTGTGTGTGTGTGTGTGTGTGTGTGTAATTCTTCTGCGCGTATACAAATTTCAAACCTTCTTCATACAGTGTCCATTTTATGCAAACCAAATGTGTATTTTGACCAGAATTTCGAGACGGACGCAATGACGCAGTCCGTTTTTCCTAATTCTAAATATTAAATTAATTATTATATAATTTATCCACCTTAGTTTCATTAAAATTACGGGGTGTTACATTTCCTTCCATCCATAACATAAATTTTTCCTTCTCATGTCAATAATTACTTGAGGGGTCAACCCTTTTATTTTTGCATTTGATTCTTTAGCACCTTATCCATAGAATTTATCCTATTGGCATTGTCTTGGTAGTTGGTTCTTGATGAGTGTGTGCCTTTAGTTTTCTTTTTACAAGCCTTCTTACACGCGAATACCTTGGCTAGATTCACGGTGTCCCTAAAACCAATGGGATTAAGTGCCAACACATCGAGTTTAATATCCTCTTTGAGCCCATCAATAATTTTTCTAACAAAAGTTGGTCTGGTAAGGCATCACATAACCAATGCAATTCTTCGAACCTGGTGAGATAAGCATGTACAATGGTTGTGTGAGATTGCCCCATAGGGTCGTTGTAAATCCTCATTGGCAAATCTTATTAGCATTTCCTCTTTAAAAATAACCCATTGTTCATAGTTCTTGACTTTCTTTTCCAACCATCCATACCAAATATGTGCCTCTCCGTTTAAATGAAATGAGCACATAGGAACCCATTCAGACTCTTGAGTGTTATGTAATAGAATAGGTGTTCTACTTGGCTGATCCATTCAGTAGCACTGCCTTCTCCATTTTAAGTGGGGAATTCTAATTTGATGATTGTATTAAGCAAGAGATTTGGTTGGTTGATAATATGAGTGTTGACATTGGTATACCCTAGTGCACTAGCAAGAATTCCAGTTGAACTACTTCATACATCAATGGGAGAATTTTGGGTATTTCTTGAAAAATGAGTAGGTTAGGATGGTGATTTTTATTCAAAGATGACTTTGGAATTTGTTTGGTATTATTTCTATGTACATATGGAAATAAGGGGATTTGATTGAGTTTTGCGTTTCTTAAACTCCTTGGTTAAACTACTAAAGGCATCGCATATACTATCCAACTTCACGCCCAGTTCTTGAGTAGCTTCTTGAAGATCCCTGATGGCCAGTAAGTGCTTGGCATACATTCGATCTTGCCTAACTTGTTCAAGATCTCCCTCATTCAAAACACCATTCACGTTATCATTTTCATCCTCGGAATTATCTAGTTGTGTGCCTTGAGGGTCTCACTCTGATACTAATTTGTTAGGATCTTTTTCTTTCATTTGCGATCGAGTTATAATGGTGTTTAAAAATGCTGCAAAAAAGAAGAATTTTAGAGTGCTAGAAGGAAGAGTTACAGAACAAGGTAAGGGAAGTGAATAAGGGAAGAAGATATAAATTATTAAGGAACAAATTGTAGGTAGACGTAGTGGAAAAATAGAGAAAAGAGTTTGAAAGTTGTAGGAATAAGTAGCAGAATTTTATTAAGAGGGAAAATAATGATTCTTCACACACATTACATGCTACGTCCTGCTATCTTTATATGCCACATTTATGCAACATTTTGAATTAAAATTATCATGGCCATTTAAGTGCAAAAGCCCAAATAACAAGTATTCTTCCTCTTGCCAATATATGCACGTGCACGGCTATGCACATGCACATATAAATCAAGCTATATCAGTGCCCACACTTGGTCCCATGTCAACCCTCCAAGCCCACCACCACTCTGTCGTTGCTGGGACATCTTTGGTCCTGGATCGTCGTAGGTAGCTACTGTAGGGGGGGTGAGCAACAGTGTTTGATGAAATGCCTCCATGGCTTTCATATGCAGTCATCTGTTGAAATTTTTATGGTCTAACATTCCGATTGTTCAATATATTATATAAATTTAGCAAATTTGTGCTTTAGAGTCAAAACCCCATGGCCCTTTTCTCTAAACCAAATGTTAAATGTGGTATCAAAGCCGAGACAGAGGAGGAGACAGAGGGAAATGTTTTATTTCGTTGTTCCAATTTAACACCCAATCTTCCGAATTTCTTCTCAAAATCCAAATCAATACTCCAGAAAATCAAAATGGACTCCTTGTCTCCAAGATTGTCGCCGCCTTGACTGAACTTGCTTAGACCTGATGCTCTCCATCTTGCCTTGCTGAATTTTCCTGTGCTCGAGTCATGCTAAAAGAAATTGTCGTCGCACTCTCTAGATCATATTGGAGTGGTCAAAGACACTGCTTTGCTTTAATGAACTTGAGGCTGGCTATTGACCTAGTTGCATCTATGGCTTGACTAAATATGAAGTGCCTGATGCTTGTTTGGCTCGTCACCTCGTTGTTGTTGTAATGTCTAAATTCCCATTTGGAGTGATGAACGAGTTACCGAGATGGGTTGATGAACGTAGTATGCTGTGTTGAATCCCTTTTGTTGTTGATCTGTTGACGGGGTTGGGCTTGCTTTTCTTCTGTTGAATTGTGCGGCTTGGAAATCAAGATGGAGTTGTTGGTAATGATAGTTTTGTAACTTTTGATATTCATATGCAAGAATTGTTCTAGTGGTGAGTTTAGCTGTAAACGATGTGCTGAGATATATATGTCAAAATTCCTGAAACACGTTGCTTGGATGAAGAGGAAGTATGATGGTTAGGGTTCTTCATGTCCTCGTACTGGCAGTTTCTTGGCTTGAGGTGGTTGTTTTTGAAAGAGGAACGATGTTGATATTGAAGGGAGTTGCTTGCTTGATTATATAAGAGTTGTGATTTTTGTTTGCCTAGAGTTTGGCTAACAGTCTAAGGCTCGCTTTGCCTTGTTATGGATGATGCTGCTATTAGAGAAGCCTTCTGCTGAAGGTTGCCAAAATTGTCGTCGTGAAAGAGATGGAAGTCAAAGCTTTGTCACTGCTATTGAACATAGTAATTTGAAGCTTGTGTCAAAGTTCATCCTGCTGCGTTGAAAGTAGGTCGAAGTTGCTTGAGTGATGTTTGGAGATCAGATGTGTGCTTGATTGAGTTTTCTTGTGCAGGGGAAACAATGGTTGAGTCATGGACTTTGTCGCTCTCTTGAAGATGATTCGGCAATATGGTCGATCGTGCAAACCAGTTCTTACGTATCGCCGCCGCCTCTAGGATAAAACAGCCTCGAAGAATAATTGATTTGCTTGACAACAAATCAATCCAGATTTGCACTGTCGAATACAAAATTTAACTGCTCATTTTTTTTAAGAATTTTAACTGCGGAAGTAAGGAATGTTGTTCGATATTTTCTTCTCATCTATAAACTGAAGATATATAGACGAAAATGTGTGTGCCGAACAATTACTGGGTAGTGGGAGAAAGTTGGATCTAATCCAGATAAAACAGATCAAGAGTTTACCATCTCATAAAAAAACGGTTCAGAAAATGCAAGGTTTTTAGGTCCAAAAATATAAGTGCATGTCTACACCACCAAAGCCAAGCCCGAACTGAACCGACCCGGCCAGGTCGGGTCGGTCGGTCGCGCGCGTGTGTGGTGGGCATGCATGGTCTCCCTCCTCACAACGAAGTATGTATTGGGAGCCTCAAGGCCCAAAAATGGCTCCTAAGAATCAAGTATAAATACTTGTTTCTTTCATTTAGTCTCAAGATGTGAGACTATTCACATATAGGAGTCATCTCACACTTAATCATTTTTTTTTAATAATTTATCCTTTTGCTTTCAAAACAATTTTCAATAATCCCCCGCTTGAATTTAAAAAAAAAAATCGAGCAGTTTCAATAAAAAAAAACATAAGATTGTGCATAAACAAAGGTGTCTTCTAATATGAACCTTTGCATAGTGATAAGATTCAGTTTTTACTAGAGTGACACGTGGTCTTGAATTCTATTCCTAACATTAGACCACACACAACCTTTTCTATAGTACAATCAAATAAGCCCGTGCGTTTATGGCCATGCACGTCTATCCCAATTTAGTGAATGCACTAGAAGTTTTGCCCAAAAGTTTATAGGAAACGACCACATTTCCACATTCATATAGGTGAGTCTATCAAGAGTACTCTTGAAGGTAGGTACTATACCCCAAATAGATCTCATTAAGAGTTTCTATCAACTCATCCTTTAATCACTTCAGGAATACATGCTTCTTGGTATATTGAATAGCATGTTCAACTACTATCACTACACAACTTGTTTTTACACATTGAACCTAGTTCTTGGGATCTCCAATCATTAGGTCGGGTTACGATTGTACGTGACTTAAAAATCTAAGGGCAATAGTCCCATTCTTTTAGAAGTATTAAGGACTTTCTCTCTAGACAGTCCTTTTGTCAAAGGATATGCCAAATTTTTATCACTGCATATGTGATCCACTCAAACAGTACCAGAAGAAAGCAGCTCTCTAAAAGTATTGTGCTTACACGTATCTGTTATCTCTTACTGTTATAATAACGGTTCTGAACTTTTGCGATAGTCGCGGTACTATCGCAATGGATCAACACAGCTAGAATCGGTTTTTCCCACAAGAGAATCTCAACTAGCAGATTTCTCAAATACTCTGTTTATTCACTATTTACGGCTAGTGCTATCATCTCAGACTCCATAGTAGACTGGGCCAAAATAGTCTGTTTTTTGGATTTCCAAGAGACAGCTCCTCCAACAATGCTAAATATATAGCCACTGGTCGCTTTAGAATCATCAGATAAAGTATTCCAGTATGCATTGGAATATCCTTCAAGTATAGCGGGAAACTTTTCATAATGTATTCCAAGGTTCATAGATCGTTTAAGGTATATCATGACCCTTTCAATAGCATGTCAATGCTCTATACTAGGTTTACTGGTAAACCTGCACAATAATCCCACGACATAGGCAATGTTGGGTCTAGTATAATCAGTGGCATACTGAAGGTTGCCAATGATGCTCGCATAATCACTGTCTTACACATTCACCAGTGTTCTTAAGTAGCTTAACACTGAGATCATATGGTGTACATGCAGGTTTACAGTTAGAGTAATTGTATTTCTTTAGAATCTGCTCAATATAATGAGATTGATCCAAATAAAGTCCCTTTTTCTGACCTAGTAATCTTAATACCAATGATTACACTCGCCCCACCTAGATCTTTCATATCAAAATTGGCACTTAATAAAGATTTGACTTGTTTATGGCATGAATGTTTGATCCAAAACAAGTAAATCATCCACATACAAACATACGGTAGTGCAAATGTCATTTTCAGATTTATAATAAATGCATTTGTCACTTTCCTTAACTCTAAAACCATTTGAGATTATTAAGTTATCAAAATTTTCATGTCATTGCTTAGGGGCTTGTTTTAAACCACAAAATGATATATCTAATTTGCAAACATTACGTTCTTGACCGGGAACTACAAAACCTTTAGGTTGGTCCATATAAATTTCTTTTTCCTAATTCACCATTCAAAATAGCAGTTTTAACATCCATTTGGTGAATTAATAAATTATGATTAGATGCAAGTGAAATCAAAACTCCAATGGATGTAATTCTGGTTACGAGTGAAAAGGTAACAAAAAAGTCTACATTTTCTCTTTGCTTATAACATTTAGCTACTAATCGTGCTTTATATTTATCAACAGTGCCATCGTTTTTTTTAAGTACCCATTTATAGCCTATAGATTTACAAACAAGGGGCAAATCAACCAAGTGCCAAGTCTTATTGGATTCCAAAGAATTCATCTCATCATTTATAGCCTCTTGCCAAAAGTCGGCATCTAAAGAAGATAAGACTTCTTGGAGGTTTGAGGGATCCTCCTCTATAGTAAAAGCACAAAAATCTAAACCAAAATCTTTTATGGTGCTTGCTCTTTTACTTCTTCTAGGTTTAGGTTCAAAATTTTCATTAAGTTTTGTTCTAATAGGCATACTTGAAGTGTCCCCAGTATTCCATGGTTTAAAATGAAAATTTGTTTCATAGAAATCAACATCATTTGATTCAATTATATTATGTGCATTTAGGTCATAAAATCTGTATGCTTTGCTATTAATAGCATAGCCTATAAATGCATATTTATATGCTCTACCTGCCAATTTTATTCTCCTAGGGTCCGGAACACGAACATATGCTAAACACCCCTAAGTTCTAAAGCAGGACACATTGGGTTTTTAATTCTTTAAAATTTCATAAGGTGAAAGTTTATTCTTAGATTTAGGGATTTTATTCAAAGCATAGCATACGGTTAATAATATATCCTCTCACTAATGTTTTGCTGCACCAGAATTTAATAAAATGACAAGTACTGATTCGGTAAAGGTCCTATTTTTTCTTTTAGCTTTACCGTTCATTTCAGGTGAATAGGGTGTAGTTCTCTCATGTATTATACCACGTAATTTATAAAAATCCTGAGTTGAAGTAGATTCATATTATGTTCCTTTATCACTACGAAGTCTCTTAATTTTCTTATTTGCTTGATTCTCAATTTCAGTTTTGAATGTTTTAAACATGTCAAATGCATAACTTTTATTTTTCATAAGGTATACATAGGTGAAATCCGAACAGTCATCAATATAAGTGATAAAATAATGATTTCCATGTCTAGTCAAAGTGCCATCAAGCTCACATATATAAGAATGAATCAAGTCTAAGGGTTCAGATACTCTTTCAATAGATTTTTAAGGTTTTTTGTGATTTTAGCTTGAGTACAGAATTCACATTTATCAAGTCCAGATTCTGACATTTTAGGAATCATATCTAAGGTGCTCATGTTATGAATTATTCGTTTATTAGCATGACATATTCTAGAGTGCCAAATACTAAAATCACGTAACATATAAGCAGAATTAGTCACTTTATTAGATTCAACATTCAACTTAAACATCCTCTCACAAGCATAACCCTTTCCCACAAAAGCTCCTTTGTATGTTAAGGTATAAAAATCAGCCTCGATAACTTGAGTAAAGCCGGCCTTATTAAGGAGAAAGCCAGAAACAAGATTCTTCCTTATCTCTGGAGTATGCATCACATATTTTAGAGTCACTGTCTTCCCAGAGGTAAGCTTTATTTCCACATTACCAATCCCTACAACTTTTGTGGTGTGAGAATCTCCCAAAAACACTTTTTGATCATCAACAACCGTGTATGTAGTGAACATATCACGACAAAAGCAGGCATGGCGAGAAGCACCAGTGTCTACCCACCAACCCTCTGATCCACCAACAAGATGAATCTCGATAATCATACCTGCAAGAGGCACCTTAGTCAGGTTAGCCTGTGATGCACGGCCTAGCCTGTTCCGACACTTTCGTGCCAAATGACCTGGTTTTCCACAGTTGTAACATATAAAAACTGTCCAAAATCATTCTTTTGGGTTGGTCGCTGTTGTCCTTTCTGGTTCTTGCAATTCACATTCTGTTTGTTGCACCGGTTCTGATTTTTAAAGGACTTCGGGTTCGGTTTTTGAACTGCGGGTTTGGTCTTTTTAGTGCTGTTATTGACAACCAACATTTCTTCTTTTTGATCTTGCTTGCGAACCTCCTCTTCAATATGGAGGCGCGTGATCGAGCTTTCTAAGAAAAATTCCTTAGTCTTATACCTTAAGACATTCTTCAAATCCTTCCATCCTAGGGGTAATTTGTCAATAATCATAACAACTTGAAACTGTTTGTCTAAAGCTACACCTTCGAAGATAATCTCATGAGCTATTTTCTGAAGCTCATTAGACTTCATCTCTTCCGAACTGTAATCCGTCATCTAGTACTTGAGATAGCAGCTGACTGCATACTTCTTTAACCCTGCCTCCTCTGTGTCGTACTTCTTCTTCAGCGCTTTCCAAATCTTCTTCGTTGTCTTGTTATCTGAATTGTAGTAGTCGTATAGGTCATCGCTGAGGCCATTGAGAATGAAATTATTGCACATATATTCCTACTTAATCTAAGTCTGCAACTACTTCGATTGTTCAGTCCAGAAAGCCATCTGTGCTGCATCAGTTTCCTCAGGTCTGTCTGGTAGCTTCATTGGGTATGTCTCATAAAAAAGGTCAGAAAATGCAAGATTTTTTGGTTCAAAAATATAAGTGTCTACACCACCAAGCCCGAACCGAACCGGGCCGGTCCGTCGCGTGCGTGTGTGTGGTGGTCATGCATGATCTTCCTCATCACAACAAAACATGTATTGGGATCCACAAGGCCCCAACATGGCTTCTAAGAATCAAGTATATATACTTGCTTCTTTCATATAGTCTCAGCATATGGGACTATTCACATATAGAAGCCTTCTCACACTTAATCATTTTTTTTAAATAATTCATCCTTTTGTTTTAAAAATAATTTCCTACAGTTTGTGATGATGTTGCATGCTAAAGTATTACTCCTTGAGTGAGTTTGCTATGTGTTGAAAATTGGAGCGTTGCTATTTTAAATAGCAGAGGCTGCTTCGATTGGTAGATTTATAGACGATATGAACGTCCGTTGGGGGCGATTTATTTTTTATGCTCAATGATCCTTGAAAAAATGTATATGATGGAAGACTGAGGTAGTGAATGATACTGAGAAGTGGAAATCATGAAGTTGTCTTGACCGAAGATGGAGCCACGCTGATTCTGAATGCTGTTACGACGACTTGAGATGTCATTCACATTTGAATTTACTTGCATAAAAATGTGTACATGAGAATAATAAATGCAGTTTTGGAAGTAACGATCTTGAATATAGTGATGATATCTTGGTTTATTGCGATGCTTAGAGATCCAGTATTCTCATATATGTGTTTAGACTAGTTGAGGAGACGATAGTTGATGATGAACTTATTTTTTTTTTATTGTTGATAGCTTGATGTTACAAGTTGTTTGCGACGGAGCACCGGAGTTGGCCCCTTGTTCGCTTAACGTGTTTCATTGTGGGTTGATGTATGAAAAGCAAAGAGGAGTAGAAGAGAGTGTGATGAGTTGAATGAAAGTTTTGATGAGAACTTGAGAAAGTTGGTCTTCAATAATGCTCCAAAGCAGGACTAGACTTTAGGTGTGGTTTGGTGTTGGTAGTCGTTTAGCACGGTTGGCATTAGCAAGTGAAAGTGTGTTGATTTGTGAACTGTTGATTGGAGCTCTAGCCACTGCAAAGTGATATTGTGTTCGAAAGATTTATGTGTTGATAGTGTTTGTGAACCCAGATGTGTTGATGAATTCCAAAAGACAATGGGCATACCTCACAAAGTAGGTATCTGACCCAGCTTATTTATGCATGTAGGGCAAAAATGTATGAATAACATATCGATTTCAATAAATATATTTATGGTAGTGAGTTTGCCTTTTAAGTGAGTAAGGTGATTGGTTAGAAGCAAATGCAACGGTGAGATAGGTTTCCAAGCATCATGAATATAATATATGAAGTGATTATAGTGTTACGCATGTGATATGCTCCAAATGTGTAGACAGTCATGGGAGTTGTAACTGATGGTGGACGGTTCGTTACTTGTAGAGGAGAAAGGTTGCAGGGACAAGAATTAGAAGAAAAGGATAGAAGAAGAAGTTGCTGCACTTAATAATAATGAGAAGAAGGTGGTGAAGAATGTAAAAGAAGCTGATTAACAGCAGCAAGAAAAAAAACTTGTTTTTCTCGAATAATATTTTATTGCAAAGTGTTTGTTGAATTGTTGTGTTCGTCATACTATACATCATATACTTTATGTGTCCTAGAATTAAGGATACAAATATGTAAACTACTGTTGCATGACAAACACGTTTGTACTGCCTATAAAATCTGTCGTTTACATCTTTTTTTTAATTAAACCTTTTGCTTTCTCTCTTTCAAACTACTATTCATTCTCTTCTAAAAATCTGCTTTTTCATCGTTTGAAAAACCATTTTTTTTCATCGAACTCTTTAATCGTCTATCTCATCTAATGATCTATATATGAAGCCTCAATTGTCATCGAGCAACGAAACTTCATTTCCCAAAACTATATTCAATGACATCAATACTCTCTCAGGTCTATTCTTATATATTTATTTGAAACGTGATTTACTCTGATCATTAATTAAATTTCAGTTTACATTTTGCATAAGTTACGTTGGTCAGTGTATTTTCAGGTGTCAGGATCATGTTTGTACCATACGCACTGGCACAAGGAGGCTGGTTAAGTTAAATTTTTCTGCTGCTTATAGCCACCGTGTTTAGTTACACAGGAATTCTCCTGAAAAGATGCATGGATTTGAATCCACAGGTATTGAAAACATATCCAGATGTGGGGAAACTAACATTTGGTAACCAAGGAAGAATCATGGTCTCACTTTTTCTATCTGGTGGTCATAGATTTTTTGATATTGGAAGGAGATAACCTGGAGAAGCTATTTCCTACAACTAAGTTTCATATAGGCAAGCTGCATATCAAAGGAAAGCAAGGCTTTGTGCTAATAGCAACGTTGGCGGTTTTGCCGACAACTTGGTTGAGGAGCTTGAAATTACTTGCTATTTGTCTTTTCGTGGGGTAATGTCTTCTGTTATTCTTACTTGTTGTGTTATGTGGACCGGTGCTTTTAATGGAGTTAGGTTTCACCAGAAACGAGAAAAGTGTTCCTCATGCTACCATTCTCTTTGCCTTTACTTACTGTGGTCATTCAATGTTTCCAACTATTTATACGTCCATGACTAACAAGAATAAGTTTGCTAAGGTTAGTTAGCTAAACCATTGTTTGTTAATATCCAAATCATATATACATGCATGCATAGTGCCTATGACACAAAGTGGCCTTTAGCTTTTTATACTTGTCGGTCATGTCATTTTTAGTTAAGAGTTTATGTTTATTTTATCAGCATTCATAGTACTCCTTTAAGCTATGTTTGTGACGTAACTATTATTTTTAGGTAAAAATAATAGTTTCAACAAGTATGAATGCTGATAAAATAAATATTTAGGTAAAAATAATAGTTACGTCACAAACATAGGTTAAAGAAGTAGTACGAATTGCTGATAAAATAAACATAAACTCTTAACTAAAAATGACATGACCGACAAGTATAAAAAGCTAAAGGCCACTTTGTGTCGTAGGCACTGTGCATCATGTACATATGATTTGGATATTAACAAACAATGGTTTAACTAACTAATCTGAGCAAACTTATTTTTGTTAGTCATGGACGTATAAATAGTTGGAAACATTGCATGACCATCCAGTTTACCAACTGTCCTTTCTGGTGAAACCCAACTCCATTAAAAGCACCAGCCCATAGAATGCAACAAGTAAGAATAACAGAAGACATTATCCCATGAAAAGACAATTAAGCAAGCAATTTCAAGCTCCTCAACCAAGTAGTCGGCAAGACCGCCAACACTGTTATTAACACAAAGCCTTGCTTTCCTTTGATACGCAGCTTGCCTATATGAAACTTAGTTGTAGGAAATAGCTTCTAGTAATTATCACTTTCCAATATCAAAAAATCTATGGCCACCAGATACAACTCGAATTACAGAAAAAGTGAGATCATGATTCTTCCTCGGTTACCAAATGCTAGTTTTCCCACATCTGGATATGTTTTCAATATCTATGGATTTGAATTCATGCAACTTTTTAGGAAAATTCCTATGTAACTAAACACGGTGGCTACAAGAAGCATAAGAATTAAACTTAACCAGCCTCCCTGTACCAGTGCATATGGTACAGACAGGATCCCGACAACTGAAAATACACCGACCAACGTAACTTATGCAAAATGTAAACTAAAAATTTAATTAACGATCAGAGTAAATCATGTTTCAAATAAATATATAAGAATAGACCTGAGAGAGTATTAATGTCACGGAATATAGTTTTGGGAAATGAAGTTCCGCTGCTTGATGACAATTTAGGCTCCATATATAGATCACTAGATGAAATAGACGATTAAATAGTTCAATGAAAAAAATGGATTTTCAAACGAAGAAAAAACAGATTTTTTAGGAGAGAATGAATAGGAGTTTAAAAGAGATAAAGCAGAAGATTTAATTAGAAAAATAATGTCAACGACAGATTTTATAGGCAGTACAAACGTGTTTGTCATGCAACAGTAGTTTACATATTTGTATCCTTATTTCTAGGACATATAAAGTATATGATGTATAGCATGACAAACACAGCAATTCAACAAACACTTTACAATAAAATATTATTCAAAAAAACAAGTTTTTTCTTGCTGTTGTTAATCAGCTTCTTTTACATTTTTCACCACCTTCTTATCATTATTATTAAGTGCAGCAACTTCTACTTCTGTCCTTTTCTTCTAAATTTTTATCCCTGCAACCTTTCTCCTCTTCAAGTAACGAACCCTGGACCATCCGTTACAACTTTCATGACTGCTTACACACTTGAAGCATATCACATGCATAACACTGTAATCACTTCATATATTATATACATGATGCCTGGGAACCCATCTTACCGTTTCATTTGCTTCTGACCAATCACCTTACTCACTTACAAAGCAAACTCACTACCATAAATATATATATATATTGAAATCGATCAGATACTCATACACTTTTCCCTACACTCATAAACAAGCTAGGCCAGATACCTACTTCCAGAAGTATGCCCATTGTCTTATTGAATTCATCAACACGCCTGGGTTCACAAACACTAGTAACACATAAATCTTTCAAACACAATATCACTTTGCAGTGGTTAGAGCTCCAATCAGCAAATCACAAATCAACTCACTATCACTTGCTAATGTCAACCGTGCTAAACAACTATCAACACCAAACCACACCTAAAGTCTAGTCCTGCTTTGGAGCATTATTGAAAACCAACTTTCCCAAGTTCCCACCAAAACTTTCATTCAACTCATCACACTCTCTTCTACTCCTATTTGCTTTTCATACATCAACCCACAATTGAACAAGTTAAGCGAACAACGGGCAAACTCCGGTGCTCCATCACAAACAACGTGTTACATCAAGCTATCAGTAATGAAAAACAATAAGTTCTTCATCAACTATCATTTCCTCAACTAGTCTAAACATATATGAGAATATTTGATCTCTAGCTAAGCATCACAGTAAACCAAGATATTATCACCATACTCAAGATCGTTACTTCCAAAACTGCATATATTATTCCCATGCACACATTTTTATGCAAGTAAATTCAAATGTGAATGACAGCTCAAGTCAAACAGCATTCAGAATCAGTGTGGCTCCATCTTCGGTCAAGACAGCTTCATGATTTCCACTCCTCAGTATCATTCACTACCTCAGCCTTCCATCATGTACATTTCTTCAGGAAACATTAAGCATAAAAAATAAATTGTCACCCAACGGACGTTCATATCGGCGATCAATCTACCAATCGAAGCAGCCCCTGCTATTTACAATAGCAATGCTCTAGTGTTTGACACGCAGCAAACTCACTCAAGGAATATTACTTTAGCATGCAACATCATCACAAGTTATTGGAAATTGTTTTTAAAATGAAAGGATGAATTATTTATAATAAAAAATTGATCAAGTGTGAGATTGCTCATATATGTGAATAGTCCTACATCTTAAAACTATATGAAAGAAGCAAGTATTTATACTTGATTCTTAGAAGCCATGAGGGGGGCTTGTATCCGAAAATACATGCTTTGTTGTGATGAGGGAGACCATGCATGATCACCACACACACACGCGACCGACCGGCCTGATTCGGTTCGGGCTTGGTAGTGTAGACGCTTATATTTTTGGACCAAACAACCTTGCATTTTCTGACCTTCTTTATGAGACAGACCTGACGAAGCTACCAGACAGACCTGATGAAGCTGTTGCAGCATAGATAGCTTTCTGGACTGAACAATCGAAGCAATTGCAGACCTAGAGAGTATAACTATCTGTGCAATAATTTCATTCTCAACCGCCTTAGCGGTGACTTATACGACTACTACAATTCAAATGACGAGACATTGGAAAGCGCTGAAGAAGAAGTACGACAAAGAGGAGGCAGGGATAAAGAAGTATGCAGTCAGCTGCTACCTTAAGTACCAGATGACGAATGACAGGTCAGTAGAGGTGCAGTCTCATGAGCTTCAGAAAATAGCTCATGAGATCATCTCCGAAGGTATGGCTTTAGACGAACAGTTCCAAGTTGCTGTAATTATTGACAAATTGCCCTCAGGATGGAAGGATTTTAAGAATGTCTTAAGGCATTAGACTAAGGAATTTTCCTTAGAGAGCTTGATCACGCGCCTCTGTATTGAAGAGGAGACTCGCAAGCAGGACCAAAAAGAAGTGCTGGTTGTCAATAACAACAGCAATAAAAAGACCAAACCTGCAGTTCTGAAACCGAACCCGAAGTCCTTTAAGAATCAGAACCGGCGCAACAAACAGAATGTGAATCCGCAAGGAAACCAGAAAGTACAACAACGACCAACCCAAAACTAATTTTGGACAGTTGTTTCTATGTTACAACTGTGGAAAACTAGGTCATATGGCACGAAAGTGCTGGAACAGGCCAGGCCCTACACCACAGGCTAACTTGACTGAGGTGTCTCTTACTGCTATGATTACTGAGATTCACCTTGTTGATGGATCAGATGGTTGGTGGATAGACACTGGTGTTTCTCGCCATGTCTGCTATGATAGTGATATGTTCAGTACATATATGGTTGCTGACGATCAGAAAGTGTTGTTGGGAGATTCTCACACCACTAAAGTTGCAGGGATTTGTAATGTGGAAATAAAGTTTACCTCTAAAAAACGGTGATTCTGAAAGATGTGATGCATACTCCAGAGATAAGGAAGAATCTAGTTTCTGACTTTCTCCTTAATAAGGCTAGCTTTACTCAAGTTGTTGGGGTTGATTATTATACCTCATGGGTACTATCAAAATTCCACAAAAATTTATCACTGATCAAGCCAATAACGTAATCCCTAACGAAGAATTCAACAAACATCAGAGGCAAGATAGACTTATCAGCGCATGGCTTCTTTCATCTATAAGTGAAATGTTTTTACCTCAAGTAATTGGTTGTAAAACTGCTGTAGAAATATGACAGACTGTTGAGAAATCATTCAACAACCAATCTTATGCCAAAGTGATGTTCTACAAGAGACAACTTCAAAAAATAAAGAAAGAGAATTCTACAATGAGGGGATATTTGAGTAAATCAAGTCTATATGTGACCTGTTAGAGGCAACAAGAAATAAAATGCCTAAATCAGAACAAATACTTATCGTTTTATACGGTTTAAGTGATGAGTACGAAGCAGTTAAAGCAATTATTGCTACACGGAAAGAATTCTCATCTATGGATGATGTGCATGCTATTTTATTGTCTCATGAGGCCAAAATTGAGAGTAAAAGATCACAAGAAAGTGATTCCAATATCAATTATGCTGCTAATAGTAACAAGAATAAAAATTAGAACAACAAAAGTGATCAAACCTTTAAGAGAGGTGGTCAATCAACCAGGGGTATAGGTAGAGGCATGTGGAACAACAACAACACCAACAGACCAAGATGTCAAATCTGTGAAAATGTTGGTCAAACTGCCCCAGATGTTTCTTCAGGCTCAATGCAAATTTTGCAGTAAACCAGAATTCTAACAACCAGAGAGCGTCAACCCCAAGTGCAAACATAGCTTAAGCCCAAAGTGATGTTGTTCCACCTGACACATCAAGAAATCAAGGTGAGTGCAAGAATTGATCACATAAATGATGATAGCCGGTATCCAGATTCAGGATCAACCAACCATCTCACTCATAATCTTGAAAATCTTAATATTGGCAGCAGAGACTACAAAGATAGCAACTCCATTCGCATGAGAATGGTAAGCATATAAACATTTCTCATATTGTAAAGGCAGTATAAATGGTAAAGACAACTTTTTCTTCGTAATTTATTAAGGGTATCTGAAATTAAGAAGAATTTGATAAGTGTATCTCAATTTGCTACAGATAACCATGTATACCTTGATTTCTTTCCTATTTACTGTACTGTTAGAGACAAACTAGCTAAAACCATTTTATTGCAGGGTGATGCAGTAAAAGGATTGCATAAGTCCAATCTGCAAAACTGTAATAAAACTAAAATAATGCATCATGTTGCAATGTAACTGAAGCTAGCAGTACTAGTAATAGATTTATCTTTGATTCATGGCATTACAAACTTGGCCATCCTAGTGCTAATGTAGTTAAGAAAATTCTTCTTGATAACAAGATAGCCTTTGATAATGTTCAATTACCATATATTTCTAAAGTTTGCTAAATGGGCAAAAATCACAAACTACCTTTCACTGATTCATTAGCACTTTACTCTAAATCACTAGATCTTATTGCTACAGATCTATGGGGGCCTGCACCCATAAATTCAGATTTTGGGTTTTTAAGTATTACATCTCATTTATTGATGCATATTCAAGATATACATGGTTGTGTTTACTTAAATCCAAATCTGATGCTACTGTTGTTACTATGAATTTGATCAAAATGGCTGAATATCAATTTAATAGTACTGTTGAGATTTTGGATCTGATGGAGGGAGTGAATTTAAACCTCTAAGTAAAAAAATTCAGAATAAGGGAATTATTCGTAGAATAACTTATCCTTATACCTCTGAGCAAAATGGTTTGATTGAAAGAAAACACAAGCATATTGTTGAAACTAGATTAACACTATTAGCTCAAGCTGCTCTACCCTTAAAGTTTTGGCTAGAGTCAATCAACTTTGCTGTATTTTTTATAAATAGGATGCCAACCAAAAGTTTAAGTGATATAAACCCTCTAGAAAAACATTATAGTGTTACAATTGATTACAATAGCTTAAAAATATTTGGATGTTTGTGTTATCCTATTGAGACCATATAATACAAACAAACTTGACTTTAGATCAGTGTTTTAAATATCAGCCTTCTCGATCAATATCTCGGCCGAGATCTGGTTTGAGGCCAAAAAGAAACGAAACATAATATATCGTTGTGTATCTCATTTCAAATAAATCGGTCGATACTTACAAATACAGGTCGATATTTTGATCGAAACGATTTTCCGATATATCACCCGATTTCTTTTATTTTTAATAAGTAAAGCCCATATCAGCCCATCAACAACAACATAGCTCCTCTTTGCTTTCTAATTCCCTCCTCAAAACATCGATATCCATCAAAAAAACCAAACTCCCATCTCTCAAATAAAATCGAAGTCGTTGTTCTGTAAAAACGCAGTTAAACTAGCTAGTCAAAAACACAGGTTTCTGTCTTTGCATTTATTCATTCATTCAATTCATTACATTCCTACAACATATGGTCAATTCATTTCTTTATTTCACTCATTCAATTCATTGCATTTATTCATTCAATTCATTACATTCCCATTTTATTTTAATATTTTCTGTCTTTACATATATTTTTTGTCTTTGCATGCATTTATTCAGTCAATTCATTACATTCCTACAGCATATAGTTAATTCATTTCATTCAATTCATTGCATTCATTTATTCATTTCATTCATTCAATTCATTGCATTTATTCATTCAATTCATTCCATTCCTAATGTCTTTGCATTTGATTTTTGTCTTTGGATGCTTTTATTCATTCAATTCATTATGTTATTTTGCTACTAGTACATTCCTATTTCATTTCTTTCTGTTTTTGCACTCGTTATCTTTCTTTGCATGCATTTATTCATTCAGTTCACTACGTTATTTTTCTACCAGTACATTCCTATTCTATTGTTTCGGTCTTTGCATTTGTCTTCTGTCATTTCATGCGTTTGTCTTCTGTCATTTCAAGCATTTATTCATTCAATTCATTACGTTATTTTTTCATGCATCTAATTTTTTTCTTTTTTGGCTACTAGTCTATTTTCACTCAAGAATCTTGACATCATAATTATGCTCATCACTGATATGAACATAAAATGTACGCTAATATGGTTCCGATATGAACTTTAAGCTCTGAAATGTAAATCCGATATTGACGCCCGAGATGTACCCGTCTCCTCTGAGATCTCTACCGAAACGATACCGAGTCACTAAAATCTCCGAGACGAAACGTGAACGATATCCGATATTTAAAACCATGTTTTAGATCAAGTCCCTGTACATTTATTGGTTATGGCACTCATCAAAAAGGATATAAATGCATCAACTCCAAAGGAAAAAAATTCATGAGTAGGCATGTTGTGTTTGATAAGAGTATATTTCCTTATAAACAACCCAATATGAAAACTTCAATGAAAGTGTATGATCAAAAGGTTTTGTTGTGATTTGTGACATGAAATCACATATGTTGATGCAGACAAGGCGTGGATGTGCTTGACGATAGTGGAGATGGTGTAGAAGCAGAAAGAAGGCAAGGAGGAGCAGTTATGTGTCGAGCTTCAGCACAGACGTCTGATAGCATTTGGTCAGACGTTTGTTGTCAGGGTTTTAGTAACCCGAGAGCATGGACAGACGTCTGACATATATTGGTCAGATGTCTGAGCAGGTTTTCTGCGGTTTTGACTTGATCTTTCTGTGACTTATTCTACAAGTAATGAAGGGGCAAATTGGGTATTTGCTATGCCTTCTATTCTCCTATAAAAGCAACACATAGGGTTGGATTAACGTATGACCGAATAGAGTGGCGGCTGCGTGCCTTTAGGACTTGGTGCCCTAGAGAGGATTGGTGCCTCCAGATTAATCCAAGGGTTAAACATCGTTCTTCATTGTTCTCCTCCTCCAACAAGAGTTGTAGTCATCTAGATATTCTTTCTCTTTCTCAATAAGATTATTGATTCTTGTAGTTTGTTTATTGTTGGTTGTTGAACCAGCGAGTGTAAACAAAATTTGTTTTTTGAGAATCAATAAAGAGGGTGGAATATTTTGTGTTTGTGCGTGTGATTTCATATGTGTTTGTTTCCATAGAAATTATCTTTTAAGTAATTGGTTGAAGAAGATCCTGGACGCTTCCGCAAAGGCGCAGTTTTTCATAACAGGTTTCACTACCTGAGCTGCTCGTACCAAATGAAGTATGGGAGAAGAGCAGTTATACTGAGGTTGCTGTTTCTCACAATGATCATCAAGAATTTGTTGACGGCCACAATAAGTTATCCAGCCCTGGCAATCAGCAACCTGATGCAACCAATACGGGCAAAAATCAAGTTAGTGACAATGCAACTATTGATAATACAAATAACAATGATGACTATAATACTGGCACTGAAATGACTCCGGAAGAACAAGCAAATGTACCAGTCATTACTTCACATAATCAACTCAGTCATCATATGATAACCAGAGCCAAAAGTGGGATTTTTAAACCCAAAACATATACTACCAGCATCAATACTAATAAGCCTGACAACTTTAACTAAGCCATCAAAGACAAAAACTGGAGTGCTTCCATGAAAGAAGAATACAATGCTCTTATCAGAAACAACACACGAGAGTTAGTCAATCCACCAAGCAATAAAAATATAATTGGATGCAAGTGGACATTCAAACTAAAGAATAATGCAGATGGTTCTATTAATAGATATAAAGTTAGCTTGTTGCAACAGAATTTACTCAAGGATATGGGTTTGATTTCAGTGAAACATTTTCTCTAGTCGCAAAACCATCCATTATCAGGCTAATTCTTTCCATAGCATTAAATAATAATTGGGCTATAAATCATTTAGATGTGAATAATGCCTTTTTGAATGGTTATTTGCAGGAAGAAATCTATATGCAACAACCATTCGGATTTATTCAAGATCAAAATCAAGTCTGCAAACTGAAGAGAGCAATTTATGGACTCAAGCAAGCTCCAAGAGTGTGGTTTGACAAATTCAAAATCACACTCAACACTTTGGGCTATACTCCTACTAAATCTGACTCTTCTCTATTTATAAAAATCAACAACTTATCTACTATTTACATATTAATTTATGTTGGTGACCTTATTATTACAAGCACCAACAGTGAAGAGATCAGAAAGCTAACCAAATACTTAAATGAGCAATTTTCAATAAAGGACCTTGGCAATGCATCATACTTTCTTGGCATTGAAATAAAAAGATTATCTGCTATTGAAATGCTTTTAAGTCAAAGGAAGTGCATTACTGAATTACTTACTAGAGCAAATATGCATGAAAGCAAAGCCTCAGCCTACACCTATGATATCAAATCAACACTATTGTAAAAACAGGGGAGAAACCATAGATAGTATAAAACAATACAGAAGTGTTGTGGAAGCACTACAATATGCAACCATAACACGACCCGATATAACATTCAGTGTTAACAAAGTTTCCCAATTTTTGCAGAATCCTCTTGATGAACATTGGAAAACTGTCAAAAGAATTCTGAAATATCTAAAGGGAACAATCAACTATGGACCGACTCTCAAAGCCAGCAACAACTTCAACATCACTGCTTACAATGATGCTGATTGGGCTACTGACAATGATGATAGGAAACCCATAACTGGTTACTGTATATACAGTGGTGACAACTTAATTTCATGGTGTTCAAAGAAGCAAACTACCATTTTCAGATCCAGCACACAGGCTGAATACAGAAGTGTTGCTAGCACTACTTCAGAAATATTATGGCTACAATCATTACTGAAAGAACTACAAATAACATCCAACAAAAAGCATATTTTATGGTGTGATAATCAAAGCACCATACACATGACGGCAGATCCAGTTCAACACGCACGAACCAAACATATAGAGATTGACATATACTTCGTGCGTGAACAAGTGCTAAAGAAAAACATGCATGTCAACTATGTTCCTACTTACCACCAGCTAAAGCATTATCAACTAAGAATTTTACTCAACTCAGAAATGAACTCAAAGTAAAAGGAGCAATACAACCTGTCTGGAAAACAAAGCAAGCTTGCAGAAGACAGATACGAAGACTGTAAATCAGATCTGACAGAAGCCCTCTCATCTTCAATGATTTAGCTCGGATTTTCTATGCTACTCTTCATTTCTGGCTCGCATCCTGTTAATCTTTCTCTCTCATGGTTGAATGCACTCTTTTTTGGTGCTGGAGGCCGTCTTTCTCTGATTTTTCGAGCCAAATTAGGGCTTTCTCTTAGAAACCCTAACCTAATTTGAGGGAGGGTATCAGAAGATACTTCATGATATAGAGAAATGGAGAAACGCGACCGTCTCTTTTTCTTTTGATTTGCTGTCTTTTGCTATATGGGCTGAAACCCATTTCGTTTTCTTTTATTGTCAGTTAGGCTGAATTGTTTAAGCCCATTTTTTCTTTTCTGTTTCTATGTGTATAAATACACATCCATACTGTACAATTCGAGTAATGCAATAATACAGAAATCATTCTCATCTCTTCACATTCGTATTGCATATTTCCACTTTTCTAATTATTAAGAGTTGTAACCAATACGACTTTCTTGACATTTGAAATGATTTTTATAAATCAATAAATAAACAATCTGTGTGATACATCTAAAAGGATGGGTTTCTACTGAATTAGTGAGATGCCAATGAGAGATTCATAAGCTGAATTCTAACGTGATTAATCTAGTATTTTAGTATATGCAAGGTTAGGAATAAGAAGAACATATTATCTATGTACATGCTCTTTAAGTGCAAATCTTGCATATACTAAAATAAAAAGAATATAAAAATGTTTCAGTTTGTCTGTTTTGTTCTTTATTTCAGTCATGGAGCGTCAAAAGTTTCTACAGCAATATTAACAACTAATATTTGTTGTATTATTTTAAAAACATATGTTTTATGGTAGATGGTCATTTGATCTATACAAAGAACATCAGATATAAGCAGATAGATTTTAAGAATCTCATATTTTCCTCGTCTTCTTGTTGTTGTTGGCACTGTTCATCTCCTTTGTTGTATGCACCATGCACAACGGAGCAATTTCCATTCTAGGCTACTTAATGTACGGTGAATGCTCAAGTGACACACTTAACCTACCATTAGGGAAGCTAAGTTCAGAAATAGCGACCTATACAACAATAGTTACTCCATTAACCAAGTATGCATTTCTAATCACACCGATAGCTACCTCGATCCAGGACTGGTTTCAAGTAAGTAGCCGGTGTTTAGTTAGCATCGCCATAAGAACCACATTGGTGGCAAGCACGGTAGTAATGGCCTTAACTGTTCCATATTTTGAATATGTGGTGGAGCTTCCAGAGGTTCATTCTTGTGTAGCACCAGCGCCATGCTGCTGCCTTGCATTTGTTATCTAGATTTTTGACACAAGTCGTCACTATGGTCTGCAATTCTTTGTAATTTTGGCTATTGTTGTTATGGGAGCATTTGTCGCAGTTGTTGGCACTTATAGATCTTTAGACCAGATCATAAAGAAGTTTTAACCGTGTGGTAGTTTCGGGTCACTTTTTTGTATATGACTGACTGTACATTATACGTCCCTAGTTTCAGGTCACTTATTTGTATATGACTGACTGTACGCTATACATCCCTTTCATGTTAACAATATTGACAGTATTCTTCTTTATTATTGTTCATATGCTCCGTAGTTTGCTAATTTTGTCAATATTAGATTATGGATGATCCACATTATACGATTTTCTGACAGAAAATGCGTTCGAAATCGTATAACCGCAGTTTTACAAAAAATGACTGTTAGAAAATAAAACTGTTGCAATAAGAGCAACTGAAATGATCAAACAAAGATACCCACAGACTAAAGAGGTAAAATACTGAAACTCAAACCTGTTATGAACTACAGGCGAGTATGGATCGATAAAAGATGCTTTCGATAAGTGATGCTTGCTTCTATCTACAATTAATTTACGGACACAAACAAACGAACTGACGACGGAATACAGCCATTATTCCCCGCTTACAAAGGTCAATTTCTGCAGATCAGATAATCCACTTGAATCGGTTACCTTAACGGTACGATGACCAACATCCTTTGCTGGAATTCTATTTCCAGTCGTCAGCCATATATCTTTTCACTTCTGTTCTCATCACATTTCATGTACTAATGGACTTAATTTCGATAAATTTCCTACCTATTTTTCACTTTATGTAGTACGCAAAAAAAAAAAAATAGGGAATGTGTTGCAAAGGAGAAGAATGTGAGTAGGAAATGCAAATAATCAATCTAAACATTGGTCTATCTAACAAATTTATTGCTGTAAATTTCTCATACAAAGTTGGTTTATTTGTTGAACCTAATAATACCGCTTCCATAAGTAAATTTCTCAAGTTGGATGATTTGCTGAAGTTAATAATATTATTTGTGGGTGGTTCCAATTACTGACATGTTTATCTTTTACTGTGCATCGATAAGACAGGAAATAAAGCGCAGCCTGTTTACCTTATATATGAGTTATAGTTCATAATAGAACAGTTAAAACAGATAAGACGCTGTCAATAAAATATTTAAAATGACAGTGTACCAATAGTGAAGTAAAAATGCGTGCAACATGTGAAAATTATTTAACAAAGTTAGCTCCTTACCGACTTCTTATTGAGTTAGAATTATAAACTTTATCTGACAATACTTTTCCATGTTTAGGTTTTCTTAAATGTTTTGCTACCCTATTGAAAAACGCAAATAATCAAGAATTACCCTCTACATTTGTTCTGAATTAGTATTTTTTTCCTGAACATTGCTTTATCAAGTAAAAACTAATCTTCCTTGTTTAATGTTTTTAATATGCACAATAAAGTCTTTTATCGGACTTTTCCATTCATGAGTAAAAGGTTTTTAATGAAATAATTACTCTAACGCCGAATTTTGTTTGTTGAACATAATTACAGTAATCATTTCTTCTTCGCATAATGCTACAGCAAGTGTTAGGTTTATTGAGAAATTGCAAAAAATTACATCAAGCACGGACATAGAAATAAAAATATGTTGAAACTTGAAAGTTATTCAAGAAAAATTCCTTATGAGGTTACTTTCCTTCTGTCAACCTTTTTTTCAATCAGACCCTTAGAAAAGATAAAAATATACGTAATACATTCCTTTTCTCTAAATTATATGTCAACAGTAAATGAATGCTGAAATTCCATTCTTTGGATTATAACTCAAACTATGGATAATAAATAAAAGTGGTCAGATAAAAAGGAGTTTCCACAATCAAATAATTTTATGTTGATGCAGAAATGTGTTGTGATTTGTGACATGAAATCACATATGTTGATGAAGACGAGGCGTGCATATGCTAGGCGTTAGAGGAGATGGAGCAGTGGCAGAAAGAAGGCAAGGAAGAGCAGTTGTGTGCTCTGCTACAGCACAGACGTCTGAGGGAGCTTAGTCAGACGTCTATGCCTACAAGGATCTGAAGTCCGAGAGTGTGGACAGACGTCTGACCAATCTGGGTCAGACGTCTGACCTGTCAGGGATTGTAATCCGAGAGAATGGACAGACGTCTGACATATATGGGTCAAACGTCTGAGCGGATTTTTTTGCGGCTTGACTTGGTCTTTTTATGACTTATTCTGCAAGAAATGAAGAGACAAATTGGGTATTTGCCTAGGCCTTCTATTCTCCTATAAAAGCAGCATCTAAGGTTGGATTAAAAGGGGGAATGCATGAGATTGAGACCGAATTAATTAATCCAAGGGTTAGCCGTCATTCTTTATTGTTCTCCCTCTTCAACAAATATTGTAGTCATCTAGATATTCTTGCCCTTTCTCAATAAGGTTATTGATTCTCGTAGTTTGTTTATTGTTGGTTGTTGAACTAGTGAGTGTAAACATAATTCGTTTTGAGAATCAATAAAGAGGGTGGTTGGGTGGAATATTTTGTGTTTGTGCGTGTGATTTCATATCTGCGTTTGTTTCCATAGAAATCATATTTAAGTAATTGGGTGAAGAAGATCCTGGACGCTTCCGCAAAGGCGCAATTTTCCTAACAGTTGGTATCAGAGCTAGATCATCGCAAAGCTTAGAGTGATTTTGGGGTGGAAAAATCAATTTTTTGATGTCGGATATGATGGCGTTTCCGAAGATGATTGTTTTTTACGGAAGAAATTGGGGGATTTGGAAGCCTAAGATGGAGAATGTGCTTTACCTCAATGATCTTCAAGATCCGATTGATGGAGATGGGAAGAAGCCCTCGGGCGTAGATGAGGGAAAGTGGAAGAAGACGGATAAGAAGGCTATTGCCTTAATTCGGCAGTACCTGGATGATTCAGTATTCCATCATGTGGCTAATTGTGAATCCGCGAAGAATTTGTGGGACAAGTTGGTATCTTTGTATGAGTCAAGGAGTGCTAGAAGTAAGGCTTTTCTGGTTCGAAAGCTTGTTTAGCTTAGATTGGGAGAGGAGAAGTCTGTTGCAGAGCACCTGAATGAGTTTCAAGATGTGATCAATCAATTGGCAAATCTGAAGGTCAATTTTGATGATGAGTTTCAGGCTCTTTTGCTGATGAGTTCGCTTTCAGAAAGTTGAGAGACTTTGGTTGTTTCATTGAGTAACTCCAATGCTGGTGGAGCCATCTCTTTGGAAACTGTTCGAAGCAGCCTTTTGAATGAGGAACTAAGGAGAAAAGGGTCGGGTTTTAAATCAGTTCAAGGTGAGGCTATGATGGCAAGGGACTCGGGGAAAGATACAAGGAAGAAGAAAGGGGCTAATGGTAAAGGTGCTTGTTATTATTGTGGTAAGGAAGGTCACATACGCAAGAATTGTTATGCTTATCAGAGGGATAAGAAGAAGGTTGCGGATGGTGATGGAAGTAATGAGGCACAGGCAGATATTGATGCATGTTCCATTAGCGATACTTCTAGTGATGTCCTGTTTAGCGAAGTTAATCCTTGGAAGATGGATTCAAGAGCCAGTTTTCACATTTGTAGGGATGTGAAGTGTTTTTCTTCTTATGAGAAGAATGTTGACGCGATTAGAACAACCAATGGAGTAGAGCTACCAGTTTGTGGTATTGGATCTATCCGGTTTCGTATGCATGATGGCGCAGTGAGAGAAGTCTCTAGAGTTAGACATGTACCCGCTAGTTCGCATAACCTCATTTCTCTCGGTCAGTTGGATCGCCGTGGTTGCACTTATGATACTCGAGGTGGAGTTTTGAGAGTGAAGAAGGGTGGTCATGTTGTGATGTGAGGTGTTTTGGAGGCGGGAAACCAGTATAAATTGGTCGGTTCTGTGGTCGACGGTGGAACGCGAGTGACGGTTGAAGAACCTAGTCCACAACAAGGTGGACAGGTTAATTTGGTCACTGCTGATGTGTTAGACATGGGTCTTCATGTTGATGATGCTCGAGGGATCCGGGGTGATCAAGGAAGGAGCACAAATCAAGTGGTAGACGGGTGTCGATGCAGAAAACCCACAAGGTGAAGATCCTTATGGTATTACAAGCACTTTTAGACCGTTAAAGATGCGTGGTGCATCTTAGGTGGAAGATGCATCGTTAGCAGAAGGTGGGTTGTGTTTGTAATGGTTTAATTGAGAGTAGGTGTCATTGAAAGAGCTAGATGACTTGTGTGTTGGAAGTTCGTTTGATGTGATGCGATTTCATATCAAGGTGGAGTGTTGTGATTTGTGACATGAAATCACATATGTTGATGAAGACGAGGCATGGATGTGCTAGGCGTTAGAGGAGATGGAGCAGCGGCAGAAAGAAGGCAAGGAAGAGCAGTTGTGTGCTCTGCTTCAGCACAGACGTCTGAGGGAGCTTGGTCAGACGTCTGTGCCTACAGGGATATGAAGTCCGAGAGTGTGGATAGACGTCTGACCAATCTGGGTCAGACGTCTGACCTATCAGGGATTATAATCCGAGAGCATGGACAGACGTCTGACATATATGGGTCAGACGTCTGAGCGGGTTTTTCTGCGGCTTGACTTGGTCTTTCTGTGACTTATTCTGCAATAAATGAAGGGGCAAATTAGGTATTTGCCTAGGCCTTCTATTCTCCTATAAAAGCAACATCTAGGGTTGGATTAAAAGGGGGAATACATGGGATTGAGACCGAATTAATTAATCCAAGGGTTAGCCGTCGTTCTTCATTGTTCTCCCTCTTCAAAAAATATTGTAGTCATCTAGATATTCTTTCCCTTTCTCAATAAGGTTATTGATTCTTGTAGTTTGTTTATTGTTGGTTGTTGAACCAGTGAGTGTAAACATAATTCGTTTTGAGAATCAATAAAGAGGGTGGTTGGGTGGAACATTTTGTGTTTGTGCGTGTGATTTCATATTTGTGTTTGTTTCCATAGAAATCATCTTTAAGTAATTGGGTGAAGAAGATCCTGGACGCTTCCGCAAAGGCGCAATTTTCCTAACAAAATGTTGGTGAAAAACTGAAAATCCAATATCCAAAAATTACCTGTTGAAAGAAATATCCAACCAAGGATAACAATTGCTTGACATACATTAACATCATGTCAGAGATTCAATCGGCATAGAAAGTATCGATATTGTTTTGGGGTGTTGTTATTGACAGTACAAATATTTTTAAAAAGAGGTCAAATTTTAAAAACACTCCAATCATTAAAAAAAATGTTAGGGGGATCACATACTTAATTTTTTACGTTCTCATTTTACCCTGGTAATAACATCAATTACCATCCCAAATCCCAATCAATTTCAAATGGAAAAAAAAATCCCTAAATTATTTGCAAACAAAAAAAAGTGATCGTTTGGGAAAATGAGGTGTATCGACAAATTCGGCGGTAGGATACCATATAAAAAAATTGTTCGATATATGCATATTAATTTCCTATGAATGATAAATTTTCATTTGATCAGATACATATCGACAAATGAGATTATTTATAATTTGGTACAAAAATCTGATGCAGTTCGACTAATATACCGAATAATTTTTTTTAATTAGGACTAAAAAAAGGATTATTGCAAAGAAGGCTAATTTGGTAAAATAAACTTTATTTGTTAAGGTGTGCTCTCTGCATTGATACTCCCATTAACAAATTCTATTTTCTTTTTAAATTGACCCCCCTTAAAAATACTTGAAGGGTCAATAACAATCCCCTTGTTTTGTGAGAATATCCATTATAAAGTGTTTATGTAGTAGATGGTTTGGTCAAAATGTTTAACATATTTTTCTTCAGCGAAAGGCTTAAACTAAAGTTTATGAATGCGGGATTATGCAGATGGCTGCAGTGCAGAACTTCCAAATATATATATATATATATATATATATATATATATATATTAAGCAAGCAAAATTAGTTCAATTGTAAGTAATAAGTACACCAACTTCCATATTCTGAACAGATGTCCCACAAAGGCGGTTCCAAATCGTACACCATTTGAAGCATGGCATAAGAGAAAGCCTGTAGTTGACCACTTAAAGGTTTTTGGCTGCATTGCATATTCTTACATTTCTACACCCAACAAAGACAAATTTGATAAAAAGGAGAGAAACTCATTTTTGTCGGTTACTGCGATGAATCTAAAGGATATCGTCTTTACAATCCTATAACTTGCAAGCTTGTGATTTCAAGGGATGTGATATTTGATGAGATGACGTCTTAGAGATGGGAAGGAAACTCTATTAATGTAATAATGCAAGATGAATCAAAACTGAAGGATGAATCAGTTGAAGTCAATCCTCAAAGTCTACCTACATGGCCTGCAACTCAAGATGAAGACACAAGTTCAGAATCACCTATAAGAAAAACACGGTCTTTAAGAGAAATAAATGAGACATCGGAATTTGCTCTTTTCACTTGTGAACCACAAAGTTTTGCAGATGTCGCAAAAGAAGAAAGCTGGAGAAGAACAATGGAGGAAGAAATTTCTATGGTTGAAAAGAATAAAACTTGGGAATTGGTAGATATTCCGACTATAACAACCTCTATTTTTCGGTAATTTAGATTATTAAATTTAATATGACTTTTGAATATATATTTTGTTATAACTAAAATTTAATGATTTAATTGTATAAGTTTTGATGTATGAACTTAGTTAAAGAGAATTAGGTAATGAATTTCAACTTATTATAACGATAATAAGTTGCATTGATTGTAAACTTAACTTATATTTTATTTGTAGTAATTAATATTGAAATTTGAAATCTTAAAGAATATGAATGGAATCGAGTTAAAGAATTTATAGTTGAAATTCAGTTGAATTCGAAAAAAAAATCAATGTTGGAATTAATTAAAAATAAAGTCGATTTGCAAAGTTAGTTTGAATTTTATTTTGATTTGAGTAAAATTAACATGTTTTGAAATTAAATTGAAATTAAATGTTTATTTGGAAAAAGTGGTTTAAATTGTTTAGAAATGTATTTGGGAATTGATAGCAAGTTATTAAGACATAAAATGAATTACTTTTTTAAAATTTAATTGCGCAATTTAGTTTGTTGAAAAACCTTTAAAGTGAATTTATGGTATATGTAAATTACCCTTATAACAAATATAAGTCCTTGTTCAGATAAGAATTAATTTATTAATATTTGCTATTAAACTTATGCTGATATAATTGTAAAAAATGGTATGGTAGAAATTCAGGTAAATTGCTTAGATAATTTAATCCAACTTATTTTGACAGGTAGTGATTGATATAGATTGCAAATAAACTTGTGATTTGTTTACATTGATTAACAGTGAAAGTCAGCATTTAATATTTATATATTTAATGAGATTGAATGATGTAATTAAAGATAATTATATGAATTGGAAATTTATAGCGAATTGTTAATACTTAAAGTGAATTGTGTGTGTGTGTGTATATATATATATATATAAATATAAAATGTTCAACTAAAATTTGTAAAAAACTTAAATTGAGATTTTATTATGTGTAATTGATAAAAATAACCAAATATAAACCATATTTTGTATTAGGACTAGATTTGGGTCAATTGGAAATTGAATTATAGATGAATAAACGAAGTATTGAATATGGTATCTAATTAATTAAGCATTGAAAATTTGCATAATAATAATCCTAATCACTAACCATAATTCATTTCTTATCTCTACCGTTCCATTTCTCTCAGCAAATACAAATGGAAGCTTTTGTTTCTTTCTTAATCAAAAATCAAATCATTTAGAAACAAAAAAAAATCGTCCAAGCTTGTATCCATGAGTTTGTGAGAGAATGATCTTCATCATCATATGCTGGTTGAAGGGAACGATCACTTTTACTGGATGGACAAATTTCACAATAGTAAAATATAAGTGCTAGAGTTTGATTTGTGGTATGTATAGAGAGTTATTCACGAAACGGTGATTGTATATGAGTTCGTGACGGGATTTAGCGACTGATAGCAAAATTTTGTGAGATTCCTTGGAAAAAAAGGAAGTTGCACCATCCTACTATCGTGCGCGAGGAAGGGAAAGAAGCGATCTCCAGGTGATGGTCGAGCTTGACAAGATGGTGACAGGTTAGAAGAGCTTGCGAAGAGATGATCGATGGATCCGCCAGTTCATGATTTCGTGGAATGTTGAGGGAGATAGGGATGCTGAAAGGATCTGTAATGGTGGGTTTGTTTGTACAGGCTATTCATGTTTTTCACATTGGGGAGAAGGTAGGAGATGATGATGTGGCAATGATGTAGTGGTGAGGATTGTTTTATTTATTTTATTTTTAATTGAACTGCAAATGTATAAACATGTATAACCTTTGCATACGACTTCAGAATGATACGCGGTTTGTTGCATTGGAATCGTATTGACGAGCTCTTCGTGATGACACTGATTTGGACAGATTCTGAGACTGTTGAGTTTTGGGAAAATTTTTGGATTCTAATCTCGTTTGAAATCAAGGTGAGTGAATTTCGCACTCACAATTTACTGAATTATTCCCATATTTATTAAATTAAATTATGAAATAAATTTGATTGTCTGATTGTGATTTATTGTTGATGGTTGTTTAAATTGACATGCAAGTTAACTACAGTGTTGATTTAGAACCGACATTAAATTATTTTTTCAAAATTAAATTGCTAGTTTGAAACCCTGATATTTGTTAACTAGTGAAATGACATAATATTGAATGTTTGGATGAAATGGTTGTGATGTGTGCCTTGTACTTATTACTACATGGATATCGTTAATGTAAATTATCCCCGTTATTCAGTTTATGATGTGTATGTTTATTTGTGCTAATCAATTAATGTTTGAAGAAGAACAATTATGGTTTAATTTTTTTTTAACTATATGTACACCTATATTTTTGAAATAAATTATGTTTTATTATTTATTATTAAAAAGAATTTTTTTCTGTAAAACATTTAATATATGTATATATACTGATTTAAATTATTTTATTATACTCAGATTATTTTAATATATATATTTTCATAAAAAGGATTTATTTATAATCATTTATTTATTTTTCAAGTTATTTAAATGTTTGTAATGTTTATTAATTTGGAATTTTTCTCGATTTAAACCATCGATTCAGATTGAGATTTGAAATAAAAATATATTCTCCTTTGGATAAAAATCTATGTTTAAATAATCATGATACCGATATGAAATTTCAGTCTAATTTGAATATGAATTTGGAGGAAGATTAAAATGGGAAATCCATAATGATCCATAAATATTGTTTAAAAATGTGCTTATTATTTGGGAAGACCGGGATCGAATATATGTTCGAAAACCATTCCAAGTAATGATACGACGTGATAAAGAAACTAAAGACGTGGAAATGACAAATGAAGACCGGGAATCTTTGGATTTATTTGGATTGACTGCTGATGTCTCGATTGGGCTGATCATCCAATACGAGGTTATAAGTGGCATGAGGTCTGAATATGTTTGAGAATTTTTGGATTTTGTTCCGTTCAGACCCAGGATGTACTTGTATGGATTGTGTGTCTGACATTGTAATTGACTGCGTAGCATTGATTTCTGTTAATATATATCGGATTGTGGCAATTTATTATTCCCGTCTCTATGTTTTACGTGCTTAGAGGTTATGTATATATAGAAATCAGCGACATGTTGTAAATTGACCATGTGGCATACTCAAGTTATGAAATGAGCTAGTGATGATCAAAGCTTGGTTTATTGAAGCATAACATTGGGTATATCATGACCTCGACGAACCTCATACCCTGGATTGATGGTAAACTGGCGGTTAGGTTGTATACATATCTCTATTGAAACTCGAAAGCTTCAGCAGTATATCTACTTCGAAACCTAGGAAAATAAGGGTATGTTCGGGGGTCCGTGTCTGGATGTTAACCGGTGATTTAACTGGTGTTTGGTGTCTGTGTCTGGATGAAACCCGTGAGATGCACCTTGATCGTGTTCCCGATTGATCTTTCGTGTCAGGAACCATCATATTGGAACCCAAGAAACAATAGGAGCCTTTCGTTTTGTTTGTAAACTATGTATGTGGGCATAGCCACTATGCTTGCTAAGATTAATATGTTTATTTGCGAAATGGTTTTCAACACTATGCACTAATAATAGTATTGAAAGAGGATTTCCACGTATGAAGCATGCTTGGTTATCATAAGACAATACTCGCCCATTTAGTGTGCGCTTGCATTGTGTGATGTGGGACGAGCTTATGATAGCTTAATTTTTTCCAAAATCATTCGTGAATTTTCCATAATACTTCTTTAGATTACTGCACACATAACACTCATGTTATTTCATATTTTAATTTGACTAATATGTGAATGATTTAGTTCTGATCCGAGTGTTCGTTGTGTTTTCTTTTAATGCAATACGCTCGGGTCAGATGAAGTTGCAGTTGGCGAAGATTACCTTACCTTGGAGAACGAAGATGAAGATTTGGTATACACCTATTATATATATGATTTTTCTACTGCACTTTGTTTCCACTGCCTTGTTGTATGTATCTGTATGTGTAACTCTGATAATCATTGTATATTATAGTCAAATATATATTTTTCAATTGCTTTTGAAATTTTATTTATTTATTATATTTTGTCCTTCCGCTGCGAGATTCTATATTTGTTTTCTTCTTTCTTCTATTTTTTATATAAATCCCAATAACTATCTGTATTTTTGATTTGTTTAAGTCGACATTGAGGATCATTGTTGATTTGAACGGTCAAAAATCCGGGATGTTACATCGACACAAAAAAATATTATTGGACCGAAATGGATCTTTAAAACAAAGTATCATGAAGATGGCAACAAACAAAAACACAAAGCAAGGCTCGTTGCAAAGGGGTATTCTCAAAAACCCGAAATTGATTACACTGAGCCTTTGCACCGGTTGTTCGAATGGAAACTATCTGTGTTGTTCTTGCTCTTGCCGTTGAGTTGGAACTTCAGGTATTTCATCTAGATGTCAAATCAGCGTTTCTTAATGGAGAGCTAGAAGAAGAGGTATATGTGCAACAACCTCCAGGATTCGAAGTAAAAGGAGAAGAAAATAAAGTATATCGTGTAACAAACCGTATTTTGAATAACATGTTATAACATTAATCAAGGCAAAATTAAATGTTAATATCTGAATGAAGGGAAACGGGCTATGCCATTGCGTTCATCTCGGAAAAATACGCGAAATAGAGTCCGAGTTTTCAAAAATCGAAGTCCGTATGACCAAGTTATGGCCCATCAAAATTTTCGGAAAATTTCAAGTTCAAAAAACAGTTCAAATTTCAAATCTGGAGCCAAACAGACTGGGCGGGAAAGCTTCCCTCCCATCCCCCAAGTCGACTGGGGAGTTGACTTGGGAGTCGACACAACCCAGGTGGTGTCGACTGCCCAGTCGACACCCCTGTCGACCTGGGTGGTCGGGCCAGTTTGGCCTGGTGCACCTGCTGTCCCCTTTGAGTCATGTTTTGAGGCCTGTGACGAGATTTGATGGCGATCTAAACTAGGGTTAATCCTATGGACTAAACTAACCTAAACTTCTATAAAAAGACCCTAAGACCTAGCCTAAACCCACACAAATCAATCCTATAACTAGGTTATGCCAAAATGCTCCTTGATCATGGCCTCCATCTTCATATCATGGCCTTCATCTTCATTCCTATGAGCTTGAGCATTCAAAGCTAGACCCAAGGAAAAAGTGCAACCTTTCTTCATCAAAACAAGGAGCTTCTTCTTATTCTCAAGGCTTTGTGTGGAGCTTACTATTTGGAGACTTCTAGTGTTGCTACACCATTCCTAGAGCTTCTACAACGTCTCTATCTTGTTCTAGTCTTCATAGCCACGCTTTGTAAGCCCTCCTCTACTCTTAGATCTAAACTATGAACTTAATATGACATGTAGCAAGTTGAAATGAGACTTTTGTGTTATGCTTGCCTTGGATTTCATGCATAGATTCATTCATGACCCTTTTGATCTATGTTTGTGGACCTAATGTTTACCAATCATGAATCTAGTACCATTTATGTTGACTTTTGGGTGGAAAGCTATGAGATTTATGTGGTGATTGTGCATAAATGCAACATAGAACCCCTCATGACCTTGATATTAACTTGCCATGATGGACCTATATGCTAATCACAAGTTTGTCACCCTATTTGCTAAGTTTAATGCTATACATGTGTAGATTGGAATTGGACCTAAGTGCAATATTTGCCTTGAACCCATCATTATATGCATAGATCTATTCATGCCTCTCTAGATCTATGATTGTGGATCTATCATGAACCTTGTACCTTACATGTTGACTTTGGGAAAAAATGCTATGAAATGGATTATGGCTTATGCATGTTTACAAACCTTAACCCCTCATGTCCCTTAACATGCATATGATGATATTGAACCTTTATGCTATCATATATGTTTGAGGCCAAGTCACCCTTTATGCTATTGTCATGTTTGAGACCAAGTCGCTTTTATGCTATCATACATGTTGAGGCCATATGCTAGTATGTTAAACCCCTTTTGCCTCAAATATCGCCATGTTTAACTTGTGATAGACTTTGTCGTCTTATGCCCACCTTGTCATATTCTTATGTTCCCCCTTTTGATCTATTTGTGTTGATGCGAACTTACTTGCGATGGGGTTACGTTATGGGTAAACTTAAATGACATGAAACATGACTTGAAAATATGACATGAAAGTTGACATGTGATTATGCTTGAAAACATGAACATGGACATGACACTTAGAAAACATGAAAGTGGCCAACTCGAGATTGGGTTGAGCTTGTAGCGTAAATCTACCCGGAACCGACCGGCTTAACTAGTGGCTACAAACAATAGGACCCAATGTGAGTAGTTGGTCATATCGCACTTAAAACCCGAGGTTAGACTAGGTTGTGGTGTAAAGCTACCCGGACCCGCCCGGCTTAACTAGTAACCACAACAAAGTCTAATGTGAGAGGTTGGGGTGCATTAAGTTAATTAATGCCACTTGGTAGGGTTAAGTCATGGACTACTTAAATACTTAACCAATTAAACACGATGGATTGGTAGGGTTAAGTCATGGACTACTTGAATACTTAACCAATTAAACACGATGGATTGGTAGGGTTAATTCATGGACTACTTGAATAATTAACCAATTAAACAAGATGGATTGGTAGGGTTAAGTCATGGACTACTTGAATACACTTAACCAATTAAACACGATGTGTTGATAGGGCTAAGTCATGAACTGCTTGGATACACTTGACCAACTCAATACATGGTTAGGATAGGGTTAACCACACTTAACCCGTTTGAAATCCTAGTTACGTGGTCCTTTTCAGCAGTAACCCACTAGGTAGTATCATGGATACCCTAGGACTAGGCTAGGGTGGGGCACAATTACAGGGCTGATTGTAAGAGACCAAAAGAGACGACTGAATGGTGCACCAGTTAAGTTCAGGCGGACCATGGTCGTGCACATTAAGTCCGGAGTTGAACATGGGCACCGGTAGGTTTAGACTGTGCGTGCTTGTTTTGTGTCTATGGTTTACACCCTAGGACTGGATACACCCTAGGGTGGACCTTGCACAGTTAACTACATTCCATGATTAAGCCGTATGACACCTATACACGACGAGTTAGGCTTACAGGGAGCCGATCGACTAGACCGAGTAGTTGGACCTTGATTTAGGTCATCTCATGGTGTTGGGCCAATTTTGGGCCAAGGGATGATTTCTTGTTTATACTTGACATGGATTAGAATACTAGTACGCTTGGTGCAACTTAACCTTGTATATGCGATGCCACTCTTGTTAACTTTTCACCATGCCAGTTATCATCCTATGTTTCATCTCTGTTTTACATGTCCAGTTAACTTTATTAGTTTTTATACTAATAGTAGGTAGGACTTACCAGTCTTTTTGACTGACCTGTTTTCCTTTCGCCTCTTTTCTTCCGTTCCCCCCCCCCCCCAGGTTCTCAGGGTGGGAACATTAGCACCTAGCTTGGATCTTTGGCTTGCTTCTCTGATAGCTCATGTACGGTTTGGACTTGAGCTTTGCTATGGCGACACTACTGTTATCTTTGGGGAATACTTTACTTATGTTATTTTTCAGTTTTTGTTTTCTAGACTTTGTTTTGTTGGAAAATGATGACTAAGTACTTTGATGTAACTTGACTATGGTTTTTAAATAGAAATTTTATCCGCTGCTTTATTTACTCTGTTTTACTCATATGTTCTGTCTTGTGATATCTTCATGCATGTTTACCTTGTCCAACGCCCCTCCAAAGCCAGTGTACTTGCAAGAGTGACCCTGGCGGAGGTGGGGTGTTACATTTGGTATCAGAGCATAAGGTTTACAAGATTTGAGCAAAAAGGTTTTTAAAACTTACCTTTTGAAAAACTATTTTCAAAACTAATTATAAAGAAGTATTTTTCCAAGAAAAGTCTAGTTTATTTTAAAAGGCTATTCCCCAAAAGCCATTAGCACTATCCTTTGTTTCCTCGTTCTGAATCTATCTTTTTCTTCGTTTCTGTATGGCCGATAATTTTGCCATTCTGGAGGGCATATCAGTACCTATTTGGTTTAGAAGGTACATGAAGGCAAGGGCGAATGAAGCCGGCCCCGCGGACATTCCTCCTCCTCCCCCCGTGGCTAACATTCCTCCTCCTCCCGTAGCTGAGGTTCCTCCTCCTCCTCCTCAGCATCCACAAGCGGATTTCGCGAAGATTTGCAAGGACTTTAAGGCGATGGGTGGCAAGAATTTTATTGGGACGGAGACTTTTGTTGAGGCAAGAAACTGGTTAAAGGAAACTGAAGACCTCTTTGCTATCTTTGATGTAGAAGACCGTAGGAAAGTTCTGTTAGCGGTATGGCTGTTGAAAGAGGAAGTTGCATATTGGTGGGTAGTCACCACCACTACTAGGCCAATTCAGACTTGGGATGACTTTGGGAGAAGGTTTGGACTGAGCTTTCTATCATCAGCAGAAGAGGACCTTCAGATGGAGAGGTTCCTATCACTAAAGAAAAAGGACAGGACCGTTAGGGAATACGTGGATAAGTTTAATCAGCTTGCTCGGTTCGTTTAGACTTGGTTAACATAGCTCAGAAGAAGGCCCTACACTTTGCTCTAGGATTGAACGAGCCATTGCACGGTTTGGCCATGTCTCACATACCCGTGGGAGCGACCTTCGAGAGTTTGGTAAATATGGCCCTGCTTCAAAAGGAAGATAAGAGTGGTAAGAAGGAAGTCAAGTTGAATAAGTCTCAAGGCAAGAAGGTAGATTCCGAGAAAGGAGGCAAGGACAACAACAACCGCAATGACAACAAGACAAGTAAGAAGAGGAAATGCAACTTCTGCGGGATCACTGGGCACATAGCCAAAAACTGTAGGAAGAAGAAAAGGAAGTTGGACAAATGCTTTCATTGTGGAGAGTCTGGACACTATAGCAAGGATTGCCCGAAAAAGCAAGGACAAGGGCAAAGGCAAATTCGGCGAGTAGGACCTCCTAGAGGACAACTACAGGCTCTCAACGCTCTTCCAGCTCTTGATCGAGGTAGTAATTCTGTAGAAAGTCATGTTTACATTTCTGATTTCCTTGTTCGTACCTTATTTGATTCTGGTGCATCGCATAGTTTTATTTCTGATCTTGTTGAAAGTTTGCACCTAAGTACTAGTCTAGTTGAAAATCCCGTTAGTGTTTCAAATCCAATTGGGGGTTCCGCCCATTTATCTATGATTTGTATGGATTTGAAGATTTCTATTTTGACCGTAGAATTCATGTGCAATGCTTATGTTCTCAGGTTTATGGGATATGGGTTGATTTGGGGCATGGATTAGTTGTCCAGATATGGAGCCATTCTTGATTGTGAGCATTAGGTAGTGAGGCTCATGACTCGCCTTGGCAATACCCTAGAGATTTCTTGTAACCCTCTGGATCCCGTCATGTTATGCTATCTTGAATCCCTCAACTCGTCTATTGACAATATTCAATCTGTGAGGGTGGTCTGAGAATATCCTGATGTTTTTGATGAGGTGAAGGGGTTACTCCCTAAAGCGAGATAGACTTCCGTATTTATCTGGTTGATAATGCCAAGCCAGTTTCATTGCATGTTAGGCACATGGCCCCGCAAGAAAGAAGAGAGCTTAGCAAGCAAATAAAGGAGTTGCTTGAGAAAAATTTCATTAGGCGAAGCATTTCAGAATGGGGTGCTCCGGTGGTATTCGCTACTAAGGCGAATGGTTCGCTTCGTCTATGTGTTGATTATCGTGAATTGAACAAGCTGACAAAGAAGAATAGACACCCGTTACCGAGGATTGATGATCTCTTTGACCAGCTTGTTGGTGCTTCTGTTTTCTCTCAACTCAATCTAGCCACCGAATTCCATCAGCTTAGAGTGGCTGAGGATAGTATTGACAAGACTGCGTTTAGGACTCCAAATGGATTCTTTGAATGGCTAGTCATGCCGTTCAGTTTGACTAATGCACCCACATACTTTGTTGATTTGATGAGTAGGGTGTTCAGGGAGTTCCTTAACAAGTTGTGGTTGTTTTCATGGATGATATTCTGATTCTTCTCAAAGGATGAGGAAGAACATGCTAGACATCTCAAGGAAGTGATGGATACGCTTAGAGCTCATCAGTTGAAATACAAGTTCTCTAAATGCCATTTCTGGAGAAAGGAAGTTCAGTTTCTTGGACATATAGTGTTAAGCAAGGCATAGCTGTGGATCCCGCTAAAGTGGTGGCGGTACAAGACTGGAAAGTTCCGAAGAATGCAATGGAAGTGAGAAGCTTTCTCGGTCTGGCAGGATTTTATAGGAAGTTCATTAAGGACTTCGCTAGGATTTCAGCCCCTCTTACTAAGTTAACGAAGAAGAACTTAGTCTTTGCATGGGACTTAGAGTGTGAGCTTGCTTTTCAAAGGCTCAAGAAAACCCTTACCACAGCTCCAGTTCTAGCATAACCCGATGGGGGTAAGATGTTTACCGTGTACACCGTTGCATGTGGCACCGGATTAGGTGCTGTCTTGATGCAAGAAGGAAGAGTGATATTTTATGGGCGGTAGGCAACTTAAAGTTCATGAGAAGAACTATCCCACGCATGATTTGAAGTTGGAGATATGGTCTTTGTGAAAGTTTCTCCCTTGCGTAGTGTGGTTCGTTTTGGAGCAGTTGGGAAGCTGGCACCAAGGTTCGTAGGACCCTTCCTTATCATAGAGAGGATTGGGAAGATGGCTTATAAGGTGGAATTTCCCGAGAAGTTGGCCGGAGTGCACAACGTTTTTCAAGTCTCACATCCCCGAAAGTGCCTGTATAAGGCAGCCGAAGGGGTTGAGCCTAGCATTCTTGATGACGTGGAGGTAGAGAAAGAGGCAACCTTGAGGAAAGCTCCGATTCGTATCTTGGGAACGGAGGTCGGGAAGCTTAGGAATCGAGGAGTCAAGTTAGTCAAGATTCAGTGGAATGAAGCCGAAGAAGACGCAACTTGGGAAACCGAGGAGAAGATGCGTGGGCTTTATCCATTCCTTTTTGAGGGTACTTTCTCGATCTCTCTTAGCATAACCTTCTTTGGCTATCCATGTTTATCTTGTTTATCCTGTTATTTCGTTAATCTTGTCATGAGAACCTTAGGTAGAAACCCTTTGGATGAAACATGTATTTGAAACATGTTATGCTTGATGTTTGCAAGTGGTTGCAAGTGTTTGCAAGTGGATACTCATGGATGCATGATACGCATTAGGCACTAAGATCGGCTCACGCACTTTCATATTGCATATGCATGAGTGCTTATACTTATTCATGGCTGAAACTTGTTATACTATCACGTGGATGTTGCATATGGATGAACGTTATGTGCACTCATGTAGAGATTATAAATTATGTTAGGAATTTGCATACATATGGACTCATTTCACTAACATACTTTGCACTAAGGAGGTTTACTGAATTAGTAACCGCCCGATTTTTCGCATTAGATAAGTACATATACACACACCTTTTGCATATGTGCATAAAACATTTAGAATCTTTTAAGGACAATGACTGCTCGTGGATGATGTTTTGAGTAGACAGATGATGGATGGTAGGATACATTCTTCCTAACTTGAAGATTTCGGGGATGAAATCCTTTTAAGGCGGGGAGAATGTATCAACTCGTATTTTGAATAACATGTTATAACATTAATCAAGGCAGAATTAAATGTTAAAATCTGAATCAAGGAAAACGGGTTGTGCCATTGCGTTCGTCTCGGAAAAATATGCGAAATAGAGTCCGAGTTTACGAAAATCGGAGTCTGTATGACCAAGTTATGGTCCGTCAGAGTTTTCAGAAAATTTCAAGTTCAAAAAACAGTTCAAATTTCAAATCTGGAGCCAAACAGACTGGGCGGGAAAGTTTCCCGCCCAGCCCCCAAGTCTACTGGGGAGTCGACTTGGGAGTCGACACAACCCAGGTGGTGTCGACTGCCCAGTCGACACCCCTGTCGACCTGGGTGGTCGGGCCAGTTTGGCCCGGTGCACCTGCTGTCCCCTTTGAGTCATGTTTTGAGGCCTGTGACGCGATTTGATGGCTAGGATCTAAACTAGGGTTAATCCTATGGCCTAAACTAACCTAAACTTCTATAAAAAGACCCTAAGACCTAGCCTAAACCCACACAAATCAATCCTACAACTAGGTTATGCCAAAATGCTCCTTGATCATGGCCTCCATCTTCATATCATGGCCTTCATCTTCATTCCTATGAGCTTGAGCATTCAAAGCTAGACCCAAGGCAAAAGTGCAACCTTTCTTCATCAAAACAAGGAGCTTCTTCTTATTCTCAAGGCTTTGTGTGGAGCTTACTGTTTGGAGACTTCTAGTGTTGCTACATCATTCCTAGAGCTTCTGCAACGTCTCTATCTTGTTCTAGTCTTCATAGCCACGCTTTGTAAGCCCTCCTCTACTGTTAGATCTAAACTATGAACTTAATATGACATGTAGCAAGTTGAAATGAGACTTTTGTGTTATGCTTGCCTTGGATTTCATGCATAGATTCATTCATGACCCTTTTGATCTATGTTTGTGGACCTAATGTTTACCTATCATGAATCTAGTACAATTTATGTTGACTTTTGGGTGGAAAGCTATGAGCTTTATGTGGTGATTGTGCATAAATGCAACATAGAACCCTTCATGATCTTGATATTAACTTGCCATGATGGACCTATATGCTAATCACAAGTTTGTCACCCTATTTGCTAAGTTTAATGCTATACATTTATAGATTGGAATTGGACCTAAGTGCAATATTTGCCTTGAACCCATCATTATATGCATAGATCTATTCATGCCTCTCTTGTTCTATGATTGTGGATCTATCATGGACCTTGTACCTTACATGTTGACTTTGGGAAAAATTGCTATGAAATGGATTATGGCTTATGCATGTTAACAAACCTTAACCCCTCAAGTCCCTTAACATGCATATGATGATATTGAACCTTTATGCTATCATATATGTTTGAGGCCAAGTCACCCTTTATGCTATTGTCATGTTTGAGGCCAAGTCTCTTTTATGCTATCATACATGTTGAGGCCATATGCTAGTATGTTGAACCCCTTTTGCCTCAAATATCGCCATGTTTAACTTGTGATAGACTTTGCCATCTTATGCCCACCTTGTCATATTCTTATGTTCCTCCTTTTGATCTATTTGTGTTGATGCGAACTTACGTGCGATGGGGTTACGTTATGGGCAAACTTAAATGACATGAAACATGACTTGAAAATATGACATGAAAGTTGACATGTGATTATGCTTGAAAACATGAACATGGACTTGACACTTAGAAAACATGAAAGTGGCCAACTCGAGGTTGGGTTGAGTTTGTAGCATAAATCTACCCGGAACCGATTGGCTTAACTAGTGGCTACAATCAATAGGACCAAATGTGAGTAGTTGGTCATATCGCACTTAAAACCCGAGGTTAGACTAGGTTGTGGTGTAAAGCTACCCGGACCCGCCCGGCTTAACTAGTAACCACAACAAAGTCTAATGTGAGAGGTTGGGGTGCATTAAGTTAATTAATGCCACTTGGTAGGGTTAAGTCATGGACTACTTGAATACTTAACCAATTAAACACGATGGATTGGTAGGGTTAAGTCATGGACTACTTGAATACTTAACCAATTGAACACGATGGATTGGTAGGGTCAAGTCATGGACTACTTGAATACTTAACCAATTAAACACGATGGATTGGTAGGGTTAAGTCATGGACTACTTGAATACACTTAACCAATTAAACATGATGTATTGATAGGGTTAAGTGATGAACTGCTTGGATACACTTAACCAACTCAATACATGGTTAGGATAGGGTTAATCACACTTAACCCGCTTGAAATCCTAGTTACGTGGTCCTTTTCAGCAGTAACCCACTAGGGAGTATCATGGATACCCTAGGACTAGGCTAGGGTGGGGCACGATTACTGGGCTGATTGTAAGAGACCAAAAGAGACGGCTGAATGGTGCACCAGTTAAGTTCAGGCGGACCATGGTCGTGCACATTTAGTCCGGAGTTGAACATGGGCACCGGTAGGTTTAGACTGTGCGTGCTTGTTTTGTGTCTGTGGTTTACACCCTAGGACTGGATACACCCTAGGGTGGACCTTGCACAGTTAACTACATTACATGATTAAGCCGTATGACACCGATACACGACGAGTTAGGCTTATAGGGGGCCGATTGACTAGACCGAGTAGTTGGACCTTGATTTAGGTCATCTCATGGTGTTGGGCCAATTTTGGGCCAAGGGATCATTTCTTGTTTATACTTGACATGGATTAGAATACTAGTACACTTGGTGCAACTTAACCTCGTATATGCGATGCCACTCTTGTTAACTTTTCACCATGCCAGTTATCATCCTATGTTTCATCTCTGCTTTTCATGTCCAGTTAACTTTATTAGTTTTTATACTAATAGTAGGTAGGACTTACCAGTCTTTTTGACTGACCTGTTTTCCTTTCGCCTCTTTTCTTCCGTTCCCCCCCCCAGGTTCTCAGGGTGGGAACATTAGCACCTAGCTTGGATCTTGGCTTGCTTCTCTGATAGCTCATGTATGGTTTGGACTTGAGCTTTGTTATGGCGACACTACTGTTATCTTTGGGGAATACTTTACTTATGTTATTTTTCAGTTTATGTTTTCTAGACTTTGTTTTGTTGGAAAATGATGACTAAGTACTTTGATGTAACTTGACTATGGTTTTGAAATAGAAATTTTATCCACTGCTTTATTTACTCTGTTTTACTCATATGTTCTGTCTTGTGATATCTTCATGCATGTTTACCTTGTCCAACGCCCCTCCAAAGCCAGTGTACTTGCAAGAGTGACCCTGGCGGAGGTGGGGTGTTAAATATCGCCTCAAGAAAGCACTTTATGGACTTAAGCAAGCTCGAAGAGCTTGAAACAGTAAAATTTTTAATTATGTTCTCAAAAATGGGTTTAAACGAAGCCCAAACAAGCCTTCTCTTTATGTGGAGAAGCAAAATAATGACTTCCTGATTGTGTGCATTTATGTGGATGATCTTCTCTATATGGGGACTAATACAAAGTTAGTTGAAAATTTCTAATAGAGGATGGCGAACAGTTTTGAGATGACCGATTTGGGAGCAATGAAGTATTTTCTAGGAATTCAAGTGAAGAAGACCAAAGGAGAAATTTTTATCTCTCAAGAAAAATATACTGAAGCACTTTTAAAGAAGTTTAGCATGGATAATTGAAAACTGGTTTCAACTCCAATGCCAGTAAATGATAAGCTAAGAAAAGATGATGGTGGTTGAAAGGCAGAGGCAAAATTATTCAGAAGTCTAGTTGGTTCAATGATCTATCTCACAAATACAAGGCCAGATATTGTTCAAGCTGTAAGTATGGTTTCAAGATTCATGAGTGAACCAAGAAAAATACATTTTGCTACAGCTAAAAGAATCCTGAGATATTTGCAAGGATCAAAGGGAACTGGACAAAGTATGTCATAGAAAATGAAAACAAGCTAATCGGTTATACCGACAGTGACTGGGATGGTTCAATAGATGATAGAAAAAGCACTTTCATCAGCCAAAGCAGAGTATATCGCTAGTACGGATGCTGCTTGTGAAGCCGTTTGGCCGAGACGGGTACTTGCAGATTTACAAGCAACTCAGAAGGAGCCTACGACAGTATATTGTGATAATATGTCCACAATTGCAATGACCAAGAATCCCGTGTTTCATTCTAGATCAAAGCATATTTAACTGCGGCAACACTTCATTAGAGACATGGTGAGAAAAGGTGAAATAAGATTATAGTTTGTTAAGACAACTGATCAACTTGCATACTTTCTTACCAAAGCAGTTCCACTGGATAAACTTCAGAAGATAAAGGATGTACTCAAAATTGCAAATTAAAAGGGGGTGTTGAAAATTATAATATGCAATTAATTAGTAATCTAGGACTTTTGTATTTGTGATAGAAGAGTCATGAAGTGAATAAATACAATATGTCTGTTCATTTGAAAAGTCAGGCAGACAAAATGTATTGCAATATATATATATGTAGTCGTGTAATTCAAAGCAGCTATTGACAGAAGAAAATTTTCACCTACAACTCATATTATTGTTATTTTCATTATTCTCTAACAAATTAGTGGTATCAGAGCCAGGTCTGCTCAATAACACAGAGTGTACAAAAATGACAACAGAGCAAGTCCCCCCTTCAATTTATTTCTATACTCCTAATCAAGTTCCCATATTTGAAGGAGGGCATTTTGTTTACTGAAGCAACCAAATGGAGACGATATTTATTTCCCAAGATTTGTGGGAGATTATGGAAGAAGGCTTTACAGAACCACCACAAAATAATGCAGCATGGACAGATGATCAGCAAAAAGAATACAAGAAAAATTCGATGAAAGATGCAAGTGCTCTCAGGTATATTCAGCAAGGATTGAGCAAGACCATATATCCTAGAATTCATGGTGTCAAAAGGGCCAAGAAAGCTTGTGATATTCTGAAAGAAGAATTTCATGGCAATGACAAGGTAACATTTATCAAGCTTCAATCTCTTTGGAGAGGGTTTGATAATTTATCAAAGAAATATAATGAAGTAATGCAAGTTTTTTTAACTCGAGTTTCGGAAATCGTAAATCAAATTAAAAGTCTTGGAGATGCAATAGAAGAGAAGAAAGTTGTTCAAAAAGTTCTTCGTAGTCTTCCACCAAAGTATGATAAAGTTGTTGCTGCCATAGAAGAATAAAAAGACTTAACTACTTATACCTTCCATGATTTGATAAGTTCTCTTCAAGCACATGAAGAGAGAATCAATAGATTCTTAATCCAACGGCTTGAAAAAGCTTTTGAATCAAAAATGAAATTTTCCAGCAATAATTCTCGACAGCAACAACATGGCAGAGGAGGTTCTTTCCGAGGAAGAAGCAGTTCAAATCCAGATAGAGGAAGATTATTTCGAGAAAAAGGAAGAAAAGTAATGGAAAGCCAACCAGTGTTGAATTGTAATGAAAGTCACCAAACTAGAAGTTCAAATATTTTTTGCAAAATATATGGAAAAACATATCGTGAAACAAGTAATTGTTTCTTTAAGTGCAAAACGTGTAAAACTCCAAACCACTCACAAATGGACTGCTACTTTCAGAAAAATCATTCGGAGGATGAAGCAAATTTTTCTAAAGATGAAGGCGAACAACTTTTCTCCTGCATGACCATCCAAGAACAACTACAGAACGTGTGGTACCTGGATAACGGCTGCAGCAGTCATATGACAGGAAACAGAAGCATATTCATCAATCTTTATCAATATTTCTTAACTGAAACAAAGCTAGGTGACGGAAAATTACATTGCTCTAAAGGAAAGGGAAATGTTTCAGTTCAAATAAAAGGAGGTAACAAAAAATTAATCATTGATGTTCTTTTTGTGCCAGAACAAAAAGGTTATTCCATTTTCTTTAGTGATGATAACTATAGAATATTTGACCAAAAAAACAACCGCATAGTAGCTACAGTTCAGATGAGTTCAAATAAAGTATTTTCCATGGTTATGTCACATGAACAAAATGTGGGTTTTACAAGTGAAAAAATTAAACAATCTCAACTTTGGCATTTAAGATATGGACATCTTCATTACAAAGGGATGCAACTACTCAAGCAAAAGAACATGGTGATCGGTCTGCCTGAAATTGAAACAAAAACTGAAGTATGTGAAGGATGCATATACGGAAAATTGCATCGTCTTCGATTTCCAAAGATAAATTGTAGGGCTAAAGAACATTGTTCGAACTTATTCACGCTGATATTTGGGGTTCTTCAAGAACACTTTCAATTGGTGGTAAAAGATATTTTATTTTGTTCGTTGACGATTACACGAGAATGATGTGGGTTTATTTTTTGAGTCAAAAATCCGAGGCTTTATCGACAATTTTGAAATTCAAAGCTTTAGTGGAAAAACAATCAATCCATCAAATCAAGACACTTCAGATAGATCGTGGAGGTGAATTTGTCAACACACCATTTTTGGAGTACTGCAAAGAGAAGGGTATCCAAAGGAAGCTCACTGTTCGAAAAAGTCCTGAACAAAACGGCGTAGCGGGGCGGAAAAATCGAACCATTGTTGAAATGGCTAGAAGCATGCTGGTTGGCAAAAATTTACCCAAAACATTTTGGACAGAAGCCATGCATACAACTATATACATTCTAAACAGATGTCCCACAAAGTCGGTTCCAAATCATACACCATTTGAAGCATGACATAAGAGAAAGCCTGTAGTTGACCACTTAAAGGTTTTTGGCTGCATTGCATATTCTTACATTTATATACCCAACAAAGACAAATTTGATAAAAAAGGAGAGAAACTCATTTTCGTCGGTTACTGCGACGAATCAAAAGGATATCATCTTTACAATCCTGTAACTTGCAAGCTTGTGATTTTAGGGGATGTGATATTTGTTGAGATGACGTCTAGGAGTTGAGAAGGAAACTCTATTAATGTAATAATGCAAGATGAATCAAAACTGAAGAATGAATCAGTTGAAGTCAATCCTCAAAATCCACCTACATGGCCTGCAACTCAAGATGAAGACTCAAGTTCAGAATCACCTATAAGAAAAACACGGTCCTTAAGAGAAATATATGAGACATCGGAATTTGCTATTTTCACTTGTGAACCACAAAGTTTTGCAGATGTCGCAAAAGAAGAAGAGTGGAGAAAAGCTATGGAGGAGCAAATTGCTATGTTTGAAAAGAATAAAACTTGGGAATTGATTGATATTCCAACTCACAAAGATATTATTGGACTGAAATGGATCATTAAAACAAAGTATTACGAAGATGGCAGCAAACAAAAACACAAAGCAAGGCTCATTGCAAAGGAGTATTCTCAAAAACCTGAATTTGATTACACTGAGACCTTTGCACCGGCTGTTTGAATGGAAACTATCCATGTTATTCTTGCTCTTGTCGTTGAGTTGGAACTTCGGGTCATCTCGATGTCAAATCAGTCTTTCTTAATGGAGAGCTAGAAGAAGAGGTATATGTGCAACAACCTCCAGGATTCAAAGTAAATGGAGAAGAAAATAAAGTATATCGCCTCAAGAAAGCACTTTATGGACTTAAGCAAGCCCCGAGAGCTTGGAATAGTAAAATTGATAATTATTTTCTCAAGAATGGGTTTGACAAAGCCCAAACAAGCCCTCTCTTTATGTGAAGAAGCAAAATAATGACTTCCTGATTGTGTGCATTTATGCGGATGATCTTCTCTATATGGGGACTATTACAAAGTTAGTTGAAAATTTCAAACAGAGGATGATGAACGATTTTGAGATGACCGAATTGGGAGCAATGAAGTATTGTATGAGAATTCAAGTGAAGCAGACCAAAGGAGAAATCTTTATCTCTCAAAAAAATATACTGAAGCACTTTTGAAGAAGTTTAGCATGGAGAATTGCGAACCAGTTTTAACTCCAATGCCAGTAAATGATAAGCTAAGAAAAGATGATGGTGGTGGAAAGGCAGAGGAAAAATTATTTAAAAGTCTGGTTGGTTCACTGATCTATCTTACAAATACAAGGCAAGATATTTTTCAAGCTGTAAGTATAGATGTCGTGGGACTAAAATTGTTTCATGGAGTTCAAAAAAAAACCGTTGCACTTTCATCAGCCGAAGCAGATTATATCACTAGTACGAATGCTGCTTGTGTAGTCGTTTGGCTGAGACGGGTACTTGCAGATTTACAAGCAACTCAAAAGGAGCCTAAGACAGTATATTGTGATAATATGTCCACAATTGCAATGACCAAGAATCCGGTGTTTCATTCTGGATCGAAGCATATTGAACTGCGGCAACACTTCATTAGAGACATAGTGAGCAAAGGTGAAATAAGATTAGAGTTTGTTAAGACAACTGATCAACTTGCATACTTTCTTACCAAAGCAGTTCCACTGGATAAACTTCAGAAGACAAAGGATGTAATCAAAATTGCAAATTAAGAGGAGGTGTTGAAAATATAATTTGCAATTAATTAGTAATCTAGGACTTTTGTATTAGTGTTAGAAGAATGATGAAGTAAATAAATGCAATATGTCTGTTCATTTGAAAAGCCAGGCTGACAAAATGTATTGCAATATATATATGCAGCCGTGTAATTCAAAGCAGTTGTTGACAGAAGAAAATTTTCACCTTCAACTCACATTCTTATTCTTGTTATTGTCATTATTCTCCAACAATATAATCACTGTTCGGGTTATCTTATAACAACAACGGAGAACATTATACTGAAATTGTACATCTAACTATTAATTGATTTTCTGATGTACGGGATTGATTCAATATTTGTTACTGTTGGCTCGCTTTTTGACCAAGCCACCCAGGATCATTCATAAGAGGAAAGCAAGAAATCACGTTCCCTAAGAATATGAAGGAACGGATCGCACTCTATCGACTCGCCCAGGAACGGATCGCATTCCATTGTCTCGCCTAATATCAATTCGCGTACCATCGTCTCGACCACCGTTGGATCGCGCGCCATCGTCTCGCCCAATATCGGATCGCCCCATCTCATCAGCAAACGACGCAGCCGGGCGATCCGATCCAAACTTACATTGTTACCCCGAGCGAACCGATCTGATCCCTTGGTGCATGGCGAACCCTCTGACCTGTTCAAGCACGAGCTAGTCTTCAGCGATCCGAATCGCACGGATCTGGCGACGCGTGTCTCTAACCGTCACTTGGACTGATTCCCCCCATCTGCACGATCCGATTTTCAAGCAGATCGCGACACCTGTCCACAACGGCTAATTTGACCATTTCTTCGACGGCGGCGATCCGGTCCGATGCTCTCGGGATTCGTGCCACGTGTCCACGATCCGCCTGATAAAATCAGCTATAAATAGCCCAGAGCTTGGCAATTTTTGGGATCTTTTTGGCAATATTGAGCATTGAATCCGCCATTGTTGTCAAACTTCTGAAATATTGAGAGCAATCATTGTTGTGTTAGCTTTTACAGCATAATCAATAAGATATAAAGTGGACGTAGGCTCGTTAACGCCGAACCACTATAAATTCTGAGTGTTATTTTCTTTTTCCTTGTTCTTCATTTGAAATTCTCTACTGTTCATAACAATTTAGGTGTTAGGTCCAAATTTCGATCTAACATTTTTGGTGCTTTCACTGAGAAACTCAGTCCTAAAGATTCACTATTCGCTTCTTTGAAGATTCCAGCGATTCGGATATCATGGCTGGAAAAAGATCTAAAGCTTCGCAGACCAACGAAACGATTGAGGAGAGTGTGCACGAACTGGGTAACGAAGAAACTCTGGATCGCGAAGCGCAGGGGGCGAACCGATCTGATGAAGACACCGCGTTCCGAGTCGATGAGAACGAGACGATCCAGGCCGCTGAGGGGGTTGTTACTCGATCTCGAGGTAACGCCTCGCAACCTCTGCGTACCACGACCACGAGTCGATCTCAGGGGGGCGTAGCGAATCGCCCTCCACGAACCGCAGCTATCCGAACTGATGGTCAGACTACAACTCGACCTGGGAAGGAACCTATGACCCGCTCTTATCATCCAGGAACCTCTGCTCGACCCGGTTCGAGCTCGTTGCGCATAAGAGAGACTGATGATGACCAATATGATCCCGCCGCTCCTGTCACTGAGGGGGATCTCTCTCGCTTCGTCGAAATGTGGGATAGGTTGTTTGATGAGTTGGCTGCCCAAAGGCAGGAGAGTTCCATCCTGCGGCAAAATCTGACGGCTATGGATAGAAGACTTGATGAACTAGCAAGGCAAAGAACGTCGCCGGTTCATTCACTCACCCCAGTATACTCTTCTTCGTCTGAAGAATCGCCGAGACCTCCGCGGCGACCATATGAGAGAGCCGAGAACATAGAACAGCTTCGGTTCGGAACCCTGCCCTCACAAGAAGAAGAAGCGCTAGGAGAGGGACCCTCGAACCGTAATGTTAATGATCAAACAACGGCTCTCAGGACTCGAGATGTGAACAGTCCTGTGCATAACAGACCACCTCAGCCCCGTCGCCGCATGCATACTCATGATAACAGGGGGCAACGAAGCCCTGCCCGAGCCCCGGATTTTGTGGCTACTCCCCGAAGAGGGATCAGAGAACCTCGATGGGCCAGAGGCGCTGACCCTGAACCTCCTTTGACCAGTGCAAATGTCGCAGCCATGGTCCACCAGATTCTGGCCGACAGCCGGGGACAGCGGAACGAAGATTGGGGGATCGACCGCAGTCATACCCCTTTTACTGATGATATTTTGGATGTGACTTTTCCAAGGCGTTTCAACATGCCACAAATGAATCGATATGCGGGAAGATCTGATCCTGTCCATCACCTAATGAGGTACTCTTGGTCGATGACCGCTGCCGCCGCTTCTGACGCGGTTAAGTGTAAAGCGTTTCCTATATTCCTGGAGGACGTGGCATTGTTATGGTTTACTCGCCTGCCGGCGAGATCGATTTCTAGCTTCAGGGAGCTGAGCGAGAAGTTCGTAGAACAATTCCGTATCTACGCATAGAAGACAAAAAGCGTGATCGATTTATTCCTTGTCAAACAGCGACCAGGCGAGAGTCTAAAGATGTACCTGGATCGTTTCAATTTGGCCGCCACTGAGGTTAAAGATCCTCATGAACCGACCATTGTCGCAGCACTGATTGATGGAGTGGATAAGGACACTGAATTCGGGAGGTATTTGGCAGGCAAACCGCCCCACACTAGAGAGTTATTCTACGAGAAAGCCAACGTACATCTACACCGGGAAGAGGTATACGCAAACCGAAAGGTTAAAACAACTGACAAGGAGGAAATTCTGAGTAATGTCGCCATCAAACAGACTGGAGACAGCTCGGGGAAAGTTGAAGTTAACGTCGAAAATCAGAATCAGGGTGGTCGCCAACCAGGTAGCAACAATAACAATGGTAACGGCAACAACCGGAAGAGGGGCCGAGGGAACGACTCCCAGAGAAGGACTCGTCCCAGGGCCTTTGAAAGTTATACACCCATAAGTGATTCTCTGGAAAATATCTTCATGGATGCGTATGAAGTCCTCCAGAATAAGAGGCCAACTCCTAGAGAGTCGACAGAGAAAGAGCGTGAGACAGGGAAGTTTTGTCTCTTTCATCAAATCCACGGCCATTCGACGAACGAATGTCGTCACCTGAGGGATTTCGTCGAAAGGCTGCTTCGAGAAGGAAAGCTAGATGAATACAGAGTAACGCCTAGGGACAGGGGGCAAGCAGTGCAGGCCCCGAATCAAAATCAAAATCAACTTGCTGCTAGGCCGACTGCTCAGCAAAAAGGAAAGAATATTGTTATCAATACCGTGATCGGAGGACTTTATCTTGCTGGGCACAGTTCCAAAGCATTGGATCAATACGTCAATGCGGCCAAACAACACCTCGAGGTGGGGGAATGTAGCAACCCCGAGGACAGTATCCCGGTGAAGCAGCAGAAGATGATGACCGATGATGTTGTTTTCCGAGAACGAGAAAGCATCGGAGTCCATGCTCCAACTGAAGATCCACTTGTAATTACGATACCCATTGGGCCAGCCACTGTTCATAAGGTTCTGGTGGACAACGGGAGTTCCGTTAATATTCTTTTCAAAATGGCCTTTGACCAAATGAATCTTGAAATAAAAGACTTGAAGCCCTGCCAAGGATGGATCCGTGGATTCAACGGAGCATCCACCGCTCCAATGGGTTATGTAGAGTTGCCAGTTACACTTGGAGAAGGAGAACGCCAGAGAGTGAGAATCCTTCCCTTTGTGGTTTTGGATGTTGAATCGCCATACAATGCCTTCTTGGGCCGACAGGCCCTCGCAAAGTTCAGAGCCTGTATAGCCCCCTGGTGCTTGTTATTGAAATTCCCCACAGAAGCTGGCATTGGTATCGTCAGAGGGGATCAAGTTGTTGCGCGAGTATGTTACGTTGCCGAACTAAAGTTACTCCGCAATGGAGGGGATATCGAAACTAAAGGCACCTCTCCCCCTTCGGGGGCGGAGACCTTATAGCAACCAAAGAGAATAATCGTTGGAGAGTCGCCCAGAGAGATGCCCGAGGATATAGATCCCAGAGAGGATCAAGAACCCGGGGGCAGAATGGCGACTCCCAACGAGGTAACTGTGGATGTACCAATCGATGACAGTGACCCGAAGAAGGTCCTTAAGATTGGATCCTAGTTAAGTCCGAATCTTGCTAAAGAATTGACGGATTTCTTAAAGAACAATTTGGACGTATTTGCTTGGACCCACGCGGACATGTGTGGGATATCCCCATCAATCATGAGCCATTCCTTGAGAATTAACCCCAAACATCCTCCAGTAAAGCAAAAAAGGCGAATGCTGGGCCCAGAGAGGTCCACTGCCTTGAAAGAAGAGGTTGGAAAGCTGAAGAGTAATGGGTTTATCAGAGATCCAACCTACCCAGACTGGATTTCGAACCCAGTCCTGGTAAAGAAGGCCAACGGGAAGTGGCGAACGTGTATCGACTTCTCGGATTTGAACAAGGCTTGTCCAAAAGATAGTTTCCCATTACCTCGAATTGACCACTTGGTAGACTCGACGGCAAGTCACGAGCTTCTCTCATTTATGGATGCTTATTCAGGATACAACCAAATTCCGATGCATGTTCCAGATCAAGAGCACACTAGTTTTATCACTGATCTGGGATTGTATTGTTATGTGGTGATGCCCTTTGGCTTGAAGAATGTGGGCGCTACATATCAACGCTTAGTCAACAGAATGTTTTATAACCAGATCGGAAAAACAATGGAAGTATACGTCGACGATATGTTGGTTAAATCCAAACAATCTTCTCAACACACTACTGACTTGGCAGAGATGTTCGGCATTCTCCGAAAGTATGGAATGAAACTCAATCCAACCAAATGTTCATTTGGTGTTGCTTCTGGGAAATTCTTAGGATTCATTGTCAGTTCCCGTGGTATCGAGATTAATCCAGACCAGATCGCGGCAATCAGAAACATTCAGGAACCTAGGCAAATTAGGGATGTGCAAAGCCTTGCCGGAAAAGTGGCCGCACTAAACAGATTTATCTCCAGGGCTACGGATAAGTGCATCCCATTCTTCGAATTAATAAAGCGAGGTAAACGCCACTTTAAATGGACACCTGACCGCGTAGAAGCGTTTCAAAATTTGCTCAGGCATTTGGAGAAACCTCCGATTTTATCTAAGCCAATAGATCACGAGGATTTATTCGTGTATTTGGCAGTATCATCCCATGCGATCAGCTCAGCGTTGGTTAGGGAAGAGGATAAGGTCCAAAGACCTGTGTATTATGTAAGCAAAAAATTGACAGCAGCAGAGCGTAACTATCCACGGATGGAGAAGTTGGCGTATAGTTTACTGATTGCCTCCAGAAAACTTCGGCACTACTTTCAGGCACATCCTATCACCATATACACTGATCATCCACTCAAGCAAGTTTTGCAGAGACCGGAGGCATCTGGAAGGTTACTCAAATGGAATATTGAGTTAAGTCAATTTGATTTGAACTTTCAGCCCAGACGATCAATTCGGGGGCAAGTGATAGCTGACTTCATAGCAGAGTTTACTGTCCCTGAGGAAGATATAGCAAACGAGGAGGTTGATCCTTCAAAGTTACTTTTCGATCCCAATGCCTGGAAATTGTATACTGATGGCGCTAGGAACGACGAAAGATCCGGCGCTGGAATAGTGCTTGAAACCCCCGAGAAACGATTGATAACCTATGCAATCCGAATGGAGTTTCATGCCACTAACAACGATTCCGAATATGAAGCTCTGATAGCCGGATTAAAGATTGCAAAGGAATTGGAAGTCACAAAGCTGAACATCTTCTGCGACTCCAAGTTAGTTGTGAATCAAGTCAGGGGAAGATTCCAAGCTAAAAGTGCCAGGTTGATTTTATACTTAAAGAAGGTGAAAGAACTGCTGAATGATTTTGATCACTACAGCATATCTCATATTCCGCGGTCAGAGAATCAGCAGGCAGACAAGTTGGCAAAGATGGCTAGTTCTGACGATCCTGAAGTGACTGGGCTAGCCCCCGTTGAAGTACTTCGGTCCCCTAGCATAGATCAGATGGAAATTGACCTAGTACTAGAAACGGAACCAGAAAGGGAGTCCTGGATGACCCCTATAAAGAATTTCCTAATGGATGGAACGCTTCCGACCAAGAAAAGCGAGAGGCGTAAAGTGATTCGTAAAGCCGCCCGATACGTTTTGCAAGGCGGAGTTCTTTACAGACAAGGGTTTTCAATGCCCCTCCTTCGGTGTATAGCCCACGATGACATAAAACGTGTGCTGCAAGAAGTCCACGAAGGCGAATGTGGCGACCACACTAGAGGGCAAACTTTGGCGAAAAAGGTATTGCGGCATGGTTATTTCTGGCCTACCATAAATAAGGATCCAGTAAGATATGCACGACGATGTGATGCGTGCCAGAGATTCTCAAAGATACCTAGAGCGCCTCCAAGTCAGTTAAAAACAATGATGAGTCCATGGCCTTTTGCTATGTGGGTAATTGATATCATAGGAAGCCTACCCATAGCAAGGGGCGGAGCAAAGTTCGCTATTGTGGCCGTAGATTATTTCACTAAGTGGGTCGAGGCAGAACCACTAACTACAATCACAACTAAACGAGTGATCAACTTCATCGTGAGAAACATCATCTGTCGATTTGGGATTCCAAAGATTGTGATAACAGACAACGGAACTCAGTTCGATAGTGCTGAATTCAGAAATTTCTGCCAAAGATACCACATCAAGAATCGGTACACCTCCGTGGCGCACCCACAATCGAACGGGCAAGTCGAAGCGGCAAATAAAGTAATTAAGTCCATTCTGAAAAGAAGAATGAAGCGGGCTAGAGCCATGTGGGCTGATGAATTGCCTTTGGCACTATGGGCTTACAGGACAACATATAAATCGGCAACGGGACATACCCCGTTCTCCCTTGCTTTTGGAACGGAAGCAGTCATCTCGGTTGAGATAAAGGTACCTTCTCATCGGGTAACTTATTATGATCCGATGACCAATAATGAATTGCTCCTTGAGTCCCTGGATATGATCGAAGAAAAGAGGGATGAAGCAGACCTGCGTGCCCTGAGATGCAAACAACAGGTCGCCCGATATTACAACAAAAAGGTCCGAGTCCGAACCTGGGAACCCGGAGACTTGGTTCTGAAACGTGTCTTTCCACCCCCAACTCAAATGGGAGCGAAGTGGGAAGGACCGTACTCTATTCTGAGCAAGCTTGATAATGGAACCTTCAAGCTGGCAACCGTAGATGGAAGGGAAATCCCCAGAGTGTGGAATGCCCAACATTTACGGCCATATTTAACATGAGAGTTTCAAATCTATTCTTTTGCTTCGTTAAACAACTATGTACAGGGCATGACTTGCCTAGAATAGTCTGATTCCTTAAAGCAAGAGATTATAAAGTGGACGTAGGTCATGATTCGACCGAACCACTATAAAAATACTGTGTGTTATTTGCTTTTATTGCCTCTTTATTTATTTGCCTATTTATTTTTGTGAAAATCAATGTGAATAATGCAGGTACCCGAAGTCCGGTGCCAACCGTTCCTCCCGTAGATTAATTGGAGGAATTCTAGGCTTTGGCAAAAGCTCCAACTGCTTGCCCGACTAGCTTTAATCCACGGAGCATGGGTTAAAGTATACACCTAGGATGAGAATGCATGATGGCAGACTGCTTGAGCCGTGACTCTAACTCTCCAGAGAGAGAGAGAGCATAAAGGCGTCTCCGATTGAGCGCTGAGAAAGAGCTCCTTTCCCGCTGAAGGATCGGGGAGCGAGTGAATCGCTGAGCTCGAACTCTAACTCTCCAGAGAGAGAGAGTATAAAGGCGTCTCCGATTGAGCGTTGAGAAAGAGCTCCTTTCCCGCTGAAGGATCGGGGAGCGAGTGAATCGCTGAGCTCGAACTCTAACTCTCCAGAGAGAGAGAGAGTATAAAGGCGTCTCTGATTGAGCACTGAGAAAGAGCTCCTTTCCCGCTGAAGGACCGGGGAGCGAGTGAATCGCTGAGCTCGGACTCTAACTCTCCAGAGAGAGAGAGTATAAAGGCGTCTCCGATTTAGTGCTGAGAAAGAGCTCCTTTCCCGCTGAAGGATCGGGGAGCGAATGAATCGCCAAGCACAAAACCCTAACTCTCCAGAGAGAGAGACAGTATAAAAGCGTCTCCGATTGAACGCTGAGAAAGAATTTATTCCCTGCTAAAGGAACAAGGGCTAACTGAGCTACTGTTATCCCATGAAATCTCCTATACCCCCGTATTCAGAAATAGGGGGCAATTTGCCGATAGTACTAATCAATCCCTAGTAAGCCCCAGTCAGATGCTACGGTAACAACTGATTGGGGGGCACCATGCACTCATATGCAAACACTAGACTTTGATACAACAGCGAAACATAGCATGAACATTCTTCTTCCTGTTAATTGACTGATTTATAATTATTAATAGTTGGCTAACGACTAAACATGGAAAGTTTCTATGAATACAGGTACAAAATGATGTAAGGGATAAATCCTTGTTTATGTACTGCGGATCAACAAAGTGAAAGACAACCTAGAAACAAAAAGTGAGGACCAGTCTCACAATTAAACTTCCTGGCCAGTGGAAAACCTAAAGGCAAAATATCAACAAACTACAAATATCCTATTTATGCTTTGACCTCTTCTCTTGCTTCTGCCTCTCCAGCCTCTCCTTGTCGGCTTCAGATGGATCCCCTTTCTTCCTTTTCCGCTTGTCTACGAGGGGAACATCCGACTCCTCTGAAGTTTCCTCTCCCACCTCTTTTCCCTTGCTTCTACTAGAGAGGGAAGCCGAGAAGTCATCGGGGTTTGCGAAGTGAAGCTGTCGGCTGATGGACTTGGACTGGATTTTCACAATCATCCCAGTTTTGGGATCGAATTCTGCAAGAGGGACTACATCCAAAGCCTCGTCTCCCACCTTCTTTGAAGCCAACTCTTTCTCTTGTCTGGCTTTTCGGCTGGCCAGGGGTTCCTCATCATCATCATCGGCCTTTTTGGAGCCGGTAATGTCCTCTTCGTCATCCACATGACGATCATCCATGTCTTTTAAAGCTTCGATAGTCTCAGCATCCTTGGGTACATCGGTGCTACCTGCCGGGATGCTTCCTTCTACTGTTGTGACCTCGACCCGCTCTGAGACATCAATACCAGCACCCGGCGGGACAGCCTCCTTCTCCACTTCTCTCTCTTTTTCAGCACCCTTATCAACGGGCTCACCACCTGCATTACGAGAGACACACATTACTAACTCAATTGGTTGTTCTGCCAGACGACGACAATTTGCAATTGCTTTAACAAATTGCGGGGAAAAGAGAGAGATACCTTCTGCAGACGCTCCCTCTTGAGTGGTTCCAGATGCTCCAACAACCACGGGAGTTAGGCCCAAAGGGATTAGCGGATCATCAGGATGGTACTCCTCAACTCCGGAGGTTTTAGGCTTCGCAGCGGAACTGGAACCTTCGTCAATTTTGCTTTTACCTTTGGCCAAGGTTCTCTCCTTTTCCATTTCCGCCAGGATTAGGCGACGACCCTCTGCCAGGTCCTCAGGCTCGTTGTCCCTTAGGATGCTCTTCATCAATTCATCCTCATTGATCTCTTCGACCCCCAGTCTATGTTTCTCGCCCTCTACAATGGCATCCCATAAGTTGGCCAAAGTAACATGATAATCCGGGATCCACGAGATATTGCGAGTCTTGAGAACCTGGCCAAGGAAATCGAAAATCATTTCTTCAAACCCCTCAATTTCTTTCTCTCTTTCAAGGAGTTTGTTGTTGGAAGCAGTGGCCAGTTCAATGGCACTTTCAACGTTCTTTTCGGCAAGGGCTGCCCTCATCTCCGCATCCGAGACCTGGTCATTTAAAATAACCTTTTCTGCTTTAGCTAGAGCCAGACTCTCTTTTAAACTCGCTTTTTCTGCTTCCCAAGCAGCCTTCTCAGCTTCAAAATGACCTTGTGCTGTTTTCAACTCGATATTGGCCATTTGAGATCTTCAACCTCCTTCTTTAAAGCCATTTTTTCTTGGCTATTGGAGTCCAGTTCTGAATGAAAGCGCTGCTTGGCATTTTCCAATTCAGTCTTATAATTTGCAGCGTCCCTCCGTGCTAAGGCAAGCTGGGCCTGAGCGTCTTCCAGATCCTTATCCAATTTTGTCCTAGCCCTTTCTTTATTTTCGAGTTTTGCCTTGGATCTGTGTGCTTCTATTTCAAGTGTTCGGATGACTTCCGAAAGGTTAACTACGTGCTTTTTCATCATCTCATACTGCTTGGCCACATGACGAATGTGCCCGATAACTTCATTATCCCAGTTTTTAGGGACCGGTTCCAAGGCAGAAACAAATACCATCCTGTCAAAGAATATGCCTAGAAATTGTTCCCGCAGCTTTTCCAGCCTACCTTGGATCTCGGGACCATGGACGTAATCCCGTGACCCGGGGGCGGCTAACTCTGGTTGGCTAGTGGGAACGATATCACTTCCCTCCTTCTCGGTCTCTTTGGATGATTCTCTGTCCCTATCTTTGGATTCGTGATGCCTTTTGGACGACCGACTGTGGGAAGGTGCACTCTTTGGAGGAGTCAACTCTTTTGGAAGTTTCTTTCCCCCGGTCAGAATTGTCGGATGACTCGAGGGCCTGGTAGAAGTTGATTTAGTTGGAGATCGAGGTTGCGAGGAACTCGGCCTATGAGGAGGACCGCGAGGGCGCTCAGTATCCGGACGAAGGCTGGGTGTGCCCTCGCGGAGAGAACGATACGAATAAGATTTCCTGCGGGACATCGTTCCTGCAAAGAAAAAAAAAGAGAAAAGAGTATATTAAAGCTTTGAAAACCCACGATATAATAGTGCAGGGTCAGGCAATGTGTGTGATGTGTGCATCCCATATAATTCCCCCTAACAGACCCGGGCCTGAAGACAGGCTCATCTGACCAGATTCTCGTCCCCTATTTGAAGCGATTGCCTCTTCGGAAGCAGAGAAGAAAGGCCCCTCTCTGAAGTCTTTCTCCGTATATACATCGTCGGGTAGAGGGATTTTATTCAGCTCATCAAATAACTGCTCTTCTGCCAAGTCATCGTCAGCAACAGTTTCTATTGGAGCAGAAATAGGAATTTCCTTGGACACGTCATCACGGACTTCATCCCCTCTGTATATGTTCAAGTCTTCATCGTCTTGGATGACTATCGGAGAGGGACTCTTGCGAAACGTAGTTGTTCTTGTTGCTTGTGAAGTTCCCTCTCCCTCCGTTGGAGGCACGTACTTATAAGGTTTGCCGCCAGTGCCAAGTCCAAATCTTGTATCCAGAAGACGATGCTTATGAAGGTTGTCATCAGTAATGCATTTTTTAATCCTTAAAAAGTCGGATCTGCTTTGCAAAAGAATGGACAACCGGTTGTTGTATAGTGCACCCTCTGTTTTCGGGAAGACATGATCTGTTTAAGACAAAGGAAAAAAGCGGAAGAATCTTAGTACTTAGACTCCTTAAGCAAGATATTCGAGTAGGTGATCAAAGTTTACTTGATTTGAGCCATCTCCGTGAGCATCCAGCCTGTTTCCTTATGTAAAACCAATCGGATTTAGGATCCCCGATGTTGCTGTATCCGTCGTACAGAACTTTCCTGTTCGCCACTGATTCAAAAAAGGAAAAGTTTGGAGTTGCAGAAGAACGGTGCTTGAAGAGAAAGAAGAACACCAGATCTCTGAATTTAAGTTCGGCATGCAAGATCTCCGCATAAGCAACATATAAAGAGTATAGAGATGCGTAGGCGTTTGGATGAAGCTGCATCGGAGCAATACCTAGTCGTCTTAAAGTTTCAATGGCAATCGGAGGAAACGGAGGAATGGCTCCTACTAGACACATTGTACGACTGATCGCCATGTACCCTTCCGGTGCTAGATGGGGTCGCTCTTTGCTTCCAGGCGTCAAGACATCGTCCCAAGGAATGCCGTGTCTTAAGCAGATTCTTTTAAGTTTTATCTCGTCAAGCTTGGATGCTAAAGAATCAGAAAATTTATCTATCGCGAGTGTGCCTGGGATCTCATCAGGAGCTCATTCATCAATCTCAGAATCGTTGCTGGATGGGGTACTCTCTGTCGGATCTGATTCTGTGGCTTCGTACTCAGATCCAGAATCTTCGCCCCCCGGGTTGGTTGGAGGAATTTCGGGATTGTACTGTTCAGGAGTCTCGGATTTCGCTTCTGCTACGGATCTTGGAGAAGAGTTATCATTCGACATTGCTGCTGGGACGAGAAAATACAATAAGAATAACCCTACCCGTCCCTCGTGCGTGCAAGTGCCAGTGTGTGTACTCGCGTGTGCATTAAAAATAAAGCGTGAAAGCAATCAAGATCATCAAAACATTAGTTGTCGTATGCAGTCAAATTATGAAGTCATTCAGTCCAGAAAGTCCAACGTCAAGGCTCTATCCTAACTGTTCGGAGTTTTATGGTAACAAGGCGTTGATTAAAAAGTCTGAAATTTCTTCATATCGTCAGCTGTGAGACGGATCGCAGAGCAGGGGGATCGCCCCTTTCGACTCGCATGACAGAGGGATCGCCCCTTTCCGGATCGCAGGGCAGAGAGATCGCCCCTCATCGAATCGCCGGGCGAAGGGATTGCTCCTTCACGAACCGTTGCGACCCCCACGATACGACTTTTTGTTGCCACCTCAATCTTTCGTCTCGCCACTCGCTTTCGTCTTCAATCCTTGACCACGATCCGAGTCGGCTTTCCTTCTACTTCTGCCTCCTTCGTTTTCCTCCTCTCCTTCCCATCCTCAAGTTCCGAGCTCTACGCCCAATGGCCATGGCAACTTGGTGATTTCTTCAGAAAATTGCGAATTTCTACTGTTTCTCCCTCGAATCAGTCGTAAAAATTCAGAAAAGTGATGCGTTTACAGATAAGAATGTTCTCTATGAAGTTACCTTTCTAAAAACTGAGAGAATACTTGAATTTTCGAAAGTTTAAGAAAGTTGGGTTCGTTTTTCAATGGCTAAGGCGAAACGATACGGCAGCGTGAAAGAAGAAGGAGAATGAAGAAGGGGAAGGTCGGCTTATATAGACAAAGAGGACGACCGTTTGTCTCCCTTTCTTTGTCCTATTCGGTCCACGAAACGTCATGCAGGCCATGATCCAAAGCTTGTATCGCATAGAAGACCACGGACCGCCTCAAACGATGGCCCACCAAACTCAAAGCCCGACACGACTCGAAAGAAAGCCCGCCTCGTTTCGCACAAAGGCCTAGATACTCAACTCGAGACGAGCGCGTGACCACTCGGACCGTGGCGCTCCATGGCAATCCGATTCATGCATGCGTTGATTTGAACTAATGCAACTGTTGATTTACGTCCCTTCAAGAAAAGGTAGATTAGAATTTTCGAAGCATGTTCCTTCATCGATAAAACATACTTCGAGGGGGAAAAATGTTGGCTCGCTTTTTGACCAAGCCACCCAGGATCATTCGTAAGAGGAAAGCAAGAAATCACGTTCCCCAAGAATATGAAGGAACGGATCGCACTCTATCGACTCGCCCAGGAACGGATCGCATTCCATCGTCTCGCCGAATATCAATTCGCGTGCCATCGTCTCGACCACCGTTGGATCGCGCGCCATCGTCTCGCCCAATATCGGATCGCCCCATCTCATCAGCAAACGACGCAGCCAGGCGATCCGATCCAAACTTACATTGTTACACCGAGCGAACCGATCCGATCCCTTGGTGCATGGCGAACCCTCTGACCTGTTCAAGCACGAGCTAGTCTTCAGTGATCCGAATCGCACGGATCTGGCGACGCGTGTCTCTAACCGTCACTTGGACCGATTCCCCCCCATCTGCACGATCCGATTTTCAAGCAGATCGCGACACCTATCCACAACGGCTAATTTGACCATTTCTTCGACGGCGGCGATCCGGTCCGATGCTCTCGGGATTCGTGCCACGTGTCCACGATCCGCCTGATAAAATCAGCTATAAATAGCCCAGAGCTTGGCAATTTTCGGGATCTTTTTGGCAATATTGAGCATTGAATCTGCCATTGTTGTCAAACTTCTGAAATATTGAGAGCAATCATTGTTGTGTTAGCTTTTACAGCATAATCAACAAGATATAAAGTGGACGTAGGCTCGTTAACGCCGAACCACTATAAATTCTGAGTGTTATTTTCTTTTTCCTTGTTCTTCATTTGAAATTCTCTACTGTTCATAACAATTTGGGTGTTAGGTCCAAATTTCGATCTAACAGTTACATCAACATATATAAAATTCTGTTTTTAATTTTTTTTTCCCTACCATTTTACTCACGTGCAGATTACAATTGAAGCAACGTAAACAAAATGCACGTAAGATGACTAAAATATCCGTTGTCTGGATAGTACGTTGTACTTTTAATATCTTTTTTTATGTCTTATTGCAATTTCTACCAAATGGTCGCATTGTGCTGAGAAATAAGAATTATACTGTCACTTGCATGGTATTCTTAGGAATTCACCCAGTTTACAATGGCTCATATATATGTATATTCAGTGCTAGCATTAGTCAAATGGTTTGTTTACCTGTTTTAGTAACTTTTATAATGAATGAATATATAAAGGATAAAATTTGTCCATATACATGAGGTACAAGGTAAGTAACGACAAGTAATAAATTGCATGTATCGCATGCTGTGTAGTTAATGCTCCGATATTACCTCGCTCTATCCCCGCTATATCCTGTAGCAAATTTCTACCGCTATGTTTGTAACGACCCACATTTTTAGTCAATTTAAAATATGAATTTTAATTGATTTTAATGGATTTAATATATTTAAAACGATTTATTTTGAGAATTAACGACTTAGAATTTATTTAAAATGAAGTTAGAACATATAAGTTTATATTAATTATAAAACAAACTCGTAACGTCGCGGTATTTCAAAATATTTAGTTTTGAATTTCAAATGAAATTACAGCATTCGATAGGAGTCAGATTTCTATAAGCCCAGAAACGCTAGGATCTATTGAATTATAATTTTCTAACGAAAGCGCGAAATTTAGATTTCATCGTATAAATTGTAAGTTATGTCCAAATTAAAATTTCAAAAAGTCGCTATGAAAACATTTATAAATTATAACGATTTATTAAATAAAATAAAACAGATTTATTGTAAAATTGAATATCAATTTAGCTTGGATTTTGATAATATCGAGTTATAAACTCGAGTATATTTGTTTTAGAGCTATACGATATTTTATTTGGATATATACGACAATATTAATTTATTACTATTTGAACCGTTTTGAATTTATTTATATTTTATTGATTTTATTTAAGCCTTAAAAATAGCCATTTTGCAAATGACCTTCGATTTCGATGAAACCAATTTTATAAGATCCGAAATATTAATTCATTGCTAGATTTCAAATTTCGTAAATTTTGGAGTTGTTTTGTGACCATGCAGGATTTAAATGTAAATCGATCAATATTTTGACTTTAAAAATACGCTACGTGAGCAAACAAACTCGGAATTTGACAAAATACGTTTCGTTGGGTCTATAATGTCGAATCATAGTTGTTTGTCAGTTTTCATCGAAAACGGGATTCGTATTTGATCGTACGAATTTTTAAACACTAAACGGAGGTAACGATACAATAGACAATAATACAATAATCAACAAAAAATATCCCACCCTATATATCCCTAAACCTTTTATAACCCTCATTTCTCATCTTTGGCGGTCAACACTCCATGGCTGCCACATTTTTCTGCAAAACATGAATAAACTAATGCTTTAAAAATTCTAGAAATCAAAATAAATTCCCATAATTCATTATATATATATGAATTCACGAAGGGTTGCTCTTCGATTTGGGATAAGATTTGTTGGGCTTGAAAGTAATTTCAGTCGCGCATTTTATTTCAGCGAGAGGTTTAGGTGCCTAGGGTTAACTGTCTCGAGAAATGGGTGTATCAATTGATGAAACGAAGTAGATAAATGGATTCATTGGGTGTTTTGGAATTTGTGTGCAAATTTTAGGAGATTTTGGTGTAAATTTTGAATGTACGTTTTCATAGTGCATGAAAAACCCTGTTGTCGAACGTGTTTTAGATGATGGCAGAGGGCTCGAGATAATGGTGATGCCAGTAATGAGCTCGAGAAGAGAAGAAAGAAGGTGGTTTCAGTTTTTGAAATAATGAAGTATAATGGGAGAAGGGAGGTGATCAAGGAATCAGCAATAGCTGTGTATTCTTACGGGTTGCGTGATATAGGGAGGGAAAAGCGTAATAAGTGACGTGGGTTGAATTTAACATGGTAATTAACATATTAATTAATTAATATTCTAATGTTAAATAATCATGTAAATGTATTTAAATTGAAAAATTAATATCTTGTGCATACATGACCAGAATCTGATGAAACAAGATCTGTTGGAACCATATGGACGAGAGCTTCACAAAAAATTGATTTGGAGCGATTTGGAGCTAGTGGCAAATTATGGCGAAATATAACGCCTGACTGAACTATCAGAAATGATCGTAATAAAATGATTTTAAACCGAGCGATGTGAGAACTCTCACTCAACTAAGTTTTTATAAGTTATTATAATCTTGTTTGATTATGTATATTGACTTCCTGTGATTGCAATGTTTGTTTTGTGGTTGATGGATGATTTTACATTTATTATTATTATCATTGAACGGTGAATATAAGTGTTAACAATGGAATTACTTATATTATAAATATTGGTTGATGGATGTTAGTTGATATGAACGTGTTATGTTATTGACACAAAATTAACACAGGAATTTGGGCAGTATAATATTATTAAAATAATATTATAATGTTCATTTAAATGAATAATTGTTGTAAATGGTCGATATAGTGAAATTTGATTTTGGAAATAAGTTTTTTTTTATAAATATAAGCTTACAATGAGATTAACCGAACCAATTTCAATTCAAAATTAATTCCGGTTGGAATAGGACATTTCGCGCAGCGTCCTTTCGTGAATTTCGACCATTGACTTCAATTGGACATAACAAGAGTCCAACCATCGGATTTTCCCAAAACTGAAAGCGTTGGGTTCGAAATGAAAATAGTTATCAAAAGGAAAGAAATTTTTTGAAATACAGTGGTTAGATTTCAAGATAAGTCCAAAGCAATATTTAAAATGTCGCTATAAATGTTGTTCGGTGACCGTAATTAGAAACCGATTGTAAAGGCCATATTTTTTTTAAATATGGAAAAATTACGTTAAAACGCAATAAATGATTTGAAAGAGTTATAAACCAAATATACTTGTTTTTTATATTCATTATGGTCGATTGATTGTTTGGATTGTGCTCGACCAGTTTATGAGCAATCATATGCTTTTATATTTAGCATTGGGTTGGGTAGAAAATACTTGTATGCTAACACCTTGTGATTTATTTCACGATTTGACTATGAGGTGTTTAGCGATGTTGTTTTATTCATTTCAATTAAATTAATGGTTCATGAAATGATATTTTCATAAGTGGAAGGAAATGTTTTTCTCGATTTTGGACAGGGAATGATTTATAAAAATGTTCCATAAAACAGAAAGGATTTCGAGCACTAAAACCGAATGTTTAAAAATGATTTGGAAATGGATTGCGTGTTTGACATTATATTTCATAATGTAATCGATTATTAGACGTTGGCGATATATCTGTTATTGGCGAAGAATTTATTCTCTTGGCTTAATACCCTTCCTCGAGAGCTGAAAGGTTATATTTTTAACAGAAACTGATCATATGTGTGAATCGACAATGTGAAGTACTATGGTTTGAATGTACTTGTGATAATAATTATTTCGAAATGGTTTTTCCCCACTTTAGGATATAAAATGGTTTAGTATGTGGCTAAAGATTCGAGTAACCCTGACGACTAAAAGTATAGGTGTGACCCAGGTACCATATATGGTCAGCGGTTGGTGTAGTCCTGCCCGTTAGTGGGAGGAACACACACACACACACACACATATATATATATACATACATATATATATATATCGAGTGAATGAATGTTCGTGCCATTTGCCTTGTTGATGGGAGAAACCTCCCGATATTTGGTTGCATATGTTTTGTTATGCACGTATTGTTGTATATGACGCAGTAGTATACACAATTATATGATTTTTCTTTGATGATAACAACCGAATAAATTTTATTTTAAATGTGTTTGTTACTGTACTGTTATTCTATATCAACAGACAAGAATATAATATTTATATTTAAACAGAATACATCTATACAGAAATTCAAATATCTACACTGTATTTTGTTTAAATATAATATTTTATTTTAATATTTAAAATAGTACAAATTTACAACTCCACTGTTTGTATATATTCACTGATATACAATTTCATATACATTTCAATACATTCTTTTTGAATACACACTTCCTCTCTACAACACTCATACTCAGTTATATATACATTTACTCATATACACAATCAACACTGTCTTGTTGTCTTCAGTCTTCTGTCTTCACAGTTTTCAGTCAGTCCAGTCTTCATACCTGTCACATACAGTAACACACACACAATATCTGGAATAGAAATAATATTTTAAAATTCTAGCAGATAAATTTTTTATTTTAAAATTTTGTCTGCCTCACAATTTTGGTGTGTTTTCTCATCATCTTTCTGACTTGATCAGCCTCGACATAACCATACTGGTTTGTTGATCAGAACCAACATTAAACTCAGCTGATTCTGACCAGCCCCAACACAGTACAGTCAGTCTGCTGATGGTATGCACATACACTCTCATATACGAAACAGCTTAATGGTAAGTGATCAAGTGGTGTATAAGTGAGCAAAATCAAGTGTAGTCGGGCATGTTCTCATCATACAAACATGCGGTGTACAAGTGATCAAGTCAGGACCATTGCAAAACAACATGAAGTGGCATTTACGTACACAGTAACAAAATGAATGCATGGTGGTACAGAATGATCTCAACTTTTTCAAAATGAACATGTAAACAAGGGACAGGCAAATGAAAAGGCACAAGTGCAACTCAACATGTTTGTGTACATAAATAGCATGGCAACAAATATACAATGCCGAAGTGGTCGAGCAAAACGTCATGCTGCTCAAGAATTCAAGACTGGTTCAAGCAGGTGCATATACAAATCAAGGAGGTTCAGTTTTTACAAGTGCAGCATGCACAAGACAAAATTAAGTAACAAGGCAGATTAATTCATATACAACATGGGTGCAGTTCAAAGAAAGTTGTGTACACAGTAGTAACTACATGGATGTGTGTAACCAACATTTCAAAGCCAAATGAAGAAGCATAGCTCAAATTCAGTTCAGGTCAATAATACATGGTGCAGCAGAACAGTGGTGCAACAGTATAGCAAACATGGTTGTGCTCATGTACACAGCAAGGAATTCATTCACTGTTTTATGGCAAGAATTCAAGGTTTTTGATTACAGTAACAAGGGCCTAGAAGATTTGCAAGGGTCAGCAAATATTTGTTTCCAGTTTTTAAATCTTTCAGAGATTTCATTCAAGGCAAACAAATCAATATTTTTGGACAAACATTTAAAGATTTTCCAGAAATGAAACAAGCACTTTTCGCAATTTTCTTTAAGGGGCATGTTTCAATGTAGCATACATGTAAATGAAGAATGGCTTTTATTTCTACATGACCAAAACTGGAATTCATTTACAAGGCTACAAAATAGGTAATCAAATTTCGTAGTGGGCCAAAGTTTTTTTATTTCCAAATTTCACAAAATATATTTGTCAAGCTTTTTAAGGGGCCACATAATTTCAACTTATGTTTTGTTTCCATATTTACAAAAATCAGTATTCAAGTTTGTAAATTGTTTCCAAGTTTTCCAGAATTATGAAATCACTTTTGGGAAAGTATTCCAGATTTAAACAATGCAAATTTCAGGTAACATGTGTTTTCAGTTTTGGACAAATAGTTATGGAATCAATACCAGGGATCGAAATTGGCCAGAAGTTATTTCAGAGATCATTAATCAAATCAGTGAACTACATTTTTGGCAAGCTATCTTTGGCAAAAACATTCCATATTTGGCAATCATATTTTGACAAAATCCAAGGACCCAATATTTCGAAATCAAAATCATTCCACTTCTTATGCAACAATTTTTGGCAAGGAATCTCCACAAAATGACGCATATTTCAGGTATATTCATGGCATCTTATAAAGCAACAATCACGCAAGAAATCTCAATTCAAAGTCGAGGAAGCAATTAGAGGAAACACAAAATTAGCCAAGTCATTATATATGAAATCAGAGAGGAATTACAGGATTTCAATATCCTATTTATATCACCTCTTCATCACAGGCACAAAAACCATCAAAAACAAAAAAGCAACAATTCGAGAATATACAGAAAAATCAGTCAGAGTACTCACAACTGTTTTCGATCTCGTACCCAAATAGTTGGACAAGAGAGAAGCTATAATTGAAGCCAAAATTGAAGAAAAACATCAATTTAATTTGGGATAAAGCAAGAGAAACCCTAATTTTGATTTCCAAGCCGCCGCTATCATTTTCTAAAGCAAAGGGAACGGGACAATGAAGTGAAGGGTGGAACCATTTCAAAGTGGTCGGTCAACTTAAGTGTTTAAAGGGATACTTGAAATCCTTTATAACCTAGGGTTTTGTTTAGTTTATTTTAAGTTTAATTTTTGTATTGTTTTTATTTTGAGTTGTAAAAATCATCAAACTGTTTCTAGTGTCTGTAAAATACTAGGGTATCTAGTTAGGGTGTTAACTGGTAGTTTACTAGAGTCTGTAAAAACTAGGGTTACTAGTTACAGGGTCGTAATCAGGGGAAATCTGATCTAGGGAATTAGATCAGTCTAGGGTTTTGAGCATAGGGTTAGTATAAGAGCAAGGAGTGCAAGTTTACAGGGTCTGTAAGAGGGATCTGTTATTAACACCTAGTAGAAACCTTAGTGAATGCAGCAGTAGGCAGAGTTTGCCGAAGCTGGGTATATCTATGTGTTATTTACTGCATTTATTTCCCTGTTGATTATCAGTGCTGCGATTTATTTTAATAACACTTCAAAACTGTATTAAACACTATTCACCCCCGCTCTAGGGTTAATCCAGATCCAACACATATTATGATATCTTGGAATTTAAATTTACAAGTGATTTGGTTTGAGATCCTGAAGTGAAAGCTAGTTTGATATGAAAGTTAGATTTGTATTTCAAATGATTTGAAATAAGAAATCGGGAATAAATTCCAAAGAGATAACTTCTATACAGTTAATTAGATTTCTAACATCTAAGTTTGGGGATTAAGCCTAAATGGGTAGTGTGAGGAATTTCATAATGTTTGTTGCATCGTGGGCTTCATAAGTCTAATTTTGGTAGTTGTTTATGCACTGACATTCATGTGGAGTAAACTCCTTCGGTGTTATACGTCGTGGTCCCGTGATATGGCTTATTTTAAATATAGTATAATAACTATTTTAGTTCTCATACCAGTCTCATGACTGACTAGGAGTTTATTGTTTCCCACCTGAACTCTGGGTGCCCATATTTTCCACATGGGCTGCAAGTAGTTTTTCGAATATTTTTAAAATAGTATCCTGGATTTATATTGGAGCTATACTCTAGATTATTTCGATTCTTCCATTACATATATTTATGTTTCCGTTGTATTGTAAATTGTTATTATTTGATATTTTTCCGCTGTGTATCGATTATTGTACTCTAACATAATCTGTACTCTGATGTAAAATTGTTGTAATAGCAATGAAATGTTCTTTTGTGTTTGTTATAATGTGTTGTATCCCATAACAGTTCGAGAATTTCAGTCATTTGGATCAGACCAAAGTGGTTTGAAGTTGATTCGGAAGGCGAGGATTTTCGGGTCGTTACAAGTGGTATTAGAGCCAGGTTTACAAATCTTTGGGTTACGACGCAGTAGAACAAGATGAAAGAATTCATCACAGTTAGAATTAGTATTATCCTATAAGAATAACTCATTAGAGATGGGGTTAGTGCCCTAGAATGAGTTGGTAGAGTATTATATATATATATAAAAGAATGAATTTGAGTATTCATAAAAATGACTTTGATTTTGAGATGATACCTTATAATACGAGTTTGAGTGTTTATTTTGATGTCGATGTTGGACTATCGAGTATAAGATGATTTTTGATATATACGCCCGGCCGACGTATATACGAAGTCCCAAATATACTAGATTGATATAGAATCACTTCTAGTCGCTGAAAGATAATTCTATTGATTGATCGATCATCATCAGGGTTTATTTTTGAGTTTCGAATGTTGGAAGACTATATAATTCCAATTGAAACATCGAAATATACTTGAACTAATTTAAGCATTTTGAAATTACTTGAGCTTTAAATTCAATTGGTACAAGTTAAACGAGTTGAAAGGGTAAAAGTGAATCAAATGAATCGAAATTTAAACTCATGTGAAGGTAAATAAAACTGGAATGATAAAACCAATAAGAGAATAGAAGATTAAATTGAGCCAAATCAAATTTAATGTTGAATTTATTTGGAAATTAGTTGGAGTTGGATATATATATATATATATATATATATATATATATGTGTGTGTGTGTTGGATAGGTTATTGATTGGAATCTAAGAAGAGGAATAAAATTGTATGCCTAACAAACAGGTACATATTTACTGTATTGATTGTGTTTGATGATTTTATGAGCCGATTGGCAAGCCGCTTGGCTTTTGGATTTTCTTTTTGTTTGATGAGGGCCCAGAGATGCAAGTTGTAGTTGTACCAATCAACCCGTACAAAGGAGGTTATGGCAAGAAAAATCGAAATTTATGGCGTTGGCCAAATTTCGAGAAATTGATAAGTTCTTAGAAAGTGAAAAGTTAAAGAACTTAAGTTAGAATGAAGGCTGAGTTGGTTAAGTAAATGACCTTTAGTTCCGTCTTCGATTTCGAGGACGAAATCCTTTTAAGTGGGGGAGATTATAACGACAAACATTTTGAGTCAATTTATAATAGAATTTTAATTGATTTTAATGGATTTAAAATATTTAAAACGATTTATTTTAAGAATTAACTAGTTAGAATTTATTTAAAACGAAGTTTGAACGTATAAGTTTATACTAATTATAAAACGAACTCGTAACGTCGCGGTATTTCGAAACATCTAGTTTTGAATTTCAAATGAATATACAACATTCGACATAAGTCGGATTTCTTTAAAACTAGAAAAGCTAGGATATATTGAATTATAATTTTCTAACGGAAGTGAGAAATTGAGATTTCATCGTATAAATTGAAAGTTATGTCCAAATTAAAATTTCAAAAAGTCGCTATGAAATCGTTTATAAATTATAACGATTTATTAAACAAAATAAAATGGTTTTATTATAAAATTGAATATCAATTTAGCTTGGATTTTGAAAATATCGAGTTATAAACCCGAGTATATTTGTTTTAGAGCTATATGATATTTTATTTGGATATATACGACAATATTAATTTATTATTATTTGAAATGTTTTTGAATTTATTTATGTTTTATTTGTTTTATTTAAACCTTAAAAATAGCCAGTTTTCTAACGACCTCCGTTTTCAATGAAACCAATTTTATTGGATCCGGAATATTAAATTAATTATATATTTCAAATTTCTTAATTTTTGGAGTTGTTTTGTGACTTTGCGGGATTTAAATGTAAATCGATCAATATTTTGACTTTAAAAATACCTTGCATGAGAAATCGGACTCGAAATTCGATGAAACAAGTTTCGTTGGGTCCGTAATATCAAATTATTGATGTTTCTTAATTTTCATGGAAAACGGGACTCGTATGTGATCATACGAATTTTTAAACACTAAATGGAGGTAACAATACAACAGAAATTAATATAATAATAAAAAAAAAATATCCTACCCTATATATCCCTAAACCTTTTACAAACCCTCATTTATCATCTTTGACGGTCAACACTCCATGGCCGCCACAATTTTCTGCAAAACATGAATAAACTAACGCTTTAAAAATTCTAGAAATCAAAATAAATTCCAATAAATCATTATATATATATATATAAATTCATGAAGGGTTTCTCTTCGATTTGGGATCAGTATTATTGGGCTCGAAACTAATTTCGGTCGCACAATTTATTTCAGCGAGAGGTTCGGGTGCCTAGGGTTGACTATCTCGAGAAATGGGTGTATCAATAGATGAAACGAAGTAGATAAATGGATTCGTTCGGTGTTTTGGAATTTGAGTGCTAATTTTACGAGATTTTGATGTAAATTTTGAATGCACGTTTTCATGGTGCGTGAAAAATCCTGTTGTCGAACGTGTTTAGATGGCGGCAGAGTGCTGGAGATAATGGTGATGCTAGTGATGAGCTCAAGAAGAGAAGAAAGAAGGTGGTTTCAGTTTTTGAAATGATGGAGTATAATGGGAGAAGGGAGGTGATCAAGGAACCAACAATGGCTGTATTCTTATGGGTTGGGTGATATAGGAAGGGAGAAGGGTAATAAGTGACATGGGTTGTGTAACACCCCGGATTTTTGAAATATCGAATTAACTAAATTAAAGAATAATTAATCTCAGACGTGAGAATTATGGGGATTGGGTTGCGCCATTGTGTTCGTCTCGGAATTCTAGTGAAGATAGAGTCTGACTTTGCGGGAAACGAGTACCGGATGAAAGAGTTATGGACAAACGAAAGGTGGTGGCAAAAGTAATATATATATATATGTATATATATATGCACTGGCGCACTTGGGAAGTGCGCCAGTACGTATTAACACTGGCGCACCTGTCAAGTGCGCCCAGGCCGAGGCTGGAGCCTGCACAGCTTTCTGGTTCAGGCTGACCCGTGTTATTGAGTCCATTCTGACTCCTTGCTAAGTCATTAGGGCTGACTCATCACCCTATCATGATTGAATGGTTTTGATTAAACCTAAGAACATCCGACGGCTTAAATTAATTCATAACTCTATAAAAAGACCCATAGACTCAAACCCTAAATCAGAATTAAAACTAAACCTATGGCCGTCATGTTGTTGTCTTGAACCCTAGAGCAGCCGCCAACAAATTAAAGAGGAAGAACAACAACCAAATCAGAACTATTCAACCCTAACAACAATTCTTCATCAAAGGAGCGCTAATTCAACTCCAGAAATCAGAATTCAGAACTCAAGACTGCTTTTGAGTTGTGAGTTCGATAGTTTTAGCAAAATAATTAGTAATTTAATTAGATTAAGTTATAACGCGGATTGTATGGATGTGATATGAAGTATTGATTGCATGTTGTAATTATGTTGTAGGATTGTGATTGAAATATCTATGATGTTATGTTGTGATGCTATCATGCAAAGTTATGTTGCTATCATCCATGATTTAATTTTATATACTACCAAATCGTCATGTTTCTTATGCTAGCTTGCGATATTGATTCATATGATAAATCATGTGTAGGAAAGTTTAGATGTTGATTCAAACATGAATCATTTACAAGTTTGGGTAGAATTATATGTGACCTTACATGATTATGGCACCTAGTTTATGTGAGAATTTAATTGAAAGTTAGGCTATGACATGATACTTTACATGTTAGATATTAGTTTACACCATTGTTGCGATGTATAAATCACCTATGTGAATTTATGAGTTGGACATGAATCATGTTATGTTATTACCTATGCAAGTTTAACCCCTTTAGATATAGGTTTATGACATATGATGTTTATGCAAGTTTAACCCCTTTAGATATAGGTTTATGACATATGTTGTCTATGCAAGTTTGTGGCCATTATTTCATCAAGTTCACACCTTTAGATTTTGATCTATGTCATACATGATGTTTATGCAAGTTTGTGGCCAATTTCTCATCAAGTTCACACCTTTAAATTTGGAACCATGACATATGTTGTTATGCAAGTTTTAATATTGGCCTATGCAAGTTTTAGATGTAGAACATCATTCACATATGCAAGTTCACCCCTATGTTAGATCTATGTTTTAATTATGTGTATATATGTGATTTTTTCTTTTATTTCATGAGTTAGACTATTCGAGTCTAACGTATATTTTTACGTTAAACGAACAAACGTACTACGTGGGGAAAAAGGGGATAATATTAAAAATGTTTAATTGGCATAAATTCCTTAAAAGGCATAAAATAAAATTGTGGTGAAATTGGCATGATTTTACATACCATAAATGGATGGACATAATTGAGTCAATTATGGACATCGCTAAATTTGGAATTGATTGATAATTTGAATAGGGAAAGTAATTCAAATTGGGGGTGATTAATTAGGAGTAATTAATCGTCTAAGACACGAGGTTAGACTCTTTTGTGGTGTAAGACTGCCCGGACCCGCCCGGCAAATCCAACTGCCACAAATGCCAGTCTAATATGAGAGGTCTTAGGCACAAACTAAATACGTAACAATTGTAAAGACACGAGATTAGGCTCTTTTGTGGTGTAAGACTGCCCGGACCCGCCTGGCAAATCCAGCTGCCACATATGCCAGTCTAATGTGAGAGGTCTTTATGAGGTTACGACCTTAATGAATTAAGAAACACTTAACCAGATAAGCATGTAGTGGGACATGAGGGGGTTAAGTGGGTGCCTTGGGTGGCATGTGGAATCTAGTGGATGCCTTAGGTGGCATTTGGAAATACGATTAGAAACACTTAACCAAAATACGAAACATGTAATTGAAACATGAATAAGAAGTGTGTTAAGTGGGATGTACTAGAGGGGACCAAGCTTAGGTGGATAGCTTGTGTCAAGTAATGGGGGCCCGTTTCAACTAGTAACCCATACGTATCTTTGTTGGCTCGACCCAAGTCGAGGACGGGACACACATACTGGGCTTGACTATAAGAGGCCAAACCGGGTTAGCAGTGGCAACGCAAGTCCAACGGGTTCATATGCTTGTGTGGACCCGGGCTAGTAGGTAAGACGTTGTTGCATCGTGTAGGTATAAGCCGTGCATTCTTGGTGGTATCAGGTTGCCACTTTGGGGAGTGATACACCCCACTGTGGGGCCAACACGGGTATCTACGAGTTAGGGAGCCGATCGCTTGGGGGTAATGGGTACACCTAGTGGAGATAGGGGCAGACGACACCTATGAAGGTAGCTAGGGGTGCACGAAACTACCAATATCATTATTAAATCTGTAAGCGGGATCAACCTTAGGGTGACTAGTGGTGGTGCAGTATACTCGTGGCAGTGCAGTTTAGGAATTATCCTATAGTGTTAGGGTTGTTTAGTAAATTCATCTTAGTGGGTTAGGTGCGCTTTAACGATATCGTAATTCATCTTGTTTGTTTACTCTGCCATACTCAATGGTTCATGGTCATTTCCTTATCTTCCAACTTATGCCTTAGCCTAGTTACTTTGTTAATTATATTGTTAGAATTATCGCACTCGCCAGACTTTATGTCTGACCCCCCTTTTTCCATCTCTTTCCTTCCCCCCTCCTCAGGTGCTCAGGTTGGAACTAGCACCAGTGGAGCTTGATCTTGGATTGCTTTTAGAAGATTTCTTGGACCGCTGAAGTAAAGTTCAGCTTCTCTTTATTTATGGCTATTTTAATGTTGGGGATTATGTCTTTCAGTTTATGTACTTTGTTTTATCAAGATGGATATGATGTACTTGACTTTGGTTTATGGTTTTGATGATGTAATCAAACATATGGGTTTATCCGCTGCAATGAAATAAAGTTTTAATTTTCAAGTACTGCTTTATATCTGTCTTGTTGTGATTTTCTGTTCTATACTTACTTAAAGTGCTCCATGGAAGTTAATGCATTCCCTTTGTAAGTGACATTAATGGACGTGAGGTGTTACACGTGGTATCAGAGCTGAAGGTTATCAGAACAGATATGAATTTTTGAAAAACTATTTTTCAAAGCAATTTTTATAAAGAAGTACTTTCAAAAGTATGTTTTAAGGAAAGTAATTTCAAGAGAAAAGTATATTTTAGAAAGCATAACCCCAAGAGCCATATATCTTTCCTTCGATTCTCCGTTTTGAATCTCTTCCTCTTTCCCTTTTTGAATCTCTTCCTCCGTGTATAGATGCTTCCTTACGATGGGCGGAAAACCGCTTCATGGGACTTAGACATTTGTCGGGAATAGGAGTTGGATTAAGAAAGTGGAAGACTTGTCAGTGTCTTGGAGATAGACGAGGGAAGGAAGGTTCGACTAGCTGCGTGGCTAATGAAAGATGAGGCCTCGTTTTGGTGGGAGGTCACAAATGGGGGTCGTCCAGTCGATACATGGCAAGATTTTAGGCAGAGGTTTGAGGCAAAGTTTCTCTCACGGGCTGAAGAGAATCTATACATGGAAAGGTTCTTGTCACTGAAGCAAGGGAATTTATCGGTGAAAGAGTACGTTAACAAATTCAACCAATTGGCAAGGTTTGGCTTAGACTTGGTGAACACTCCAGAAAAGAAGGCTCTAAGATTTGTTAAGGGTTTAAACGAGCCACTTCATGGGTTAGCTATGACCCACATTCCCATGGGGGCTACCTTTGAGAGGTTAGCTGACATGGCACTCATGCATGAAGAGGAGAAGGGCGCCAATGCTAATAAGGCACCCGAGAAGAAAGGTGGCAAAGGCAACAATGCTAAGGGGAAGAAGAAATGCTTTAACTGTGGGACACCCGGCCATCTAAGAAAAGATTGTAGGAAGAAGAAGAAGACCGGTTGTTTCCACTGTGGCGAGGCGGGACATCTTATTAAGGACTGCCCAAAGAAAGGGCAAAGGGCAGGGTCTACCTCGGGAGGACAGGTGCAAGCTCTTATGGCACCGGAGCAGGCAAGGGGACAAGTTCAAGCTCTCGTGGTCCCACCGCTGCAAGTACGAGGTAGAGAAATTTCCGTTGAAAGTTTAGTTTTTCTGTTTGATCATCCTGTCCGTACTTTATTCGATTCTGGCGCATCGCATTCTTTTATTTCTACATCATTATTTGAAACACTGCACCTTGATACTAGTCTAGTTACTGATCCCTTAGTAGTCTCAAATCCCAATGGTGGTTCGTCTCATCTTTCTATGATTTGTCGGGATTTGAGAGTGTTTATCTTGGGCGTTGGATTTGAATGCAACGCCTTCGTCCTTGGTTTCACGGGCTATAGTTTGATTCTAGTGGTGGATTGGCTAGCCCGGCGGGGTGCCATCCTAGATTGTGAAAGGAGGGTAGTTAGACTATTGATTCGTTAGGGAAAGACCCACATATTTCTTGTGACCCTAGGGGTTCAGTGATGCTTAGTTGCCTAGAATCTTCTGACGCATCCAACGATGATTGGGAGTCTGTTTGTGTGGTCCGTGAGTATGGAGACGTCTTTGATAAAGTGCGGGGTTTACCCAGAGGCATGAAATAAGTTTTTGTATGTGCTTAATAGATTAAGCAAAGCCAGTTATGTAATCAACGGTGGTTTTGGAGCAAGACTGGCAAGGACAGCTAGAGTCGGTCAAGTACTCGATTGATTGACCGTCATACTAGTATCATCTCACGTAGGTCGTCTGAATTCGAAGGAGGTATCCCTTGGGTGTTTGTCTGATATTGGTTTAGGCCTTTAGGGCTTGCACTTGGGGGATGTCGAGTTTGACTAGGATGGTCTGCGTGAGAGATGGATAGTTGTAACGATTTTGCTTGGGATAATATCCTGGTTTTCTCTAGAAGCAAAGAAGAGCATGCCCTACATCTTAGGGAAAGCTTAGGGACCCTACAAGTGCACCAGCTTAAAGATAAGTTCTCCAAAATAACATTTTGGAGGAAAGAAGTGAGGATTTTAGGGCAAGTGGTCTCTAGGGAAGGGTGATATGTTATGGTGGATAGAATTCTTAGCATCCTATGACTTCGAGATAGCATATACCCCTGGCAAGTGTAACGTAGTGGCAGATGCCTTAAGTAGAAAATGATTATCCTTGAGTGCGTTGTTTGTTGAGCGGCAAAGTTTAGAGTTCATCTCTACATTTGACTTTACACCTTCCATTGACTTCGTACCTGGTTTGCTAGCATCCTTAGAGGTTAGACCTACGCTTTTGGGACGGATTGGCGAGGCACAGCAAGACGACCCATAGTTGGTTGAGTTTGTAGAAAAACTCAAAGGAGGGGAGTCATCGAGCCATCTCCGTAGGTATACCCTAGATGATAAGGGTTGGTTGCGTAGGGACGGTAGACTTTGTGTACCACGAGATGAGAATCTGAGGAAGACCATTCTTGATGATGCCCATCGTTCGAAGGTGACCATTCATCCCGGCGGGGACAAGATGTACATGGATATGAGACGAGTTTACTTTTGGGCCAGCATGAAGAAAGATGTGGCCGAGTATGTCACTAGATGCTTGGTATGCCAACAAGTAAAAGCAGAGCATAAGAAGCCCGATGGATTACTTCATCCATTGGAGGTCCCAAATGGAAGTGGGAAAGCGTCTCGATGGACTTTATTAATGGATTTCCGAGATCAAGGAAGGGTAATACGGGTATTTGGGTCGTGGTAGACAGACTTACTTAGAGCGCCCATTTCATTCCCGTGAAGAGTAAGAGGACTGCTCCATGGTTAGCCTCCGTATACATTCGAGAAATAGTTCGCTTGCACGGTGTTCCATCTAGCATAGTGAGCGACCGTGATCCTATTTTTACTAGCAAATTTTGGAAGAGCTTACAAGAGGCGGTAGGGACTCAGTTATGTTTGAGCACCGCATATCATCCTCAGACGGACGGCCAGACCGAGAGGGTGAATCGTATTCTAGAGGACTTGTTGAGGTTGTGTGTCTTAGATTTCGGAGGTACGTGGGAGGAACATCTTTCGTTGGTAGAATTCGCATATAATAACAGCTTTCAGTCTAGCATTAGAATGGCACCGTTCGAAGCTCTTTTTGGACGGCCATGTCGTTCGCCTACATGTTGGTGGGAAGCTACAGATAAGGTTTTGCTTGGGCCCGATATGATTAGAGAGACTTCGGAAAAGATTGATTTGATCTGAAGAAGGATGAAGACGGCGCAAGATAGGCAGAAATATTATGCGGACAAGAGGAGGTCAGATCTTAAGTTTGATGTTGGGGACATGGTCTTCGTCAAAGTGTCTCCATTACGAAACGTCGTTCGCTTTGGGTCCATTGGGAAGTTAGCACCAAGTAGGGTCGTTTCCTTTTAAGGAAAGGATTGGGCAGATGGCGTATAGAGTGGAGTTGCCCGAGAGACTTAGTGGTGTACACAACGTATTTCATGTATCACACTTGAGGAATTGCTTGCACGAGACCGCGGAGGTGGTAGAGCCGAGCTTGCTTAGAGAGGTAGAGATCGAGCGTGATGCGACGAGCTCCTGGGCGCATTCTTGGGTCGGAGATTAGGAAGTTAAGGAATTGAGAGGTCAAGCTAGTCAAAGTGCAATGGGGAGATGATGAGGGCAACGCTACTTGGGAGACGGAAGCGAAGATGCGTTCGTTATACCCTTTTCTTCGAGGGTATGTCTTTTAAATTTCTCCTTTATCGCTTATCTTGTACTTATCTTATCTTTAGTGTGTCCTCTTGCTAGTATCTTTAACCTTTAGATAGGATAGTCCTATGGTTGAAACACGTGTTTGAGACGTGTTATGTATGATGGATGCACGTGGATGCAAGTGTTTGCTAGTGGTTTCTCGTGGATGCATACACACACACTTTAGGCACTAGATTGGCTTAGTCACTTCATATTGCATATTACATATAAATGTGTGTACATATTTAAGTAATGGATGTATAATGGTTGTACTATCATATGGATGTTGCATTCTGGTGAATGGTTGTGCACACATGTAGAAATAATATGTATCGATAGGGTTCTTTCGCATACATAATGGACGCATGGTACTATCATGGTTTGCATTAAGGAGGTCAACAGAATCAGTAGACCGCCTGATTTTGCATTAGATAAGGAACATATACACACACTTCTTTCATATGTTCATACAGCATTATAAATTTATAAGGACAATGGATGTCGTGTTTAATGGTTGAGTAGATGGTTGTTTGGATGGTAGGATATACATTCTAATTAACTTGGAGATTTCGGGGACGAAATCCTTTAAGGAGGGGAGAATGTAACACCCCGGATTTTTGAAATATCGAATTAAATAAATTAAAGAATAATTAATCTCAGACGTGAGAATTATGGGGATTGGGTTGCGCCATTGTGTTCGTCTCGGAATTCTAGTGAAGATAGAGTCCGAGTTTGCAGAAAACGAGTACCGGATGAAAGAGTTATGGACGAACGAAAGGTGGTCGCAAAAGTGTATATATATATATAAATGCACTGGCGCACTTGGGAAGTGCGCCAGTACATATTAACACTGGTGTACCTGCCAAGTGTGCCCAGGCCGAGGCTGGAGCCTGTACAGCTTTCTGGTTCAGGCTGACCCGTGTTGTTGAGTTCAATCTGACTCCTTGCTGAGTCATTAGGGCTGACTCATCACCTTATCATCATTGAATGGTTTTGATTAACCCTAAGAACATCCGACGGCTTAAATTAATTCATAACTCTATAAAAAGACCCATAGACTCAAACCCTAAATCAGAATTAAAACTAAACCTATGGCCGTCATGCTGTTGTCTTGAACCCTAAAGCAGCCGCCACCAAATTAAAGAGGAAGAACAACAACCAAATCAGAACTATTCAACCCTAACAGCGATTCTTCATCAAAGGAGTGCTAATTCAACTCCAGAAATCAGAATTCAAAACTCAAGACTGCTTTTGAGTTGTGAGTTCGATAGTTTTAGCAAAATAATTAGTAATTTAATTAGATTAAGTTAAAACGCGGATTGTATGGATGTGATATGAAGTATTGATTGTATGTTGTAATTATGTTGTAGGATTGTGATTGAAATATCTATGATGTTATGTTGTGATGCTATCATGCAAAGTTATGTTGTTATCATCCATGATGTAATTTTATATACTATCAAATCGTCATGTTTCTTATGCTAGTTTGCGATATTGATTCATATGATAAATCATGTGTAGGAAAGTTTAGATGTTGATTCAAACATGAATCATATACAAGTTTGGGTAGAATTATATGCAACCTTACATGATTATGGCACCTAGTTTATGTGAGAATTTAATTGAAAGTTAGGCTATGACATGATACTTTACATGTTAGATATTAGTTCACACCATTGTTGCGATGTATAAATCACCTATATGAATTTATGAGTTGGACATGAATCATGTTATGTTATTACCTGTGCAAGTTTAACCCCTTTAGATATAGGTTTATGACATATGATGTTTATGCAAGTTTAACCCCTTTAGATATAGGTTTATGACATATGTTGTCTATGCAAGTTTGTGGCCATTATTTCATCAAGTTCACACCTTTAGATTTGGATCTATGTCATACATGATGTTTATGCAAGTTTGTGGCCAATTTCTCATCAAGTTCACACCTTTAAATTTGGAACCATGACATACGTTGTTATGCAAGTTGTAATCTTGGCCTATGCAAGTTTTAGATGTAGAACATCATTCACATATGCAAGTTCACCCTTATGTTAGATCTATGTTTTAATTATGTGTATATTTGTGATGTTTTCTTTTATTTCATGAGTTAGACTATTCGAGTCTAACGTATATTTTTACGTTAAATGAACAAACGTACTACGTGGGGGAAAAGGGGATAATATTAAAAATGTTTAATTGGCATAAATGCCTTAAAAGGCATAAAATAAAATTGTGGTGAAATTGGTATTATTTTACATATCATAAATGGATGGACATGATTGAGTCAATTATGGACATCGCTAAATTTGGAATTGATTGATAATTTGAATAGGGAAAGTAATTCAAATTAGGGGTGATTAATTAGGAGTAATTAATCGTCTAAGACACGAGGTTAGACTCTTTTGTGGTGTAAGACTGCCCGGACCCGCCTGGCAAATCCAGCTGCCACAAATGCCAGTCTAATGTGAGAGGTCTTAGGCACAAACTAAATACGTAACAATTGTAAAGACACGAGGTTAGGCTCTTTTGTGGTGTAAGACTTCCCGGACCTGCCTGGCAAATCCAGCTGCCACAAATGCCAGTCTAATGTGAGAGGTCTTTATGAGGTTACGGTCTTAATGAATTAAGAAACACTTAACCAGATAAGCATGTGGTGGGACATGAGGGGGTTAAGTGGGTGCATTGGGTGGCATGTGGAATCCAGTGGGTGCCTTGGGTGGCATTTGGAAATACGATTAGAAACACTAACGAAAACATGAAACATGTAATTGAAACATGAATAAGAAGTGGGTTAAGTGGGATGTACTAGAGGGGACCAAGCTTAGGTGGATAGCTTGTGTCAAGTAATGGGGGCCCGTTTCAACCAGTATCCCATACGTATCTTTGTGGGCTCGACCCAAGTCGAGGACGGGACACGCATACTGGGCTTGACTATAAGAGGCCAAACCGGGTTAGCGGTGGCAACGCAAGTCCAACGGGTTCATATGCGTGTGTGGACCCGGGCTGGCAGGTAAGACGTTGTTGCATCGTGTAGGTATAAGCCGTGCATTCTTGGTGGTATCGGGTTGCCACTTTGGGGAGTGATACACCCCACTGTGGGGCCAGCACGGGTATCTACGAGTTAGGGAGCCGATCGCTTGGGGTTAGTGGGTACACCTAGTGGAGACAGGGGCAGACGGAACCTATGAAGGTAGCTAGGCGTGCACAAAACTACCAATATCATTATTAAGTCTGTAGGAGGGATCAACCTTAGGGTGACTAGTGGTGGTGCAGTATACTAGTGGCGGTGCAGTTTAGGAATTATCCTATAGTGTTGGGGTAGTTTAGTAAATTCATCTTAGTGGGTTAGGTGCGCTTTAACGATATCGTAATTCATCTTGTTTCCTTGTTTACTCTGCCATACTCAATGGTTCATGGTCATTTCCCTATCTTCCAACTTATGCCTTAGCCTAGTGACTTTGTTAATTATATTGTTAGAATTATCGCACTTGCCAGACTTTATGTCTGACCCCCCTTTTTCCATCTCTTCCCCCCCCCCAAGGTGCTCAGGTTGGAACTAGCACCAGTGGAGCTTGATCTTAGATTGCTTTTAGAAGGTTTCTTGGACCGCTGAAGTAAAGTTCAGCTTCTCTTTTTTTATGGCTATTTTAATGTTGGGGATTATGTCTTTCAGTTTATGTACTTTGTTTTATCAAGATGGATATGATGTACTTGACTTTGGTTTATGGTTTTGATGATGTAATCAAACATATGGGTTTATCTGCTGCAATGAAATAAAGTTTTAATTTTCAAGTACTGCTTTATTCTGTCTTGTTGTGATTTTCTGTTCTATACTTACTTAAAATGCTCCATGGAAGTTAATGCATTCCCTTTGTGAGTGACATTAATGGACGTGGGGTGTTACAGGTTGAGTTTAACATGGTAATTAACATATTAATTAATATTCTAATGTTAATGACCATGTAAATGTATTAAAATTGAAAAATTAATATCTCGTGCATTCGTGATCAGAATCCAATGAAATAAGATCCATTGGAACTGTATGGACGAGAGCTTCACAATGAAATTGATTTGAAGTGATTTGGAGCTCGTGGCAATTTGTGGTGAAATAAAATGCTTGACTGAACTATTGGAAACAATCATTATAAAACGATTTCAAACCGACCAGTGTGAGAACTCTCACTCAACTGAATTTTATATGTTATTATAATCTTGTTTGATTATGTATATTGATTTCCTGTGATTGCAATGTTTGTTTTGGGGTTGATGAATGATTTACATTTATTACTATTATTATTATTATTGAACGGTGTATATAAGTGTTAACGATGGAAACACTTATATTATAAATATTGGTTGATGGATGTTAGTTGATATGGATGTGTTTGTATTATTGACACAAAATTAACATAGGAATTTGGGAAGTATAATATTATTAAAATAATATTATAATATTCATTTAAATGAATAATTGTTGTAAATAGTCGAAATAGTGAAATTTGATTATGGAAATAAGTTTGATTATAAATATAAGCTTACGATGAGATTAATCGAACCAAATTCAATTTGAAATTAATTCTGATCAGAATTGGATGTGTCGCGCGATGACCATTCGTGAATTTCGACCATTGACTTCAAATGGACATAACGGGAGATCCAACCTTCGGATTTTCCCAAAATTAAAGGAGTTGGGTTTGAAATGAAAAAATCTACCAAAAGAGAAGAAAATTTTCGAAATATAAAATGGTTTAGTATGTGGCTAAAGATTCGGGTAACCCTGACGACTAAAAGTATAGATGTGACCCAGGTACCATAAATGGTTAGAGGTTGGTGTAGTCCCGCCCCGTTAGTGGGAAGTGAACACACACACATACGTGTGTGTGTATATATATATATATATATCGAGAAAACAAAGGTGTGTGCCATTTGCCTCGTTGATGGGAGAAACCTCCTGATATTTGGTTGCATATGTTATGTTATGCACGTATTATGATATTTTGGAATTTAAATTTCCAAGTGATTTGGTTTTAGATCCCGGATCGAAACCTAGTTTGATATGAAAGCTAGATATGTATTTCAAATGATTTGAAATAAGAAATCAGGAATAAAGTCCAAAGAGATCACTTTTGTAAAGTTAATTAGATTATTAAAATCTAAGTTTGGGGATTGAGCCTAAATGGGTAGTGTGAGGAATTGCATATTGTTTGTTGCATCGTAGGCTTCATAAGTCTAATTTTGGTAGATTTTTATGCATTTACATTCATGTGGAGTAAGCTCGTTTCGTGTTATACGACATGACATGGTCACGTGATATGCCTTATTTTAAAATAAAGTATAATAATTGTTTTAGTTCTCACACCAGTCCCATGACCGACCTAGAGTTTATTGTTTCCCACCTAAACTCTGGATTGCCATATTTTCCACACAGGCTTCTAGTAGTTTTCGTTTTGCGGGTATTTTTAAAACAGGATCCTGGATTTGTGTTGGAGCTATACTCTAGATTATTTCGAGTCTTCCACTGCATATATTTATGTTTCCATTGTATTGTAAATTGTTATTCTTTGATATTTTTCCGTTGTGTATCGATTATTGTACTCAGACATATTCTGTACTCTGATGTAAAATTGTTGTAATAGCAATGAAATGTTCTTTTATGCTTGTTATAATGTGTTGTATCCCATAACGGTTCGAGAATTTCTGTCGTTTGGATCAGACCTATGTGGTTTGCGGTTGATTTGAAAGGCGGGGATTTTCGGGTCTTACAATGTTATTTCCAAATAACTGCTGATATAGCCTTTCCGCTTTATGCCCCGCTATCTTCCGATATTCCCGATATATTCTATTATTTCAGCAATATTATGTTATTCCATATATAGCTTCTATAAAAGAAATGAGTTAAAAATGACATTTATACAATATAAAATTAGTTTTATAATTGAAACCTTTAACATCTATATTTTCAGAATTAAAAATACTATGATATTCTATTGGACTTAATTAAGCTAAATAAAGTTTTACATTGATTTAAATACATTTGCACATGTATTTATTTAAAATTAAGAATGTAATAATTATAATTAAATTGAATGTTAAATTTTCATTTATTTATCAATTATTTATTTGCAAAAGCATTAAGTATGGGTTTTGTATGCTATTTAGAGTCATCCGCTATATCTTGCTAATTCTCGCTCTATCCTCGATACAACATTTTGCGTCTCTGTCGCATTGAACATGTTGAGCGCTTTAACTGTACAGATCACACATTGTATGTGGAACGAGAAAAATCACACTACTCATTTTCTCCAAGCATTACGTTTGAAACCTAAGATTTGTTTTTCGAAGAAAGTACCTACATTTAATATGTTTCAAAACCGTTCCCAAGCGTTACAGTTGAAGTTTTTTATTACACGTGCTTCATGCAGTACTAAATAGTTTGCTCTGACAACGAACAAAAACAAATTAACAAACTACAACACGTGTGAGTAGTTGGCCCACTGTACGTACTGCAACCACTTCCATTTACAACAAAATACGCAGCTTCGCCAACCACTTACACCAAAATAACTAACAATTTCAAGTTTTCCATGTTCCAACTGCCTTTACACAACAGCACCAGAACGATGTACATCCACATACACCACATACGAACACAACATTATTTCCATTTTACACAAACTACTGAACGAAGACCACCCCGTTTACATCAAATCAACTTTCTACAAAAAATCAATGGTTCGTATGCGAAGCACAGCCCTTATTCTAGTTCATTTTTAAAAGGTAAAATGAATCGAGTATATATCATTTTAACCCATAATGATTTTCCTAAATCTGCAAGGAATTTGCAGTGTGAGAACATAAATCAAAAACATAATAATATTAATATATAACATAACAAATTCATGTCATTTGTATCAATAACAATCAAGACGTATCATATATTACAAGTAAACATATATCACAAAATAACATAATTTTATGTCATAAATGCAAATTTAAATTTAACATCACAATCATGCCGAATAAAACAATCCAAACATTTCAAATTAACTATTTACATGAATTGAATCATACTTTTACAAAATGTTAGTTATATGTGAGATAAACTCATATTTCGTGACACTAACCGGAGACGACAAACGAACGAACATGAAAACAAAATCCACACCTCTGACTACAAGCATAACTACACGGTCTCTAACACCATGACCCAAATAAATTCATGAAAATAACCCTAAAAAATTTAAAAGAATTGAGTAGAGGAGTTTTGGATAGGGAAGTTTGGATTTTGGTTCTCACAAAATTTACAAAAGAGAACAAGATTTTGAACATTTTTAAAATACAATTTTGGATATGTTAATCATTGAATTTGAAAAAATGGTCAACAACAGAGTTTTAGAAAATTCTTTTCTCTTCATCTAAAAAAAGAAAAATTAAATTTGGATTATTTTTTAGGGAGAAAAGGCTGAAACAGCAGAGAGTCTATTCAGATCCAAAACTTGCATCCAAAAATAGGTCACGAAGATTCACGATTTAAAGACGGAAGTATATGAAATATGAAAAGTTATAAACATGAAAGTTGTAGATATTTCAATTTCATCCAATATGAAAAAAATTGGAATTGGATGTTCTATGAGCAATTTATGGCTATTGGAAGACATGGTAAAAATCTAAAAAATAGAAATAAAAACTTATGTAATAAGATTTAGGGTTTGTGGATTTTGGGTTAGAGTCATGAACGTGTGGTGTGACCAGAGAGTGCAGCAGGGGACAGATGGTTTTAGATGCTTGTTTTGTGGTGTATAGTCTAGATGATTGCTGGCTTGGTTGTTAGTGTTAGAGCTTGGTTGCTAATAAGGAGGGAAACAAGGGGTTTACAAGAGAAAATTGATTTAGGTTTTACGATTTATAGGTTATATCTAGAATTTTGACATTTAATAATTGAGAGAGAGGATTAAAAATTTAGATTTTTGCTTTGATTTGTGAATCTAGATAGAATGAGAGAGGCCATGGAAATTGTGACGACCACAAACCCACGTTCGACGGTGGCAAGGGTAATCATTGGAATATAACACATAAACAGATAACAGCAGAATAGAAATAAATCATTACACAGATAATGAACAACAAAATACACTAGATAAATATAATCATCAGAGTTACATAGTATAATAGGATCATACTTAGTACAAAATACAATTCCAGTTCAATATAAAATGTCTGCAGCGGAATCAAACATAATATACATAATGAAGTTTGAAAAAGTAAAATAGAAATGATAAAGTCCAGCTCCAGCTCCAAAGCTGTCCAGAATGAATCTTCTAAAACCTGAATACAAGGCTGCCCATGTAGAAATGAGGGCACCCGAGTTTGCAAAGTGAAACAAGCTTCGAGTCAGTCATGGGACTGGTATGAGAAATCTACTTAACTGATTAAACAATAATAGCAAGGCAAATCATAGGACCATGCCGCTAACGCGGAACGGGATTACTCCAGTGATTGCTAGTGCATGTAACAAAACAAATCATTTGAACAACGCAATGTTTTTTTAGAACGAATGAAGCCATTATAAGACTCAGGTCCCATCACACAATGCAACGCAAGCCAGAGGATAGAGTTTTACCTTATAATGGCCAAAATATGCTTGATACGTATAAAACGAAATCATTTGATATTATTACTAGTGCATAAATGTTTCAAAAACAATTTCAATCATAAGTATCAATCCTAGACGACATAAGTGCCCCATACCACTATGTCGCCATATATAGGTATACAATCAAAACTGCATGATGTCGTATTTGGAAGTTGGATTTCCATCATGAACCAAGGCAAAAGATAGTCCTTACCGAATTCGAGACAATCTAGTCTACCATGTCTCAGGATGCAGCCGCAACTGCACCTAGGATCTTCAGGGCCGGTCCACTCGATGTGGATTAAATAAAACCCTGAACAATACGTCTCCCCACGCTATGGGGCGTAAATGAGCCAAAATAACTCCATATCCGAGGCCTCGCATTCCAAAAACCACACAGGTGAAAATAATATAAATGTCAGGGCTGGTAGGTCACTGACACCACCTCTAACTAGAAAGAGACGCATGTTCTCCCAGAGTCCTTCTCCCGTTTCTGGTTCATACCGGGGTGTGAGGCTCGCAAATTAACGCTATACACAAAGCTATGCCACACAAGCCGTGCTTTGATCATCAACCACAAGACCTTGCTTTTCAACAGAAGCCTTGATCATCTGCCACTTAGGCATGCCACACAGGCAATTCACTCCATGCGACTGATTTCTATCGATATATAACCTCTGAGCTCGTACGTCTCAGAGAAGGGCGTTAAGCAAGAGAATAAATTCTCTGCCGCCAAATAGATATATATTTAATAGAGAACAATCAACACAGAAAAAAAATCCAATGTCAGACACATAGTCCATTTACAAGTTCATTCTGGGTCTGAACGAAACCGGAGGCACCTTACTCCTCGCATATCCGTACAATCAACAAATACGTCCGAACGGCTACCACTTCAGCCCCTTCAAGGTAGCCACTCCAATCATGAGCATCAGTAGCACCCATACATCCGATGTCAAGATCATCGGTCTTGAACTGTCTTCATATCTTCGACTTCTAATCGTCGATCAATTATTTGAAATGAGAATTAACTCGGCCTTTTCAAATAATTCACGTATATTTAGAATTCAAATCAATTCTGTCCATGGTCAAATTATTCGACATTCACATTTCAGTTCATTAGTATAATTTTCAAGTCAAACACATTCAACCATCAAATATCAAGCAAAGCAAGTAAAATTGGTTTATTTCCATTCCATATTGCTTATAATTTTATAACGACTTTTCGCTATTTTTATTTATTTAAAAATAGCCCATATTAATTAAACGACGTTTCAGGTCGTGTCGTGGCACTAGTGCTGTTTTTCTTCAGATTTGTTTTACACATATCTGAAAATCTAACTGTTGGATCTTAACAAAGTTTATATCGTTGGAAAGATCTCTCAAAAGCAAACCTAAGGATTCCAGTTTCGTCAAAATCCGATGGTCGGATCTTTCGGTATAATCATTTGAAGTTACGATTTCAAAACGCGAACTGCATAGGCTCGATTCATTTTAATTTAATTTATATTTATATAAATATAAATATAATTCATTCGGCGATTTCTAAATTGTTTCTACTTCAAATATTTCACTAACGCCTTTAAATTTCGGAAAATTTCGCCATAACCTCCTTTGTACGAGAAGGGTCGGGAAAATCCCCAAACAGCTACACAGGGCTTCTCTTCTCAAAAAAGAAAAAGAAAAAGCCAAGCGGCTAGCCAATCGGCTCATAAAATCATCATACCCAAGCAAAATAGTAAATATGTACCTATTTGTCGGGCATACAATTTTATTCCTCTTCTCTAGCCTCTTTGCTATAACCTGTTCAATAAATATGCATGTACATGTGTGCAATTCTAATCACTTTTCAATTTTCAATTCAGTTCCATATTTGATTCGATTTGGTTTAATATTACCATTCATTCCAATGTTGCATACATAAGCTAAAAATCATATTATTAGGTAATTAATGAATATTTTCAACTCATGAATATTTATTTGAACAAGTGGTTATTTTAACACTTCATATTTCATATAAAAATGATATTTTTAGCGAACTAAAATATATTTCAACGAATGACTATTTTATTTAGTTCTTATACATGTTAAAAATAATATTCATAGCAAACAAATATTTATTTCAACACTTGTGTATTTTTAGTGAGTCTTACACATGATAAAAATGATAATTTTATCATCAAAATTATTTATTCAACACATGAATGTTTTTGGCACTCCATATTCTCAACAAAAATGTAAATTTTATTGTTCACTTCATATATTCAACACATGAATGTTTCGACTTCACATATACGATAAAAATATGATTTTTATCATTCTAGTCCTTTATTCAACACATGAATGTTTTCTATAGTTCATATATATAATAAAAATGTGATTTTTAGTGTTAAAAACAATTTATTTAAAACACGAATATTTTATATAGTCTATATATGTGATAAAATGTTATTTTTATCTTTCAAGGAATTTATTCAACACATGAATTTTATTCAACACATGAATTTCTAATCAATACATGAATTTATATTCAACACATGAATTTTATTTATTTCATACTTATGTTAAAAATGTTATCTTTACCGTTTATTGAATTTATTCTATACATGGTTATTTTTCAACACATGAAGATATTTTTCAACACATGAATACGGTTTCAACACATGAAAATACGGTTTCAACACATGAATATGGTTTCAACACATGAATATAGTTTCAACACATGAAAATAATTCTAACACATGAATATTATTGAACATTTCGGTAGCATAACAGCAGGGTATTTGAAACCGGCACAGTCCCCATGTACGGCTCCTCGCTCTACCTTAAAACCTCGCGGTTTTTGACAATGGGGATTTCATACATCTAGTTCGTACGCATACGAGTATGTTTTTCTTTTCCATAACCTATTCTAAATTGTTTCAACCACAAGCGGGTATATTTCAACCACAATCAATCATTCTCAACCACAAACAATCCTATCAACCATTCGCATTATTCACCAAATTTTTCATGCCAAGTCAAAATCAATAAATATCGTCCATGGTTTGTGGACGAGGGGAGTATATATATAAGTATATTTAATTTCCATTCCAACACACATATGATTTATACAATGCATGTATAATTTATACATCGCTCATATAACTTATACAACACATGTACATGAGGTACACAACGCGTATATAATTTATACTTTGCTTATATAATTTATACATCACCTTTTCATTTGCATTTTGAATTTAGAGTTCTCACATTGGTTTTCGCGATGCCAAAAATCGTAGAAGGCTCAAAAAATTCCGCGGCCTCTTCTAGAATGTAGAAGACGTCCTTACGGTCCCGGTGTCTCTTGTTTCACTGGATTCCGATCACATAGCAAAAAGATATGATTTTTAGAAGTTAGTCATGTTTTGCAACACTTAAAAGTGTTATGGACTTTAATTAAAAACCAAAGCCGATACCTTTCAGCGAAGGTTCGAAACTAGGTTTCGATCTAGCACTCAAACCATTTCACGATACGAAGATCTGGCTATGCCACCCGGAAGAGGACAGAGAGGCGCACGTGCGCCAGGAAGGGGCCCCACTTCGGTGGCCTGAATCGTGGTCGGCGGCGGTGGAAAGGCCGCAACTTCCCGAGCTCGATTCGAGCTTGATACCCCACGAAAAAATCTGCAGTTGATATGGATTCAAAGCTCGCGTCGAGCTCTTCAAAAACCTCTAACGGTTGGAGCGATTTTATTGAGACATCAGAGAGAAAAAGAGGAGAGAAGGAGTGAAAGCCTTTCCGTCGTGCGCCTGGGAGGGTTTATCGGGAGAGAGAAAGTGGCTGTGAAATCCTATTGGCCTATGTTTTATAATTTTAATTTTTAATTCTTTTATTCGGAAAATACCCTCTAATCCATACGAACTCCAATCCAAACCCAACGACTGTCGCCCCTAGCCAAATACCTCCATTCCAAACACAATGGGATATGTTTTGTAGGTCCATTTGACAGTTACAGTCAGTTATTCTTCAAATTAAAGTATAAAACATTTAATTTTCAATTTGAACATACATTTTAATTCACTGGGGCCACATACTGATTCTAAAAATTGCTGAAAAATTTATCTAGTTATGTTGGGACGATACGGTCCCAACGAACTTGATTTCGTCTAATTCTGAGATCGTTTGAAAAATGGCCATTTTCTGGTCGATCCAATTTAACTGAAATCAACCAAACATGTTTTCCTTTGCCACGCTCACATATTGTTTCTAAAAATTATGGGAAATTAAACTTAGCAATTAATTGACATCCGGATCAGACAAAAGTGGTTTCATCGAAAACGGAGGTCATTTGAAAAATGGCTATTTTCAAGGGCTTTAATATTATTTAAAAATGGAATTTTTAAATTCTGACCAAATTTCTGTTCAAATTAACCAAAATAAAAAATTTAAATTGGTTCTGATTTTCCGGGTTGTTACAATCTCCCCCAATTAAAACTTTTCGTCCCCGAAAAGGAAACAACAGTAAAGTAGGAAACAAGACGGAAATGTAAAGTATTGTAAATGTACCTTGCACCAGAGTTAGTCAGAGATGTCCACTCTGCAATTGGGATAGGCTTGCTTAATGCTTTCCTCAGTCTCCCAAGTACAGTCTCTAAGATCACTACGCTACTGCACTTTAACTAAGTGAACCTTCTTGTTCCTCAGCTCTTTAGTTTCTTTGCCAATGATCTTTATCGGCTCCCTTATGACTACCAATTCTGGAGTAATTTCCAAGTCCTTTTGAGCTGCTTCTTCCACAATAGAGTCCGGATCAAGCACATGTTTTCTAAGTTGAGATACGTGAAACACATCATGTACTCCAGGCAACCAGTCGGGTAATTGAACCCTATTAGCAAGAGTTCCAACTCGTTCAAGAATAGGAAATGGTCCAATGAATCTCGGTGCCAACTTCCCAATTTTACCGAATCTGACTACTCCCCTCATCGGAGAAACTCTTAAATACACATAGTCGCCAACAGCAATTGACAAATCTCTTCTTCTAGAATTCGCATAACTTTTCTGTTGGCTTTGAGCAGTTTGTAATCGTTTCTTGATGAGATCGACTTTGTCCGAAGCATCACGAATTATATCGGGTCCCAATACAAGTCTATTTCCAGATTCAACCCAACATGCGGGAGATCGGCAAGGTCTATCATATAATGCTTCGAACGGTGACATTTTCAGTCTCGCTTGATAACTGTTGTTGTACGAGAATTCATCCAAATGCAAATGGTCTTCCCATGATCCGCCATAATCAATAATGCAAGCCCGCAATAAGTCTTCAAGAATACGGTTCACCCTCTCAGTCTGGCCATCTGTTTGAGGATGATAGGCGGTGCTTAGATTCAGCTTTGTTCCCAATTCCATTTGGAATGCTTCCCAGAATTTGCTAGTAAATATTGGATCTCTATCACTGACTATGCAGAGCGGCACTCCATGTAGCTTAACAATTTCATTGAAATAAACATGTGCTAGACTCTGAGCTGTTCTACTCGATTTGACAGGTATGAAATGGACGGTCTTCGTGAGACGATCTACGATCACCCATATACTGTCGTTTCCTTTCTTGGTTCTGGGCAAACCATCAATGAAATCCATAAAAATGTATTCCCACTTCCATCCTGGAATGCCCAATGGTTGTAATAATCCAGCAAGTTTCTGTTGATCGCTCTTTACTTGTTGGCAAGTAGCGCACCTGCTAACATATAAAGAAATGTCTCTCTTCATCGCCTTCCACCAGAATGTGCGCTTGATGTCATTATACATTTTACTTACTCCAGGGTGAAGGCCAAGTTTGGACTTGTAACATTTCTCAAGCACTTCTCTTTTGAGCTCGGAGATGTCAGGAACACAAATTCTTCCTTTTAATCTAAGAACTCCCTCGCTGTCCACTTGGAAACTGGATGCTTCGCCCTTTCGAATTCTTTTGATCATCTCCTTAACAAAATTATCGCCTTTCTGAAGAATGGAGATCTTGCCAATCAACGAAGTCGTAATAATAAAACTAGCGATGATTACATTCTTTCTACTAAGCGCGTCCGCCACAACATTGGCTTTCCCTGGAGTGTACAAAATCTCAAAATCGTATGCTATAAGAAACTCTAGCCAACGCTGCTGTCTCAGATTCAGGTCTTTTTGGGTGAACAAATACTTCAATGACTGATGATCCGTATATAGTTCGAATTTCTCACCCAAGAGATAGTGCCTCCAGATTTTCAAAGTAAATACGATGGCTAACAACTCAAGATCATGAGTTACATAGTTCTTTTCATGCGGCTTTAATTGACAACTAGCATAAGCGACAACTTGGCCTCTTTGCATTAATACTGCACCAAGACCTTCTCCATATGCATCAGTCCAGACCTTCAAATCCTGGTTGCCAACGATAATTGTTAACACTGGAGCAGTTGTCAGTCTTAATTTCAGTTCCTGGAAAGCTGTTTCACATTCAGGAGTCCACTTAAATTTGGCATGCTTCTTAGTAAGCTTTGTTAATGAGTACGCAGTTAGGCTTGAGCCAAGTATATTAGAAGTAGAGTAAGTGAAAGTGGAACGAGAGGCAACAGTAGAAAAAGGTTCCAACTCATATTTTGGAAACAAGAATTAAGAAGCTACGAAATTGTGAAGTTAAAGACGGACAAAGCATAATAGAGTTAAGCTCAAGGAAATGAAACTTAGAAGATCGAAGACTAGATTCGTGCGTCATATCTCTTCTTAAGAGTATATCCTTGGTCCCTCTCTTCCTGCAGAGCTTACTTGCATGCCATCTTTTGTGTTTATCCTCTCGGTCCCATTTTCAATCCAATTTCTGTTGCAAACCCCATAGGGAGTATGACTCATCTGTTAGTAACACATGTTGGGGCTCGAGGGTGTTCATTGGTTTGACTAAAGTTTTTGGGTTTTATAGGATACGGATTGGTCTTAGGAAAGGACTCCCTTGTGACCTAAAAGGAGTCCATCATGCTTAGTTTCCTAGAATCATATATGGTGGTTGGGTTGAGTAATTCTTTGGGTGTCAGTCTGATGTTGATTTCGGTCTTCGGGGCTGATGCTTAGAGAGTTCTTCTCCTAATCAATATATATGTGGCATAGATTTCCAGTTTTGACATTGCCTAAGGGGCACAAAGTTTTTACTTGCTTCTATCATTCGACTATACCTTTAGGTAGGACCATTTCCTATCATTGAGAAAATTTGGAAAATGACCTATAGATTAGAGCTACCCGAAAAAAAAAAATTGGCCGGAGTTCACAACGTCTTTCACGTTTCACACCTCCGAAAATGTCTACATGAGTCTGCTGAAGTGGTAATGCCAGATATCCTAGAAGAAGCTGAAGTGGAGCGAGAAGCAACCGTGAGGAAAGTTTTAACCCGCATATTAGGAACGGAAGTGAAGAAGCTACGCAACCGTGAAGTCAAGCTCGTCAAAGTTCAGTGGAGCGACGCCGAGGGAGACGCGACTTGGGAAACTGAAGCTAGAATCCGCACTGCCTACCCTTTTCTGTTCGAGGGTACATCCTTCATCTTTCTTTTTCTTTAAGTTGCGCTTTTATCTATCTTTTTTTAGGTATATTTCCTCGGCCTTATCTTTTAGGTAGAAACCCTTTGGATGGAAACATGTAATTGAAACATGTTATGTATGATGGTTGCAAGTGGTTGCAAGTGATTGCTAGTAGTTGCTCGTGGCTGCATATACACACACAATCTAGGTTTTAGATCGGCTCAGTCACTTCATATTGCATATGCATATATGTTTGCACTCGTATATGGTTGAATTGTAATGTGTTGTCATATGGATGTTGCATTTGTATGAAAGATTGTGCACCCATATAGAATCATGAATAGGAAAAATCTGCATACATAATGGATACATGGCACTTACATGATTCGCATTAAGGAGGTCAACTGAATCAGTAGACCGCCTGATTTTGCATTAGATAAGTTCATGAACACACACACTTCGCATATGATCATGAAGCATTAGAAGTCTTTTAAGGACAATGGATGCTCGTGTTTGATGGATGAGTAGATGGATGATTGAATGTTAGGATTTACATTCTTCCTAAACTTGAAGATTTCGGGGACGAAATCCTTTTAAGTGGGGGAGAATGTAACACCCCGGATTTTTCCGTTAACAGTAAATTAACAAATTAAAGTATAATTAAATTGTAACAGAAAAATTAAGGGAAACGGACATCGCCATTGCGTTCGTCTCGGAATTCTGCTTGAGATAGAGTCCGAGTTTGCGCAAAACGGATAACGTATGAAGAAGATATCTTTAATTTAAATATTACAGCAAAACATGAAAAAGAGAAGTAAGGAGAGGACAATAATTATTATTATTCTAAGACTTATTAACAAAAGCCTCTGTAGCTCAGTTGGTTAAGGCATTTGGATTTGTAGCATGGAGGTCGGGGGTTCGAACCCCGGCGGCGACATAATTTTTATCTCTGTTTTAGAGAGGGCCAACTGAGCATGCAAATACATGTACGTATACAAATTCAAATTTTGAAAGGATAAGAACGTACATATAAGGAAATAAAGAAAATATATGTATATATATGAGAATATATATATATATATATGCAAAAATATATGTATACAATAGATAAAATTCAAACAGACTAAAACAGCTCAATTTAAAGTTTAATTTTTGAAAATCGAACCCAGTCCCTCCTGGCTGGCCTGGTCTGTGTTTGGTCGAATGTCTGTGGGTTGCTTTGTCATTAGGGCTAGGTGGCAAGTTTTAATTGGTCTCTCTATCTAATGAATGGCTACGATCTAACCTAGCAACATCAATGGTTCTAATCAATTCCTAACCTCTATATAAACAACCCTAGACTAAACCCTAATCTATTCATTCAAATTAAGAGCATAGCCGCCATGTTGCTGAGGAACGACTAAGAGTAGCCGCCAACTAGAGAGAGGATTAGGGAGGAAGTTCTAAAGCCTAAAGCAATTCAAGCAACCTAAAGCTAATCAATTCAACAAAGGAATCGTATCTCTTAATTAGAGAATTCGCCGCAACCATTGTAAGTAGAGTATTACTTTGGTATGAACAAATGATTGTGTAGATATGTATGCTTGAGTTGTGGCAATAAAATTCATATTTGTGCGTTCTTATCAATTTATATACGTTTGGATATTCTGAATTATGTCATTCAATTATAAAGAACTACATGCGGTAGTTCTATGCAAATATACGTTTGGAATATTCGCAAATTATGTGACCTATGTTGAAGCTACATGTATGTAGTTGATTGAAATTCATGCAAGTTTGGGGCTTTGTTATTATGCCATCATGATGTCTATTTTTGTGCATAAATCATTTTGCAAGTAATTGAGACAAGTTTGGTTGTTATAGTTCATATGAAACTATGTTGGAATTTTGACACCATAATCCATGTATTAAGTCATGCTTTTGCAAAACTTATGAATATGGCTAGGCTATGAATGATATTGGGCATAATTGAAATTCATGATTAAGTCTATCTTGTTTAAAAGAATTATATGATGACATATGTGAGACATGGCTAAGTTAGACACAAAAATCCCTTTTTGCAAGTTTAAAGCAAACACCATGATTAGGAAAGATTTATGCATAAGAATATTTATACCGTCGTTATGTGATTAGACTTAAATCATGATTAAGTTGAACTATGCTTTTGTGTTAGTAACAAAGTATCCCCTTTGTAAACATGTAGAAACCTTATGAACATGACTTGTTTATGTTTATGCTAGAAGTATTTATGCCATGCTTATGTTTGACATTATGCCATGTTTATGCTAGAAGTATTTATGCCATGCTTATGTTTGACATTATGCCATGTTTATGCTAGAAGTATTTATGCCATGCTTATGTTTGACATTATGCCATGTTTATGCTAGAAGTATTTATGCCATGCTTATGTTTGACATTATGCCATGTTTATGCTAGAAGTATTTATGCCATGCTTATGTTTGACATTACGCCATGTTTATGCTAGAAGTATTTATGCCATGCTTATGTTTGACATTATGTCATGTTTATGCTAGAAGTATTTATGCCATGCTTATGTTTGACATTATGCCATGTTTATGCTAGAAGTATTTATGCCATGCTTATGTTTGACATTATGCCATGTTTATGCTAAAAGTATTTATGCCATGCTTATGTTTGACATTATGCCTAAGTAAAAATATAGGTTCATGGGTCAATAATGATATCTCAATTACAAGTTCACATGCTTTGATTCATGTCACCTATGTTACCACTATGCAAGTACACCAGTTTCTATTATGTATTTCCAACGTCATATGCAAGTTCATGCGCTCACCTTCCCCTCTTTGTGTATGTAATCACGCTTTAAGCCTCCCCTTTTCGCATGGCTAAATTGGGCTTTAAAAGGCTAAGCCCAATATATATAAACGGACGTGTAAAACGGGAGAAAATAACGTTGGGTTAAAATTACTAATGAATGAAAACTAAAGTAGAAGGGCCCAAATTCAAGTATGGGTTGGGCCCATGATTGGTGTAACCTTTACACCATTGATTCTTAATAATGGGCCGCAAATATTTACATATAAATAAAGAAGAAAGACAAAATATGTAAATGTAGAAAAATACGAGGTGTTTAACCCGAGGTTGGATTGAGTTGTGATGTAAACCTGCCCGGAACCGCCCGGCTGTCCAGTAGTCACAACAATACCTATCCAATGTGAGAGGTTAAACATGGAGCCCAATAAGGACCCGAGGTTAGACTGAGTTGTGGCGTAAGACTGCCCGGAACCAACCGGCAACAGGCAGCCACAACAATACCTGTCTAATGTGAGAGGTCAAGGCTTTAATAAGACAATTAAAGCTGAGTCAGGATTGTTAGGATTAAGTGGACTTAAGACTTAATCAAAATGGAACATGCTAAACTAAACGGACTGGTGGGGGTTAGGTTAGAAAACACTTAACCAACTTAGCATGTTGGCTAGAGATAGAAAACCTAGTAACGGGGGACCCTTTTCAGCAGTAACCCTACACGGTGTATCATGATACCCTGAAACTAGGCAGGGTGGGGCACGATTACTGGGCTGATTGTAAGAGGTCAAAAATCGACGGCGGTGGTGTAGCAGTGTAGGTTCTAACGGAGTGCGGGCGTGCACACACTCCGGCGCAGAAAAATAAGGCACTGGACACCAGTAGCATACCTGTGCACTCTAAGGTTGTGTCGGGTTGCCACTATGGGACTTGATACACCCCATGGTGGGACCAGCATAGGTAACTACGACATCGGGGGCTGTAAGACACATGTAACTATGCGAGTAGGAGTCGATCATCATAGAATGGATCACATCACCCTGATTATGGGGTGCCAGTGGGAAACTAGTTTATATGGGTTCAGAGATTAACATGGGGTACGATAGTATATTCGACCCTAGACAACTTAACCAAGTTTATAGTGCATGACCACTTCTCGTTTATACTTATCATACCCAGTTCTTTATTCATAGACAAAATAGTACTAGACTTACTCAGGCTTTATGTCTGACTCTACTTTTCTTTCGTCTTCTTTCTTCCGTTTCCCCCCCCCCAAGGTCCTCAGGGAGGGAACACAACAGCTTGACCTACCTCAACATCCAGCTTGAAGAAGAGAAATGTATTGCTTGGACTTTCCTGTTTTGAACTATGGCTTTGGACAATCCACTATGGGGCTTTTGCAGTTTATCTATGTTTTATTTATGCTTCTTTAAATAATATACTCAAGACAGATTATGAAAGTGTTATGTTATGTTTTTTTTTGAAAGGATGTTGTTGTAACACGTATTTGACTTTATGAAATAAAGTTTGTTGTTCTTCCGCTGTTTACAAATATGTGTTCTTATATCTGTCTTGTATATCTGTGACTTGTACTTATAAACCTCCACCAAAATTAGGGCATTCCCTTTGAGAGTGACCCTAACGGAGGTGGGGTGTTTCACTTGGTATCAGAGCATAGGTTTACCAGATAAGATAAAAAGTTTTGAAAAAAAATTATTATTTTCAAAAAGGAAATTTAAAGAAGCATTTTCAAAAGATAAGAATATTATTTTATTTTTAAAAGGCAAAGCCCACTCCCCAAAGCCATAGGTACTATCTCTTATCCTTCGTTTTGAATCTATCCTTTTTGTTTCAGCATGTCCGAAGATCTTAACTTACCGGAAGGGGTACCAATACCTGGTTGGTTTAGACGGTTCTTAGAAGCAAGGGCCACTCAGCCAGGTCCTACCGTTCCTCCTCCCCCAGCTGCAGGAAATCATCTAGCTGCAGCAGCACCTCTTCCTCCACCTCCTCCACGGGGAAACGCGTTTGCTAAGATATGCAAAGATTTTAAAGCCATGGGAGGAAGGGATTTCCATGGAACTGAGTCCTTCGTGGCAGCTAGGAATTGGCTGAAAGAAACTGAGGACCTAGTCATCATCTTCGAGGTAGAGGACAGACAAAAAGTACAATTGGCGGTGTGGCTATTGAAGGGCGAGGCTTCCTACTGGTGGGAAGTCACTAATGCTGAAAGACCAGTAGAAACATGGGAGGACTTTAGGGCAAGGTTTGAGACCAAATTTCTCTCAGATGCGGAAAGAAGTTTGCAGTTGGAGAAATTCTTATTTCTTAAGCAAGGAGACAAGACTGTTAGAGAGTATGTGAATCAGTTTGATGAGCTGGCTAGGTTTGGGCTTGACCTAGTCAACACCCCACACAAGAAGGCTCTCCGTTTCGTCAAAGGGTTAAATGAGCCATTACACAGTTTGGCCATGACACATATACCCATGGGGGCCACGTATGAAAGATTGGTGCAAATGGCATTGCTGAATGAGGAGGATAAGGGCAAGAAGGAGACAAAGGCAGAAAGCTCTCAAGGGAAGAAAGAGGGTTTGCAACCTAAGAAGACAGACTTTAAGAAAGGCGGGAAGGGCAACAAGGAGAAGAGGAAGTGTAATTTCTGTGGCAAAGTGGGGCACTTAGTAAAGGACTACCGGAAAAAGAAGGCCAAGGAGAATGGTGGGTGCTTTTCTTGCGGTCAGACAGGCCACAGAGCTAAGGACTGCCCAAAGAAACGAGGGCAGGGGCAGGGGTCTGGATCCACTCCAGGGGCACAGGTTCATGTGCTGGAAGCGCCACCTTTGCAACAGCGAGGTACAAACACTTCTGTAGAAAGTGTAGTTTATCTTTATGATCACCCCGTTCGCACTTTATTTGATTCTGGCGCATCGCACTCCTTTATCTCGTCTACTTTAGTAGAATCTCTGCACCTAAAAACTAGTATGGTAGAGGACCCCTTAATTGTTTGAAACCCAATTGGGGGCCCAGTTCATTTGTCTATGATCTGTTTGGGATTGAAAATTTCTATTCTAAGCGTAGAACTTAAGTGTAGTGCCTTTATTTTGGGCTTTTCGTGATATCGTTTGATTTTGGGCATGGATTGGCTATCCAGTAATGGGGCCATCCTTGATTGTGAGAAAAGGGTTGTTAGGCTCCTAACCCAGCTCGGTAATACTTTGGAAATTTCTTGTAATCCCTCGTATGTGGTTATGCTTAGTTATCTTGAATCGTTAGATGCCTCTGTTAAAAATTTGAAATTGGTTAGAGTGGTCCGGAAATATCCTGATGTCTTCGAAGAGGTGAAGGGCTTGCCTCCGAAGCGGGAAATAGACTTCCGCAAATATCTTGTAGATAATGCAAAGCCCGTTGCGTTGCCCGTTAGACACATGGCTCCACGAGAAAGGAAAAAGCTCAGTAAACAGATTAAAGAGCTTCTAGGAAAGGGGTTCATTGGAAGAAGCATTTCAGAATGGGGCGCTCCAGTAGTGTTCGCCACTAAGGTGGAAGGTTCATTTCGCTTATGCATGAGTTGTAAAGAATCACCTTAGTAAGTACATTTGGCAACATAGTTGACATTTGTTTATTTTCAAGAGATAATTCATCTACGTGGAATACCTAATAGTGAGTGGACAAGATCCAAGATTCACTAGTGAATTTTGGAGAGCTTGCATGGGACCATGAGTACGCAGTTAGGCTTGAGCCAAGTATATTAGAAGTAGAGTAAGTGAAAGTGGAACGAGAGGCAACAGTAGAAAAAGGTTCCAACTCATATTTTGGAAACAAGAATTAAGAAGCTACGAAATTGTGAAGTTAAAGACGGACAAAGCATAATGGAGTTAAGCTCAAGGAAATGCAACTTAGAAGATCGAAGACTAGATTCGTGCGTCATATCTCTTCTTAAGAGTATATCCTTGGTCCCTCTCTTCCTGCAGAGCTTACTTGCATGCCATCTTTTGTGTTTATCCTCTCGGTCCCATTTTCAATCCAATTTCTGTTGCAAACCCCATAGGGAGTATGACTCATCTGTTAGTAACACATGTTGGGGCTCGAGGGTGTTCATTGGTTTGACTAAAGTTTTTGGGTTTTATAGGATACGGATTGGTCTTAGGAAAGGACTCCCTTGTGACCTAAAAGGAGTCCATCATGCTTAGTTTCCTAGAATCATATATGGTGGTTGGGTTGAGTAATTCTTTGGGTGTCAGTCTGATGTTGATTTCGGTCTTCGGGGCTGATGCTTAGAGAGTTCTTCTCCTAATCAATATATATGTGGCATAGATTTCCAGTTTTGACATTGCCTAAGGGGCACAAAGTTTTTACTTGCTTCTATCATTCGACTATACCTTTAGGTAGGACCATTTCCTATCATTGAGAAAATTTGGAAAATGACCTATAGATTAGAGCTACCCGAAAAAAAAAAATTGGCCGGAGTTCACAACGTCTTTCACGTTTCACACCTCCGAAAATGTCTACATGAGTCTGCTGAAGTGGTAATGCCAGATATCCTAGAAGAAGCTGAAGTGGAGCGAGAAGCAACCGTGAGGAAAGTTTTAACCCGCATATTAGGAACGGAAGTGAAGAAGCTACGCAACCGTGAAGTCAAGCTCGTCAAAGTTCAGTGGAGCGACGCCGAGGGAGACGCGACTTGGGAAACTGAAGCTAGAATCCGCACTGCCTACCCTTTTCTGTTCGAGGGTACATCCTTCATCTTTCTTTTTCTTTAAGTTGCGCTTTTATCTATCTTTTTTTAGGTATATTTCCTCGGCCTTATCTTTTAGGTAGAAACCCTTTGGATGGAAACATGTAATTGAAACATGTTATGTATGATGGTTGCAAGTGGTTGCAAGTGATTGCTAGTAGTTGCTCGTGGCTGCATATACACACACAATCTAGGTTTTAGATCGGCTCAGTCACTTCATATTGCATATGCATATATGTTTGCACTCGTATATGGTTGAATTGTAATGTGTTGTCATATGGATGTTGCATTTGTATGAAAGATTGTGCACCCATGTAGAATCATGAATAGGAAAAATCTGCATACATAATGGATACATGGCACTTACATGATTCGCATTAAGGAGGTCAACTGAATCAGTAGACCGCCTGATTTTGCATTAGATAAGTTCATGAACACACACACTTCGCATATGATCATGAAGCATTAGAAGTCTTTTAAGGACAATGGATGCTCGTGTTTGATGGATGAGTAGATGGATGATTGAATGTTAGGATTTACATTCTTCCTAAACTTGAAGATTTCGGGGACGAAATCCTTTTAAGTGGGGGAGAATGTAACACCCCGGATTTTTCCGTTAACAGTAAATTAACAAATTAAAGTATAATTAAATTGTAACAGAAAAATTAAGGGAAACGGACATCGCCATTGCGTTCGTCTCGGAATTCTGCTTGAGATAGAGTCCGAGTTTGCGCAAAACGGATAACGTATGAAGAAGATATCTTTAATTTAAATATTACAGCAAAACATGAAAAAGAGAAGTAAGGAGAGGACAATAATTATTATTATTCTAAGACTTATTAACAAAAGCCTCTGTAGCTCAGTTGGTTAAGGCATTTGGATTTGTAGCATGGAGGTCGGGGGTTCGAACCCCGGCGGCGACATAATTTTTATCTCTGTTTTAGAGAGGGCCAACTGAGCATGCAAATACATGTACGTATACAAATTCAAATTTTGAAAGGATAAGAACGTACATATAAGGAAATAAAGAAAATATATGTATATATATGAGAATATATATATATATATATGCAAAAATATATGTAAACAATAGATAAAATTCAAACAGACTAAAACAGCTCAATTTAAAGTTTAATTTTTGAAAATCGAACCCAGTCCCTCCTGGCTGGCCTGGTCTGTGTTTGGTCGAATGTCTGTGGGTTGCTTTGTCATTAGGGCTAGGTGGCAAGTTTTAATTGGTCTCTCTATCTAATGAATGGCTACGATCTAACCTAGCAACATCAATGGTTCTAATCAATTCCTAATCTCTATATAAACAACCCTAGACTAAACCCTAATCTATTCATTCAAATTAAGAGCATAGCCGCCATGTTGCTGAGGAACGACTAAGAGTAGCCGCCAACTAGAGAGAGGATTAGGGAGGAAGTTCTAAAGCCTAAAGCAATTCAAGCAACCTAAAGCTAATCAATTCAACAAAGGAATCGTATCTCTTAATTAGAGAATTCGCCGCAACCATTGTAAGTAGAGTATTACTTTGGTATGAACAAATGATTGTGTAGATATGTATGCTTGAGTTGTGGCAATAAAATTCATATTTGTGCGTTCTTATCAATTTATATACGTTTGGATATTCTGAATTATGTCATTCAATTATAAAGAACTACATGCGGTAGTTCTATGCAAATATACGTTTGGAATATTCGCAAATTATGTGACCTATGTTGAAGCTACATGTATGTAGTTGATTGAAATTCATGCAAGTTTGGGGCTTTGTTATTATGCCATCATGATGTCTATTTTTGTGCATAAATCATTTTGCAAGTAATTGAGACAAGTTTGGTTGTTATAGTTCATATGAAACTATGTTGGAATTTTGACACCATAATCCATGTATTAAGTCATGCTTTTGCAAAACTTATGAATATGGCTAGGCTATGAATGATATTGGGCATAATTGAAATTCATGATTAAGTCTATCTTGTTTAAAAGAATTATATGATGACATATGTGAGACATGGCTAAGTTAGACACAAAAATCCCTTTTTGCAAGTTTAAAGCAAACACCATGATTAGGAAAGATTTATGCATAAGAATATTTATACCGTCGTTATGTGATTAGACTTAAATCATGATTAAGTTGAACTATGCTTTTGTGTTAGTAACAAAGTATCCCCTTTGTAAACATGTAGAAACCTTATGAACATGACTTGTTTATGTTTATGCTAGAAGTATTTATGCCATGCTTATGTTTGACATTATGCCATGTTTATGCTAGAAGTATTTATGCCATGCTTATGTTTGACATTATGCCATGTTTATGCTAGAAGTATTTATGCCATGCTTATGTTTGACATTATGCCATGTTTATGCTAGAAGTATTTATGCCATGCTTATGTTTGACATTATGCCATGTTTATGCTAGAAGTATTTATGCCATGCTTATGTTTGACATTATGTCATGTTTATGCTAGAAGTATTTATGCCATGCTTATGTTTGACATTATGCCATGTTTATGCTAGAAGTATTTATGCCATGCTTATGTTTGACATTATGCCATGTTTATGCTAAAAGTATTTATGCCATGCTTATGTTTGACATTATGCCTAAGTAAAAATATAGGTTCATGGGTCAATAATGATATCTCAATTACAAGTTCACATGCTTTGATTCATGTCACCTATGTTACCACTATGCAAGTACACCAGTTTCTATTATGTATTTCCAACGTCATATGCAAGTTCATGCGCTCACCTTCCCCTCTTTGTGTATGTAATCACGCTTTAAGCCTCCCCTTTTCGCATGGCTAAATTGGGCTTTAAAAGGCTAAGCCCAATATATATAAACGGACGTGTAAAACGGGAGAAAATAACGTTGGGTTAAAATTACTAATGAATGAAAACTAAAGTAGAAGGGCCCAAATTCAAGTATGGGTTGGGCCCATGATTGGTGTAACCTTTACACCATTGATTCTTAATAATGGGCCGCAAATATTTACATATAAATAAAGAAGAAAGACAAAATATGTAAATGTAGAAAAATACGAGGTGTTTAACCCGAGGTTGGATTGAGTTGTGATGTAAACCTGCCCGGAACCGCCCGGCTGTCCAGTAGTCACAACAATACCTATCCAATGTGAGAGGTTAAACATGGAGCCCAATAAGGACCCGAGGTTAGACTGAGTTGTGGCGTAAGACTGCCCGGAACCAACCGGCAACAGGCAGCCACAACAATACATGTCTAATGTGAGAGGTCAAGGCTTTAATAAGACAATTAAAGCTGAGTCAGGATTGTTAGGATTAAGTGGACTTAAGACTTAATCAAAATGGAACATGCTAAACTAAACGGACTGGTGGGGGTTAGGTTAGAAAACACTTAACCAACTTAGCATGTTGGCTAGAGATAGAAAACCTAGTAACGGGGGACCCTTTTCAGCAGTAACCCTACACGGTGTATCATGATACCCTGAAACTAGGCAGGGTGGGGCACGATTACTGGGCTGATTGTAAGAGGTCAAAAATCGACGGCGGTGGTGTAGCAGTGTAGGTTCTAACGGAGTGCGGGCGTGCACACACTCCGGCGCAGAAAAATAAGGCACTGGACACCAGTAGCATACCTGTGCACTCTAAGGTTGTGTCGGGTTGCCACTATGGGACTTGATACACCCCATGGTGGGACCAGCATAGGTAACTACGACATCGGGGGCCGTAAGACACATGTAACTATGCGAGTAGGAGTCGATCATCATAGAATGGATCACATCACCCTGATTATGGGGTGCCAGTGGGAAACTAGTTTATATGGGTTCAGAGATTAACATGGGGTACGATAGTATATTCGACCCTAGACAACTTAACCAAGTTTATAGTGCATGCCCACTTCTCGTTTATACTTATCATACCCAGTTCTTTATTCATAGACAAAATAGTACTAGACTTACTCAGGCTTTATGTCTGACTCTACTTTTCTTTCGTCTTCTTTCTTCCGTTTCCCCCCCCCCCCAAGGTCCTCAGGGAGGGAACACAACAGCTTGACCTACCTCAACATCCAGCTTGAAGAAGAGAAATGTATTGCTTGGACTTTCCTGTTTTGAACTATGGCTTTGGACAATCCACTATGGGGCTTTTGCAGTTTATCTATGTTTTGTTTATGCTTCTTTAAATAATATACTCAAGACAGATTATGAAAGTGTTATGTTATGTTTTTTTTGAAAGGATGTTGTTGTAACACGTATTTGACTTTATGAAATAAAGTTTGTTGTTCTTCCGCTGTTTACAAATATGTGTTCTTATATCTGTCTTGTATATCTGTGACTTGTACTTATAAACCTCCACCAAAATTAGGGCATTCCCTTTGAGAGTGACCCTAACGGAGGTGGGGTGTTTCATCGGCAATACAAAGCTGATGGAAACCTGTAGCTAGGTCCATCCTGGAGAATACTTGTGCGCCGTTCAATCGATTCAACAAATCATCAATCCGCGGCAATGGATATTTGTTCTTTAATGTCTTCTTATTCAAGTCACGATAATCCATGCATAGTCAGAGAGTACCGTCTGACTTTGGGACAAACACCACTGCTGCTCCCCAATCAGAGAAACTAGGTCTTCAACACAAGCTGTCGAGTTTGATTGTCTAATTCTTCTTTTTACTTTAAACTCATTCTTCGAATAGCATGCACTACCGGTCTCGCATTCGGAATTAAAGCGATTTTGAAATCAATTTCTCTTTGCGGAGGTAAGCTGACAACTTCTTCAAACACATCCGCAAAATTATTGACGACAGGGGTATCTTTTATGACGACTGAAATATTTTTTGGGACAACGGGAATATGATCTATTTGAGTAGGAGCAACATCAAGAGATGACCAAAAGTCTTTTCTATCCGAATCTGAGCCTATGCAGGGTATAACAATATTGGCACGCTTCGTGTTAACTTTAACAACTCATTCTGCACATCTAACTTCGGCTTTATATTCGGTCAACCAATCCAGCCCAAGAATGATATCGAACTCCGACAAATTCATAACAATCAAATCGAATGAAAAATGATAATAAGAATAAGTGACAGGCACCTTGCAATATAGACTGAGAACAAGGGAACCTCCTATTGGATTGTGCACATTAATTGACTCTTTAAGATTCCTCAATTTTAACTTCAACTTCTTAACCACATTACTTGAAATAAAGCTTCGTGACGTGCCCGTGTCAAACATTATTTTAACTGGAATATTTTTGAAAGTAAGCGTGCCTTTTAAAACATCTGGCATTTCCTGACTAGCTGAGGTGGTTGGAACTTCTGCCGTGCTATTGATTTGAGGTTCTTTGGCCACTTCATCATGTGCGGCTTTAGGCTTTTTCTTTGATTGCTGGCAATCTTGCTTTACATGACCAAACTGATGGAAAATGTTGCATTCTCTGATCTCTTGAACCTTCTTGCCGGATTTAGATCCACCCTTCTTCGAATATTCACAGTTCCTTATCGAATGCCCTTGCTTATTGCACTTGAGACGTACGACTATCTTTGTCTTTTTCTGATTGGCTTTAAGCTTCTTACTGACCTCAGGCTTCGTACTTGCCTCTGGGCTATCAGTTTCAAATTTCCTTTTGTTACTAGAACTGCCTTCCTCTTTATCGTCAAAAAGGCCTCGCTTATCTAGATCTTCATACTGATAAGCCATGTATATCATTTCAGAAAAAGGAAGCTTCACATGCCCCATTACACTATTCTGGTATTTTCTTTGAAGACCATTAATAAACCTCAGATTCTTCCTCTTTGGATCTTGAATTAGATGTGGGGAAAAATGAGAAAGTTCATTGAATTTCTTATGATATTCTGGAATATCCATATCTCCTTGGATTAGATAGTAGAATTCATCACATAACCGCTCTGTTGCTTCTAGAGGAGTAAATCTTTCTTGGAAAATTTCTTTAAATCTATCCCATGTAATATTACCTTCTGGATTATCCTTAATAATTGTTTCCCACCAGAACAATGCTTCGCCTTTGAGTGCCCAAGATGCCAGTAATCTCTTCTGATCATCTCTTAGTTGGAGACGCTCAAGAATTCTTTCAGCCAAACGCATCCAATCTTAAGTTTGACTAATGGATTCATTGCCCGAGAATGATACTCCACCCAGATTTCGATATTTATTTAATATAGCTTCTAGATCTGGTTCTGTATTCCTTCTTCTGTTTCTGACACTCATTTTCTAGTACTTCTGCAAATAGCAGACCAAGTGTCAAGTAACCAGAAAAGATATTTTAAAGCATAGAGACATATACGTGAATGTAAATGTGTCTGTTGGGGTGTATTTTATTCTGCTATACTCACACTAGGACCTTACTGATCCTATCTGTAATGAGTTACTCGCCCTAGAACACTTCTGATTCTATTTCTGATGAGTTTGTTAATATGTAATATTCCTGAGGTAAGATTAACCAAAGCTCTGATACCACGTGTGACGACCCCAAACCCCCGTTCGACGGTGGCAAGGGTAATCTTTGGAATATAACACATAAACAGATAACAACAGAATAGAAATAAATCATTACACATATAATGAACAACAAAATACACTGGACAAATATAATCATCAGAGTTACACAGTATAATAGGATCATACTTAGCACAAAATACAGTTCCAGTTCAATATAAAAGTCTGCAACGGAATCAAACATAATATACATAATGAAGTCTGAAACAGTAAAATAGAAATGATAAAGTCCAGCTCCAGCTCCATAGCTGTCCAGAATGAGTCTGCTAAAACCTGAATACAAGGCTGGCCGTGTAGAAATGAGGGCACCCGAGTTTGCAAAGTGAAACAAGCTTCGAGTCAGTAATGGTACTGGTATGAGAAATCTACTTAACTGATTAAACAATAATAACAAGGCAAATCAAAGGACCACGCCGCTAACGCGGAACGGGTTTACTCTAGTGATTGCCAGTGCATGTAACAAAACAAATCATTTAAATAATGCAATGTTTTTTTAGAACGAATGAAGCTATTATAAAACTCAGGTCCCATCACACAATGCAACGCAAGCCGGAGGATAGAGTTTTACCTTATAATGGCCAAAATATGCTTGATACATATAAAACGAAATCATTTGATTTTATTACTAGTGCATAAATGTTTCAAAAACAATTTCAATCATAAGTATCAATCTTAGACAGCATAAGTGCCCCATACCACTATGTCGCTATATATAGGTATGCTATCAAAACTGCACGATGTCGCATTTGGAAGTTGGATTTCCATCATGAACCAAGGCAAAAGATAGTCCTTACCGAATTCGAGACAATCTAGTCTACCATTTCTCAGGATACAGCCGCAACTGCACCTAGGATCTTCAGGGCCGGTCCACTCGATGTGGATTAAATAAAACCCTGAACAATACGTCTCCCCATGCTATGGGGCGTAAATGAGCCAAAATAACTCCATATCCGAGGCCTCGCATTCCAAAAACCACACAGGTGAAAATAATATAAATGTCAGGGCTGGTAGGTCACTGACACCACCTCTAACTAGAAAGAGACGCATGTTCTCCCTGAGTCCTTCTCCCGTTTCTGGTTCATCCCGGGGTGTGAGGCTCGCAAATTAACGCTATACACAAAGCTATGCCACACAAGCCGTGCTTTGATCATCAACCACAAGACTTTGCTTTTCAACAGAAGCCTTGATCATCTGCCACTTAGGCATGCCACACAGGCAATTCACTCCATGCGACTGATTTCTATCGAGATATAACCTCTGAGCTCATACATCTCAGAGAAGGGCGTTAAGCAAGAGAGTAAATTCTCCGCCGCCAAACAGATATATATTTAATAGAGATCAATCAGCTTAGAACAAAATCCAATGTTAGACACACAGTCCATTTACAAGTTCGTTCTGGGTCTGAACGAAACCGGAGGCACCTTATTCCTCGCATACCCGTACAATCAACAAATACGTCCGGACGGCTACCACTTCAGCCCCTTCAAGGTAGCTACTCCAATCATGAGCATTAGTAGCACCCATCCATCCGATGTGAAGATCGTCGGTCTTGAACCGTCTTCATATCTTCGACTTCTAATCGTCGATTAATTATTTGAAATGAGAATTAACTCGGCCATTTCAAATAATTCACATATATTTAGAATTCAAATCAATTCTGTCCATAGTCAAATTATTCGACATTCACATTTCAGTTCATTAGTATAATTTTCAAGTCAAACACATTCAACCATCAAATATCAAGAAAAGCAAGTAAAATTGGTTTATTTCCATTCCATATCGCTTATAATATTTTATAACGATTTTTCGTTATTTTTATTTATTTAAAAATAGCCCATATTAAATAAACGACGTTTCAGGTCGTGTCGTGGCACTGGTGCTGTTTTTCTTCAGATTTCTTTTACACATATATGAAAATCTAACCATTGGATCTTAACAAAGTTTATATCATTGGAAAGATCTCTCAAAAGCGAACCTAACGGTTCCAGTTTCGTCAAAATCCAATGGTCGGATCTTTCGGTATAATCATTTGAAGTTACGATTTCAAAACGCGAACTGCAGGGGCTCGATTCGTTTTAATTTAATTTATATTTATATAAATATAATTCATTCGGCGATTTCTAAATCGTTTCTACTTCAAATATTTCACTAACGCCTTCAAATTTTGGAAAATTTCTCCATAACCTCCTTTGTACGGAAAGGGTCGGGAAAATCCCCAAACAGCCACACAGGGCTTCTCATCTCAAAAACGAAAAAGAAAATTCCAATTAGCTCATAAAATCATCATACCCAAGCAAAATAGTAAATATGTACCTATTTGTCGGGCATACAATTTTATTCCTCTTCTCTAGCCTCTTTGCCATAACTTGTTCAATAAATATGCATGTACATGTGTGCAATTCTATTCACTTTTCAATTTTCAATTCAGTTCCATATTTGATTCGATTTGGTTTAATATTACCATTCATTCCAATGTTGCATACATAAGCTAAAAATCATATTATTAGGTAATTAATGAATATTTTCAACTCACGAATATTTATTTAAACAAGTGGTTATTTTAACACTTCATATTTCATATAAAAATGATATTTTTAGCGAACTAAAATATATTTCAACGCATGACTATTTTATTTAGTTCCTATACATGTTAAAAATAATATTCATAGCAAACAAATATTTATTTCAACACTTGTGTATTTTTAGCGAATCTTACACATGATAAAAATGATATTTTTATCATCAAAAATATTTATTCAACACATGAATGTTTTTGGCACTCCATATTCTCAACAAAAATGTAAATTTTATTGTTCACTTCATATATTCAACACATGAATGTTTCGACTTTGCATATATGATAAAAATATGATTTTTATCGTTCTATTCCTTTATTCAACACATGAATGTTTTCTACGGTTCATATATATAATAAAAATGTGATTTTTAGTGTTAAAAACAATTTATTTAAAACACGAATATTTTATATAGTCTATATATGTGATAAAATGTTATTTTTATCTTTCAAGGAATTTATTCAACACATGAATTTTATTCAACACATGAATTTCTAATCAACACATGAATTTTATTTATTTCATGCCTATGTTAAAATGTTATCTTTACCGTTTATTGAATTTATTCTATACATGGTTATTTTTCAACACATGAACATATTTTTCAACACATGAATACGGTTTCAACACATGAAAATAAAGTTTCAACACATGAATATGGTGTTAACACATGAATATAGTTTCAACACATGAAAATAATTCTAACACATGAATATTATTGAAAATTTCGGCAGCATAACGGCAGGGTATTTAAAACTGGCACCGTCCCGATGTACGGCTCCTCGCTCTACCTTAAAACCTTGCGGTTTTTTACAATGGAGATTTCATACATCTAGTTTGTACGCAGACGAGTATGTTTTCCTTTTCCACAACCTATTCTAATTTGTTTCAACTACTAGCGCGTATATTTCAACCATAATCAATCATTCTCAACCACAAACAATCCTATCAACCATTCGCATTATTCACCAAATTTTTCATGCCAATTCACAATCAATAAATATCGTCCATAGTTTGTGGACGAGGGGAGTATATATATATAAGTATATTTTATTTCCATTCCAACACACATATGATTTATACAATGCATGTATAATTTATACATCGCTCATATAACTTATACAACACATGTACATGAGGTATAAACGCGTATATAATTTATACTTCGCTTATATAATTTATACATCACATTTCCATTGGCATTTTTAATTTAGAGTTCTCACATTGGTTTTCGTGATGCCAAAAATCGTAGAAGGCTCTAAAAATTTCGCGGCCTCTTCTAGAATGTAGAAGACGTCCTCACTGTCCCGGTGTTTCTTGTTTCACTGGATTTCGATCATATAGCAAAAAGATATGATTTTTAGAAGTTAGTCATGTTTTGCAACACTTAAAAGTGTTATGGACTTTAATTAAAAACCAAAGCTGATACCTTTCAGCGAAGGTTCGAAACTAGGTTTCGATCTAGCACTCAAACCGTTTCACGATACGAAGATCTGGCTATGCCACCCGGAAGAGGACCGAGAGGCGCACCTGCGCCAGGAAGGGGGCCCACTTAGGTGGCCTGAATCAAGGTCGGCGGCGGTGGAAAGGCCACAACTTCCCGAGCTCGATTCGAGCTTGATACTCCACGAAAAAATCTGCAGTTGGTATGGATTCGAAGCTCGCGTCGAGCTCTTCAAGAACCTCTAATGGTTAGAGCGGTTTTATTGACAGATCGGAGAGAAAAAGAGGAGAGAAGGAGTGAAAGCCTTTCCGTCGTGCGCCTGGGAGGGTTTATCGGGGAGAGAGAAAGTGGCTATGAAATCCTATTGGCCCATGTTTTATAATTTTAATTTTTAATTCTTTTATTCGGAAAGTACCCTCTAATCCATACGAACTCCAATCCAAACCCAACGACTATCGCCCCTAGCCAAATACCCCCATTCCGAACACAATGGGATATGTTTCGTAGGCCATCTTTTGTTTTGTTTAGCTTAGGCCTAACGTTACACATAGCATTTCAAACCCTGCAATGTATAAACTATGACTACTTGACTACGAAACCTAATGAGGACGTTGTGGAGCACATGGAAGACGTGGCTGACGATGTACTGATGGAAGGGATCGCGCAGAAGCTGGATTCGACTGTTATAGTTAGTTATTCTTCAAATTAAAGTATAAAACATTTAATTTTCGATTTGAACGTACATTTTAATTCGCCGGGACACATAATGATTCTAAAAATTCCCGAAAAATTTGTCTAGCTATGTTGGGATGATACGGTTCCAACAAAAATGATTTCGTCTAATTCTGAGACCGTTTGAAAATGGCCATTTTCTGGTCGATCCAATTTAACTGAAATCAACCAAACACGTTTTCCTTTGCCACACTCACATATTGATTCTAAAAATTATGGGAATTAAACTTAGCAATAAATTGACATCCCGGATCCAACAAAAGTGGTTTCGTCGAAAACAGAGGTCGTTTGCAAAATGTCTATTTTCAAGGGCTTTAATATTATTTTAAAATGGAATTTTTAAATTCTGACCAAATTTCTGTTCAAATTAACCAAAATAAAATTTTTAAATTGGTTCTTATTTTCCGGGTTGTTACAGAAATTTTTGGAAAAATTTTACATAGAAGAGATTTGCAGAGGAAGAAGAGAGATAGTGGCAAGATGTAGGGAATAGTGTATAAAAATGAAATTTGATTTTTTTTAGTTTTTGGATATGAAATTTATAGAGAGAAGAAAGAAGTAGTTGACTAGGAATATACTTTTTTCGAAAAAATGAATTTGAGAAGAAGAAAATGAAGTAGGAGGAGGAAATCTTTAGGTGAATGAAATGAGAAGTCGTGAGAAAGAAAACATGTATTATAACTTATCAGAGACATGAAAATTAACGAGGGATGAGGTGGCAAATCTTTCCCAAGAAGCCAAATAGACAAAGTGCAACACATGGCATGTTAGTATGAACACGCAAATGACACGGAACCACGAGACCATGCCGTATGACATGGCAAAGGGTCCCTCTACATGAATACAAATCATAAAACCAATTGTAATGCTTTTTTTTTTTAAAATGAAGCTATTATAAAACTCAAGTCCCATCACATAATGCAAGCGTAAACCGGAGGATAGAGTTTTACCTTATAATAGCCAAAAAAGTTTGATACGTGAAATTTTATTCTATTATTATTACCAGTGCATAATGTACAAATTAATTTCGTAAATAAATGTATCAATCATAAATGGCATAATACCCCCATCTTATTATGTCACCATATAGGTTTACAACTGAAAACGCAAGGTTCATGTTGGAAGTTGGATTTCCATCAATAACCAAGGCAAAGGATCTTCCTTATCTGACTTTGGAACATCTCTAGCAAACTATTCCAGGGAAAACAACATGTATCCCTTGGAGCGGCAGATCCGGACCACCAATACCCGATGATTTGGACAATTACTTGAACATAACGTTCTCTGAAACCTATTGGACCTTCATACTGGTTAGTTGGTTGACCATCATCTAAGGTGTCTCGATTCCAACATCTGCATAAGTAAATATGCCTAGGCTCAATACTATGGCATCACTTTTAGCCAGAAGGGAACGTATGTCCTTTCTCTACTGTCCTTCATCCAGTTTTCGGACATTCATGGGCTGTGAGGCTTGTCGAAGTCACATCTTGACACAAAGCTACGCTATATCAACCATGTTTTGATCATCATCGACAAAACTCTGCTTTTCAACAAAAGCTTTGATCAAACAACATCTTTGGATGCCACACTGTCATCCTATACCATACAACTGATGTCTATTAATATATAACCACTAAGCTCATATGTCTCAGGGAAGGTTGTTAAGCTAAAAGAATAAATTATCCACTACCAAACAGATAATATATATATATATATATAGTAGAGCAACACTAAATACAATGTCATACATACGTCCATATAAGTCCGTTCTTGGTCTGAAAGAAACTGAAGGCACCTTATTCCTCGTCCCCTAAGGCAGAGAGGCTCTTGCATATCCGATCAATCTCCAAGTTCGTCTTGACGACCGCTACTTATAACCTTGTCTTAGGTGTACATCCCAATCGAGACATCAGCAATAATCCAAATGATGTGAAGATCTCCGGTCTTCAACCACCGTCTTCAGTATCTTCGATAATAGTCGTATTAATTATTCAGAATGGGTCGAAACCCGGTCTTTTCGAATAACTATCGTGTTGTTGAAAACAAGTGATATATAAACATATCCTAAATCTAATTCCAATTCAGAATATTCTTTTATTCAAATATTCCTTACATTGGGAATCAATCCTTTAAATCTAATTAAAGATTTCTTCATTTAAACTTCTTGTTTAAATCTTTTCTTGGAAATCATTTCAAAGATTATATAACCTCTTTTCACAAACCTGACTTAAAATAAGGTTTATAAGTCTTATCGGGATTATCGAGCCAAAGTAATCACTCGTATCGTTATCCCATTCCCAACCTATTCATCCCTGGAGTAAAAATGGTGGTACTCCATATCTAACACTTGTCATGTTTCGTTAAATTTAATTACCTTCTTACATTCCTAATCTTTGTTAAAGATTTATTTAAAACTCTAATATAGTTTTAATCTCCTCAAAAATCATTATTTAATCTTGGAAATAAATCATGTCTTTAACTGGGTTAAAGGGTAGTTGTTATTTAAAAACATCATTGACGACAAACCCAAAATCAAATTTGATATCAAATACAAGGCTTTGAATAGAAATCATATCGACTTATATTCAATATCAAATTCTGAAACCAACTGATACCGTATAGGGAATAACGATATCAATATCATCCAAATTCCTTTAACAGTATCCTTATAATTACGGAATCCAAACTTGAAATGTCCGAAGATTATTTAAATTCAAATCCAATGAAGTTCGTACATTGGAAAACTTTGGTTATTTTAAAAACCTTTCCAGTCCAATATTTTATTTTAAAACACTAGATTCTTTATTTTAGTTGTTAAACAACTTATCTAGATAAAATATCTTTTGTCTTTTCAAAACTTGGAATATTCCATCCAAAATTCTTTCAAACCATTGATTTCGATTTATCATATTTTTAATATATTTTAAAAGGCCCTTACAGTCAGTTTCCAATTCCGGTCGTTGAATTGCATTTATAGCTACCTTTTCCAAAACAGATTTAACGTTATTTAAAAATCTAACCGTTGGATTTTAAAGCTCTTATTATCATTTGAAAGCTCTCCTCAATACGAACCCAACGGTTCCAGTTTCGGGAAAATCCGACGGTCAGATCTCCAGGTATATCAGCTTAAAGTTACAGGTCGAAGTCCGCGAACTTTCGCTGCATGACAAGTCCTGTTCAGACCATACTTCGATTTATAATTAAAAATAAACTGAAACGTTTCCAGAATAATTTATTCTCGTTTTTCACTTCAGAATCAAATATTCTCATATTATGTCATTTCAATATTATTTAAATCAATAAAATAATATTATTTTTCAAACTTATTATTTTAAGTCCAAATTTTCCTACCATTCATTATAAAAATAAATAAGATACTTTTAAAAAGAAACTCTTTTTAAAACATTTTCTAGATAACCTAACTGAACTTCACTTTCGATAGTTACTATTCATTTCAGAAATAAAACTTGAATAGGTCGTATCCATATGAAAATTACTTCAACATAACTTGTTACAGTTACGAATATTCATCTATATTTTATAATCTTCGTGTCCATCCAAAATTGGACATCAAATTCAAATTTTGATTTTTCACCTATGATTATACTAATAAAATATTCATTAAAAGTGTTTTAATTGATGGAGACTTAACCCATGAACCCATAATCATATTTATTGTTCATTTTCAATTAGTGTATTATATAACACTCAATCAACCATCAAGCAACATCCAATCTACATACAAAGTGGAATTTCACCGTATAAGCCTTAAGTCAATAACGCTTATAAAAGATCGTTTATCAATAGATTAACAACACAATCAAACAATTCAGAGATGTGTCAAGTAATTATCATCCCAATACCCGTGTGGGGTTTTCATCACATTCAATAAACACTTGGGAGATGTGAAGATTAATTATCATCCCAATACCCATGTGGGGTTTTCTACACATTCAATAAACAATTGGGAGATGTGTAGATTAATTATCATCCCAATACCCGTATGGGATTATCTACACATTTCATAAACTATTAGGAGATGTATCAAGTAATTATCATCCCAATACCCGTGTGGGGTTTTCATCACATTCAATAACCAGTAATTGGTAAATTACTTCATCAAGGTCATTTAAGGTTCAACCTTTTTCAAATCGACACTATTTGCGTTTAAAGTGTCATATACCCAAGCAATATCACATATATCATGTAAAAATAATATTTTTATTATACTGTTCAACATTCAACATCGTATTAAACTTATATTATCAATCACTAATCAATATTAAACGATCCTTGATAACTTATTCGTTTCATGTTATATTTTTACCAAGTCTACCTGACCTAAACAGGTGATCGTTAATGCATCATTTAACTAATAAATGAGCGTTTAACCCTACCGCAACTATCATGAACATTTCAACATTTTATTAACATGATAAATAACCCAATTCAATTTTCAAATCATATCATAGTTCATCACCAATTCAATCATATATCAATCAAACATTTCACAGTATAAACTATAGTGTAAGCAACAATTAACTACAGTAATTTACTAATTTAAGTTAGGAGTTCTCATCCCTGCCATTATTACTCCATGACACTTCAATGTAGGACTTCACAAGCTTGTAACGAAACCAAGTTTGTTCCTTTCTAACTCAAATCGACTAGCTATTACACACACACACACACTCTCTCTTTTTTATACACTTAAATAAGAAAAATCAAGAAGAAAAATGAGATTTTTGAAGATGTAAAGGCATGGAGGGCCTAAGGGACCCACAGCTTGGGTTGTAGAGGGAGGCGCACACTGGTGGGGTGGTGGGGTCATGGCACATGAATGTGGGGCCTGGGGGAGGTAATTAAAGAGGTGTAACTTGGTTTTAAGGTAGAAAGGTGGTGTCTTTTTGGAATTTAAAAGGGAAGAGAGGGTCTGGAGGTAGCGGGGGGCTCACGACATGAGGGGCGACTGGTGGGGTCAGGTGGGTGGCAGCCTTGGTAGGTGGTGGTTGGGGGTGGCGTTGGATTTAGGAAGGAGGAGAAGAAGGTTAATGGAAGAAGAGCTTAAGGAAGAAGTTTTAAAAGAAAAGAGAAATGAAAATGAATTAAATAAAAGTGGCATATGCCTTAGAAAAATGGAGAAGTGGCATATTATGATGCAAGTGACAAGTGTACAAGAAAGTACATGAGGTGTCTAAATATTGTGGCATATGGGAATTTGTGTGTAAGTGATTGGATCTCTATTAATTGATTATGCGATGCTAACTTACTTCTAGTCGTACGACCACATACTAACAAGTGTACAAGGAAGTACCTGGTCTCGTCGAATTCGGCGACCATTTGAAAAATGACCTTATTTCAATCTTTTACTGAAATTTAACTCATTTTTCACCCTACGTTTATATTACGTATGCTCACATATGAACTCAGAAAATTATGAAATTTTAAATCTTATGACATTTTGACGTTACAGATCTAATAAATTTCTTTTATCGGATTCCGAGACTGTTTCAAAAATGGTCCTTTTTAGGTTATTAAAATAACATTAAAATATTGAATTTCAAAATTTTCACCTTTAAATTAATTTAAAAAGTTTACTAACCTTATATTAACTATTAAATAAGTCATATTCAAATTCTTTACTCAAAATCTCAAAATTTATAATTTCGATGAAAAGTGTTTCTGTCCAAAATCGTTCAAATTCATAAGTTGCTAAAACTGATTTAAATAACTCTACTGACAATTATACTTTTTGAAATCGTGTATAAAAATTAGTGTATGTATCCATAATCGTGTGCGATTATTTTAAATTATTAAAAACTTGAATTGACAAAATTTTAAATTGGTTTCGAAATTTCGGCTCGTTACACATGAGATGTACCTGTAATACCTCGGTCTCACCCGAGTAATATTAATAAGAAAATAAACAATAAACGGATCAGTATAGTTGTACTAATCATAAAAAAACTGAGATAGAAATAAAGATATAAACTGACAATGACATATGAATAATTACAACAATGGTCACAAGTAAATGTGTCTCAGAGCTATATAAAAGAATATCACATCTAAATGATATTGTTTCCTACAAGAAACGGCGTCCTCTAATAAATCATCACGAAATATATTGTATGACATCAACACATGAATTCTCGCGAGAAATGATGTCACCCATCAAGTCAACACAGAATAGATAACTCGATATCAACACATAAATGCTCACGAGAAGTGATGTCACCCATCAAGTTAATGTGAAATAGATAACTTTGATCAATAACGTAGTATCAGAAAACTTGAATGAACCAAAGTTCCTCAAGATGATCCAAAGATCATCGATGTAATCAAATGAACCGAAGTTCCTCAAGATGATCCGAAGATCATCGATATAATCAAATGAACAAAAGTTCCTCAGGATAATCTGAAGATCATCGATATAATTAAATGAACCGAGGTTCCACAAGATGATCCGAAGATCATCGATATAATCAAATGAACCGAAGTTCCTTAAGATGATCTGAAGATCATCAAAGTGATCTGAAGGTCAAATTGATCGAGTATAGTGTAAACTACGCCAAGCTAGTAAATATAAGTTAGGATATGACGGGTCCTAATACTCAATTAAAATCCTAAACACGATTTCCTAAGAGAGACTTATGATAATGATACTCGCCATAGTATCTTATATTGTTCTGAACTCGACTCTGATACCAAGTGTAACGCCCCACCATATGCTCGCATTAGCCAAGGCCATTGCAAGCAATGATCTCAACTAACCCAAAGAATAAGGCTGTTGAGGAGCGAAAATATGTATATTAGCTTTGAATGAGCGTTAAACATATCAGATAATGTGGTCTTACTTTTTAAATCTCATTAGGAAATCCGACACATCTCAATCAAGTTCAAATCTACTACACACCGGCTATATATAATTCTGAATCAATATAAAATACATAACAATAAAATCAGAGTTAGACATAGATATTCACATCCCTAAGGCGGAAATAGATATAAATATAACACATGAGTATAAATACAAACATAATGGTCATAGTCGATCCATTATACAACAAAAGAATAGATACAAGTTATAGCCAAAAGAATATGTATACATAGATGTCTCATATACATACAACCCAAAATTTCTACAATATTAAAGTAGATATGAAAAAAAGCCAAGAAGTGGTACACGCTAGAAGTCATGAGATCTACGTGTAATACCTCGGTTTGACCCGAGTATTAATTATAAGAAAATAAACAATAAACAAATCAGTCTAGCTATACTCATCATAAAAAACTAAGATAGAAATAAAGATATAAGCTGATAATGACATATGAATATTTACAACAATGGTCACTAGTAAATGTGAAATCTCGAAAGTGTCCATAAAATATGTCAGAGGAACCTCAGAGCTATATAAAAAAATATCACATCCTAAATGATATAGCTTTCCTGAAAAAATGGTGTCCTCTAATAAATCATCTTGAAATATATAATATGACATCAACACATGAATGCTCTCGAGAAATGATGTCACCATCAAGTCAGAATAGATAACTATATGTCAACACATGAATGCTCGCTAGAAATGATGTCACCCATCCAATCAACGCGAAATAGATAACTCAGATCGATAACATAGTATCGATAAAACTTGAATGAACCGAAGTTCCTCAAGATGATCCGAAGATAACCGATATAATAAAATGAACCGAAGTTCCCCAAGATGATCCGAAGATCATCGATAAAATCAAATGAACCGAAATTCCTCAAGATGATCCGAAGATCGTCAAATGATCAAGTATAATGTAAGCTACGCCAAGCTAGTAAATATAAAAGTTGAGACACATGTCCCATAACCATTTGCTATACTCAAGTATTTATGAACAAGTTGTATATTCCACTTAAAATACGAAACGATCATTGACATGATGTACAATTGAACGAGTCCAAGAATTAACCGTCGAAGCAAACCCAAGGGGTCATAGTCCTTGTTTTTATTGAGGCGTTTAATTAGATTTCTCATATGAACAAGAAAAAAGTTTATATAAATATATACTAGTAGGTTGGAAAATGATTTATAAAATAACTTCATATAATGAAGTAGGATTAAAAACCATTTTAAATAAAGGATTTGGTATCTACTAATAATATAAAACTCTTATAGTTTTGAAGTGGCAGTTCTCATCAAATATCGATGGCAATAGAAATCGATCTCAAAATTCGCGTTTTAATAACGTAAATAAAATCCCACGAATATTGATTATAAATTCGTTTATCACGAATGAATATAATATTTTATTTAGCCGAGCTGCTGAAATATAAGAATCAAAGAAACTGAAAAGTCATAGAAAAAGGCCAAACGGGTCGAAAATCGGTCGGGAAAAAGCTTGAAACAACCTATACAGTCGGCTGAGGTCTCCACTGGTCGATTGTAAAAAAAAGCAGGACCAGTCGACATGTCCATTTTGGATCAGTCGACTTGTCAATTTACCAGCGGACTGCTAGGTTAACAGGACCAATCGACTGGTTATGACCTGCTGCGTTTTTAAACATAAGGCTTAGCCTTATGGCCAAGCCAATTTCTATGGAATTCAAGCGATCGTCAGAGGCTAAGGACTTTATCTAAGTGACAATGAGACCTCAATGGTTCACCAAAACACCGATAGCATACAAATCAACCCTACTTAAAGAATTATATTGGAATTCCTATATAATTGAATTCAAACGTATGAAATGGAATGTACACAAAATCAATCAAAATCATGCAACATAAACACAATAAAAACGTGCCATAGGCACACTATACAAGCTTAAAGCTTGAGGCATAGATGTGAGTTCTAAAAGAACTCACCTTTTCTTGTTAGGAGCAAGGAATCGATCCAAAGCTTAGCTAGAACAACCTCTCTTCCATTGTAGCACACAAATCTTCAATCTACACATGAATATATAACATTTCCTAAGAATTAGTTTTAGGAAATATCAAAATTGAAGAGGAAACAAGATGGAAAAGATGGAGAAGCTTACCCAAGTCTCTACACTTGATTTCCTCAAGAATTGGAGCTCCTAGGATTAAGCTAGGTTGAGGGAATTCTAATTTCCCTTTCTTTCCCCATTTTCTATTTTTGATGAAGTGCTTTGAGTGAATGAAGAGGAAAGGGTTGTGGGAGGCTTAAAGGAGTGGGATAAGTTGGCTAACCCAATCCCCAAACAAAGTCCCAAAATTCACAAATTCTAAACGTTTCGATGTTTACATTTTTTCTTGTCGTAAACGACATTTTGAACTCAATGGAAGTGGTTTCAAGCTCAAATTCATCCACATGCAAAATGTGAATTTTAGGACACTCACTCGATTAATGATTAACAATGTTATATTTAAATATATTATTGTTAAATATGTGGGTTGTTACAAGCACATTCTATAGTTAATGTCTATGAATTATTTCAAAACCAGAATATGAGTAGCAATGAACCTTGGGCAAATTATATCTGGGATTGTCGCGAAATCCAGTTGCAAAATCTTTTCCTATGGAAAGTGCTTATGAATGGTCCATAACTAAAAATAAACTAAGAAGAATGAGCATGGTTTTAGATCCAACACACAGCCTATGTGATGAAGAGGTAGAAACAAATATGCGTATATACTTTAATTTGCGGTAAATACTCCAATAATGTATGGAAAAATGTACTTCAGACAAAAGCTCTTTATACTCCAAGCTACAACAGTGAAGAAGAATGGTACAGAATTTTTAGACCTGCTAGGTGGCGTATTGGGGAAGCCAAGGTGTTTTTACACACCTTGAAAGTAGTAAATGTGTGAGCTATGGAATGAGACGAATGCTAGACTTTTTGAATACAAGAGAGAGATTGCCATGAGCAGCCTTCAAGAGATTAGACGAAGGGTGCAAACTTGGAAAACAATTAACTCTATTTATGCTAATGATAGTTTAGTACACCATAGATGACTTGGTTTTTATATGTAGTCCAAGTTTTTGTACTCCTGTATTTTTGTTATTAGAAAGAGATAAGGGTCCTATATAAAACTCTGCTTAAATTTCAAAAATAAAGATAATCAATTCACAATTTCTTTAATATTCCTAAATTAGGGTCATCAATAATGGAATTCAATATGTTTTTTATCGCTAAAAAGTAAAATGGAACCGGTAGTTTTTGAAAATTTATCACAGGTGAAAAGCTAATTATATTTTATTTAATAAAGTATCATTAATTAGCATATTTATCAGGAAAAGTGGCTTTTTTACTCTAAAGATTCTACCATTAAAAAAAGCAAGATCGTTGGCAGGAAATGCAAAGTTGAGAAAAGCGAAATTTCCAATCGTCTTTTTGTGATAACATCTAAAGTGGAAGTGGACTAGATTGTTACGGGCAATTAAATTTTCCTTAATTATTATCATTAGAGATTGATTGTTGTTTTGCCTCTAGTTAATTATAATCATGGGCAAAAAAAATAATAATAATGTGCCCCTATCTTAATGCCTCCAATAATGACAAAATTGGGAAACTAAAGACTAGTCGATGTAATGCAAAAACATGTCGACTGTACTTACTATGCGGTGTTAGTTCATTATTTCCATAAACTGATGCATATATATATATAGGAGCGGCTATAGGGACACAAAATTAGACACAAATTTGTGTACACAAAATCTGGACCACAAGATTTGTTTATCTTTATGTGTGAGGTGTAATTCAGGGGGAGATCTAATGGCTCAGATTCTGTGTGTTTAATTTTTTGTCCTTCTAGACTTTTTATACATACATGTGTGTATATATATATATATATGCTTGCATGCATACATATCCATGAATATGATTGTTTGTGTTTAAGTCTACCTAATTTAATGCTTTATTCGTGGAACAACATGCATGCGATATGCTATCATTGTATAAGGGTACACACATATACGTATGTCTGATTCTTTCAAAATATTTCCCATGATGTAATGATAAAATGCCCTATCTATTTAATTTCTAGCTCTCTTCTTAATTTTCCACGATGTTATGGTATATATATATATATATATATATATATATATATATATATATATATATATATTCTCCTCTAAGTTTCTATCAATGCACCCACAATAAATACGTGATTTGAACTTTCTTTCCATCTAATGGCTGAAAACAGCGTATGTACTTATAAATGCAATTATATTAGTGAATGATAATAGCATTTTACAGTTTATTGATAAATCAGAAACAGGAAACCACAAATTATATAGAAAGAATTGACATAGTTAAATGAGCTTATATACTGGTTGATATGATTTCCTTAATTGACAAAAAAACAATCCTTATATATAGAATAGTAGCAGGGAGTTTTACGGAATATTTGCAGGGAATCTTTTGATTATTTTAGATATTTCATATATCAAATGGGGCATCCCAACGTCACTCTATATGTTATTTTTTTGTATTAAACGTATTATACCATTGACAAAGATTGAATCAGTGACGTTCTGTGTACACTGATAATGCTTGTAGTCATTAAAATATGTAACATAGGTCATGATCTTATTATTATTTCATTTGGCTTGGCATGAAGTTTTGATGACTGATTATAATATAGTTTCATTGATATGTTGTGAAGTACGATATATTTCTTTAGTTGTCTTTATTTCAGGTCTTGTGGTTTCCCCTTCTCAGTTCTAAAACGTGAAAATAATGGAATGAGTTTGATTGTATTTCTTAATTCTGCAAAAATTATTTCAGAACTGGTTGACGTCCCTTTTTCAGTGAGTATACTAACGAAACATTTAAGGCATATTTCTTACACCATGATTGCACTAAATCCTTGAATATTGGAGAAAACTACAAATGTTCTCTCTCTTACCAGTTCAACATTGTGTCATCAGAATGATTATAGAATTTTTGACAAAAAAACAAGGGCACTAAATTACAGATTATCAAATGACCATATATCTGTTGATTTGTTAAAAAAAGAAGATCAGGCATAGCTCTGTGGTCAAAACTTTGGTTTAGGTTATAGGAAAATGGATGTTGGTATATTTTGTGAAACGGACGGTGGTTATAACTTATAAACATCATTATGCTGATCGTTCCAGTGTTACTTTGGGTGATATCAGATATAAAAAAGGAAATATGAAACTCGCAACATGTACCTTCAGAGATAAATATTCTCACGTCTAGTATCAGAAGGAGAATTCGAGACCTTATTATTCGTGGGTAACTGGTGGATAATTTCTCTTGTTTTAAATCCATATTATTATTGTTATTATTACCATCTAAGAAAGAAAATCATCACTGATCATGTACTTTGTATTTGAGTTGTAGCACGAGAAGCTACAAGATTAGAAGAACCTAATTACAAAGTAACAAAAATTATGTATTGTGAATTTTGATTTACAATTAATAACACGTCTATTACATATTGATTATCAACTGAAAAATACTAATTTGTTGAAAATCCACGTCAGTCATACATGCTAGTTAATTTGCTTATTCAGCAACTGATTGATTATCAGTTTAATAACATATTACTTAATCTCTAAATTACTCGGGTTGCATGATATAAATACAATTTGAAGTCGGCTTTTATGATTTTACATTTTATCTGTTTCAAAAAATCGTAAGATCGTAAAGTTTGATTCAGATTTTAATGAAGTACTTGTATTGGATAAATATAACTAGCGTGTTAAGCTCGCACGACAATATTATTAAAAATAGCTTTAGTCATATTAATGCTAAAACAAGTACTTTTTATTATGCAGTACGAGATAATTTTTGGTAAAACTTATAAATTTTGAAGTACAACTATTACTATATAAGTTGTATGTAATATATATTATATTTTTTTGATGTGTCAACCAAAGGTTAGCAATAATCAAATGGTTTTTTTTATTAAAAAAGAATTTGGAATATCCTTTGTCTTTATTTTTTATAGAAAATTAAATATGCCTCTTCTTAATTAATTTATTTTATGAATAACACATAAATTAGTGCAAGTATCTCAGCTAGAACAGCTTCATCCATTTCAAATCTTGTGATACTTCATTTTTTCCTTTTATATGCTTTCTATTATACATTGAGTAACCTTGTAAGCCACCTCACTACATTGGCAGTTCAGAATATGTTGGCGCTTGAGTAGATAAAGCATCAGCAAGGACGGAAATTGAACTTCAAATTCATATTGTATATTTTAATTAAGAATAGGACTCTTTACAAATAAGGTAGAATAGGTATGTACCATAAGAATAGGTCTGTAACGCCTACTGCAGGCAAGTTGTTTATATCTACAAATTGGAAACATGTATACAGAAATTGTAAGCAATTCAAAAATAATAAAAAGTCTCCTGATTCATTTTTATTTTGGTATCAGAGCCCAACAGTAATTCTTAATATTCTTCCTTCCTCATCTTCATAATAGCTCCTTCAGAAGAAATTCCACCTACACCAAATTTCATCAGCAACAAACCCTTATTACATTCAACCCCCCCCCCCCCCGACAATGGTGCTGTTCTCCCCTCTGCTTCAAGACAATAACTATGAAACCTGGGTGCATGGTATGACGAAAGAGCTGAATGCAAAGAAGAAATTATGATTCGTGGATGGATCTCTTCAATCTCAGGCATATCCAGATCAGCGAGCCTGTTGGAAACAATGTGATGATTTAGTTGGAATGTGGATTACAAATTCGGTTGGTAAGAAGCTTCGTGCTAGTCTGATGTATGTTGACTCCTAATACACAATATGGCAAGATCTAAAGGTAAGATTTAGTTATTCCAATGCACCAAAATTATATCAACTGCACACCACTGTCTCTGGTCTCAAGTAGGACTCTCCTTCTGTGACTACATACCACACTAATCTCAAGGCATTGTGGGATGAAATAGATTCACTCACTCTTAATGGGTCATGTATCTGTGGTTTCGGAAAACTCTTACTTGAGCGTCATGAAAGAGATCGCACCATGGAATTTCTACAGGGACCTCATGATAGGTTTTCTAGTTTTCAAAATCAGGTTCTTTTATTTAAGCCATTGCCTTCTGCTCAACGCATATTTAATCTCATTAAGCAAGAGGAAGAGCAACGAATCATCAATGCTCATTCAAATATAGCCATCAAGTCTGCATCTCTTAGCATCAATAAGAGTGATTCTCGCCAGTCACGTCACAACAATGGCCATTCTAATGGCACACATAAGCGCCAACGACCATTTTGTGATTATTGTAAATATCATGGCCATGTTCGAGCAACATGTTATCGTCTTCATGGGCGTCCTGACAAGCCACCAACATACGCAAATGTTGTTATCACTTCGTCACCTTCCGCTTCAACAACTTCTAATTGATTGATGTCTCTCTCTGTTGAACAATATGCACGCATCTTAGCATTAATCACTCCACCAAATGAAGATGTTAACACAGAGCCTCGTGTCAATAACCTGTCACGTAAGTATAAAAATATTAGTAAAGATTCTTGGTTCATCGAAAGTGGAGCAACAAATCATGTTTTCTCTTCTTTACATCAATTTTCTATTTTTAAGAAACTTTCACAACCTGTTTTCGTAGAATTTTCGGATGGTTCATATGATGATGTTAAGCATATTGGTGATGTATCTCTCTCATCATCTCTCACTCTTTCGAATGTTAATCACATTCCATACTTTAAGTTTAACTTTATTTCTATAAGTCAGTTAACTCATTCTCTCGATTATATTGCACAATTCACTCGCAATTATTGTATTTTTCAGGACCAAGTAACGAGGAAAGTGATTGGTGTTGGCACATTAGCTACTGGTTTATACCTTCTTCATGTACCACCAAACTTGACCTTTTCACCAAAGTTTCTTTTCAATAAAACTCTAGTAGATCTAGGACTGTCAATGGATCGGGATCGGGTCGGGTCAAGTCATGTTCGGGTTGAGTTCGGGTCGGGTCAGCTCAACCCGTTTATTAAACGGGTCGGTTTTGGATTGACCCATTTATAATCGTGCGGGTTTCGGGTTTGATTCGTGTAACCCGCTAAGAAAAATATTTGTATAAAAATATGTGAATGAACATGAAAACATAAAAGACGTAAACCTACCATATAAAATCACCAAGCAGCACAACATACAAAATATAAAAAGACTATGCTTGGACGGGCCACATTCCCAATATCCTCCTTCTCCTTCCCATGTGAAATCCTCCAGGCAAACTAGCACTTAATTCTCCCACATTATTTTCAAAACCCTATAGTTGAATCCATTTTCATGCTTCCCTCCTACATTACTCCCTCCAAAATCACCAACCTCTACCTCACTTGTCGCCAAACACTTCAGCTCTTCTATCTCCACCCATCATCACTAGCTCGGCACCATCCCCAACGTCACGACCATACAAGCTTCCACTCATGCCACTTCGAAATGACCTTCAGCCATCATCGTTTTACCCAACTCGAACACACCCTCGTTTTCGCCAACTCGGACTCCTCCAAACAAAAACTTGATAGCATGCTCAGTAATAAAATACGAACGTTCACTCACCAAACCTCACCCAAATCGTCACAACCTCCTCATCGAACACCGTCCCGACACGTTGTTTCCCGAAGCCACAGGTCTGGCACCTCCCTGATGCCAACAATCACCAGAACCCTGTGTTAAACATGTTGCTTTAAGAAACTGCGAACACACAAAACGAGGATCGTACAAAATGCTTCGCAGGAAAAGAACTCAAAGATGTGGGCTTTCGGGATTTTAGAAATTTCATTAGTTTGTTTTTCTTTTTAAATGATTAATGGATGGGCATTATAGGTGTTGGGTTCGAAAACGAATTCGAACGGAGAAGATGAGTTCGCAAAAACGAAGGGACAGGAGCAGCTTTTGATGGAGAAAGAACGAAACAGAAGATATATATATATAGGCCAGAAAAGTGATTTCATTTTAATGCGTTATGGTCCTTATTTTTTTTAATAATATAACGGGTTTGGAGGGTCAAGATCGGGTCAGCGGTCAATCCTAAACCCACCCATTTATAAACATGTCAATTTCGGGTTGAGCTATTTATGACCCGCCAACTAAACGGGTCAGTTTAACCTGCTATTTTCCCTGCGGGTTTCGGGTCGGGTAGGAAATTGACAGCCCTAAGAAGATCTATGGCATTACAGGCTTGGCCATCCAAATTTAGATCTTTTTAAGTTTATTTGCCGCTCTTTCAGTTATGTTCATTCTAGTTTTAAATTTACTTGTGATGTTTGTCCACAAGCAAAATAGACTCATATGGGTTTTAATAAAAGTAGTATTTCTTTCGCTCATTTTTTTGAACTAGTTCATTGTGATATATGGGGACCATTTGTTACACCTACTCTATCAGGTGCTAAATATTTTCTAACCATTGTTGATGACTATTCACGTTGTACCTAGGTATATCTAATGCATGTTAAGTCTGAAACATTCAAGTTTCTCAAATATTTCTCTAAACATGTTATCATACAATATTCTACGAAAATTTCTAAAATGTCAACTGGTGCACAAACCTTATTCCTTCCTAAAACCAATGTGTTAGATCGGATAACGAGAAGTAATTTCTTTCTCGAGAAATGCAAACTTGCTTCCCTGAAAATGGCATTCATTATTAAAGAAGTTGCATCTACAGTCCTCAACAGAACGGAGTAGTATAACATAAGCATCGACACCTTCTTACTGTAGCTCACGCCCTTCGCTTTCGAGTTAATGTTCCTATTGAGTATTAGGGTGAATGTATACTCATTGCCACTTATTTAATTAACAAATTGCCTACTCCGATACTAGGGCAAAATCCCCGCATGAAGTACTTCTTGGCCCGCCTCCTGATCATCGACGTCTTCGCATATTCGGGTGTCTTTGTTATGCTCATAACAAATATATCAAAGATAAATTTGATCAAAGAGATAAACTAGGAATTTTTCTTGGGTATCCTTACAACCATATAGGCAATATTATTCTTAACATTGACACAAAACAAACATATATCTCACGAGATGTAATTTTTCATGAGCATCTCTTCCCTTCTAAAGATTCCTCAAATATGAGTGAAGATTTTTTTAATTCTACTGATGTTAATCTTCCTCCTTTTTTTTTATGATGATGGCTACATCACTCCTACAAGCTCACCTTGTATGCAAAATCAATCGTCTCCACACTCAAATGTCCAATCTGGTGGAACGATTATTCTCTACATAATCACACAATACACAATTCATGTGTTGAATCTCCATCACCATATGAAAGGTGCGCATCAACACCTCCTCATGCTGGGTCTAAGTATGTTCATAATGAACCTGCCCAAGCTTCTAATATCCCTGCACCTCCTACCGATTCACTCGTTCAACATGAACTTCCCTTACGCAGATCAGAGAGAGACGCGTCCTCCTACGTATTTGGATGATTATATGTCATAATTCGATAGTGTACCTCATCTTCTCCTTATCCGCTAACTGATCATCTTTCTCTTTCCAAGTTCAGTCCAGCACATCGCTCTTTTTTAAGTAATATACTCACGCCCGAGGAGCCTAGAACATTCACTGAAGTTGTAACAACCCGTATTTTTGGAACCAATTTAAAATTTATTTTTAATTCATTTACATAGAAATTAAATGTTTCAGATGAATTATTTTGAGAATAAACGACTTAAAAAATTATTTTAATCGAAGTTTGAACGTTTAAATTTAAATCTTAACTAAAACAAGCTTGAAATGGCATGGTAGTTTGAAAATTCGATTTTAAACTTTGAATGATTGTATTGAATTCAATATAAATCAAAATTTGATAAAACAAGAAACGTTGGAATATCTTAAGTTGTAATTTTCTAAGAATGTAAGAAATTGAGATTTCATTTTATAAATTGTAAGTTATGTCTAAATTAAAATTTAGAATAGTCACAATGGAAAATATATGATATATATTTTAATATTATATATAGCCGTTAAAAATAGCCATGCAAACGACCTCTGTTTTCAATGAAACCACATCCATTGGTTTCAAAATGCCGTATACCGTGTTCGAAAACTATAAACATCGATATCTTTAGAGTTGGTCAAAATTTGGTCTGTTTCTTTGTGTGTATGACCAAAATATCACTTTTTACATATGGATGAATTAGGACTCGAAACCATTTCCATTGAGTTCAAAAGGCTGATTGCGTGCTTGAAAAGTATAAACTTCGATATACTCCAAGCTTCGGAGTTTTAGCACCTTGGTTGGGTCTTGGTTGGCTAAACCTAGCCAACACTTATAACCCCCATCATCCCTCTCTCTTTCATTCACTTCTAACACTTCAATAAAACAGAAAATGTGGAAAAGAAAGGGAAATAGAAATTCCCTAAGCCCTAGCTTAATCTAGGAGCTCCAATATTGTAGCAATCAAGTGCTAAATCAATTTAGAGACTCATGTAAGCTCTCTACACTCATTATCTACCTCTCTATCATGCAAATTTCGGATTTTTAATAACTCTAGTTTTGATAATCGCTTTATGTTCTCGCATGAAGTGATTTTAAAGAGGTTTAGAGGAGTTATTGCATGCTAAATAGTTCTAGAAGATTATTCTTCATTATCCTAAGCCCTAGGTGAGTTCTTTGTGTCTATGCCACAAGTTATTAGCTTGTAAGGGGTAATTTAGTGTTCATTTGGGTTTGTATACGCATATGAGTTGGTTAGATAAGTATACACTTTCCGGTTCATAGTTTTAGTTTCATTAAGTTGGAATTTCTCGTTTGGATCGTACCCACAATCGAATGAATATGTTACAAGTTGTTTTAGCGATATTATGAAGTTCCGTTGTCGCACCGACAAGTTCTAAGACTTCACAATTTGCTTATATCGCATTTCATAGCTTTGGTAGAGAATGTGTTCATTTTAGAATACATAATCAAAATCGTTACAATTTCATGTATGTGAGTTTATGTGTGTTTGTTTGTGTTCTTGAGTTGTTTCGACGAGCTTATGAGGCATTATTATCATCTTGATCGAGTCCATAGCCTCCATAGTTCGTCGGAAACGATTCATATAAGACATGGATAAAAGAAAAAAAGAAAAATCAAATTGGACCATTTGACAGCCACCAGTCGACTGGTTGTTAACCTGGGCAGTAGCCCAGGTTCTGACCAATCGACTGGTCTGAAATGGACCAGTCGACTGGTAATGTTTGTGGACCGGAGGGACCTCGGTTCACAATTTAGATTGATCCAGGCTCTTTCCCGGCCGGAGCCCGGACCATTTGGCCTTTTTCCGTGACTTTTCAGTTTCTCAAATTCACAAATTTTAGCAGCCCGACTCTTACGAAATCGTTTAATAAATCATCAATTAAGGAATGATGGAGAAGAAACCAAGGTGAGGATTCTCTCGCTTAAACTATTTTTACAGTTATTATAGCTGTGACTAAATATATATTGATTGCGTGTGATTGCAATACTTGTTATGTGATTGATGGATGTTCATAGTTTTAATGTTATCGATATTAAACTATGATTATAAGTGTTGATAAATAAAACATTTATATTATGGATTATAGTGGGAGGAAATTTACCCACCCGTCTACCAAATAATAGATAAGTTCACATAGATTGTTATGTAAACCCCACATGGGTATTGGGACGATAATTTCACACATCGCCCAAGTATACAAATAATATCTATTTGTTGGTTGAAAGCCCTACACGGGTATTGGGATGAAATTTGATTTACACTAACCCCAAGTGTCAAGATTGAACATTAATCGATTGGTTGATAGACCAATATAAGCATTAAATATCTATTTAAGGCTTATATGGATGTAAGTGCACTCTGGATGTAAATTGGATATTTAATACACTACTACAAAAGTGGGCATATTCGACACAAGTTTTAGGTGGCCTTAGATCGAAAAAGTGTTGCATTTTCACCTTTTTTTCAAATAGGCAACACCGGGTGGGCGTGGCATCCGCGGCCGTTGCCTTAGCCCTCTAAGGCAACGCTTTAGCACATCTATTGCCACGGAAAGAAAGTGTTGCGTTATAGACGTAATGCAACACTATTTGTACGTAATGCAAAAATATTCATCGTTGTTTGAAAATTAGTTAGATCCTGAGTACCAGGTCATGATAGCGGCGGCCATGTCAGCTTTCCATGTTAGCTGCCTACGTGTCACACGACATGTCAGATCTCCACGTCAGTTGCACACGTGTCACATGCCATGTCAGCTGTGGCGTTTACATGCTACGTGGACTTACTACTATTTTATGTAATGCAACACCACTGTATTATGGAATGCGACACCATTATCTTGAAATACAACATCAGGAAAAAAGAAAATGCAACAGTAAAAGAAGGCAAATACAATGCTTTAATTATAAATTTTGCAATATCAGTTTTGTACATAGAAGAAACACATCCGTTACATTCATCATCACATTCAAGCCTTCAATACATACCACCTTCAATACGTACGATCAAATACGTAATTCAACGCTTTAAATATATAACACATACGATCAAATACATAATTTAAAAGTAGAAAAAGTGCCAACACATACCACCTTCAATACAAGTGCCAACAAATATGATCAGTGTGCATTCTACAAAGTAGCAATGCCATGAACCAGAAATTGTATCTCTCTATGTCATTTCAGGCCCTCCACTTGTCGACTGTATCTCTCCTTGTCATTTCAGATCCTGCAATTTGAATTACAAGTTATTTGATAAGTGCATATGTGCTATGTGCATGCATCTGTGCATTTGGCCATCTAATTAACTTATAAATCTTAGTGAATTATGCATACAATTATAGCAGTTGACAAATCAACATTGGTCACTACGTGCCACCTCATCAGAAATAGAATTGAGTATGCTTCGTCTTCTGTGCAAGCATTTCCAGTTCACATATCTGCCTGACACCATCCATTGGGTCCCTCGCACATCCTTTCAAACGTCAGAACATCTTCTCCTCCATATCCCCTAAACCCCAATCTTCGAAATTAAAAAAAAAACAATGGACTCGTCTCTATACATCACAACCACTGTTCTTAAGGGACATTGGAATTTTGAAGCTGTGCAATACGTTCTTAAGGTGGCTCTCAATCATAATTCGTGGCCTATACGGGTAATACTCAACAACTTTTTTCTAGTACCATGCCCATCGTACAGAATGCGTGATCATGCCCTAATGTTGAAAGTTTTTACAAAACCTGATGGTGCTATTTACCTGCAACCATGGTCCGATGAAGAATTTGAGCCCTCACCAGCGTTAGAAGTGGAATCATGGGCTATAGTTGATGGCTTTCCCGAGTTCCTAAAGAGTAATGTTCCTACTGTTTAAGAAGTAATGAAGCCAATGGGACACGTGCTTGCAATTGACGACTGCTACTGGTCTCATTATGACCATACATCTTTCTACTTGAAAATGCAATTTTATGAAGGCATTGGCAATATCAATACTTTTGCTGCTCAAACCAATAACAAGGTTTACTTCATTAAGGTTTAGTGTTGTACCCATGCTCATCCTGGGACAAGGCCTGAACTTCTTTTTTTAAGCAATAGGGAGGAAGAGGTGGTTCCATGTTTGCATCATTACGGATGGGAATGGGAAATGGATTCAGATGAAAGATTTAATGCAATGATACAAGAAGCTGCTGAGCTACCCCCCTTGCCAAGCTTATTTCCGGAAGCCGCCCATAACATACATGTTGATAACCAAGCCCCAATGAACCAGAGGAATGATCAGTGGGTATATATAGAAGTTGATCAGGAATTTGACTGGCCAAACTACCTCACCCCTTGTCCTGATGCTACGGGTCCATCACATGCGGCTGCTCACTTCGGACCGGCTCTCCCACAACCACAAAGCCTAACGAATCAGTTGGAAGTTCCACAGCCCCGCAACCCTGATCTGGTATGAATTGATGCTACTATAATGTCATTTTTTGGATGTGTATGTATTAAGTTAACTTTATGATACTTTTGGATGTGGATGTGTATGTTATTTTTTGGATGTGTATGGTATGAACTGATCGATGCTGCCTTATGATACTTGTGTGTGTGTGTATACTTGTGCGTGTATGGTATGAACTGACCGATGTTGCCTTATGATACTTGTGTGTATACTTGTGCCTGTATGGTATGAAATGATGTGTATTGAATGGACTGATGCTGCCTTATGATACTTGTGCGTGCGTGTTAGATACAGGTATTTGTATCACAAAACCCCAATGCATACACACCGCAGTGCGACACATGTATTTGTATCACAAAACCTCAAGCATACAGTTGTATGTCATTTTTTGGATGTGTATGGTATGAACTGATGCAAAACTGAGCATATGTTTCCAAAATCGAAACATTGAAATTGGTAGTTTCCAAAATCAAATGGAAAATACCTGTGCGTGTTAGATACGGGTGAACGACTCGTTCGGGTCGGGAAATTGGTAGCCTCAAGCACAACGCAGTGCAAACACACCGCATTGCTACAAATGTATCTGTATCACAAAACCTCAAGCATACAATTATATGTCAGTGTAAATGAACGCAAAGTGCAAATCAATTTCGACGGTAAATTCCCCATTCCTTAACTAGCTCGACCTCTATAATAAACCAATGTCTTTTTCATGCCAATAGCCCGGTTCTCATGGCCTAAAAAGATACCACTCAGTTAGGTGAAACCTAAATCCTGGTGGTAAACTCAAATCAATGGTCAAAGCGCCTTATGGTGGCAAACACAAATCAATGGCCCAAAAAGGTACCATAGTGCAAACCTCAAGCATACAATTGTATGTCATTTTTTGGATGTGTATGATATGAACGGATGCACCGCGGTGCCTTATGATATGGGTGAACGACTCGTCCGGATCGGGAAATTGGTAGCCTCAAGCACACCGCAAAGCAAACACACCGCAGTGCTACACATGTATCTGTATCACAAAACCTCAAGCATACAATTATATGATAATGTAAATGAACGCAAAGTGCAAATCAATTTCGACTGTAAAGTCCCCATTCCTTAACTAGCTCGACCTCTATAACAAATCAATGTCTTTTTCATGCCAACAGCCAGGTTCTCATGGTTTATTGCTGGGTATAATTTTCGAATAAACCTCAGCATAATCCCAAATCCCAAATGTAACGGGTTTTCCTAAGTTTGGGATGTCCAAGAAACTAATTACTCATAAGCGAATGGGTTTTCCAAAATGTAACAAATGAACTACTTACTAATTACTCATAATCCAATCTATAATAAGCGCAACTAATTCACAATGCTATACAAATTGAACCTGCGGGGAAAAACTGGCGATGTCGATGCCCTGAGCAATCAAAGCAAGAAAGCGTTTCAAAGCTTCAACCTATTCGGAATAGAATTTGCTGTCGAGGAGAGGAGCGATACTGACGTGAATTTAGGTTTAAATTTTTGTCAATAGTAAAAAGGGGGAAAACGATTAGATGATAGAGAAGAAAACGATTACATGAAGGGAGAAGATCGCGCCAAAATTTCGTTAAAATAATGCGATGACGTGGCTATCAATGATTGGATGATGGCTAACGTTAAGATCATCATACCCACAGATGGTTTGAACCATTGGGTTAATCTTGCATCTACGGTTCGGGTTTTAATATATTGATAACGCGGATCGCTGAGCTGGATTATATATATGTAATGCTACGCTTTTAACTGGTGTTGCACATCAAAACACTAGAATTCCTACCGCAACAGTGCATTCACGTATAATGCAGCAATATATGAATATTATTGGAGAAGATCAAAGAAAGCATAGCTTTCGTCACACTTTTCATGCAACGCACACAAATTAGTGTCGAATATGCCCATTTTTGTAGTAGTGATAGTTGTTTGTAACTATTGTAGAATACATGCGATGTATGAAACGCATATAAATAAAATTATATGATAATTGATTAAGTCACATTCCAATTCGGAAATAATGAATATTTTTAATATAATATTCAGTAAAGAATCAAAATATGGTTTTGATATCCGAATTTGGATGGGCACGAAAAGAAGCAAAATATATTTTTGATGTCTGATTTTGTATGGATACGAAAAAATTGAAATATATGAAGCCGAGTTAAGTTAGTAAACGCCATTTTATCTAGAACAAAGTTTTTTTTATCGATTTCAATTATTTTCATAATGAATATCAAAAAATGGGATGTCTGGGTTTATCGAACCTAATGAAGAAAAGGATAAATCTTTTAACTAAGATCTAATGAAGTTTTCCAATTAATAAATATAATTGGAGTTAAATGGCAGTTGATTTTGAGTTCATTGTGAACTGTAACAGCCCACATTTTACGTATCGAAATATCGTTAAAAAATTTTATTTTATTCCCTGAGAGTTGGATCATTCTAATATTTTAATATGTTGCTTATAGGGATGTGGGACATGTCCGTAATTTTTACCAATTTTTTTTGTGACCATTTTGCCCCTATCAGTCTAGTATAGGGAATAACTTTTGACTCATATCGAATCAAAGGGTGAGACCTATGCCATTTGGAAGGAATTGATGAAGTCTTTCCGTAGATTGGTTACATTAAAGATTTGGCTCAGCGGTTTGGGAGGAATATCGTTGTTTTTAGGTTTTTCAGTTGGCTGTTCAGGTTTGGAGAGCCACAATGGGCTGATTTGGAAAGGCCCATTGGTGGGCTAGTGAAAGGGTATAAATAGGGGGTGGGAGGTATGAGAAACGTTTTAGTTTATCTATTCTCTTATAAGGTGGCCTATGTTCCTCCTTCCTCTAACACCTTTCCACCATTAAAATCAACTTCTAAGGGAAGGAAATTGAAGATCTACACCATTGGAGGCTAGATCTACATCAATTAAAGAGGGAGTTCATCGGATCAAGGGTATTGGTTCGAATTGCTTGCTGTCCAAAATCTTATTGCATTGATTTTTGCTTGTTTGGGAGAATCAATGAGTGATTTACATCTCTCACATGGATTCAATGAAGTGTATGAGTGTTTGATCATATTTTTCATCATGTTCAAGTGTTTTACCATAGATCTATACCATTATAAGTCCATTTTCATATGAATCACGTTATGATCCAATTTAGCAAGTTTAAACCGGTTATTTCTATGACATTTCATATGCTTGTGTCTATTAAATCCATCGTTTTCATCATATGTTCATTTTAATGGTTGTGCTGAAATTTACATCATTTTAGTGATAATCGTCATACTCATGTTGTTAGAAATCCTATGACATGTTTATGGTTGTATTTGGTGAATTAGTTGAGCATGTTTTGTCGATTGGAGAAGTTTTGGTCAAGATTGGGCTCGAATTGGAGGTTGCAGGTTTTGGGTCGCACGTGGTGGGGTCGCACGTGATGGGTCTGGTCGAACCATGGTATTTATCTTGGAGAACAAGACAGGGTTGGGTCGGTTGCACGTACACAATAGGACCGGGTCGAGCATAATAGAAAGCAAGCCTGGTCGATCGCACATTATGGGCTCGGTCGGTCATGTTTTGGAGAAGGTGTTCGGTCGCATACAGGGTTCTGTCGAAGTCTGTGTTTTGAGAAGCAAGCAGGTTGGGTCAGTCGCTCCTTTCCTGGTCGGTTGTTCAAACGTAGAGCTAAGGGATTTACGTCCTACGTGAGTGGGTCGTGTCGGTCTGAAGTCGGTCGTTCGTGCTCAAGAGGTATGGGTCGGTCGTGCATGCTGGGGAATCTGGTCTGTTGGGAAGAAGCAAGGTCGGTCGAGCTGGATTGTACGGGTCGGTCGAGCTGGGGACCAGGGTCGGTCGTGATGATTTTCAGCGGCGTTCTTAAATGCTATAGTGGATGGCATAAGTAATGTGGTTTGTTTCCTTTAACAAATCAATGTGATGCTATGTATTGTTTCGGACCTTATGATTGATGTTTCTTTGGTTCGAGGTTGGCGATAACTTCGAGGAGAATTCAAGTGGGAATATTCGAAGTATTGAATGTGTTCGTTGATCGGCGTAGAACAACGAAGAAGGTAGAAACTCAAAGGTCGCGAGTTGGTGAATAATGGTTGCTTGAGAAGGTTGCTTGAGCTATGAAAGGTCGTCAGATTGGATGACTGGAGATGTGAAGGCCAAGGGATTATTGTTGTTGTAAATTCTAGCAAGCTCAAACACTGCAAGAAAATAACATATTAATAGCAAGCAAGGATTGAACGATAATTTCGCTTGTTATAGTTAAATATGCTAGTCACTAATTAGGATAAACTATGACTTTGAATAATAAACCATGACATTGACCAATGCAATAACAAATAAATCATGGTCATGAACAATAAACCATGACATAGCATCCATGCATTAGGGCAAAATTTTGGCCGTCAAAATTTTCACGCTTCCCTCTGATTTTCATGCTTCCCTCCCAATTCTTCCTTTTCACTACTCTTCCAAATTAGGTCTCCCTTTACGAAAATCTGCTTCATCCATGAACCTTCCTTCAACCCACGAACTTCTCTCCATCACCGATCTCTCCTTACCATTCATAACCCTTTCCATCATCGTATTTGCACGATTTTTTCCCAAAATCGACCTATAAATTAGTCACAAATCATTACATAATCGACTGCTTCATAAAAATCACAATACGCGAACAACATCGACACCTCACTTCCTGTAGTGCTCAAATCGTGCCTTCAATCTATTGGATTACGATTTGCAAATATCACTGGTTTCTTGGTGATTTGATTACTGAATAAATGAGGTATATTTTCTGTATTTATACGATTTTCTAGGATTGTTAGCATAATTACCTAATTTTGTTATGGTAATTACCTAATTTCTGTCATGCTTGGTAATGAGCGCCTGACTTCTCATGTCTCCATACAAAGCTTAATTAATAATAAGAGTATGTTTGATGAGACAACCCATTTTTGATATTTGAACATATGAGTGCCATATATGCTTACTCTTATTTTGGCAAAAGATTGGTAATTTATTAGCAGCATAGCTCAATACTTCACTATATGCTGGACAATTTGATTTTCAACTATAATTTTTTCTATATCAAATTTAGTTCGTAGTTTCTCAAGATCTTTAGGGTTTTGAAGATATGCATGAAACATGCACCAAGTCTTAGTTGATTGTTGAAGCATTAATCCAGCAATTATTAATACAGTTCAATTGGTGAATTGTTTCTAGCAAGGATCCTTATTTTTATTTTATTTTATTATTGTATTACACAATTTTGTTTCCTTCAACCGAAAATATCAAGTTTTTATATTTGACTGTAATGTTTGATTGAACTAGAATATGAATCAAACGAATCTCCATTATGCCCAGTGACATATTTATAGCACAATCATTTGTTTACCATTTTATAAAAATTGAAGGAGTGATGGATTTTGTTTTGTTATTTACAAGTTATGAACTACTTTGGTGAAAAAGAAGACATCCAAAGTACAATTTTATGTATTTAAAAGTAAAGGTTATTATTACCAAATAACTGTCAATTTTTGTGCGTTGCATTGAAAATGCTAATCAGAGAAACCAAATAACTGTCAATTTATCAATCATGTTTTGTAATAGAGAGCTCGTATTATTTTATAAAAAGTCTTCAGTCTTGTTTTATAAAATCACTGCATTTTAATGCATGCGGGTTGCACTTTATTATATCTACTGCATTTTACTTTTTGATGTGTTGTACTAGGAACAACAAAAATGTTGACAAGTACGTCTGTGTTTTCTATAGTTCCATGGTACTGGTATTATTTTAAATTAAGGTTAAGTGTGCATTTATGTGATAAAACAGTGGCATAAACTCGATTTGTACCATGGTTTTGATGCTCAGTGGATTACCGTCAAAACCCGATTGCTTGATTCATGTTGAACGACCATGTATTCCTATTTGCCTTTAGAACTTACTGTGTTTTCTTATGTTTCAATTTATTACTGCACCCTTATGCTTGCTTATATACATGTGCATGTTGAACTCATAAGTCGCTACACTAGTGTTGTGTACCTGCATACGTTGTTCTATCATGATCTTTTTGATACTTTATTTATTGAATTGCTCAAACATGTTGCGCGTCAGTTCGACTTGTACCCTGTTATATGCATCACTAATACATTGCATTTATGCATTTTAATTTTGACCTATCTCTATACAGTGGCACCTGTCCCGAGCTAACATTTGCCTTGTCTTGTTCACATCCATCTCTTTATTGTTGTATATTTTGACTTGTCGCACTCTTTCACGTGAATACACTTTGAGCTTGTCTTCATTATGTGAAAGTGCTCAATCATGTTTAACTGTTGTATGAGTTTGTTGATTACAACCTGGCTCTACCATGCACGCTTTTGTGTATGTCATCACTTACTGGATGCACGAGTATGATCTGAACGGGTGTTATATTTTAACAACTGAAGTGCACCCATAGGTTGAAGTGCATCCTTCAGTTTATAAATTGAAGTTTATACTTTGGTCTATAATAGTCTGGGGTGCATTGTTCTATTAAAAAACCTGAAGTCATATGTCTTCAAGCCTAACTTTATACAGTCTTCATATAGGTCAAAAGATTTAGTGGATAAAGAGCACTGATTCCAATAGAGGTAGAGGATTCAGCCATGGTCATATGTCTAGTCCTAAAAGAGAGGTATATTTCATTGAATGTCTTGCTACTGTTATGATTTTAAGTATATACAAATAATTTTACATGTCTTTGGTGCATAGCTTGTTAAAGCACTAACTTGGGGGGGCTGTTACAAAGAATATGATATCAAATCGGGAATTCGGAAATCAACGCTATATGAGTTCGTGCACAAATAGCTGAGCAAGTCCCAGATAAAGTAAAGTGATTTGATTAGTATTGTGATTTTATATGTTAATTTGGTAATAACGAGATGAGACGATTATGATTTTCCGATATATGATTTCATACGATCTTATATATATGTCGTTGTATTATTGATGATTTTTCAGGTATGGAGAGTCTTTCCCGGTCTCCGAAGAAGTTCTTGATTCAAGTTTCTGTCTTCCAATTGGCAAGGCCAAGGTTTTTTATTTTTTACCTTCCAATTGCATCTTTGAACTACTATTGTTCAATTCGTAATTATAATTGAAATTCATATTTTGCAGATAGAAAGAGAAGCGAAGGATGTGACAGTTACTGCTTTCTCAAAAATGGTTGGCTCTGCTCTCCAGGTATGTGACAATATCAATAAAGATGCATGTTTTTCCTATGTATAACTGTCCTGGTGTTAATGTTTTGAAATGGTTACCAGAACAATTTTAGGTAGTTAAATATATATATGTGTGTGCGCGCGCGTGTGTGTGTGCGTGCGCGCGCGTGCGTGCTTTCTCAACTTTAACGATACACACACACACAAAATATAGATATATATGTGTGTGTGTGAGAGAGAGAGAGAGAAAGTCTAGTAATGATAGAAAGGTCTGGAATGCAATAGGCATTCACCATATTAAGTCATACATGATTAAATGTTTTAATAATCAACTTTAATCAAAGTGTTATTGTCGGTAATTGTGAAGCAAAGTTATTATAAGTTGTGCAGTAATTGTTTCTTCTACCTTTTTTTGCCCATCCCACAAACAACCAAGAAAATGTGCAATTAAAATATTTTAGGTCTTAGTAGTTGTTGGCAAAAAAATAATATGAAGTTAAATATTTAAATAATGAATGATGAAATTCAAACTATCTCAACATGGGTATAAGAAAGTAAAGAAACATATTGGAAAATAATCAATTTAATTTTTTATGTCAACAAAAAATTGTGTATACATGTTTGAAAGTTGATAGTTAGTATAGTCTCCCACTCCTATATCTACAGGACATGGTGTCAATAAGCGTCTAACTTTTCAATCTTAGTACATCGTCCATATAGCATGTGAGCAAACCTAACTATCATTGGTATAGTCTCCTTGAAATCCCTCTAGTTCATTTCTAAAATAGTGAAATAACCATGCAAATAAGTAATTATATTTTAAAATTTGCATAGAGTTTATGTAGTCGACAAAGAAATGATATGACCTTTATAACCTTTAACTGTGCATGCACTATATTGGTTAATTGTGCTAGATATAATAATTTATTTTCAGTTTGACTAACTGCATTTATACCTTATTTATATTAGGGGTTTGAAAATCGTAGCCATAAATATGTTGGCCAGTATGAAATTGATGGGAAAATGAGTAAATAAGGAAGATCTCTTATTAACATCGGCAAATGCATTCCTAAAATATTTCTATAATGTCAATGCCTACAAATAAGCTAGGTTTTCACAGTCAATAGATAGTCTAGTGAATAAAATCATAATGAAAGAAATATTTGAGGTAGTAAATGAGGAAATAATGCAATAGCAAACCAATATGGGATTTTCGTCTTCAAAGTCACATGAATAATCATGTATTGGAAAATTTAAGACCATACCACCCATTTAGACTTCTTGAGGGATGTTGCCAAAAAATGGATTTGTTAGCAGCTGTAAACTGGCTTCACATTGGCAACTGCGTGATCATTCGTTGATCATGAATTGGGGGAAGTTGCTTATAAACTCCATTTAGAAATGCAACTCATTTGGATAAGTAATTAAAATTCTATATAAGTTAAGGAAGATGTAAACATATGTATAGTACATTTATTTGTGGTAAAATGTACAGCAGTGTTTCAGATTGTAAGTATGAGAGAATCATATATAGAAACCTTTCAAAGACTCAGTCTAGTGAACACTATATATTTCAATCATAATGGTACACGCTACAGGTGAAAGAATGTTGCTTTAATGCAGAAGAGACCAATTTGAAATTTATGGTAAATTATATAATCATGAATATGATAAACCCTCTCCCCCTACCCTCCTCTCACTCTCTGTCACACACACACGGATATATGTACATACACATGTGTGTGTGTGTCTCTCTCTCTCTACACACACACACACACACACACACACACACACACATATATATATATATATATATATATATATATATATATATATGTATGTGTATGTATACACACACACACACACCAGAAACCACACTTTATAATTTATCATTAAAGATCTCTATCAGTGCAACAATCAGCTGGGCAAAGGTATAGAATGATAACATAAATTATGCATAATATATTGACATTATTTTAATTATTGTTATTTTGTGTGCAACAACTAAACGTTTCTAACCACCCGATGTAAAAAGGTAATTTACAATTGGCCTTAAAACATGCCTAAAATTGATTCCAATATCATATTGCAGAAAGTACATGAGTAGGGTATGTTGGTGTTCCTAACATGCTTTCTATGTTTTTTATATGAATATCTAGCAATTTTTTTGGATATATCTATCTTTTCCGAATGTAAAAATTATAACATAGGAAATATTTAAACCAAGAATACAATTTCTTTAATGAGCCATGATACTTGGTAGGACTAATAAAATCAATTTTAGAATGTGAATAACAATAATCAGTTCATAGGAGGTGATTAGAAAATGTTGCCAAATTAATCAATTCATTGAGCAATAATAACAGTGCCTGAATATAAATAATATGAAATGTACATTTAACACTTTGTCAATACCAAGGAAAATATACAGTCTGAGTTTCCTACTAAATATCGTGTTGTTCCGTATGTCTACCCAAAATTTGGCTTTGCAATACATTAGTTTCAGGTTGTACACCATTCTTTAGACCTTAATACTCGACCTCTACTGGTAGAATTAAAATATGTATTTGTGTACTTCTGAAATTATAATGAAATAGATCCGAATATGATGAACCAACCTAAAGATATGTATTAAACTATATATGGTAGAATTCAAACTTGATGAATTAGGATATTTACATTTTGATAATAAATATTAGGAAAGCTAATTATTCTCTCATGTAAATTCATTTATATACATCAAGATATAAATTCTCCTAAAGGAAATCTGAAATGTATTTTATTGATATGATCGAATGAATTAAATGTACAAATGGCTGGAACTATTTGTAAACACACAGTCCAGTAAAATAGAGTAAATACAATGTGCGGGAGTGTATTGGGCTAAGCCCAGCCCATGTACATATGTAACGAGAGAAAGAAATAGGACCGATGTGTATACAGTTGTTTTATTAGCCACCCTCAAAATTTGACGAAGCTTTTCACTGAGAGGGGCTTCGTGAGTGCGTCTGCCTTCTGAAATTGAGCTGGAACATGATTTACGTCCAATTTTCCAGTGGTGGTCAGCTTTTGTACAAAATACAAATCAATCTCGATGTGTTTTGTACGAGCATGTTGAATAGGGTTGGCTGAGAGAGAGACGGTGCTCAAATTGTCACACCATACAATTGGTCTTCTAATAGGAAGAAACCCTAGCTCCCTAAGTAAAGAGTTTATCCACATGACCTCGGTCGTGGCGCTTGCTACAGATCTGTACTCGGCTTCGGTGCTGGAACGCGAGATGGTTGGTTGTTTCTTGGAGCACCAAGAGATCGAATTCAGTCCCGTGAAAACACAATAACCAGATGTTGATCTACGGTCATCTGGATCAGATGCCCAATCCGAATCACTGTAAGCCTGTATTTTAACTCTTTGCTCGTTTTCAAAGTGATTCCATGGTTAATAGTCCCTTTTAAGTACCTTAGGATACATTTAACTGCAGTCCAATGTTCATTGAGGGGTGTTTGCATAAACTGACATACCTTATTTACACTGTAGCAGATGTCTGGTCTAGTCACAGTTAAGTATTGCAATGCACCTACAGTACTTCCATATTCTTTGACATTATGAATCACTTCCCCTTTGTGTTTGGATAGTTTAAGATTGCTGGTCATGGGGTTGGCATGGGTTTGGCCTTGTCCATCTTGGCTTTAGCAAGTAGTTCAGATATATACTTGCTTTGGGATAACATAATTTCAGTTTTAGATTTCTGAATGACTTCTATACCCAAGAAATAACTTAAATTTCCCAAATCCTTGATTGAAAAAGTTTGATTTAGGAACTGTATTATTTTGTCAACTTCACCCTGATTGCTGCCTGTTATTAAAATGTCATCAACATACACAAGTATGTATGTAACCTTTGTTCCATTTCTTTTGATATGCAAAGAACTGTCTAACCTAGCAGTGACAAACCCCAGTTTCATAAATGTTCCTTTAAGTTTGTCATACCAAACTCTTGAGGCTTGTTTTAACCCATAAATTGCCTTATGCAGTTTACATACCAAATGCCCATTTTGATAAATCTTGTATCCCTCTGGATGCTCCATGTATACATCTTCTTGTAGTTCTCCATTCAGAAAGGCATTGCAAACATCAAGTTGTCTTATATACCAGTTTTTATGTAGGGCAATACTGATAATTATTATCACAGTTGTGTGCTTGACCACAGGGGGAAAAGTTTCCTTAAAATCAAACCTATTCCTGTGTATACCCCTTAGCAACAAGTCTTGCCTTGTGCTTTAGGATGCTGCCATCTGCTGCTTTCTTTAATATATAGGTCCATTTATAACCTATAATGTTCTTATGATCTGGTGCAGGAACTAGACTCCATGTTTTATTTTTGATTAGAGCACCATATTCCTCATTCATGGCATTTTTCCACCTTTCACATTTTACTGCTTCATTGAAGTTGACTGGCTCTCTGTTACTGATAGAAGTAGTATATATTTTAGACTTAAATATCCCATGTTTTTCCCTGGTCATCAAATGATGTTTGTTTTGATCATGTTGTTCATCTTCACTGCTTGAGTTGCTTGTAGCGTTGTTGTTGTCACCAGTAGGATTTACATTAGTGTTTTCAGCATCATCATTATTAGGATTTGTGTCATCATCCCCAACTAGTGAACTTGCTAGACTGTAATTTGTTTTGGTGCTGGGTACACTATCTTCATCACCATCATCATGTTGTGTATCATGCTGTGTTTGCTGTTTGTAGTTGCATACCATATCTTTAGTTAATTCTGGCAGTTGTATGATTTTCCTTTCATCATTAACAATTTTTCTTAGTTGTTTTAATTCCCTTTTCTGCAAAAGGAAAAACATGCTCATCAAACACATGTATTGAAACATATAACCTCCCATTATCACTCAAACACTTGTATCCTTTCTGGTTTTCTGCATAACCAAGAAAGGTGCAAGGGATCGATCTCAGACTTAATTTTTGTTTCTTATAAGGTCTTAGACATGGAAAACCTAGGCAACCAAAAGCTTTTAGTCCAGAATAATCTGGTTTAACACCATGCATCACCTCATATGGGCTTTTATACTGTAAAACTTTGGTAGGCATTCTATTAATTAAAAACACGGATGTCACAAATGCTTCTGACCAGAACTTTAGTGGTAGATGGGACTGTAACATTATTGTGAGCCCTATTTCAACAATGTGCCTATGTTTTCTCTCGACAAGGCCATTTTGTTCTGATGTGTGTGGGCAGGTCATTCTATGTAGTATACCCTTATCATTAAAAAATTTCTTTAGTGGCTTAAATTCACCACCACCATCTGTTTGCATAGTCTTCACAATGCAGTTTGTTTGCTTCTCAATGAGAGTGACAAACTGTATTGTTGTACTGTATGCATTTGATTTACTTTTGAGCAGATATATCCATGTATATCTTGTAAAAGCATCTACAAAGGAAAGGTAATACCTGTATCCATGATCTGTTTTGATTGGAGAAGGACCCCAAAGATCTGCAGCTATAAGCTCAAGTGGTTGCTGTACTTTGTGTCATATTCAATAAAGGGTAATTTATGACTTTTGCCTATTTGACAATGTTTGCACACATAATGATTAGGTATATTTTTGCAGTCAATTTTATTTTCATTCAAGACATGTTTAACAGTTTTAATATTTGGATGTCCCAACTTACAATGCAATAATCAAAAGTTTTGTACATGTCATCATTAACAGTCATAGTTTCAACATTGTAACAGTGATTTCCATTATCAGTAGCATGTCTGGACTTCAATTTCTTGAACTTGTACAGCCCCTTATCCAAACTACCCTGTAGTAATATGTCTTTATTCAGTAAATCTCTAACTAGGCAATATTTTGGGTGAAACTCAAAGTATACACGGTTGTCATTAGCAAATTGTGATACACTGATTAAGTTTTTCTTAATCTTGGGTACTCTAAGTAAATTATTCAAATAGAGTTCCCTTTTTCCATCAATGTAACCATGTCCTATGTGTGATATACTAATGGTTTAACCATTACCCATTGAGACAGAACACATACCTGAGTAGCTTTTATTTCCTAGATTTAAATTCTGTAAATTGTTTGTCACATGATTTGTAGCTCTAGAATCTGGGTATCAATCGTCAAGATTTATGTCCTCTGACTTGCTTAACTCATCACTGTTTGAACTTTGTGTCTGCATCCTTGATCCTTCAGCATTTGTCCTCTGTTGTGCCATCTGTGTTACATTAACATTTGGTCCTCTTTGATTTCCTTGACCTTGCTGATTGACATTGTATTCAGTGTTAAATCTGAAGTAACACCTACTTGCAACATGCCCAAATTTCTCACAAATTTGACATTTCACCCTGTTATTATTATTGAATCTACCTCCTCTGCCTCTGCCTCTTTGATTAGAATTACCACCTCTGAAAAACTGATTTTCTAGTTTGATGTTTTGGCCAGTGTTACCTTTCTGCTGACCCTTGTTTCTTGATGTGGAGGCATAGTTGACAAAAAGTTCCGATTGAGTTCTTTTCTGTTCAACTCTTCCTTCATGTGCAAGAAGAGATGAATGCACATATTGTAGATCAGGTACTGTCTTTTGTGAGGCTATAAATGTTACAATTGGCTCATAGTCTTCATCTAAACCCCCTGTGATGTAAAGAACTTGCTCACTTTCACTGATGATATGTCCAGTAGAATTTAATTTGTCGCATAGGGTCTTTATTTTAGTAAGATACTTATGCATGGACATTTCATCTCATACATTGCAGTTGTCTTCTGTATAACATGACTCTTGCTGCAGATTGAGCACTGAATATTTGTTCTATGGTATTCCATATAGCAAAAGATGTATTGCATCCTATTACTCTAGATAACATGCTTGCGCTTATTGATGATATCAGCCATGAAACAAGAAGACTATCTTATTTTTGAAATCTCAAGTAATCCTCATTACTGACTAGATTTCCATCTTTGTCATGCATCATAACAGGTGGGATTATAACTGTACCTTTGATGAAGTCAAGAAGTCCATATCCTCTTAGTGCTGCTTCCACCTGAAACTTCCGTAGCATATAATTATCCTCATCGAGTCGGATAGTAATTATTTGACTCTTGGGTTTTATCAGGGGAAAGTCTGGTGCAGGAGGTATGGATGTGGGATTGGTTCTAGAATTAGCAGAGCTAAGGGCTTCATTTGTTCCAGTTCCTGCCATTGGTGATCAAGAAACAGCGACAGTGATGTTTTCTTGATGAAGCTGAAGGTTCTTGGACGGCTGAGCACTGTAAAGTGTCTTGGCAACCGAATCTTCAGTGGAAAATGGGATTCCAGGACGGCAAAATCACCAAATAACAGTGATTTTGCAACCAGGTCTCAGCCAGATGATGACTGAGATGTTAGATGGTCAGGAATTGCAGCCAAGAAGAGAGAAAATGATGAAGTTTCTCTGATTCAATCTCTTGGCGAGGCAATCTCTATCAGATACAACTGATATGAACAGAAAATAGATCAGAGAAGGGTATATACTTCGGTGATGAAAATTTTCTGAGAAGAAACAACAAAATATACTCTCCTCTCGATTTGAAATAAGAAAGTTGTTGTGAAAAATTGCGCCTTTGCGGAAGAATAATAAGCAGGATCTAGATTTGTCAATTGTACATCAATCTAATATGTTAGCAATTATTCTATTACATCAACAAAATAGTAAATAACTATAGTAAAGAAACAAAGAGACACAATATTTATACTGGTTCCACTATCATCATAGTGTACGTCAAGTCTAACAGAGAGAGATTTTATTCCACATGAGAGAACTACAAGAGATTACAAAATAAGAGTTTACATATTCAAACCTCAATCAGGTTTAACAAGAAGAGACACCATTAGGGATCACTGGCTCCATGCCAGGATGGGTTTACACTAAAGTCTACCCCTAAATATATAGCCAGTGTAAATCTATGTGAGTCATCAATTAAATTACCAACATATGGCAATAATATAATGGAGGCAAATTACCATAACAACAAATGTGCAAACATATGAAGTAAATCAATCCGTTTCTTTAGCATAGATGGAAGAAATTAATCCCTTCATTTATTTCTCTGCCATCTCATCAAATGCAATCAATGCATTCTCATTTTAAAATATTTACTTTCCATTCTTTGCAAATTTGTTCCAATCAATTTGTGATTTTGTATCACCAAATTTAATACTCCACCTTGATGCAAAATCACATATCTGCCACACCCCGTCTCCAGTCAAATTCTCTTCACATCATAAAACTCTTCAATAGAACTCCACCTTCAATCAAAATCTCACAACGAGATACACCAAAAAATGAATATTTACCAAATGGGTTCCAGCAAAGCCACCCCCCATCACACAATTGTTAACGAGCTTAGACTACGTCCCCGCTCGCCAACAAAATGTTGCAAATATCTAAAATAACAAAGAAGGCAGACACCAAAGTAATCTCAACACCGCCAAGACCAAAATTTAATTCTCTCAATTAAAACCATTACAAACACAAACCAACCGCCTGCCAAAGATGCATCTTCCCCTCGAGACGCACCACACAACATTAACGGTCTAAAAGTGCTTGTAATACTCATCGACACCCGTCTAACACTTGACCTGAGCTCCTTCCTCGATCACCCTGGATCCCTCGAGCATCATCAACGTGAAGACCCCTATCTAAACCACAATGATCTCTGTCTTGACACCCGTCTATCACTTGACCTGAGCTTCTTTCCTGATCATCTTGGATCCTTCGAGCATCATCAACATGAAGACCCCTGTCAGAAACATGATCAAAACTTCCCAAATCCAATAGCCTCTTCAATGCGGTAAACTCCATATCACATCAAAGTTCCCAGATTGGAACGCTCTTTTCTCTCAGCATAATCTCCTCCACCGAAGTCACCTTTTCTCCAAAATAGTAATAGCATAATCGATCACCATTGAATCTACCAACCTTTGTAGAAATAATTGATGCACAATTTAAAACAAATCGCCTCGCTCTGATACCAATCTGTTATGCAAAAATTGCTCTAATGCGAAAGCGCAATGAGCAAGATCTAGATTTGCCTATTGAACATCCATCTAATCTGATAGCAATTTCTATTACATCAACAAATAGTAAATAACTATAACAGAGAAACAAAGAGACACAATATTTATACTGGTTCCACTATCATCATAGTGTACGTCCAGTCCAACAGAGAGAGATTTTATTCCACATGAGAGAATACAAGAGAATACAAAATAAGAGTTTACATATCCAAACCTCAATCAGGTTTAACAAGAAGAGACACCATTGGGGATCACTGGCTCTAGGCCATGATGGGTTTACAGTAAAGTCTACCCCTAAATATATAGCCAATGCAAATCTATGTAAGTCATCAATTAAATTACCAACATATGGTAATAATATAATGGAGGCAAATTACCATAACAACAAATGTGCAAATATAGGAAGTAAATCAATCCGTTTCTTTAGCATAGATAGAAGAAATTAATCCCTTCATTTATTTCTCTGCCATCTCATCAAATGCAATCAATGCATTCTCATTATAAAAATATTTACTTTCCATTCTTTGCAAATTTGTTCCAATCAATTTGTGATTTTGTATCACCAAATTTAACAAAAGTATGATTTTATAATCTTGTTTTTGTGTCGTTTGACTTATAGCTCTGATACCATAAAAGAAATCTGAAATGTATTTTATTGATATGATCGAATGATTTAAATGTACAAATGGCTGGAACTATTTATAAACACATAGTCCAGTAAAATAGAGTAAATACAATGTGCGGGAGTGTATTGGGCTAAGCCCAGCCCATGTACATATGTAACGAGAGAAAGAAACAGGACCGATGTGTATACAGTTGTTTTATTATCTCCTAATTTCTCAATTTATTGGCAGTCAATCTAAATTCACTGTTAATGTCACTTCACTGTTAAAATGTCAACGACACTTGTTAACAAGGTACAAAAATTGAATTTCAGGATAATATCCCAAATGATATAAAATGATTTGGAAAAATTTGAAATACTAAATATGGGCAAAAAAAGAAATGTTGACATTAACAATCAAAATAATAGATACACAACATTTCCTTTTTATTTTCAAGAGAAATAAATTAGGTGCGAGTTCAAAAAAAAGATTTTGTAGTATATATGGTAAAATTCATTAATTAAGTCCTAAAATATTATGGATATGATGTTAAAAAATGTATAAATTCCTCTAAGACAAATATATGTGATGCGCACAGAAATGGAAAATATCATGTATATATTGCAGTTAAATTTAATTTTGAATCACATAAGTGCAGAAAATAATACTGACAATATACATGTATTTCACACATCCTTGTAAATAAAACTACTCCATTTCGTATACTCCAAATTTTCGAAAATGAAAATGAGTAGTTGATATATCATGTAATCCAATATAAAATAAGTGACAACTCTTTTCCCCGCTTCAATTATAACTGATAAATGACTTGATAAAAAATGAGAGATTGTATATTGGTTGACATCGGACTCAAAATGGAGATCTGAAGCTGTTGATGGATATACTTTGATGGTGGTTTTTTTTTAATTGTATCATAAAGGCTAGTGGAGCTAACTGGGATAACTGAATGAAGACTTAAGATTCATAATCGTAGTAAAAGCTACACATGCTAATCAGTGTGTAGACGGATAACTTTTTTACAAACTGCACGTGAAAGAAGCACTCAAAATAGTGTTGAATATTCTTTGTTGTTGGTAGATTATAGACTGCATTTATCTAAAATTTCATCGCAGATGCAAAAGCTTATCATGGTCACCGAACGCCAATAAAATAGGAGTCCAGAATCAAAACATTATGTAGGTTTGGTAGAATGTACAGGAATATACAATTAGATATTTTGGCCTCTTCAATAACACAATGTCAGTGTTTTTAGATGTATAAAGAATACCTTGTTTTTATCATTCTACTTAACCAAAGTAAAACGTTAATTCATGCATTCTAGTATTTTTTTTATAATTTCTAATTAAATGATACAAATAATAATCACCTTTTTTTAAAAAACCAACAAAATGAGGTCTTTGGCAAAATGAACCAATGTAGAGCTTCATAATATGAAAATTTCTTATTCTAATCTTAATCAGCCCACCGATTAAACAAATTAAATATCAGCTTTGACTATGTTCACACATCATTAAAAAGAGCTTATGTTACCATCGAAGTATAGTTTACACATGCACATATTCATTACCAATAAACCAGAAGTATAGTTTACACAGCAGCAAATCTTTGCACTGCAAAGTTTGCTGGTGCAAGCTATTTGTAGTGCAAAGATTGCTGGTGCAAGCTATTTGCAGTGCAAAGCTTGCTGGTGCAACGTCTTTGCAGTGCAAAGCTTTATTATGACTGAATACCTGAAACATGTATTTTTATTTGTAGTAAACTTGTATATTGCTTTGTAGTAGCAGTATGCATTTGTCATGTAGTTCTATTGATACCGTTTTTTCCTACAATTTCTATGTAAAACCAATTTTTTCCTTAATGATACGTTCACTGCTGTTTACAGGTGTGAGTCTATTTGATGCTTCATTACTAATCGTTTAATTGATAACGGAAACAAGTTTTAGTTTAATTGATAGGTGAATAATGTGGATCAAGTACACACAAGGACTGAACTTAGGCTTTTGAGTATGACAAACAAAAGATTCTTTCATAGCTTCTAATAAAGTTTATTTCATTTTAAGTATGAACAAAAAGCTATATGCCTCTTTTCGTTTTGATCATAGATGATTATAACCAGTTTTGGTATCATTCAGTCTACTAGTGCATTTAATCTTTTTATGAATATCATTATTCTTAGGCTGTGTGAAATTTCTATTTGGATTTTATTTTTATTTTCCTTTTGGTGCAATAATACAACTATGCCATCTTTTCTTTTCCATTTGGTGCAATTGTATGCTGGCGAGGATTTCTGGCAAGAGGTAGATTTGGATCCTGATGAACTTTCCACTGAGGTAATATAAGTAACTTAGCTAAGGAGAAAATCTTGGAACTATGCTGAGAGTTCTGCGGAGGCCTTAAAAAGAATCTTTCAATATGGCCAGGTAATATGAGTATATTTCTCATGTAGTTCTTCATGGAAATTAGCAAGTAGTTTGCAATAGAAACCATTGAAAAACACTGACTTTAGTTTTTAGGATATGCTTCAATAATAGACTAGTCAAAACTCAAAACTTTTATTGGCTCACAATGACAAACTTATTTGATAATTTAGAGCAAAGGAGATTAAACTTGCATAACCCTTTCCGTGAAAAGATAAAAACAGCCATTTAGTGTATTTATAGGCAATCAATCTATACGGTATTCTTATTGTCTATGCGTATAAAAACTTTGCAGGTTCCATTAAAAATAAACAAGATGTTATAACTTTTGATTGCAGGCTTTTTGAATAAAAATACTCATTTTTTCATTTATGCATATATTATTTATAATCTGTTTGTTTAATCTGTCATTTTGCATATATTATTTTCGACAAAATGAATAATTTTCAAGAAACTGAGCATTGCTCGGTTTTGTTTCAAATTCAGCATATGCATGTGATGCCAAGGTGGCATAAGTTTTTGTTAAGTATGGAATACTCTTATTTATAGACACTGAAGTTCCTTTTCATGCATGTGAAAGATGGCTACCAAATTACACGTGTGATGATTGGAGATGTTTTATATGCATTTATGCCTTGTGAGTTCTAACCAGCCCTTGTTATGCAGAGGTGTGTATTTGGTTGATTTTGATGTAAAACAATGTCGAGTATGATAGTTAAACCGGAGTACCTTTTGAGTAATTCAATCAGTAACCGGATAAATGAACTAAAAATGCAGATTAAGAGAAATTAGCTTATATTATGGGACAAGTTATGTTTGAAGATCAATATTTACTTACTGTGCTCGTTTTTTAACTAAAATAGTTGGTGACTAAGCTGTCATTCTTCTTGATTACATTGTTAAAGTTAATTTTTTGGTGAAGAAGCTAAATATATCACCTAAGATAGCATTTGTACTTAAAATCCCATTTTGCAACCAATTTTATCCATTTTTCCAAAAGCCAATGTTGCTTTCATAAAAAATGAAGACTTTTTTTTATAAATAAAGTATATATAATTTATTGTTAAATTTTTTTCAACTGCAGATATGTACTATTTGAGATGATTAATAAACTCCCAACCGTGAGCGAAGTCGTAAAAGGAGCATCCACAAAATCCCCCAGAAAAAGAATAACCCCAAACAGTAGCTCCAAAAATACTAAAACGGTTAGTGAAGACAATAAAAAATAGATATCTTTTTTTTTCATGTTGATCATCATATTAACCCGATGAAACAGGAGAAGTACTCCAGCATAAAGCAAGGACAGTACGAAGGAAATGGAAAAGAAGAAGAAGACGATGGGGAAGCATTATGCGGTAAATGCGGTGAAAGTGAAATAGACGACGGGTTCTGGATTTGTTGCTATGTCTACTAGAGGTGGTTCCATGGTAAATGAGTGAGGATCACTCTTTCTAGGGCCGAGAACATTAAGAAGTACGAGTGCCTTGCTTGCATTAAAAAGTCCTGAATTTTCTGAATATTCTATTTGCTCGGTATCCTTTCTTTTTCTCTTTTATACTATTCCTTTTCTTTCTATGCACATGGTCTGTACAGAGTTTGAGATGTGGTTTCAAATATAAAACTGATATATTGTCTTTTTTCTAAGCTAAAATACGAGTTTGGTGTTTGACGAGTGATTTTCCAAGTTGGCGTATTGTCTTTTTGCTTACTTCTGGTTATAGCACATAATACCAAAAAAGTTTACAACTGAAAATCCATGTTGTTTGCATCCCACATTCAGGTCGAAGGGGAAAGTCGGATTTGTAAGAGTTGCATTCACAATTTTGGAAATACCGGAACATTAGTGTACTTTACCAAAATCCATGTGCTTTTACATAGAAATGCAAAGGGCCGTTGTGTTTACGGTTGGAATGTTGAATTATGGAGTGTACCTCTGCGAATGCGGAGTAAATGAGTCTAAAGAAATGCAAAGGGCCATTGAGTTTATGGTAGTAAAGGAAGAATGACTATGGTTGAATGCAGGAGGGTGTGTTGTTGATGGTCTGGAGGATGTTGGCGGTGAAGAAGTAGTAGGGGATTGCCGGGGTGGCCAGTCACGTGGAGCAAAGGGATTAGTGTTGGATTGTGCTTGTGATATTAGCTGTCGACGGTCATGAATATTTTTACCATGTATTGTTATGGTTTGCTATAGCCTTATGTATTGTGTCAAAAATTATGTTTGAATTTATCATCTATGAAATATTATGGGTATATGTATATTTTGTGATTTGGCTTATGACTTCATTTCTGTACTTAGATTAATGTGACAAATATGTTTTTTTTTGAATTGTTATAATATATTATTAGAATTCGAAATTGTTAACTTTGAATGTTATGGCAGCAAAATGTTGCAATAGAACGTTTTGAATGTTTTTTATAGCAACAAAACGATGTTGTAGTAAATAGCAGTGAATTTTCCATAGCTTGTTTCGATGCATCATAAAAACTTTCAATAACTTGTTCGTATGCTATAATAACAAGGAATGTTAGCATATTACAACATCTGAATGACGTTTCCATAGCGTTTGGATGCATCATAAAAACTTTTCATAGCATGCTTCACAAGCTATAGAAAAGCAGTTGCACCAATATGGCATGTTTAAGATGACAACCAAAGTACGTTTTCTATTGCAAGAATTGCACGTCATAATATCTACCAGACTTTTAATAACATGTTGATATATGACGTTTATAGAATCGTCATAAAAAAAATTTATGATGGTTTTTAAACGTCATAAAAATGTCTTTTTGTTGTAGTGAAAGCAGGGGTACGATAGGGGCACCTAAAAGACCGGTTGTAGTTCTAGTACTCTGGGTACCGTTGAAAGGCCTAGTTGTCAAGGTTGGACATCTATTATATTATATGAAAGCACAACCTTTCCTCGAAGTCCTTTCAGTTCCACTTTTCTTAAAAAAAATAAGATGGTTCCATCTGTCCACAACAAAAGATCGTTCGGCCTCGGTTTCATTTACTGTGTGTGACCATTCATTTTTAGCGCCGTTGGACTTATGCAAAAAGACATTAGATGATTCTCTTTTTCGTACGCATCCATCCCATTGAATCCACCTGCGGAAGTAATTTAAGAAAACAAATCGACCCAAGCTCGCTTTTTTTATCCCTAATCCCATGAATTTCTGCGCCTCGACCTTCTCCTTTCTTCTCTTTGACGCTTGCAGTATTCTTGATCGAACCCCCATTTCGGCTGTAACTCTCGCGCCTTCCCATCGGATATAGATTCAGGTCGCGCGCCTTTTGAATGATAGAGGTAGCTTACCCTTTTCCCTCTATGCCTCTTTCCATCTTCGTTCTTACTCCTCAACATCTTACCCTGTTCATGCATGATTTACACAAAACTGTATGATTTATGCATGCCATAGACTAAGATGCTTGATATTGTTGTTTTCTACTAATGGGTAAGGAACACAAGAGCTTTAAGATTAAGATCTAGGTAAAAAAGCACTTTAGTTGGTTTTGGGTTTTTTGACTGAAAAAAGTTGTTGTATGTTTGGTACATTAATGTGCCCAAATAGGTGCTGATAAAATCAATAACCGAACACAAATTTTTGATGTATTGTTATGTTTTATAATTATGTGTTTAAAAGAGGGGTTTTAAGCAAAAAATATTTCATGTTGTTGGTGTTGAGAAATTTTACTACTTCATTTTTGGGACCACGTTTGTAAGTTAAACAACCAGTACTCATATTGTTACATTTGAAAAAAAAAAAACCTTCTTAAAAAAATAAATGATCATTTGATGTACTGGTAGCGTCACAAATTGCATTACAATGGTAGTCAAATATAATTTGTGCTTAAAAAACCGAATAATATTTAGATTTTGCTATTTAGAACCTCCTATTCTTTAGAAGCCATATAGTTATCATATATTACTCAGTTTTTTGGGTTTTTTTGATAGATACTGGGTTGAGGTTTTTAGGAGTTTTCTACTAATGGATAAATGGAACACAAGAGCTTCAAGATTAAGAAACAAGTAAAAGGGCACTTCAGTTTGTTTAAAGTAAAAAAATGAGTTTTATTTTATTTTCTTCATATCTGTTCTTTTTTACTTTTATTAAGGCATAGTTAATGGAACAAAATATTAATAATGAGCAGATTACAATATTGGATAGCATAATGGCTGTTGAAAACTCAGTGTATCAACTTGATGAACCACTTTCTTTGAAAAACCAGCACTGCTTACGAAAGTTGGTTTAATTACAATATACCAAATGAAAAAACAAACAAATAGAATTATCGGTTCTTTCAGGGTTACCTGGCATGTAGTTGTCATATAAAATCTTTTGTCAATGTACACGTTAACATTAGCTGACTTGGAAATTTGAGCGGTTTTTCATCTTGAAGAGTATTAAAATTACATTTTTAGACCTACATCTGCTCTCTGTAGATCTTCAATCCATTTTTCTTCCCTTGCAAAATTCATTTCATTTTTGTATTTGTTTTATGGATCCATTTTGTGATAATTGATTTGACTTTTTCATACTCATTCTTCTTATGCTATAAATCTTTTCTCCTTAGACGAGAATGCAAGAAGAAATGGAGAATGGAGGAGAAGAAACAATGTTTCCTACAACGAATAAAAGGTAAGTTTAATATAATTTTTTAGCATTTATTGTTCTGTGACAATGCTTGACCGTCAAAAACATGCAAGGTAAAAGTATTTGATATTTTCTGCATTGGATATTAAATAAGTTGATGATTGTTGCAAAAATGGCATAAATAATAAATAAGTGGGGATTTACTATATAAATTTTGAAGTGATAATTTCTCAAATGAAAATAAGCATTGCATTCTAGATAATTGATTCTTTGGATCCTTACGTTGCAATCTTGATGTTCACCTTGATTATGCTTTCATTGCACAAACTACCATCATCGCGTGCCCTTTTACTTTCGAAAATGAACAACAAAGTGACAAAGAGTTAATGCATTTATCTTTGTTTAATATACATTGTTTCTCTTATCTACTTAACATTTTTGTTGCATATGTTCATTATTATTTTTGATCTATTATTTTATTACATGTTTTACTTGGCTATCGGGATGACGATTTAGCACGAAGAGAAAGTTTTGAGTGTGGCTAAGGTAATACCATTGCTTTTGTTTATGTTATTTATTCTTATTTTTGCCACCAATTTTGTTATTTTGGAACACATCATATCCATTTGTAGTATGCTCATAATACCTATTTTGGATGAACCAGTTACACTTATATTAGAAAAGTATTATATTAATCCTTTGCACCTTGCATTATGAAATATCTTTTGAAATAGTTCAAAGAATAGCGGTGCATGTTGTCAGCACATTACATCATTTGACAGGTCCGTTAATTCAACCATTTATGATTTTATCACTATTGTGCCATCCAAACTAAACTTTCCTTGCTTCAGAAAAATAATTATCGTACTTCTTGCACTATAAGGCATATTCAATCATTATATTCTTATTTCTTGGCTAAACAAGAACATATGAACGTGGAAGCAGGAAAGGGAGTAAACGGTGAACCTGTGATTGTAGTTTCTTTAGTATAAGGAAAGTAAAGGTGATGGAATCAATAAATCATTGAATAAGCCATACTTCAAAATTAAATGTCAAACTAATTAATTTTGAACAATTGGCACTACTAAATTTTTGCATGTGTGAAACAATATACTGCTTATTTATATATTTAGGATAAATGTAAAATTTGTAAGTATTAATTTGTATCTAGCAATATGTAGTTTCCAAATTTTGCATAGTTTTTTTAGCATTGTTAGTCTTTCAAATTTTATGGATCCTTACTTATGAAGTAGTTTCAAAGCATGTATTTTAGTATATTTTTCTGTTGTGGATTTTTTTTTAAAACTTATCATATGATATTAAAATCCGACGTTTTGTAATTACATAAATTGCTATTCATCTTGATTTAACTATACTTATAATATTTTTAACAATATTTACAAATTTAGTCTGGATAAAAATGTTTTGAATTATTCAACTGGGGTGAAATACACTGATGGAATCGTTGTTCGCCAATTATGATACTCCTGGTTGGCTTTTTTCCATATAGTGAAATTTATTCTTGCCCTTCCTTTAGGATCTTTATATATGGATAGGGGGTTGTTAACAAAATTCAAGGTCAAATGATAGAAAATGTTGGGCTTTCTTTGACCTGCCACGTTTTCTCACATAACCAACAATTTCATCAAGTTGGTTTAAAATTTTTAATTACCTATATTAGTGAACGCCATGGCTATATCGAAAACTTTGTTTACCAAGAAGTTTACGAAATCTACACAAATGTTGATTTCTGAATTCCTTTCTAATCGGCATAGTTTACCAAACATAATTTTATTTTATACTAGACTTGATTGGCTTTTTGTATTCCAGCTTTCAGATATGCAGCTTTGAGAAGCACTTACCAATGCATTTCTAATTTGAGTTTAATAATTGCAATGTATACTATTTGAGAAATCGATAATGCAACATCTACCTCTACAAGGAAAGAACGAAAAGCCATCAACAAAAACTCACACTCTTCATTCCTAATCCCCCAAAACCCTCCTTTCCGATATTTTCCTCCTCCCTTTAACCCGTTTAACCCTAATCTTCCAATTCCCTCCACTTCAATATTCTCCTCCTCCTCTTTGACGCCTTTGCTACTGCCAATCGACCTCCCCGATTAAGATGTTGCTCTACGGTTTTTGCCCCGCTACATGGTCAACTTGCACCTTCGCCACACTACCGCCATCGGTTTTCACTACAGTTGATGCTTCACATCAGATGCTCATTTCCCCATTATCGTTTTTACTTAAATAGTATGTTTCAAAAACAATCACAGCTGCCAATAAAATTATCTCCAACCATAGAACGAAATTCGGTTTATCTCCATTCTTCTTCTTAATTCTACCCTTTCTCTGCTCCGTCATCCTACTCACCGACCAAATCTCCTTTACCCCTTCTTGCATCTCCCTATTTACGGTATTTGCTTGCAAACGCAGTCTTCACCTCCATCCCTTTGTTGTCTTTTATTGATGACCCATGGAAAGAATGCCAACAAATCAAAACATTTTACGAATCGTCAATCGTATCAAATCTGTCCATTTTGTAAACTAATGCAGAATCCCATGCAACTGTTCAAGGTAGGTTTTGAAAATTTACATTTACATGTATAATGAGTTATGGTAAGAATGGTGATTTATTTCAGGATAGTTGGTGGAATTGAGTTTTGAATAGGGTCTTAATATGTTGTTTGTTTTCGGGCGCCGGTACAACACTGGTGCTATTCTTTGACTCATATTTAATTTGTTTGTTTTTTAGTGGTGCTGAATGCACTCTTTTATAATGTGTAATTTACCCATTTGAAAGTGCTAATTCACAACTATTTATTGGCCTTCTGTAACTGAATCAAACTACAAAATGAACCAACAAACGATGTTTACTCCAAATTGGTGTCATCGTTAAACCAACTCTAAAGATTATAAAAGCTATTATTACAGAAAGACATATGTTGCACTCAGATAAGATTAAAGCCATAAAATATAACGATGCGCTATTGTTTTTAAAAATTTTTAATCATAGGTTCATCATAAGGAGTTTCTACTCTATAAGAAAACACAACCTTATATTTACCCTTTTCATGACATAAGTTTATCACCCAGGCAAAAGAATTTAGCACGATAATTTTATTGTGCATATTTTGTTAGCCAAGTAATCTGACATCAAGGAAAGTAAATGAATTTAGCATTATAGTTTCATTGTGTAGATTTTGCTACAAGCTATCTGACTTGAAATCAAGCCTTTGACTTTCTACCTCGAAGCGCGTTTTGTGTTCTAGAAAGTCAAACAATAGTGCATTCTTACAGGATTTGACGATCCCTAATCTCATGCATGTTTCATTAATCTTTATTGTACATTGTCTAACCATCACTATTTGCATAATCTCAGTGTTATGCATTTTTAAATAGAATCGAATTTCCAAGTACACATTTTTAGTTGTTTAGATAACACTGTCCTATTTTTAATAATTAAATTCAAGTACTTGAAGATAAGCTGCTTATTTTATTTCTGTTCCATTTTGTATAGGCCAAAATTTTCGGAGTTGTTGCACTTGCTACCGCAGGAGATGCACAAAACATTTGTAGAGTAAGAAAGCTCTATTTTTGGTAATTTATAAAGCATAATATCATCCAATTTTCAGCTCCCTTTTTTATGGAAACTTTGATTTATTCATCTGTTGCCCCTCTTATCATTTATTTTGTGCTGCTATTTTTACTATGCCCAAAAATATTTTAGAAGATAGTATTATATCATGTCTTTATAATTATATGAAGCACAGAGGCATATCAGTTGCCCACTGTGATCCAAAATCCTAAAATCTTGCTAACTAGTTGTCAATCAAGTTTTTATATTAAATATCATAAATGGGGACTTTAATTTACAATTAGACTTGGAACAATTGAGCCCTAATATGGGGAAAGCCATTGATAGCGTGGCTCTTAGACTGACTGTTAAATAAATATGGATTTGGTCATAAAAGCATAAATTATGGGATTCTTCTCTGGTACACATGCTAGAAAGATCATAACCAAGTACATATATGGTGTCATAGCTTTCTCATACACATTGATATTCCCACCATTTTCTGCTTATTAGCTTCCATACAACAATCCTATAGAAAGGAAACAATTTAGAAGTAAAATTATTTTTCTGTTTTCCTTTTAGAATGGTAAATTTTGCTCTAAATTAGACACAAAAGAGAAGTGGACAAACTATAAACATGATGTTATTGATAGATTTAGCTAAATGAGATGTGCTTAATGCATAATTTAGTGCCAATAAATGGTAACTGATTTGAGTATGTTATAGTAAGTGGAATTATACATAAAGAAACAAAAGCGTGGACTATAAACTTAACTATTATATCCATTTTTGCTAACCACGCAATAGTAGTTAGCAAGTAAACTGTATTACAAAACTTAAATTGCCAAAAGTTTAAATGATAAAATATTGTGTAGTTATATTCATCAATAGTGCTAGTTGGCATCAGGGATATCTCCCGGTAGTTATGTGTTCTAAACAAATGTTTCTATGTCGGATTTTTAAAGAAATTCTTAATGCTTATATGTTTTTACCTTTATTTTGTTAATTGTTATGACGGTACATTACTCATGTGTTAAATGAAAAATATTCTATGGTGCTTACTTTAAACATATTGATAAAAGGTGATTAATTAATTCTTTTTGTTTCTTCATTGGGCATCATATTTGGAATAACAGATTTGCTTCAGTTTGAATGCCTTGCAAGCGTGACAGTCCATCACGTAATATGTAATATATTTTAGTCGATCTAATGGTTTAGAGACAAAAAGGAATCCACAAATCCTATTTATGTTATTGTAGGTCTTAATTGAGGCATACTATGCTGAAAATGGTCCAAAACAACGCCGTGATTAAGATTTTGATTTCAAACCAAGATTGAATTAATAAAAGCTTTATTTGTTATATTTTATATATTAGACATGTTTGAAATTATTTTTATCAGTTTCTGATTTATATTTTTGCACTAAATCTTTTTATTATTATGAATTTTTCAATTTACTATATATTTGTTATTTTCTTCGAATTTCCTGATGTTTTCTAACTTCAATACCTTTTTATAGTTTAACATATATACAGATTTTAAAATCATATTGCATGTTTTTATGTTACACGTTTTGATGTATTTTTCTGCAATTCCAATTTTATTACTAATGTTATTTTCTCTTACATTATTTATCTTTTTCTAATATTTGCAGTGTCCATTCATTTGGAATCGTTATTTCTTTTCTTCCATACATGGCTGACTTATTTTGAAGATTCTTAAAATGCATAATATATGAATCCAACTGAAATAGATGCATATTCGTTTTATTGTTTGTTAACGTCATATATGTTTAGTTCTCTAATTTTAAAATGTCATTCTGAGAACTATGGAAAAATTAAGAGGTACGAAAAGTTGAATAAACCTAATGTTAGTTCGAGCATAGGTGATTAGTTTATGAGAACCATTATATAAAAATGTTGGAAGACTTTATCTACAAGCCCATGTGTTATCATAAAAACAAAAAAGGATTTTCGTAACATTAAAGGAGTCGTTTAAAGTCTCTATTATCAGAATTCATTTTTTTCCATCAAAATTCATGTATGGAATTGGTTAACAATACAAGGGTAGTTCAAACTGTAGATAATAATTGGATTGATGAAATGTGGAGATTTTGAACATATAGATAATCTTCCCCGTGTTCGCATCGTTATTAAAAGTTTCTTGCAACAAACTTGGTCTTATTTTGATTTCAATTTTGTTTTGTTTGTATTGCTTGTCCATCCTTATAATCTGATAGATATATTATGTAAAATAAGCATTACATCTCAGTTTTCACCATTCCATAGAAATATCTAGTTGGTATGACATGTTGGATGTTATACATGCTAAGTTATGAATTTGTTATAATTCAAGAAGTAATTTAAGTTAAAACTATTGTTTTGATCTACTTGAAGTAATACTTATCATCGTTTGACGTTTATTCGGGTAAATCACTAACAACGATTTCATTTGACAAGAAATATTAAATTTATTGTTAAATTTTAACTTATTCTGCATAATAATATTTTTGCAGATTATATACTAGGATACACTAGCCAGTGACATGCTGATCTTCTCTCGAAGCTTTCAACTGAAGCTGGAGCTCCGTAAAAACCTATTGATGTTTATCCTTTTCTTTAGTTAAAATTATAATTAGTTTAGATTTTCTATTAGAAACTGTACTATGTGCATGTTCGGCTTTATGTTTCATTATAGTCGTATCCAAATACCTCTAATTTCCCTTTTTTAAGACGCTGCTTCTTTTTAAAACCTGTATGCTATTTGCAATATAAATTTATTTCGTCATATATCATAATATCAACAGTACGGTAATTTTGTCCTTTACTTTATAATTTGCACTTCGATATTTTATACATCTGTCCATCAAGCTGTTATTACATTAAAATCAGCATGTACCCTATTATATGAAACACGACTGTGACTACAGCTTATCAACTACCTAGCAAGTGATATATCAAAGGATTTTCTGCGAAGGGGAACACACTGTCAACAAACGGAATGGTAATTGCATTCTTCTATTGCATCCGTGGGCACTAAGGAGAAAATTTAGCCTTTCAGCCAACTAGAAATACGTAGATATAAAGACCTGAAAAAACAAAATACACCGTATCCCGTGTGCGTAGCACGGGTTCGCACTAGTACATATGCATCGTTGAAAGGATTATGGAGTTTATGCCAGAACTGGGGTTACCATTAGCCCTTGACATATGGCAAGGCTGGCCGTCATATGGTTAATGGTGGTTTCAAAGCAGGATTGGCGGTGATAGCCAGAGTCAATCATGGATGATTGGTTGTTCTGTTTGTACCGTCTCATGTAGGTCGTCCAACGTCAAAGGAGATGTTCTTTGGATGTTTGTATGATATTGGTTTAGTCCTCTGGGGCTTGTGCTTGAGGTATGTTGAATTCGATTAGGATGGTTTACATGAGATACATATAATCTGGATGTTATAAGTGCTTTACCATGATTGAATGGGTGTTCTGGTTTCCATGGATGAATGGTTGAATAGTTTATGGTAAAGGCTATCACTGTCCGATGTGGGGAAGATAGGGTTGAGTTCTTCTCTGGTATTGTGGGTAGATTAGTATGTTTATCTATCCATTCTCATATACTTTATTGTTGAAGTTTGTTAGCTGTTTTATCGCTCACTAAGAGTGTTGTCTGACTCAAGGTTTTATGTTTCCTCTTATTACCTTGGGTTGTTCATCCGGTTGTGGATGGGCAGACTGTGTAGCAGGTGAGAGGTGATTAGTGAGGACGATGTTGTTGTGCGAAGGCGAGCAGGAGGCGGGCGTATTACTTTTACTACTATCTAGTATTTCTGTTTCTGCTACTTGAGTTGCTATATGAGTGTTGTATGAGGCCATATGTACGTACATGATATTTCCTATAATGTTGGGATAATCTTTCAGGATGTTGTGAAACTTTGAAAAGTTTGCTATATGATGTTCCACTACTATTACCGGTTGTATATGTTCTATTATATTTTATCCTTGCATTGTGATTTTACGACAGGTTCCGATTGTGTTTACCTACATATGATGATCGTCCACAACTTCCTGGCACATCTTTCAGCGCATTATTCCTCTTGTTTAGTAAAGGGGTTGTGGGCGGTCGTCACATTTGGTGTCAGAGCTCTGGTTAAAGATTTTAGCCAAAGTTCTAAGACGTAATCACGTATGAGAGACGTACTTGTAGATTTCAGTTGGATGCTTAATATATATTAGCATATATAGTAGTAGCGGTTGTGTTCCTTTAGCATTTTTTCTTGGAAGTGGCTAATTGTTCTAAATTGCAGATTTAGAATGAGTAGATGACCATCAGGACATGCTTCTAGGAGCTAATACTGGAGGGGGAAATGGCAGTGAACCAGACTACCATACCATGTTTGAAGTTATGATGGAGGCATTCATGCGAAGGTTCCCCGCTCTAGTGGCATCTACAGTAGACGTAGCAGTCCAGTTGCCTAGAGTTGTGGATTTTGCGAAGTTATGCAAGGATTATACATCTCTAGGGGGAAACCATTTAAAGGAACTGAGCCAGCTGAAGAGGTTCAGAGATGGATGGATTCTTGTGTTCGTATCTTTGGAGACTTGAGTTTGGATGGTGCAACCATGAGAAAGCTTGCATAAAGGCAACTGCAAGGCAGGGCCATGGAATGGTGGAATTCAGTCACGCTTGAGACTCCACAGAAAGAAATTTCATGGGAGCAATTCCAGGCTATGTTTGAAGCAAAGTTTATCTCCACTGCCTAGAAATCATCTTTGTTCAAGAAGTTCGTGGAGCTAAAACAAAATGGTCGTCCTATGCTTGATTATGTTTCTGATTTCGAGGCCTTGTCTAGATATGCTCGTTCATACATTGATACACCTTATCAAAAGAACGAGAAGTTTGTTATGGGTCTGCATACCTATATTGGAAGGCCGTTGGTGGATCATCTGGACGATTCATTTGAGAAGATTATGGAAAAAGCTACTCGCCATGAGAGCTTGTTTCCAAAGGAAGTAAATGCTGTCGTTGCAACCAAAGAGGTTCAGAAACCACAGCCGGGTGGTAATAATAAGAAGAGGAAGCAGCAACAGCAGAATGAAAAGGATGGCAAAAAGAAGCCTAAGAGTGAGGTGGGTTGCTTCAACTGCCAACAAAAAGGTCATTTTGCTAATGAGTTCAAGAATCCCAAAGCTGAGAAGAAGTGCTTCAAGTGTGGAAAGCCTGGGCATGAGAAGAAAGACTGTCCAGAGTCAGCTAAAGGCAAGCATGTTGTGAAGGTATATGCTTTGGAAGTCGTGCCAACTTCTTCAAGAGCTCCTACTACAGAGGAAAAGGGAAAGGGTGTCGTCGTGCAAGGTACTCTTTCTATCCGAGGTGTTTCAGTTCGAGTTTTATTCGATACTGGAGCATCACACTCTTTCATTTGCAATGAGCTTGTGTGATGCTTGGGTTTGGAACCCGAGATTTGTGATAGACCTTTCGTAGAGACTAATCTAGTTGGGGGTTCATCCAATCTTTGCATGATTTGTCGTGGTCTAGTGTCGTCGAGTCATGGTTGCTCTATTATGTGTGATTGTTTTGTTCTTAACTTCGCTAGGTTTGGGATCATCTTGGGCATGGATTGGCTCAAGAGGTATGCGGCAAGGGTGAATTGCGAGAAGCTAGAGGTGAGAGTCGGGGATGTGGAAGGGCGAAAGGTGTTGACTAGATGTAAGCGCGAAGAGGGTGTCTTCGTGAGCTATCTATATTCCTTGGGATTCAATAGGAAGACTTGTCATCTGTGTTGATCACTAATGAATATGAGGATGTCTTTGACGAGGTCAAAGGGTTGCCGCCGCATCGTGAGATCGAGTTTAGGATCTATTTGGTCGAGGGTGGTAGACCAATCGTTATGCCTCTTAGGAGGATGGCGTCTAAGGAACAACGAGAGTTGGAGGTGCAAGTTCATGACCTTCTAGGAAAGGGATTCATTCGGAGAAGTGTTTCTGAATGGGGGTGCACCGGTCGTGTTTGCAACCAAGGGAGATGGCTCGTTAAGATTGTGTGTGGACTATCATGAGCTGAACAAGGTGGCTAAGAAGAACAAGTATTCGTTGCCAAGGATTGATGACTTGTTCAATTAGCTGCACGAGGCCAAAGTGTTTTCTCAGATGGATTTGGAAATGGGATTTCACCAGTTGAGGGTGGCAAAGGATAGTGTTCCAAAGACTGCTTTTAGGACACTATCTGGTTTCTTCGAATGGTTGGCGATGCCATTCGGGTTGACTAACGCGCCATCATATTTGTGGATCTTATGAATAGGGAGTTCATAGATCAGTTGAATAGGTTTGTGCTTGTGTTCGTGGATGACATTCTGGTTTACTCTCGGAATGAGGAAGAACACAAGACACACTTTAGAGTGGTGTTGGAAATCCTACGAAAGCAACAGTTGAGAGCTAAGTTTTCAAAGTGTCACTTCTGGAAGAGTGAATTGAGGTTCTTAGGCCATGTAGTTTCTGGAAATGGGATTGCGTTTGACCCCGCTAAAGTAGCAGCAATCCAGAACTGGGATAGACCTAAGAATATGATGGATGTGAGAAGTTTCCTTGGGTTGGCTGGTTATTACCGACGGTTTTTCAAGGATTTCTCAAAGATAGTTGCACCATTGACAGGATTGACGAAGAAGAACCAAGTGTTCACAGGGGATGGAAAGTGTGAACAAGCGTTCGAGATCCTGAAGGAGAGACTAACGAGTGTTGTTGTGTTGACCATTCCGAGTGGGAATGAAGAGATGGTTGTGTATACAGATGCATGTGGTACTGGACTTGGAGCAGTGCTAATGCAGAAGGATAAGGTTGTGGCCTACGCGGGTCGACAGCTAAAGCCGCATGAGAAGAATTACCCAACTCATGATTTGGAGTTGGCGACAATTGTGTTTGCTCTGAAGATGTGGAGACATTACCTATTGGGAGTCAGATTCGAGTTATTTACGGATCACAAGTTGTTGAAGTATATTTTCTCCCAAAAGGATTTGAATCTTCGGCAACAACGATGGTTAGAGTTTCTGGCGTCATATGATTTTGATATAGCCTATACTCCTGGTAAAGATAACGCAGTTGACGATGCGTTAAGTCAAAGACACGTAAGTTTAGGGGCAATGTTTTCGGAATGGAAAAGCCTTGAGTATTTACCGAGACTCGATTTCAGGCCAAGCTATGAGTTAGAACCTTAAAGGTTGGAAAACTTATCGATAAGACCTACTCTCATCGAAAGGGTTGGCGAGAGCCAAAAGAAAGGTGCAAAGCTTGTCGAATTTATCCAAAAACTAGAACCAGAAGATAAACAGTTCGAGGTCGACTGAGAAGGTTGGCTTCGAAAGCAAGGGCGATTAGTTGTTCCTGATATTGACGGATTGAGAGATGAGGTTCTGAGAGAATGTGATCACTCGAAGTTGACGATTCATCCCAGTGGCAGTAAGATGTATCAGGACATTAAGCGAGTGTAATACTGGGAAGGGATGAAATGAGATATTGGAAAGTTCATTTCCAAGCACATGAACTATCAGTTGGTGAAAGTTGAACAGAAGAAGCCGAGTGGTTTGCTTCAGTCACTAGAAGTTCCTACATGGAAGTGGGAGTAGATATTGATGGACTTTATCGATGGGCTACCTAAACCAGGGCAGGAAATGAAGGGATTTGGGTCATCATGGATCACTTGACCAAAATTTCAAGGTTCATTCTTGTCAAGTTGACTAGGACGACATTGAAATTGGCTGAGCTTTATGTGAGGTGGATAGTTCGATTCCACGATATTCCAAAGAGCATAGTGAGTGATCGAGATCCATTATTTACGAGCGGATTTTGGAAGAGGTTGCAAGAAGCATTGGGAACCGAGTTATGTTTAAGTATGGCTTACCATCCCCAAACTGATAGTCGGACCGAGAGAGTCAACCAAGTTTTGGAAGATCTCCTGAGGGCTTGTGTGTTAGACTTCGGAAGGTCATGGGAAGACCATCTACATCTAGTTGAGTTTGTATATAATAATAGCTACCAGTCTAGCATTAGGATGGCACCATACAAGGCGTTGTATGGTAGACTGCAATTCTCCAGCATGTTGGTTAGAAACTGGAGATAAGTTAGTACTTGGGCCAGAGATGATTAGAGAGAGCTCGGATTATATCGAAATCGTTCGGCAACAAATGAAAGTAGCCCAAGATCGTCAGAAGAGTTATGCTGATAAACGTCGAAAAGATTTGGAATTGGATGTTGGCAATATGGTTTTCGTAAAGATTTCGCCATTAAAGGATGTGGTTCGATTCAGAAGTAAAGGAAAGTTAGCTCCAAGGTTTGTTGGACTATTTCCGATAGTCGAGCGAATTGGAAAGCTGGCATATTGACTGGAGTTACCGGAGAAGATGTCGAGCATGCATAATGTGTTCCTTGTATCGTTTCTACGAAAATACGTGCATGATTCGAATGTGGTGGTACCTCCAGAGCAGTACGAAGACCTAGAATTAGAAACCGCAGTTGTGAAACCTCGTAAGTCACTTCGTGTTGTGGGGAATGACACGAAATAGCTTAAGAGGAAGACGGTTAAGCTAGTCAAGGTACGATGGAGTAAAGATGGTGACGATTGTACGTGGGAGACAGAAGAGAATATGAGGGCGACTTATCCAGAACTCTTCGTCGGTAGGACCCTTTGATATCGTATCATCATTATATCATTATATCTTGTTGTTGTTTGATAGAATTCCGCATGCTGGGATAAGGCTATGGATGCATGGCTTGATGGTTGCTAGTTTGGATGATAGAATTGGGTTCTCATGGATGATAGGCATGCGAAATTGTTGTGGTTGCTTATGATTGCTTGGAATTTCGAGGGTGAAATTCTTAAGGGGTGGGAGAATGTAACAGCCCACATTTTACGTATCAGAAGACCGTGAATTTTTATTTTATTCCCTGAGGGTTGGATCATTATCATATTTTAGTATGTTGCTTATGGGGATGTGAGACATGTACGTAATTTTTACCAATTTTGTTTATGACCATTTTGCCCCTGTCAGTCTTGTATAGGGCATATCTTTTGACTTAGGTCGAATCAGAGGGTGAGACCTGTGCCATTGGGAAGGAATTGATGGCTGCCTTTCCGTAGAGTGGTTACATTAAAGATTTGGCTCAGCGGTTTGGGAGGAATAACTGTTTCAAGGTTTTTCAGTAGGTTGTTCAGGTTTGGAGAGCCACAATGGGCTGATTTGGGAAGTCCCATTGGTGGGCTAGTGGAAGGGCACAAATAGGGGGTGGGAGGTATGAGAAATGTTTTAGTTTCTCTATTCTCTCATAAGGTGGCCTATGTTCCTCCTTCGTCTAACACTTTCCACTATTAAAAACAACTTCTAAGGAAAGGAAATTGAAGATATACACCATTGGAGGCTAGATTTACATCGATTGAAGAGGGGGAGTTCATCGGATCAAGGGGTTTTCTTCAAATTGCTTGCTATCCGGAATCTTATTGCATCGATTTTTTCTTGTTTGGGAGAATCAGTGAGTGATTTACATCTCTCACATGGATTCAATGAAGTATATGAGTGCTTGATCATGTTTTTCATCAAGTGTTTTACTATAGATCTATACCATTATAAGTCCATTTTCATACGAATCACCTTATGATCCAATTTAGCAAGTTTAAACCGGTTATTTCTATGACATTTCATATGCTTATGTCTATTAGATCCATCATTTTGATCATATATTCATTTTAATGGTTGTGGTGAAATTTACATCATTTTAGTGATAATCGTCATATTCATGTTGTTAGCAATCTTATGACATGTTTATAGTTGTATTTGGTGAATTGGTTGGGCATGTTTTGTCGATTTGGTCGATTGGAGAAGTTTTGGTCGAGATTGGGCTCGAACTGGAGATTGTAGGTTTTAGGTCGCACATGGTGGGGTTGCACGTGGTGGGGTCGGTCGAACCATGGTGTTTGTCTTGGAGAACAAGACAGGGCTGGGTCGATAGCACGTACGCAACAAGACCGGGTCGAGTAGAATAGAGAGCAAGCCTGGTCGGTCGCACATTATGGGCTCGGTCGGTTATATTTTGGAGAAGGAGTTCGGTCGCATACAGAGTTCTGTCGAAGTCTGTGTTTTGAAAAGAAAGCAGGATAGGTCGATCTCTCCTTTCTTGGTCAGTCGTTCAGACGTGGAGGTGAGGGGTTTACGTCCTATGTGAGTGGGTCGGGTCGGCCTGAAGTGGGTCGTTCGTGCTCAAGAGGGACGGGTCAGTCGAGCAGGTCGGGGAATCTGGTCTGTTAGGAAGAAGCCAGGTCGGTCGAGCTGGATTGTACGAGAGTGTCGAGCTGGGGACCAGGGTCAGTCGCGATGGATTTTCAATGGCGTTCTTAAACGCTGTAGTGGATGACATAAGTGATGTGGTTTGTTTCCTTTAACAAATCAATGTGATGCCATGGATTGTTTTGGATATTATGATTGATGTTTCTTTGGTTCGAGGTTGGAGATAATTTCGAGGATAATTCAAGTGGGAATATTGGAAGTATTGAATGTGTTTCGTTGAAAGGCCTAGTTGTCAAGGTTGGACATACATACGTATCGTTGAAAGTAGTATGGAGTCTATTCTAGAACTGGGGTTACCATTAGCCCTTGACATATGGCAAGGTTGGACGTCATATGATTAATGGTGGTTTCAAAGCAGGATTGGCGGTGATAGCCAGAGTCAGTCATGGATGATTGGTTGTTCTACTTGTACCGTCTCATGTAGGTCGTCCAACGTCGAAGGAGATGTTCCTTGGGTGTTTGTCTGATATTGGTTTAGTCCTCTGGGGCTTGTCCTTGAGGGTTGTTGAATTCGATTAGGATGGTTTACATGAGATACATATAATCTGAATGTTATGAGTGCTTTACCATGATTGAATGGGTGTTCTGGTTTACATGGATGAATGGTTGAATTGTTTATGGTAATGACTATCACTGTCCAATGTGGGGAAGATAGGGTTGAGTTCTTCTCCGGTGTTGTGGGTAGATTAGTATATTTATCTATCCATTCTCATATACTTTATTGTTGAAGTTTGTTAGCTATTTTCTCGCTCACTAAGAGTGTTGTCTGACTCAAGGTTTTATGTTTCCTCTTATTACCTTGGGTTGTTCAACCGGTTGTGGATGGGCAGACTAAGTAGAAGGTGACAGGTGATTAATGAGGACGATACTGTTGTGCAAAGGCGAGTAGGAGGCTGGCGTATTACTTTTACTACTATCTAGTATTTCTGTTTCCGCTCTTTGAGTTGCTCTATGAGGGTTGTAATGAGGTCTTATGCACATACTTGATATTTCCTATGATGTTGGGATAATCTTCCAAGATGTTGTGAAACTTCGAAAAGTTTGTTATATGATGCTTCACTACTATTACTTGTTGTATACGTTCTATTATATTTTATCCTTTCGCTGTGAGTTTTACGACAGGTTCTGATTGTGTTTACCTACCTATGATGATCGTCTACAGCTGCCTGGCACGTTTTTCAGCGCATTATTCCTCTTGTTTAGTGTAGGGGTTGTGGGCGGTCGTCACATGAACGATGTTTTAAATGACATTAGATCTTAAACCCAATTAACAGTGAAGTTATGATTTGGAATTTACAAATCTTTTAAATTATGGTTAAATGGAATTTCCTAAGTGATGTTTTCCAATTTAATAAATTAAATGGGAATTGAATGAAGTTCGATTTAGTGATAATCGAGATGAGCTTCTGTGAAGGAAGACCGTTACTATTTATGGAATTTATAAGGCTTTGTCGTTATTCCGTGTATAGTATTAGTCTGATGCACAAATTTATATTGATTATATCTTGATCAAATTTCTGTGAATGTTCCATATTAAATGGAAAATGATTTTGGGTTTATCGTGAACAATATTTAAAAGACATTCGTTCTTTAACCCAGTTAAAGACATGACTGATTTCCCAAAAAGTTGAATAATCATTAAGTAATGATTTTTGAGATTAAAACTAAGTTGGAGTTTTAATGAATCTTTAATTAAATTGAAATGTGAATAAGGAAATTAAATTTACCGAAATCAAGAAAGGTTCGAGAAGGGGTAGCACCAGTTTTACTCCATGCGATAGTTAAATCTTTAATTAGATTTGAAATGGGAAATGATAATTAATTTTACTGATAACACAGAGGGAGTTGGATATGGAGTACTACTAGTTTTTCTCCATAGGATGAATAAGTTAGGGAATGATTACTTCGGTACGGCTCGTGAATCCCAACTAGTTGATAAACCTTAATTTGGTTTAAGAATGTTAAAGGATAACACAAAATCTTTTGCAACGGTTTTCAAAGAAAGATTTAAACAAGAGGTTTAAATGAAGTAAATCTTTGATAAGATTTAGGGGAATGATTCCCAATGTAATGAATACTTGAATAAAAGAATATTCTAGATTGGAATGAGGCGTATGATGTGTTTTTATAGCACTTGATTATAAGATACGCGAGTTATTCAGAAAGACCGGGTTTGACCCATTCTGAAAAATTGATACGACAACTAAAAGTCAAAAATTTGAAGATGATGGTTGAAGACCACAGATCTTCACGTCATTTGGATGATTACTGATGTCTTGATTGGGATGTTGACCCAAGACGAGGTAATAAGTGGTGATCATCCATATGTACTTGGTGATCGACCGGATATGCGAGGACCTCTCTCCTATATTGGACATATAGGACGAGGAATAAGGTGCCTCTGGTTTCGTTAAGACCCACAACGGACCTGCAAAAAGATGGTGTGTCTGACATTGTCTTTCTTTATGTTGTATTCGTTGATCTCTACTAAATATATATCTGTTTGGTAGCGGAGAATTTATTCTCTTTCTTAATACCCTTCTCTGAGACATACGAGCTTAGAGGTTATATATTGGTGGAAATCAATGGTACGGTGTAAATTGACAATGTGGCATGCTAAGATGCAAATGATCAAGGTTTTTGTTGAAAAGCAAAGCCTTGTGGTTTATGATCAAAGCACGGCTTTAATTAGCATAGCTTTGTGTATAGCGTTAATTCGCGAGCCTCACACCTCGGCATGAGTCAGAAACGGGATAAGGGACGCAAGGAGTGCATACGTTTCTTTCTAGCAAAAAGTGGTGTCATGGTATAGAGCCTAGACATTTTTACTTATGTGGATGATAGATTGCGAGGTGCCTCGGATATCGAGCCGACTAAAACGCTTAGAGATAGGTCCGATGGGACTGGGAAACATATTGTTCAGGAATAACTAATCCTCAAACGTAAGAGAGGACCGGCATTGTAGGATCCAAGGGTTTCCCAGAGTGTGTGATCCTAGATCATCTTGCTAGAGGCGATCCGAATTGGTAAGGAGACCATCCCTTACCCTGACTCGTGATGTAAATCCAATTTCCAATACGCGACTTAGCGGGTTTAGTGTAAACATATGTATGGCGACATAATATATGGTACCTATACCGTCTATGATTGATAAATTTATATTTGAAGTTGTTTTGACACTATGCACTTATAATAATATAAAATGATTTGTTTTAATGCGTATCAAGCATGTTTGGCTATTATAAGGGAAAACTCTATCCTCCGGCTTGCGTTGCATTGTGTGATGGGACTAGAGTCTTATAATAGCTTCATTTTTCAAAAAGCATTGCATTGTTTATAAATTATTTTATTTCAGAGTATTCATCGGAGTAAACCCGTTCCGTGACATACGGCGTGGTCTCGTGATTTACTCTTTTTAAAGGTAAAAGTTTAATAACTGTTTTGAGTTCTCACACCAGTCCCATGACTGATCTGGAGTTTATTGTTTTCTCCTAAACTCTGGGTGCCCATATTTTCAACACGGGCAACTTGTAGTTTTGGTTTTCGCAGATATTTCTTTTCATAGGATTCAGGATTTCAGCTGGTGCTATATTCGGAAAGCTTTGTATCCGTGTATTTCATTCATTTGTGTTAGTTGATGTATTTCCACTGTGCATTGTATTTATACATTTTAAATTTCCGCTGCTATGTATTTTATCCTCTGATATTATTTTTCTGCTGTGTAATATTAATTATTTATTCACACTTTGATATTCTTGTACTCTGATGTAAATTGTTGTAATAGCAATGAAATGTTCTCCTGTTTGTGTCCTGATGCTTCGTGTTCTCACACAATCCGTGTTTTCCCGCCTCCTCGGAGGATGGGCGAATTCGGTGCGCTACAAGTGGTATCAGAGCTTTGGTTTACAAAGCTCGAGAACATGGCACATTAGAACCAAACGAAATAATTGATCAGAGATAGAATAAGTAACATCCTATAAGAATGGCTCGTTAGAGATAGGGTTAGTAATGCCCTAGAATGAGTTAGAAGAGTGTTGTTTATTAAAATCGAATTTGGTTTCTTATTATAAGAATTTATGTATTTATTTGACATTGATTTTGGACTATCGAGTATAAGAAGATTTTGCATATAGGTCTGATCCACGTGTATACGAAGTCTCAAACATACTGGATAGATATAGAATCACACTCTAGTCACCCGGGGATGATTTTGGTAATGCGGCCGCATTATCAGTATTAATGTTCGAGTTATGTAAGTGGGATATCTATATATTTTAAATTGACTGGTGTAAGAACCAAAACTTATTTAGAGTTTAATGTTTGTGATTTGGCATAGAAGATATGATTTTGAGTATATATAAAAGATATATGTTTGAAAAGCTAATTAACTAATTGATTGTTGGTTATGATGTGTGATCATTAGTTTAACTAATTAAAATATTGGAATAATAAAACCAATGTGAAAATGAAAGGTAAATTAAGCCAAATCGAGTTTAATATTGAACTGAATTGAAAATTCGTTCGAATAGGATATATATACATGTGTATATATATATATATGTTGTACAAGTTATTGCGTGGAAGCTAAGAAGAAGAATAAAATTGTATGCTCGACAAATAGGTGTAATGCCCGACAAATAGGTACATGTTTACTATATTGATTGGGTTTGATGATTTTATGTGCTGATTGGATTTTGGATTTTCTTTTGATATATGAGAACCTATAGAGGCCATTTGTAGTTGTACCGGTTAACCCGTACAAAGGAGGTTATGGCAAAAAAATTTGAAAATTCAAGGTGTTAGCCAAAATTTGAGAAATTAGAAAGTTCTTAGAAATTGAAAAGTTGAAGAACTCGAGTCAAGCAAAGGTTGAGTTGGTTAAGTAAACGCCTTTAGTTCCTTCTTCAGTTTCGGGGACGAAAAGATTTTAAATGAGGGAGATTGTAACAACCCGTATTTTTGGAACCAATTTAAAATTTATTTTTAGTTCATTTACATAGAAATTAAATATTTTAGATGAATTATTTTGAGAATAAACGATTTAAAAATTTATTTTAATCGAAGTTTGAACGTATAAATTTAAAATTTAACTAAAACGAGCTTGAAATAGCGCGGTAGTTTGAAAATTCGATTTTAAACTTTGAATGAATGTATAGAATTCAATATAAATTAGAATTTGATAAAACAAGAAATGTTGGAATATCTTAAGTTGTAATTTTCTAACGAACGTAAGAAATTGAGATTTCACTTTGTAAATTGTAAGTTATGTCTAAATTAAAATTTAGAATAGTCGTTATGGAATATATATGTATATATATTTTAATATTATATATAGCCCTTAAAAATAGCCATTTTGCAAACGACCTCTGTTTTCAACGAAACCACTTCTATTGGGCACAAAATGTCGTTTACGTGTTCGAAAACTATAAACATCGGTACCTTTAGAGTTGGCCGAAATTTGGTTTTTTTCTTTGTGTGTATGACCAAAATATCACTTTTTACATACGGACGCATTAGGACTCGAAACCACTTCCATTGAGTTCAAAAGGCTGTTTGCGTGCTCGAAATGTATAAACTTCGATATTCCGAGCTTCAGAGTTTTAGCACCTTGGTTGGGTCTTGGTTGGCTAAACCTAGCCTACTCTTATAACCCCCATCAGTCCTCTCCCTTTCATTCACTTCCAACACTTCAAGAAAATAGAAAATGGGAAAAAGAAAGGGAAATAGAAATTCCCTAAGCCCTATCTTAATTTAGGAGCTCCAATCTTGTAGCAATCAAGTGCTAAATCAATTTAGAGACTCATGTAAGCTCTCTACACTCATTCTCTACCTCTCCATCATGCAAATTTCCGATTTTTAATAACCCTAGTTTTGATAATTGCTTTATGTTCTTGCATGAAGTGATTTTAAAGAGGTTTGCAGGAGTTATTGCTTGCTAAATAGTTCTAGAAGCTTGTTCTTCGTTATCCCAAGCCCTATGTGAGTTCTTTGTGTCTATGCCACAAGTTATTAGCTTGTAAGAGGTAATTTAGTATTCATTTGGGTTTGTATATGCATATGAGTTGGTTAGATAAGTATACACTTTCCGGTTCATTAGTTTTAGTTTCATTAAGTTGGAATTTCTCATTTAGATCGTACCCACAATCGAATGCATATGTTATAAGTTGTTTTAGCGATATTATGAAGTCCCGTTGTTGCACCGGCAAGTTTTAAGACTTCACAATTCTCTTATATCGCATTTGATAGCTTTGGCTAGAGAATATGTTCATTCTAGAATATATAATCAAAATTGTTTCAGTCTCATGTATGTAAGTTTATGTGTGTTTGTTTGTGTTCTTGAGTTGTTTCGATGAGCTTATGAGGCATTATTATCATCAAGATCGAGTCCATAGCCTCCATAGTTCGCAGGAAATTATCCATATAAGATATGGCTAAAAGAAAAAAGGAAAATTCAAATTGGACCATTTGACAGCCACCAGTCGACCGGTCCAAATCAGACCAGTCGACTGGTAGTCAACCTGGGCAGCAGCCCAGGTTCTGACCAGTCGATTGGTCTAAAATGGACCAGTCGACTGGTAATGACTGTGGACCGAGGACCTCGGTCCATAGTTTAGATTGATCCAGGCTCTTTCGCGACCAGAGCCTGGACCGTTTTGCCTTTTTCCATGACTTTTCAGTTTCACTAATTCACAGATTTCATCAGCCCGATTCTTACGAAATCGTTTTATAAATCATCAATTAAAGAATGACGGAGTGGAAACCAAGTTGAGGATTCTCTCACTCAAACTATTTTTACAGTTATTGTAGCTGTGACTAAGTATATATTGATTGCGTGTGATAGCAATACTTGTTACGTGATCGATGGATGTTCACAGTTTTAATGTTATCGATATTAAACTATGATTATAAGTGTTGATAAATAAAACATTTATATTATGGATTGTAGTAGGAGGACAATCTACCCACCCGTCTACCAAATAATAGATAAGTTCACATGGATTGTGATGTACACCCCACATGGGTATTGGGAGGATAATTTCACACATCGCCCAAATATACAAATAATATCTATTTGTTTGTTGAAAACCCCACATGGGTATTGGGATGATATTCGATTTACACTAATCCCAAGTGTCAAGATTGAATGTTAGTCGATTGATTGACAAACTAATATAAGCATTAAATATTTATTTAAGGCTTATATGGATGTAAGTGCACTCTGGATGTAAATTGGATGTTTAATAGTTGTTTGTAACTATTGTAGAATACATGCGATGTACGAAACCCATATAAATAAAATTATATGGTAATTGATTGAGTCACATTCCAATTCGGAAATATTGAATATTTTTAATATAATATTCTACAAAGAATCAAAATATGGTTTTCATGTCCGAATCTGGATGGGCACGAAAAGAAGCAAAATATAATTTTGATGTCCGATTTTGGATGGACACGAAAATATTGAAATATATGAAGCCGAGTTAAGTTAGTAAACGCCATTTTAACTCGAACGGAGTTTTCTATCGATTTCACTTATTTTCGTAGTAAATATCAAGAAATGGGATTTTGGGTTTGTCGAACCCAGTGGAGAAAAGGATAAATCTTTTAACTAAGATCCAATGAAGTTTTCCAATTAATAAATATAATTGGAACTAAATGGTAGTTGATTTTGGGTTCATTGTGAAAGATGTTTTAAATGACATTAGTTCTTAAACCCAATTAACAGTGAAGTTATGATTTGGAATTTATAAATCTTTTAAATTAAGATTAAATGGAATTTCCAAAGTGATGTTTTTCAATTTAATAAATTAAATTAGAATTGAATGGAGTTTGATTTGGTGATAATCAAGATGAGCTTCTGTGAAGGAAGACCGTTACTATTTATGGAATTTAAAAGGCTTTGTCGTTATTCTGTGCATAGTATTAGTCCGATGCAGAAATTTATATCGGTTATATCTTGATCAGCTTTCGATGAACGTTCCATATTAAATGGAAGATGATTTTGGGTTTATCGCGAACAATGTTTGAAAGATATTCATTCTTTAACCTAGTTAAAGACAGGATTAATTTCCCAAAAAGTTGAATAATCAATAAGTAATGATTTTAGAGATCAAAACTAAGTTGGAGTTTTGATGAATCTTTAATTAGATTGAAATGTGAATAAGGTAATTAAATTTACCGAAATCAAGAAAGATTCGAGATGGGGTACCACCAGTTTTACTCCATGCGATAGTTAAATCTTTAATTAAATTTGAAACGGGAAATGGTAATTAATTTTACCAATAACACAGAGGGAGTTAGATATGGAGTACTACCAATTTTGCTCCATGGGATGAATATGTCTGGATTGGGATAATAAAATGAATGATTACTTCGGTAAGGCTCGTGAATCCTGACTAGTTGATAAACCTTAATTTGGTTTAAGATTGTTAAAGGATAACACAAAATCTTTTGCAATGGTTTTCAAAGAAATATTTAAACAAGAGGTTTAAGTGAATTAAATCTTTGATAAGATTTAGTGGAATGATTCCCCATGTAATGAATATTTGAATAAAAGAATATTCTTGATTGGAATGAGGCGTATGATGTGTTTTTATAGCATTTGATTATAAGATACGCGAGTTATTCGGAAAGACCGGGTTTGACCCATTCTGAATAACTGATACGATGACTAAAATTCGAAGATTTGAAGACGGTGGTCAAAAACCGGATATCTTCACATCGTTTGGATGATTACTGATGTCTTGATTGGGATGTACACCCAAGACGAGGTAATAAGTGGTGATCGTCCTGACATACTTCGAGATCGACCGAATATGCGAGGACCTCTCTCTTGTATTGGACATATGGGACGAGTAATAAGGTGCCTCCGGTTTTGTTCAGACTCAGAACGGACCTGCAAATGGATGGTGTGTCTGACATTGTATTCCTTTATGTTGTATTCGTTGATCTCTACTAAATATATATATATATATATATCTATTTGGTGGCGGAGAATTTATTCTCTTGCTTAACACCCTTCTCTGAGACGTACGAGCTTAGTGGTTATATATTAGTGGAAATCAATGGTATGGTGTGGATTAACAATGTGGCATGCTAAGATGCAAATGATCATGTCTTTTGTTGAAAAACACAGCTTTAATTAGCATAGCTTTGTGTATAGCGTTAATTCGCGAGCCTCACACCTTGATATGAGTCAGAAACGGGATAAGGGATACAAGGAGTGCATAGGTTTCTTTCTAGCTAGAAGTGGTGTCATGGTATGGAGCCCAAACATATTTGCTTATGTGGATGATAGATTGCGAGGCGCCTCGGATATCGAGCCGACTAAAAGGCTCAGAGATAGGTCCGATAGGACCGGGAAACATGTTGTTCAGGAATAACTAATCCTCAAACGTAAGAGAGGACCGACCTTGTAGGATACAAGGGTTTCCTAGAGTGTGTGATCCTGGTCATCTTGCTAGAGGTGATCCGAATCGATAAGGAGACCATCCTTTTCCTTGACTCATGATGGAAATCCAATTTCCAATACGCGACTTTGCGGTTTTAGTTGTAAACCTATGTATGGCGACATAATATATGGTACTTGTGTCGTCTATGATTGATACATTTATATTTGAAGTTGTTTTGACACTATGCACTTATAGTAATATCAAAATGATTTGTTTTGAAGCGTATCAAGCATGTTTGGCTATTATAAGGGAAAACTCTATCCTCCGGCTTATGTTGCATTGTGTGATGGGACATGAGTCTTATAATAGCTTCATTTTTCATAAAGCATTGTGTTGTTTATAAATTGTTTTATTTCAGAGTATTCATGGGAGTAAACCCGTTCCGTGACATACGGCGTGGTCCCATGATTTAATCTATTTAAAAGTTAAAGTTTAATAACTGTTTTGAGTTCTCACACCGGTCCCATGACTGACCTAGAGTTTATTGTTTTCGCCTAAACTCTGGGTGCTCATATTTTCCACACGGGCAGTTTGTAGTTTTGGTTTTCACAGATATTTCTTTTCACAGGATCCTGGATTTCAGCTGGAGTTATATTCGAAAAGCTTTGTATCTGTGCATTTCATTTAGTTGTGTTAGTTGATGTATTTCCGTTGTGCATTGTATTTATACATTTTAAATTTTCGCTGCTATGTATTTTAACCTCTGATATTATTTTTCCGCTGTGTAATATTATTTATTTATTTGCACTTTGATATTCTTGTACTCTGATGTAAACTGTTGTAATAGCAATGAAATGTTCTCCTGTTTGTGTCCTGATGCATCGTGTTCTCACGCAATCCGTGTTTTCCCACCTCCTTGGAGGATGGGCGAATTCGGTGCGCTACAGAAGCAATGAAACATTCTCACTGGCGTGATGCTATGGTGCGAAAAAATCATCTTTGGAGACAAACAACACTTGGACACTCACACCTCTTCCTCCTAATAAGTCCACTATTGGCTCCAAGTGGATTTATAAAATCAAATTCCAAGCAAATGGATTAGTTGAAAGATACAAAGCTCGTTTGATCGCAAAAGGATATACACAAAAAGAGGGCATTGACTTTCATGACACATTTGCACCTATAGCCAAGCTAATTACTGCACGAGCACTACCATCTCTTGTTGCAATTCATGGTTAGTCTCTTCATCAACTTGACGTTAATAATGCATTTCTTCAAGGTGACCTTAAAGAAGATGTATATATGAAGATCCCATCGGGTTTTCAGAAAAATGGTGAAACCCATGTGTGCAAACTCAATAAGTGATTGTATGGTCTTAAACAAGCTTCTAGGCAATGGTTTGCCAAATTCTCCATATTCCTTCTTAGTGTAGGTTTAACTCAGTCTCATGCAAACTACTCCCTTTTCATTTTACGTTTTACGACGTTTTCAATTTTTGTACTAGTATATGTTGAGGATATCATCATTACTGGAGATAATGACTCAAAATAATAATCTCAAGAAATGTCTTGAATCCAAATTCTCAATTAAAAATTTAGGTCATCTACAATATTTCCTTGGGATTGAAGTCTCTAGATCTTCAACTGGCATTTTTCTTATGTCAACGCAAATATGTGCAAGATATCCTCAAGGACTCAAACCTTACTAATGCCAAGCCATCTTTTTTTCCAATGGAACAACATTTTAAGGTTCTTCCAAATGCCGAGATCCCATTAACTGATCCTAGTCCATATCGACGTCTCATTTGTTGTCTGTTGTACCTTACAGTTACTCGACCAAATATTACTTTCTCCGTTAACTATCTTAGTCAGTTCATGCAACATCCACGTACATCTCATTTAGACGCTGCAACACGCATACTTCATTACTTAAAGGGCATCATTAACCATGGAATTTTTTATCCGCTTCAAGTCGTCCCACTCTTCAAGGATACACAGACTCGGACGGGGCAGGATGTCCAACTACAAGGCGATCAACGACTGGTTATTTCACAATGTTTGGTTCTAGTCCACTCTCCTAGAAATCAAAGAAACAAACAACTATGTCTTTATCCCCAGCAGAAGCAGAATATAGAGCTTTAGCAAAGTTAACCTATCAACTACAATGGTTACATTATCTTTTTAAGGATTTAGGGGTTTCCATCCAACAACATATATTTTTGTTCTACGGTAATCAAGCAGCAATTCATATTGCAGAGAATCTTGTTTTTCATGAGTGAACAAAACACATTGAGATCGACTGTTATGTTGTTCATGAGGAAATCATGTTAGGTTTAATTAAACCAATTCACGTTCCGTCCGCACATCAACTAATTGACGTATTCACAAAATCACTGGGAGCAGATCAATTTCGGAGGCTGGTTAGCAAGTTAGGCGTTTGTTCAAAGACTCCTCACGCTTCAACATGAGGGGGGGGGGGTACTGGCAGTTCATAATATGTTGACGCCTGAGAAGATAAAGCATAAGCAAGGACGAAAATTTAACTTCAAATTCAAATTGTATATTTTACATAAGAATAGGACTCTCTACGAATAACGTAGAATAGAGATGTACCATAAGAATAGGTTTGTAACGCCTACTGCAGGAAAGTTTTTTATATCTATAAATAGGAAACATGTATACAGAAATTGTAAGTAACTTAGAAATAATAAAAAGTCTTCTGCTTCATTTTTATTTCACAACGAGCAAATAATCTTAAACAAATATAAAATGTATGATTTTCATATATATATATATATATATATATTTGTGTGTATATATATAGATATATGTGTGTGTGTGTAGAGAAAGTCTATTTGGACACAAAATTTAAACATTGATTTGCATCTTTGGATTACCTCCTGAATTACACCCCTTCACATAAAAATAAAAAGATCTAATGGTGGAGGCTTTGTGTTTCCAAGTTAGTGTCCAATTTTATGTCTGAATAACCGACCCATATATATACACACATACATATATGCATGTATGTATTTTATTAGAAAGATTTGAGAACATGTAATTTGAGAGAGAACAGAAACTGTAAAATGTATTATTATCTTTCGATACTGTACAATGATGAAATGAACATACATACATATATATATACATTTTTTTAAAAAAAAATTGGTTCACTTTATTAACTACTAAAAAAAAGTACATATGAAAAGGTTAGCATACTAACCATTACAACGACGAAAAAAAACATGAAAATACAAGTAACAAAACCTAAATTAACAAACAACTGCCCATGATGAGGCAAAGCATCCCGCTGTCGTGCACCATTTTGCACATCCAGTGAGCCCAAAGCTCATCTTGAGCATGATATTTACTCGATCCTATACCATACAAAATCAATCCAGTGAAGCCTTTTATTTCAGTATTGAAAGCAAAAGCACCATTAGCAAATTCCTCAGCAAATATCCAGTGTAACATTTCATCCAACATTACTACTCTAATGATCATTGTCCTCTGATCAAATTCAAACTTCAGCAAGGTTACTTAAAAATCATACTAATCAACTGTAACCTATCAAAGATATCCACCCAAACCAGCATACTGAATTCATTTCAATGAACATATCAAGCCATAAGCAATAAGTTCCCAAATTCCAGCCGCTGATTGGATACTACATATCAACCTTCAAAGCGCTAAACTTAACAGCTATATCATCACTGTTATATTAACACAGTTACAACAGGCTGATCGTTGATAAGATATATCTACTTAGAAACAAGGTAGGCTATGGATGTAATGAATTTTGATTTACTGAAGGACTATGCAGACTTAAAACTACTGAAATAATCAGTTGTTCATGGATATTTTCTCAAAGAACCATCTATTAAACCAAAGCAATATATTAAACACAATCTATCAATCTCATAAAGGGTACATGAAATTGATCAACGTGCTCAAATATTGATTAAACTTGAAAACTGGATGATAGCAGAGAACAGTCTTAAACACCGAAATATAGGAAATAGTTCTCCATCCATATCTAATAAAATTCGTTGATCCCCAATTTCTTGATATCAATGAGCCTATGTTCATCTACTGCTCATCACATAGAGGATACTGAGACTTTCTAGAACAATATCATGAAGAACAAACATGTTAAAAATAAATGCTCAGAACCAGAAGGAAAGCCAGAAACCATGATCCAAGACCAAACTAAAGAAATCTTACCCAATACAAATCAAACTTAGCTCAATAATGGAGAATCGGTTGGAGAACTTGGATCTGAAGCGATTCAGATGCGCCGGCAATGCCGAAACCCAAATTAGCGATGTCTTGATTATCCATAACCAAACCAGAAAGATATGTTACTATTAGGCAAGTGGAAATCAAATAGATCTGAGGTCAAAAAGATCTGGGGATTTGATGAGATTAGGGTTAGAAGGTGGAATGAGAAGTTTGCATATCTACAGGTAGAGAATCGTAGACTGTTAATAGAATCATAAATCGATTTCAAAGATAAAATAAAACTTCAGATCTGAAACAAGTTGAGAAAAACAAATGGAAAACGAAAGTATTTTCAACGAATTAATCGATGAAGGTTGCAGACGGAATACGAAAGTATAAAATCTGATGAAAGAAGGTGAAGGAATATGGGCACTCACGCATGGTGAAAACTGGTGAATTCTCACCAGTCGCCGTTAACAAGCCCCAACGAATTACACATATATATACATATACATATATATCCATTTTTTTAAAAAAATTATATACATATATATATACACACACATATATATACGTAGCAGTACAAAGCCGCATGGGCCTAATGGGCTTTTTAATGTATTGGGTAGGAAACCCAATACATAATATAAAACTTATTCTGTCCTAGCACCGTTACTTTCAATCTATATGTATATATAAAATTTGAAAGAACGACTTGTTTCTTGTTATCTAAGTTGCTTATTTAGTCGCTTTAAGGAGAAATTTTCAAATGAAAATATTTTTGAAAATAAAAACTTTACAAGTGTGCATTATAATTGATATTCAATAGAACACCTTATTTATATAAAATTAGCATTACAATATATATATATATATATATACACTATCCTTTTATTAGATCTTCATTTCTTTGTTTTTTATAGTTACTTGTATCTCCCTTTTTTTTCTTTTTCCTTTGTAAAGGTTAGTATGCTAACATGTTTTCTGTACTGTTACTTTTATTAGAAAAAAAGTGAACAAATTTTCAAATATATATATATATATAATTATAATAAAATGGAGCTGTCATGTCATCTTTTTTGAAGAATTTCTGTTGTTTTAAGTTCCAACCACGTGGTATTGTGGTTAGTCATCTCTATGCTAGTTTAAAATTTGAACTCGTTTGTTTCAGAGTGGCAGGCATGTGTCCGCTAATTGCATTGCAAATATTATATTAATTAACCGTAACTACCAAGTTCTAATTTAGCACTTTGTTATGCTTATTATAGTTGAGAACGCTGATTGCATTTAAGCACTAAATTAAAACCTTAAACAAGCGTGCTTAAATGATCAGGAATCAACAGCTGTCTTGCTTACTCTTTTATGTGAAATAAATAAATGAAGCATCGGACATATTTGTGTGCATTGCGTATATATCTTTGTCACTTGCATATGTAGCTTGGTTAAGATGTTGAAATAATTCTTAGCGGAGTATTGTTCAGGAGGAGAACAGAGAAGAGGCTAGGAGTTCATTTCCAATGGAATTAGTGGAAAATATACTGTCCAGAATACCCAAGCAAAAGCCTATTAAAATGTAGAAGTGTGTGCAAACAGTGGAATATTTTTTTGAGCTACAATCATCGGTTTATGATGGAACATCATAGAAAAGCTCTTCTACTGCGTCTGGTACTCATCTCCAGTTATTCCGATGATTGCAAGATACCGTTTGTCAGCATCGACGGAGAATCAATGAAGGATTGTTCATTGAAAAATATAGCTCCAAAAAAAAAAAATTCTTTCCAATTTAGAGTTAATAACATTTTTCTTATTACTATATATATTTTGTGTGTGCGCGCACGCGCTTGCACACACACGCAGATATATATATATATATACATATATATATATATACATATATATATATATACATATATATATATATGCTAACCAATATATAATTTAACATTATCATATGCTATGGCATACGATACACGGCTTATGTTTTTTTTCTTTAAATTTATATATTTAATTTTTATCTTTTATTTTTCCTGCTTTTGAAGCTTAGAAGACAAATATGCTAACTGATCTTTATGATTGTGTCTACAAATTGAAAAATAATACTACGACAACATGTAAACTTTCAATAATAATAAGCATAATATGTATTACATGCTTCCTTGTTTAAAAAATTTCAACTAACATTTGTTTATTTTGGAATTCTTTATTGTCGTACAGTGCTTATATTTCTAGCTATTTTTTATTAGAGTTTTAGAACAAATCATGATACTACACCCTTATCAATCCATTAAGAGTTTCTTCCAAGCTACATTTAGTCTTAACCTGATAATTAACAAAGAAAGCGTTATGACTCATCCAAGTAACGATATAACACCACGTTTTATGTCTGAAAAGCATGTCAACCAAGAAAGTATATATATATTTGAAAGTGAAATTGTTATTAAAGATATCATGAAATAGATTGCATACATGTATTTTCCAACATTCATAAGTAGACTAGCTAGATAAAAATGTTCTGATCATGATTTTGTTAGTGCGTTCACATTATAAGGCTGTTGTTAGACCAAATTATGGTTCTAACACCAAAATTGTCTTGAATTATAGAGAATTATAACTAAAAAAGAATAAAATACAGCAGACACACCAAATTTATAATGGTTCGGCGTAAAAGAGCCTACGTCCACTTTATATGATTCCGATTATACGATTGAATACAAGTACAATCACTATCTCTCTTCAAGTTCACTCTTACAATGATAATTCACTCAGTAATTTTGAGTTATTTCTGAATAGAAATAGATAAGGTATGATAATGGTGGAATAAGAACTCTTAATTTTCCAAAAGATCCCAAAAAATGCCAAGTGTTTGGCTATTTATAGACAGTTTCTGCAGGCGGTTCATGAAGACATGTGGTATCCATCTCAAAAATCTCGGAGCCGTTAGTGAGAGAGTGGAGAATTGGTCAACATGGTTGTTATAGACACGTGTCACCAGATCCTTGGTTTTTGGTCCGTGGCCTGATGAGCATTGATCAAGTCCTGGCCATCCTTTCTTGGATGTAGGACCGGTTCGTGATCCTTGTATGAACTGGTCGTGGTGATAGACCACGAGCGGGTCGAGGAGCTGGACCACGATCCAGTGGTGAGGGGGGCGGTCACGAATCGGTCTGCAAGCCTGGGTGTAGAAACATTTCAATGAGTTAGTGTGTATATATATATATATATATATATATATATATATAAAGTCCACAAGAATACTAGCCTTTCCCTGTTTAAATATAAATGATTAAATCCTTAGTAGCGTGGTCAAAAAGCTCGCCAGCAGCTGTGTTTATTTTCTCCAATAAAGTCTTCAATGCAAATTCTGAAATCTTAATCAGGACTTTCACACATGTTTTATTTCTGATTACCATATTGTTATATAACTTTGTGTCTGAAGTCATTAACAAAGTCGATTACAGTACATTCAGAGTTACGTTATTTGGAACATAAATCACTTAGCAGGTCAAGTACGTATTCAAATGTGAAAACTAAAATTTCAAAAAGCTAATATCAACTTGGATATAATGATAACTACTGACTTCGTTCCTCTAATGTATATTACTATCTAATAATAAATTATTGTTTGAACCTGAGCATATGTACGTAAGATAATCTATATTCTTATGTATCAAGTATTGGCAGTTTTCTGCTACCATTTTTGCTCTAAACTTTGCTTTATCTTTTATCTTACTGACTAGGGTGATTGTAGAGGTTCATCTACTGTCTATAATGTTGGAAACATATAAAATTAATCTCTTAGGTAAATTTTTTGGCTTTCTTAAGTTATATTCGAAAATTTTGATATTGACTATCGCATTATCGGATCAACAGTTTCGATGTGTTTGATCTGCTAATCATCTTAGAGACCCAACCACTAGGCCGAGGTGCGTGTACCACTCCCTCCGGATCGATCTGGGCTATCACGAAGTGGAGTTTTTAGCGTACCTTAAAGCTCTGAACCGGGCCAGTCATAGGGTTATTGGGCCATCGGTTCGTCAGCGATCCAAGAGGTCCAATTCTTCTTTAAAAGAAAAGGTTTTGCCTTCTCCTTCATTTAATTTTTACCGCTGTAAAGTTAAATTCCCAAATCCGAAACCCTAGTTCGAAATTTTCCAAAAATTTACCAGAATTTGAGACTTTGATTTGGATAGGTAATTACAAATAGGAATTCTCCTTGGTCTTCACTGTTGTTCTTAATCTAATTTTCTCGCGAGCTGCTCTTCGAGTTTTGTCTCGATTTTTGTGGTATTCCCATCGACAGCCTCGTCGGTGTCATCCCTAATCGATTTGCTGACGTCGTCGGTGCATACCAGATCTAGGCGAAGGCCATGGGAGTGAAGATCCATCAATTTGTAAGTAAGCCCGAAAGGAGATGGTTTTGTGGTTGAATCGTGGGGGTAAGACTCGAGAAAGTATCGGTCTTGAACGATTTCAGATTGAGGAGACTTGTCGGGGACAGCTTCATTGTCAAAGATCCGCTCATGGAGATGGGAGGAGATAGAAGGAGATAAGGAGAACGACGAATCCACGCGTGGTGGTTCAGGAGTGTGATATGAGAAAATTTCACTTCTTGGGGACCCGTTCTTGGAGAGGAGATATCGGGTCATGGAAGTCGTGAGTGATGGTGATCCGCTCGTGTCAAGCCCCACGAGCCGTCTTCAGTCACGAGTGGGATTTAGATTTCGATAGGACGAGCCGGAATCTTTGAGTGGGTTGGAATACACGAGTGGATCCAGGGGCGAGCTGCATCTTAACTCATGAGCCCTATCCATTAGGCGACCCGTCTCATTGCACGAGTCGGGTCTAGTCACGAACCGACCCTGTTCGCGAGCCGATCCATAGAACTACCTGAGTTGGCTTATATTCGAGCCAATCTTCGTCTACCACTGCAATTGCTTAAGTAACATAAATTAACCAAACATATCAATATTGACTTCAGCTGAGAATCAATTAAAACCGGAGTGAATCGATGAACAGTTAGGTTAGAGCCTATGAAAAGAATATTCTGGATTGAACGAACGCTCATTTTAACAACATATCAGCTGCATGCTTGTTTACTTTACTTTATGCTTTTCTTTTCAGTTTTGCACACACCGTTACACTCTAGCACTTGCACGCACGGGGGTCACGAGTATCTATGCTCTAATTTTTTGTGCTTGTTTACCAACACAGCAAATATGTCAGATAGACGCTCAGCAAGGTTATCAGGTAAATGTGAAGCTTCGGGCTCTTCAAATTATTACAATCCTGATGTACTCCCGTCAGACCCGGATTGGGGTATCTCCGGATCAGAGTACGAAATGGACATGGATACAGCCATACAGGATCGACATCACCTGAGAGTACATCACTTGAAGAAGAAGAAAGAGAGGGTGGAATCAGAGATAATCGCGATCTCGACGAATTTAAGAATGCCGTAGAATTAGATAATCCAAGTGACTCCATAGCTTCCACACTCGATGATTGTTGACGACAAAAAATGTCGTAAACACCAAAGATTCCCAATTACTAGGAATTATAAATATGGTTGCACAGACAAGAAGATAAATAGAACATAAGCAGTAAATAACACAAGAGATTTATAGTAGTTCGGCCTCAGTGAGGGCCTACGTCCACATTGAAGAGTCGGTTGGAATATTATTAATCACTTGGAAGAATTACAAGGTTGAGACTATCTCATGACATCTCATTACATTCATGTTCCATGATATATGATATCATAATTATCATATATCGAATAATAAGGAAAAAGACAATTTTGTCCTTCTTCTTCCTTAAAGAGGAGATGCCATTAATGAAGCTTTATGGAGGTCTTCAAGCTCAAGAATCCAACCACTTTGAAGTGTGATGTAGTGGGGTTTTTATAGGAAGTGGTTAGGTAGGGGTTAGGTAGGAGTAGGTATAAATGGGGACCATCTTCAGGAAATTCGCGCCTCCAGCTATCGGCCACGGAAAATTCGTACCTGGGTGGAGGTACGAAATTTCGCACCTGCTAGGTGCGTAATTTCGCTCCTCCCAGGTACGAAATTTCGTACCCTCAAGGTGCGAAATTTCGTACGTAGAAGGTACGAAATTTCGCACCTCGGCAGGGTGCGAAGTTTGTTTGGAGGGGACGTGGCTGAGGTTCGTTGGCATGGGATGTTGGTTCTTTCGGGGCGTCGAAGCTCCTCAGCACGAAGTGATGGAATCCATCATTTAGTTGGTCCGAAGTGAAGGAATCTAAGCTTCCGGCATGGAGAAAATCGGATGAATCGGGCGGTGCCCACAGTTTCGACCTAACCGGTTAGATCGATCGCCGTCGGGACTGTGGGGCCCCGGACCCCCACCGGCGCTGCGCCTGGACCCGCTTGACGGCTCGCCTTTGGCTCGGAGCATGGCTCGCCTTTGGCTCGGATGCGGACGGATACTGATGGAGGTTGCATCCGAGGGATGCGACATCCTGCTAGTGGCCAGGCTCTAGTCTACTGATACTGGCCCCCGGATGATATTGGCGACACCTCCGGGCTGTAATATCACGCGATATGTTGAGTCGAGCGTGTCTTGAGTACGTTTGGTGACCGGACCAAAAGGCCGGTTAACATTCCCCCCCCCCCAAAGTACGTCTTGTCTTGACATGATGTGCTTTGGAATGAAAGTTGAGATGACAGTTGGGTTGCGGATTTATCCTGCAAGTTATAGGAAAGACATGTTAGTTAGCGGGCATGCTCGTTGGGGAATCGTGAGCGAGCCGCTATTGGTTTGGTGTCGCACTCGCATTGCTTAGTAGCCGCATAGTGTCGTCGTCGTGCGTTTTAGGCGACTTGACACTTGCGGGGGATGTGCGTACGCGGGCGCTTTGGTGATTGAGCATTTGGTGAGTATGCAAGTGGTCGTTGAGTCGTGATTGACTTGGTAGCCAGTGCTTCAAAGATAAGTGGATGTAGCCGTATTTAGGTGTACGATCTCGAATTCCGACCCTGGAACGTTCGTTTGGGGCATACCGATCCCCTGATTGTAGTTACTTCCTTTCTCTCTTCTACGGATAGAAAATCATTATAGGTCATGAAGGATGCCAAAATACTTCTTTTGTAATTTGGTTGTTCGAGGTATTGTTAGGTTTTTGGGAGAAGGGAAGAGAGATGTGGAAAGTGAGAGGGCTTTCGGATCTGGTACCCAAGAACGTGGAGCGGCGGATCTTGGGAAACGGGATTAGGAATTTGGATAAAGGTTGCCAAGCATGTGTGAATACGGGATTGGGCTTTGTGTCCCAAATGCTTATTAAATCTTTCACGCTCTTAGGAGTTCGAATCTTGGTTGAGGAGATGACAACTAAGCCGACGCGCGGGAGCATGATACATAACTTCGCACTCCCACGACTTTGTCGAACCTTGTCTTCGATCTTGAGTTTGTAAACTTGAACCTTTGCATGGCGCCATATAAGCGGACAGTGATTAGTGATTTTTGGTCTCGCGACGTGGTCCTCAAGGAATGGACCTGCTTGGATTGTCAACTTGAATGCTTTTGTAAGATATCGACACATAGTTAAGCGGTTGGTCTTGGGATCCGATCAATAACCTAACCATGATGCGGTCGCATCTTAACTTAGGCATTGCACTGGCGGTTGGTGATGGTCGTGGCATTTGTTGTTGAGGCTAAAGGCTGCCACCATGTTCCGGAGCATCAGCTTTTTGTGGAGTCCGGGTAATAATGGAAGCCGAGAAGCCTCCAGGGCCTGAACTCTAGCTCCGGATTTCCTTCGTTACAAGGTGAAGGTGCTCTAAAGATGGTGGTTCCGTAGGATGCTGTGAAGATGATGCCAGTGCAGAGACTTTAGGGGATTTGATCGGGTCATGAGATTGCCAGGCCTGTGTGACAATCCGTAGAGGGTTGCCCCAGGCCCGGGTACCTGCTAGATTCTTCTCGATGTCAGATACGAGCTAGCACGCTCGAATCGTTGCTCAATGTTTCATGCCTGGTCAGTAATTGAAGTTGAACTTAACACAATTGGTTGGCGAATGATTCTGGAAATGAACTTATTCGAACTAATTGCTCGGACACGTGCGCAAGATGCGGGCATATGGTCGAGTCGTTAGTCTCCAACCCAATTATGTCGGGGTCGTTATCCAATTCGGAAAATGGTGCTGACGTTTACCGGGAACTACTGCCATAGTTATCCAAACTAGGTGTCGTCGTCGCGTTTTGATGCGCTTGTAGGTATGCATCGAGGGGTGTGAGTTAGTTTTATGTTGCGTTTAAGTATGAGTTTGCTGGCAGGACGCTGAGACTTTGCGAACCCAATGAACCGGCCATGGAAACCCGAGAACTTGCACTGAAATATGGATTTTTTATTTTGCGTATTGAGAATTTATCTAAGTTCTCCAGTTCCTCGGGGAACCGGTGGTTATATTGCTTCCTCTTTCCTTTGGTCCGAGCTTCTAAGCCCGGTCTTCCTAGTATTGGCGGGAGGTTAGAAGTTTTCGAGACCCGAGCTTTTGGGTCTGGATCATCCTTGGGGCGAGGCGTTCGTCCTTCTTTAGAATGGTTGCCCCGACGGCTGTGGCGATGGAAATGACAACGCGGAAGCTGGTGGAGATCCTCCTCAGGTCCTACGATGAGTAAACCGGTGTAGAGATGGGTAGGAGACTGCCCCTACGCTCGTGTACTTGCCCTTTGAGCGGAGGTGACACCAGGCTTTGCCACTGTACTTCCTCAAGCGTTCGGGTCCCAGTTGTAGTCACAGTGGGAACAATCTGGAGAAGTAGGAGAACCCATGGCTTTGGGGTCCCATGTTTATATGATCCTCCTTGGAGGAGGAGAAGTTGTGGCAGGTCCAAGTGCTCATACAACGGGCGTAGCTGGTGTAAGTGTGCGAACAATGCAAGCTACGGTGGTAGATTAGGAAGCTCGGCTGGTGGAAAATTTGGAGGAGCCGGAGGGGAAGAGGGACAGGATAAGGCTGCCATACAAGATGCACGGGCAAAGGCTAGTCAGGATGCCCAGGAGAAATCTGCCGTTGTGATGGCGAAAAGGTAGGCTGATGCCTAGGCGGAGAAGGAGAGGGCCTCTGAGTAGGCTAGGAATAAGGGGAGCCGCCGGTGATGCCCTCTAGAAGAGGGCGAGAGGTCCCTTAGCACACTTGTAGCGGATGCCATTATGTGGCTACGGGCCAGACACTTAGCTGATCGGAAGACTGCCGAAGATGCTGAGAAGAGAGCGGAGTTAGGCACCAAGAAGGCTTGGGGAGACACCTATGCTGGATTGGTCCTTACTTCTTACATCGTCCCTAAGCTGTTGCCATGTGTTGCTCTCGGGGAGGCTATGATGATTACAAGCGGCGAGGATGATGGCGGAAGGCGCGCATCGATGCCTAATGAATCCAATACTCTTGTGTAGAGTAGAGGAGGAGGAAGTGGCTCTAGAAGGAAAGGGCCCGTCATTGGTGTTGACCTGGCGGTATCGAACCTGTATAGACGAAAGAAAATAAAATAAAAGGATGAGTAGCATCAGTAATTGTTAAAGGAATTAAAGATGCCTTGGGTTAATTGAACCAATAGTATATGCGAGTGCGGTCCCCGCTTTTGGTCCTTAAAGACATGGTGTGGTATTCATGAATACCCTGTCATCAGAGAGAATAGATGTTAGACATGTAGTCTGTTTAATGTGTGCGTGTGTGTGAAATGGAATATGAATTAGTAAAGATCGCATTTCGTGTTAAGTGTTCGAACGTTCTTCTCATGTTTTCCGGCGTCCCGTACTTGCACAAGCGTACTTGTTGTTACACCAATAGTAATGCGATCGGAGACCGCGCTCTAGGTTGATTATTCCAGAGGGGTGTGATTGAGTACCGCGCTCTGGGTCGTTATTCCAGAGGGGTGTGATATAGTACCACACTCTAGGTCGTTGTTCCAGAGGGGTGTGATAGAGTACCACGCTCTGGGTCGTTGTTCCAGAGGGATGTGATAGAGCGCAGGCTTCTAGTAAGTTTCCTCCAGCTCAGGAAACCCGTAGTTTGTGAAGCGAGGCTAGAGCACCTTCTGTTTTTTCTTGGGTTGCCCAGGGTTAATCCCAAGAGTAGCGGAGGCATATGACGTCGCGTTATGCGGTCCGTCCAGAGGGTGGCTCTCCCATCGTTCATCGGGTTCGAGCGAGTGACGACGTCGTTTATTCGCCAGAGAAAATCTTCGATCATCAGCACGTAGGGTCCGATCGTGGCCATGAGCTGCACCTAAGCCTTTAGGGCTTCGGGGAAACGATTTAACATCGGTCTCGGTGCTGCGCTGAGATTCGACAGGTACCCGTAGCCTGAGGGAAATGTACATCGCTCCCGGCTGTCTGTTGGGCGGCTCCAAGTCGCGTGGGACTTGGGCGAACGATTTATCCTCGGCCTTGGTCTTGGGCCAAGGTTCGAGTTAGAGGTTATTTATACTCGTTCGCAGCCGCGGGCTGGCGACTCGAGTAGCATGGCCGGATCCCGTGCTCGGGGTGTCGGTCGTTGCCAATGTGATTAGGCCGCGGTGTTGGTTTGCGGTTGAAACGGCGGTGCCAGCCCCAATGTTAGGGGCGGGTGCGGCGGTCGGAAGTTTAAGTGCAAGATGGTTGTTAGGATTAACCAAACATGTCATGCACTGAGCAAACATGGAAGGGAGAAAGGAGACTAAACATCACTCCTACGGATATCTCTAGTAGTAGTAGCCTTTGCAATGCCTCGAATTGCAGGAAAGCAAAACATCGTTGAAAGTCCTAAATTGATTGTACACTAAGTCATGTAGAGTATAGGTGAAGATGTTCATTGTTCCATGCCCTTGAGAGTTCGGCTCAGTCCATGGTTGAAGGTTTGAAAGTTCCATCGCTGAGCTTCCGTTGTATGAGTGTGGGTCTTCCTATAGAGGGGCGAGGCCTGCTGGTGGAGGAAGGACCCGTTGTAAGACGAGGTTGCCGATGTTGAGGTCCTTATGGAGGACTCTGGAGTTGAAGTATCAGGGTTCTTGTTGCTGATTAAAGCTTGATCCAAGGAACCGGTTCCCGGGTCGGAGATGTTGATCCAGTGCAGCGCGCTCGTGTATACGAATTAGTCGTAATGGTTGACTATAGGTCGGACAAAAGCCATTTGGAAGGCTTACAACACTTGAGGTCTGATATCAACTAGATCGTCGCGAAAGGCGACCCATGTGAGGCGAGCTGTGAGGCATGGATGCTTATTGTTGCCATAGTCCTGATGAGCCCGGGGGATGATTTTGTGGGATTAATTGTCGGTCGAAGTTATGTTTAGTGCGAATCTTAGATGAGCGTCGAGTGGCTTGGAGATCCCATGCAGTGCGGATTTCCGATGAGCGTCGAGTGGCTCGAAGGCCCCACGTAGTGGGAACCCTCGATGAGCATCGAGTGGCTCGGAGATCCTGTGTAGTAGGAATCTTCGATGAGCGTTGAGTGGCTCGGAGATCCCGTGCGGATGATTTCCTTGATGTTGTTCTACAAGCAGCGGAACATGTTCGTGTTGTATCTGCGGATGCTGTAGAACCGACAATATCCTGTAGAGTGCCTTGGTGCGCTCGTCAGACATTTAGGTCCTGGCCTTTTGCATGGTTGGGGATTGCAGGCTGCGAGATGGATTTTCCCGGGGGTGTCCCTTAAAGCAGTATAGCTGCGGAAAGAAGGAAGTCGAAGGCGCTTCCCTTTATTTTTGCGACTACCTTTGACGCTGCAGGCGTGAGCAAGATTGTGCAGAGTGGTGGAATCAGAGTTGTTGGAGTTCTGGGCGTCATCACGAGGTAGGATGTTGAGGGTAGGAGCTTGATTCCTTTTTGCTAGATTTTGGCATAGGAAGTAGTCAGCATTCGTGTGGAAGATCTTCTGCATCCTTGATTGTTTTTGATCGGTCCATGCCCCAAGTTTGGAATCAGGTGGCATGCCCTTTGTAAGCTGGACGAGCGTGACTCGAGGAGTGAGTTCCTTGACTTCGGCAAAGGCGGTGTTGGATTTTGCAAGGTGGCCTTTAAGAGTTCACAGATGCCTTGGTAACCGTTCGAGACTAAGAAGATGTCTCTGGGTATCACGAAGTGCATCCCGGATTGCGGGACCATTCTTTTGGCGGTTTAGTCGAGAGTTGAGATAGTTCACGGTGGAAGTCGAGGGAACCATAATAGAGCCGTCTTGGATAAGGACGGGGAACTACTATGTGGGATTCCGAAGCGGGTAACGATATTCTTTATTACAAATCTTAATACCTTTTTGGATTTGATAACCGGAAGGGGTTATGCCACTCACTTGGTGAAGTAATCGATAGCTATTACGGCATATTTAGCTCCTCCCTTGGAGAGTGGTAAGGGCCCGATTAAATATATTCCCCACATATCGAAAGGCCAGGGGCTTGATATAGTGGTCAGGTCGCTGGGAGTAAATCATGGCACCTTAGAGTACTTCTGACATTTATCGCATGTTTTGACGTATTCAGCCGCTTGACTCACCATCCACGGCCAATGATAACCTTGTCGCATGACCCTTTTGGCCAGCTTAACTCCACTGGAATGATCCCCGCACCATCCTTCATGAGCTTCTTTTAATAGGCTGAGTCCATCTTCGAAACCTTCACACCTTAAATAAGGAAGTGAATGTTTCTTTTTATAAAGTACGCCATCTATGATCACAAATGTCGGAGCTTGGTGTTTTACCTTTCTTGCATCTTTCTTACTAAGGGGTAACGTCCCTCTTAGGAAGCAGTCCTCTATGGGAGTCATCCACGTAGTTCTTTGTTGGTGGCGTGTCTCTGTTATGGGGACTCCCTCCCAGAGTTCACTTCTTGGTCTTATCTGTCTCCCCTTCTTAAGGATTGGGATCTAGTCAAAACTAGTAACTCTTTTCCCGTTTCAGATTCTTCCTGTTCGATGTTGGGCAACTCTTAATATCCCACCGGCCCTATACAGGTTTCGGGAGCTCCCCGGGAGCTGGCTAATTTGGCAAGTGAATCAGCCTGGGTATTCTCCCCGCGGGGTATTCGATGAACTGAGAAGTTCTCAAATAGGGAAAGTGTAATGACCCGCATTGGCAGAGGTATTATAATTAATTTATTTAATTATATAAAAGGTGAATTAAAGGATTTATGGTCGTGGAATTAAATAATATGGAATATTTAATTAAATTAAATATTTAAATAATATATTTAATTCAGAAATAATCAAAAATATTGGAAATCACAATATTTTGTGAACGGGGTCATCCCTAAGATGTAATTCAGCTTAGAGTTGAATTATACTGACGAATATATTCAATAGACGTCAGTTTGAACTTAGGATTATAATATAATTAAAATAGAGCTCGAAATGGCACGGCAGTTCGCTATTTAGCGATTCGAACTTCAACTGAATATACAGAAGCCGTTTTAAGTCGGATTTCTATGAAACAAGAAACGCGTGGAGCTGGTGAAGTATATTTTTCTAGTGGAAGAGAAAAATCGGGATTTCGTCGTGTAGATTTTGATTCACGCCCAAATCAAATTTCAGAAAAGTCGCTGTAGAATTCCTTTATAATTTGCGACGCTTTATATACGTTATAAAAGGATTTTCGATATAAATTGAATATCGAGATAATCTGCAATCTGAAATATCAAACTGTATATTCTGATATGATATTCTGGAGCTGTACGATATCATACGTGAAGATAAACGATAATATAAATTTATTTATATTTAATTTAATAATATTTAAATATATTTATATATTTAAATGGGTCATTCAGAGCGTTAAAAATAGCCAGTTTTGCAAATGAAGTCGGATTTCGACGAAACTAAATTTGTTGGATCCGCAATGTCAAATTATTGTTAGAGGTCAAGTTTCGTGATTTTTGGAATCAGTATGTGGCCGTACGGATTTTTAGAGTGAAAAACAGTCAGTATTTTGACAGTTAAAAATACGCTGTGTGAGCAAACGGAGTCGGAATTCGACAAAACCAGTTTCGTTGGGTTCGTAATGGAGAACTGTAGCTACATGTCAATTTTCATGATTTTTGGGTGTCGAATGTGACCATGGGGATTTTTAAAGACGAACGGAGATAGCCATTTATTAAAATGGAATATAATAATAAAAATATCTAAGATATTTTGCTTGCCTATAAGTATACCCTTTCTAAATCCTTATAACCTAATATATCTTCATCGTGGAAAAGAGGCCGCCACTTCCTTCTGAAAAATCAAAACGATGAATTCAAAAACCAAAAGAAATTCAAAACAAAAGTTATAAATCCAAAATCCTATATCTTTGAAATCCCTGAGTGACCCTCTTCGTATTTATACCCTTTTTGTTGAACTCGACCTCCTTTTCGTCGATGGGTTTGTACAGCGTTCTCGGCTAGGGTTGAATACTTGTGGAGTTTTAGACTTTGATTCATTAAATCGAGTTCATTTTTGGGTTTATTTGGTTGAGCAACGTTTGTATGTACTTTTTGGAGTGTTTGAAGGAAAATTTGTTCGCTGGTTTTAACAGCGTTGGGTTCGTTGTTAATGTTTTCGAACTAGTGGATGTAAGAAGCATTCGAACGAAGTTCTACTGTCGGATTTTAGTTGAGGGTTGAATTTGGCTTTGTGTACAGTATTTGGAGGGGGGTGCGGTGCAAAATGAGGTCGCTATTTTCAGCACAGCTTGAGCAGGTGCGGTAGGAGACTCAGTTGAATTTTGTTGGTGATGGAAATGGTGAGTGCTGGAGTGTGAACCAGCGTGGAGGAAGAAAGCAAAAAAAGGAAGAGGTCGGGTTTGTTAATTAAAAACGGGTGTGGGTTATTGCTGAAGTAAGAGTTGGGGAAGGACGTGAATAAGGGGATGTGTGGTTTGTTGATGGAGGGTTTGTTGGATTTGTTCTCAGCAAATGGTGGTTTTCCTGTTTCAGTAAAGGACTGCTGCTGTGTAAATGTAGAGGATGGAGCTGTCGAAGAGAGATTGAAGAGATAGTGTTGATTGGTGGTTTCTAAAATGGTAGAGTATGAAGGTGAACAAGAAAAGAAGTTTACATTGGTGCTGGTTGGAAAATGAGAAGTTGGGCCGACGGTTGCGTAGAATCCAAAGAAAATGAGTTCTGTTCGGATCGTACAGACGTAGACTGCATTCTGGAACTAACAGGGCATATAGTGGAGCTTGTTACAATTTATTTCAAAATAAATTGTCGGATCAGAATCGACAATCGATTTTCGCTCTTTAACGATAATCGACAATGTGAGTAAAACTCACCAACTCTGAACAGTTTATAATTTCATGTTGTATTTTTAGAACTGTTAGATATTGGTTGATTGACTGTATGTTGACTGTTTGATTGAACTGCTAGTCAGTTAGTTGAATTTCTATATTGATTCTGTTTAACAGAATATATCATATGGAACTGAAAGTGATGTTATCTATATTGTCTAACATCTGTGATGCAGGGAAACAGGTTGGAGGAATCCGACTGGATTCCTCAACAGTTATTTTATTGTTTTTCATATATTTTGATATATGATGTGAATTATAACCTGTTGTTGATTGTGTGTGTATGGACGATATTGAACATCGTGATTTGATATGATTGGATACCATAACATACCGGAATGTAGATAAAGGAGATTTTTCAAAGTGATATTGAAAAAGAGATATTTATAAAGTGGAATATATATAAATAATAAATGTTTATAAATTGGAATATTTAACTGCAAAACATTTTCTTTTGAATAGGAAGGCCTGTGTGGCGGGTTTGGGGATTTTCCCGATGCTCCCGATACAAAGGAGGTTATGGCGAATTTTCCCGGGAATTTAAGGAGTTAGAATATTTCAAGAATAAATTTGAAAAGGGAATATTTGTAAACCATTTACAAATAGAATTGAAAAGGAAACGTTATAAAAGGGAAATCATTTTTAAAGTGTAGAACCGTTATTTAAAAGTAAATCTTTTCAAATGAATAAAACGTTGTTAAAAAGGAAATCTTTATAAAGTGAATAAAGTAAATCGAATATGGTAATCGAAAGGAGTTAATCGATGTTAGTTTCATCGAAAGGAGTTAATCGAATATAGTTTATTCGAATAGAGTAAAGGAGTAAATCGAATATAGTTTATTCCAATAGAGTTAGAGGAGTTATCGAATATAGTTTATTCGACATGAGTTAAGTGAATAGTTAGGTTAAACTAAGTGAATTGGTTAAGTTAACCAAAGTGAATTAGTCGAGTTAATCAAAGTGATTAATTTAGTTAATCGAGATAAGTAAATCAAGTTAGGGTAATCGAGTTGAATTAGTCAGTCGAGTAAATAAATTGAGTTAGTCAAACCAAGTAAAACCAGTTAGAGTTAAACAGTTAGAGTTAAACAGTTAGAGTTAAACAGTTAGAGTTAAAACAAACATAGTTATTCAGGATGAGTTGCCATTTAGCACGACTGCTAGCGTAATTCGCAGGGCTGTAAATAGCCTACGCGGTCGGATGTTTCCTGAGGGAATCAGGCGTAACCCTTGTGATCGCGGCGATCTAGAGTTGAGCGAATGGAGTTAAAGAATATAGAGTTAAGCAAAATTAGAATCTGACTAGAGATTAATAAGTTGAATGGTTTCCTGAGTATCGATCTGATGTTGGTTTCGGCCTTCGGGGTTTATGCTTAGGGAGTTGTTCTCTTATTAGTTTATAGTTAGAGTCTGATAGTTGTGGAAGGATAGTGATACGTAAATAAACAATGGAAATGTTTTCCAACGTTGATAACAAATATTTTCTAAATATAGAAAATAAGGAAAACATGTATAGATATACACGATGATTGATCGATTGACACTCCATTTGGAAATAAGATCGTTGTTTGCACACGGACATTTTTATTTGATAGTTAAATCATCGACTATCAATGTTTTGACCATTTTACGTTGTTAATATGGAGAGACCGGTTGGATTATTATCCAAAGAACCACTCTGTATTGGCATAAGCGTCGCGAATCATATATATGCCAAAGATAATTGAAGACGGAGTAAAATGCAAGGGCTATCCTGTTCACAGAATAGTGCCTTCGGTTTGTCCAGTCCCAGGACAACTTGTATGGACGAAGGTCTGACAGAGTATATCCAATGAATCGCGTAAGTTGATCTGTTCAAACGTATTCACGTTTGGTGGCGGAGGAATTCGTTTCTCTTAGCTGTATACCCGTGTTATTTTTGGATAAGTCAATTTGTGATTTGGCGGGTATGACGATGTGATGTTCTAAGTGAATGAAGATGGATGTCTGACAGAGTATTTCCAGAAAGGTCACGTACATTGATTTCTTCAAATATACCAAGAGTGGAAGCGGAGAAGGAAACTTCTTTTAGCTGACGCGTAATGTATGGTTGTAGACGTCAATTAGTGATTCTGATGGATCTGACAATGTGGCATTCGAAGTGAATCTGATGTGATGATAAAGCGTAGCTTCTAGCCTCATCATCCGCTAAATGACAGAAATCGGGCAGGCAGCATGGCTAAGTCGGTTGCACCGAAGTAGGGTGTATAATCACCTATCTAGTGAATATTCATTTGTTTCTTAAATCTATCAATGCTGTCCCATATATATATACGGGAACGGTTGCTGATCCCAACCGTTGGTGATGTACATTCGATACACTCAAGCGAAATGAGTGGTCGGTCATGTGTGGCTGAGTTGCAAGATGTTCTTGTTGAACTCTAGTGTATCGTTCCTAGAGTACACTGATCGGAAGGTGATTCCATACCTTGTCATAGTTGGAAATCCATTATCCAATACGTGCTTGCGATTTTGATTGTATACTATATATGTAGAACGTGAGATGAAAGCGTTTCTGCTAGTTGATATCTATTTGTACATAGACATTATTATAATATCACAAGGTTTTTGATATAAAGATATTTTGGATTCTCATAAGGGAAAAACCCGTTCCGTTCTGCGGCGTGGTCTTATGAGATATCGTTTACTTGTTCATATACCTGTTTAAACTGTTTTACTCACACCAGTCCCATGACTGACCCGGAGTTTACTTTGTTGTTTTCCCTAAACTCTTGGGTGCCTAAATTTGTATGGGCAGTCAAGTAGTCGGGTTTTACAGATATACTGGAAGAGCGTGGAGCAGGAGGCTTCAAGATCATATAGCTATAGTTATTTCCGCTGTGTTGTAAGTGATGTACTCTGATAAGTGCTATTGTATACATAACTGTTATATTTCAAAGTTATGTTCTCTATTATATGTTATTCGTTCCGCTGTGAGGTTCGTGTTACTCTGATGTTGTGTTCTTCTTCTTCTTCTATTCTATTAGTTCTACCTTATCTATTCTCGCCTTCTAATTTCTTTCACTAATTACCGGGATTTTTCGATGTTTTGGTTATCGACGTCGGGCTTACGTCGATAACCAAAGCCGCTCACTTTTCCGGGTCGTTACAGTTGGTATCAGAGCTTAAGTTAAGAATTACCTTGGCTCTGTGGCGTGACTCGGTAGAGATAGGGTTAGTAATACCCTAGATTGAGTTTGAGTGTATATATACGAGTGCGTATTTGTTATTGATATAAAAATTTATTTTATATTGAGGAGATTCATTGGTTGAGTTGTTTATGAGTTCGGGTCGATCAGTTTGATCCACTGTATCGGTAGGAATAAATAAACACTTGAATACGATGGACCGACACAGTATGGATATGTGATATATTATCATATATAGGATGTGTTGGTAGTGATGTTAATAAGATAAGATTATAACATGTGAAATGGTTATATATAACCCATCAGAATTCATATAAGTGAAGTAGATGAAATAAGATGAATTTAAATCAGATTTGGAATTAAAATAAGGAAATTTTAAGTTCCTGGGAGATTTTGAAATGTTTTCAAAATGGAAGTATTTAGTAATGGTTTTGAAAATGATATAGTATTGAAATCATTTGGGTCGCTGGAAAATAATTCCGATGATGACTGCGCAGTATCATCGGTGTGATTTTCGAGTTCTAAGTGGTGGATTACTACCTAAGATTTTGATTTGAATTGTTTTGAGAAAACAAGTTGTTTAGAAATTCAAAGGTTTTGAATTGGTATTATGATTTCAAATTGATTTGAAATAAACCCAGGAATTTAAATTCTAGAAATTTAAATTTTAAACTTGTGAAGTTAATTCGAATGGGATGGTAAAAGTAAATAATAAACCAGAATTTAACTTGAGATAAGTTAAGTAAAACTGGATTTGATTAGAGAATAATCTGAAATTGAATTCGACTTGGATATAAGCGAATGGTTGTGTTGGAGATAAAATTGGTTGGAGTTTGATTGGAATGGCATTTGTATATGCTGAATTAGCAGTAGGTGTAAAGGATATAAGGATATGCCCGACAAAAAGGTACAAGTTTATTTTATATGAGTTTGGAATTTATGAGCCGAATTGGCAAGCCGCTTGGCTGTTTGATTTTCTTTTGGGTTGAAGAAGGCCCAGAGAGGCGAGTTGGAGTTTGAGCTAATGACCAGTACAAAGGAGACCCTGGCGAAATTTTTCGAAAATTTAAACTGTTAGAAATTTTTTAGAATTTTTGAAAATTTTAGTTAGTCGGAAGAATTAATATTTTAGTCGATATTAATTGGTTCTGTTGAAATCAGAAATAAGGGGTAAACAAATCTTAGGAGTTCCAATATATAGGGTCGTCCTCTAACTTAACAATTTCGAGGATGAAATTATTTTAAGTGGGGAAGAATGTAATGACCCGCATTGGCAGAGGTATTATAATTAATTTATTTAATTATATAAATGGTGAATTAAAGGATTTATGGTCATGGAATTAAATAATATGGAATATTTAATTAAATTAAATATTTAAATAATATATTTAATTCAGAAATAATCAAAAATATTGGAAATCACAATATTCTATGAACGGGGTCATCCCTAAGATGTAATTCAGCTTAGAGTTGAATTATACTGACGAATATATTCAATCGACGTCAGTTTGAACTTAGGATTATAATATAATTAAAATAGAGCTCGAAATGGCACGGCAGTTCGCTATTTAGCGATTCGAACTTCAACTGAATATACAGAAGCCGTTTTATGTCGGATTTCTATGAAACAAGAAACGCGTGGAGCTGGTGAAGTATATTTTTCTAGTGGAAGAGAAAAATCGGGATTTCGTCGTGTAGATTTTGATTCACGCCCAAATCAAATTTCAGAAAAGTCGCTGTAGAATTCCTTTATAATTTGCGACGCTTTATATACGTTATAAAAGGATTTTCGATATAAATTGAATATCGAGATAATCTGCAATCTGAAATATCAAACTGTATATTCTGATATGATATTCTGGAGCTGTACGATATCATACGTGAAGATAAACGATAATATAAATTTATTTATATTTAATTTAATAATATTTAAATATATTTATATATTTAAATGGGTCATTCAGAGCGTTAAAAATAGCCAGTTTTGCAAATGAAGTCGGATTTCGACGAAACTAAATTTGTTGGATCCGCAATGTCAAATTATTGTTAGAGGTCAAGTTTCGTGATTTTTGGAATCAGTATGTGGCCGTACGGATTTTTAGAGTGAAAAACAGTCAGTATTTTGACAGTTAAAAATACGCTGTGTGAGCAAACGGAGTCGGAATTCGACAAAACCAGTTTCGTTGGGTTCGTAATGGAGAACTGTAGCTACATGTCAATTTTCATGATTTTTGGGTGTCGAATGTGACCATGGGGATTTTTAAAGACGAACGGAGATAGCCATTTATTAAAATGGAATATAATAATAAAAATATCTAAGATATTTTGCTTGCCTATAAGTATACCCTTTCTAAATCCTTATAACCTAATATATCTTCATCGTGGAAAAGAGGCCGCCACTTCCTTCTGAAAAATCAAAACGATGAATTCAAAAACCAAAAGAAATTCAAAACAAAAGTTATAAATCCAAAATCCTATATCTTTAAAATCCCTGAGTGACCCTCTTCGTATATATACCCTTTTTGTTGAACTCGACCTCCTTTTCGTCGATGGGTTTGTACAGCGTTCTCGGCTAGGGTTGAATACTTGTGGAGTTTTAGACTTTGATTCATTAAATCGAGTTCATTTTTGGGTTTATTTGGTTGAGCAACGTTTGTATGTACTTTTTGGAGTGTTTGAAGGAAAATTTGTTCGCTGGTTTTAACAGCGTTGGGTTCGTTGTTAATGTTTTCGAACTAGTAGATGTAAGAAGCATTCGAACGAAGTTCTACTGTCGGATTTTAGTTGAGGGTTGAATTTGGCTTTGTGTACAGTATTTGGAAGGGGGTGCGGTGCAAAATGAGGTCGCTATTTTCAGCACAGCTTGAGCAGGTGCGGTAGGAGACTCAGTTGAATTTTGTTGGTGATGGAAATGGTGAGTGCTAGAGTGTGAATCAGCGTGGAGGAAGAAAGCAAAAAAAGGAAGAGGTCGGGTTTGTTAATTAAAAACGGGTGTGGGTTATTGCTGAAGTAAGAGTTGGGGAAGGACGTGAATAAGGGGATGTGTGGTTTGTTGATGGAGGGTTTGTTGGATTTGTTCTCAGCAAATGGTGGTTTTCCTGTTTCAGTAAAGGACTGCTGCTGTGTAAATGTAGAGGATGGAGCTGTCGAAGAGAGATTGAAGAGATAGTGTTGATTGGTGGTTTCTAAAATGGTAGAGTATGAAGGTGAACAAGACAAGAAGTTTACATTGGTGCTGGTTGGAAAATGAGAAGCTGGGCCGACGGTTGCGTAGAATCCAAAGAAAATGAGATCTGTTCGGATCGTACAGACGTAGACTGCATTCTGGAACTAACAGGGCATATAGTGGAGCTTGTTACAATTTATTTCAAAATAAATTGTCGGATCAGAATCGACAATCGATTTTCGCTCTTTAACGATAATCGACAATGTGAGTAAAACTCACCAACTCTGAACAGTTTATAATTTCATGTTGTATTTTTAGAACTGTTAGATGTTGGTTGATTGACTGTATGTTGACTGTTTGATTGAACTGCTAGTCAGTTAGTTGAATTTCTATATTGATTCTGTTTAACAGAATATATCATATGGAACTGAAAGTGATGTTATCTATATTGTCTAACATCTGTGATGCAGGGAAACAGGTTGGAGGAATCCGACTGGATTCCTCAACAGTTATTTTATTGTTTTTCATATATTTTGATATATGATGTGAATTATAACCTGTTGTTGATTGTGTGTGTATGGACGATATTGAACATCGTGATTTGATATGATTGGATACCATAACATACCGGAATGTAGATAAAGGAGATTTTTCAAAGTGATATTGAAAAAGAGATATTTATAAAGTGGAATATTTATAAATAAGAAATGTTTATAAATTGGAATATTTAACTGCAAAACATTTTCTTTTGAATAGGAAGGCCTGTGTGGCGGGTTTGGGGATTTTCCCGATGCTCCCGATACAAAGGAGGTTATGGCGAATTTTCCCGGGAATTTAAGGAGTTAGAATATTTCAAGAATAAATTTGAAAAGGGAATATTTGTAAACCATTTACAAATAGAATTGAAAAGGAAACGTTATAAAAGGGAAATCATTTTTAAAGTGTAGAACCGTTATTTAAAAGTAAATCTTTTCAAATGAATAAAACGTTGTTAAAAAGGAAATCTTTATAAAGTGAATAAAGTAAATCGAATATGGTAATCGAAAGGAGTTAATCGATGTTAGTTTCATCGAAAGGAGTTAATCGAATATAGTTTATTCGAATAGAGTAAAGGAGTAAATCGAATATAGTTTATTCGAATAGAGTTAGAGGAGTTATCGAATATAGTTTATTCGACATGAGTTAAGTGAATAGTTAGGTTAAACTAAGTGAATTGGTTAAGTTAACCAAAGTGAATTAGTCGAGTTAATCAAAGTGATTAATTTAGTTAATCGAGATAAGTAAATCAAGTTAGGGTAATCGAGTTGAATTAGTCAGTCGAGTAAATAAATTGAGTTAGTCAAACCAAGTAAAACCAGTTAGAGTTAAACAGTTAGAGTTAAAACAAACATAGTTATTCAGGATGAGTTGCCATTTAGCACGACTGCTAGCGTAATTCGCAGGGCTGTAAATAGCCTACGGCGGTCGGATGTTTCCTGAGGGAATCAGGCGTAACCCTTGTGATCGCGGCGATCTAGAGTTGAGCGAATGGAGTTAAAGAATATAGAGTTAAGCAAAATTAGAATCTGACTAGAGATTAATAAGTTGAATGGTTTCCTGAGTATCGATCTGATGTTGGTTTCGGCCTTCGGGGTTTATGCTTAGGGAGTTGTTCTCTTATTAGTTTATAGTTAGAGTCTGATAGTTGTGGAAGGATAGTGATACGTAAATAAACAATGGAAATGTTTTCCAACGTTGATAACAAATATTTTCTAAATATAGAAAATAAGGAAAACATGTATAGATATACATGATGATTGATCGATTGACATTCCATTTGGAAATAAGATCGTTGTTTACATACGGACATTTTTATTTGATAGTTAAATCATCGACTATCAATGTTTTGACCATTTTACGTTGTTAATATGGAGAGACCGGTTGGATTATTATCCAAAGAACCACTCTGTATTGGCATAAGTGTCGCGAATCATATATATGCCAAAGATAATTGAAGACGGAGTAAAATGCAAGGGCTATCCTGTTCACAGAATAGTGCCTTCGGTTTGTCCAGTCCCAGGACAACTTGTATGGACGAAGGTCTGACAGAGTACATCCAATGAATCGCGTAAGTTGATCTGTTCAAACGTATTCACGTTTGGTGGCGGAGGAATTCGTTTCTCTTAGCTGTATACCCGTGTTATTTTTGGATAAGTCAATTTGTGATTTGGCGGGTATGACGATGTGATGTTCTAAGTGAATGAAGATGGATGTCTGACAGAGTATTTCCAGAAAGGTCACGTACATTGATTTCTTCAACTATACCAAGAGTGGAAGCGGAGAAGGAAACTTCTTTTAGCTGACGCGTAATGTATGGTTGTAGACGTCAATTAGTGATTCTGATGGATCTGACAATGTGGCATTCGAAGTGAATCTGATGTGATGATAAAGCGTAGCTTCTAGCCTCATCATCCGCTAAATGACAGAAATCGGGCAGGCAGCATGGCTAAGTCGGTCGCACCGAAGTAGGGTGTATAATCACCTATCTAGTGAATATTCATTTGTTTCTTAAATCTATCAATGCTGTCCCATATATATATACGGGAACGGTTGCTGATCCCAACCGTTGGTGATGTACATTCGATACACTCAAGCGAAATGAGTGGTCGGTCATGTGTGGCTGAGTTGCAAGATGTTCTTGTTGAACTCCAGTGTATCGTTCCTAGAGTACACTGATCGGAAGGTGATTCCATACCTTGTCATAGTTGGAAATCCATTATCCAATACGTGCTTGCGATTTTGATTGTATACTATATATATAGAACGTGAGATGAAAGCGTTTCTGCTAGTTGATATCTATTTGTACATAGACATTATTATAATATCAAAAGGTTTTTGATATAAAGATATTTTGGATTCTCATAAGGGAAAAACCCGTTCCGTTCTGCGGCGTGGTCTTATGAGATATCGTTTACTTGTTCATATACCTGTTTAAACTGTTTTACTCACACCAGTCCCATGACTGACCCGGAGTTTACTTTGTTGTTTTCCCTAAACTCTTGGGTGCCTAAATTTGTATGGGCAGTCAAGTAGTCGGGTTTTACAGATATACTGGAAGAGCGTGGAGCAGGAGGCTTCAAGATCATATAGCTATAGTTATTTCCGCTGTGTTGTAAGTGCTGTACTCTGATAAGTGCTATTGTATACATAACTGTTATATTTCAAAGTTATGTTCTCTATTATATGTTATTCGTTCCGCTGTGAGGTTCGTGTTACTCTGATGTTGTGTTCTTCTTCTTCTTCTATTTTATTAGTTCTACCTTATCTATTCTCACCTTCTAATTTCTTTCACTAATTACCGGGATTTTTCGATGTTTTGGTTATCGACGTCGGGCTTACGTCGATAACCAAAGCCGCTCATTTTTCCGGGTCGTTACAGTTGGTATCAGAGCTTAAGTTAAGAATTACCTTGGCTCTGTGGCGTGACTCGGTAGAGATAGGGTTAGTAATACCCTAGATTGAGTTTGAGTGTATATATACGAGTGCGTATTTGTTATTGATATAAAAATTTATTTTATATTGAGGAGATTCATTGGTTGAGTTGTTTATGAGTTCGGGTCGATCAGTTTGATCCACTGTATCGGTAGGAATAAATAAACACTTGAATACGATGGACCGACACAGTATGGATATGTGATATATTATCATATATAGGATGTGTTGGTAGTGATGTTAATAAGATAAGATTATAACATGTGAAATGGTTATATATAACCCATCAGAATTCATATAAGTGAAGTAGATGAAATAAGATGAATTTAAACCAGATTTGGAATTAAAATAAGGAAATTTTAAGTTCCTAGGAGATTTTGAAATGTTTTCAAAATGGAAGTATTTAGTAATGGTTTTGAAAATGATATAGTATTGAAATCATTTGGGTCGCTGGAAAATAATTCCGATGATGACTGCGCAGTATCATCGGTGTGATTTTCGAGTTCTAAGTGGTGGATTACTACCAAAGATTTTGATTTGAATTGTTTTGAGAAAACAAGTTGTTTAGAAATTCAAAGGTTTTGAATTGGTATTATGATTTCAAATTGATTTGAAATAAACCCAGGAATTTAAATTCTAGAAATTTAAAATTTAAACTTGTGAAGTTAATTCGAATGGGATGGTAAAAGTAAATAATAAACCAGAATTTAACTTGAGATAAGTTAAGTAAAACTGGATTTGATTAGAGAATAATCCGAAATTGAATTCGACTTGGATATAAGCGAATGGTTGTGTTGGAGATAAAATTGGTTGGAGTTTGATTGGAATGGCATTTGTATATGCTGAATTAGCAGCAGGTGTAAAGGATATAAGGATATGCCCGACAAAAAGGTACAAGTTTATTTTATATGAGTTTGGAATTTATGAGCCGAATTGGCAAGCCGCTTGGCTGTTTGATTTTCTTTTGGGTTGAAGAAGGCCCAGAGAGGCGAGTTGGAGTTTGAGCTAATGACCAGTACAAAGGAGACGCTGGCGAAATTAAACACTCAGATATATTTATTTTCAATCCTATCATAATTAATGATAAGATAACATGAGTTGAAAATGTAAATAATTTGTTTTATTAATTTCAAAATAGAAATTTATTAGTTAAGATTTTCAAATATATTTTGAATATGAATGCAAAACAATATTTTATTAAAACCAATTAAATTTCAAGGGATTTATTACCATAAATATATAAAATGTTGTCCGGTTGTTTTTACCTTTTTTGTCCAAACAAAAGCAAAAAACAGCACTGATTGAATATTTTGACCAAAGTAGTAATATGTCTATTTAATACTTTAGGACTAGCTAATTTGAGCTATAAAATATTCTTTGCTATGCCAATCTTAATTGAGATGCAAAATTCACGAAATTAGAAAAACACTTACAACCAAAATTGGTAACAAACTTAATTGTAATTGAAACATTTAAAAAGGTTAACTATAGACATTTTTGATAGAGAAATTTTGTTTTTATTTTTTAAGGAAGGATAAAGAGAAGAAATTGAATTGTGCTTTTAAATAGAAAAAGTGCTATTTTTCGGTAGAAACATACTACAAAATACAATTTTTCCTTTGCTAAAATTTTAGTCGTTTCATACAATTCATTGTCCAACATATGTATTTTAACAGAATAGCTAATGGACCGTTTTATTGTGAAACCAAAAATATTAATTTACATATGACTCACAACTTATTGTTATATATTTAAAGGTATCTAACTTTTATTTCAAAATTTTAAGTTGGTTTTGTTAAATGGAAAATTTTTTTAAAAATTAACCGTATTAGTGGAGAAATCATGGGTTCGGTTTCTAAATTTTTACTTAACTTATATTTAAGAATTTTGATTTTTTTTTTTTTTTTTGGTAAGTGAGTCTTAAATTTTGAAGAGAGAAGATAAAGAAGACGGGAACATGGGTAAATCTTTAAAAAAAATGCGGTGTATGTAGAGTAATATTTCGTGTGTGGTAGTTTGTTGAATTTTTTGGTGTACAATAAGATTATTGGTGTTTCAAAAGAATTAACCACAATAGATGATTACCAATTAAAAAATACATATTTGTTTATATACCAAGAAATTCAATGTCTAGCATACATGCAGATTTATTGTTATTTTATAATTGATTGATTAACAATTTAATAATATCTTTCTTAATCTTAAAATAGTTGGTGTGGCATGATTTATATAAAGTTGAACCTGGTATGAGTACGACCGATGAGAAGAATGGAGAGGAAGTCAGAAGTTCACTTCCAATAGAAGTAGTGGAAGATATATTGTCCAGAGTTCCAAGCAAAAGGCTAACTAAATTTAGAAGTGTGTGTATGCAATGGAATATGTTATTGAGCTACAACCATCAATTCATGTTGGAACATCATAGAAAAGCATTTCTACTCCGTCCCATGCTCATCTCCCGCTATTACAACAATGGCACAATACCACTTTTTAGTATCGTTTGAAAATCAATGAAAGATTCCTCAGTAAAAAATGCAGCATTATCCGGTGAATACAACGTTTCCAATCCTGTAAATGGACTCGTATGCCTGTGTCACACATATAGGACTGATAATTATATTGTGAACCCTTAGACTTTTGAAATGGCAAGTTTTCCGAAAACAAGATTCGAAGTTCACTCCTCTGACTCCTCTACTGGACTGGGATACGACGAAGACATGCGAGTTTATAAAGTTGTTAAACTGATTGCTACAGGAGATAAAACTGGTTGTTTGTGTGAGTTACTAACTCTAGGGGCCAAAGACTGGAGATTTTTGGGATTGGTATCGATGGTTATGCTTTATAATAGTCCTAGTTGTTTTTTTAATGGAAAGCTTCACTAGTTGACATTATCAGCTAAACAACCCTTATCCATGGGTATTTTATCATTTGACATTAAACAAGAAAAGTTTGAGACATACCCGATTTCAATTAAGTTCGATAGCGGCACTAAATCTTCTGAAATGGACTTAAAAGAGTTTCAACAGCACTTTTACCTTGTAAAGGGTTCTAAGACAACTGTTCAAATATAGGAGCTAATCAAGCGTAATAATAATAATATTGTTTTCGAAGGAGACCAAGTGTTACGCTTTGATATGTCAGTGTATGTTTCATATTCATTTTCAAGGTTTCAGGTTGCTTATGCTGATGTAGAAGATAACCACTATTTAATTCATGGCAATAATTACATGTATCACTTCCTAAGAAGGAGACTTCACAATGAATATCCCATCCGATATGCAAGTGGAAAAGAAGGGTTTCATTTCTATGCAGAAAGTCTCATCTTTCCACGGAAGTTGTTTAGAAGAAATTATTAGGTTAATATTTCTTTTAAGTACCTGTTTTGTTTTCTTTTATAAATAAACTAGTGTGAACATGTATTACACACACGGACGTCACCAAAAGTTTGTTTAGAGATATGTGCTTAAATTCATTCATATGAAAATTGAAATGTATATTTTGTAAATTGAGTTTACCTTTTAAGTACAAATACTGTATTTACTTTATTAGAAAACAGAAAGTCTATTTAAACACAAAACGATGACGCAAAATTAGATACAAACAATCTGAGCCATTAGATCTCCCCTTGAATTCCACTCACCACAAAAAGAAAAATGAATCCAATGGTTCACATTTTGTTTCTCTAATCTTGTGTTTAATTTTGTTCTCTAATAGCTGCTACCATTAGAAAATAATGGATGTATATGAAAAAGCACATCATATGCTAATTTTTTTTTTCTTGGTAGCACAACATTACCAAATTTGCTTATCAGTTTAATGCATAATTCATCATAGTAAATTTACTCTTTGGATGCTTGAGTTAGTGCCATTTAAATAGTTCTTCATAATTAGTATAATTACAAATACACACGGAAAACCTTGTTGATCCAATATAGACATCTAAAATTTGAAATATTTAGACTAATCACAAGCTTAATACATTTCTGTTGATGTAAATACAGCTACCTAACAAAATAAGTAACAGACGAAAGTAAGCAAGCATAACTCAAACCAAGACTACAAGTTTATATTATTGATAGACCATAAATAATTCCAGCAAACACTTTCTTGTAGGCACCACGGAGATCAAGACAGCAAAATCATTCAAGTTTGTCATCCACCCTTGTTTCATCTTTGCCGCCCTTCAAGTTCAAGCCTATGGCCTACTACGTTAAGCTACTCTCGCACTGTTGTGGCTACTCCGCAATTCATTTTCAACAGTCATGTTACGTTATTGTTATATCTAGTTTTGCTGTTAATCATTCTAGTTGATTCTCCCTCGTTGAATGTTAATTCATTGGCCTGACCGTTGATCATGTCCCTCGTCAGCCAGGCACTCAACATCTATGAATATCGCTCCAGGACTACCCATTATGCACATCATTTGCCATATGTAGATCATTGTTTGCTACCCTAGATCATGCCATACAGTTTTTAAATATTATCTACACTTGCATGTACTTTGTCGTTGATGAGAAGCAACAATTATTTTTCATTGATGAGAGACAGTAACTATTCTTCATTTTTAGGCTACGAATCAAAAATGATCGGTCATCTCCTTTGTACTTATTCCTGCAATAGATACTTGTCAAATTTGTTAATATTGGTACTATGTTATAATTTAATAAATAAAATGATGCTTTTCTAGAACAGTTAAAGAGGAGTGGTCGCATTGGGATAATCACTTTATTATCTTCATTTGCAATCCATGTGGTATAGTATAAAGGAGTGTAAAATTGAAACAGTTGCACAACAGAAGTTAGAAGGAAGATTAAAATTTTCCATTCATGTATTTACATCATAAGCCAGAGTACTACATGCTATGTATACATCATAAGCAATATAATAAAAAGTTGATTTCTAATATGCATACTTGCCAAAGTATTGGATTTACTAGTTCTATTTTTAAACTCTAAATTATATTGTCGAGCTCAAGGCATATAGTACACGAACTGGCACGCACAACCACTTCTTGAGTCAACATCAAAATCTCTATCACAGTTGTAACCCACATGCAATTTTTTTCGTTTTTCTTCAGTAATCAAAATAAAATTTGGACTTATGGAGCTAAGGTGAACCTATGAAAACTTTTGGAGTGAATTTTTAAAAGCCATGAGCGCTCATTTAGTCCAACATCATAATAGTTCATATTAACGTTTTTTAGATGTATTTGATCTTGGCTTCTCATACAGAATTATGCTTATGTTTAAAGTGATAGATTAAATATAGTATATGGACAAATAACATGATTCCACAATTAAAATTAAGTATCAGCACAGGTGAAATAAAGCTGAGTGTACGAATCATATTACAAAGTCGTCTATGTGACACACTCATCACACTCTTGTAGGTTCGTACACAATAACGTGTTATTGTGCATGTGTATCCTAAACTAAAAGTTAGAGCTGCCTCAAAAGAAAAATCGTAGCTTCATGTACCTAGCCCAAATGTTCATGCAAGTCTCTAATGCTTAGTGCCTCTCATTCTTTAATCTTTTTACTAAAATTTTGTTGTACTTGGCTGTAAATTAGTTAAACCTTGTGAGTATAGCATAAATAACAAATGAAAATATCTAGCACATTGTGTACACTTACCTTAATCTTTACTTAAACCACATTCACAAGAAAGATCTAAAAGTTGGTGTTAAATCCTCAAGGGTGCCCGATCAATTTTCTTGATAAGAATCTGCAAGAAAAGTGACATCAATAATGAGCATCTTCAAGTCCATTACTATGTTAAAATCATATATATATATATAATACTACTTGCAAGCTCGGGCACCTTCCCAAGACATTTAACAGGATTTTGGTCACTCAATATGATATTCAAGAATTAGGTGGAATATAACAAATTTATTGGTTGCAGTCCATACGATAATTGTTTAATTAATATAACCAGAAATTGCGCATAATAACCTTATAGCGAAAATATGTTAATTTGTAAAATTGAATATTAAAATCTCTTGGATTATCAATCAAGTCTAGACTATCGATGCAATAGAACAACTTTCCAATAGCAGTTGATTATATAAATAATTAAAAATATATGACAAACGAGTAGTGATGAACAAAATCATAAATCAGCGTACTAAAATTAATTCCTTAACCCGTATTTGTATTTCTAATTAGAGATTAAAAGATGAAAATTTGAAAAATAACAATACAGAAAATTGAAAACTGACCAAAGCATGAGAATCATAATATTGAACTGTGCTTCTAAACTAAAGCGGTAATAGTGAATAGTCTGGAAATGGCGAATATAACAAAGAAACTAATGTGAATTCTACATTGAAGGTATAAAGGAAGAAATGAATGATAGGATCAAAGCACAAGTAAATATTGATCGTTAGAGGAAGTAGTTGATGATTGATGGCTTCTACGATTTCTTAGTTTCTGATGGAAAGAATCTCACTTGATTCAAGTCCATCACTAAGAAATTTCCAGTGGATTATAATTGGAAACTTCAAAAGAAAAGGAAGAGATAACATGGGTAGAATACGGAAAATGTTGATAGAAGATAAAGTAAAACATAGGAAATAGAACTAAAAGGAGAAAAAGCTAATTAAGATATATATAAAATCATGAATCTATGAGTAACCATAACAGTATATTAAGAAATTCATATTATGGCCCAAAGACGTGTGACCTCACATCAACAATACATATATATAATGTGCTAAAAATTAAAACATATCATTTAGCATATCAATAGTTGATTAAGCTACAAAACCATGTATACAAATTAACTATCGTATGTTTGTTCCCATTTGTTCATCACTAAAAACTGTATTGTACTGTATTTATTTGGAACTCTTCTTTTCTCACACGGCACCATCAACCAAAAATAGTGTTATGTATCGTATATCATATGGAAGTGACCTATTAAACATCCTACTCCTAAAAATCATGTTATCTATATTTTCCATGGTTAATTATATTGAGATTATTATTATGTAGACTGAAAATTAATGTAGAATTCAGGACACTTAATCGTGATATAATTATTCATTGTAGGAAAAATATATTTAAAGGATGAAATTGGAAAGAAAAAATATGCATATTTAGCCAAGGATGAAAGATTAGGACATGCTTTATATGTGAGCCAAAATTAAAAGAATTTTAACTTCATGTTAAAATGACTGCAAATCATGCTTCAAAAACTTAGTGTGAACACAATTCTTTTATTCCTACTGTGTACTGTCCAGTAAGGTTTAATCACATAGTGACGTGCATGATACCCAAGTTCAAGGCTTTTTATTTGTGGTAACATAAGACGCTCTTTGAGAAGATAATGGAAAGGAGATGGTATGAAGAGTCATGAGACTTTTGATAATATAAAAACTATTTTACTTGTAATTATCTTAGGTAAAATTTTACTATAATTCTCCATATCTTTCTATATAGGATAACTTATGTTACATTTTGCGATACTATATGGTAGAACTGAAGTGGATGGAAGTAGCTTCGTGTCGGAGAAGACGATTCGCAAATCGAAGCTCGTACGAGGACGTTAGAGACGAAAAGGTGCAAGGCTTCGGCTGAGTTCCGTGACAGACATCTGTCGTAGCCGCGAAAGACATCTGTCGTAGCCGCGACAGACGTCTGAGTTGTCAGGGAGGAGTTTCCTGTGGCTTGCGACACACGTCTGTCGCCTTTGACGTCTGTGCTGGAGAAAAATAATCTAGAACTGGGACAAACGTCTGCCCCCTCCACGATAGATGTCTGAGTCAACTTTAACGCTATTTCGGGCTGAAATATTGCAGGTTGATTGGCGAAGGATACAGGGGCAATTTGGGTAATTGCTACATATTATTCTTTCTATAAACCAGCTTCCCTTGCCATATGATATTTATACTTCTGAGGATATTGGAACAGGGTCATTCTTTCCTACTTCCGAGGAAGTGCCTACTCCTGTTAAAGAGGGAGATATTGCGCATACAAGTTTGGCTCCGGGCCCTGGTCTGTTGGGGGGATCACACAAGAGACACACACCACATGCACCGCACATCACAACACTTATATGCTGTATTGACCCGTGATTCTTATACATGTTTGTTATTTTTGTAGGAAAAATTACTCGTCGTCGCTATTCTCATCGGGACCTCCGCGGGTACACTTCCAGATTGAATCCTGTTACCGAGCATGACCGCGGTGACAGTCGTGGGGAAGATAGCAGGAAGAACTATGATTCCCACCGACCTCATTCTTCGCGTTCTCGTTCTCCCCTAAGGCACGATATCGAGATGCACTATAGTCACCAAATTCAGCATGGGGGAGGCAAGCAGCCAGCAAAGTTCCGATCCCTTCGAAGAGTGTTCATCCTCTGGGGGAATCTACCAAAAATCATTATGAGGCCAAAGGCAAGCATAAGGACCCAAGCAATGGGTTGGAAAAGGGAAAGATAGCTCTTGTCCCGTCCAGACAGCGCAACATTGACATTACTACTACACAGTCGGTGGTCCTTACTACTGAAAATCAGGCAAAACTGGAGCGTTTGCGGGAGCAGTTCCTCGAAATCTGCTTCAAAAAGATGCATTTCATTCCAGATCTTGAACCGGTTCCCGATGATTGGGAGATAGAGGTCCAAGACCGGGTTGTCTTTGTGGCTAAACGTTACAAAGTAATGAAGAAGCATGCCAAGAAGCTCTCTGAGGTCATCCGTCTTCTTGAAATAGATGTTAAGGACGCACGGGAAAAAGCAGAATACGATGTTAAGTCCAAAGATGAAGCCGATAAGAAATTAGAAGACACTCAAGCTCAGCGGGATGCCGAAAATTACAAGAAACAGTTCGAGGATGCAGAGATGCGTTTTCACACTGAGCTTGACTCAAATAGCAAGGAGCGTATGGCTATGAGGAAAGAGATAGAGGACCTCAGATCAGTTAACATCGAGCTGAAATTGTCGCACGATCTCTTAGCTGAGGAGAGAGCTGCTTGGGAGAAGGAAATGGAGAGTTTGAAGGACAAGCTAGCTCATGCTGAGGAAAGAGCAGTTCTCGCTGAGGGACATGCCGACAAAGCCCTCGAATCTGCTTCCATTGCTACCACTAAACTTGCCACGGCTGAGCAGGAGATAAAAGAATTTGATGAGTTGCTGATAGACTTCTTTGTTCAGGTCATTCGAAACCGAGACATTTCCTAGATCAAAAACTATCCTACCACTCTAGTTGATGTGCGGGACCAAATTGTTGAAGGTGTAAAGCAGCGCTTACAGGTTGAGGTTATTGATGAGGACCAGCTCATGAAAACTTATCTTAAGGGTAAGGAACCCGAACGTCTAGCAGAGGGGAGGGGTTTGATTAAAGAATCCACGGAGGAGGAGAGACTTAAGCTTAAAGGTAAGAATCAGGTTGAGGAAGGTTCTAGCTCAGTAGTTGAACCCAGAGCTGCTGAGGTCGAGGAGTACAATCCTGATGATCCGCTAATCCCTGAAGTTCCTATTCCTCCCCCTTTTGAGGCTTCTATTATGGTTCTAGACGGGAAATCGGCAGAAGGTATCTCCGTGTTCTCTCCACAATTTGTCAAAGTGTTATAACTTGTCATCGCATTGTGGAGTAAACAGTTGGGAGGACCGCATTATCTCCTAAATTAATAATAGTTGTTTCTCATGATGTAGGTGCCAAGCCAGCTGAAGGGATTGGAAAGGAGCAAATAGAGACTGAGGCGGTTGAGAAGGCCATTATACCGCCAAACACAGATATCCCCAAAGGTGCTGAGATAATTGGAGCTCTGAAGGACACTGAAGGTGACAATGGAGATGAAGAGGAGGATGTCTCCATCATGGGAGAGACTAAGGAGGATAATAGTACGACCTTAGCCGAGATAAGGGCTAAGAATGATGAGCTTTTAAAAGTTAAAGCCGAGGAAGAGCCTTTAAATATACCGCCTCTCGTTGCAGCTGCCCCGGTTCTAGGCTGGTTATAAAATTCTCTAAGTCGATAACTACACAACTTGCATCCCAGTCCACTAGCACTCCACAAGACCCTCCTTCGGAGAAGGAAAAAAAAGGAAAAAGCATGGTATCTCTAATGCGAGCAAGGAGGAGCCAGAGAAACAGAAGAAGAAGAAGAAGTCGAAGTCATCCCCGAAGTCCAAATAGGGCTCGTCTTCTTTTGTTTGTTTATAGTTTCCACTGGCCTTTTGTTGTAGTTGCGAGAGTGGCCCTCGTGTTTTGACCAGTTTTGTTTTGTAGCCTTGTGTTTCGTAAATAGAAATTTTGTTTATTTCAAATTGTTGTGTACCTTACCTGCGAATTTCTCATACTTAGTCTCTAATGCGTGAAGGTGCACCACGAAACGTCCATGCCAAGGGTAGAGTGAGGTTAAAGTGGTCTTTTAACCGTGGTGCACCTTCACGCATCATGGATGTTTCGTTCTCTCGTCCTTTATACTCTCTCTTGAATTGTGAGAGTTAGAGTGATAGTGGTTGTACCATTTGCTTTATTTTATTTTTTAGACCCTATGTCAATGTTTCTTAGGATCGTTACACGGCATACGATGAAAACCGCGAGCATAATAGCATATATGAATAGAAACAAAAGAGTAAACATGAAACAGTACGATAAAAGTAAATGACACACGATATTTTTATAGTGGTTCGGTCGAATCATGACCTACGTCCACTTCATAATCTTTTGCTTATGCAACCAGACTGTTCTAGGCAAGTCGTGCCTTTTGACATGGTCCTAAAAACAAAAGAGTAAAAATGACAATTCAAGTCAAGTAATGCCGCAAACGTTGGGCGTTCCACACTCTGGGGGTTTCATTACCGTCCACGGTCGCTAGCTTGAAAGATCCATTCTCGAGCTTCCATCGGATTGTATACGGTCCTTCCCACTTTGGGCCCAAGAAGACGGGGTCTGGGAAGACACGTTTTAGAACCAGGTCACCAGGTTCAAAAGTTCGAGCCCGAACCTTCTTATTGTAATATCAAGCAACTTATTGCTTGTGCCTCAAGGCATGTAGATCTACTTCATCCCTCTTTTCCTTAATCATGTCCAAAGACTCGAGTAGTAGTTTGTTGTTAGTCATTAGGTCATAATAAGTTGTCCTGTAGGATGGTAACTCCAATTCCACTGGAATGACCGCCTCTGATCCGAATGTGAGGGAGAAGGGGGTGTGACCCTTCGTCGATTTGTAGGTCGTTCCGTAGACCCATAAGGATAAAGGTAACTCATCGACCCACATGCCTCTGGCTTGCTTCAACCGCTTCTTTAGAATGGACTTAATTACTTTGTTTTTCGCTTCTACTTGCCCATTCGCTTGTGGATGCACTAAGGCGGTGTATCTTTTCTCAATATGATACCTTTGACAGAAACCTCGAAACTATGTACTATCGAATTGGGTCCCATTATCGGTCATAACGACTTTCGGGATCCCAACCGACATATGATATTTCTGATGATGAAGTTTAGCACTTGCTTCGTCGTGATTGTGGTTAATGGTTCTGCTTCGACCCACTTCGTGAAGTAATCCACGACCACAATTGCAAATTTTTCTCCACCTTTGGTGATTGGCAAGCTTCCAATAATATCAATTCCCCAGACAGGGAACGGCCATAGGCTCACCATTGTGTTTAGTTGGCTAGGGGGCGCCTTGGGAATCTTTGTAAATTTCTGGCATCTATCGCAACGTCGTGCATACCTAACTGCATCTTTATTCATGGTAGGCCAGAAATAGCCGTACCGCAATATCTTTTTAGTCAAAGTCTGGCCTTCAGTGTGGTCGCCACATTCACCTTCGTGTACTTCCCTTAGTATCCGCTTGACGTCGTCATGGGATATACACCTGAGGAGTGGCATCGAGAATCCTTGTCTATAAAGAACTTCGCCTTACGTAACATATCTAAAGGATTTACGAATGACTGCATGCCTTTAGCTTTTCTTGGTTGGGAGCGTTCCACTTATTAGGAAGTTCTTTATAGGTGTCATCCACGACTCCTTTTCTGGTTCAGTCTCCAGTATCAGATCAATTTCCATCTGATTAATACTAGGAGTTTCCAATGTTTCAATCGGGACCATTTTCGTGTTCTCAGGGTTGTTAGAGCTAGCCGGTTTGGCTAATCTATCTGCCTTCTGATTCTCTAACCGAGGAATATGGGAGATACTGTAGCGTTCAAAACCACCTAGCAGCTTTCCTACCTCTCTTAAATATGATACAAGTCTCGGCCCCTTGGCTTGAAACTCCTTTCGAACTTGGTTTACGACAATCTTGGAGTCACAGGAAATGTCCAATCTTATAATTCCCAATTCTCTTTCGAGTTTTAGTCCAATCAGGGCCCCGTACTCGGAGTCGTTGTTCGTGGCATGGAACTCTAATCTTAGAGCATCGTAGATTGACTATCCTTCAGGAGTGACCAAGACAACTCCGGCGTCGGACCGTCTATCATTCTTCGCACCGTCGGTATATAGCTTCCAGGTGTTAGATTCGAACTATTGCTCTAAGGGGCCAACTTCTTCACTTGGTATACCCTCCTCAGGAATGGTGAACTCAGCTATGAAATCGTCCAATGCTTGTCCCCTTATCGATCTTTGGGGCTAGAAGTTCAAATCAAACTGACTTAACTCGATATTCCATTTGAGTAGTGTTTCAGACACTTCTGGTCGTTGTAAAAACTGTCTGAGTGGATGGTCGGTGTATATGGTGATAGGATGAGCTTGAAAATAATGGCGAAGTTTTCTGGACGCGATCAGCAGGCTATATGCGAGTTTTTCTATCTTCGGGTAATTGTGCTCTGCTGTCGCTAAATTTTTACTCACGTAATACACCGGTCTTTGAACTTTATCTTCTTCTCTTACCAAGGCTGAGCTTATTTTGTGAGATGATACTGCCAAGTATACAAATAAATCTTCGTGGTCGATTGGCTTGGGCAATGTCGGGGGTCTTTTCCAGATGAGTCAGAAGGTTCTGAAATGCCTCAACACAATCAGGAGTCCATTGGAAGTTGCGTTTACCTCGCTTTATCAGGTCGAAGAACGGAATGCACTTATCCATAGCTTTAGAAATAAATCTACTTAATGTGGCAACCTTTCCGGCGAGGCTCTGCACATCCTTAATATGTCTTGGTTCTTGGATATTCCTGATTGCCACAATCTGATCTGGATTAATTTCGATTCCACGTGAACTAATAATAAAACCCAAGAATTTTCCAGAGGCAACTCCAAATGAATATTTCAGAGGGTTGAGTTTCATTCCATATTGTCGGAGAATATCAAACATCTCAGCTAAGTTGTATGGTCGGATGATCGCCTGGATTTCACAAGCATATCATCGACATATACTTCCATCGTTTTCCCGATCTGATTATAGAACATCTGATTCACTAAGCGTTGGTATGTTGCACTGGCGTTCTTCAGGCCGAACGACATCACCATATAGTAGTATAGTCCCAAAGAAGTGATAAAGATGGTATGCTCCTGATCTGGCTCATGCATGGGGATCTTGTTATACTCAGAGTATGCATCCATAAAAGAGAGAAGCTCATGACCCGCCGTCGAGTCTACTAGTTGGTCAATACTAGGAAGCGGAAAGCTGTCCTTCGGGTAAGCTTTATTTAGATCCGAGAAGTCAATGCATGTGTGCCACTTCCCATTATCCTTCTTGACCAGGACGGGGTTGGAAATCCATTCTGGGTAAGTTGAGTCCCTAATGAATCTTTTGCTTCTTAACTTCTCAACTTCTTCTTTCAAGGAAGCTGACCTCTCCGGGCCAAGCATTTGCCTTTTCTGCTTAACGGGGGGGTGCTTTGGGTTGATGCTCAATGAGCGGCTCATGATTGAGGGAGATATCCCACACATATCAGCATGGGTCCAAGCAAACATGTCCAGGTTTGCCTTTAAAAAGTCAATCAGTTCCTTAGCTAGGAAAGGCTCTAACTGGGATCCGATCTTTAAGACCTTCATTGGGTCATCGCCATCGATCGGAATATCCACAGTTGTTTCATTAGGTGTCACCGTTCTTCCCCCAGGCTCTTCATCCTCTCTGGGATCTATGTCCTCGGATGGGTCTCTGGGCGACCCCTTTGATGATGTCTCCTTTAATTGCTATGCTGAATCTTCCTTTGCAGGGGAGGAAGTTCCCTTGGTCTCGATATTCTTTCCATTACGGAGCATTTTAAGTTCTTCCATATAACAGGCTCGTTTGGTTACTGGATCACCCTAAAGCACTCCCACTCCTGCTTCAGTTGGGAATTTTAATAGTAAACACCAAGGTACAATACATGCCCTGAACTCTGCGAGGGCTAATCGACCCAAAAAGGCATTATAAGGTGAGTCAACATCCATAACCACGAATGGGAAAATTTTCACTCTCCAACGATCTCCTTCACCAAGAGTTACTGACAGTTCAACAAATCCCATCGGAGCTGTTGAGGCTCCATTGAAGCCGCGTATCCAACCTTCACAGGGCTTCAAGTCCTTTGCTTTGAGCTTCATTTGGTCGAATGCCTTCTTGAATAAAATGTTGACAGAAATTCCGTTATCTACTAGGACCTTGTGATCTAGGGTAGGACCGATGGTAGTAGTGATCACCAAAGGGACTTCGGTAGGGGCTTGAACTCTGGTACTTTATCTGTTATGGAATATGACATCATGTGACATCATTTTCTGTTGTTTTAATGGTGCAGTATCTTCAGGATTGTTATACTCTCCCACTTCAGGGCATTTAGCTGCGTTAACATATTGGTCCATCGCTCGATTACTATGTCCCGCTAGAGGGGGTCCTCAACTATAGTATTGATGACGATACCTTTACCCTTTTGTTGAGCGGTAGACCTCTGAGGTTGATTCCCTTTATTTTGTTTTGGGCTACCTTGCCCCCGGTTTCTCGGGGTTGCCTTATATTCATCCAATTTTCCTTCTCTAAGAAGTTTATCTACCACGTCTCTTAAATGCCACCACTCATTCATTGAATGCCCGTAGGTTTGGTGGAAAAGGCAGAATTTTCCTGTTTCACGCTCCTTTTCCGTTGAATCCCTTGGTGGAGGCTTCTTGTATTGGAGAACATTATAAGTGTCCAGGTAGATGTTTTCCAATGTGTCGTTTAATGGTACGAGGTTCTCAAAAGTTCTTAACCGAGGCCACTTCTGTGAGTCGTTTCCCCGATTCTTTTTCCTGTTACCGTTCCCAGTTTGGCGGTCATTGCCCTAGTTCTTATTTCAAACATTGACCTCTACCTTTCCAGAGCTATCGCCAAACTGTTTAATGGCCACATTACTCTGTATATCTTCCTTATCAACGTCCTTCCTCTTTCGATTAGCATATATCTCTTCCTGACGTAGGCGGATATTGGCTTTCTCATAGAATATCTCCCGGGTAAGCGACGGTTTTCCAGCAAGGTATTTACCAAATTCATTATCTTTATCCACTCTGTCAATTAAGGCCATCAAGACAGACTTCTCGTGAGGGACTCTTACCTCCGTTATTGCTAAACTAAAGCGATCCAAGTACGACCTCAAAGTTTCGTCAGGGAGTTTCTTAACGAGGGATCGATAACGTTCTTGGACCTCGGAGCATGAAGTTGGAATTGATTTATAAACCATTCACTCAATTCCTTGAAGCTGGAGATTGATCGTGGCGGTAGCCGAGTAAACCACATTAATGCTACATCCTCAAGGAAGATCAGGAATGCTTTGCATTTTAGCGCATCTGGAGCGGCGGCGGCATTCAGATACCATAAACATCTCATCAAGTGCTGAACAGGGTCCGTCCTACCCGCATAACGGTTCATAATCGTCATATTAAATCGTCTCGAAAATCGGACGTCTAATATGTCATTAGTGAAAGACGTATGACTGCAGTCTACACCCCAATCCTCGTTTCTTTGTCCTCTGCTGTCTACCATGATCTGCCTTACCATCACCTCAACGTCAGCATTGGTCAAGGTGGACTCAGGGTCAGCGCTTCTTGCTCTACGGGGGCCTCCAAAATCTCTTCGGTGCATCATCGCTCAGTCCAGAACCTGAGCAGAGCTTCCTTGCTCCCTATGGCCACGGTCATTCACGCGGCGAGGGGCCTGCAGTGGTTGATTCTGAGTAGGATTAGCAGTGCTCTGACCCCTGGCTAACATTCGGGATCCCTCCATCGGTGGCCAAGCGGGATTATCTAAATTACGATTGTCAGGTCCCAGATTAAGTGTCGTTTCTTCTTGAGAGGGAAGTGATCCAAATCGAAGCTGTTCCACGTTTCCAGGCCTTTCTAATGGCCGTTGTTGGGGTCTTGGAGGCTCCTATGATGAAGATGAGTAATCTGGAGTAAAGTGAAGTGTCGTTGAAGGTGTCCTCTGCCTTCGGAGTTCATCTATCTGCCTACTCATCGCAGTCGTATTCTCCCGCATCAAAGAACTCTCGCATCTTTGAACCTCAAACGCATCATTTGTCCTTTCCAACATGTCGAGAACACGATAAAAGTCTCTCTCTATTACTGGAGCAGAGGCAGGTAGATGGTTATTAACTTTCACAATTGGGTTTGGAACACTTGAGCCAGGTCGAGCAGAAACATCAACATAGGTGGAGCGGGTCGCAATTTCCTTTCCGAGCCGGGTCATGGTCACTTATTGGGACCGGTTCGTGACCCCTTCCCGGGATTGGTTTGTGACCCCTTTTTGAAAGCGGGTCATAAGCCCCTCCTGGGGTCGGGTTGCCCCCGAAGAGCCATGAACCAGGGAGACCACATCGGCCTACTCCTGGATATTCTCTTCGTTAGCTTCATTCGCTCGAGAGGCTCGTGAATCCTTGGATTTCTTCTTAGCCATAGTGTTCTGACTTTACTAGAATTTTCAAAAACAAAACAGTAGGAATGCGCACTATCTTTTCGGACCCGAAAACCCAAACAGTAGAGTAATAATCCGATATGTTGAGATTTCGATTCTCAGTGAAAGCACCAAAATATGGTACTAACACCCAAATTGTCGGCGTTAAAGAGTTTACGTCCACTTTTTATGATTCCAATCATATGATTGAATATAAGTACAATCACAATTTCTCTTCAATTTCACCCTTACAATGATAATTCACTCAGTAATTTCGAGTTATTTCTGATTAGAAATAGATAAGGTATGATAATGGTGTAATAAGAACTCTTAATTTGCCAAAATATCCCAAAAAATGCCAAGTGTTGGGCTATTTATAGACAGTTTCTACAGGCGGTTTATGAAGACACGTGGTATCCATCCCGAAAATCTCAGAGTCTTTCGTGAGAGAGTGGAGAAGTGGTCAACATAGTCGTTACATACACGTGTCACCAGATCCTTGGTTTTCGGTTCATGGCTTGATGAGCATTGACCAAGTCCTGGCCATCCTTTCTTGGATGTAGGATCGGTTCATGATCCTTGTATGAACCAGGTCGTGGTGATAGACCACGAGCGGGTCGAGGAGCTGGACCACGAGCCAGTGGTGAGGGGGGAGGTCACGAACCGGTCTGCAGTCCTAGGTGTAGAGCCAATTTGATGAGTTAGAATATATATTTTGAGTCCGCAAGAACACTAGCCTTTCCCTGTTTAAATATAAATGATTAAATCCTTAATGGCTTGGTCAAAAAGCTAGCCAACAGCTGTGTTTATTTTCTCCAATAAAGTCTTCAATGCAAGTTCTGAAATCTTCATCAGAACTTTCACAAATGTTTTATTTCTGATGACCATATTTTTATATAACTTTGTGTCTGAAGTCATTACTAAATTCGATTATATTACATTCAGAGTTACGTTATTTGAAATATAAATCACTTAGCAGGTTAAGTACTTATTCAAATGTGAAAACTAAAATTTCAAAAAGCTAACCTTAGCTTGGATTTATTGATAACTACTGACTTCGTTCCTCTAATGTATATTACTATCTAATAAGAAATTATTGTTTGAACCTGAGCATATGTACGTAAGATAATCTACATTCTTATGTATCAAGTATTGGCAGTTTTCTGCTGCCATTTTTGCTATAAACTTTGCTTTATCTTTTATCTTACTGACTAGGGTGATTTTAGAGGTGCATCTGCTATCTATAATGTTGGAAACAGATAGAAATTCCACTCATTTTGAAGCTTTTTATTCCTGGCTAAACATGCATTTCATTTTTCAAATTCAGCTATGAAGATTTATTTTGATGTACAATCGTTACATGTTCTCAATTGCTATTTGCGTCGGAAGTGGTATTGAGAAGCAGATTAGAGTGCATTTATACTATAACCATATTTGGATCAAACTTTTCATTGGTGGAAGGTGAAGAAATTCAAGTACCGAATATGTTAACAGTTACAAACATGCACTATATCCTGCCAAAGAGCAAGTAAGTAATACGGAGTAAGTTCATGTTGTTGTTATTGAACTTTATTCTCAAATCAGGCAAAGTGATTGTAGTTTTCCAACAAATTACTTATGTTATTAATTTAGTTAAGCCTACTTGATGAGTCAAAAAAATCATATTTATTCCTTCTACAAAACAGCGTTTGCTGATTCATTTTGCACTACATAACTGTTCGTGATTACTACTGTGCTTAATGTCATGTTATGGAGTATGCTACTCTTTGTTATCATGCCCCAGTTATCATTTTATTTCTGTATAATGCTACATAGTGATGATCACTCACTCCATTAGGCTTAAATTTGAGTTCATCTTCGTTGCATTAGATAGTTGTCTTTCCAAATCATTCAACCTAAGTGTATCAAATCATCACTTGTATTAATTTTAGTTATATTTGCGTACTAAAAGGTTGTTTTTTTCTGCTCAACGTGTTTAATTTTGAACTTTCTCCACTTTATACTTTGTGCAGTTATTATTAAACTAAGATCATTTTTTCCTAATATTTTTGCAATTTATTGTTGTATGTCACTTTTAACCTCCTTCAATAACCTACTCCATCATTATCATAATATATTAACTTACTATCCATACAGCAAGTTTATATATCATTTGGTCTTGTAAAACTGTTAGCATTCATATATTCTCATATTATCTTGTAGGCTTAGGTTGGGTTTAAGTAGAATTCATAACTTTTTTATCCTTTTGATCCAAGTGAGGGTAGTAACGTTTAGGTGGATGTTAACGTTAATACCCATAGAAAACTAGATCGATATTTATTTTCGTGGAAATTAAGGAGGCATCCCTATTTCCAAACTTTATTCAATGCGACTTCCTCCCAAAGTTTATGTAGATCTCGTCCCTATTTATTGTAGTAACGTGTTTTTCAATATTTTCGCACTATTGCATAAAAAAAAAGTTTCAAAAAAATTGTAAATATTCAAGAAAGCATTTTGCATAAAAAAGAAAAATCATCACTTTTTTTGAAAAATTGCTGACATTTTAGCAATTATTCACAATTTGTTGGTAATGAAAATGAAAAAAAAGTTGCAGCAATGTCAACAATTATTTTGAACAATTGCTGATACATATGTATTTATCTTATAGTGTATTGTATATATGTGTTACTGTGTTAAAAAATTGCTAAAATGTCAGCAACTAATGGCTTCTTTTACTGCAGTTTTCCTGAAAATGATTTTTTTTTATTTATATACATTTTTTCTCATTTATTGATTTTTTTTTTTTGCAATACTTCAATGTTTAAATAAGTGTAAGTTTTGGGTATAAAATTTTGAAGCAAATTTAGCAAAAATTGCATGAAAACTACTATTTTTAGAAATAGTTATTGCGATGTCTGCAACTGTACAAAAAATTGCTGCGTGGAGGTGATTTTACTCCCTGTGTGGAGTTGTGTTATAGTCTGGACTTGTCAGTTTAGCTCCAGTGTTGTAAGTTTTTCAGGCTGAAGTGGACGGTCCACTATAAAAAATATTGTATCATATATACATATACACACATATATATATATATTATTAAAAAAGATATACAAAAAATTGCTGAAATTCGCTGGAATGTTAATATTTTTTATTTTAATTTGTTTTTGAATTTTTTTCCTTTTTTTGCTTGAATCTGAAGATGATCATGTGTTGAATTAAATTTTGAAGTTTAGCAAATTTTCACATTGTTTTTTGTTGTTTTTTTGGTGAGTTTCGAAAAACAAGGACGTAATTTATAAAGTTTACGACAGAGAGTTATTTGTATTTTGAAAATGATTCTGATGCATCAATGAAACCACTGGCCCCAATAAAAGAAAAAAATTAATTGGAAAAAAAATCTAGACATATTTTTTTTTAAGGTCACGTGTATCTTATGATAATTAAACCTCCATTTCAAAATTTAAGTAATAGTTGCGAGTCGTTAAAATTGAAGGATTTAGAACTGTTAGTAGTTGTAGTAGTGGAAAATAGTTGAATAGTTGAATGAAAATCCTAATGGAGAAATGACTTAAAAGGTTTTTGTAATGCAAGAACTTTATTGGTTTGAAGTTGTGGTACAACATTACAATGTGTCCATTTTCATATTTATAGGCACCTTATTACAATTTTTTATTATTAGAGTTTTCTAGATATTACATTCTACACTCATTAAGTAACATATTTAATAATAATACATAAGGCAAGACTGGCAAGTTACTAGTTTCTTTAGAATTCTAGAAATTTGTAGCATGCTCAATACTCCTCCTTGATGCAAAATTTGGATACTCCAAGCATAATTCGAAGTCAAATCTTGCTCTTGGTAGTGCCTTTGTGATGATGTCTACAACTTAATCTTCTGTCCTGTAGTACTTGAGCTGGATTTCTTTTGTCGCTTCCGCATCTCTGATGAAATGATACTTTATAGCTATATGTTTAGTTCGGTTATGATGAACCAGATTCTTTGTCATTGCTATTACTGATTTTCTATCACAATAGATTGTAATAGGATGTTCTTGACATTCACCCATTTTTTCGAGTATTATCCGTAGCCATTTAACTTTACTTGTTACTTCAGCTGCTGCCACATATTCTGCTTCTGCTGCTGATTGTGCAACTGTTGCTTGCTTCTTTGATTGCCCACGAGAATATTCTTGACCCAAGTGAAAAAGCATAGCCTGATGTGTTTTTCATGTCATCCACTGATCCTGCCCAATCACTATCAGTGTAGCCAACCAACTTTGAGTTGGTCACGGTTTTGTACCATATACCAAACTCCTTTGTTCCTTGTAAATACCTTAAAGTTCTTTTAGCTACTCCAAGATGAATCTGGCTTGGACTCTGCATGAATCTTGATAAAAGACTTGTAGCATACATGATATCCGGTTGCGTAGCAGTAAGATATAATAGGCTTCCAATCAAACTTCTGTAGCGTGATGCATCAGCTTCTGGGGCTCCATCATCCTTTTGTAACTTCTCATTTGTTACGAGTGGAATACTGACTGGTTTGCAATCATTCATTCTGAACTTCTTCACTAGTTCTTCGGTATATTTCTTTTTGGAGATAAATATCCCTTCCTTATATTGCTTCACCTCGATACCAAGGAAGTAATTCATGAAGCCAAGATCGGTCATTTCAAATGTTTTCATCATGTCTTCTTTGAATGCAGTTATCGTCTTCATATTATTTCCCATGTAGATAACATCATCTACATATAAAGAGACAATGAGTGTATCATACTGACCTTGTGTCTTGATGTATAATGTTGGCTCACTCTTCCTCCTCCTAAATCCTTGATTAATGAAGCACTGATCAATTTTGTTGTACCATGCCCGAGGTGCTTGCTTCAAGCCATATAGAGCCTTTCTTAGTCTTAGTACTTTATTCTCACTGCCCTTACTTACAAAGCCTTGTGGTTGCTCCACGTAGATGTCTTCTTCTAATACTCCATTTAGGAAGGCTGACTTGACATCTAGTTGAAAAATATTCCAACCTTTTTGAGCTGCCAGTGCCACAAAAGATCTAATTGTGTCAAGACGTGCAACTGGAGAAAATGTCTCATTATAGTCGACTTTATATTGATGTGAGTAGCCCTTTGCAATGAGCCTAGCCTTGCGTCTTTGTATTGAGCCATCTGGGTTAAGCTTTGTCTTATAAACCCATTTCGCTCCATTCATTTCTTTGTCTGTAGGACAATCTACAAGTTCCCAAGTATTATTCTTCTCAATCACTTCTATCTCTTCTTTCATTGCTAACCCATACTTCTTGCTTAGATGCTATTTCATAGCTTTCAGGTTCAAGTATAACCAAGTTGCAAGTTTCATATATGTCCACCAAAGATCTAACTCTTCTAGGAGTAAACTCTGGTAAAGGAGTTTGTTGTTGAGGAGGTGAAGGGGGAATACCTAGTTCTTTTGTTGCTTCTTCTGTTTCTTCAACATCTTCATAAGATTTATATACTGGAATAGAAATGTTTCTTCTCTCAACTTTTTGTTTGTTCCAATTCCAAGCAGCATTTTCATCTACCTCAACATCTCGACTAATAGTCAGCTTCTTTGTTTTTAAGTTATAAACTATATAGCCTTTTGATTGTGTGCTATACCCCAAATAGATTCCTCGTATAGTCTTCTCTTCTAGTTTGTGTCTCTTTGATCTGGAACATGTACATAGCAGATCGATCCAAAAACACTTAGATGCTTGGTTGTTGGCTTTTGTCAACTCCATGCCTCTATAGGAGTCTTGTCTTGGACTGCTCTAGTTGGACATGTATTGAGTATACAGACAGCAGTGTAAGCTTCTTCTGCCCAGAAAGGGTTGGGTAAACCCTTCTCCTTCAACATTGATCTGGTCATCTCCATGACTGTGCGGTTTTTCTTTTAGATACTCCATTTTGTTGCAGAGTGTATGCAACTGTAAGTTGTCGCTCAATGCCTTCATCATCGCAAAATTTATCAAATTCATGGGAGTTGCACTCTTTACCACGATCCGTTCGAAGTCTCTTTATACGTATTCCACTTTGATTTTCGACAAGAGCCTTGAACTTCTTGAATATTCCAAAGACTTCTGTTTTTTCTTTAATGAAGTAGACCCATGTTAATCTAGAAAAATCATCAGTAAAGAGGATGAAATATGTGTTGTTATGGAGTGATGGTGTTCTCATCGGTCCACAAACGTCAGTATGAATCAACTCCGACAAGTTTTTTGCTCTCCAAGTGCTTTCTGATGGGAATGATGATCTGTGTTGCTTCCGAGAGGACATCCTTCACATGTTTCATAATTTTACTTTACGCATGGGAGATCTCTCATCATATTCTTTTGATATAACAATTTCAAGGCTTGAGTATTGAAGTGGCCAAATCTTCGATGCCACAATCATGAATCATCTACTTGTACTTTTATGGCAATATTAGCAGCATATTTAAAATTTATTGGAAAACTTCTATTTCTCTCCTCCATTTTTACTTGGGCTATCTCTAGTCGTTTATTGTTATTGTCATATATTTTACAATTATCCTCTTCGAAATGAAGAACATAGCCTTTCTCCATCATTTGACCAAGACTCAACAAATTTTCTTTAAGATTTGGAACTAGTAAAACATCTTTGATAAATTTTGTACCTTTCTTTGTTTCCACCATACGGTACCTTTGCCTTTCGACTCTACGACGGTTCCACTTCCCAATCGACTTTTACTTTGATAGAGTCATCAATATCCTTGAAGATGCTCACACCTTTGGCCATGTGATTGCCACAACCGCTATCTAAGTACCAGTTACCGCCAATTTCATTACAAAAGGTGTTGATCATGATCATGTTGAGGCTGCTTATGGTCACGCTCTTCAACAAAATTTTCTTGATGTTTATTTAGGTGGAAACAGTTCTTCTCCAAATGTCCATATTTTTTACAGTGCCTACATTGCGGCTTTCCACGATTTCGACTGAACTTCTCTAAGTGATTTGTCATCTTATAAATTCCACATGGAGAATATTTATCTTGTTTATTCTTCGAGAAATTTCTAGAATTCCATTTGTTGTTAGAATTCTCTCCATCACTCTTATTTCCTCCATATCCTTTATTTTGAGATAATAACTTGAGTTTTGATCGAAAGGCATTCTCAACTGAGTCTTCATCATGTCTACTCATTCTTTGTTCAAATGCTTCAAGAGAGTCCATTAATTCAGTTACCGATAAGGTAGATATATCTTTAATTTTCTAAATCGTAGTCACGACTGGATCGTACTTACGGAGAATAGAAACTAAAATTTTCTCAACATCCTCTTTACAAGAGTGTTATCCCCATAGGCTCTCATTTAACTAACTATTTTTTTATTTTGGAATAATAATCCTTTACAGTCTCTGACTCCTTCATTTTTATTAATTCAAACTCACGTCTTAGTGTTTGAAGTTTAATGGTGTGTACTTTTGCACTTCCTTGAAACTCCTCCTGTAATGTGGTCCATGCTTCTTCGGCGTTTGTAGCTTCCATTATTCTTGGAAAGAAAGTGTTAGCCACCGCCTGTTGTAGAATAAATAATGCTTTGGAATCTCTTTTTTTATGAGGTAGGATTTGGAATCTCTTTGTTTATTTTCCTTCAACTCTTTGTTTATTTTCCTTCAACTGTTTTTCATGAGCCTAACTAAGGGTTGAAGTATCTTTAGGAGTGATAAAACCTTCTTCTACATATCCCATAAACCTTGAAAGGTAAAAAATGTTTTCATTTTTATGCTTCAAAAATCATATTTTTCACCAGTAAAAATAGGGACCGAAACAGAAGGAGATTGAACGATATTTGTCATCGCTTCAAATTAATTGGAATTAGTGTAAAATAATGTGAGCAATTTCTAATAATTGGAAAATATTTGTTTACGCCTGCTATGTGAACGAACGAAGCTCCAACACCACTGTTAGTAGTTGTAGTAGTGGAAAATAGTTGAATGAAAAGTTTAATGGAGAAATGACTTCAAAGATTTTTATAATGCAAGAACTTTACTGCTTTGAACTTGTGGTACAACATTACAATGTGTTCATTCTAATATTTATAGGCACCTTACTATAATTTTTTATTATTAGAGTTTTCTAGATATTACATTCTACATTCTTCAAGTAACATATTTAATAATAACATAAGGCAAGTTACTAGTTTCTTTAGAATTCTAGAAATTTGTAGCACGCTCAGTAAGAACAATATACTCCTAACAATCTATTCTTTGATCGTATATTGCTACTAAAGGCAGTTTTTAGAAAATAAGAATAAAACATCAATGCCTCTTTAATTTCTTCTGATTTCCTTTCTTCCTGTTGTTATGAGCATAGGATTCTTCATTTTCTCCTTCATCGTCTCCGCCTTTTTTGCACCTCGTTCAGCCGTCAGTTTCCCTTGCAACCATTAGAGCTCTTCGTTTAGCTTCAGATACCTGCTTAAAAAATATAAGCACTTCCTCATCCACAGTAATATTCAAGCAACTTCTTTTTAAGGAGCATCTCAATTTGAAGGTAGTAATCCGCTTCGTATTGATTCACTAAGGAAACAGCAAGCCCAGAGCGTCCAGCACGTGCAGTGCGTCCAATACGATGAAAATAATCCTGTGAGTTGGAAGGGATATCATAGTTGATCACAAGATCAACTTCGAAAATGTCAAGATCTGCACACAAGAATATTGCATTCACTGCCCTTTAACTTGTTCAAAGCTCCTAAACGTTTTTGCAAACAATGTTGAATCCTTAGTATTCAATGTTTGACCCTGTGCTAGAATGCAGTAACCAAGCTAAGACATTTGAACACTAATGGAGATGGCTTTAAAACCCAACTCCCGGAGCAGCAAGGCAAGAAGTCGTGTTGATTCACACGTGCGGGTGAAAATCATAGAGGTACTTCCTTCTTTTTTAGTCAAGATATAAACAAGGTAGCAATCCTTATATTTTGCATGAACAAGTATAAATTTTTGCTTGCATGTATCGACCGTAGAGTATTTTGCAGAAGCTTCAACCATTACAGGATCCTTTAGACAAGCTCTTTGAAGTTTACCAACCTTTTTAGTCATGGTAGCTGAAAACAAAAAGTGCAATGTTATGAAGGTAGACTCTTCAAGATGTCATCAATGGATTTTTCAAATTCCTCGCTTAGCAGCCTATCAACTTCATATAGAATCAAAACTTTATCATTTGCAGGCTAAACACTTGGTGTTAGTTAAATGATCCAGTAAACACCCTGGAGTTGCCACCACAACATGCGTGTTAGGATTGCCTCGCATGTTTTTAAGGAGAAATGATGGTTTGGATGCAAAGTTTCATATCACGGAATAAATTAGAGAAGGCAAGTACAACTTAAATATGAGTTGGTAGATACGTAACATCAGAGATTTCTTTTGTTACAAGGATGTGTGTGTCAACTCATGTGCGTGCGCCCTATATTGGAAGGAAAGAGGCTTTGTTTCGACCGTCGTTACATAACGATGCGGCTGTGTTGCAAGGGAAACCGCTTGCTCTGTCATGTCTACTCCTCCAAAAAGCACTGTTGACTTGAGTCCTATTCCATAACCTGTAGCTTTAAATTCATCAGAAATTTGAAGAGCCAATTCCCTAGTGGTGATAATACACAGGCGAAGAAAGCTTTTGGAGACATACCTGGATATTTGCCTTTGTTTCATGTAGACGAGGATTTTTTTGGATATAAGGTACCAAAATCTCCTCGTGATACTCGACGTCGCACTCGTTATATTCATATCGCAAGCCACATGTTGTATTCTTCTCTCCAACTCTTTGTTTAAGTTTTTTTCTTCTTCTTATATCTAATATTTGCCAAGGTACTCGAACAATCAGTGAAATGATGGTTGTAACCGTCGTCCCAATGACAAAAAAATTGCCATTGTTTGTTTCTGGATCCTGAACCAAAGCTTTGACCACAGAGCCATATATGCTTCTTCTTCTTCTTCTTCGCAAGTGCAGTAATTGGATACACAATATCGGAAATAAATTAGAAGACAGATCAAATGGGCTGTCCTCCTTTTCTCTTTAGTTAGGAAATTTTGCTCGTTCATGATTCTGTTTCAGTATTTATGATTCAGTTTCAGTATTTACTTTAAAGCTTAACGTCTGCAGCATGATCAATTTCAGTGTTTACGTTCAAAGTTTAACGTTTATAGTATCTGAAATGGCATTGTTATATTCACACTTCAACATTAGAAAATGACTCTCTTAAAACTAAATTATAATATAACCAAACTACCCTTACCTTGATAATTGAGGCATGTGTTTATCAATTGTTACTACTGACACTTCATTTTTGGTAAGGTGCTACCGAACTTATCAGTGGAATTCGGCGAAGATTTGTCAGTTTAGGTCTGAAAATCAAAGAATAGCCTCCGAAAATGATTAAAATGGAAAACAGTAAAGTATACCAAATTTTCGTTTTTGAGCATGACGCTCCTTAACCAAAAATGGAGTGTCAATAACAACACCCAATAGGTAAACCAAGGGTATTTTCATATACTAATTTTTATTTATTACGCCTTATAACAATTCTATATATGATTGGAGTGTCCTCAAAATCGACCATCCCATAATCAATTTTGAATCAATTTTGGAGCGCGAATAACAATGCTCGTCTGAAATTAATAAATCAAAAGATTGATAGTCATGATTCAGTTTCAGTATTCACAGTATCTTAACATTTACAATATCGGTATAATAAAATCTCTTAGGAGACAAACAACGATTTAGATTTCTCTTCGTTAAGAAAAGACATCAAATGGTTGTTGACCATCCAATTTACAATGAGGTAGCATACATCAAAAAATTAAAAGAATACTCTCGCAATAAGTTTGATCTTCAAAGAATTCATCTTAACTAGCTTCATGAGTGCCAAATTTAAAAAAGCCTTAAGTGTATATTTCAATATGTAAAAACAAAGAAAATGTACCCAATAAACAATTTTTTTTTTTTGCTTTAATATACCTAGCAAACATGAACAAACATAACTCATGTATTACAGTCTCTACTTTGTAAACGATATCAAAGGGAATTGATATTAAGATGATTGATCGGCGTATAACTCCATTCAAATGCAAACAAAACTTTGGAAGCCAAAAACTATTAGAACCGCATATAGAAGGAAAATGCGATAAAATGGGAAAGGCACGAGAGCTAGACCAAATAATTTTTTAATTAATAAACAATGTTAGCAAAGTATAAGAATTTGAGATAAAAGGAATAAAATATATTAGAACCACATATAGAAGGAAAATGCAATAAAATAGAAAAGACATCAGAGGTAGACAAAATTATTTTTTAGTCAATGAATAATGCTACCAGTGTATAAGAATTTGAGATAAAAGGAATGAAATATAGTAACCGTCAGGGGAGAAGCGAACATAATTACCACTGTTAATCGCGAAGAGAAATTAATCGTGGTGAGTAGGAAGATATGTTAACGTGGCTAACAAAGTTAACGGCTCTATTTGGGAATTAATAACGAAGTTAATTCTTCGCTTTTTTGGATGGTCAACAACCATTTGATGTCTTTTCTTAGCTTAAACCTGAATCATTGTTTGTCTGCTAAGAGATTTTATTATACGGATTTTTAAACATTAAGGTACGGTGAATACTGAAACTAAATCATGACTGTCAATCTTTTGATTTATTAATTTCAGATGAGAATTGTTATTCACACTCCAAAATTAGTCAAGGAATGATCGTTTTTAAGGACATTCCAATCGTATATAGAATTGTTATAAAGCGTAATGAACATAAAAATTTGTATTTGAAAATACCCTTGGTTTACCTCTCGGGAGTTGTTATTGACACTCCAATTTTAGTTAAGAGGCGTCACGTTCAAAAACGAAAATTCGGTATACTTGTACTGTTTTCCATTTTAGTTATTTTCGGCGTCTGTTCGTTGATTTTCAGACCTAAACTGACAAATCTTCGCTGAATTCCACCGATAAGTTTGGCAACACCTTACCGAATTTCAGCTAAGTTCTCCCTTAACAAAAATTGGAGTGTTAGTGGTAACAATGGATAAACACATGCCTCAAGTATCAAGATAAGGGCGGTTTGGTCATATAATTTAGTTTTAAGAGGGTCTCTTTCTAACGTCCTCCCTTTAGTAAATTTAAAAAAACATAAAAGATGCGTCATTCTTTAACAAATTTTGAAGTGCGAAAAACAATGCCCTTTCAGTCTTCAGATACTATAACCGTTAAGCTTTGAACGTCAACACTGAAACTGATCATATTGCAGACGTTAAGTCACTATTCAATCAATGCTTTCTAAAATTAAACTAAGTGAAAGCCATGCCGAGAAATATTGTTTTATCAAGTATTTAATGAGCTAATCTGCTAATTTTACAATACTAACATTGAAGGCTTGGTAAGATAACTGTATTATGTATTTTGGATCCTATTTAAAACAAAAGTAGGTTCTTGTTCTTCACTGGTTATCAACTTTATGCTACCAGTCTTAGAGAATGACATAGTTTAGGTTGTTGCCAGTATTTCATTCAGGGCTTCATAATATCTCACACCTCAACTGTTTATTTATTTATTTTGCAAGGCTGTCCGTTTTTTATGTCGCGCACTTCGACTTTTGTGAGCCTTCAAATGTTCAACTCTTATCTGGTATTTTACCTTTTGGATGAGCTAGATTTCTTTGATTGCATGTAAATCATACTTACCAATTGCTCTCGATGTTTTTGATATTTCCAGTAGCTGATAGTACTAGTTGAACAACAAGCTAGAGCAATAATAGTTACTTTTCAGACACATAGAAAAGAAGATTTAGATTTGAATACCCGCTATAAATACTTGCATTTTCCTGCTATAAATTGATTCCGCTCGGACTTGAATACTTGCTATAAATACTTGCATTTTGCTGCTATAAATTGATTTAGATTTGATTACCTGCTATAAATTGATTTAGATTTGAAGTATTAACAAAATATTCAAATATGCATTTTCCTTAATATTCAATTTCTTTTTGCATACCCGGTTTAAAATTATAGTTTAACCTATTAATTCTAATTCAATTTTAGTTTTAAACGACATCAAAATCAGTAAGTCTACTAATTGATTGTATTAGTTATAATTCATGTGCAGAACATTAAATAATCTAAATTTCCTTATTTTTCTTACAATTGGTGTTGATATGAAATCCGTTGTTTCTTTTTCTTCTAATGTAAAATCATTTATATGCATTTAAAACTAACCAAAATGTCTACATCGGTTTTTTGCTTGCTTACGGGTGAAATATGTTTTCTAATTTGGTGAAATGAATATTCAATTTATTTACAATAAAGAATTGCCTTTATAGTTTAATAATAATAAGCTCCATATATTGTTATATCTAGATTATATGAGTAATGTTTGATTTATAAAAGTACCTATCAATTATGATATATAATACATTTAAAATGAACATTTGTCTAATATACAAATAACGTGAGTCTGCTGTTGTGTTTTATATGAATATTAGCGCTTTGGGAACAGTATACATTCAGCCCCCCTGCAACTTTTTCTTTATCTTCTTCTTTTTTTTCCTTCTTTTTTTTTTGAGGCACAAATAAACAGTGTCTAATTTTAAACAAGAAATATAGTTCAACATTCTCCCTACAGTAAAAAAGAAAGTTCCATAGTACAAAATTTAATGCTTCTAAGATAAATGAATAAATGAAATGCTCTAGTTGCAACGTACATAAAAGATTCTTCTCCATTACCAGAATTAACAAAGATGCTCAAATGTTGCTCGGGTGCATAAAAAATCGAACTTTATGTCCCATGGCTTTAGGAGGCAAATTAGACATGAACTTATATTTAACAATACCATTGTTGCCATGAGGAAGAGTAACTTCCCCCAATTGCATCTATGATGAGACCCATTTTTCTTAATCTTTTACTTGTAAATATAAGCTTTTCTTTTCCCAGCATTCCAGCGAGCATCTTCTTTGGAATCCCACTACAGTTTATATTTACTTATATATTAATGTTAAAATGAGCATGGCTGTTTGCACACATATACAGGTGGGTTGATATGTAAGCGCAGGAATGTTTTTGTGTGATGTTGAATAATGGAAATATGATCTTTTTCTATGTTTATAATATAGCCTTCGACAAGATGTTTAGATTTGTTATGGTAAACTGCGCCTTTGCGGAAGCGACCAAGATCATCTTTAGCCAATTACTTAAAGATGATTTCTACGGAAACAAACACAGATATGAAATCACATGCGCAAACACAAGATATTCCACCCAACCACCCTCTTTATTGATTCAGAAAAAAAAAATTTGTTTACACTCAATGGATCATAACCAACAATAAACAAAATTACAAGAATCAATAACCTTATTGAGATAGAAAAAGAATATCTAGATGACTACAACTTCTGTTGGAGAAGGAGAACAATGAAAAACGACGGGAAACCCTTGGATTAATTAATTCAGTCTCAATCCCATGCCTTTTAATCCAACCCTAGATACTGCTTTTATAGAAGAATAGAAAGCCTAGGAAAAATATCCAATTTTTTCTCTTAGAGATATATTAGGAATATATCCCTTCAATACTTGCTGAATAAGTCACAGAAAGACCGGGCCAAAATCCAGCATTAAATCAGCTCAAACGTCAAACTGCTCCTTCTAACCTTCTTTTTGTTGCTGCACCATATTCTTTACCGCCAAGCACATCCACGCCTCGTCTCTATTAACATATGTGATTTTATGTCACAAATCACAACACTCCACCTTGATATGAAATCACATCACATCTAACGAACTTCCAACACACAAGTCTCTAGCTCTTTCAACGACACCTACTCTCAATTAAACCATTACAAACACAACCCACCGCCTGCCAATGATGCATCTTCCGCCTAAGATGCACCATGCATCTCTAACGGTCTAAAAGTGCTTGTAATACCACAAGGATCTCCACCTTGTGGATTTCTGCATCGACACCTGGATCCCTTGAGGATCATCAACATGAAGACTCCTGTCTAACACATCAACAGTGACCAAATTAACCTCTCCACTCTGTTGTGGACTAGGTTCTTCAACCGTCACTCGCCTTCCACTGTCGATCACAGAACCAACCAATCTATACAAGTTTCCCGCCTCCAAGTCACCTCTCATCACAACACGACCACCCTTCTTCACTCTCAAAACTCTGTAAGATCAATATTAACCATAGAGGGGGGGGGAGGTGAATAGGGTATTCGATATTTAAAACAATCACAGAGTAATAAAAATGCAGTAAAGGAAAATCATACATAGAAATACCCAGCTTTGGCAAATTGTGCCTACTGCTGCATTTCTAAGATTTCTATTAGGTGTTATAAACAGATTCCGCTTACAATCCTATGTAAACTTGCAGTGCCTGCTCCTGTCCTAACCCTAAGCTCAAAATCCTAGATGATCTGTGTACCCTAGACCAGATTTTCCCAGACTACAGACCATTAATCTGTAAATCCTAGTTTTAATTAAAACTAGAAAAAACAAGACATGATTTTGTAAGACACAAAAAGGTACAAAAAAAAAACAAAGATTTTGTTAGACACAAAAAAGGTACACCAAAAAAAACAACAAAGCCTTTAAATAAGGAAAATCCCCACTTTGTTTCTTTACTAGAAAGTAGCCGAGCTCTTTTGTTATTTTTCCAAAAAGAATGGGCGGCTAGGGTTTCCTCCGAACTGATTCTCCATGGCACTGAAACACTCTGGAAACTTGAATCTATCTTCTAGCTTGGCTCTTAGATGATCTCTCTCTTTCGATCCAACAAGTAAACTCTCTGAATTTATTTTTGGGTTTGAAATGTTTTCGAATCGTTGGGATGATTTGGTCGATGATGAATTCGGGTGTTTATACAGGGGTTTTGAAACCCTAACCCTCTGATTTCACATCATGACTTGCCCGATTTTGATTGAGGAATATTCGGATCGAATTTTGCCCCTGAAATTTAGTTGTCCAATTTGAGAATTGATTTTGAAAGCTTTTTAGTTTATTTCAGCAGTAGTTTTTTCTAGCAATTTGAATTTCGAAAACAAGCTACGAATTTGGATGCTAATTCTTTCCTCATATGCTCCTGATTGAATTTGTTTTCCAGTTTTGAAAAACAATTAGCTTGCCGAGTTTAATTCTGCCTAGTCACCATACCAAAAATGATTGAATCCAATTTTTATTTTTCCATAATTGATTTAAAACAAATCTAGGAAAAAATAATCGAATTTTGAGGCATTAAACACTTTCCAGAAAAATCACTCACACTGTTTTCATGAGCACAAATACATTCCTTGTTTATTTTCCATGATTAATTGAGTAAAACTGGAAAGAGGAAATTCAAATTCAAAACAGCATTATTTTTCCTTGGATTGAAATTCATCTGTCATCATCATGCTTTATTTAATTCCCTCGGCCATGATTGTGTTTGTCACTTGCCATATATTGCTTAAAAACAAAACTAACTTGCTGAATGCCATGCATACATATTTTTTAGCAGTCTTTATCACATACATATTGTTGCTCCCATGTTTGACCTTGCTGTCACTTGTTCTTGCTTTGATGTTGCATTCACCAAGCAGATTTTACACTCATGAACATATAATGTAGTTGCCTTGAGATTTGGGTCAAAACAGACCTGAATGCCTGACTTTTGATTTACTCTGGTTTGTGCGCACTAATTGCTTGTACACTAGTATTGAGCTCCTGAATATGAAATACTTGACCTTGCCATGTTAAAAGCTTCATGCTGACTGGCCTGTTGTTGAGCAGTAGTATTTGTTGGCTTGCACTTAGAAAAAAACTTCACCTTGACACTATGAACGTGAGACTGTGTATATTCATCGCTGTGTCTTCTTGCTTGAGCCATACTGTTTGCGAACCACTGTATGATTTTTCCAGTTGTGTTTTTCAACCAGTTGGGAAAGGCACGAGAGCTAGACAAAATTATTTTTTAATTAATAAACAATGTTAGCAAAGTATAATTTGAGATAAAAGGAATAAAATATAGGCAAATTCTATTCAAACACCGCAAATTGCTTTACCTACACCATGGGTTTTAAATAAAATTCCAGACCAAAATGACCTTATTAAAAAAGAATCAATATTAAAGAATGAAAATATATACAATTCTCCTTTGTTTGCATTATGTATACTCAATATAATTTCTCTTGTAAAGTTATTATATTATAAATTAATTTATATCATTGGTTAAATTAATTTTATATTTCTTTTGAGGATGAAAATTTATTCATCTCGTTACAAGCAACATTTATATACAGTCAATTTTAACAGTTTTCACTTTAATGAAATATAAAAATAAAATTTTAAACTAGCTATTAAATTAATGTTATACAGTGTTCTTAATTCTTCAATCTTTCATTCAAATCTAATCATGTTTAAATTTAACACCAAAATTCAACTAGTTTGACTTTCTAATATTTAAAAAAATATGTTCAAATTTCCATCTTCTAAAATTAAAAGTGATTTAAAAATAAAACAATCAAATAATTTAAGATACTAGTGTTAAAATAAAAGTTTTTTTTTTTTTAGTTTTAGGTAAATATATTGAAATGAATTCCCAGTTTTATGTAATTTAGTTTTAAGGTTAAAGGGAGGAAAAGTGATGAAAATATCAAAGGATAATTTTGTGAAAGACATTGTGTATGAAAAGAAAATTTTGGTGTATGCTATGTTATTTCATTTTACGGTGTATGTTAAAGATTTATAGGTGTGTGAATAAAATTAGCCTAAAACTATTAGAACCACATATAGAAGGAAAATGCAATAAAATAGAAAAGACATCAGAGGTAGACAAAATTATTTTTTAGTTAATGAACAATGCTACCAGTGTATAAGAATTTGAGATAAAAGGAATGAAATATAGTAATCGTCAGGGAAGAAGCGAACATAATTACCAATGTTAATCGTGAAGAGAAATTAATCGTGGTGGGTAGGAAGATATGTTAACGTGGCTAACAAAGTCAACGGCTCTATTTGGGAATTAATAACGAAGTTAATTCTTCGCTTACTTGGATATTTGTAATGAGATGGTAATTTATTGTTGATATTTGCTTTAATTAGACGTCATATTCTGGAATGTAATTTGTTGGTACTCATTTATTGGATACCAGCAGTTATGTTCTGCAAACGTTAATTAGCTTAAAAGCAAACACAACTGATTCCTGAATCATGACAATATATATATTTGTTGATTTGTTTTCTATATATTATGTATCTTTGTGAAAAAGTGAGCAAAATTTTGTTACAGAAAAAAGAAGATCAGACATAGCTCTGTGGTCAAAGGCTCAAAGCTTTGGTTAAGGTTGCAGAAAAAATAATGGCGATTTCTTTTGTCACAGGGACAGCGTTTATAACTCTCATTTGGTTGATCGTTCCACTGTTTCCACTGTTAATTCGGGTGATGTCAGATAAGAAAAAAGCAATAAGAAACTCGCAATATGTTTTTTGGAATATAGATATTCCGACGTCGAGTATCAGATATGAAAAAGTTATCGTGCCACCTGACACATGACAAAGTACTCAGGTTTCTATGCCTTTTTTCATTTTTTGGCCATCGCTTTCATTCATTTGCATTTTGCACCCCATGAATACCCCATGATTTGTACCCCTCACGAAAAGACAAATTAATAGTGTAGTTGAGATTTTATGTCAAAATTTTGTGTTCATATGATATATATATATATATATATATATATATATATATATATATATATATATATATATATATATATATATATGAAAAGTCTATTTAGACACAAAGGTTTAACACAAATTGAGGGACACAAAATCTGAATCATAAGATTACCCCATAATTTGCACCCTCATATAAAGACAAATTAATTATGTGGTTGAGATTTTGTCTCCTGATTTATTTCAAACTTTTGTGTTTATATAGCCGCTCCATATATATATATATATATATATATATATATATATATATATATATATATATATATATATATATATATATATATATATATAGAAAGATTTGAGAATATGTTTTTTGAGAGAGAACAAAAACTATAAATGTATTATTATCTTTCAATACCGTACAATGATGAAATGAACACACAAATGGGCTTTTAAATGTATCGGGTAGGAAACCCAGTACATAGTATAAAACTTATTCTGTCCAAGCACCGTTACTTTCAATATATATGAAATTGGAAAGAATGGTTTGTTTCTTGTCATTTAAATTGCTTATTTAGTCGCTTTAAGGAGAAATTTTCAAATGAGAACGAATATTTTTGAAAATAAAACTTTACTAGTGTACATTATAATTGATATTCAAAAGAATTTCTTACCTTATTTAGATAAAATTAGCATTACAGTATATATAACATCGCATAATTGTAGTTGAATGAAAATGGAGCTGCCTTGTCATCTTTATATGTATTGACTTTTCTTTTGAAGAATTTCTGTTGTTTTAAGTTCCAACCACGTGGTATTGTGGTTAGTCATCTCTATGCTAGTTTAAAATTTGAACTCGTTTGTTTCAGAGTGGCAGGCATGTGTCTGCTAATTGTATTGCAGATATTCAATTAATTAACCATAACTACAAGTTGTAATTAAGCACATTGTTATGCTTATTATAGTTGAGAACGCTGATTGCATTTAAGCACTAAATTAAAACCTTAAACAAGCGTGCTTAAATGATCAGGAATCAACAGCTGTCTTGCTTACTCTTTTATGCGAAATAAATAAATGAAGCATCGGACATATTTGTGTGCATTGCGTATATATCTTTGTCACTTGCATATGTAGCTTGGTTAAGATGTTGAAATAATTCTTAGCGGAGTATTGTTCAGGCGGAGAACAGAGAAGAGGATAGGAGTTCATTTCCAATGGAATTAGTGGAAAATATACTGTCCAGAATACCAAGCCAAAGTCTATTAAAATGTAGAAGTGCGTGCATACAGTGGAATATTTTATTGAGCTACAATCATCGGTTTATGATGGATCATCATAGAAAAGCTCTACACCTCCATCCGATGCTCATCTCCAGTTATTCCGATGATTGCAAGATACCGTTTGTCAGCATGGTCGGAGAATCAATGAAGGGTTGTTCATTGAAAAATATAGCTCCATCCAATAGCTATAATTTTGCAGTACACATAACATCCCATACGTAGGTGCAGAAAGATGGTTCTACATTTTTGCAGAGAGTACCGTTTCTCCACTGAAGCTGTTTGGGAGGAAAATATTTTTGGAAACAGTGAATGCTTAGCAGTTTGATCAGGGAAATAATCATATGTATGGACGGATTGTGACAAACAGCGTATCGATGTGAAAAAACTGATCTCCTTTGAGGATGAAATTATTACTATTACTGGAACACTTGATCAGCTCCCATATTGGAAGGATCTTCCTAGAAGCTTGCACAAGACAAACCGTTGGCCGATCACCTTAAATCCATTTGAGAATGTTGACTACCCTCTTCAAACTTAAGAGAAATGGCATAAGTCTCAAACGGGGCCAAAAAACTCTATAAGGCTTTATGAATATAATATATTACGATTGGTGCTCTTCAATCTTTAATTGTACGTATATGAATTTTATCACATATATGTATATTTTCAACATTAAATCGAACTATATAACCGTACGTTTTCGCTAAATTTTTATAAAACATAAACTTAATTATTTCCATTTCCACTACACGTTTTCGACTACATAAATATCGTTTTCAATGAATTGGGGCTCAATCAAATCAACAAATACAAAGATTAATTACCAACTATATATACATACAACACTATATATGTATATATATATATATATATATATATATATATATATATATATATATATATATATGCATATACACATGTACAACTTAAAGTAATTAAACCCTAGATTAGCAACATAATCAAATCAATCTATATATACATGTATTAACAACACTAGACATACAAACATACAATCTGATTACGCTTAAATTAGTAAACCTAGGGTATTAAACAAATTAGGGTTCATACCTTCAAATTTGGGAGAATCGGAGATTAGAGAAGAAGAGTGCCTCGAATGAGTTGGAGAGAGTATAGGCAGCTGATGGAGTGGTGGAGATCGATTTCAGAAATTAGGAGGAAGGATTTGGGGGAAAATTAAAATTTTTCGTGAAATGCATGGGGAAGGAGAAAGCTGCTTCGACAATTTTGTGCTCGACTATGCAATGGTGACCAATGGCCTCCAACGACATTATAAACAACGACCTCCAATAGCTGCCAACGGTTTATTTTTTATTCCACAAAGAAATTTTCAGAACTAAGCTTCCGTTGGAAGCCGTGGTCATAGCCGTTGGAGGTTGTTGCCCCCCTCCGTTGCTATACTGTGCGATTCTTGTAATGTTAGCCAGTCGTAACATATTAAAAAACACTTATTACTACTTTGGTCAAAATATTCATTCATTATTTTTTTTGCTTTTGTTTGGACAAAAAAGTTTAAAACAACCAAACAACATTTTATATAGTTATGGTAGTAAATTCATTGAAAAGTAACTAGTTTAAAAAAAAATCATATACAAAATAGATTTGAAAATCTCAACTAATCAATTTCTATTTTGTGATTAATAAAACATATTTATATACGTTTTCAACTAATTTTATCTTGTCATTAATTATGATAAGATTGAAAAAAAAAATCTGATTATTAGATTTCATTACTCATATGTTATTCAACCTTGCAAAACTGTTAGCATTCGTATATTCTCATTTTATCTTGTAGGCTTAGGTTGGGTTTTTAAGTGGAATTCGTAACTTTTTTATCCTTTTGATCCAAGTGAGGGTAGTAACATTTAGGTGGATGCTAACGTTAATACCCATTGAAAACTAGATTGATATTTATTTCCGTGGAAATTAGGGAGGCATCCCTATTTCCAAACTTTATTCAATATGGCTTCCTCCCTAAGTTTATATGTGGAATTCGTCCCTATTTATTGTAGTAATGTATTTTTCAATATTTTCGCGCTATTGCATATAAAAAGTTTCAAAAAATTGTAAGTATTCAAGAAAGGATTCTGCAAAAAAAATGAAAAATCATCACTTTTTATGAAAATTTTCTGAAATTTTAGCAATTATTAACACAGTGTGTTGTTGGTAATAAAAATGAAAAAAAAGAGTTGTAGCAATGTCGGCAATTATTTTGAACAATTGCTGATACATATGTAACTACCTTGTAGTGTATTGTATATATGTGTTACTATGTTAAAAAATTGCTAAAATGTCAGCAACTAATGCAAATAATGGCTTCTTTCACTGTAGTTTTCCTAAAAATGATTTTTTTTGTTTGTATGCAATTTTTCTCTTTTTTTTATGATTTTTCTGCAATACTTCAATATTTAAATAAGTGTAAGTTTTGGATATCAAATTTTGAAGCAAATCAGCAAAAATTGCATGAAAATTGCTATTTTTAGAAATAGTTGTTGCGATGTCTGCAACTGTACAAAAAATTGTTGCGTGGAGGTGATTTTGCTCCCTGTGTGGAGTTGCGTTGTAGTATAGACTTGTCATGTTAGCTCCAGTGTTGTAAGCTTTTTCAGGCTGAAGTGGACGATCCACTATAAAAACCATTGTATCTTATATATACATACATACCCACACCCCCCCCCCCCCCACACACACATACACACACACACACACATATATATATGCATGTTGTTAACGACATTTTTCGTCAATACCGGAAATGAGTTAGCAAGAACAGTTCTTAAGGGAAAGTAGGATGGATCGATCCTCTTCTTTGATTGACTTTGGTGGGGATTGGGAGGCTAAGGCTCAAAGGTGCAGGCTCATTGAGGTTCACAAGATCGGGTCTAAGCTCAATGAATGAGATTCGATTACCATTCAAGGGTGTAATGAGCGCATGTTCGAGTTCCTCTGCAAAATTGACAATAAACTATGACTATTACAACTAGAAAAATAGAAGTACGCACTTACAGAGTAATTTTCTTGTAAGAAGGTCTCCTTTTATTGAGCTTTTAATGGATACACATTGGGAATATAGAGAGGGATTCTCCATTAATGTTATTTTCTAAGTTGTTTCTCAAGATTACAAAAAGTACGAGAAAAAGTCCCTTTTTATGCGGCCTCTGAGGTCTTATTTATAGTGGCTTAGGACTCCTTCTGTCGATGGGCTAGTGGCCCATAGGGATCCTTGTCGGTCGTTTTAATTTTGGCTTCAGGGGCTTGATCTTCGGTTTCTTTTGGTGCCTTGGTCACGGTCGCTGAACGATACTTGAATCTCTGAAGTGACTCATGAATGTAGGCTTGCGGTTATGAGCTTTCGGGTGTAGGCTTTCAGCTTTATCGTGAATAATTAGAGGAACTTATCCTCGTGGTATATGTAGATATCTGCCGGTTCGAAACCGCCACAGGTTTCGATACTAAGTGAATAAGTACGGGTACCCTGTGTACCCACTCGGGTCTCGGTTAGCCTTTCGATGGGGCTTCTGTGGTAGCCTGGATTCCCAAGGGAGGGCTTCTGATGTCCTTCCTGTCGATTGTGACTTCATCCTTTCGGTATCTACGCAATAGGTGATCCGGGAGTTGGTTCCGGTGGCCTTTGTGCTCCTTCGGTTTAGTGCTTTCTCCTTTGGATGTATCGGTGTTTGAGCAGGGCATCACTGAAGATTTCTCTTTGGGCTTCATCCTTTGGGTTCGTTGCTTCCGACTTCTTTGGTTCTGGATTAGTGTGATTCTTTATGGGGAACCCTTCGTTGAAACAACATTATCAAAAGGGTCTTGTCGAACTGACTTTGGTGGAGAGACCCTATCGGCTGAATCTTGCTTGCTACACCTTGTAGTTTTCGTGACCCCCTTTCTTTCCAGAGGGTTTTGTTCGATGCTGCGTTTTGAGTTGTCCTTTCTAGCTTTTAACCCTCCTTAATAATGAATTCCGCCTGCGGTCGAGCGTTTAGGGGATCCTCGGCTGTCCGATGCCCCTTCACCACCGGCTCACTTCATTGTTAATTTTGGTAGTAACATTTGCCTCCCTAGTGAAGGGGTGTTTTCGACTTTGCAAGTCAAACTTTTGTCTTTTCTTCGGAGTGTTGCCTTTATGCCTTCTTCCTTCCTTCAATCGGGAGCGTTGATTGATCTTCCTTTGTTTGATTGGATTGCCTCTACATTCTGAATGCAAAGTATACTCTCCTTCCTTTCACCTTCGTACAGTAACTTTACTTTTCTTGTATGAATCTCGTCCGTTGATACCTTCTCAGGCGGATAGCTGGGAGGCTAGGTCGGTCTTTTTCTCCTTCTTTCTTCTCCTTTTCCTGCACAACATTTCACCCAAGCAAGATTATTGTTCATTTAAATTTGTTGCATTATTTTCCTAGAATTTCAACTCTAGTTGGTTGTAAGTATAGTAGTGGATAACTCAACAAACTGACATCAGTTTCCTTAGCTAGGGTTACCGTCTTATAGAATGATGAAATACCAGATCGTTTGTGTGCCCATGTAGTGTTTGTGTTAAATTATCAAAGAAAAACTGGATTGAACTACATGTTTTTCGTTGTGGTATCACCTGGCAGATCCACGTGCGAGATTACACAAATTGGAGCTTTCATCTCGAATGAATTTGGGCTTTGTTTGTCAGAGGAAGGTTTTGGGATGAAGGAATTCCAAGCGAGTGACGCTTTAAGTGGGATCCTAGGTGTCTTTGACCAGCACTCCGACCCGTTGCTTCCAAACTTTCTCCCCGGGTGTATCTCTTCTTCTTTAGGACAAGGTCTTTTAGGACAAACTTCTCCTTCTTGTGCTATGTTTCTAGGAGATAGTTTACCTCTCGTGGCCTCCTCTTCCTCCGAATTTCTGCCCAAGAAGAGATCTGCTTCAGGTTTCGACAACGATTCATTTCATCATCACAAAAGAATAAACTCTGTTTCCCTTCCTTCTGAAGGTGAAATTGTTGCGTCACCCTGTCGACGGTCATTGCGTAACCCTCTTGTACTTTCTCCTAGAAGTTTTCACAATGTCTGTCCCTCTACGGAGACTATTGGAAGTGATTTTGTTGCCGGTCTGTTAAGATCTGATTTCCAGGAAGATCTGGATTTAAGAGAGCGTGAACATTCCCTTTCTCCCCATTATTTGTGTAATCCCGTGGGCCACTCTTTTCAGGCTTCATACTTTGATGCAATTATAGGATCCGCTTTATCATCCATCAATGTCTCCGATATTCAGACACTTGCTTCCGAAGGATGGTTTGAGTTTTATCTCAACTTTGTCAAACGACAATTCTTGGTTCGCCTCTTTGTCCCCTTGTGGCTTTTTTTCGTCTTGTTGATGTAGGGACTAACACTGCATTGCCTTTGCTTCACTTTTCCTCCTCCTTTTTTTTAGATATCCAAGTATTGGTATGTTACCAGACCTGTAGTCGCCTCTCTACTCCGGGATAGGGAAAAGCTTCAGGAAGAGAAAGCCGTGTTGGAGTCTAAGATTCATGATCTAACCTTGGCAAGGAGTAAGAATGAAGAGGTTTGCGGTCAGATGATAGAGTCTCTTAAGAAGGAAAGGGTTGTCAACAGTTCCTTGACTGCTGAAGTTTTGGTCCTCAGGCATGAACGGTCAGATGTGATGATGAAGCATGCAGGGAAGCTGAAAACAATGGAAGCGACTCTTTCTGATGCTAAGCGAGTAATTCATGGAACCCGGAATCGGATTTCTCTGTTCCTGAAAGTGCATTTTTCGGATATGATGTCTGACTGTTGTGAAAAAGTTCTCCTCTCGGTTTACCTTGATAACCGTTTCAAGTTTCCTGACGTGGGTTACCCTTCTTTTCCTTCATCCCTTTGGAACAAAATTTCGAGCAGTGCTATTTCCTTAGATCAGGGTACTGAAGATTTAGGAAGAGGGAAAGTGAAGGTCGAAGACCTTTTGTTTGTTGAAAAGATGCTCGATCACCAATCACCCTGGGATAGTGAAAATCCGATTCCGCATAAGGAATTCTGTATTGTTGGCAGCTCGCGTGGAGGTGATGGTCGTACGGAGGGGGTAAATATTCCAGAGCTTGGGGTGAGGGTGCAGGCGATGCACGCAGGTTCATGTAATGACCCGAAAATCCGGACCAATTTGAGCTGACCAAATAACACAAGTCCAACCACAAATCGCACTGGAAATTCAAGAAACTAATAGAAAGAAGATAGAGGGTGAGAATAGATAAGATAGAAACTTATAGAATAGAAGAAGAAGAACATCATCATCAGAGTAAACATGAAACTCACAGCAGAACGAATAAAATATAACATAACTTTTGAAATAAAACAATTATGTATACAATAGCACTTATCAGAGTACAACACTTACAACAACAGCGGAAATAATAATAGCTATAGAATCTTGAAGCCTCCTGCTCCAAGCTTCCCAAGTGTATATGTAAATCCCGACTACTTGACTGCCCGTACAAATTTAGGCACCCAAGAGTTTAGGGAAACAAAACAAAATAAACTCCGGGTCAATCATGGGACTGGTATGAGTAAAACAGTTTAAAACGGTCTGAACAAGTAAACGATATCTCATAAGACCACGCCGTATAACGGAACGGGGATTTCCCTTATGAGAATCCAAAATATATTTATATCAAAAACCTTTTGATATTATAATAATGTCTATGTACAAATAGATATCAATCTAGCAGAAACGCTTTCATCTCACGTTCTACATATAGTATTCAATCGAAACCGCAAGCACGTATTGGGTAATGGATTTCCAACTATGACAAGGTATGGAACCACCTTCCGATCAGTGTACTCTAGGAACGATACACTGGAGTTCAACAAGAACATATTGCAACTCAGCCACACATGACCGACCACTCATTTCGCTTGAGTGTATCGAATGTACATCACCAACGGTTGGGATCAGCAACCGTTCCCGTATATATATATATATATATATATATATATATATATATATATATATATATGGGACATCACTGATAGATTAAAGAAGAAAATGAATATTCTCTAGATAGGTGATTATACACCCTACTTCGGTGCGACCGACTTAGCCATGCTGCCTGCCCGATTTTTGTCATTTACCGGATGTGAGGCTAGAAGCTACGCTTATCTTTTCACATACCACATCTTCATTCACTTAGAATGTCACATCGTCATACCCTTTTAATCACAAATTGATTTCCCCAAAAATACCACGGGTATAAGCTAAGAGAAACGAATTCCTCCGCCACCAACGTAAATACGTTTGAAACGATCAACTTACGTGATCTCACAGATATAGTCTGTCAGACCTTCGTCCATACAAGTTGTCCTAGGGCTGGACAAACCGAAGGCACTATTCTGTAAATAGGACAACCCTTGCACTTTACTCCGCCTTCAATTATCTTTGGCATAAATGATTCGCAACGCTTATGCCAATACAGAGTGGTTCTTTGGATAATAATCCAACCGATCTCTCCATATTAACAACCTTAAAATGGTCGAAAACTTCGATAGTCGGTGAGTTAACTATCAAAGAAAAACAGGTGTGCAAACAACGATATTATTTCCATATGGAAATTATATCGATCAATCATTATTTAACATATATATATATATATATATATATATTCACATGTCCTTATCTTCTATGTTTAGAAAATATATGTTATTAACACTAGAAAACATTTCCATTGTTTATTCATGCATCACTACCATTCCACAACTATTAGTCCCTAACCGTAAACTAGTAGGAGAACAATTCTCTAAGTATAAATCCCGAAGGCCGAAACCAACATCATATCGATACTTAGAAAACTATTCAACTTAACTAATCTCTAGTCAGTTTCTAATTTCTGTTTAACTCCATTTTGATTTACTCTAATTGATTAACTCTATTTGTTTAACTCCTATTCGAATAACTAATATTGAATTTAACTCCATTCACTTGACTCTAGATCGCAGCGATCACAATGGTTACGCCTGATTCCCTCAGGAAACATCCGACCGCCGTAGGCAATCTGCAGCCCTGCGAATTACACTAGCAGTCGTGCTAAATGGTAACTTATCCTGAATAACTATGTTTGACTAACTTCTTCGAATAAACTATATTTGATTAACTTCTTATCGACTAACTCTTTCCTATCTCGTTAATTCCCTTTTATCCTATTTATTTTCTAAATAAATGTTCCTTTTACAATTCCATTTATTTTCTAAATAAATAATCTCCCTTATAATATCCTATGATTTTATAAATGCTTTATTTTTAAATTATTCCCTTTTATAAAATCGGTTGATTTTATAAAATTCCTTCATTTCAATATACATTGAAATATCCCTTTTAACATCCCAGGGTCTTTTTATGATATTTAAAATATTTAATATCAATGATCAATATCATTCAAACATACCAAATCAACAACAGATTTTATAGCACAACATATATCACAATATATGAAAACGGTAAATGTTGAGGAATCTAGTCGAATCCCTCCAACCTGTCTCTCTGCATCCACAGATGTTACATAGTATAATATACATCAATTTCATTTCAATATGAAATGTTCTGATTAACAACATCAACATATATTTAATGGTTTATATATAAGATTTCAACTAACTGACTAGCAGTTCAATCAACCAAATCAACACACAGCAATCAGTCATTATTTATCAGTTCTAAATATACGTTGTAAAAATAGAACTGTTCAGAGTTGGTGAGTTTTACTCACTTTGGCAGTTCATCGTTAAAGAACGATAAACTGTTGTTTGATTTGAATCAAACAATTTATTTCTCCATAAATTCATACGAGCCCCAATCCACTTCCAGTCAGCTTCATTGTGAAGCTCTCGTCCATACGGTTTCAACGTGACTGACGGTTCATGATTCTAATTTCATATGAAATAGATATCGCGTTACGAAGTTATGCAAATTTAAATAAAAAATAAAAACATTAATATAATTTTCCCTTGGGCTTTGTCCTTACTTGTCGGCCCATTACCCCTTCAACAAAAACCCAGCCCACACTTCCCTTTCTTTCTCAAACTGTCGTGCTCTAGTACCCGATTCATGGCCATTACCACCGCGTTGACTGCCTCGTTCTCCTCCTCTACCAAATGAAACTCCGAACCGAATACACCTTTGAACTTCTCTTCAACGACTCCATCTCCCCATACCAATATTGACAAACTCGCTCTACCCTCTGTCCTCCCGTCGTTGAACACCGCCTGTAGCATACGCTACAGGTATCGACGCCTTTCCTCATGGATTTCCACAAAACTTCACCGAACGATGCTGCTTCCTCTCAGGAACTCCAAACTCCTATTCGTTTCGCGAATCCATGTCTGGATTTCTTGTATCGTTCAGCCCTAAACCATGCTGAAAAGTTCGACTCCAGCAAAAACCCCATCGAGCTCTATGATTTCCACATCAAAACGAAGAAGACCTCACCAGCAACTCGTATATATATCGATTAGGATTTATAGGTTTTTACTTTATTTGATTTCAATTTTGCTTTCTTGCGGTTTTTGTTTGAGAACGAGAATGTTGTTCTGCGTTTATACTTGAGGTTGTGGTTGAGAATGGTGAGGACGTGGCCTTCATTTTGACTATAGAATAACTTAGATATTTTATGTTGTAGGAGATATTATATTTTTATATTCGATTATATTCGTTCTCGCCTTCTAAAAATCTGTACGATCGCATATGGTACCTAAAAATTACGAAACTGGACATGTAACTACAGTTCGACATTACGGTCCCAACGAAACTGGTTTCGTCGAATTCCGATTCTGTATGCTCACACAGTGTATTTTTAACCGTCAAAATACTAACTGTTTTCCACATTAAAATCCCGTATAGCCACATACTGACTTCAAAAATCATGAAACTAGAAATCTAACAACTATTTGACATTGCGGATCCAACAAAACTAGTTTCGTCGAATTCCGACTTCGTTTGCAAAAGTGGCTATTTTTAAAGCTCTAGATGACCCATTTAAATATATAAATATAATTAAATATAATTAAATAAAATATTAATAAATTAATATTATCGTATATCTTCACATATGATATCGTATAGCTCCATAATATTATATCAGAATTTATAGCTTGATATTTCAGATTATCTCGATATTCAATTTATATCGAAAAATCCTTTTATAACGTAAATAAAGCGTTGCAAAATATAAAGGAATTCCACAGCGACTTTTCTGAAATTTGATTTGGACGTAAATCAAAATCTACCCGACGAAATCCCGATTTTTCTCTTCCACTAGAAAGATATACTTCACCAGCTCCCAACGTTTCTTGTTTCATAGAAATCCGATTTAAAACGAACCCGGTATATTCAGTTGAAGTTCAAATCGCCAAATATCGAACTGCAGCGCCATTTCGAGCTCTATTTTAATTATATTATAATTCTACGTTCAAACTGACGTCGATTGAATATATTCGTCAATATAATTCAACTCTAAGCTGAATTAAATCTTAGGGATGACCCCGTTCACAGAATATTGTGATTTCCAATATTTTTGATTATTTCTGAATTAAATATATATTGTTCTATTATTTAATTTAATTAAATATTCCATATTATTTAATTAAATGACGATTTAATTCCCTATATCACTATTTTAAATAATTAAATAAATTAATTATACCCCTGGAAAATGCGGGTCATTACATTCTTCCCCACTTAAAATAATTTCGTCCTCGAAATTGCTAAGTTAGAGGACGAACCTATCTATTAGAATTCCTAAGATTTGTTTACCCCTTATTTCTGATTTCAACTGAACCAATTAATATCGACTAAAATATTTATTCATTCCGACTAACTAAAATTTTCAAAAATTCTGAAAATAATTTAACACTTTAAATTTTCGGAAAATTTCGCCATAACCTCCTTTGTACAACCCTATCGGTAAAACTCCAACTCGCCTCTCTAGGCCTTCCAAACCAGAAGAAAATCAAACAGTCATGCGGCTTTCCAATTCGGCTCGTAAATCTCATGCTTATATCAAATATAAACTTGTACCTTTTTGTCGGGCATATCAACACTTCACCTGTCATCAATTCAACATATACCAATGCAATTCCAACTTGATCCCAAATCAATTTTTCTTTAACACAACCATTCGCTTATACCTAAGTCGAATTTCATTTCAAACTCAAGCATTATTCTTGATTTCAAATCCATAACTCACCAGTCCAATATAATTCCAGATTTTCTCTAATCAAGTCTAATTCTACTTGACACTAATCTGTTTCAAATGATTTTCACTTACTGGCTTTTAATTCAATCTCAATTCTATTGGATTTTACAAATTTTACTTTAATTTGTTTAAATTCAAACAACCATTTCTTCCTGAAAGTTTTTAAACAGTTTACCTCATTCAAAAATCAAAATTTCCTTTTTGAAATTCAACACAACTTGTTTTCCCAAAACAAATTCAAAACAAAATCCTTGGTAGTGATCCGTCACTTAGCAACTTGAAAATGAGCACAAATGATGTCGCGATTCATCATCAGGGTTATTTCCCAGTTATCAAAGTGAGTTCAATACTATATCACTTTCAAAACCATTTCTAAACACTTCTATTTTGAAATCAGTTCAAAATATCTTATGCAATGCTTTAAACAATTTAAAATCTCCCAAGATCTTAAAATTCACATATATTAAATCCAGATTCATTTACAAACACCTTTCCAAATCTCCAAGGTTTTAATTTCAATTCTGATTTAATTCATCTAATTTCACGTATTTCACTTATATGAATTCTGGTTGGTTATATATAACCATTTCACTTTATAATCTTGCTCAATTATAATTACAACCAATATATCTAATATATGATAATATATTACATATCCATACTATGTCTGTCCATCGTATTCAAGTGTTTATTTACTCCTACCGATACAGTGGATCAAACTGATCGACTAGAACTCATAAACAACTCAGCCAATGAATCTCCACAATATAAAACCATTTTTATATCAAAAACAAATACGCACTTGTATATATACACTCAACTCAATCTAGGGTATTACTAACCCTATCTCTAGTGAGTCACGCCACAGAGCCAAGGTAAACTTAACTTAAGCTCTGATACCAACTGTAATGAACCGAAAATCCGGACCAATTTGAGCTGAACAAATAACACAAGTCTAACCCCAAATCGCATTGGAAATTCAAGAAACTAATAGAAAGAAGATAGAGGGTGAGAATAGATAAGATAGAAACTTATAGAATAGAAGAAGAAGAAGAACATCATCAGAGTAAACACGAAACTCACAGCGGAACGAATAAAATATAACATAACTTTTGAAATAAAACAATTATGTATACAATAGCACTTATCAGAGTACATCACTTACAACAATAGCGGAAATAATAATAACTATAGAATCTTGAAGCCTCATGCTCCAAGCTTCCCAAGTGTATCTGTAAATCCCGACTACTTGACTTCCCGTACAAATTTAGGCACCCAAGAGTTTAAGGAAACAAAACAAAATAAACTCCGGGTCAGTCATGGGACTGGTATGAGTAAAACAGTTTAAAACGGTCTGAACAAGTAAACGATATCTCATAAGACCACGCCGTATAACGGAACGGGGATTTCCCTTATGAGAATCCAAAATATATTTATATCAAAAACCTTTTGATATTATAATAATGTCTATGTACAAATAGATATCAATCTAGCAGAAACGCTTTCATCTCACGTTCTACATATAGTATTCAATCGAAACCGCAAGCACGTATTGGGTAATGGATTTCCAACTATGACATGGTATGGAACCACCTTCCGATCAGTGTACTCTAGGAACGATACACTGGAGTTCAACAAGAACATCTTGCAACTCAGCCACACATGACCGACCACTCATTTCGCTTGAGTGTATCGAATGTACATCACCAACGGTTGGGATCAGCAACCGTTCCCGTATATATATATATGGGACAGCATTGATAGATTAAAGAAGCAAATGAATATTCTCTAGATAGGTGATTATACACCCTACTTCGGTGCAACCGACTTAGCCATGCTGCATGCCCGATTTTTGTCATTTACCGGATGAGAGGCTAGAAGCTACGCTTATCTTTTCACATACCACATCTTCATTCACTTAGAATGTCACATCGTCATACCCTTTAAATCAAAAATTGATTTCCTCAAAAATACCATGGGTATAAGCTAAGAGAAACGAATTCCTCCACCGTCAACGTAAATACGTTTGAAACGATCAACTTACGTGATCTACCAGATATACTCTGTCAGACCTTCGTCCATACAAGTTGTCCTAGGACTGGACAAACCGAAGGCACTATTCTGTAAACAGGACAGCCCTTGCACTTTACTCCGCCTTCAATTATCTTTGGCATAAATGATTCGCAATGCTTATGCCAATACAGAGTGGTTCTTTGGATAATAATCCAACCGGTCTCTCCATATTAACAACGTTAAAATGGTCGAAAACTTCGATAGTCGGTGAGTTAACTATCAAAGAAAAACAGGTGTGCAAACAACGATATTATTTCCAGATGGAAATTATATCGATCAATCATCATTTAACACACACACACACACACACACATATATATATATATATATATATATATTCACATGTCCTTATCTTCTATGTTTAGAAAATATATGTTATTAACACTAGAAAACATTTCCATTGTTTATTCACGCATCACTACCATTCCATAACTATTAGTCCCTAACCATAAACTAGTAGGAGAACAATTCCCTAAGTATAAATCCCGAAGGCCGAAACCAACATCAGATCGATACTTAGAAAACTATTCAACTTAACTAATCTCAGGTCAGTTTCTAATTTTTGTTTAACTCCATTTTGATTTACTCTAATTGATTAACTCTATTTGTTTAACTCCTATTCGAATAACTAATATTGAATTTAACTCCATTCACTTGACTCTAGATCGCAGCGATCACAATGGTTACGCCTGATTCCCTCAGGAAACATCCGACCGCCGTAGGCTATCTGCAGCCCTGCGAATTACGCTAGCAGTCGTGCTAAATGGTAACTTATCCTGAATAACTATGTTTGACTAACTTCTTCGAATAAACTATATTTGATTAACTTCTTATCGACTAACTCTTTCCTATCTCGTTAATCCCCGTTTATCCTATTTATTTTCTAAATAAATGTTCCTTTTACAATTCCATTTATTTTCTAAATAAATATTCTCCTTTATAATATCCTATGATTTTATAAATGCTTTATTTTCAAACTATTCCCTTTTATAAAATCGGTTGATTTTATAAAATTCCTTTATTTTAATATACATTGAAATATCCCTTTTTACATCTCAGGGTCTTTTTATGATATTTAAAATATCGAATATCAATACCATTCAAGCATACTAAATCAACAATAGATTTTATAGCACAACATATATCACAATATATGAAAACGGTAAATGATGAGGAATCCAGTCGAATCCCTCCAACCTGTCTCTCTACATCCACAGATGTTACACAGTATAATATACATCAATTTCATTTCAATATGAAATGTTCTGATTAACAACATCAACATATATTTAACGGTTTATATATATGATTTCAACTAACTGACTAGCAGTTCAATCAACCAAATCAACACACAGCAATCAATCATCATTTATCAGTTCTAAATATACGTTGTAAAATAGAACTGTTCAGAGTTGGTGAGTTTTACTCACTTTGGCAGTTCGTCGTTAAAGAACGATAAAATGTTGTTTGATTTGAATCAAACAATTTATTTTGCCATAAATTCATACGAGCCCCAATCCACTTCCAGTCAGCTTCATTGTGAAGCTCTCGTCCATACGGTTTCAATGTGACTGACGGTTCATGATTCTGATTTCATATGAAATAGATATCGCGTTTCGAAGTTACGCAAATTTAAATAAAAAATAAAAACATTAATATAATTTTCCCTTGGGCTTTGTCCTGACTTGTCGGCCCATTACCCCTTCAACAAAAACCCAGCCCGCGCTTCCCTTTCTTTCTCAAACTATCGTGCTCTAGTACCCGATTCATGGCCATTACCACCGCGTTGACTACCTCGTTCTCCTCCTCTACCAAATGAAACTCCGAACCGAATACACCTTTGAACTTCTCTTCAACGACTCCATCTCCCCATACCAATATTGACAAACTCGCTCTACCCTCTGTCCTCCCGTCGTTGAACACCGCCTATAGCATACTCTACAGGTATCGACGCCTTTCCTCATGGATTTCCACAAAACTTCACCGAACGATGCTGCTCCCTCTCAGGAACTCCAAACTCCTATTCATTTCGCGAATCCAGGTCTGGATTTCTTGAATCCTTCAGCCCTAGACCATGTTGAAAAGTTTGACTCCAGCAAAAACCCCATCGAGCTCTATGATTTCCACATCAAAACGAAGAAGACCTCACCAACAACTCGTATATATATATCGATTAAGATTTATAGGTTTTTACTTTATTTGATTTCATTTTTGCTTTCTTGCGGTTTTTGTTTGAGAACGAGAATGTTGTTCTGCGTTTATACTTGAGGTTGTGGTTGAGAATGGTGAGGACGTGGCCTTCATTTTGACTATAGAATAACTTAGATATTTTATGTTGTAGGAGATATTATATTTTTATATTCAATTATATTCGTTCTCGCCTTCTAAAAATCTGTACGATCGCATACGGTACCTAAAAATTACGAAACTGGACATGTAACTACAGTTCGACAATACGGTCCCAACGAAACTGGTTTCGTCGAATTCTGACTCTGTTTGCTCACACAGTGTATTTTTAACCATCAAAATACTGACTGTTTTCCACATTAAAATCCCGTACGGCCACATACTGACTTCAAAAATCACGAAACTGGAAATCTAACAACTATTTGACATTGCGGATCCAACAAAACTAGTTTCGTCGAATTCCGACTTCATTTGCAAAAGTGGCTATTTTTAAAGCTTTGGATGACCCATTTAAATATATAATATATTTAATATAATTAAATAAAATATTAATAAACTAATATTATCATATATCTTCACATATGACATTGTACAGCTCCAGAATATCATATCAGAATTTACAGCTTGATATTTCAGATTCCAGATTATCTCGATATTCAATTTATATCGAAAAATCCTTTTATAACGTAAATAAAGCATTGCAAAATATAAAGGAATTCCATAACGACTTTTCTGAAATTTGATTTGGACGTAAGTCAAAATCTACCCGATGAAATCCCGATTTTTCTCTTCCACTAGAAAGATATACTTCACCAGCTCCCAACGTTTCTTGTTTCACAGAAATCCAATTTAAAACGAACCCGGTATATTCAGTTGAAGTTCAAATCGCCAAATATCAAACTGCAGCGCCATTTCGAGCTCTATTTTAATTATATTATAATTCTACGTTCAAACTGACGTCGATTGAATATATTCGTCAATATAATTCAACTCTAAGCTGAATTAAATCTTAGGGATGACCCCGTTCACAGAATATTGTGATTTCCAATATTTTTGATTATTTCTGAATTAAATATATATTGTTCTATTATTTAATTTAATTAAATATTCCATATTATTTAATTAAACGACGATTTAATTCCCTATATCACTATTTTAAATAATTAAATAAATTAATTATACCCCTGGAAAATGCGGGTCATTACAGTTCCCTTGTTCTACAGGTGTAGATTCCATCCCTTTAAATTCTTTCTTTACTTGTACAGATTGACCTTTAATGTTTGTTCTCACTGTGCTAGAAATGATGTTCTTGCTGCTCACTTTTCCTCTTTTATTTTTATTTTTATCTTTAAGGGTGATCTTCGTTCTCTTTCTAAGCTGAAGAGGGGATTTCTAACAAAGCCCCCTTTTAGATCCGACATAGAACGCTTCTTGAAAGAACTCAAAAATATTTACATGAAGTACCCTCAGTTATCTTTCAACTTTTTGGGGAACGATAAGGAGATAATATTAAAGAAACTTAGAACTCATCATGCTAAGTTAATATGTAACATGAAGGAAAATAATACTGGGGAAAGATGATCTGTTATACCTATATATATATATCTAGACAATAGTGCGTGTGAACGTGAATTGTGTTCGTTCTTACCTCCTTTATGTCGTGTGTTTTTCCTAGGTTCGAAATAATATTGTAAAAGATAGCTTATCTGCTGATTTAAACAGGACGATTTAACTAAAGACACTTCCTCTTTTGCGGATAGAAGTGCATTATTTCCTTTGTATTTGGGAGATTTTTCGGGAACTTCTCTCACCACCATTGGTGGTGGGTGTACCTTGTCTAGGAGGCGATTGGCGCAACGTTTCACGACAAACACGTGTGTTGGAGACTCAAATAAGGCAAAAGGATAAAGACATCCTAGAGGCGAAGAGGAGTATAAAAGAAAAATCCTACTGTCGATTTTTATGAATAAAGGGATGAGTTGCAATGTCACACTAGGGACTTAGAGGAGAACTGCAAAGACGTACTAGTGAAATGCCAAGAATGGGAGACTGTATTTGGATATGCTCTTGGAGTTTCTGTATCTAACGAGTCATGGGTCTCGACGGAATACGTCTCTTCAGAATTTGAGATTGAGGACCCTTCCCCTGGGATAGATCATTCCTTTGCTGACAGGTGGCACAGACGAGTTAAAGCAAGCGTTAAAAGTCTTTACGATAGGAAGGAAATTGAGGGTAGCTCTCATCGTGCTGACTTTTATACCTCCAAACTTAAAAAATTACAAAAGGAAAAACAGTTCCTACACAGAAATGCTTTCGGCCTGAGGAAAGAAAACAAAAGTCTACGTGCCATGGGCAAGGTTTTCCATCAAGCTTTAAAGTAACAACCTAAACCCTCGGATGACCCTGGCGTGGTGATGGAAAAGGTGCAAAAGGTCGACGAGCTTTTGCGTGTTGTGAATCGTCATTCTGCTACTTCTCCCTGCTTCCACAAGTAGAGTGCATACTATCGGAAGTTGGTCCTTTGCTCATACGGGATTTGTTGTTTCGGGGCGTGCTTTCTTCCACTTTTTCCCTCTCTTTGGGGGTATTTCCGTTTTCTCATGTTTTCCATAGGCATCTATGTAATACGTGAAGTGCCTTGTATTTTAACAATGGAGTGTAGCATTATATATAAATAACACGTGTGGATAAAGGTAGGACCTATAATGATATGATTTGGCGCACAATTGTGTATTTTGATATTGACGCTTTCCTTTTAGCTATTGCTATATCGTAACTAGGCACAAAACGCTATGTTGGGGTTTGTCTCGTGGTCCTGAGAATAGCGTCTCGTACTCTTTTTAGGATTAACAGTGTCATAGTTCGTTCAATCATAAAAGACTCGAAATACTTGCTTGCGTTCTGTGTGTTAGTGTGAATATTAGGTGCATCCGCGTTAATCATAGACACTTTTTTTAGTACAAAGGAGAAATGAGAAAAGTTGCCAATGCGTGATTTGCACCGTGGTTTGATGTTAGATCAGAGTTGAATTGCTTCTCCTAACATCTGTAAAGGATTGGGTTGTCTCTGATCCGGATATGCATAAAAGACCGGTATCTCTTTCAGTATTTGCGAAGCGCTGAATCGACCCAGATTCGGGTATTAGTATGGAAGACCGGAACCTCTTTCGGTATTGGTGAAACGCCGAATCGATCTAGATTCGGGTATCAGTATGATATTAATAGGGCGCCGAATCGTCCCAGATTCGGGTATTAGTATAGAAAACAGGTACCTCCTCCGGTATTAACAGAGCGCCGAATCGACCCTGATTCGGGTACTAGTATAGAGAACCGGAACCTCCTCCGGTATTAACAGAGCGCCGAATAGACCCAGATTTGGGTATTAGTACAGAAAACCGGAACCTCCTCCGATATTAACAAAGTGCCGAATCGACACAGATTCAGGTATTAGTATAGAAAACCGGAACCTCCTCTGGTATTAATAGAGCGAGTATCCCCTTCGGTTTGGATTTGGGAAGCAGAGGCTGTACGTGCTTCTTAAGCCTCCCCTTGGGCTTTCATTGTCAAAGTAGAGGATGTACGTGCTTTGTTGTCTACTCTCTGGGCCTGTGCATCCGGTGCGCTTGGCTAGCTTATCCACAAGAAGGGTCTGAGGACTTACCTGACCTCCCTTCAGGAGGCGCCTTATCCTGACCATCGTAGGCGATGATAAGGGCTCAGAAACTTATACGGGGCCATCGTAGACATAAAACAAAGGTGTACTCTTTTGACGTTCTACACGGGCTACCGTAGGCACTGATAGAGGCTTATACGCCACCCCCCTCCGAGGGGCGCCCTATCCTGACCATCGTAGGCGATGATAGGGGTATGCGTTCCCTTCTGCGGGTAACGCGGAACATAAGCATAGGTAGGACGTGCTTTTCTATGAGTAGAGGTAGGACGTGTTTAGTTCGAGCAGAGGCAGGGCGTGCTAATTTTAATGCACCGCCACGACCATTTCTGGTGTGAAACGGCGGCTTACGCTTTCGATGCTTTAACCCTACCCCCTCTGATTTAGGCATGGAGAAAGACTAACACACCATCCCCCTCCGGGGGATGCCTCGCCCGGGCCACTTTGGCGATGATGAGGGATTTAATCGGTTGATAACTGAACCCATTTTTAGGTTTCCTTTTAAAATGTTGGGTAATGGGTTTTCCGTACATCGACACGTGTGCATTAACCTTTTTCCTAACAATTTTCTTAAATTCACCTCAAAGATTTTTTTTTTTTGAAAAACTCTCATAATTGGCGTTGACTGACGAACCTGACGATGGCCTCTTCATGAGTTCTGCAATGATTAGTCTCATGTCCATTCATCAAGTGGTAGTGGCAGTAAGGTCCTCCTGTTTTTCTTTCGTGTTTAGGCTTCTTCTTTGTGGAGGTTCAATAGTTGAGTTCGTGTTTGGTCAGGAAGTAAACATTCTCCTTAGAAGTAATAAGATAGCATTCCTGGGGCATCTTTGGCGTACACCTCCCTTTTCGTTGATGGGGTCTACTCCTCCTGTCCCAAACATATCGGAATCGAGTTGTTATCTCTTCAGTCCACTTGTCGGCGAAGCGGTTGAAATCGTCCATTATTTCGTGTTCGAGCATCATTCCCTTAACTTGCCTGTGGAGAGAATCCTTTATATGGGGGAAAACGTTAATGTCCTCTGATGTAGATCCATTGGGTGGGGACGACACGGTTTGTTCAACGTGGGAAGGGTTGTTATTCCCCGTCTCGTAAGTGTGCAGTCCCATTTTCCTCTTCCACTTTATTACTCGTAGGGCTTCTGCTCTTAACTCTTGCTCCTCCATTACCCTGCGGCTGGTGGTTCTCCACTTATCCGCTCAAGATTCTAAGGGCCTTTGTTTGGGTTTTCTGCTCATAACTTTGATTCTTCAAAGCTAGTCCAATCTAGGACAGAACAACACAGGTAGATATGTGAATTAGTACGAGTAGCCTGTGTACCCACTCGGGTCTCGGTTAGCCTTTCGATGGGACTTATGTAGTAGCCTGGATTCCCAAGGGAGGGCTTATGATGTCCTTCCAGTTGTTTGTGACTTCATCCTTTCGGTATCTATGCAGTAGGTGCTCCGGGAGTTGGTTCCGGTGGCCTTTGTGCCCCTTCGGTTTAGTGTTTTCGCCTTTGGATGTATCGGTGTTTGAGTAAGGCATCACTGAAGATTTCTCTTTGGGCTTCATCCATTGGGTTCATTGCTTCCGACTTCTTTGGTTCTGGATTAATGTGATTCTTTACGTGGAACCCTTCGTTGAAACAACATTATCAAAAGGATCTTGTCGAACTGACTTTGGCGGAGAGACCCTATCGGCTGAATCTTGCCAGCTACACCTTGTAGTTTTTATGACCTCCTTTCTTTCCAGAGGGTTTTGTTCGATGTCGCGTTTTGAGTTGTTCTTTCCAGCTTTTAACCCTCCTTAATAATGAATTCCTCTTGCGGTCGAGCGTTTAGGGGCTGTCCGATGCCCCTTCACCACCGGCTCGTTTCATTGTTAATTTTGGTAGTAACACATGTATTTTAAAAAAAAAAAATCTGTTCGAAAAATCGCTGAAATTTGCTAGAATATGAATATTTTTAATTTATTTTTTGTTTCTTAATTTTGTTTCCTTTTTTTGCTTGAATATGAAGATGATCATGTGTTGAATTAAATTTTGAAGTTCAACAAATTTTTACATTGTTTTTTGTTGTTTTTTTTGGTGAGTTTCGAAAAACAAGGACATAATTTATAAAGTTTACGACTGAGAGTTTTTGGTATTTTGAAAATGATTCTGATGCATTAATGAAAGCGTTGGTCCCAACAAAAAGAAAAAATTAATTGGAAAAAAAATCAAGACATATCTTTTGTTTTAAATCACGTGTATCTTATAATAATTAAACCTACATTTCAAAATTTAAGTAATAGTTGTGGGACATCAAAACTGAAGGATTTAGAACAATATAATCCTAACAATCTACCTTTGAGCGTATATTGCTACTAAAGGCAGTTTTTAGAAAATAAGAATAAAACATCAATGCCTCTTTGATTTCTTCTGGATTCCTTTCTTCCTGTTGTTATGAGCATATGATTCTTCATTTTCTCCCTCATTGTTTTCACCTTTTTTGCGCCTCGTGCGGCCGTCAGTTTCCCTTGCAACCATTTGAGCTCTTCGTTTAGTTTCAGATACCTGCTCCAAAAATATAAGCACTTCCTCTTCCACAGCAGGATATTCAGGCAACTTCTTGGTAAAGAGCCTCTCAATTTTAAGGTAGTAATCCGCCTCATATTGATTCATGCAGGAAACAACAAGCCTAGAGAGTCCAGCACGTGCAGTGCATCCAATACGATGAAAATAATCCTTTGGAAGGGATATCATAGTTGATCACAACATCAACTTCAGGAATGTCAAGACCTGCACACAAGAATATTGCATTCACCAGCCTTGAACTTGTTCAAAGCTCCTAAACGTTTTTGCAAACAATGTTGAATCCTTAGTATTCAAGGTTTGACCCTATGCTAGAATGCAGTAACCAAGCTGAGGCATTTGACCACTAATGGAGATGGCTTTAAAACCCAACTCCCGGAGCAGCGAGGCAAGAAGTCGTGCTGATTCACATGTGCCGGTGAAAATCATAGAGGTACTTCTTCTTTTTCAGTCAAGATATAAACAAGGTAGCAATCCTTATTTTTGTGGGAACAAGTATAAATTTTTGCTTGCATGTATGGACGGTAGAGTATTTTGCAGAAGCTTCAACTATACAGGATTCAGTAGACAAGCTCTTTGAAGTTTACTAACCTTTTTAGTCATGGTAGCTGAAAACAAAAAAGTGCAACACTCTGAAGTTAGACTCTTCAAGATGTAATCAATGGCTTTTTCAAATTCTGCGCTTAGTAGCCTATCAGCTTCATCTAGAACCAAAAACTTTAGGGTTCATTCGCTTTATAATTTTTAATTTTGTGTTTTCTTACGTACAAAAGTATGAACGACGCACACATATCGTGAAAAATGATTGTTTTACAAAATGAAGTTAATGCACAAAACCAAAAACAACTTTTTATCATTTTCCATATTTTAAGAAACAACGAAAATACGACAACAAATTTATCCATTCACTGTCTTTTCCGTCTCCTTCGTCACTCCCTCCATCTTTGATCCGTCACTTTCGTTATACTTCAAACCTTCGCAACTTTCATAATTAACGCTGAAAACTAAAAACTAAACAGATGAAATAAACTAAACGCTACCTTATCATTTGCAGCTAAAACCTTTGTTGTTAGTTAAATGATCCAGTAAACGCCCTGGATTTGCCACCACAACATGCGGGCGTGTTGCAAAGGAAACTGCTTGCTCTATCATGTCTACTCCTCCAAAAATCACTGTTGACTTTGTTTCACGTCGACTAAGGATTTTTCTAGATATAAGGTCCCAAAATCTCCTCGTGATACTCGACGTCACACCCTAGTTTTCATGACCGGACCGAACCTTGGGTCCAACCGCAAAAACCGTGAGCCAGCAGCAATAACGGCCCGTAAACAGTTAAAGCCGCAATTTCCACTGGACCGTCAAAACCGCGTGTAAACCTCTTAAAACCGCGGCTATACGGCTTAGTTTCCAATTGCAAAGCAAAAGATTATTTATATTGGGCAGCATCATTCCAGAATAAAGCCACCAACATGCCACGTGTGAACCCTCAAATGGCACAGCAAATACAAACAGCCACTGGAATTAATTTATAGACTAAAACACGGGATAGCTTTCCATGTTTTGCCGATGTGGGACTTTGCAATCAAGTATTGATATATTTATATGTGGAAGTATACAGCGCACCTTCATTGTTTTGAAATGTGGGACTGAAATGTGGAACTTTAAACACAATTTTGTCAAAACTTATTAACGTCAGTAGCATATTTTTTTGTCACGGCTTTTACGGTTCGACCGGTCGGATCATCAAAACCTTCGACCATGGACTACCACGGTTCGACGCGCGGTCCGGTCATGAAAACTATGCGTCACACTCGTTATATTCATATCGCAAGCCACATGTTGAATTCTTCTCTCCAACTCTTTGTTTAAGTTAGTTTTTTTGTTTCTTATATCTAATATTTGCCAAGGTACACAAACAATCAGTGAAATGAGAGTTATAACCGCCGTCCCAATGACAAAAAAATTGCCATTGGTTTTTTTAGATCCTGAACTAAAGCTTTGACCACAGAGCCATCTATGCTTCTTCTTTTTTTGTAAGGGCAATAATTGGATTGTCCTCTTTTCTCAGTTAAGGAATTTTGCGCGAGTAAGGGTACACAATACCAGAAATAAATTAGAAGATAGAGCAATTGGGTTGTCCTCCTTTCCTCTTTTGTTAGGAAATTTTTCTCGTGTATTTATAAAGATAAACAATATCGGAAATAAATCAGAAGATGGACGTTCATGATTTAGTTTCAGTATTTAATTTAAGGGTACGTTTTTTAGGAATGGTAACGGGGTATTTAAGCATGATATTTGAGCGGAGTATTTGAGCGTGACACTGTTGTGAACGAGAAATGCATTTTTTGCTACGAAAGGGGTATTTGAACGTGGTATTTGAGCGGTGTATTTAATTGTTAGTTTATGCATTTAATTTTTTGAATGATAAAATTTTGAAAAGATTATACTATATTTGTCCCACATGACCAAAATAATATAAGCATCTCTGTATATATATGAGCATGCAAATATTATAGCATCAATTGAAATAAAACAAAACTGGTTTGAACACACATAATGGCTTAATGCTAATACATATATATTAAAAGTGTCCACATCTTCATCTCCAGTACCCAATGAACTATATCATACTAGTTGCAACATTTCTGCACCACTACACTATTTCCAAACTGCCCATGCATACACCATCACCATGTAACTTGATACCAACTACAACCATTGCTGCCACAACCCCCTTACACCGTCGTCCCAAACCAGTCCACATACGCACTCTTAATTTTGAAGCTACGTGCTTGGAGAGGTTTCATGCTTTTATGGGTTTGTGTGGGAAAATTGAACGAAGTGGTGGAGCGTGTACTGGAATTCTGTGGCGTGCACAGTGGCCGGGTGGTGGCAGTTTTCGGGGCACAAGGGATGAGAAATGTGGTAAATGAGGAAGAAATATGTTTTTATATATAAATATATAATAGCCGGTCATGGCTTTTAAGTTGTAACTGGAGTGGATGAATGGCACTGTTGCAGTTGCAGCATTTTTTTTAAACAAGGAAGAAGGACACATGAAGGCACTGCATGTAGCAAATGTTTGGTACATGGGAAGTTCATGTATGCACGTGATGAAGCCCGTGAGGGTACCGCGAGGTGTTCTCGTGAGGTGTGGTCGTGGTTTTGTTGTGATAAGCGTGCACGAAGTTTATGATGCTTGGTTAGACGGGAGGTGTATGCATGCTATGACGCTAAGTATGGAAGGGGAGGAGCATGGAAATAATGTTTGAAATGTATAAGCTGGAGCGAACGCTCGGAAGTGGGAGAAGAACAGGGGGACGTGAATCAGTAGAAAACGCTTGTTAACGCGCAAAGGTGAGTAAACTCACTAACTCTGATCATTTTTATAATATTATAATCGTTATTTAATATTGGTAAAAAATGGTTAAATGATGCGTGATGGTTGTTTGGACGAATTGCTGATAAATTAGTTGACATAATTATATTTGTTGTTTTCATATATTGCATTATATGATGTGATAGATAATCTGCCATTGATTGTTGTTTGTTGGGGATATGGGATTTACACTGGCCCTGAAATAACGGTTATTTGAAACCGTAAATATATTAGAAAGGAACCCAAGTTAAAAAGGATCAATTATTTATTATAATAATAGGAATTTAATATTGATTGGGCTATAACAGTAACTTGTTTTAATTATATGAAACAAGTAGTTTGATTTAAAAACGATGAAATAATCATCTTTAGGAAATTGGAAATAGGAATTCAAGAATAAATTTAAAAAGGGAAAAGGGGAAATTGTCTCAAAGGAAACGATGAAATTAATTCGATGTTAGAAATGCAAGTAGAATGGAAACAAACCCATAAGGGGTATAATAGAAATTCGAATGTATCGAATTATACATAAATAATCTATTTATGGAAATTATATATATATATATGATAAGGTAGTTAATAATTGGTTAGGAACCCACAATTTATGAACAAATAGGAAACTGAGATTTAGTTGTAAACTAGATTTATAATTAAGGAGAAGTTGACCTGAAAACAAAGTTTATGAAGTGTAGTTGGATTATAAAGTTAGAAGATAACTTAATAGATGAGATTTTCACTGGCAATGATATTTATTTATAAAACCACGTTTTTGATTGATTTAACAAGACTAGATTTCGATAAGAAAAATATTCACGGTCCAAGGAAAAGAATGTTTAAAAGCAAATAATTTGTAGACTAAAATAATTAAATGGGAATTGGAAATGGTTTCCAAAGATTAATAAGGTGAATTTTCTACAATACAAAAAATAAGAAATGTGGAAGAATATAGGATTGCTTTCGAACATTAATAAAGTATATTTTCTGAGATATGGAAAGTTGGAAAAGTAATGTTAAACAAAGGGACAATGATTGTGTGATGATTTATGGTACATTTAAATGGATGTTTGTTTTACTTCGATAGTTAAATAACCGACTATCGAAGTGTTTTGACCATCGTTGTCGATATGGAGAGACCGATTGGATATATTGTCCGAAAACCACTCCGTATAGGCATAAGCGCCGTGAATAAGATTATACTGAAGACAATTGAAGGAGTGAAATGCAAGGGTCGATCTGTTCCAGAATGGTGCTTTCTGTTTGTCCAGTCCCAGGACAACTTGTATGGCCGAGTGTCTGACAGAGTATACCTAACAAATCACGTATGGTTGATCTTTTAAAGGTATTACGTCTGGTGGTGGAGGAATTCGTTCCTCTTAGCTTTTTATACCCGTGATATTTTTGGAAATCGATTAGTGAACTGATGGGTTTGACGATGTGGCATTCAAAGTGAATGGTGATCAGATGTTCTGAAGATAGACGTAGCCTCTAGCCTCACAACCGGGAAGTAACAAAAGTTAGGCTAGGCATCATGGCTAGTTGGGTCATCCCCAAGCAGGGTGTATTGTCACCGATCTAGAGAAAATCCATATTTGTTCTTCTTTTTCGATTCTGTATCTTCGGATGACGGTTGGATGGCCAACAACCGTGGGTGACAATATATTCGCTACACTTAAGCTAAATGAGTGGGCGGTCATGTGTGGCCGGGTTGCAAGACGTTCTTGTTGAACCCAGGTGTATACCCTCTAGAGTACACTGATCGGAAGGTGCTCCCATACCTTGTATGTTGGAATCCAAACTCCAATAAGCGCCCTGCGGTTTATGATTTTATACTATATATACGTGGAGCGTGAGATGCAAGCGTTCTATTACTTGGATATTTATTTGTTTAGACATTATCATAATATCACTGGATTTGATATCAAAGATATTTTGGGTTATAGTAAGGTAAAAGCCGTCCATGTTTATGTGTGGGCTGGTCTTACTATTATCCTTTTGTTTCAAAAGGATTTTTTTCAAAGTTGAATAGTATGGTTGGAATTTACTCACACCAGTCCCATGACTGACCCAGAGTTTATTTGTTTGTGTTTTACCTAAACTCTTGGATGCCCGAATTTGTACGGGCAGTCAAGTGTTTCAGGCTTTGCAGATTCACTTGGAGGAACTGGAAGTAGAAGGCTTCAACATTATTAGTTAGATATTATTTCCATTGTAATATATATGAGTTGTACTCTGATATGGTATGTATATACAAATCCAGTTTGTGTATTTCAAAGTTATGTTATAATACATGTTATTCGTTCCGCTGTGAGATTCGTGTTTACTCTAATTCTGATGTTCTTCTTCTTCTATTCTATTTATTCTATCTGATCCTCTAATTTCTTTCTATTAATGATCTGAATTTTAATGCATTTTGAGTTGAATATGTAGGATATTAGTCAGCTCAAATTGGTACGAAATTTTCGGGCCACTACAGTTGGCATCAGAGCTGAAGGTTAAGTGATTACCTTTGGCTCTGTGGCGTAACTCAATAGAGATGGGGTTAGTAATACCCTAGATTGAGTATGTGTGTATATATATATGAGCGCATATTTGTAAATTAATATAAAAACTGATTTATATTGCATTGATTGGTCAGTCGAGTAGTTTATGAATTCTAATCGAAACAGTAATGCAAACTGTGTCGATAGGTGTTTCTAAACTCTTGAACAGAGTAATTCGACACAGAATGTTTTGAAAAGAGGGTAAATGAAATAATTTTACCCAAAAATATATTTTGATATAAAAAGGAGTATATATCTTGAGATTATTATAGTATTGATCATTATTAACGATCAAATAAGATTTATAATTGAGTTGGTTATATAAATAACCGATCGAAATATGATATAAGTATAATATGCAAAATCATATGAACTGAATCTGAATTTAAAACCAAAATTGAAATAAAACCCTAGAAACTTGGAAAAGAGTTGGAAATAATGTTTGGATTAAATATATGGGAATTTTAAAATCCTGGGAGATTTGAAATTGTTTTCCAAGTGCTGTGAAATATATTTTGAAGTAAATTTTCAGAGATAAGTATGAGTTTTGGAAGTAATATAGTATTGAACTCATTTCAGTTGCTGGAAAATAATTCCGATGATGATCGCGACATCATCGGTGTTCATTTTCGAGTTTCTAAGTGACGGATTACTACCAAAGATTTTGTTTTTGAATTATTGAGGGGAAACAAGTTGTCAGAAATTCAAATGTTTTGAATAATATATGATTTCAAACTAATTTGAAATATATCTCAGGAATTTGAATTCTGAAATAAAGATTTAACTTATGGAGTTAAAATGGTAAAGTGGAACTTAAACTAAGATAAACAAAATTGGACTGAATTTGGAATGATCCAGAACGGAAATTGTAAAAGAGAAATGTTAGAGATTCGAGTTATTAAAATGAATGGATTCTTGGAGAATAAGAATCGAATTTTGAATTTGGAGATGAAGATAACTGATTTGAGAAATAAATCAGTAAATGGAATTGAAGTTGAAATAGAAATTTGGCTTAGTAAAAGGGAAAGATTGGTTTGAGAATGGATTGATGGGAGATCAACCAAGGATGCTTGGATATATGTTAAAATGATAGCAAATGGAAGAGATAGAGTTAAATGCCAACAAAAAGGTACAAGTTTACCTTATATTCGAGTATGAGATTTATGAACTATTTTTGGATGGTCGCTTGGCTGTTAATTTTCTTTTGAAATTGGAGAATGCCCAGAGTGGCAAGCTGTAGTAGTACCGGTTGAGCCGTGCCGAGGAGATGCTGGCAAAATTCTCTAAAAATTTAAGCTGTTAGGAAATTTTCAGAATTTTCGAAAATATTCGTTAATAAGAAGAAATTAATATTTTACTTGAAATTAATCGGTTTACTTGAAACTAAATTTGAGAAGTTAAATAACAGATTTTAATCTGGTTATAATAAGGTTCATAACATTTTTCCTACTATGGTAATTTCGGGGACGAAATTCTTTTAAGTGGGAAGGAATGTAACGTCCCGCATTTTTATCGGTTTGTATTTGAATATTTAAATCAGTTTAAATATTGAATTCGTAATATAAGTGGATTTTATATATTAATTAAAACAAGGTTGAACGTATAAAAATATATATTAAATATAATCGAGCCCGTAATATCGCGTAGTTCGTAATTTAACGTTCTGAACTTCAACTAAGTGTACTGGATCCGTTATTAGTCGGATTTCCTCGAAACAAGAAACGTTCGAATTTGTTGAACTATATCTTTCTAATGGAAGTGAAAAATCGAGATTTCGGATTATATATTGTAAGTTTTGTTCAAATTAAATATTCAGAAAAGTAGCGTCTTATTCATTTATGGCCATAACGGTTATTTGAATATATTTAAATATCGGTTTCGAATTTAGACAAGATTCTTTTGAGATGTAGTTATAATTTAATTTTTAGAATATTACAGTAATATTTAATTAATTAAATACACAACTTTTTATTTGGAGTATTTTGCACCCTATATCAATATTTTGGGGTTTCACAATATGAGTTAACCTACCGATATTATTATATATTTGGAACCATGGCACCTCGTTGGGCACGACCGTATCCTTATATCTGTCTGTAGCGACTCGAATATGAATGTGCCATCCATATTAAATAAAGTGTACAGCGACTCCCCTTATTTTCAAACCGTGCAGGCAAAGAAAAGAGAACACGACAGACCCATTCTCCTTTTCACACGCCTATGATTGAACGATATGACCTACCCGGTACTAGTGAAAACGACCATGTTTATCCCTTTTCCCATTCGTATGCATCTCGCAAGCCAAAAGACCCATATGCATGTTACTGCCATATCAACCAATTGACGGAAAATGCATGAATTTCCGTGCCAGAACCTAGTGCCCAATGCAATAACCAAGAAGAAAAGCGTACGAAATTATTAACCAAAGTTATTGCTCACCCTTTTGAATTGTAATGTGCATGAATAGGATCCTATGACTCACATTACTTTAAGTTTTAATTCCTTAGCTTCTGCGTGAAGGGACTCGATACTGTTTCAGTTGGGAATTTGTACACATTTTGTCCCATCAGGTAACGCGCAGACCATACACTTAAAAAGTAAATCTAAAACACTATCATCTACCCTATAATACTTCATTACAAAGAAATTCAAACCTACCCAAGAATTACACCATATAGCTAGTTGAAAAGGGGAACCTACCTACAACAGCTATTACTTAAGCACCAAGGAATTAAGAACTATAAAAATACGAACCATACTTCATTCGTTTTATGTTTCAGATTAAAGAAGAGAAAACTGAACTATGATAATGGCTTCACAACATTAAGAAAAATATACTCTCCACTTTAAAATCTAAAACAAAAAATTTCAGATCCATTAAATTCTTTTTCTGCGTAAGCTTCGAAAAGACACTAGTTCTATTCAACTCGCTAAGACTAGAGCACATCAACAAACGCCAAGGCTCGCAGCTCGCTAAGATCAGAACTTGCGAAGGAGATAGGCCATGAACGCAGGTCTAAAGGAGCAGCAGTAGGGATCTTCATGGGTGGTTTAGCAAATCCGTAAAGCACGGTTCGAACTGTCAGACTAGGCAGCCGTTGCTCTTGATGGTCGTGGCTTTAGGATGGGATTCCATTGGCGAACTCCAGCGTATCCGAGTGGTGATGGAAGCACATGTTCATGGAAACATATGTACATGTAAAGGTAGGATATAAAGGCGCATTGTGTGTGAAATTGCATACTTTGTGCATGGCATGAAGCAAGGGACGGTTTGGTCATGGACAAGTAAATGATGTGAACACAGATTTTTGTCTTAAGTGCGAGATTCTTCTGTAGCGTGCATATGATGAAGTTTGGGGTTGAAATACGTTGTGATGCGTGAGCAAGGAAAGTGACGTGGGCTTGGAGAGGTTTCATGCTTTTATGGGTTTGTGTTGGAAAATTAAACGAAGTGGTGGAGCGTGTACTGGAATTCTGTGGCGTGCACAGTGGCCGGGTGGTGGCAGTTTTCGTGGCACAAGGGATGAGAAATGTAGTAAATGAGGAAGAAGTATGTTTTTATATATAAATATATAATAGTCAGTCATGGCTTTTAAGTTGGAACTGGAGTGGGTGAATGGCACTGTTGGAGTTGCGGCATTTTTTTTAAACAAGGAAGAAGGACGCATGAAGGCACTACATGTAGCAAATGTTTGGTACATGGGAAGTTCATGTATGCACGTGATGAAGTCCGTGAGGGTACCATGAGGTGTTCTCGTGAGGTGTGGCTGTTTCGTTGTGATAAGCGTGCACGTAGTTTATGATGCTTGGTGAGACGGGATGTGTATGCATGCTAAGAAGCTAAGTATGGAAGGGGAGGAGCATGGAAATAATGTTCGAAACGTATAAGCTAGAGCGAACGCTTGGAAGTGGGAGAAGAACAAACGGGGACGTGAATCAGTAGACAACGTCTGTTTTAACCAACTGACGATCGTTATTTAACGGTTAATGCGCAAAAGTGACTAAACTCACTAACTTTGATCATTTTTATAATATTATAATCGTTATTTAATATTGATAAAAAATGGTTAAATGATGCGTGATGGTTGTTTGGATGAATTGCCGATAAATTGGTTGACATAATTATATTTGTTGTTTTCATATATTACATTATATGATGTGATAGATAATCTGCCATTGATTGTTGTTTGTTGGGGATGTGGGATTTACACTGGCCCTAAAATAACAGTTATTTGAATATCGTAAATATATTGGAAAGGAACCCAAGTTAAAAAGGATTTATTATTTATTATAATAATAGGAATTTAATATTGATTGGGTTAGAATTATAACTTGTTTTAATTATATGAAACAAGCAGTTTAATTTAAAAATGATGAAATAATCATCTTTAGGAAATTGGAAATAGGAATTCGAGAATAAATTTAAAAAGGGAAAAGGGGAAAATGTCTCAAAGGAAACGATGAAATCAATTCGATGTTAGAAATGCAAGTAGAATGGAAACAAACCCATAAGGGGTATAATAGAAATTCAAATGTATCGAATTATATATAAATAATCTACTTATGGAAATTAAATATATATATATATATATATCTGATAAGGTAGTTAATAATTGGTTAGGACCCCACAATTTATGAACAAATAGGAAATTGAGATTTAGTTGTAAACTGGATTTATAATTAAGGAGAAGTTGACTTGAAAACTGAGTTTATGAAGTGAAGTTGGATTATAAAGTTAGAAGATAACTTAATAGATGAGATTTTCACTGGCAATGATATTTATTTATAAAACCACATTTTTGATTGATTTAACAAGACTAGATTTCGATAAAAAAAACTATTCACGGTCCAAGGAGAAGAATGTTTAAAAGCAAATAATTTGTAGATTAAAATAATTAAATGGGAATTGGAAATGGTTTCCAAAGATTGAAAAGGTGTAATTTCTACAGTACAGAAAATAAGAAATGTGGAAGAAGATAGGGTTGTTTTCGAACATTAATAACGTATATTTTCTGGGATAGGGAAATTTGGAAAAGTAATGTTAAACAAAGGGGCCAGTGATTGTGTGATGATTTGTTGTACATTTAAATGGATGTTTGTTTTACTTCGATAGTTAAATAACCGACTATCGAAGTGTTTTGACCATCGTTGTCGATATGGAGAGACCGGTTGGATATATTATCCGAAAACCACTCCGTATAGGTATAAGCGCTGCGAATTAGATTATGCTGAAGACAATTGAAGATGGAGTGAAATGCAAGGGTAGTTCTGTTCCAGAATGGTGCTTTCTGTTTGTCCAGTCCCAGGACAACTTGTATGGACGAATGTCTGACAGAGTATACCTAACAAATCACGTATGGTTGATCTTTTTAAGGTATTATGTCTGGTGGCGGAGAAATTCGTTCCTCTTAGCTTTTTATACCCGTGATATTTTTCGAAATCGATTAGTGAATTGACGGGTTTGACGATGTGGCATTCAAAGTGAATGGTGATCAGATGTTCCAAAGATAGACGTAGTCTCTAGCCTCACAACCAGGAAGTAAAAAAAGTTGGGCTAGGCAGCATGGCTAGTTGGGTCATCCCCAAGCAGGGTGTATTGTCACCGATCTAGAGAAAGTCCATATTTGTTCTTCTTTTCGATTCTGTATCTTCGGATGACGGTTGGATGGCCAACAACCGTGGGTGAAAATATATTCGCTACACTCAAGCTAAATCAGTGGCCGGTCATGTGTGGCTGGGTTGCAAGACGTTCTTGTTGAACCCAGGTGCATACCCTCTAGAGTACACTGATCGGAAGGTGCTCCCACACCTTGTCTGTTGGAATCCAAACTCCAATAAGCGTTCTGCGGTTTATGATTTTATACAATATATACGTGGAGCGTGAGATGCAAGCGTTCTGCTACTTGGATATTTATTTGTTTAGACATTATCACAATATCACTGGATTTGATATCAAAGATATTTTGGGTTATAGTAAGGTAAAAGCCGTCAATGTTTATATGTGGGCTGGTCGTACTATTATCCTTTTATTTCAAAAGGATTTTTTTTCAAAGTTAAACAGTATGGTTGGAATTTACTCACACCATTCCCATGACTGACCCAGAGTTTATTTGTTTGTGTTTTCCCTAAACTCTTGGGTGCCTAAATTTGTACGGACAGTCAAGTGTTTTAGGCTTTGCAGATTCACTTGGAGGAGCTGGAAGCAGAAGGCTTCACCATTAGTTAGTTAGAGATTATTTTCGCTGTAATATATATGAGTTGCACTCTGATATGGTATGTATATACAAATTCAGTTTGGGTATTTCAATGTTATGATATAGTACATGTTATTCGTTCCGCTGTGAGATTCGTGATTACTCTGATTCTGATGTTCTTCTTCTTCTATTCTATTAGTTCTATCTTTTCTCTCTCATCCTCTAATTTCTTTCTATTATTGATCTAAATTTTGGTGCATTTTGAGTTGAATATGTAGGATATTAGTCAGCTCAAATTGATACGAATTTTCGGGCCACTACAATAAGCCAACTGTGTGATAAAGGAATGAATGTAGTTTTTAATAGTGAGACTTGCTAAATCATTGAAACATCCATTGGAAAAGTTGTTTTTACTAGCAAAAGAAAAGGAAATATTTACACACTCTCTTTTGATGATGTAACTGTTTCTAGATGTTTGGTAGCCACAGAAGAAGAGGCAGTTTTTTGGCATAGAAGACTAGCACATGCTAGTATGGGTCTCCTTGAAAACCTAGAAACAAATGAGCTTGTTAGAGGTTTACCACATCAGAAATTTAAAAATAACAAAGTGTGTAAGGCTTGTTCCATGGGCAAACTTAGTCGTTTATCATTCCATCCAAAAAATGTTGTTAGTACTTCATGTGTTCTTGAATTGATTCATATGGATTTGTTTGGACCAACCAATACTGCTAGCTTAAATGGTAAACGTTATTGTTATTTATTGGTTGATGATTACTCTAGATTTACATAGGTTTATTTTCTAGCCAAAAAGTCTGAAATATTTGATTATTTTTCAAAGTTTTCAAAACTTGTTCAAAATGAAAAAGGTGTTTCAATTAAAACTTTGAGAAGTGATCATGAAGGTGAATTTGAAAATTTAGACTTTGAAAAATTCCACTACTACAAAAGTGGGCATATTCGACACTAATTTGTGTGCGTTGCATGAAAAGTGTGGCGAAAGCTATGATTTCTTCGAGCTTCTGCAACAACATTCATATGTTGTTGCATTATACGTGGATGCACTGTTGCGGTGGGAATTTTAGTGTTCTGATGTGCAACACCAGTTAAAAGCGTAGCATTACGTATATATAATCCAGCTCAGCTATCCGCGTTATCAACATATAAAAACCCCAACCGTAGATGAAAGATTAATCCAACGGTTCAAACCATCTATGGATCTGATGATCTTAATGTTAGCCATCATCCAATCATTGACAGCCACGTCATTTCATTCTTTTGACGAAATTTTGGCGCGATCTCTTCTCCCTTCATGAAATCGTTTTCTTCTCTATCATCTAATCGTTTTCCCCCCTTTTTACTATTGACAAAAATTTAAACCTAAATTCACGTCATTATCGATCCTCTCCTCGACAGCAAATTCTATTCCGAAAAGGATGAAGCTTTGAAACGCTTTCTAGTTTTGATTACTCAGGGCGCTGACATCGCCAGTTTTTTCCCTCAGGTTCAGTTTGTATTGCACTGTGAATTAGTTGCGCTTATTATAGATTGGATTATGAGTAATTAGTTCATTTGTTACATTTGGGAAAACCCATTCGCTTATGAGTAATTAGTTGCGCTTATTATTGATTTGGGATTTGGGATTATGCTGAGGTTTATTCGAAAATTATACCCAGCAATAAACCATGAGAACCGGGCTACTGGCATGAAAAAGACATTGGTTTATTATAGAGGTCGAGCTAGTCAAGGAATGGGGACTGCGGTTAATTTGCACTGCTTGAGGTTCATACCTTACACTGCGGTTAATTTGTATGCTTGAGGTTAATTTGCACTGCGGTGTGTATGCACTGCGGTGACATCCGAATTTTAAGCCTCTTACCACAGATTTTGCCAAAATCTGAAGCGGGCACTCAAGCATTTTCGTTTTATTACAATACACATCATACACGCAGTGCATATATACACTCACAAGTATACACGCACGCACAAGTATACACGCACAAGTATCATAAGTATACACGCACAAGTATACACGCACAAGTATCACAAGTATACAAGCTCAAGTATCATAAGTATACACGCACAAGTACACACGTTCAAGTATCATAAGTATACACGCACAAGTACACACGTTCAAGTATCATAAGTATACACGCACAAGTATCACAAGTATACAAGCTCAAGTATCATAAGTATACACGCACAAGTACACACGCTCAAGTATCATAAGTATACACGCACAAGTATACACGCACAAGTATCACAAGTATACAAGCTCAAGTATCATAAGTATACACGCACAAGTACACACGCTCAAGTAGACACGCACAAGTATACACGCGCGCACAAGTATACATGCACGCACAAGTATCATAAGGCAGCCATCTGAAGGCACGCACAAGTATACACGCACAAGTATCATAAGTATACACCAGAGACGTACGCAGAGATTTTAAAAAATCACCAGCATTCACAAACAAAACAACGTACCATTCACAAACATTCAAAAACATTCACCAGCATCCATCATCAGTCATCACCAGTCATCACAAACTTCCACAACCACACAAAGTTTCACAAATATTCACAAAATTTCAAGCCAAAAATCATTACCAGCAGAATAAAACCAACATCCACAAACATCACCAGTCATCACCAGCATCATCACCAGTATCCACACCAGCATCAGCACCAGCATCCATGTCAGAGTCATTGTCCATGTCAGAGTCATTGTCTATGTCAGAGTGGCTGTTAAGGATAGAGCATAGTCAGCGACCAAACCAGAATTTCTTGTTGTGGAGGGCAAAGTGATCTTTGAATGATCAAACTTCAATAGGTATGTTAATTCTATTTCTGTAAACATTTTGTGATCCACCTAATATATTATATGATCAAACTTCTATTTCTGTAAACATTTTGTGATCCACCTAATATATTATATGATTCAATTCTCAAATAATGTGATCCACCTACGAGTTTATATGCCTTAATTATCAAACAATTTGACATGTAACACACATTAATTATCAAACAATTTAACATGTAACCACATCTGAAGGAAATTCAAGCCATACAATAACAGTGTCTCAAATTCAAGCCACACAACCACATCTATGTACAACTAACAGAGCACCAGTTTGTATTATTATTTCAGAATCTTGGGTGGGGCATTATAACCTTGTATGTATGTATGTGAGTGTGTGCATGTGTGGTTGTGTCTCACTATAAGAAACTGTGGATGGAAGTAAAATTTACCTATGATCACAAAAAAATGGTACCACCGGTTCCTCCCTATTGATCACAAACAGAATTTCAGGCCTCGTCAAAGGATGAGTATCTGTGGTGCGCTCAACCCTAATGATGTATTTCTTGTTGTCGAATCGAGCAGCAAAAACATTCTCCAAGCCAATGCCTTCATAAAATTCCATTTTCAGGTATAATGATCTATGGTCAATTCGAGACCAATGACAGTCGTCAATTTCACACACATTTCCCATTGGCGTCATTAATTCTTTTATTGCAGGAACATTTGTCTTCAGGAACTCGAGAAAGCCAACAACTCTGGCCCATGATTCTGCCTCGAACGCTGGTTCAGGCTCAAATTCTTCAGCAGACCATTGTTGCACATAAAAAGCACCTCCAATTTTTGTAAAAAGTTTCAACATTAGCGCATGATCACGCGTACTGTAAGATGGGCATGTTATTAGAAAAGGGTTTTTGGGTATAACCCGTATAGTCCACTCCTCATTAAGCTTCAGCGTATGCCTAAGCGTGAGATGCACAAATTCGTAAGTCCAATGTCCTGAAAGAACAGTGGCAGTGATGCATAGTGAAGAGTCCTCCATTGTTTTTTTTTAACTTTTGACGATGGAGTTTTGTTTAGGAGTTGAAGATGTAGATGACGATATGCTTCTGAAGCTTGACAGGATATGAAGTGACACACTGTACGTGGCAATAATATGGGAACTGAAAACTTTTTGCTCAGAAGACGAATGGCCATATGCAATTGCTTATTTGTTGGCTGGCATGAGTGACCAATCGCCAATGGTCAGTAAGTCAATTGTAATAATTGTGTTCATAACATTTTACTAAGAAGGCCAATGGCCATTCGATGCCACCACTTATCAAATAACTTGTTATCATTTGATCAGGTGCATATTTAATTCTGGAAGGCAGAGGGATACATTTTGCAGATCGGATTGCTGCATATATATGATTCATATATAGGTACATACTAACATACATATATATTTCCTATTGCAATCGGATTGCTGCATATATATGATTCATATATATAAATGAGTAATACATTTTGCAGGTGTGGACACATGTGTACATGTTCAGAATTCGCTAAAGAATTGGCCAGAAATGGATCAGGATAATGTCCCTTATGCCGTGCACCTATTCTTGAAGTAGTTCGAGCTTACTGTATACAATGAACAAAACAGTGTAGCTAATTTTTGAGTTTTGATATTTGGATAATTAAAACAATTGCTTTGGATGAGTTTCTTGTACAAAACCAGTATTGCAAAATATTTAATTAAAGCATTGTATTTCTATCAAATTAGTGTTGCATTTTCCTTCTTCTACAGTTGTGTTAGCTTTTATTGATATTGCATTTCATTGTAATGGTGTTGCATTACATATTGTAGTGGTGTTGCATTACATTAAATATAATTGCTTACCCGTCGCACGTGGACCCCATAGCTGACGTGGATAGCTGGTGTGGCATGTGACACGTGGAGTGCTGACATGGAGAGATGACGTGTCGTGTGACACGTAGACAGCTGACGTGGCGGCACTGGAAGCCAGACCCTAACTAATGCTTAAGGCAACGCTGAATAGTGTTGCATTACGTGCAAATAGTGTTGCATTATGGCTATAATGCAACACTTTCTTTCCGTGGCCGTAGATGGGCAAAAGTGTTGCTTTAGGTGGCTAATGCAACGGCCGCGGATGCCACGCCCCCCTGGTGTTGCCTATTTGAAAAAATGGCCTACGACAACGCTTTTTTGATCTACGGCCACATAAAAATAGTGTCGAATATGCCCACTTTTGTAGTAGTGTTCTGTAAAGAAAATGGTTTTAAACATGAATTTTCCGCTCCTCGAGCACCTCAACAAAATGGGGTGGTCGAAAGGAAAAAATCGTACACTCCAAGATATGGCTAGATCTATGTTATGTGAATATAAATTGCCACAAACCTTCTGGGCTAAGGTAGTCAATACTTCATGCTATGTAATGAACAGAGTCATGATTAGACCAATACTTAATAAAACATCATATGAACTGTAGTCTGACAAATAGCCTAACATCTCATATTTTATAGTTTTTGGATGCCCTTGTTATATTTTGAACATAGTAGATCAGCCTGGAAATTTTGAACCAAAAACAGTTGATGGAATTTTCATGGGTTATTCTTCAAGAAGCAAAGCTTACAGAATCTTAAATAAGCAATCAAGAACAATTGTGGAGACCATTAATGTGCAGTTCAATGAATCAGACTTGAAGTTGGCTTCTGAAAATGATAAAGATGAAGGTGGTGTGCAAGAAGGCGAAAAAGAAAGCAATGAAGTTGAGGCAAACAATGAAGAAGTCATCGAAGCAACAACTGAAGCTGAAAGGCTGAAATTCAAACCCAACCATCCTCCATATTTGGTGATTGGAAGTCCAACTGCTGGCGTTCGCACCCTTTCCTCTCTCAATAAGAATGTTTGTGCTTTCTGTATTCACAGTGCTTTTATTTCTGAAATTGGACCAAGTTCGTATGATATTGCTCTTAATGATGAATCTTGGACTTTAGCTATGCAGAGGAATTTAATGAGTTTGAGAGGAATAAAGTCTGGAATTTGGTGCCTTGGCCAAAAGACTATCCAGTTGTTGGAACAAAATGGGTGTTTAAAAATAAACTTGACGAATCTGGAAATGTAATTAGAAACAAAGCTAGGTTGGTTGCTAAGGGATACAATCAAATTGAAGGCAATGATTTTGAAGAAAAATTTGCTCCAGTTTCTAGGTTAGAAGCAATTAGAATTTTGCTAAGTTTTGCATGTTTTAAAGGTTTTAAACTTAAGCAAATGGTTGTTAAGAGTGCCTTTTTGAATGGTGAGCTGAAAGAAGAAGTTTTTGTTGAACACCCCCTGGTTTTGAGAGTCATGAATTTCCAAATCATGTGTACAAACTAGAAAAAGCATTATATGGTCTTAAGCAGGCTCCTCGAGCTTGGTATGACTGTCTCTGTTCATATCTTTTGGAAAATGGTTTTAAAAAGGGATGTGATGACACTACTCTGTTTCGATTACATGATGGTAATGATTTCTTGATTGTTCAGATTTATGTTGACGATATCATTTATGGTGCTACTAATGATATTTTGTGTGAGAAATTTGAAAAAGTTATGCAGGACAAATTTGAGATGAGCTTGGTTGGAGAGCTAAAGTACTTTCTTGGATTTCAAATCAAACAGAGCAACAAAGGAATCTTCATTTCTCAAACAAAGTATGTGATGGAGCTGTTGAAGAAATTTGGAGTTGAAGATGCAAAACCAATGAGAACACCAATGAACCCAACAACTAAGCTTGAAAAAGATGAAAAAGGTGTTGCTGTTGATCAGAAAAAAATATCATGGTATAATCGGTTGACTTCTCTATCTCTCTGGCTTTAGACACGATATTATGTTTTCTATCTGTTTATGTGCTCGTTTTCAATCTAATCCAAAAGAATCTCATTTAAAAGCCACAAAACGAATTATGAGGTATTTGTTGCACACACCAAAACTTGACTTGTGGTAATTTTGATTTAGTTGGTTTTACTGATGCTGATTATGCTGGTTCACTCACTGATAGGAAGAGCACTATTGGAACTTGTTTCATGCTAGGACATTCTCTTGTTTCTTGGTCAAGTCGTAAACAAAATTGTGTTGCATTATCCACCACTGAAGCCGAGTATATTGCATTAGGAAGTTGTTGTGCACAGATTTTATGGATGATGCAAACTCTATCTGATTTTGGTCTATTCTATAAACAAGTTCCTTTGAAATGTGACAGTAAGAGTGCAATAGATCTATCAAAAAATCCTGTACATCATTCACGCACAAAACACATTGATGAGAGACACCATTTCATTAGAGATCATATTGCTAGTGAGGACATTTGTATTGAATTTATTCCAACTGAATCTCAACTTGCAGATATTTCTACTAAACCCCTTCCTGAAGAAAGATTTTGCAGATTACGATTGGATTTGGGGATTATAGAAATTAATTAATCTCTCTGCATTTTCGGGTAAATTTTTTCTTAAGATGTTCTGTTATCGATATCATTTTCTGAGAAATTAATCCAATCTTCAAATCATCAAGAAAATAACAGTTTATTTTGGACATTTATAATAAAATTGTGACTGTGTTAGATTTCTGAATATGAGATGGTTGAAAGCTTCTTTATAACCCTGATTTGATCGAATTTATTTTATAATATGAGTAATTTAGGAATTTTATTCACATCCATCTCTATCGCTATCACCCTTCTGTCATCCATTATTGTTTTATATATTAAGAGGATTCTATATATATTAATACTTAAAAAAAATAGTAATAATAATTAGTGTTTCTCTGACCTCATTTAAAAATCCAAGCTCTGGTCATGTATGGTTATGAGATTACTTATTTATTTTCATGCTGCAACTAATCCCAATTAAAAAATTCAAGCTTTGGTTATGCGTGGTTAGTGTGCTCTTGAAATATATATATATATATATATGTTAAAAACAATTTGGTGTATGTATATGGATATAATAATATATATAAAATCCTCCCTAATATATATTAACTAACTTTCCATTCCATTTTCTATTTTGTGAAATGTGTTCCTATCTTACGGGTTATTATGATTTTTTGTTTGATTGGTTGGGGTTTGCGGTTTCTGATTCTGTCAAATGACTTGAATTCTTACTGTGGTCCATATCCTTTGCAAATGTCCAGGCCTGATCATCTTTTGATGGTTACAAAGGGGGAGAAGGAGTTAAGATTTTGATACGTATACAGACATCTATAGACTTTATTTTACCATTAATGCTAAGTGTTTAATTATTTTCTATTCTTTTCAAATTTTTATTTCATGTTTGCTATGTCTGTTTACAGTTATAGGGGGAGCTGTGTTATAGGGGGAGCACATATATAGGGAGAGTTCTCATTTTTTCAATATCAAACACATTTTGTTGTATTCAAAATCTTAAGTCATCATCAAAAGGGGAGATTGTTGAACTTGTGATTTTTTGTTTGATGATTACAACCACATATTTTTTTAATGTGTTTGAAACTGTACTGTTTACTGTTCTTCACTTCACACTGGAATAAAAAAAATTTGTCTAATAATGCTTCTACACAGAAATTGAATATTTACATAAGCATTTATTATTCAAAAATTATATTTTTATTTCATAATCAAAACAGTACAATATTTTCTGAACTCTCAGCTATACAAATTTCCACTCATTATTTCAGTACAAATGAATCTCACTATATGTTTCACTCTCACTCATCAATACATTCTTACTGTCTTGTTTATCCTGTTTTGCTCCTGTTGCATCATCCTGAAACCTGTCACAAAATTGAAATATACACAGTAGACTGAAACTAAATTGAACACTGAACAAATAAAAATTTATTTTATAAGTTTTTATTTTGTCTCAGATTTTCTATGTGTTTTTCTCATCATCTTTCTGACTTGATCAGCCTCGACATAACCATACTGGTTTGCTGATCAGAACCAGCATTAAACTCAGCTAATTCTGACCAGCCCCAACACAGTACAATTAGTCTGCTGATGTGTATCACAGTTTCACACATATATACACACACACACACACACACACACACACAATGGTCAAAATTGACACAAGATAGGTCAAAGTCAAAAGGAGAAATGGAAACCTAATATGCATGACAGATCAGCAAGGATGCAAACAGTTCAATACAAATGGAAGTGCAAAAATTTCAAATCAACATGGACTGAAACATTGGTACGGCTACACAATCCAAGATAGGTGGACACAGCATGAAATAGTGAAGTAACTGTAACGGCGCGATTTTTGATGCCACGAAAGTCGCGTCATTATTGAAATAATTTAGAAGATGAGATAGAAAAGATAGAACTAATAGAATAGAAGAATAAGAAAACATCAGAATCTCACAACGGAATTTCAAAATACATAATATATTTCATAACAGGGTCTGATACATCGTGGTACATCATCATAATACAATACCATAGTACAACAGCATAATTATACATCATGACTAGGATAATACAGGTACTTAAACTGAATACATAGAACAAGATATAATACTAGACTGATCTTGAACTTGAACTTCATAGGGTTCCACTTGCCTACCTGGACTACTTGTCTACTCATAATAATTATTATGAGTACCCAAGAGTTTAGGAAACACAGAAAATAAACTTTGGGTCAGTCAGGGGACTGGTGTGAGTAAACACAGTTAAAAACCAGAATATCATCAATGCAACTTTTCATCACCTTGTCACTCACCGTCTCCTCTTATCCCTAACCAGAACACTACATCTCAACATCACCATAACTATTTCCTCACCACAACAACCACATCATAACAAGACATTCAACGACAATATCACTTCACCAAACCACAATAGCGGCCTCGTCTCCTAACCCCACGACCAACAACAATCAAACAATCTCATCTCAAGCAATCTGAATCCTCGTCCATTATCCCTTCAAACATCACGACACACATACAAATCAACCCGAACCCTGCACACCCCAAAACTGATACTTCCACAGTCCCATTTATCCAAAAGCCAACTTTCTACACCACTTGTGACAATTGCAACCCCTCTAACAATCGTCTCTTTCCAACTCTCCCCTCTCTGAACCATCGCAAATCATCTCAACCATAATCCGCTTGAACAGACCGAAAACCTAAACTGTAATCACTTCATCACACTGAAATTGCCTCATCCAACCTCGAATTCAAACCCAAACCCATCGTCGAACCATCCAAATCCCGGTCGAAACTGCCTACAATATTAGTTTCTAAGTGAATTGTTTTTGCGTGATTTGCGATTTTTGGCTTGATTAGATTTTCAAAAAAATGTCGATGCCATTTGGTGATGTTATGGCCTTCAGCTATTGCTAAATGCTAACGTTTACAAAATAAACTACTACACTGGTACGTAGCATATTAGATGATAATCATTCATGACTAACTAATAATTTGATGAGTCTTATAAGCTGCAAATGCATAACAAAGTGACAAATCTAAAAAATACATGCCACTTTCACCTGCAACTGCAAAATTTCTAGCTGCTTCACCGATTGGCTATTGAATTTCATCCGTCTGAAGCAAAACACAGTCCATAATCCAGGTTCCATATCAATTTAGTTTTCTTCTAATGCAGTTCAAAAATAATCAAAAAGTTATGGAGTTGAAACTAAATGAAATAATTTAATGATCAAAACATAGGCAAAAATGATATTTCACTTTAATCTAGCATTACTAAATGTACAGAAAAATGTAATGATTTTTTACTATTTAGATAATAACCCAATATAAAGTGGCAATGGTGATAATCAATTATCACATGCGGTCTTGCTATACTTTTCAGAGTGTTATTATTGTTGCACAGTATAGTATGATATCATTTCCCTACTGCTATTGTCCCTCTTTCTGTTATTCAGCTTGTTCCAAAAAAATACTAATATACCATGATATAAAGCGACTTAAACTGCCATGGCCTCACCGGGTATGAAGTTTATTATGAGAGTTCACTTTCTTAAGCTCATCCATAATTTGATATTCTGCATAAAGTATTATTTAGTAAGATCCAATGAAAACTCAAATCAATTATGCCTAAAAAGGAAATGTACAAATTTCAAATATATTGACAACTTATAATTGAAAAAACAGGGAGATGCATATAAGGAGAATGTGCTGAACTGACTGACATATGAAATCATATAGAAAAAGACTAGCATAATAAGATAGACCTTAGAATTTAAGGAGTGGTTCATGTGTAGAAATATATGTTACAAAAATTCTGCTTTATTGATATTTAATTCCATAGTATAATTAACAAGCTCACTAGTGTATTTGAAGGAACATTTTAAGAAGCTGCTTCATTAAAACCAAATGCATATAATATTCTAAAATTGATAATAATTTCCGAATTTAAATGAATACTGAAAAATAAAAAAGAACCAAAAAAAAAAATAGAAAACAAAATTGAAATTTACTCATGCATTTATCAAATGAAACATCATGGAAATAGACTCAATAAAATAAGGCAACCCCAACTCGAAAAAGTAGAGGAATTAACAAGGCCCATGTATTATAGAAATAAATTCTACAAAAATAACATCTTAATTATATTTTGTCTGCAATCCATTCATCTAACTTTTGGATTTAGAGTCATAAATTTTGTGCTTTCATCAATGTTTTGCTCTATTGTCATTGTAAAATTCCATTGAGTTTTCCTATAGAACACTGGAATGGAAGGAAGACTATCCAGAATTAAACACAAAAACCAATCAACTCAAAGAGAACCTCAATCATAAAATAAATAGAATCACTGAAGCAACAGGAAGTAAAGCCATGTAATCAGAAATATGGGATAAAATAGGACATCCAACAATTCAAATCGTAATATAATTACAACTAGATAATCAAACAGAGGAACAACTTTCGATAAAACAACCTAAATAAATGTTCATCCTTTTCTTTTGTTTTTGATTTTTTTTAGATCAGTAAACTGAAATTTTCTCCTGAACTCCAAGTATTTATATCCACCTTTAAAACTGGTACGTGCGAAAACCGGTTCTGTTTTATTTCAATTTTATTTTATTCTTCCATTTAGTAGTCTTATAACAAAGGGTAATTCACGTAGATAAGCCTGTTTGCGTAAACAATAACGCAAATAGCCATGTTCCAGAAAAAATGATAAATATAGACATGTTTGCGTTTCGAAGGCGAGTTTTGGAAACTCGCCTTCAGTAAATTAGAAAGGCGAGTTTCCAATACTCGCCTTCATTAAAAACCTACATACAAGAAACCCAAAACCCTTTCTTCCCCAGCCGGCTTCACTTTTCCCAAATCCCGCTTTCTCATTTCAGCACGAAAATAAATAAAAACTCAAATAAACTCTATTTTCACCCATTTTTCATCCAAATCATTCCCAAAAGCTCACAATGGATAGCACATACGGCGTACAACACGAAATCGGTAAAAATCAAAATCCTAACTCTTAATTTTGAAATTAGGTTAAGAAACTGATCGTGGTTTACAAGCACGTAGCTTGTATGATGTAATTACAAATTTTGATGTGTAATTTGTTTATTGGAGTGATTTTTGCATGTTGGTTGGTTATTGGGTGTTACGGTTTGGATTTAGTATGGTTTGTGGTAATGCGGTTGATTATGGGTTGGAATTTAACTGATTGTGGCTTACAAGCACGTAGCTTGTAATGAAGACAATGGAGCCGTTAGCGTATGAACAGGTTTTATCATATTTAGTATGTTTTGTAATTTTCTACTAGCCGTTAGGTTCATGCATACTTGGTATATTTAATACTAGCCGTTAGGCTCCTGCATACTTGGTATATTTTGTACTAGCCGTTGGGCTCATAGCACTATATATATGTGCTCTTTGCATCATGTTTCAGTATCAATAAAATTACAATTGTTCCTCACTAATAACTCTCCTCCTCATAACTTAATAGGGTATCAAAGCCTTAATGCCGAAAGGCTTATTCTCTATCAAAAGTGTTGATCACAGCTACAACACCAACTCTGTAATGCCAGACCTCTTTCAACCCTCATTCTTTTCTGGATCTCTACATGATGCCGTGAGCTTTATCACGTTATGGTGATACAAGTGAGACAAACAAGCTGCAACTATAAGTAAACTGCCTCGTTATATTCTCATATCTAATGGCCAACGATTCTGGCGCTACATCAGCTATATAAGCAAGCGCCATCAACAACACCCCACCAAACCATCATAACCTGATCAAACTAAAAAGTCAAGTCATTACTGCATCGTTGGACGAGGATAACTATATACTACGGGAATACCAAATTGAAATTGCGTTAAAGGGCTATGGACTGCAAGAGTATGTCAATTAAACCATAACTATACCACCAGTGATGATAGCAGACCAAGATGGCAATCTCTCACTGAACCCTGACCACGTCAAATTTCAGAAACAGGACAACCTGTTATCATCATGGCTACTATCATCGATAAGCCCGAGTTTGTTATCACATATAGTAGGCTGCAATACATCGCATGAAATATGGACCACTGTGCAACAGATTTTCAGTTCACAGTCAGCTGCTAGAATCATGCAATATAGAAGGGAATTACAAAATTCTAGAAAAAAGGAGGCAAGCATGAAAGAGTACTTAGGAAAAATTAAAAACCTATGTGACAAACTAAATGTTGTTGGCCATAAGATCAGCGACAGTGAGAAAATCCTATTTATTATCGGTGGATTAGATGAAGAATACGAATCTCTAGTAACTGTGTTAGCCACACTGTAATTGTTAACGAAGCTGAAATTCCCAAACCGAAAGATAAGTGGGACGCGTATGATAAGAAACTGTACTCTACTGATTCTAGAGCCATGAATGCTTTGATTTGTGCTCTTGATAAAATTGAATATAACAGAATTTCTCATTGTAAAACAACTCAGGAAATCTGGCATACTCTGGAGGTCACTCACGAAGGAACGACTCAAGTGAAAGAATCTCGTCTTGCTTTATTCAGCAATGAGTACGAAAACTTGGCTATGCAGAAGGATGAGAGTATCAAGGACATGTATGGACGTTTCTTTGTGCCGGTTTACACTGCTAGAGCTCTTGGAAAAGTTTATACGGAAGCTGAACTTGTGAGGAAGATTCTGCGTGTTCTGCCAATGAATTTCGAAGCAAAAGTCACAACCATTCAAGAATCAAAGCATCTGGGTAAGCTGAGCATGGAGGAGCTTATTGGAAACCTATTAACGTATGAAATGGAGCTAAAAGCACGAGAAGATCGCAACAAATCTGATTTAAAGAAGATGTCAATTGCTTTGTCCAATACTGTCAGCAGCGTTGGCAAAGACCCCATCGAACATCTTGCAATGGCCGTTAGACAACTCACAAAGTGGAGTAAATTCAAACCTCAAAGAAACAAACCAAAATCCAACAAGCTGAAGAACTCTGAAATTCAAGTGAGAAACCACTTTGCTATAACTGCCAGAAGCCTGGACATTTGAAACCGAACTGTCCACTTCTTCAGCACAAAAGAAACATGAAGAAAAAGAAATCTTTTGCTATGACTTGGGATGATGAGGAACGAGAAGAAGACTCAGACAGTAGCGAGGAAGAAAGTTACCTATGCTTCATTGAAAAATCAGATTCAGAAGATGGTAGAGAGGAATCGACTGAGGTGTATAGTTATGATGATTTGATTTTAATGTGTAAACACCTTTCGGAGATCATTGATACACTCGAATCATAAGTAGAAAAACTAGAAGCAAAAAATCCGGAACTTGGTCACAGTAATAATAAGTTGAAATCTGAACTGGAAAAAGTTTCAAATACTCAAAACCTGGATTGTAAAAACTATAACTGTATAAATCTAGAACTGTCGACTCTCAAGTCCACCATTGAAAATCTTGAGAAAGAGAATTTGTCTTTGAAAAAAACCGATGATATTAAAAGTGCGAATTTCATTAAACGATGCACTTCACTTGTGAATGAAAATACAACACTAAGAATCAAATCCAGGATCTTGAAGCAACCTTGAATAAGTTTTCAATTGGTCAAACATCTTTCAAAATGCTGCTAGGAAACCAATTGTTTGCAAATAATAGAAAAGGACTAGGTTTAGGGAAGATACAAAATGATGTGAATATGATTGACAATGCAAAAGGTAGAAGCATCTTTCCTAAGTGTGTTAAATGTGGGGTAATTGGGCATAATCTTGAAAATTGCAAGAATAGGAATAAAATCAGAAAATTCACTAGAGTTTGGGTTCTAAGCACTAGGTACACAATTACCATAATTTTTGGAACACAAATAAGAGGACAAAACAATTGTGGGTTCCAAAAGATTCTTGTTTTCATCATACTTCAGTCACTGATATTCTTGGACCTAGGAGCTTCTCTAGGTCATCCTTTTCTCTTCTTTTGTAGGTATGTTGGCGGTCTAAGGAGCAACAGAAATGGTATTTGGATTCAGGCTGTTCCAGACATATGACAGGAGACAAGAGGCTGTTCCTTAGCCAAGAAAAATATAAAGGTGGGAATGTGACATTGGGTGACAACAACAAATGTAAGATTATTGGTAAAGGAAAAGTAGGTAACAACATTTTTGCCTTAGCTGATGTCTTATATGTTGACAATTTGTATCACAATCTTATCTCTATAAGTGTAGCATCCCGCATTTTTATCGGTTTGTATTTGAATATTTAAATCTGTTTAAATATTGAATTCGTAATATAAGTGGATTTTATATATTAATTAAAACAAAGTTGAACGTATAAAACTATATATATTAAATATAATCGAGCCCGTAATATCGCGGCAGTTCGTAATTTAACGTTCTGAACTTCAACTGAGTGTGCAGGATCCATTATTAGTCGAATTTCCTCGAAACAAGAATCATTCAAATCTGTTGAACTATATCTTTCTAATGGAAGTGAAAAATCGAAATTTCGGATTATAAATTGTAAGTTATGTTCAAATTAAATATTCAGAAAAGCAACGGCATATTCATTTATGGCCATAACGGTTATTTGAATATATTTAAATATCGATTTCGAATTTAGACAAGATTCTTTTGAGACGTAGTGATAAATTAATTTTTAGAATTTTACGATAATTTTTAATTAATTAAATACGCAACTTTTTATTTGGAGTATTTTGCATCCTATATCAATATTTTGGGGCTTCACAATATGAGTTAACCTACCGATATTATTATATATTTGGAACCGTGGCACCTCGTTGGAGACGACCGTATTCTTATATCTATCTGTAGCGACTCGAATATGAATGTGCCATCCATATTAAATAAAGTGTACAACGACTCCCCTTATTTTCAAACCATGCAGGCAAAGAAAAGAGAACACTGTAAACCCATTCTCCTCTTCACATGCCTATGATTGAACGATATGACCTACCCGGTACTAGTGGAAACGACCATGTTTATCCCTTTTCCCATTCGTATGCATCTCGCAAGCCAAAAGACCCATATGCATGTTACTGCCATATCAACCAATTAACGGAAAATGCATGAATTTCCGTGCCAGAACCTAGTGCCCAATGCAATAACCAAGAAGAAAAGCTTACGAAATTCTTAACCAAAGTTATTGCTCCCCTTTTGAATTGTAATGTGCATGAATAGGAGACTATAACTCACATTAGTTTAAGTTTTAATTACTTAGCTTCTGCTTGAAGGGACTCGATACTGTTTCAGTTTGGAATTTGTACACATTTTGTCCCATCAGGTAACGCGCAGACCATAGACCTAAAAAGTAAATATAAAACGCTATCATCTACCCTATAATACTTCATTACAAAGCAATTCAAACCTAGCCAAGAATTACACCATACATCTAGTTGAAAAGGGGGACCTACCTACAACAGCTATTACTTAAGCACCAAGGAATTAAGAACTATAAAAATACGAACCATACTTCATTCGTTTTCTGTTTCAGATTAAAGAAGAGAAAACCGAACTATGATAATGGCTTCACAGCATTAAGAAAAATATACTCTCCACTTTAAAATCTAAAACAAAGAAATTTCAGATCCATTAAATTCTTTTTCTGCATAAGCTTCGAAAAAACACTAGTTCTATTCAACTTGCTAAAGTCTGGAGCACATCAGCAAACGCCGGGGCTCGCAGCTCGCTAAGATCAGAACTTGCGAAGGAGTTAGGCCATGAACGCAGGTCTAAAGGAGCAGCAGTAGGGATCTTCATGGATGGTTTAGCAAATCCGTAAAGCATGGTTCAAACTGTCAGACTAGGAAGCCATTGCTCTTGATGGTTGCGGCTTCAGGACGGGATTCCATTGGCGAACTCGAGCATATTAGGGTGGTGATGGAAGCACATATGCATGGAAACATATGTGCGTGTAAAGGAAGGATATAAAGGCACATTGTGTGTGAAATGGTATACTTTGTGCATGGCATGAAACAAGGGACGGTTTGGCCGTGGACAAGTAAATGATGTGAACACAGATTTTTGTCTTAAGTGGGAGATTCTTCTGTAGCGTGCGTATGATGAATTTTGGGGTTGAATATCTTGTAAACAGGGAAATAAGGAATAGGGTTTTACATTTGGACAGATTCATTTACTTTAGAAATCTTTAGACCAATCCATAACTAATATATGGACAATGACCCAAATATTTTATATCAAAACATTTGATATTACGATAGTTTATATCAAATAAATAATCATCTCGTGAAACTCTTGCATCTCACGTTCACATATATAGTATAAAATCTAAAACCGCAGAGCGCTTATTGGAGATTGGATTCCAATAGACAAGGTAGGGGAGCACCTGCCGATCGGTGTACTCTAGAGAGGATACACTGGGGTTCAACAAGAACGTCTTGCAACCCGGCGATAATACACGGTTGGGATCAGCAACCGCTACCGAATGCTGCAGTAGTGAAAAAGAGATCAGAAAACAAAAGAAATTTCTCTTATTCGGTTTACACATTCTGATAGATTATTTCTTTAATACTTGGTTGTGAGGTTTGAAGTCACGTTTATCCTTCTGACAGATTATTTCTTTAATTACTCTGAATGTCACATCGTCATATCCGTCAGAAACACTCATTCGATTACCCAAATATATTGCGGGTAATAAAGCTAAGAGAAACGAATTTCTCCGCCACCAACGTAATACACTTACGTAAGTCGATGTGTAGAATCTAACCGATATACGTTGTCAAATACCCGTCTATACAAATTTGTTCTGGGACTGAACAGACTAAAGGTACTACAAAATATATAGCCCTTGCATATCTCCGTCTTCAATATCTCTGACCCGCGTCGTATAATTCGAGTCGAAGTGGAATATTTATTGTGGACTCTTTGAAACGATGTACGTAATGTCTTACTGTCGATAAATAATTATCGGCCTATCATGATTATAATTCAATTTACACATTTTTATTATCAAACAAACAGTATATGTTTGCATTGTTTATATCTGGATATTTTATTATCTTTTAAATGAGCAATTTAAGTGTGTGCATCGCACACAGTATTTTATTCAGTTTTGACCATCATTTAGAAATGAACAGTTAAAGCGTGTGCGTCGCACACGGTATTTTCTTTGTTTGACAACTTTGTTTATACGTTGTTTAATTCTTCCGTTATCCTTGTAAATTATTTTCTTACTTCTAATTTATCATAAATAAATTAAATTAATAATTTATTTTAATTATCCATTTAATATTTCTATTTTCAAAACTCTTCAATCTTCAACAGTCGAGCTTCTGTACTTCGATCTTCTGCTGTTGTCTTCCTTCCACTTGCCTATGATATAAAAATAAAAATTCACTTTTTATTTATTTATTCTTTAATTTTGTTTATTTTTTATTTTCAAATTAAAAATCATTTTTAATTTAAAAACCTCGTTCAGAATCTTCTTTGTAAACGTATCTACCAAAGTACCGGTTTATTTCAAAGCGCCAAGTACCAGGTTTTACGAATGCCAAAGTACCAGGGTCTGCGAAATGCCAAAGTACCAGCGTCTAGGAAATGCCAAAGTACCAGGGTCTGCGAAATGCCGAAGTACCAGGGTCTGCGAAATACCTAAGTACCAGGGTCTACGAACTGCCAAAGTACCCAGTTTTGCGGAAGTGCTAGAGTGCCAGTTTATCGGATATACCAAAGTGCCAGTTTACCGGAAATACCAAAGTGCCAGTTTACTGGAAATACCAAAGTGCCAGTTTACCGGGAGTACCACTTTTTGGGAGTGTCACTTTTCGGAAGTGCCACTTTTTCACACCCCATGCTGCGTGCTCTCGTTCACCACCAAAATGCCATGCCGAACCAGTTTCTTCCATTGTGCCAAGTACCCCCTGGTAGTACCACATTTCAAAGTACCACCCCCTAGATCTCGAGTTGCGTGTGTCCGTTCACATCAATTTCCCGTGCCTACTCCATTTGCCAACGTTCCACCCTGGTACTTGCCAAAGTACCAGGTACCATCTCTCGAAATCACTTGCCACGACTGATGGATCATCTCCAGATCCTCACGCTCCACACGTATTTCCAAAGTGCCAAATTCCTTCCACCCTTTCCTGCTTCTTCTTCTCCTCTATTAAAATGAACAGGTGTGCACGTGCACAACCAATCCCATCCACTTGAGATCCGTCGCCACCCACTCGCACGTCACGTCTCCGGCCAGGATCACCACCAACCAATCGTTCAACCTCCAGAACCCCTCCTCCTCGAATTCACGCTCCACCCTGTTTAAACCCGAAAACACCTAAACTAGGTCATTCAAAAACCCACCTCCACCGATCACGTCCGACCACTTGAAAGTCTTGCGCCACCTCCATCCTCTTTACTGACCTCAACCCTCCTCTCCCCTCGGTCTTGGCCCACTCGATCAAGTGGGGACCCCACACGATGCCTCCAAAAACTTTAAAACCCAACAACTCTACAAAACTAAATCAGCTTCGATCGCTCAATCCACTCACTAGAAAAATCTAACTATATTTTTCCTAGATTCCTTACATCCCTACGGCCCTTCAACTTCAACGTCCTGACCCCCGATCCCTGCTATAGTCAGAATTTCGCCTAAACCCGTTTTCTGATCATCCCCAAATTTCTCGATGTCTATACTATTAGAAATCATGACACTTACCTTAAAATTCATGGTTTTAGATGTTAGACACAATTGTATACATGAATTATAAGATAGAAGAGGTTTAATTTTTGAGTTTTATGACTCTCTACTGTGTATCTCTTGTTTCAGAAAATATAGAGCTTTATTCGAGAGGAGATATTTTTTAAATTTACGTCTCATATATATTTAAACAACTTCCATGTATAATTTAAATCCTAATACTAAGTATAAATTTAGTTATAGATTTTAGTGATGAGGAAGTGAAAGGTATTAACCTTCTCTTAAACAGTTTACAGTGATTGTTTACTGTTTAAAGAAAACTGACTGGTATCCCTTTCAACCAATACTTAATTATTTGGTTTATGTGTGATGTATAACATAACCAAGTAGAATACTAAGGATATTTTATATCATTCAATATATATTTTATCATTAAGGAATTAAAATAAAGCTTGTTCACAAATTTTATTCAACTACTATTGCTCAATGTTTCATGTTTATCCCTTTTTGTTTTGTTTTATTCAATTCACAATTCAATTGTGAGGTTCCTATATATGATACAACGGTTAGGTTCGTAAACAAACAATTATATACATAGACTTTCATAACGCAACATCATTCCCAAGGTGTAGTTTTTATGGCTATTCCAATGAAGTTTTCCCATTGAAAAGGATTCACTGTCTTTTATTTATAAATTCTCTGTTCTTTATTCCTATTTGTTTTCTGGTATTTAGGACTTTAATTTGGCAAAAACTATCCACTATATGGTTCATGCAACAACTAGATCTACATATGTATAACCATGAATAACAATCAGATCAAATCAATGATAATTAAAATAGTAAAACAGGGTAGTTTACTCATGATATCAAGTATTCTATCCCATGTTATCAAATTTCAGGTTTTTCATATATATGTAACTACTTCTTAAAACATGTATTTATACATAGTTGTATCTAAAATAACTGTAGGAGGGAGTTTACTGCTCTATGTATTTCCAGATTTCTCCTAACTACACACTCGTGGCATTTATATATAGATCCATGGTTATATATTCACATACTTAGTAAACAAACAAACAGGAAAGGATAGTTTAATCACATTGAAATGCTTTCTTGCTCCTGATCTGTTAACTTCTTCTTGAACTTTAGTATATTTTTGTGTAAGAAGAATGAAGAGTTCAAACCCATATTTATAGCAAAAACTTCACATTTAAAAATCATTTTCTTTTCTAATATCTATACTAATTAAATCCTATGCTTACTCCTTTCTCATAGCTTCTACGCCATGTTTCAAGGAGTACATGCATGAGAGAATCTATTTGTTTATTTTGATATCCACCAATCTCCTTGTCTTTTGTATATGCTTCTAGAAGCTTAAACTTTCAATCATACTTCTTTAAACGTTTGCCGAATCATCATCTTCCCTCATATTTTAATTGCAATATACAATGGTTAGATATTTTGCAAACAATTGTTTTATATTTGCAAGTTGTTGCTTAGGATTCTTAGGTGATGGTTTTAGCTATACTTAGATATCTATTCAAGGTAAAATCTTACTAAGATATTGACCTTGGATGCTTAATTTGGTTTTGTTGTCATGACACGCATTTCTTGATATATTTTTTTGAGTTATTTTATCATACATGACATGTGCATATCACATTATATATTTATGTGAGTTGAAATGGCCGAATTTGTTTTACTGCATATGTACGCCTTTCTGTCTTGTTTGTTTGCCAAGTTCCTTCTATTTTCTAAGGTGATAAAATACCCTTTTATACGTAAAATTTATTATTACTTTCATATGCATGATTTAGGCTTTTGTTTGCAAATTCTTCCTTTGAATTTGTGTTGATCTATACTTAAATATGTTGTTATGTTTACATATATATGATAAAACTTATTTGCAATCATTATCAATATATATATATATATATATATATATTCATGTTATGATTATCTTGAATGTTGCATTCTTATGTTTTCAAACATAATCACATATGTACATTCATGATATATATACACATATATTTTTAGTTGTTTCATTCTTTTAAACAATCATCATTTATTTTAATTTCCTTATTAAAATCAAATGTCAACAAATCGGAAAAAGTCGGGACATTACAGTCCACCCCTCTTAAAAGAATTTCGTCCCCGAAATTATAAAGTCACGAGTAGATTCTAATTTTAATTCAAACACATCGACAGACTTCTTATTTAACTAGAATTTTAATTAACTTATTTCTAGAATCCAAAATTCTGATTTTATTACAAAATCAGTTACTTAACTCATATGGGTTTATATCCAACTAACAACTCTAGTCTAGTTTTTATTATCGGGAATACCAGTTTTATTCACTGGATATTATTCTATATCTAATTCGACGTTATTTAACTTATCCTGGAGCTGACCCTATTATTTTATCTCCTCTTATTAAATTTTTAGATACCTTTCAATTCAATTTTAACTCTATTTGACTCATCCCGGGGTTGACCCTAATCCTCTGACTCCATCCATTGGTTACTGTGGTGGTCCTACTCGCTCCTCGGTCTCTTCTTCCTTGTGAACTCATTTCCAACTCTGTATGGTTTGATAATCAATAACTCAATCGGAAGATATATCTAAGGATAACTTAAGTCAATTAAGGTTGACTTATTCCAAGTATATAATTTATTTTATAGTGTTTAAATTTTCAAAATACGCTCTCTCAATACGTACCCAAACTCAATCTAGGGTGATACTAACCCTATCTCTACTGAGTTACGCCACAGAGCCAAGATTACTACTCAACTAATAGCTCTGATACCAACTATAATGGCGCGATTTTCGATGCCTCGAAAGTCATGTCATTATAGAATGAATTTAGAAGATGAGATAGAAAAGTTAGAACTAATAGAATAGAAGATTAAGAAAACATCAGAATCTCACAGCAGAATTTCAAAGTACATAATATATTACATAACAGGGTCTGATAGATCATGGTACATCATCATAATACATTACCATAGTACAACAACATATTTATACATCATGACTAGGATAATACAGGTACTTAAACTGGACACATAGAACTGGATATAATACTAGATTGATCTTGAACTTGAACTTCATAGGGTTCCACTTGCCTACCTGGACTACTTGTCTACTCATAATAATAATTATGAGTACCCAAGAGTTTAGGAAACACAGAAAATAAACTCTGGGTCAGTCAGGGGACTGGTGTGAGTAAGTTAAAAGATTGTAAACAGGGAAATAAGGAATAGGGTTTTCCATTTGGACAGATTCATTTACATTAGAAATCTTTAGACCAATCCATAACTAATATATGGATAATGACCCAAATATTTTATATCAAAACATTTGATATTACGATAGTTTATATCAAATAAATAATCATCTAGTCAAACGCTTGCATCTCACGTTCACGTATATAGTATAAAATCAAAAACCGCAGAGTGTTTATTGGAAATTGGATTCCAACAGACAAGGTAGGGGAGCACTTGCCAATCAGTGTACTCTAGAGAGGATACACTGGGGTTCAACAAGAACGTCTTGCAACCTGGTCCCACATAACCGTCCAATCATTTAGCTTGAGTGTAACGAATATATTACCACCTCTATGGTTGGGATCAGCAACCGCTACCGAATGCTGCAGCAGTGAAAAAGAGATGAGAAAACAAAAGGAATTTCTTTAGATGGTGACAATACACCCTGGTTGGGGATGACCCAACTAGCCATGCTGCTTAGCTCGGTTTTTTGTCATTTCCTGGTTGTGAGGTTTGAAGTCACGTTTATCCTTCTGACAGATTATTTCTTTAGTTACTTTGAATGTCACATCGTCATATCCGTCAGAAACACTCATTCGATTACCCAAATATATTGCGGGTAATAAAGCTAAGAGAAACGAATTTCTCCGCCACCAACATAATATACTTACGTAAATCGAATTGTAGAATCTAACCGATATACGTTGTCAGACACCAGTCCATACAAATTTGTTCTGGGACTGAACAGACTGAAGGTACTACAATAAATATAGCCTTGCATACCTCCGTCTTCAATATCTCTGACCCGCGTCGTATAATTCTAGTCGAAGTGGAATATTTATTCCGGACTCTTCGAAACGATGTACGTAATGTCTTACAGTCGATAAATAATTATCGGCCTATCATGATTATAATTCAGTTTACACATTCTTTATTATCAAACAAACAGTATATTTTTGCATTGTTTATATCTGGATATTTTATTATCTTTTAAATGAGCAATTTAAGTGTGTGCGTCGCGCATAGTATTTTATTTAGTTTTGACCATCATTTAGAAATGAACAGATAAAGCGTGTGCGTCACACACGGTATTTTCTTCGTTTGAAACTTTGTTTATACGTTGTTTAATTCTTCTGTTATCCTTGTAAATTATTTTCTAACTTATAATTTATCATAAATAAATTAAATTAATAATTTATTTTAATTATTCCTTTTATATTTCTATTTTCAAAACTCGTCAATCTTCAACAGTCGAGCTTTCTGTACTTCGATCTTCTAATGTTGTCTTCCTTCAACTTGCCTATGATATATAAATAAAAATTCACTTTCTATTTATTTATTTCTTAATTTTATTTATATTCTATTTTTAAATTAAAAATCGTTCAGAATCTTCTTTGTAAACGTATTTACCAAAGTACCGGTTTATTTCAAAGCGCCAAGTACCAGGTTTTACGAATGCCAAAGTACCAAGGTCTGCAAAATGCCAAAGTACCAGGGCCTGCGAAATGCCAAAGTACCAGGGTCTGCGAAATGCCAAAGTACCAGGTTTTGCGGAAGTGCCAGAGTGCCAGTTTATCGGATATACCAAAGTCCCAGTTTCCCCCAGATCTCGAGTTGCGCGTGTCCGTTCACATCAATTTCCCGTGCCCGCTCCATTTGCCAAAGTTCCACCCTGGTACTTGCCAAAGTACCAGGTACCATCTCTCGAAATCACTTGCCACGACTGATGGATCATCTCCATATCCTCACGCTCCACATGTATTTCCAAAGTGCCAAATGACTTCCTCCCTTTCCTGCTTCTTCTTCTCCTCTTTTAAAATGCACAGTTGTGCACGTGCACAACCAATCCCCTCCACTTGAGATCCATCGCCACCCAATCGCACATCACATCTCCGGCCAAGATCACCACCAACCGATCGTTCAACTTCCAGAACCCTCCTCCTCGAATTCACCGCTCCGCCCTGTTTAAACACGAAAACACCTAAACTAGGTCATCCAAAAACCCACCTCCACCGATCAACTCCGACCACCTGAAAGTCTTGCACCACCTGCGTCCTCTTTACTGACCTCAGCCGCTCCTCTCCCCTCGCTCTTGGCACACTCGATCAAGTGGGGGCCCCACACGATGCCTCCAAAAACTAAATCAGCTTCGATCGCTCAATCCACTCACTAGAAAAATCTAATTATATTTTTCCTAGATTCCTTCAGATTTTAATTGCAATATACAATGGTTAGATATTTTGCAAACAATTGTTTTATATTAGCAAGTTGTTCCTTAGGATTCTTAGGTGATGGTTTTAGCTAAACATAGCTATCTATTGAAGGTAAAATCTTATTAAGATATTGACTTTGGATGCTTACTTTGGTTTTGTTGTTGTCACATGCATTTCTTCATATTTTCATTTGAGTTATTTTATCATACATGACATGTGCATATCACATTATATGTTTGTGTGAGTTGAAATGGCCGAATTTGTTTTACTGCATATGTACACCTTTCTGTCTTGTTTGTTTGCCAAGTTCCTTCTATTTTCTAAGGTGATAAAATACCCTTTTATATGTAAAATTTATCATTACTTTCATATGCATGATTTAGGCTTTTGTTTGCAAATTCTTCCTTTGAATTTGTGTTGATCTATACTTAAATATGTTGTCATGTTTACATATATATGATAAAACTTATTTACGATCATTGTCAATATATATATATATATATATATATAGAGGGGGGTTATATGGCACCCCAAATTCTTGGCACCACTTTTGCACCCAAAGGAGAGCCACCCATTTATAGTTAAATAAGTTAGTGGGAGGAGGAATAATTAGTGGAAGGAGAGAGAAACGGGAATGTTTGGTGGAAATCAGGGGGGCTAAAGGGGTGCTGCACTATTTGGGGTGCCATTGAACGCTCCTTATATATATATATTCATGTTATGATTATCTTGAATGTTGCATTCTTATGTTTTCAAACATAATCACATATGTACATTCATGATATATATATATGTTTTGAATTGTTTTATTCTTTTAAAAAATCATCATTTATTTTAATTTCCTTATTAAAATCAAATGTCAACAAATCGGAAAAAGTCGGGACATTACAGTAACTCACATTGTCCAGGCAGTTCAAAAATCATGGCACATCATGGCATGATCACAATGAATAGAGCAAAACCAACTAGTTCATTTCAGCCAACATAGGGATGCAAGTAATAGGTGTAAACATGTGTAAGTGATCAATGTATACATACAGGAGTAAATAGCACACACAAGATAGTAAGCACCAAAGTGGTCAAGCCACTTGGATACGGCAAAACTGGTTGAAAAACACAACTGGAAAATCATATAGTGGTTCGCAAACAGTATGGCTCAAGCAAGAAGACACAGTGATGAATATACACAGTATCAAGTTCATAGTGTCATGGTGAATTTTTTTTGAAGTGCAAGCCAACAAATACTACTGCTCAAAAACAGGCCAGTCAGCATGAAGCTTTTAACATGGCAAGGTCAAGTATTTCATATTTAGGAGCTCAATACTAGTGTACAAGCAGCTAGTGCACACAAACCAAAGTAAAGCAAAAGTCAGGTATTCAGGTCAGTTTTGACCCAAGTCTCAAGGCAACTACATTATATGTTCATGAGTGTAAAATCTGCATGGTGAAGGCAACATCAAAGCAAGAACAAGTGACAGCAAGGTCAAGTGGGAGCAGCAATATGTATGTGATAAAGACTGCTAAAATATATGTATGCATGGCATTCAGCAAGTTAATTTTGTTTTTAAGCAATATATGGCAAGTGACAAACACAATCATGGCCGAGGGAATTAAATAAAGCATGATGACGACATATGAGTTTCAATCTAAGGAAAAATAATGTTGTTTTGAATTTGAATTTCCTCTTTCCAGTTTTACACAATTAATCATGGAAATAAAAAAGGAATGTATTTGTGCTCATGAAAACAGTGTGAGTGATTTTTCTGGAGAGTGTTTAATGCCTCAAAATTCGATTTTTTTCCCCAGATTTATTTTAAATCAATTATGGAATAATAAAAATTGGATTCAATCATTTTTGGTATCGTTACTAGGCAGAATTAAACTCGGCAAGCTAATTGTTTTTAAAAACTGGAAAAAAAATCAATCAGGAGAATATGAGGAAAGAATTAGTGTCCAAATTCGTAGCTTGTTTTCGAAATTCAAATTGCCAGAAAAATATACTGCTGAAATCAACTAAAAAGCTTTCAAAATCAATTCTCAAATTGGACAACTAAATTTCAGGGGAAAAATTCGATCCGAATATTCCTCAATCAAAATCGGCAAGTCATGATGTGAAATCAGAGGGTTAGGGTTTCAAAACCCTATATAAACACACGAATTCATCATCGACCAAATCATCCCAACGATTCGAAAACATTTCAAACCCAAAAACTAATTCAGAGAGCTTACTTGTTGGATCGAAAGTGAGAGATCATCTAAGAGCCAAGCAAGAAGAGAGATTGAAGTTTCCAGAGTGTTTCGATGCAATGGAGAATCAGTTCGAAGGAAACCCTAGCCGCCCGTTCTTTTTGGAGAAAGAACAAAAGAGCTCGGCCATTTTCTAGTGAAGAAACAAAGTGGGGATTTTCCTTATTTAAAGGCTTTGTTTTGTTGTTGTTGTATGTAGTGTCCCGAAATTCCAGTTCAATTTGAGCAGACTAAATAACACAAGTCCAACCCACATTACACTGGAAATCAAAAAACTAATAGAAAGAAAACAGAGGGTGAGAATAGATAAGATAGAAACTTAGAATAGAAGAAGAAGAAGAACATCAGAGTGACACGAACCTCACAGCGGAACGAATAACATATAATAGATAACATATCTTTGAAATAAAAATCTGTACTTGAATATACATATCATTTAAAAGTACAACACTTACAAAACAACAGAAATAAACAATAGTTATATGATCCTGAAGCCTCCTGCTCCAAGCTCTCCAAATATATCTGTAAAATCCTGACTACTTGACTGCTCGTATAAAATTGGGTACCCAAGAGTTTAGGGAAAACAAAACAAAATAAACTCCGGGTCAGTCATGGGACTGGTGTAAGTAAAACAGTTTAAAATAGTTTGAGCCATTAACGATACTCATAAGACCACGCCGTATAACGGAACGGGTTTTTCCCTTATAAGAATCCAATATAATCTTTATATCAAAACTCATTGATATTATAATAGTGTCTATAAACCACAATATAATAATCATCTAACAGAAACGCTTTCATCTTACGTTCTACATATATAGTATACAATCAAAACCACAAGCACGTATTGGGTAATGGATTTCCAACTATGACAAGGTATGAAACCACCTTTCGCTAGTGTACCTCTAGAAGGAATACACTGGGTTCAACAAGAACATCTTGCAACCCGGCCACACATGACCGACCACTCATTTCGCTTGAGTGTATCGAATGTATATCACCAACGGTTGGGATCAACAACCGTTTCCCGAATAGGACAGCATCGACAATAGATTTTTAGAAGTAAATGAAACTCTAGATCAGGTGATTATACACCCTAATAGGTGCGACCTACATAGCCATGCTGCCTGCCCGACTTTTGTCATTTCCCAGTTGTGAGGCTAGAGGCCACGCTTATCTCTGACAGATCACACATTTATTCACTTTGAATGTCACATCGTCATACCTGCCAAATCACAAATTGATTTCCCAAAAAAAAACCACGGGTATACAGCTAAGAGAAACGAATTCCTCCACCACCAAACTTAAATACATTTGAAGAGATCAACTTACGCGATCTATTAAATATACTCTGTCAGACATTATTCCATACAGGTCGTCCTGGGATTGGACAAACCGAAGGCACTATTCAGTACAACCATCTTAGGCAATCTTTACCTAAGATTTATACAACAGCCCTTGCACTTTACTTCGTCTTCAATTATCTTTGGCATATATGATTCACAATGCTTATGCCAATACGGAGTGGTTCTTCGGATATTAATCCAACCGGTCTCTCCATATTAACAACGTTAAAATGGTCAAAACTTTGATAGTCTGTGATTTAACTATCAAAGAAAAACACGTGTGCAAAAAACGATATTATTTCCAGATGGAAATTATATCGATCAATCATCATTTAACATTTATCTCTTTAGTTCTTTGATTTACTTGTCTCCTGTTTCCATATATTCACCACTTCTTATTTTCTAAATTTTGAAAATATACGTCATTAACAATGGAAAACATTCCCATTTCTTGTTTTCTATATTAGAAAACATTTCTGATTCTTATTTGGAAAACATTTCCAAATCTCCTTCATTTGGTTTTAAATAGATGTTTAAATAAACATCGCTATGCCAACACAAACCATTACGCTCATTAATTAAATTCACTTAACCATCCTTCACTATCAAACCTTACCATTCCTTAGTTAAGAAGGAAGCCAATCAAGTTGGGGTATAATTACCTCTCAGACCTTAACTGAACAATGTTTTAACTTCGAAATAGTCAAAGTTTATCTTTTAAATCATTAACAAACTTCCTTACGTAACTCTCGGATTCTATTTACGAATCCACTTCTTTATTGAAAACATTGGTTATAACGATAACGTTATAATCCTTACTTTCGAAATATCTAACTTCAATTATAACTTTTATTCTTTAATTTGAATAAATAAATAAACACCAAATTTATAAATAAATCTTGATTTAAACACCGAAAAGTATAAGTACTTTCCCGAATTTGATATAATTGAATTCGACGTATAACTCTCTTTCGAGAAATCTCTATTTGATGAACTCTTCTTCGAATAACCTATATTCGATTATCTCTCTTCGAATAACTTATATTCGATTATCTCTCTTCGAATAACTTATATTCGATTATCTCTCTTCGATTAACTTATATTCGATTAACTCACTTTGAATAACTTATATTCGATTATCTCTCTTCGAATAACTTATATTCGATTAACTCAATTCGAATAACTTATATTCGATTAACTCACTCTTTCGAATAAACTATATTTGATTTTCTCTCTTTCGAATACGCTATATTAGATAATCTCCTTTCGAATAACTATATTCGATAATTCTCTCTATCCGAATAACTAATATTCGATTAACTCCTTTCGAATAACTAAATCCGATTAACTCCTTTCGATTAAACTAAAATCGATAACTCCTTTCGATTAAACTAAAATCGATAACTCCTTTCGATTAAACTAAAATCGATAACTCCTTTCGATTAAACTATAATAGATACCCTTTCCTTTAACCTTATTCGAATAACTAATATCCGACTAACTCCTTTAACTCTGTTCGAATCAACTATATTCGATACTCCTTTAACTCTATTCGAATAAACTATATTCGATACTCCTTTAACTCTATTCGAATAACTATATTCGACTAACTCTCTTAGATTAACTCATTTGGATTAACTCGTTTGATAAACTCATATTGACAAATCTTAACTTAATTAACTCGACTTATTTAACTCAACTTGACTGACCATACTCGACTAACTCGACCTGAGTAGCCATATTCGATTAACTTCTTTTGAATAACTATATTCAATTTACTTACCTTTGAATACCAAATTCGATTTACTTAACTTTCGAATACCATATTCGATTTACTTAACTTCGAATACCCTATTCGATGTACTTAACTTTCAAATACCATATTCGATTTACTTAACCCGATTCACTTAACTCAATTAACTCTAACTCGATTAACTCTAATCGATTAATTCTAATCGATTAACTCTAACTGGTTTACTCTGTTTCGATTACAAATACCTCCTTTCCTATTTGTCTATATTTATTTTATAAAAATATTTCCTTTATATAATTCTATTTATTTCTCAAATAATTCCCCTTTTTTCTTTATTTATTTTCTAAATAAATAATTCTTTTTCAATTCTATTTGTACATGTTTTACAAATATTTCCCTTTTTCATCCTGTTTGTAAATGGTTTACAAATATTTCCTTTTCGATTTCATTTGTAAATGTTTTACCAATATTTTCTGTTCGATCCTATTTATTTTCCAAATAAATATCCTTTATAATATCTTATTTATTTTCTGAATAAATAATCTCTTTATACTTCTATTTATTTTCCCAATAAATATCCCTCTTTATAAAACCCTTTTGATTTTATAAACGATTCCCTTTTGTAAAATCCCTTGATTTTATAAATTATTCCCTTTTAAATACATTCTAATTCATTTTATAAATGAAAATCCCTTTTATAAAATCCTTTGATTTCATAAATAAATTTCCTTTTTAATTCTATTTGTAAATGTTTTACAAATATCTCTCTTTCCATTTTTATTTAACAAATAAATATTCCACTTATAATGCTATTTACTTTCTAAGTAAATACCCTTTTTATACCTTTATTTACTTTCTAAGTAAATAATCCTTTTTAAAAATTCTTTGACTTTACAAATATTTTCTTTTATAACTTCCTTTTTATAAAATCCTTTGACTTTATAAATATTTTCTTTTATAACGTCCTTTTTATAAAATCCTTTGACTTTATAAATATTCTATTTCAATACACTGTTGAAATTTCCCTTTTCCATTTCAATATTTCTTTTGGTATTCAACGGTACCAAATAACAGGACCATTGTCATTATAATCAATCACAGATTATACACCACAGCATATAACACAATATATGAAAACAAACAGTATTATAAGTATTGAGGAATCCTGTTGGATCCCTCCAACCTGTTTTCCTGCATCACAGATGTTAAACAACACCAATAACACGAATATAAAATATTTGTATAACAGAATCAACATTCGATTAATGATTTATATATATCATTATCTATACTTTCAACCAATAATTCAACAATTAATTCAAATAGTCAACACACATCAATCAACAGATAATTATCAGTTCTAAGAATACATTATAAAAATATAACTGTTCAGAGTTGGTGAGTTTTACTCACATTTCGCGTTAACCGTTAAATAACGATTTGCGTCTATTGATTCAGACGGACAATTTATTTTGCCATAAATTGTAACGAGCTCCGATGGACTTCCAGTCAGTTCCATCGTGTAGTGTCCATCCATACGATCCTGTCTGATCTTGTTTCGTCTGATTCTGATATCGTATAACCAATTTATACATTTTTATAAGTTTACATCTATATTTAATTAAATTAAACTAAATATTTACTTGATAATATGGGCCTTACGTTTTATCCAAGCCCAACACCCCAGCAGTAAAAACCCAAACCCGCTCCACTATTCGTCTCCCCCACGAACTTCAGTTCTGCTCATTCATGAACACAACCACCATCTTTACATTACCGTAACTCCCTCACGATCAAACGAAAATCCAATTTGTCACCACCATACTTCTTCTCCTTATTTCCTTCTACAATAAAGAACCTGCGTGCCACTATTTTTTCAAATGGTCGAACTCTCCATGAGTTCAAAACCCAAAACTATCAACAGTCATCCCCTCCCTAGCTCAACACAGACCTCACCTTCCCTTCCATCTTGTATTTCAACTTCACTTACATTCAACCAAACATTTCCCAAAATCATTTAATTTAATCTCTCCCACAATCGATATACCATTCAAACAAACCCACCTGGTATACCCAATACTCTCCTTCCTTTAGAAGCAAATAACAATCACCAAACAACAGGTTGAACACATTGCTCCTTCCTTTACAGTTCGCATCCGAACTTCCCAATACTGGCCACGCTTCTCCTTCCTTTTCCCATTCTACAATCCATGATTTTACAAACTAATCACACCATTAATCTCCTCTTCATCCCCTCTTTCAAACCATACCCCAAATGTACAACCCGCTCCATCGCTGAAAAATCTGACCTCGACAAGATTTCCGCCTACGTACAGTAGACTATCAAACACACTGATCACGGAACTTTCCAAAACTATCTCACTCGAAGCTCTTTAACCTCCTAAACACAAATATGAACACGATCTAGCAATTTGATGCTTGAATCATGCGGTTACTTGAACCCTAGCTTTTGCTTGAAAAAACCCCAAGTCCAGAACGAACGTGGAACCAATTCAAAGGGGTATAAAGCTGAAGACAATCTCACCACGATTTCAAATAGATATATTTCACGATTTATGGTATTTGATTTCTATGATTTTCTGAAACTCGCATTTTGAAGAAGAGGAGTAAGAAGTGGCGGCTGAAAAATTAGATCGGGAAAATGAATTTGGGTTAGGTTGGTGATGTTATACAGTGTTTAATGTGGCTTGTTGTATGAGCCTTGTCCATTCTTTTTTTTTACGTCACTTGTATTAGCCTTCTAAAAATCCGTGTGCTCACACACAGTATTCAAAAATCGCGAAAATGGTCATGCAGCTACAGTTCAACCTTACAAACCCAACAAAACTGGTTTCGTCGAATTCCGACTCCGTTTGCTCACACAGCGTATTTTTAACCATCAAAATACTGATTGTTTTTCACATTAAAATCCCGTACGGCCACATACTGACTTCAAAAATCGCGGAAACTGAAATCTAACAATAGTTTAATATTGAAGATCCAACAAAATTGGTTTCGTCGAATTCTGAGGTCGTTTGCAAAACTGGCTATTTTTAAAGCTCTAAATAACCCATTTAAATATTAAATATATTTAAAAACAATTTAAATTTAATATTTAAAAATAAATATTATCATATATATATTCCCATACGATATCATACAACTCAACAATATTCCTATATGAATTTCTAATTCGATATTTGAATCCTGATTAAATCAATATTTGATTTATAATGAAATCTTTTTTTAAAATATAAATAATTCCTTTATAAATTATAAAGGAATTCCATAACGGCTTTTCTAAAATTTGATTTGGACATAAATCAAAATCTACACGATGAAATCCCAATTTTTCTCTTCCATTAGAAATATATACTTCACCAGCTCTGAATGTTTCTCGTTTCGTTTAAATTTCGAATCGCCAAATCGCGAACTGCAGCGCCATTTTGAGCTCGATTATAATTATAATATAATTCTACGTTCAAACTTCGTTAGTTAAATATATTCGTTATCGTAATTCAATTCTAAACTGAATTATATATTTTGAATTTGCCCAATTCACACCATATTGCCATTTCAGCCAATTCTGATTATTTCAGAATTAAATATATTATTTAATTATTATATTAATTAAATATTCAATAGTTATTTAATTAAACAACCTTATATTCCCTAATTCACTATATAAATAATTAAACAAATTAATTATTATATAGATGAAAATATGGGTCGTTACATTCTTCCCCACTTAAAATAATTTTGTCCTCGAAATTACTAAGGTAGAAACCAAACCCAATTAACTGAGTAGAACTTATCTGTTCACTTCTTAACTTCAGTTTCCATTGAAGTAATTTCATTTCAATTAAATGTTAATCAATTATTATCTACGAAAATTTTCAAAAATCCTGTAAATTTTCTAATACCTTAACTTTTCGAAAAATTTCGTCAGCACCTCCTTTGTACTGGTCAATAGGTCAAACTCCAACTCGCCTCTCTATGCCATCTCCAACCCAAAAGAAAATCAAACAGCCAAGCGGCTTGCCAATTCGGCTAATAAATCTCATGCTTATATCAAATATAAACTTGTACCTTTTTGTCGGCATATCATTATATCCCTTCCACTTGTTACAAATTCAGCATATACCAATATCAATCCAATCAAACTCGGATCAACTTATCCTCACATAGCTATTCGCTTAAACAAGACAAATACCTTTTCAAACTCAAATCCATTCTTGATTCCGACCTATTAACTTACCAATCCAGTATACTTAACCAAGTTAAGCTCCATCCACATTTTTAATTAACTGGTTAATTTCTCTCGCCGGTTACTTTTATCTCATAACTCAGATTTTGATTTTCATTTCAAAAATCAATCCATTTACACACCTAAGTCCAAGTATATTCAAAATCCATTCTACTCGATATCGTTCCATTTCAATTCAATTTCTATTACCACTTAACTGGCTTTACTTTAGTTCCAATTTGCTTTCACAAGTGTTATCTAACTTGTTTTTAATTCATCAGTCTCTCCTTGGGAGTTTAATAGTTTTTCCATATCGAAAATCAAACTTTTCTTTTTAGGATTTAAACAACTTGCTTTTCTCAAAAACAATTTAAAAACAAAAACTTTGGTAGTTTTCCGTCACTCAGCAACTCGAAAATGAACACTGATGATGCAGCTGTCATCGTCGGAATCTATTTTCCAGCAATTGAAGTGAGTTCAATACTATATCACTTTTCAAAACCATTTCTTAATCATTTCTATTTCGAAATCTTTTCAAATTACCATTCACCATGCCTGTAAAACCATTTTAAAATCTCCCAGGATTTTAAAATTCTCTTATATTTAATCAATATTCATTTACAAACACTTATTCAAATCTCCAGGGTTTTAATTTCAACCCTGATTTCAATTTCAGATTTAACTCATCTCGTAACACTTACACGAATTTTGATTGGTTATTTATATATAACGATTTAATTTATAATCTTACCCGGTTATAATAACAAATATACTTTGGGTAAAATTATTACATTTACCCTCTTTTCAAAACATATCGTTTTGACCCATCGTATTCGAGTGTTTAGAAACTCCTACCGATAAAATGTATCAAACTGATCGACCAGAACCCATAAACAACTCAACCAATAAATCTCCATAATATAAAATCATTTTATATTAAATAACAAATACGTTCGCTCATATATATATACACTCAAACTCAATCTAGGGTATTACTAACCCCATCTCTACTGAGTCACGCCGCAGAGCCAAGGTAATAACTTAACCTTAAGCTCTGATACCAACTGTAGTGTCCTAAAATTCCAGTCCAATTTGAGCTGACTAAATAACACAAGTCTAACCAACATTACACTGGAAATCAGAAAACTAATAGAAAGAAAACAGAGGGTGAGAATAGATAAGATAGAAACTTAGAATAAAAGAAGAAGAAGAAGAACATCAGAGTGACACGAACCTCACAGCGGAACGAACAACATATAATAGATAACATGTCTTTGAAATAAAAATCTGTACTTGAATATACATATCATTTCAAAGTACAACACTTACAACACAGCGAAAATAAACAATAGTTATATCATCCTGAAGCCTCCTACTCCAAGCTCTCTAAGTATATCTGTAAAATCCTGACTACTTGACTGCCCGTATAAAATTGGGCACCCAAGAGTTTAGGGAAAACAAAACAAAATAAACTCCGGGTCAGTCATGGGATTGGTATGAGTAAAACAGTTTAAAACAGTTTGAGCCATTAAATGATATCTCATAAGACCACGCCGTATAACGGAACGGGTTTTTCCCTTATGAGAATCCAAAATAATCTTTATATCAAAACTCATTAATATTATAATAGTGTCTATCAACACAAATATAATAATCATCTAGCAGAAACGCTTTCATCTCACGTTCTACATATATAGTATACAATCAGAACCGCAAGCACGTATTGGGTAATGGATTTCCCACTATGACAAGGTATGGAACCACCTTTCGCTAGTATACCTCTAGAGAGGAATACACTGGGTTCAACAAAAACATCTCGCAACCCAACTACACATGACCGACCACTCATTTCGCTTGAGTGTATCGAATGTATATCAGTGTAACAACCCGAATTTTTATAACATGTGAAAACCATAAATCATGGCAAAATTAAATATTATAATAAGAATCAGGGGAAACGGGTTGCGCCATTGCATTCGTCTCGAAATTCTGCTTGGAAACGAGTCCGAGTTTTCGAGAATCGGAGTCCGTATGAGAGAGAAATGGTCCTCCACAGTTTCAGGAATTTTCAAAATCAAAAACAGCTCGAAATTCGAATTCAAAATTCGAATTCAAACTCCAGCGCAGAGTGTACGGGAATTTTCCCGCCCAGGACCAGGTCGACCTGGGGGTCGACACTATGGTCGAACTCCCAGGGACCAGGTCGACCCTATGGTCGACCTGGTGCTGAAACTCAATTTCGAACCTGGGTTCATTCTGATGTTTTTGGCCTCATTTTCAGTCTAGATTCGTCCGCCTAATCCTATATAAACAGCCTCCTAGCCTCATTCTCTTTGCACCATTCTTCTCTAACCTTATGCTGCTAAAATTCTTGATGGACATGGCTTCTTCTTCTCCCTCTAAATCAAATTAAGATAAATTAAAATAAAATACGAAGACTATTTCTTGAAGACTATGGCTAGGAATTGCATATTAGGGATTTGCTTCTACAATCAAATCAAGATTCAACAATTCAACAATTCGACGACTAGTTTCTAGATCTCAATTTCTTAGTCTACGATCTGTAAGTTCTAGTTACTTTTAGATTTAAATATTTAATTATAATATGGGCATGAAGTAAAGTGGAATTGGATCTAAGTATGTTTACCGATTCAGATCCGTTTCTGTTGAATCTTGAGTTTTGAGACTTGTCTATCTTTATTCCCAGGCCAAGTTTATGATCTATTCAGCAGTTTTCTTGATTCGTAATGATGTTATCATCAAGTTGTAATCTTTATGCCTATCATGATGATTTATGTTGTTTTATTTCTGATCTTGTTCTTATTGCAACTTCTACCTCCCCCTATTTATTTTTCTTTTGATGAACCTTGGTCAATTTCGGACCTAGGCCTAAACCTCGATTTGCGTACGATTGAATACGGGGAAATATTGGGATAATACCTATTTGGATATATGTGTTTGGTGGAATTGATGGCATAACATAAAAAAAATTAGATTTTTGGGTATTACTACCATTAACATGAAATTGAATATTTGGGTATTGTCATTATAATGGTAATCGCAAGAATGGGGATGGGTATATGTAATTTGACATGGATCTTGATATATGTAATTTGGCTAGAACTTGTTATGGGTAAATTAGTATAAACATGGTATACATGTAATTTTGGGTATAAAACTTGATCTATGTAAATTGAGCATAGCTTTGTAAACATGTAAATCATGAAACTTGGTATATGCGTAAATTGGCATAAAATTGGCATACATGTAAAACGGCATGAATTGAACATATGTAAATTTGGTATGAATTGAGCATATGTAAAATTGACATGTAATCTAGAACTTGGGCATATGTTAATTATGTAAAATTTGGAGTAGAAACATATATGATAATTTATGACTTGGAGAAAGTTTAATATGAACGCGCCTAAGTTGGGTTTTGGGTAGTTGGCATGTATTGTAAATAAAAGGCTATAACTTGGCATAACTTTATGGTGAATTATGATAATAATTTGGAAATACATTTTGGGGCAAAAAACGTGAATTATGAACTTGGAAAATGGGCCATAACATTAAATTGTTAGCACACTTACATATAAAGAACAAATATGTAAATTTAATACAAAATGCTTAACCCGAGGTTGGATTGAGTTGTGATGTAAACCTGCCCGGACCCGCCCGGCTGTCCAGTAATCACAACAATACCTATCCAATGTGGGAGGTTAAGGCATTGAGCCCGATAAGGACCCGAGGTTAGACTGAGTTGCGGTGTAAACCTGCCCGGAACCGACCGGCCTATCCAGTAACCGCAACGATACGTGTCTAATGTGAGTGGTTGGTGCTTTAATGAATAATTTAAAGCTAGGGTACAACTTAGCCATTATAATATGTTGACTAGACAAGTGGGTAAGGTTAAGTATAGGATTAACCGTTATAACATGTTAACTAGACTAAAAGGTGGGGTTAAGTAAATTTGATACACTTAACCAATGTAACGAGTTAACTAAACTGATGGGTGGGGTTAAGTTAATTTGGACACTTAATCAACTCAACGCGTTATCAAGACAAGATTTGCGGGGATTAAGTAACTAATGGGACACTTAACCACTATAACCTGATGAACGAGTAAGGCTAAGGAATACTTAACCAAACTGACATGATATAGGGGTGGGTTAAGTCAACATGAATCGCTTGAATATACTTAACCAATTTGACACGATGATTTGGTAGGGTTAAGTCATGAACCGCTTGAATATACTTAACCAATCTGACACGATGATTTGTTAGGGTTTAGTCATGAACCGCTTGAATATACTTAACCAACCTGACACATGATTTGTAGGGCTATGTCATGAACTTGAACGACAACACTTAGCCAATTTGACATGACACGTAGGGGGGTTAAATCACGAACTTGAATGACAACACTTAACCAACTTGACATGCTAGACTGATAAGGGTTAAATCACGAATTTAAATGACAACACTTAACCAACCTGTGGGGTATACGAATAGACCCTAGGAAAACCCTAGTAGCGGGACCCGTTTCAGCAGTAACCCACACTAGGTATCAACGGTACCCTGAGCTAGGCAGGGTGGGGCACGATTACTGGGCTGATTGTAAGCGGTCAAAATGGCGGCAGGCAGTGCAGCAGTGCAGGTTCGGACGGAGTACGGGCGTGCACGTATTCCGGCGTGGAAAATTTAGCCACTGGGCATAAGTAGGTTTAAAGCTGTGCATCTTGATTTTTTCGGGGTTGCCATCCTAGGGATTGATACACCCTAGGGTGGGACCAGCACATGTATCTACAAGTAGGGGGCCGTGTGACACAAACCAGAACTAGGTTGAGTAAGAGCCGATCGATTAAGGTTGTAAGGATACATCTAACACTTTAATGGCAATTGGGCTGGTTGAGGCAAAATCCTCATATTAGATGTAGTCCTGAAGGCTACCACAACTACGGGGTTGGGATCATCTTATTATATAACACGGGCTACTAGCTGGGACACTAGTAGGGGGTAAGGATCCTTGTTACACAGGACACTAGTTGGAACACTAGTAGGAATACAAATCATTCCATGTACGACACTTGTAAGGATGCTAGTTAGGTGGTGCAGAGCAAATAGATATCACTGAAATATTTTAATGATGAAGCTTAGAAATCTTGCGATGTTATACTTGATAGAAACCTTGCGATGTGATACTTGGTAGGAACCTTGTGATGCTACTCTTGATAGGAATTATGGGATGTTATACTTGATTCATCATGCCTGTAGCTTATCTTGTCATCATACTTATGTTTATTTTCAGTTTATTCATGCCATGTTATCTTTACCTTTTTTTATGCTGAAAGTCACTAGGACTTACTCAGTCTTTATGAATTACCTGTTTTGTTTCGCCTCTTTTTCTTCCGTTTTCCCCCCTAGGTTCGCAGGGAGGGAATACAACTTAGTTCGGATCTTACCAAGCTCCAAGGCTCTTTCATGTACGGTTTGGATTTCTCTTGGCTATGGCTTGCTTTGCTTTATTGGGGAATATCACGATTTATTTTTATGCTTCTTTGTTTTTGAGCAAGACAGATATTTTGGCTATGTAATTGGGTATTGGAAGTTGATGGGCTTTTATTGTAAACGAATATATTTAATAAATGATTTGAAGTACTTCTACTTTACTTTCCGCTGTTTTATATATGTCTGTCTTGTAATATTTTTGTTCCAGTACCCATAATGCTCCACTGAAGTTAAGGCATTCCCTTTGTGAGTGACCTTAATGGATGTGGGGTGTTACATTTGGTATCAGAGCAGAATGTTACCAGACTGGGCAAAAAGCTTTTAAAAACCTTCTGAAATTATTTTCAAAACGTTTACAAAGAAGCATTTTTCTAAGAAAAGTTTTGTTTTACGAAAGGCATATTCCCCAAAGACATATGCACTATCTTTTGATTCTCTCCTTGAGTCTCTTCTCTCTTTCTGTTTCACCATAGCTTGTAGGCATACGACACATGTCGGAGGGCAAAGGAGTGCCCAACCTCCATTTGTAGCCGCCGTAGTTTTACTTGCGACTAATCTTATTTCAAGCTTTGTAGGGTTGTCATGCGATGGAGGTAGCTTTCGAGAGACTTGTCAAACAAGCTATACAAGGATAGTAAGAACGAGGATAAAGAACACAAGCCTAAGGACGAGAAACTTGTTGATAAGGCTTAATCCACGAAGGAGGAAAAAGTGAAAGGGAAGAGGCCAAAGTGAAAGAATAATAAAACCCATGAAAAGAGAGAGTATCTTTAGTATGGTAAAAAGGGACATGTAGTTAAGTATTATAGGACAAGAATAAGGGCAAAGAACAAGATCGTCGAGAGGGCAATTGTATGCTCTCACTACTAGCGCACCTAAGAGAGGTGGTAACGTTTATGTTAAAGGTTTAGCTTTTCTTTTCTATCATCCCATTAGAACTTTGTTTTTGTACATCGCATCCTTTTAATTCTGCTTCGATAATTGAGTCTCTGCACCTTAGTACTAGCGTAGTAGAGGATCCCATTTCTTTGTCTCAAATCCTGCTGGGGAATCGGCTCATTTATTCATGACTTGTTTGGATTTGAGAATGTCAATGCTAAGTGTTGAGTTTAGAAGTAATGCTTATGTTTTTGGGCTATGTGTTGATTCTAGGGATGGAGTGGTTATCCAGTAATGGTGCCATTCTTGAGTATGAAAAGAGGGTAGTTAGACTCTTGATTTGCCTTGGTAATGCCCTCGAAGTCTAGTGTAACCCTTAGAGTTCTACCATGCTTAGTTACCTAGAATCTCTTGATACATTTATTGATCCGCTCGAGTAGTGTTCGCCACTAAGGCGGATGGTTCATTTCGCTTATGCATGAGTTATAGAAAATCACCTAAGTACATTTGGAAACATGGTTGACATCTGTTTATTTTCAAGAGATAGTTCTTCAGCGTAGAATACCTTATAGTGGGTAAACGAGATCCAAGATTCACTAGTGAATTTTGGAGGGCTTGCATGAAACCATGAGTATGCAGTTATGGTTGAGCCGAGTATACTAGAAAAAGAATAAGTGAAAGTGGAACGAGAGGCGACAGTGAAATGAGTTCCAACTCATATTTTGGAAATAGGAATTAAGAAGCTACGGAATTGTGAAGTTAAAGACGGTCAAAGCACAATGGAGTTAAGCTCAAGGAAATGCGACTTAGAAGATTGAAGACTAGATACTCGCATCGTACCTCTTTTTAAGAGTATATCCATGATCCCTCTTTTCCTTTAGAGCTTACTTGCACGCTATCTTTTAAGTATATCCTCTCGGTCCTATTCTCAATCCTATTTCTGTTGCAAACCCCATAGGGAGTATGACTCATCTATTAGTAATACATGTTGGGGCTTGAGGGTGTCCGTTGGGTTGACTAAACTTTTTAGGGTTTTATACGATACAGGTTGGTTGTAGGAAGGGATTTCTTTGTGACCTAAAAGGAGTCCATCATGCTTAGTTTCCTAGAAACATATATATTGGTTGGGTTGAGTAATCCTTTAGGTGTCAGTCTGATGTTGATTTCGGTCTTCGGGGCTGGTGCTTAGGGAGATCTTCTCCTAATCAGTATATATGTGACGTAGATTTCCAGTTTCCACATTGCCTAATGGGCACAAAGTTTTTACTTGCTTCTTTCATTCGACTATATCTTTAGGTAGGAACAATTGGGTGTAAACATGAGTTTGAGACATGTTATGATTGATGGTTGCAAGTGGTTGTAAGCGGTTGCTAGTGGTTGCTCGTGGATGCATATACACGCACATTAGACACTAGATCGGCTCAGTCACCTTTCATATTGCATATGCATGAGTGTTTATACTTGTTTATGGATGAATTTGAATGTATTATCATGTGGATGTTGCATATGGATGGATGTTTGTGCACGCATATAGTGTTTATGTGACTAGGACTATTTGCATACATGTTGGACTCATGTCACTAAACATATTTTGCATTAAGAAGATCAATCAGGCCTGATCATTTGCATTAGATAAGGAACATATACACACGCTTTCTGCATATGTTCATACAACATTAGAAATCTCTTAAGGACGATGGATGCCTGTGATTGATGATTGAGTAGATGGATGATTGGATGGTAGGACACATGCTTCTTAAACTGAAGATTTCGGGGATGAAATCCTTTGAGGAGGGGAGAATGTAACAACCCAAATTTTTATAACATGTTAAAACCATAAATCAAGGCAGAATTAAATTTTAAAATAAGAATCAGGGGAAACGGGTTGTGCCATTGCGTTCGTCTCGAAATTCTACTTGCAAACGAGTCCGAGTTTTCGAGAATCGGAGTCCTTGTGAGGGAGATATGGTCCTCCGAAGTTTCAGGAATTTTCAGAATCAAAAACAGCTCGAAATTCGAATTCAAACTCCAGCGCAGACTGGATGGGAAATTTTTCGCCCAGGACCAGGTCGACCTGGGGGTCGACACTATGGTCGACCACCCAAGGACCAGGTCGACCCTATGGTCGGCCTGGTGCTGAAACTCAATTTCGAACCTGGGTTCATTCTGATGTTTTTGGCCTCGTTTTCAGTCTAGATTCGTCCGCCTAATCCTATATAAACAGCCCCCTAGCCTCATTCTCTCTGCACCATTCTTCTCTAACCTTATGCTGCTAAAATTCTTGATGGACATGGCTTCTTCTTCTCCCTCTAAATCAAATTAAGATAAATCAAAATAAAACACGAAGACTATTTCTTGAAGACTACGGCTAGGAATTGCATATTGGGGATTTGCTTCTACAATCAAATCAAGATTCAACGATTCAACAATTCGATGACTAGTTACTAGATCTCAATTTATTAGTCTACGATCTGTAAGTTCTAGTTACTTTTAGATTTAATTATTTAATTATAATATGGGCATGAAGTAAAGTGGAATTGGATCTAAGTATGTTTATCGATTCAGATCTGTTTCTGTTGAATCTTAAGTTTTGAGACTTGTCTATCTTTATTATCATGCCAAGTTTATGATCTATTCAGCAGTTTTCTTGATTCGTAATGATGTTATCATCAAGTTGTAATCTTTATGCCTATCATGATGATTTATGTTGTTTTATTTCTGATCTTGTTCTTATTGCAACTTCTATCTCCCCCTATTTATTTTTCTTTTGATGAACCTTGGTCAATTTCGGACCTAGGCCTAAACCGCGATTTGCGTACGATTGGATACGGGGAAGTATTGGTATAATACCTATTTGGATATATGTATTTGGTGGAATTGATGGCATAACATAAAAAAATTGGATATTTGGGTATTACTACCATTGACATGAAATTGAATATTTGGGTATTGTCATTATAATGGTAATCGCAAGAATGGGGATGGGTATATGTAATTTGACATGGGTCTTAATATATGTAATTTGGCTAGAACTTGATATGGGTAAATTAGTATAAACGTGGTATACATGTAATTTTGGGTATAAAACTTGATCTATGTAAATTGAGCATAGCTTTGTAAACATGTAAATCATGAAACTTGGTATATGTGTAAATTGGCATAAAATTGGCAAACATGTAAAACGGCATGAATTGAACATATGTAAATTTGGTATGAATTGGGCATATGTAAAAATGACATGTAATCTAGAACATGGGCATATGTTAATTATCTAAAATTTGGAGTAGAAACATATATGATAATTTATGACTTGGAGAAAGTTTAATATGAACGCGCCTAAGTTGGGTTTTGGGTAGTTGGCACGTATTGTAAATAAAAGGCTATAACTTGGCATAATTTTATAGTGAATTATGATAATAATTTGGAAATACGTTTTGGCGCAAAAACGTGAATTATGAACTTGGAAAATGGGCCATAACATTAAATTGTTAGCACACTTACATATAAAGAACAAATATGTAAATTTAATACGAAATGCTTAACCCGAGGTTGGATTGAGTTGTGATGTAAACCTGCCCGGACCCGCCCGGCTGTCCTGTAATCACAACAATACCTATCCAATGTGGGAGGTTAAGGCATTGAGCCCGATAAGGACCCGAGGTTAGACTGAGTTGCGGTGTAAACCTGCCCGGAACCGACCAGCATATCCAGTAACCGCAACGATACGTGTCTAATGTGAGTGGTTGGTGCTTTAATGAATAATTTAAAGCTAAGGTACAACTTAGCCATTATAATATGTTAACTAGACAAGTGGGTAAGTTTAAGTAAAGGATTAGCCGTTATAACATGTTGAATAGACTAAAAGGTGGGGTTAAGTAAATTTGACACACTTAACCAATATAATGTGTTAACTAAACTGATGGGTGGGGTTAAGTTAATTTGGACACTTAATAAACTCAACGCGTTATCAAGACAAGATTTGCGGGGATTAAGTAACTAAGGGGACACTTAACCACTATAACCTGATGAACGAGTAAGGTTAAGGAATACTTAACCAAATTGACATGATATAGGGGTGGGTTAAGTCAACATGAACCGCTTGAATATACTTAACCAATTTGACACGATGATTTGGTAGGGTTAAGTCATGAACCGCTTGAATATACTTAACCAATTTGACACGATGATTTGGTAGGGTTAAGTCATGAACCGCTTGAATATACTTAACCAACCTGACTCATGATTTGTAGGGCTAAGTCATGAACTTGAACGACAACACTTAGCCAATTTGACATGACACGTAGGCGGGTTAAGTCACGAACTTGAATGACAACACTTAACCAACTTGACATGCTGGACTGATAAGGGTGAAGTCACGAATTTAAATGACAACACTTAACCAACCTGTGGGGTATACGAATAGACCCTAGGAAAACCCTCGTAGCAGGACCCGTTTCAGCAGTAACCCACACTAGGTATCAACGGTACCCTGAGCTAGGCAGGGTGGGGCACGATTACTGGGCTGATTATAAGCGGTCAAAATGGCGGCAGGTAGTGCAGCAGTGCAGGTTCCGACAGAGTACGGGCGTGCACGTATTCCGGCATGGAAAATTTAGCCACTGGGCATAAGTAGGTATAAAGCTGTGCATCTTGATTTTGTCGGGGTTGCCATCCTAGGGATTGATACACCCTAGGGTGGGACCAGCATAGGTATCTACAAGTAGGGGGCCGCGTGACACAAACGAGAACTAGGTTGAGCAAGAGACTATCGATTAAGGTAGTAAGGATACATCTAACACTTTAATGGCAATTGGGCTGTATGAGGTAAAATCCTCATATTAGATGTAGTACTGAAGGCTACCACAACTACGGTGTTGGGATCACCTTATTATATAACACGGGCTACTAGCTGGGACACTAGTAGGGGGTAAGGATCCTTGTTACACAAGACACTAGTTGGAACACTATTAGGAATACAAATCATTCCATGTAAGACACTTGTAAGGATGCTAGTTAGGTGGTGCAGAGCAAATAGATATCACTGAAATATTTTAATGATGAATCTTAGAAATCTTGCGATGTTATACTTGATAGAAACCTTGCGATGTGATACTTGGTAGAAACCTTGTGATGCTACTCTTGATAGGAATTATGAGATGTTATACTTGATTCATCGTGCCTGTAGCTTATCCTGTCATCATACTTATGTTTATTTTCAGTTTATTCATGCCATGTTATCTTTACCTGTTTTTATGCTGAAAGTTACTAGGACTTACTCAGTCTTTATGACTGACCCGATTTGTTTCGCCTCTTTTTCTACCGTCCCCCCCCCAGGTTAGCAGGGAGGGAATACAGCTTAGTTAGGATCTTACCAAGCTCCAAGGCTCTTTCTTGTACGGATTGGATTTCTCTTGGCTATGACTTGCTTTGCTTTATTGGGGAATATCACGATTTATTTTTATGCTTCTTTGTTTTTGAGGAAGAAAGATATTTTGGCTATTTATTTGGGTATTGGAAGTTGATGGGCTTTTATTGTAAACAAATATATTTAATAAATGATTTGAAGTACTTCTACTTTACTTTCCGTTGTTTTATATATGTCTGTCTTGTAATATTTCTGTTCCAGTACCCATAATGCTCCATTGAAGTTAAGGCATTCCCTTTGTGAGTGACCTTAACGGATGTGGGGTGTTACAATCACCAACGATTGGGATTAGCAACCGTTTCCTGAATGGGATAGCATCAACAATAGATTTTTAGAAGTAAATGAAACTCTAGATCAGGTGATTATACACCCTAATAGGTGCAACCTACATAGCCATGCTGCCTGCCCGACTTTTGTCATTTCCCGGTTGTGAAGCTAGGGGCCATGCTTATCTCTGACAGATCACACATTTATTCACTTTGAATGTCACATCGTCATACCCGCCAAATCACAAATTGATTTCCGTAAAAATACCACGGGTACACAGCTAAGAGAAACGAATTCCTCCGCCACCAAACGTAAATACGTTTGAAGAGATCAACTTACACGATCTATTAAATATACTCTGTCAGACATTCTTCCATACGGGTCGTCCTGGGACTGGACAAACCGAAGGCACTATTCAGTACAACCATCTTTGGCAATCTTTACCTATTATTTATACAACAGCCCTTGCACTTTACTCTGTCTTCAATTATCTTTGGCATATATGATTCGCAACGCTTATGCCAATACGGAGTGGTTCTTCAGATAATAATCCAACCGGTCTCTCCATATTAACAACGTTAAAATGGTCAAAACTTTGATAGTTTGTGATTTAACTATCAAAGAAAAACACGTGTGCAAACAACAATATTATTTCCAGATGGAAATTATATTGATCAATCATCATTTAACATTTATCTCTTTAGTTCATTAATTTACTTATCTCCTGTTTCCATATATTCAACAATTCTTATTTTTTAAATTTAGAAAATATACGTTATTAACAATGGAAAACATTCCCATTTCTTGTTTTCTATGTTAGAAAACATTTCTGATTCTTATTTGGAAAACATTTCCAAATCTCCTTCATTTGGTTTTAAGCAGATGTTTTAATAAACATCGCTATGCCAACAAAAACCATTACGCTCATTAATTAAATTCACTTAACCATCCTTCACTATCAAACCTTACCATTCCTTAGTTAAGAAGGAAGTCAATCAAGTTAGGGTATAATTACCTCTCGGACCTTAACTGAACAACGTTTTAACTTCGAAATAGTCAAAGTTTATCTTTTAAATCTTTAACAAACTTCCTTACGTAACTCTCGGATTCTATTTACGAATCCACTTCTTTATTGAAAACATTGGTTATAACGATAACGTTGTATTCCCTACTTTCGAAATATCTAACTTCAATTATAATTTTTATTCTTTAATTTGAATAAATAAATAAACACCTAATTTATAAATAAATAAATCTTTATTTAAACACCGAAAAGTATAAGTACTTTCCCGAATTCGATATAATTGAATTCGACACATAACTCCCTTTCGAGAAATCTCTATTTGATTAACTCTTCTTCGAATAACCTATATTCGATTATCTCTCTTCGAATAACTTATATTCGATTATCTCTCTTCGAATAACTTATATTCGATTAACTCACTTCGAATAACTTATATTCGCTTATCTCTCTTTGAATAACTTATATTCGATTAACTCACTTCGAATAACTTATATTCGATTATCTCTCTTCGAATAACTTATATTCGATTAACTCACTTCGAATAACTTATATTCGATTATCTCTCTTCGAATAACTTATATTCGATTAACTCACTTCGAATAACTTATATTCGTTTAACTCACTCTTTCGAATAAACTATATTCGATTATCTCTCTTCCGAATACGCTATATTCGATAATCTCCTTTCGAATAACTGGACTCGATAATTCTATCTTTCCGAATAACTAATATTCGATTAACTCCTTATGAATAACTAAATTCGATTAACTCCTTTCGATTAAACTAAAATCGATAACTCCTTTCGATTAAACTAAAATCGATAACTCCTTTCGATTAAACTAAAATCGATGACTCCTTTCGATTAAACTATAATCGACACCCTTTCCTTTAACTCTATTTGAATAACTAATATCCGACTAACTCCTTTAACTCTATTCGAATAAACTATATTCGATACTCCTTTAACTCTATTCGAATAAACTATATTCGAGACTCCTTTAACTCTATTCGAATAACTATATTCGACTAACTCTCTTAGATTAACTCATTTGGATTAACTCGGTTTGATAAACTCATCCTGAAAAATCTTAACTTAATTAACTCGACTTATTTAACTCAACTTGACTGACCATACTCGACTAACTCGAATTGACTAGCCATATTCGATTAACTTCTTTTGAATAACTATATTCAATTTACTTACCTTCGAATACCATACGATTTACTTAACTTTCGAATACCATATTTGATTTACTTAACTTCAAATACCCTATTCGATTTACTTAACGTTCGAATACCATATTCGATTTACTTAACCCGATTCACTTAACTCGATTAACTCTAACTCGATTAACTCTAATCGATTAATTCTAATCGATTAACTCTAACTGGTTAACTCTGTTTCGATTACAAATACCTCCTTTCCTATTTGTCTATATTTATTTTATAAAAATATTTCCTTTATATAATTCTATTTATTTCTCAAATAATTCCCCTTTTTTCTTTATTTATTTTCAAAATAAATAATTCTTTTTCAATTCTATTTGTAAATGTTTTACAAATATTTCCCTTTTTCATCCTATTTGTAAATGGTTTACAAATATTTCCTTTTCGATTTCATTTGTAAATGTTTTACCAATATTTCCTTTTCGATCCTATTTATTTTCCAAATAAATATCCTTTATAATATCTTATTTATTTTCTGAATAAATAATCTCTTTATACTTCTATTTATTTTCCCAATAAATATCCCTTTTTATAAAACCCTTTTGATTTTATAAGTAATTCCCTTTTATAAAATCCCTTGATTTTATAAATAATTCCCTTTTTAATACATTCTAATTCATTTTATAAATGAATATCCCTTTTATAAAATCCTTTGATTTCATAAATAAATTTCCTTTTTAATTCTATTGGTAAATGTTTTACAAATATCTCTCTTTCCATTTTTATTTAACAAATAAATATTCCTCTTATAATGCTATTTACTTTCTAAGTAAATTCCTTTTTATACCTTTATTTACTTTTTAAGTAAATAATCCTTTTTATAAAATTCTTTGACTTTACAAATATTTTCTTTTATAACTTCCTTTTTATAAAATCCTCTGACTTTATAAATATTTTCTTTTATAACTTCCTTTTTATAAAATCCTTTGACTTTATAAATATTCTATTTCAATACACGGTTGAAATTTCCCTTTTCCATTTCAATATTTCTTTTGGTATTCAACAGTACCAAATAACAGGACCAGTGTCATTATAATCAATCACAGACTATACACCACATCATATAACACAATAAATGAAAACAAACAGTATTATAAATATTGAGGAATCCTGTTGGATCCCTCCAACCTGTTTTCCTGCATCACAGATGTTAAACAACACCAATAACACGAATATAAAATATCCGTATAACAGAATCAACATTCGATTAACGATTTAAATATATATCGTTATCTATACTTTCAACCAACAATTCAACAGTTAATTCAAACAGTCAACACACAGCAATCAACAGATAATTATCAGTTCTAAGAATTCGTTATAAAAATATAACTGTTTAGAGTTGGAGAGTTTTACTCACATTTTGCGTTAACCGTTAAAAATCGATTTGCATCTGTTGATTCAGACGGACAATTTATTTCGCCATAAATTGTAACGAGCTCCGATGGACTTCCAATCAGTTCCATCGTGTAGTGTCCGTCCATACGATCCTGTCGGATCTTGTTTCGTCTGATTCTGATATCGTATGACCAAGTTATACATTTTTATAAGTTTACACCTATATTTGATTAAATTAAACTAAATATTTACTTGATATTATGGGCCTTACGTTTTATCCAAGCCCAACACCCCACCAGTAAAAACCCCAACCCGCTCCACTATTCATCTCCCCTACGAACATCAGTTCTGCTCATTCATGAACACAACCACCATCTTTACATTAGCGTAACTCCCTCACGATCAAACGAAAATCCAATTCGTCACCACCATACTTATTCTACTTATTTCCTTCTACAATAAAGAACCTGTGTGCCACTATTTTTTCAAATGGCCAAACTCTCCATGAGTTCAAAACCCAAAACTATCAACAGTCATCTCCTCCCTACCTCAACACAGCCCTCACCTTCCCTTCCATCTTGTATTGCAACTTCTCTTACATTCAACCAAACATTTCCCAAAATCATTTAATTTAATCTCTCCCACTATCGATATACCATTCAAACAAACTGCACCTGGTATACCCAAAACTGTCCTTCCTTTAGAAGCAAATAACAATCACGAAACAACATGTTGAACACATCGCTCCTTCCTTTACAGTTCGCATCCGAACTTCCCAATACTGGCCAAGCTTCTCCTTCCTTTTCCCATTCTACAATCCATGATTTTACGAACTAATCACACCATTAATCCCCTCTTTCAAACCATACCCCAAATGTATAGCTCGCTCCATCGCTGAAAAATCCGACCTCGACAGGATTTCCGCCTACGTACAGTAGACTATCGAACACACTGATCACGAAACTTTCCAAAACTATCTCACTCGAAGATCTTTAACCTCCTAAACACAAATATGAACACGATCTCACAATTTGATGCTTGAATCATGAGGTTACTTGAACCATACTTTCGCACGAAAAAACCCCAAAGTCCAGAACAGACGTCGAACCAATTCAAAGGGGTATAAGGCTGAAGACAATCTCACCACGATTTCAAATAGATATATTTCATGATTTATGGTATTTGATTTCGATTTCTATTATTTTCTGAAACTCGCGTTTTGAAGAAGAGGAGTAAGAAGTGGCGGCTGAAAAATTATATCAGGAAGATGAATTTGGGTTAGGTTGGCGATGTTATATAGTGTTTAATGTGGCTTGTTGTAAGAGCCTTGTCCATTCATTTTTTTTATTTTTTTTATGTCACTTGTATTAGCCTTCTAATAATCTGTGTGCTCACACACAGTATTCAAAAATCATGAAAATGGTCATGCAGCTACAGTTCGACATTACGAACCCAACAAAACTGGTTTCGTCGAATTCCGACTCCGTTTGCTCACACAGAGTATTTTTAACCGTCAAAATACTAACTGTTTTTCACATTAAAATCCCCTACGACCACATACTGACTTCAAAAATTGCGAAAATTGAAATCTAACAATAATTTAATATTGCGGATCCAACAAAATTGATTTCGTCGAATTCTGAGGTCGTTTGCAAAACTGGCTATTTTTAAAGCTCTAAATAACCCATTTAAATATTAAATATATTTAAAAACAATTTAAATTTAATATTTAAAAATAAATATTATCGTATATATTCACATATGATATCATACAGCTCCACAATATTCCTATATGAATTTCTAATTCGATATTTAAATTCTGATAAAATCGATATTCGATTTATAGTGAAATCTTGTTTTAAAATAAAAATAATTCCTTTATAAATTATAAAGGAATTCCATAGCGACTTTTCTAAAATTTGATTTGGACATAAATCAAAATCTACGCGATGAAATCAAGATTTTTCTCTTCCATTAGAAAAATATACTTTACCAGCTTTGAACGTTTCTTGTTTCATAGAAATTCGACTTAAAACGGCTTCTGTATATTCGTTTAAAGTTCGAACTGCAGCGCCATTTTGAGCTCGATTATAATTATAATATAATTCTACGTTCAAACTTTGTTAATTAAATATATTCATTATCGTAATTCAATTCTAAACTGAATTATATATTTTGAATTTTCCTAATTCACACCATATTGTCATTTCAGCCAATTCTGATTATTTCAGAATTAAATATATTATTTAATTATTATATTAATTAAATATTCAATAGTTATTTAATTAAACAACCTTATATTCTCTAATTCACTATATAAATAATTAAATAAATTAATTATTACATAGCTGAAAATACGGGTCGTTACATTGTACCTTTTTTGTGTCTTACAAAATCATGTCTTGTTTTATCTAGTTTTAATTAAAACTAGGATTTACATATTACTGGTTTGTAGTTTGGGAAAATCTGGTCTAGGGTACACATATCAGTCTAAGATTTTGAGCGAAGGGTTAGGACAAGAGCAGGCACTGCAAGTTTACATGGGATTGTAAGCGGGATCTGTTTAAAACACCTAGTAGAAATCTGAGGAATGCAGTAGTAGGCACAATTCGCCGAAGCTGGGTATTTCTATGTGTGATTTTCCTTTACTACATTTTTATTACTCTGTGATTGTTTTAAATATCGAATACCCTATTCACCCACCCTATAAGGTTAATATTGATCCTATAGAGTTTTGAGAGTGAAGAAGGGTGGTTGTGTCGTGATGAGAGGTGTCTTGGAGGCGGGAAACCTGTATAGATTGGTTGGTTCTGTGATCGACAGTGGAAGGCGAATGACGGTTAAAGAACCTAGTCCACAAAAAGGTGGAGAGGTTAATTTGGTCACTCCTGATGTGTTACACACGGGTCTTCATGTTGATGGTGCTTGAGGGATCTGGGGTGATCAAGTAAGGAGCTCAGATCAAGTGGTAGACGGGTGTCGATGCAGAAAATCCACAAGGTGGAGATCCTTGTGGTATTACAAGCGCTTTTAGACCGTTAGAGATGCGTGGTGCATCTTAGGCGGAAGATGCATCGTTGGCAGGCGGTGGGTTGTGTTTGTAATGGTTTAATTGAGAGTAGGTGTCATTGAAAGAGCTAGATGACTTGTGTGTTGGAAGTGCGTTTGATGTGATGTGATTTCATATCAAGGTGGAGTGTTGTGATTTGTGACATAAAATCACATATGTTGATAGAGACGAGGCGTGGATGTGCTTGGCGGTAGAGGATATGGTGCAGCAACAAAAAGAAGGTTAGAAGGAGCAGTGTGGCGTTTGAGCGGATTTATTGCCTGATTTTGGCCCGGTCTTTCTATGACTTATTCTGCAAGTATTCAGGGGATATATTCCTAATATATCTCTAAAAGGAAAATTGGATATTTTTCCTAGGCTTTCTATTCTCCTATAAAAGCGGCATCTAGGGTTGGATTAAAAGTCATGGGATTGAGACCGAATTAATTAATCCAAAAGTTTGCCGTCGTTCTTCATTGTTCTCCTTCTCCAACAAAAGTTGTAGTCATCTAGATATTTTTTTCTCTATCTTAATAAGGTTATTGATTCTTGTAATTTTGTTTATTGTTGGTTCTGATCCATTGAGTGTAAAAAAAATTTGTTTTTGTGAATCAATAAAGGGGGTGGTTCAGTGGAATATCTTATGTTTACGTGTGTGATTTCATATCTGTGTTTGTTTCCATAGAAATCATCTTTAAGTAATTGGGTGAAGAAGATCCTGGTCGCTTCCGCAAATGCGCAATTTACCATAACAAATCTAAACATCTTGTGAAGGCTATATTATAAACATAGAGAAAGATCATATTTCCATTATTCAACATCACACAAAAACATTCCTGCGCTTACATATCAACCCACATGTATATGTGTGCAAACAGTCATGCTCATTTTAACATTAATATATAAGTAAATATAAACTGTAGTGGGATCCCAAAGAAGATGCTTGCTGGAATGCTGGGAAAAGAGTAGCTTATATTTACAAGGAAAAGATTAAGAAAAATGGGTCTCATTATAGATGCAACTAGAGGAAGTTACTCGTCCTCATGGAAACAATGGTACTGTCAAATCTAAGTTCAGGTCTAATTTGCCTCCTAAAGCCATGGGATATAAAGTTCGAGTTTTTATGCACCTTAGCAACATTTGAGCATCTTTGTTAATTTTGGTAATGAGAAGAATCTTTTATGTACGTTGCAACATGAGCATTTCATTTGTTCATTTATCTTAGAAGCATTAATTTTTTTTTTCTATTGAACTTTCTTTTTTACTGCTGGGAGAATGTTGAACTATATTTCTTGTTTTAAATTAGACATTGTTTATTTGTGCCTTAAAAAAGAAAAAAAGAAGAAAGAAAAAAAGAAGAAGATGAAGATAAAAAAAGCTACAGGGGGATTGAATGTATACTGTTCCCAAAGCGCTAATATTCGTATAAAACACTACAACAAACTCACGTTATTTGTATATTAAACAAATGTTCATTTTATATGTATATATCATAATTGATAGGTATTTTTATAAATCAAACATTACTCTTATAAGCTAGATATAACAATATACGGAGCTTATTATTATTAAACTACAAAGGCAATTCCTTATTGTAAATAAATTGAATATTCACTTCACCAAATTAGAAAACATATTTCACCCGTAAGCAAGCAAAAAACCAATGTAGACATTTTGGTTAGTTTTAAATGCATATAAATGATTTTACATTAGAAGAAAAAGAAACAACGGATTGCATATCAACACCAATTGTAAGAAAAATTAGGAAATTTAGATTATTTAATGTTCTGCACATGAATTATAACTAATACAATTAATTAGTAAACTTACTGATTTTGATGTCGTTTAAAACTAATATTGAATTAGAATTAATAGGTTAAACTATAATTTTAAACTGGGTATGCAAAAAGAAATTGAATATTAAGGAAAATGCATATATGAATAATTTGTTAATACTTCAAATCTAAATCAATTTATAGAAGGTAATCAAATCTAAATCAATTTATAGCAGGAAAATACAAGTATTTATAGCAAGTATTCAAGTTCGAGCGAAATCATTTTATAGCAGGAAAATGCAAGTATTTATAGCGGGTATTCAAACCTAAATCTTCTTTTTTATGTGTCTGAAAAGTAACAATCATTGCTCTAGCTTGTTGTTCAGATAGTATTATCAGCTACTGGAAATATCAAAAACATCGAGAGCAATTGGTAAGTCTGGTTTACACGCAATGAAAGAAATCTAGCTCATCCAAAACGTAAAATATAAGATAAGAGTTGAACATTTGAAGGCTCACAAAAGTCGAAGTGTGCGACATAAAAACCGGACAGCCTTGCAAAAAAAAAAAAAAAAAAAACAGTCGAGGTGTGAGATATTATGAAGCCCTAAATGAAATACTGGCAACAACCTAAAATATGTCATTCTCTAAGACTGGTAGCATAAAGTTGATAACCAATGAAGAACAAGAACCTACTTTTGTTTTAAATAGGATCCAAAATACATAATACAATTATCTTACCAAGCCTTCATTGTTAGTATTGTAAATTAGCATATTAAGCTCATTATATACTTAATAAAACAATATTTCTCGGCATGGCTTTCACTTAGTTTAATTTTAGAAAGCATTGATTGAATAGCGACTTAACGTCTGCAATATGATCAGTTTCAGTGTTGACGTTCAAATCTTAATGGTTACAGTATCTGAAGACTGAAAGGGCATTGTTATTCACACTTCAAAATTAGTTAAAGAATGACGCATCTTTTATGTTTTTTTAAAATTTACTAAAGGAAGGACGTTAGAATGTGACCCTCTTAAAACTAAATTATATTTCCAAACTCCCTTATCTTGATACTTGAGGCATGTGTTTATCCATTGTTACCACTGACACTCCAATTTTTGTTAAGGGAGAACTTAGTTGAAATTCGGTAAGGTGTTGCCAAACTTATCAGTGGAATTCGGTGAAGATTTGTCAGTTTAGGTCTGAAAATCAAAGAACAGACGCCAATAATAACTAAAATGGAAAACAGTGCGAGTATACCGAATTTTCTTTTTGAACGTGATGCCTCTTAACTAAAATTGGAGTGTCAATAACAACTCCCGAGAAGTAAACCATGGGTATTTTCAAATACAAAGTTTTATGTTCATTGCGCTTTATAACAATTCTATGTACGATTAGAGTGTCCTTAAAATCGATCATTCCTTGACTAATTTTGGAGTGTGAATAACAATTCTCATCTGAAATTAATAAATCAAAAGATTGACAGTCATGATTTAGTTTCAGTATTCACCGTACCTTAACATTTAAAATATCCGTATAATAAAATCTCTTAGCAGACAAATAATGATTCAGGTTTAAGCTAAGAAAAGACATCAAATGGTTGTTGACCATCCAAAAAAGCGAAGAATTAACTTCATTATTAATTCCCAAATAGAGCCGTTGACTTTGTTAGCCACGTTAACATATCTTCCTACCCACCACGATTAATTTCTCTTCACAATTAACAATGGTAATTATGTTTGCTTCTTCCCTGACGATTACTATATTTCATTCCTTTTATCTCAAATTCTTATACATTGGTAGCATTATTCATTAACTAAAATATAATTTTGTCTACCTCTGATGTCTCTTTTCAATTTTATTGCATTTTCCTTCTATATGTTGTTCTAATAGTTTAAGGCTTCCAAAGTTTTATTTGCATTTGAATGGAGTTATACACCGATCAAACATCTTAATATCAATTCCCTTTGATAACGTTTACACCGTAGAGACTGTAATACGTGAGTTATGTTTGTTCATGTTTGCTAACCTAGGTATATTAAGCAAAAAAATTGACTGTTGGGTACATTTTCTTTGTTTTTATATACTGAAATATACATTTAAGGCTTTTTTAAATTTGGCACTCATGCGGCGAGTTAAGATGAATTCTTTGAAGATCAAACTTGTTGCGTATTCTTTTACTTTTTTTATGCATGCTACCTCATTGTAATGAGATGGTAATTTATTGTTGTTATCGAATGTTAAGTCGTCATTCAATATTTGCTTTTATTAGACGTCATATTCTGGAATGTAATTTGTTGGTACTTATTTATTGGATACCAGCAGTTATTTTCCACTAATGTGGCAAGAAATATATGGTGTAGCCATGTTAACCACTGTAAATGTGTTATATAAAGCCGGTTTAAATTTTGCGCGTCAATATGATAAATCAGCATGTGGTTGATCGTAAATTAGATATCCATTAAAATTGTGAACAAATTTATTATATGCATTCAATATATTCTCTGAATGCTTAAGTTTTATTCATATATAGGGTAAGAATTATGTACCATAGATGGATTTATCTTCAAAAATAGCACTAATATGTTAGGATAGCACCGTACGTTTCCCGTCTTCCCAGCACACTATATTTTGGAAGTACTTTATTGTTGTTCTCATGTGATTTGTTAGACTATAGAAGAGATTTGAATATGAAGAAATAAATTAAATATTAGTTGGCATATTTGTTTATCTATTAGAGCATCTCCAGCAATAGCGATTTAGAGGATTTTGGGGAGAATCGACGTTTTTTTTGTTTTTTGACTCTCCAGCAATGGCGATTCGGACATGGAAAGAAGGAAGAAACGGGAGTTCTTTCCATTTTTATTGTTGAGCATGAGCTAGAAACGGTAGAATGAAAACCGTTTATAACCTATAAGGATTTTTAATTCCAGTTTACTATAGAATAGCCTAAAAATATGTGTAAACGGAATTTTGAAAACCGTTTAATGTATAAACGGTTTTCAAAACATCATTTATTTAATTTTGTTATTTTTTTAATAAAGCAGCGTTTCCTCCCACTAAACTGCTGGAGGAGAAGGAAGAATTCATGTTTTTTTTGTGTTTCTCCCACTAAAATCGCCTCTACTGCTGGAGATGCTCTTAGTAGGGAATTTTAGGGAATATTAGCAGGAAAACTTTCAATTTATTGAAGATATTGCAAACATTAATTAGCTTAAAATGCAAATACTAAAACTGAATCATGACAATATATATATATATATATTTGTCGGTTTGTTTTCTATATATTACGTATCTTTGTGAAAAAGTGAGCAAAATTTCGTTATAGAAAAAAAAGATCAGGCATAATATTGAAATGGGAAGAGAGAGAATAAGTGGGGAAATAGGTGGTGGAGATTAAGGGGGAGAGTTCACGTGCAATATAAGAGGTGTAGCGGAATGCTCCCCATATATATATATTATTAAAAAGATTTAAGAATATCTTTTTTGAGAATATATATATGTATATTATTAAAAAGATTTGAGAATATATTTTTTGAGAGAGAACAAAAATTATAAATGTATTATTATGTTTCGATACCATACAATGATGAAATGAACACACAATTGGGCTTTTAAATGTATCGGGTAGGAAAACCAATACATAATATAAAACTTATTCCGTCCAAGCACCGTTACTTTCAATATATATGAATATATGAAATTGAAAAGAATGGTTTGTTTCTTGTCATTTAAGTTGCTTATTTGGTCGCTTTAAGGAGAAATTTTCAATTGAGAATATTTTTGAAAATAAAAACTTTACAAGTGTACATTATAATTGATATTTAAATGAATACCTTACCTTATTTAGATAAAATTAGCATTACGTTATATATTACACCGCATAATTGTAGTTAAATGAAAATGGACCTGCCTTGTCGTCTTTATACATACATACATATATATATATATAGACTTTTCTTTTGAAATATTTATGTTGTTTTAAGTTCCAACCACGTTGTATTGTGGTTAGTCATCTCTATGCAAGTTTAAAATTTGAACTCGATTGTTTCAGTGGCAGGCAAGTGTCTGCTAATTGTATTGCAGATATTCAATTAATTATCCATAACTACGAGTTCTAATTAGGCACTTTGTTGAGAACACTGATTGTATTAAAGCACTAAATTAAAACCTTAAACAAGCATGCTTAAATGATCAGGAATCAACATCTGTCTTGCTTACTCTTTTTATATGAAATAAATAAATGTAGCATCAGACATATTTGTGTGCATTGCGTATATATCTTTGTCACTTGCATATGTAGCTTGATTAAGATGTTGAAATATTCTTGGCCGAGTATTGTTCAGGAGGAGAACAGAGAAGAGGCTAGGAGTTCATTTCCAATGGAATTAGTGGAAAATATACTATCCAGAGTACTAAGCAAAAGTCGATTAAAATGTAGAAGTGTGTGCATACAGTGGAATATTTTTTTGAGCTACAATCATCGGTTTATGATGGAACATCATAGAAAAGCTCTTCTACTCCGTCCGACGCTCATCTCCAGTTATTTCGATGATTGCAAGATACCATTTGTCAACATGGTCCGAGAATCAATGAAGGATTGTTCATTGAAAAATATAGCTCCATCCAATAGCTATAACATATCCAATCCTATATATGGACTTGTATATCTATATCCTTCAAAATTCATATGAGAGTTATTTAGTCAACCCTTCCACCATGCAAGTGGCAGCTTTTCCACTAAAAAGACCATGCAAGGACTTTTCCAAATGCTCTATTGGATTGGGATACGTCAAAAACGAAAAGGTTTATAAAATTGTCAGGTTAACTACCAAAGCTGCTGCTACGGATGGTTGTCAATGTGAAGTACTTTCTGTAGGAGCTGGACGTTGGCGTGTTCTTGATCAGGAGATAACTACTGCTGTCTTGCTAACTCATCACACACCATGTAGTTTTTTTCTTGGGGAGCTACATTGGCTAACGTTGCTCCGTGAGAAACCATTAGCATTAGGTGTCTTATCATTTAAGCTTAACCACGAAACGTTTGAGACTTGCACTATTTCTCTTGAGTTTGAAGAGGGTAGTCGATATTCCGAAATGGCTTTAAAGGTGCTGGGCCAGCGGTTTTGTCTTGTGCAAGCTTCTAGGAAGATCCTTCGGATATGGGAGCTGATCAAGTGTTCCAATAATAATAATAATTTCATCTTTAAAGGAGATCAGGTCTTTCACATGGATATGGTTGTTTGTGTTCCTTTGCCGGCTTCAAGGCTTCAGGTTGCTAATGTGGATATTGAGGATAACAACATTTAGTCCACAACGATTTCTGGATGTATTACTTGAAAAGTGGGAAGCTTTGCAACACACATAACATCCCATATGTAGGTGCAGAAAGATGGTTCTACATTTTTGCAGAGAGACCGTTTCTCCACTGAAGCTGTTTAGGAGGAAAACATTTTCGAAAACAGTGAATGCTTAGCAATTTGATCAGGGAAATAATCATATGTATGGAAGGATTGTGAAATGCTTGCTTGGTAGAAATAAGATTACTTTTATTTAAGGATAATTCACGTGTGTAGGCCTGTTTTTTAAACTTATTACAGATTTAGCTATATTTTCAACTTAATTACATATGTAGACCTGTTTTGGTCTGGTGACTCCGAAGGCGAGTTTTGAACACACACCTTTGTGCGAGTTTTGAAAACTCGCCTTTGGCTTTGAACTCTTTTAAAACTATTTTAAGCAAACCAAACAATCTTACAAGAATAACATACAACATACAAACCGCGGTCATCTAAAAATGGGAATATTAATACAAGAACAATAGACAACATATCAGTACGACCCAGTACAACATAAAAATACCCAACATAACTTAGACCCAACATAACGTAGACCCAACAAGACAACATAACTTAGACCCCACAATAAAACATAACTTAGACCCAACGATACAACATTACCACGACCCAATACAACGTAATCCATAGCTTCAGAATGAACCGTAGCACCCAAGAAGCATTTCATTCTTAATTGCCACATTCATTCTTTCCAAGCGATTTACCTCAGCTTGTATCTCAAGTGCGTACGAGATGCCTCTCTCTGTTAAAGGTGGATCGTACCATGAAAAAAAATATAACTCTACAACCCTTGGCGGTTCTGTGCATGAATGTACGCTTTACAACCGTAAAACCGACAACCTGCATTCGTTTGACTTTTAGAAACAAGCACATTACATTCGACTCCGCAATAGCAAAGGACCGAACGACCCGTCATGCTGGAGCTTGACCTATCGTGGTTCTGTCGAGCAAGAACTTCCCTCAACTGAGCATTGAGGGATTTTTGAACCAGTCCAATGCGCTGGACTGCAACGTTTGGCTGCGATGCACTAAAGAGTTCAGACTCGACCTCTGATGCATCTGCTTGGGCTCCCATTTGCGTTTCGGGCACAAATTCGACATCTTCTGCGGGTTGTTTACCCCGTTCATACTCATCATACATTTGAACCATGGTATCGTCGTCATATGCCCAGTTAGCCATTACGACAGTGAACTAATGTACAAAAAACCAGAGAGTGGTACAAAAAACCAGAGAGTGATGAAGAAAGGAAGAGAGGGTAGTTTGTCAATAAGAAGGGAGAGAGGCTGGTTTGAAGCATGTGACGACCCATAAATCAAGGAGTGGTGAGTGATAGGACTAATCAGTATGCAGTTGTCACTTCAGAAATTGTCCCATTAGAAACACAGTAGAACTGCTATTAAGTTAAATGCTAAGTGATAGGAGTACTCAGTATGCAGTTGTCACTGTCCACTGTAGCCATGATAGAGAATCTACGCTGTAACCATACTATATAAATTTTGGCCAGACATGTGAATGGGGACGACACTGTTTTTTAACTCCTTTATGTAGTGAAATGTTTAAATTATATGTGGATGAGAACGACACTGTTTTCCAGTATATATAGTGGCTTCTCTGAATCCTGCTGAAATTGATTGTTGTTACTTTAAGCTGTGTATTGACCCTCCGATGTGCAAACGTGGAGTTCAGTCACCCAGAGCTAGATTTTACCCACACCCATGGTAGATGTATGTGGAAACTACCTTAATGTGTTTTATTGTACTTCGACTTTGAAGTTCGTGTGTTCCTTTGTTGTAAGTCGTATGATTGTAGTTTGCGTTTCTTGATGTTTTAATCGTTGTCGTTGTAAAATTCTCTATTATGTAATGCAAAATATTAAAATTCCTAGAAGTATGAATAATGCTGATAAAAGCCGTAAACATTGATGTAAACTTGGTGTGCATGTGACGACCCCTTAAACCAAGTAGTGATGAATCACTCCTGATACGACTAGTCAGTGCAGGGTTAAAGCGGTACGTAAAGTAGATTCCCTACAGTATTACGCCAGACGAAACAGTGTTGTGCAGCACGTAAAGCAAAGTGTACGAGTGATCGTTCACATCATTCTTTGTTTTACCCATTATTCACTTGTACCCTACGCATCTATATATCTCTGTCGAATTACTCACAACTCACCTCACTTCAACAACTTTGTTTCCAACTACTCTGTGCTTTACCACAACTATGCCTTCTTGGCCATCATCTTCAGACTCTGAAGAACAGGCGTATGAACAGATGCGACTTCAGGTGCTTGCAGATGAACTCGAGTTTCTAAACGAACTGAGCTCTCGGGTTGGACCACCGTCCGAACAACGGCCCATCCAACCTTGTAGTGTCCCGAAATTCCAGTCCAATTTGAGCTGACCAAATAACACAAGTACAACCCCAATTGCACTCGAAACCAGAAAAATAATAGAAAGAAAACAGAGGGTGAGAATAGATAAGATAGAAACTTAGAATAGAAGAAGAAGAAGAAGATACAACATCAGAGTAACACGAATCTCACAGCGGAACGAACAACATATAATAGATAACATACCCTTGAAATAAAATTAGTATATGTATACAGTAACATTATCAGAGTACAACACTTACAACACAGCGGAAATAACTATAGCTATATAATCCTGAAGCCTCCTGCTCCAAGCTCTTCAAGTATCCCTGTAAAATCCAGACTACTTGACTGCCTGTACAAAATTGGGTACCCAAGAGTTTAGGGAAAACAAAACAAAATAAACTCCGGGTCAGTCATGGGACTGGTATGAGTAAAATAGTTTAAAACAGTTTGAGCAATTTAACTATATCTCATAAGACCACGTCGTATAACGGAACGGGTTTTTCCCTTATGAGAATAAAAAATATCTTTATATCAAAATTCTTTTGATATTATAATAGTATCTATCAACCACAATATAATAATCATCTAGCAAAAAAGCTTTCATCTCACGTTCTACATATATAGTATAAAATCAAAACCGCGAGCGCTTATTGGATAATGGATTTCCAACTATGACAAGGTATGGAACCACCTTCTGATAGTGTACCTCTGGAGAGGAATACACTGGGTTCAACAAGAACATCTTGCAACCCAGCCACACATGACCGACCACTCATTTCTCTTGAGTGTATCGAATGTATATCACCAACGGTTGGGATCAGCAACCATTTCCCGAATGGAACAGCATCGACAATAGATTTTAGAAGTAAATGAAACTCTAGATCAGGTGATTATACATCCTAATAGGTGCGACCTACATAGCCATGCTGCCTGCCCGACTTTTGTCATTTCCGGATGTGAGGCTAGAAGCTACGCTTATCTTTTTACAATCATATCTTTAGTTACTTGGAATACCACATCGTCATACCTGCCAAATCACAAATTGATTTCCCCAAAAATACCACGGGTATACAACTAAGAGAAACGAATTCCTCCACCACCAAACGTAACTACGTTTGAAGAGATCAACTTACGCGATCCTTTAGATATTATATGTCATACATTCGTCCATACAAGTTGTCCGGGGACTGGACAAACAGAAGGCACTATTCAATACATCCATCTTAGGCAATCTGTACCTAAGATTTATACAATAGCCCTTGCACTTTACTCCATCTTCAATATATTCAGCATACTTGGTTTGCAATGCTTACGCCAATACGGAGTGGTTCTTCGGATAATAATCCAACTGGTCTCTCCATATTAACAATGTTAAAATGGTTAAAACTTTGATGGTCGGTGATTTAACTATTAAATGAAAAATGTCCGTGTGCACACAACAATCTTATTTCCTATTGGAATTTCTATTGATCAAATCATCATATATATATATATGTATGTATATATATATTTCCTTATTTTCTATATTTAAAAAATATCTCTGATTATATTTGGAAAACGTTTCCAAAACTCATTTATGTGTATTTCAACCGAACGTTGTATAAAACATCGTTACGACCGCTCTACCCATAAATCGCTTATTACTTAACTGTATCTCTAAATGAATCTTCACCATCGACCTCAACTATTTCTTAGTTAAGTAAGGAAGCCAATAAAGTTGGGGTATAATTACCTCTCAGACCTTAACTGAACAACGTTCTTAACTTTGCAATAGCTAAAGCTCACCACTCCAATTTCTACAATCATTTGCTTACGAAAATTCTCAGATTAAGATTAAGAATCCACTTCTTGTATGAAAACATTTATTATAACGTTAACGTTATAAATCCTACTTCTGCAATACCTAACTTATAATTCTAACTTTTTATTTCTTACTTTGAATAATTAACCTAACAACTAATTTATTTATAAATAAATAAATCTTTGTTTAAAAACCGAAAAGTAATAATACCATCCCTAATTCGATATAATCGAATTTGACGTATAATTCTCTTTCGAGTAATCTCTATTCGATTAACTCCTTCGAACAACTAATATTTTCTTAACTCCCTACGAATAACTTATATTCGATTATCGCACTTCGAATAACTATATTCGATAACTCCTTTCTTCGAATAACTATATTCGATTAACTCCTTTCGAATAAACTATATTCGATTACTCTTCTCGAATAAGCTATATTCGATTTAACTCCTTTCGAATAAACTATATTCGATAACTCTTCTCGAGTAAGCTATATTCGATAACTCTACTTAAAATAAGTGATATTCGATAACTCTACTTCGAATAAGTGATATTCGATAACTCTACTTCGAACGCGAGCTCAGGTACAGCTATTACCGCACTTTCATCCTCCATATTCTACCTCCTCCTTTTCTCTAAACTTCAAACCGAGCTCACCCTATTTCATCTCTTCGGAAACAACTTCTTACCATCCCTTTAACCCCAGATTCGACATCCTCTCCCACTCGCGGGTTACAGACTTCACGCGCAGAATTTCAGTTAGGGGATCAACATCTTTAAATCCCTAAAAAATCACCCAAGTGCGGTTTTATCCGCTCAATCCAAAAATGTTGTCGATTTCGCAAATTAAGAAATAAAATTTCCATGAATCGGAACCCTAATTTACTGCTCAGACTCGAGCAACAGACTACAGCTTCGCACCATATAAAATTGGCGAAGAAATGAAGTTGATCACCCAACAAATCCAAAGATACACGCTTTGTATTTTAGAGAAATTTGTTTGAATTTTTTTCCTGAATTAAAACTCATGGTTTTGCTTTGTTTTTATTTTTGTGGCGGCGTAATTTTTACAGAAGGGTGTTATTTAGGGTTAGGATAGTTAAGGGGTATATATAAGGGTAAGAAAATATTATTTTAATCTATTATTATATTTATTATATTGAACCGTTACTTTCAATTTGCATCTAAAAATTTGTATGATCACATATGATACCCAAAAATCATGAAACTGGACATACAACTTGAGTTCGACATTTCGGACCCAACGAAACTGGTTTCGTCGAATTTCGTCTCCGTTTACTCACACAGAGTATTTTTAACCGTCAAAATACTGACTTTTTTCCACATTAAAAATCGGTATGGCCACACACTGACTCTAAAAATAACGAAAACTGAAATCTAGCAATAATTTAATATTGCGGATCCAACAAAATTGGTTTCATCGAATTCTGATGTCGTTTGCAAAACTAGCTATTTTTAAAGCTCTAAATAACCCTTTTAAATATATAAATATTTTTAAAAATAATTAAATTAAATATTTATAAATAAATATCATCGTATATATTCACATACGATATCATACAGCTCTAATATATTTCTGACTGAATTTACAGCTCGATATTTCAAAGTTTCCAGTTATATTGACATTCGATTTATATTAAATTCCTTTTATAATATAAATAAATCAATATAAATTACAAAGGAATTCCACAGCGACTTTTCTAAAATTTGATTTGGACATAAATCAAAATCTGCATGACGAAATCACGATTTTTCTCTTCCATCAAAAAAATATACTTCACCAGCTCCGAACGTATCTTGTTTCACAGAAATCCGATTTAAAACGGCTTCTGTATATTCAATTGAAGTTCAAATCGCCAAATAACGAACTGTCGTGCCATTTCCAGCTCGAATTTAATTATAATATAATTTATACGTTCAACTGTCATCAAAATAATATATTCATTATTCTAATTAAATTCTAAGCCGAATTAAATATTTTAAATTGTCCAGTTCACATTATATTGCAAATTCACTATTTCTGACTATTTCAAAAATTAAATATATTATTCTATTATTTAATTAAATTAAATATTCAATATTTTTTAATTAAACAACCTTTAAATTAATAAACCATTATTTTAAATAATTAAATTAATTAATTATTCGACCGTAAAATACGGGTCGTTACATTCTTCCCCTCTTAAAATAATTTCGTCCTCGAAATTGCTAAGGTAGAAAACTAACACTATTGACTGGTTAAAAATATTTGTTTATTTCTTTAATTTCAATTTCACTATACCAATTAATTTCAATTAAAATAATTAATTAATCTTATCGACGAAAATTTTGAAAAATCCTGAAAATTTTCTAACACCCGATATTTTCGAAAAATTTCGCCAGCACCTCCTTTGTACTGGTCAACCGATACAACTCACCTCTCTGGGCCTTCTCCAACCCAAAAGAAAATCAAACAGCCAAGCGGCTTGCCAAATCGGCTCATAAATCTCATGCTTATACCAAATATAAACTTGTACCTTTTTATCGGCATATCAACTCTATCACTTTCACCTATTATCAATTCAACATATACCAATGTCATCTCAACCAATTTCCAATCAATATTTGTTCCACACAGCTATTCACTTATATCCCAACCAAATTTCATTTGGAACTTAAGTTCTATTCTTAATCCCAAATTCTTAACTCATCAACCCAATATCGTTTCAAATTCTTATCTCACAAATCCAATTTGTTTCGATACTATTCCAATCCAATTCTATTTCTATTTCAATTTGCTTTTACAAATTCTAATTTTTTTTTTTTTAATTCAAACAAATCTTTCCCTGGGAATTTTAAATAACTTAGCTTTTCAAAATCAAATATTCGCTTTTGAAATCAAAACAATTTGGTTTGCCAAAACAATTCGAAAACAATATCTTTGATAGTAATCCGTCACTTAGAACTCGAAAATGAACACCGATGATGTCATGATCATCATCGGAATCTATTTCCAGCTATCTAAGTGAGTTTAGTACTATATCACTTTTTCAAAATCAAAACACTTCCATTTTGAAATATATTTCAAAATACCCTTTTCTATGCTTGTAACAAATTTAAAATCTCCTAGGATTTTAAAATTCTCTTATATTTAATCCAAAACCATTTATAAACACTTTTCCCAATTTCAAGTGTTTAATTGCAATTTTGATTAAAAATTCAGATTTAATTTATTGGATTTCATATGTTTCTCTTATATGATTTCTGATTGGTTACTTACATCCATTTCAATTTATAATCTTACTCGATTATAATAACAAACAATATATCCAATATATTATAATTCCAATATATATATTTTCTCTATATCAAAATAAACTTTAGGTAAAATTATTTTCATTTACCCTCTTTTCAAAACATATCGTGTCGACCCATCGTATTCGAGTGTTTAGAAACCCCTATCGATATTGTGGTGCCCCACCATCGACCAGAATCCATAAACAACTCAACCAATAAATCTACTCAATATAAAACCATTTATATCAAATAACAAATATGTTCACTCGTATATATACACTCAACTCAGTCTAGGATATTACTAATCCCATCTCTATCGAGTTACACCACAGAGCCAAGGTAATTACTTAACCTTAAGCTCTGATACCAACTGTAGTGTCCCGAAATTCTAGTCCAATTTGAGCTGACCAAATAAAACAAGTCCAACCCCAATTGCACTGGAAACCAACTTAGAATAGAAGAAGAAGAAGAAGATACAACATCAGAGTAACACGAATCTCACAGCGGAACGAACAACATATAATAGATAACATACCCTTGAAATAAAATCAGTATATGTATATAGTAACATTATCAGAGTAGAACACTTACAACACAGCGGAAATAACTATAGCAATATAATCCTAAAGCTTCCTACTCCAAGCTCTTCAAGTATATCTGTAAAATCCTGACTACTTGACTGCCCATACAAAATTGGGCACCCAAGAGTTTAGGGAAAACAAAACAAAATAAACTCCGGGTTAGTCATGGGACTGGTATGAGTAAAACAATTTAAAACAGTTTGAGCAATTTAACGATATCTCATAAGACCACACCGTATAACGGAACGGGTTTTTCCCTTATGAGAATCCAAAATAGTCTTTATATCAAAATTCTTTTGATATTATAATAGTGTCTATCAACCACAATATAATAATCACCGTAAAACAGTTTCGATCAGTTTTCGTCAAAATCAACATATAACTCTATATATTGAATTTGAACGCACATTTCAATTTACTGAGGTTACATACTAACTCGAAAAATTCCCGAAAAATAATTTCTAGCTTCGTATTGACGATACAATCCTAACAAAACTAATTTCATCGAATTCTGAGACCGTTTGAAAAGTGGCCATTTTCCAGTCGATTAAAATCAACTGAAACTGGTCAAACGCGTTTTCCTTTGCCACGCTCACATATAGATTCGAAAAATTATGAAATTTGAAACCTAGCAATAATTTTACAACGCGGATCCAACAAAAGTGGTTTCGTCGAAATCCAAGGTCGTTTGCAAAATTTCCATTTTTAAGGGCCAGAATTCCATAGTGACTATTCAGAATTTTCAACTGGACATATCTTTTGATTCCCGCTATGAAATTTTGATTTTTCGAATTCGTTGGAAAGATATTTTCAAATAGATTCTAATATTTTTGGTTTCGCTAAATTTCGGTTTATTTTGAATCCTGTACATTCATTTGAAGTTTGAAATCAAACTACCGTGCCATTTTCAATTCCTTTTATAATTATAAATAATTATTTATATTCTAACGATGAACTATATAAATATATACATTCTAATTATATTCAAAATAAAATTTTCATCGTTATTATTTAAAATAATTCATTTTAAATGTTCAAAATTCATCGAAATTGCCAAAATAAAAATTTTAAATTGGCTCGGATTTCCGGGTTGTTACAATCTCCTCCACTTAAAACTTTTCGTCCCCGAAAAGGAACGAAGCCGAAAGTTGTTTTACAAACCAACTCAACTTTCATTATTTTCATTATGGCTTAAGTTCTTCAACTTTTCAGTTTCTAAGAACTTTTCAAATTTTTCAAAAATTTGGCTAACACCCTAAATTTTCGAAAAATTTCGCCATAACCTCCCCTGCACTGGGGACTTCGGGATATTTCATATAGCCTCCCATGGCCTTCTTCAATTCAAAAGAAAAAGAAAAATCCAAGCGGCTAGCCAATCGGCTCATAAAATCATCATCACCCAAACAAAACTGTAAATTATGGTAAACATGTACCTATTTGTCGGGCAAACAATTTTATACTTCTTCTCTAGACTCCTTGCTATGACCTGTTCAATGGATACACATATATATATATATATATGCATGAAAATGCGACCAATTTTCAATACAGTTTACTATTTGATTCAATTTGGCTAAAGGTTCAACATTTAATTAATCAAACAACACAATCAGCAATCAATTAGTGAATTAACGTTTCAAATTCATAACTTCGATATATAGTCAAAAATCACATTTTTGGTGCCAAATCACAACAATAGGCCCTATCTAATTTTGGTTCTCACACCATCAAATGGAAATATATAGAAATCCCACCTTTGAAACACAAAAATAAATTCTGATGATGACGCATCAATCATCAGAATCATGTCCGAGCGACTAGAGTGTGATTCTATATCTATCCAGTATATTAAAACTTCGTATACACGCTAGCTAGGTGCATATGCAAAATCTTTAAATATCGGATGGTCCAAATCAATTTAAAATAAATTATTCAAATACGTATAATACGATTTAAATTTCAAAACAAATTTTGGCTTTCTTTTTATTTTTCAAAAATATACTCTTCACACTCGTTCTAGGATACTACTGATCCTATCTCTAACGAGTCACTCTTATTGGATATTACTAATCCAATCTCTGATGAATTCTTTCGTATGGTTCTAATGTGTCTTGTTCTCCGAGCTCTGTAAACCAAAGCTCTGATACCACTGTAAGGACCCGTAACTTCCCGGTGAAGGAAAGAGAGGATACTTCGAGTACAAACCACAACAGAACGCAGGCGGAAGAACATTTCATTGTATATTACAACAATTCATCAGATTACAAGAATATACAGAGTATAAACAAATAATATACATGTGACGGCCTGGAATTTCGCTCGATCCGAATCAGTCGTTAAACCGATCTAGATCGTTCGAAACCCCTGATCGTTTGAGAACAGGACAAATCAAAACGCAGACGGAAGAACATTTCATTGTTAATTACAATAATTCCATCAGATACAAGAATATACAGAGTATAAAGGAATAAATTACATTCGACAAATATCAGAGATTACAATAAATTACATAGCAGCGGAAAATAATACAAAACACAACTGAAAGTAATACACGAATACAGAGCTTTCCGAGCATCGTTCCAGCTGTAAATCAGGATCCTGTGGATATAAATCTGCAAAACCAAAACTACTAGCTGTCCGTGTAGAAAATAAAGGCACCCAGAGTTTAGGTTAAAACAATAAACTCTAGGTCAGTCATGTGACTGGTGTGAGAACTAAAACAGTTATTTAAAACTTTACTTTAAAAGAGAGTAATTCAAGGGACCACGCCGTATAACACGGAACGGGTTTCCTCCCAAGAATACCAGTGCATATCAATAAACAGCGCAATGCTTTTTTGAAAAATGAAGCTATTATAAGACCCAGGTCCCATCACACAATGCAACGCAAGCCGGAGGATAGGGTTTTCCCTTATAATAGCCAAACATGCTTGGTACGTTTAAAACAAATCATTTGATACTATAATAAGTGTATAGTGTCAAAACAATTTCAATCATAAATATAAATCATAGACGGCATGGGTACCATATATCATGTCGCCATACTAGTTCTACAATTAAAACCGCAATATCACGTATTGGAAATTGGATTTCCGTCATGAGTCGAGGCAAGGGGCAAGCTCCTCTCCGCTTCGAGACACTCTAGCAAATGCCTCAGGACTACACACTCTGGGTAACCCCTGGGATCCTCCAAGACCGGTCCTCTCTTACGTTTGAGGATTAGTTATTCCTGAACACACGTTTCCCGGCCCTATAGGACCTATAATCGAGGCGCCTCGCATCCAAACCACAAAGGTGAAAAGTATATAAATGTCAGGGCTGGTAGGTCACTGACACCACCCATAGCTAGAAAGAAACGTCGTGCACTCCTTGGGTCCTCATCCCGTTTTTGACTCATACCGAGGTGTGAGGCTCGCGAATCTACGCTATACACAAAGCTGCCACATAGGCCGTGCTTTGATCATCAACCACAAGACTTTGCTTTTCAACAGAAGCCTTGATCCATGCAACTCAGCGTGCCACACAGGCAATTCATGCCATGCGACTAATATCTATCGATATATAACCTCTAAGCTCGTACGTCTCAGAGAAGGGCGTTAAGAAAGAGAATAAATTCTCCGCCGCCAAACAGATATATATTTAACAGAAATCAATCAACACAGAATAAAATCCAATGTCAGACACACAATCCATTTACAAGTTCGTTCTGGGTCTGAACGAAACCGGAGGCTCTTTCCTCACATATCCATCGATCTCCAGGTACGTCTGGACGACCACCAACTGATTCCCTCATCTTGGGTGTATAGCCCAATCAAGATCATCAGTAATCACTCAAACGATGTGAAGACTTCCGGTCTTCCACCACCGTCTTCATCTTCGACATATCGTCGAATCGGTTATTCAGAATGGGTATAGACCCGGCCTTTCCGAACAACCCGCGTATATTAAAAACAAATGTTACACAAACACAACATACGCCTCATTCCAATTCAGCAGCCACTAACCGCAAATTAGCAAGAGAACAATTTCCCAAATATTAACCCCGAAGGCCGAAACCAACATCAGATCAATACCCAGGAAACCACTCTTCTTAACTAACCTACAGCTAGTTTCTAAATTTCAATTCTTAAAGAAAAGTTCCCATTAATTTTATCCAAGATAAATTCTTTAAAATTTATCCTTTAATCTTCCTTTGGATATCATTTCAAACCAGATTATGGTTTTCCAAACTAGTCGAGATTAGCGAACCACACCGAAGTAATTATTTGTTTTATTTCCCAATCCCAACCTATTCATCCCATGAAGCAAAACTGGTAATACCCCATATCTAACACCACGATTTTATCGGTAAAATTAATTACCATTTCACGTTCAAATCTGATTAAAGATTTAACTATCGCTTTGGAGCAAAACTGATGATACTCCATCCTCGCTCACTTTCTAAATTTGATAATTTAAATTATCAATTCACATTTCAATTTAATTGCAGATTCATTAAAACTCCTTTTTCTGGGTTAAAGAACTAATGTCATTTAAAACACAGTTCACGATAAACCCAAATCACATTCTATTTATTATCGGGTTAAAGAACAAGTGTTGTTTAATACACTGTTCACGATAAACCCACAGATCAATTCTACTTAAAACCCATTTCAAATCCAATTTATTTATTTAAAAATAATTGGGTTTTAAATTTTGTTCAAAACTAGTTCATTTCGATAAAAATCCATTTTTATCTTTTCAAATATGGAATTTTTCATCTCAATTTTTTCCAAATCATTTCTTATGATTTTATACAAATTATTGATATTTTTAATAATTTTATCAAGGCCCGTACAGTCGATTTCCAACAATGGCCATCGAACTGCACTTACAGCGACCTTTTCCAAATTTGATTTGGACATATCTCCAAATCCAACCATTAGATTTCAAATTTCCAATATTCGTTAGAAAGCTCTTTTCGATACGAACCCAACGGTTCCAGTTTTAGGAGAATCCGACGGTCGGATCTCCCGTAATGTCCGTTCGAAATCAATGGTCGAAATTCGCGAACTGCCGCGGCGCGGCGCGTTCTATTCAACCCATTATATTATATATATATAATATATAATATACATTTCGTCGATTTCTATTTAAAATGAATTTTATAAGTAGTTTTGAATTCGTTTCAAAAACAATTTCAACCTTTATTTCAAATTCAAATCAAAATTGAATTTTCTATTATAAATCCTTTTTTCTTTCATTTCTATTTTATTTCAATTCAAATCGATTTTAATTCGATTCGAATTCATTTTCTTTTCAATTCAATTCGATTCGAATTCGTTTTCTTTTCAATTCAATTCAAATTCGTTTTCTATTCAATTCAATTCAAATTCGTTTTCTATTCAATTCAAATTCAATTCGTTTTCTATTCAATTCAATTTCAATTCGTTTTCTATTCAAATCAAATTCGATTCGTTTTCTAACCAAATCAAATTCGTTTTCTATTCAAATCAAATTCAATTCGAATATAATCGATATAAATATCGTTCGCGTCAAAATAGCGCATCTCTAATCGACACGGCTTTATATTCAACAAATGGATCTATATTTCTTTCAATACACGACTCTATATCTTTGTCAACACACGACTAATCTCAACGAATGAGTACTGTCCACGTGTGACTATTTTTGTTATTTAATATATTTTATAAAATTATGGCATCTATCGTTTGATTTAAAATCAGACTCCAACCGTAAATTAGTAAGAGAACGATTTCCTGAATATTAACCCCGAAGGCCGAAACCAACATCAGATCAATATCCAGGAGACCACTCATCTTATCTATTTTCCAATTAGTTTCTAATCTTATATATGATAATGATGTAATTTTTATTGTTAAAATATTTCGTTCAACACATGACTAATCTCAACGGTTGAGTACGGTCAACACATGAACCTTTATTTTATAATATTCTTTATTTTCTAAATTGGAATGAGGCCCAATCAATTACCATATAAAGTTAATTATATGGATTCCATACAACAAATGTATATAATAGCAACGATAAATAATCAACAATCATCCAAAGTGCATTACACTGTATAAGCATCAAATATAGATATCTAACGCTTATAACAGCCTGTCAATCCATCGATCGACATACAACTAATTATTGGGATTAGTGTATGTCATATATTATCCCAATACCCGTGTGGGGTTTCAAACAATCAAATGCATATTTTATTTGTGCAGTTGGGCGATGTGTAAAATTTATCGTCCCAATCAATGTCAGTCAAATTAGTGTATATAAACAAATCAGCCGATTTGTTTATAAATATTCATTTATTCACATTCATGTTAAAAATTATATTTTTAACGACCAAATTATTTTATTCGACCTATGAATATTCTATTATCTATTTCACATCAACATCACAAGCAATTTTCACAACACATCAATTAAACAAACAAGTCATCCATGGTCTGTGGACGACGGGTGTCGGGTGCTACTAAGCACCGTCTGCATCCTAGTATAAATATATATAACTAGAAAAAGAAATTGAAAGGTGAGAAATTCTCACCAATAGCTATTCCAACTCCACGACACTTCATTGTAGAAATCTTCGTCGTTCTTGCCTCTTGTCACTTTCTTTGCCCGTATTCTCTACATATGTAGAAATCACATTTTTACCTCGCTATTCGATATATAAAAATCGAATTTTTACTATGTTATTCAATATACAAAAATCGAATTTTTACTTCGCTATTCAATATATAAAAATTGAATTCTTACTATGCTATTCAATATATAAAAATCGAATTTTTACTTCGCTATTCAATATATAAAAATCGAATTTTTACTATGCTATTCAATATATAAAAATCGAATTTTTACTTCGCTATTCAATATATAAAAATCTAATTTTTACTTCGCTATTCAATATATAAAAATTGAATTTTTACTTCGTTATTCAATATATAAAAATTGAATTTTTACTTCGCTATATAAAAATCGAATTTTTACTTCGCTATTCAATATATAAAAATCGAATTTTTACTTCGCTATTCAATATATAAAAATCGAATTTTTACTTTGTTGCTATGTATATAAAAATCCTATTTTTATAATCACGCTATATGGATAAAATTTCTATTTTCACACCGCTACTATATGGATAAAAATTCTATTTTTACATCGTTATCATATAGATAAAAATTCTATTTTTACTTCGCTATTCTCTATATCAAGATCTCGCCTTTTCAACTATAAAGATTTCACCTTTTCAATTTTAAAGATTTCGCCTTTTCAATTTTAAAGATTTCGCCATTTCAAATATAAAGATTTATATTTTTATTTCTTCTATAATATAAAAATCACATTTTTATTACCCGCCTTATATAAAAATCATATTTTTATTATTAAAAATCACTTCTTTTTCCTAGCTAATGAACGAATAAAAATCTTTCCTTTACTTTGCAAATCAATGAATAAAAATCCTTCTTTTACTTCGATAAAAATCATAGCTTTGCTTTAAAATAAAAATCATGTTTTTATATTTTTAAAAACCATTCCTTTTTATAAATTAAAAATCAAATCTTTCTTGCTTTTCCAATGATATTTATTTTCAAATTATATAAATGCTAATCCCTATAAAAAAAACTGATTTTATAAATAAAAATAAAATTAAAAACTTACAGATTTTGGTCGAAGGGGGAGGTGGCTGTGCTTCTTCGTCGGAGGTCTTCAGGGTGGAGTGACGTCGAGTGGTGCGCGATGAGGTGCAGGTGGAGGTGGGTTGCGGAGGGTTGAACGCGGTGGCGGATCGGGGCTTTAGGCGACGGGCTTTGGGGTGCTGACATCGAGGTGGAGAGAAGGAGGAGAAGAAGGGAGTGCGAGAGGGGGGGATCGGGTCTGGGGCGATGCGGCGGTGGTGGAAGAGGAGGGCGCGACGGGGAAGAAAGGGGGCGGCGTTCTTTTTTTTTGACCTAGTGGTTTGACTGAGAGAGGAGGGAAAGTGGAGGGGGGCCAAGGTATAGGAAAGAAAATTTTATATTTTATTATTATTTAAATTTCAAAAAGCAACTTTCTTATTTTAACACGAAATCAAGCCCACCGACTGTCGTCCCTAGCATGTTACCCCTATTCCGAACACAATGGGATATGCATCGTAGGCTGATTCGATCGTTTCGATCTGTTTCCGTTAAAATCAACATATAGCTCTATATATTGATTTTGAACGCGCATTTCAATTTACTGGGGTCACATACTAACTCGAAAAATTCCAAAAAAAATATTGTCTAGCTTCGTATTGAAGATATGGTCCTAACAAAACAAGTTTCGTCGAATTCCGAGACCGTTGTAAAAATGTCCATTTTCTAGTCGATTAAAATCAACTGAAACTGGTCAAACACGTTTTCCTTTGCCACGCCCACATATTGAATCGAAAAATTATGAAATTTAAAACCTAGCAATAATTTGACATCACGGACCCAACAAAAGTGGTTTCGTCGAAATCCGAGGTCGTTTGCAAAATGTCTATTTTTACGGGCCTGAATTCCATAGCGACTATTCAAAATTTTCAACTGGACATATCTTTTGACTCCCGCTATGAAATTTCGATTTTTCGTATTCGTTGGAAAGATATTCCCAATTAGATCCCAATGTTTTTGGTTTCACTAAAATCCGGATTGTTTTGCACCCGGTATGATCAATTGAAGTTTGAAATCGAATTATCGAACTACCGCGCCATTTTCAATTCTATTTATAATTATATATAAATATTTATATTCTAACGACGACGCGTATAAATATATACATTCGAATTATATTCAAAATAAATTTCTCGTCAATATTATTTAAAATAATTCATTTTAAATATTCAAAATTCATTAAAATTGCCAAAATAAAAATTTTAAACTGGCCCGCATTTTCCGGGTTATTACAATACATTCAATAATATCATAGATTACAATAAATTACATAGCAGCGGAAAAATAATACAAAATACAACTGAAGAAGATACACGGATACAAAGCTTTCCGGATATCGTTCCAGCTGTAAACCAGGTTCCTGTGAATATAAATCTGCAAAACCAAAACTACTAGCTGCCCGTGTCAAAATAAGGGCACCCAGAGTTTAGGTTAAAACAATAAACTCCAGGTCAGTCATGGAACTGGTATGAGAACTAAAATAGTTATTAATCTTTATTTCAGAGTTAGGTAAATCAAGGTACCATGCCGTATAACACGGAACGGATTTCCTCCCAAGAACACCAGTGCATAAAACAACAGCGCAATGCTAAATAAAGAAAAATGAAGCTATTATAAGATCCAGGTCCCATCACACAATGCAACGCAAGCCGGAGGATAGGGTTTTTACCTTATAATAGCCAAGAATGCTTGGTACGTGAAATTTCATCTTTTATTATTACTATAAGTGTATAGTGTCAAAACAATTTCAAATCATAAGTATCAATCATAGACGGCATAAGCGCCCCATCCCACTATGTCGCCATACTAGGCTCTACAAATAAAACCACAAAGTCACGTATTTGAAAATTGGATTTCCATCTGCGAACCGAGGCAAAAGAAAGTCCTCAACCGATTCGAGACGCTCTAGTCCGCATCTCAGGTCAGTGCTCGAGTGGCCTTCGGAGCGACAGGGCCGGTCCACCGATGTGGATTAAAATTCCTGAACATTGTGTTTCCCCACCCTTTGAGATGTCAATGAGCCAACGAATGACTCCATCGGCTTCACAAAGTCACCGATATAGCCGAGGCGCCTCCAATTCCAACAACCACATGAGTCAAACTCGTCAGCCAGTTCAAGCACTGATACCACTCCTAACTAGAAAGAAACGCATGCCCTCCCTGAGGTCCTTCTCCTGTTTTTGGTTCACACCGGGGTGTGAGGCTCGCGAATTAACGCTACACAAAGCTACGCGACAATGGTCGTGCCTTGATCATCAACCACAAGACTCTGCTTTTCAACAAAAGCCTTGATCATTTGCACCTTAGCATGCCACACAGGCAAACCACTCTATGCAATCGATATCAGTCACACAGAATGAAATCCAATGTCAGACACACTGTCCATTTACAAGTTCGTTCTAGGTCTGAACGAAACCGGAGGCACCTAGTACCCCGCATATCCATCGATCTCCAAGTACGTCTGGACGATCACCAACTGTTTCCATCTTCTTGGGTGTAAAGCCCAATCAAGATCATCAGTAATTATCCAAACGACGTGAAGACCTTCGGTCTTCGACCACCGTCTTCATCTTTGACTTATCGTCATATCAGTTATTCAGAATAGGATAAACCCGGTCTGTTTGAATAACTCGCGTATATAATAAATACGTGTTACACAAACACAACATACGCCTCATTCCAATTCATCAGTCACTAACCGTAAATTAATCAAGAGAATAATTCCCTAAATATTAACCCCGAAGGCCGAAACCAACATCAGATCAATACCCAGGAAATCACTCTGCTTAGCTAACCTACAGTTAGTTTCTAAATTTCACATTCTCAGGGAAAGGTTCCCATTAATTTTATCAAAGATAAATTCTTTTAAATTTATTCTTTAATCTTTCTTTTGAATATCACTTCAAACTAGTCAGGATTAACGAACCACACGGAAGTAATTATTTATTTTATTTCCCGATCCCAACATATTTATCCCATGAAGTAAAACTGGTCATACTTCATATCTAACACCACAGTGTTATCGGTAAATTCAATTACCATTTCACGTTCAAATCTAATTAAAGATTTAACTACCGTCTGGAGCAAAACTGGTGATACTCCATTCTCGATCTTTTCAATCTAATTAAAGATTCATTAAAACTCCACTTAGTTTTAATCTTTGACTGGGTTAAAGAATTAGTGTCATTTAAAACACGGTTCACGATAAACCCCAAAATCACATCACATTTCAATCAGTCCCTAACTGTAAATTAGCAAGTGAGCAATTCCCTAAGTATTAACCCCGAAGGCCGAAACCAACATCAGATCAATACCCCAGAAACCATTCAACTTAACTAATCTCCAGTTAGTTTCTTATTTTCTTAACTCCTTTGGGTCTAAGAATAGTATTATTGAAGATACCGTTCACGACAACCCAAAATCACATTCCATTAGTTATCGGGTTAAAGAACAAGTGTTATTAAAACACTGTTCACGATAAACCCAAAAATCAATACCAATTCAATTCCAATTAAATATTATTTAATTGGCTCACTTCATTAAATCTAAATAAAAAGATTTAATCTTTTTCTCAACTGGTTTTAAGAACAGTGTTAATGAAGACACCATTCACTACAAACCCAAATCACATTTGATATTAAATACAAGGCTCTGAATAGAAAATATATCAGCTTATTTCAATATCAAATTCTACGACCAACAAATATCGTATTGGAAATAACGATATATATATATATATATCTTTCAAATTTCCATAACCATATCTGTATAATCACGAAATCTAAACGACGAAATATTCCAAAGACAATTTCGATTCAAACCATTCCAATGCAATTATTGGAAATCCTGGTTATTTTCAAAAATATTTCAAATCCAATTTATTTATTTTAAAAATAAATAAATTATTATTCTAGTTCAAAACTAGTTCATTTCGATAAAAATATATTTTTATCTTTTCAAATATGGAGTTTTTCATCCCATTTCTTCACAAATCATTTCTTATGATTTTACACAAATTATTGATATTTTTAATAATTTTATCAAGGCCCGTACAGTCGATTTCCATCAACGGCCATCAAACTGCACTTACAGCGACCTTTTTCAAATTTGATTTTGGACATAATTCCAAATCCAACTGTTAGATTTCAAATTTCTAACATTCGTTAGAAAGATCTTTTCGATACGAACCCAACGGTTCCGGTTTTAGGAGAATCCGACGGTCGGATCTCCCGTAATATCCATTCGAAGTCAACGGTCGAAATTCGCGAACTGCCACGGCGCGGTGCGTTCTATTCAGACCATTATATTATATATATAATATATACAATATATACTTCGTCGATTTCCATTTAAAACGTATTTTATAAATCGTTTTAAATTCGTTTTTGAAACGATTTCAACTTCCTTTTCAAATTCAAATCAAGATTGAATTTTTCAATATAAATTCGTTTTAATTTCATTTCAAATCGATTACTATTTGAATCGATTTCAATTCAATTTCAATTTGCATTCAATTCAATTTGAATTTCAAATTAATTCTATTTCAATTCGAATTCATTTCTATTCAATTTCAATTCGAATTCAATTCTATTCAATTCCAATTCGAATTCGATTCTATTCAATTTCAATTCGAATTCATTTCAAAACGATTTCAATTCTAATTCAATTTAATTCGAATTTCAATTCACTTTAATATTCATTTCAATTTGAATAAAATCGATATAAATATCGTTCACGTCAAAATGGCGTCAATCTAACCAACACGACTTCATATATTTCTATTTTCAAATATTCTATTTCAAATATTTATTTTCAAATATTTCTATTTCTAAACTGGAATGAGGCCCAATCAATTACCATATAATGTTAATTATATGGATTTTCAACGACACATGTATAAACTAACAACGATCAAAAATCAACCATCATCCAGTGTGCATTCTACACCATATAAGCATCAAATATAAATATTTAATGCTTATGACAGTCTGTCAATCAATCGATCGACATACAACTAATTATTGGGATTAGTGTACGTCATGTCTCATCCCAATACCTGTGTGGGGTTTCAAACAATCAAACATTGATTTTATTTGTGCAGTTGGGCGATGTGTAAAATTTATCATCCCAATCAATATTAGTCAAATGTGTGTATATAAACAAATCATCTGATCTGTTTATATTTATTTCATTTTAAATACACGTTAAAAATTCTATTTTCAACTATAAAATATTTTATTTCGTTTCACATCACACAATCAACTACACATCAAATCAAACAAACAAGCATACAAGCCGTCCATGGTCTGTGGACGATGGGTGTCGGGTGCTACTAAACACTGTCTGCATCCTAGTATGTATTTCAACTAGAAAACTAAATTAAAAGGTGAGAAGTTCTCATAGATGGTTCCACTCCGCCGTGCTTTGCTTTTGAACTGCTGAATCGTCTGGATCTGCTTGAAATCCCAATGCAGTCCTTTTCACGCTGTTCAAATAAAAATTATATTTTTATTACTTCGTTCTAATAAATAAAATTCATATTTTTATTTCTACTTCATATAATTTTTATAACGCTCTTTTCTATATGTAAATTATATTTTATATATCTACTTCTAATATAAAGATCAAAATTTTACCTTACTCTCTATAATAAAAATAAGATTTTTATTTCACTACATATATAAAGATCAAATCTTTGCTATCTATATAATATAAAAAAATCGTATTTTTATTATCTACAATATATAAAAATCATATCTTTATTATCTATACTATATAAAAATCATATTTTTATTATCTATACTATATAAAAATCATATTTTTATTACTTAAGAAATCATATTCTCACAACATAAGAAATCCATTTAAAAATCCTATCTTTATACCGATAAAATCATATCTTTATACTATAAAAAATCTTACCTTTACCTAACCTAAAAACCTAGTTTCCATTAACATAAAAAGATAAACTTTCATTAACATTAAAATCAAACCTTCGTATAAGTAAAACTGATTTTATAAATTTAAAATCACCTGAGGGGAGCTTGGGGGGGGGGGGGGTAGCCGGAGGTTGGTTCGACGGCGGCGAGGTACTGGGTTCAGATCCAAAAGAGGGGCGCATTCTTGGTGCGATGGAGCTCCGGTGCGACGGCACTGGTCTTCTTGGTAGAGGAGGAGAAGTCGAAGGAGGAGCGGAGGATAGAGGCGGTGGGGGGGGGGGGGTGTCGCGTCGATGGGTCCAGAATGAAGAGAAGGAGGAGGGGAAAGGGAAGGATCGAGAAGAGGAGGGAGGAGGAGCCGGAGGGGGGGTGCACCAGCCTCTGGCGGCGGCGGTGGTGGCCCCCTGGAGGCGCTGCGTCGGGCTAGGGCGCTCCTTTTTTTTATTTTCTTTTCTGTCGATTTTGAATTGTGAGGTGAGAGAGAGAGAGAGAGAGATAGTAAAAAAAAGGGGGGGTGGGTGTATATTTAATTTTTTTATTTTTTTATTTTAAAAACCAAAAAGTAACTTTTTACAACGAACTCAAAATCAAGCCCACCGACTGTCGCCTCTAGCTAATTAACCCCATTCCGAACACAATGGGATATGTATCGTAAGCCAGTTCTGCTATTTCGATCAGTTTTTTGTCAAAATCAACATTTAACTCTATATATTGAATTTGAACGCACATTTCAATTTACTGAGGTTACATACTAACTCGAAAAATTCCCGAAAAATATTTTCTAGCTTCGTATTGACGATACAGTCCTAACAAAACTAATTTTATCGAATTCTGAGACCGTTTGAAAAGTGGTCATTTTCCAGTCGATTAAAATCAACTGAAACTGGTCAAACGCGTTTTCCTTTGCCACGCTCACATATTGATTCGAAAAATTATGAAATTTGTAACCTAGAAATAATTTGACAACGCGGATCCAAGAAAAGTGGTTTCGTCGAAATCCGAGGTCGTTTGCAAAATTTCCATTTTAAGGGCCAGAATTCCATAGCAACTATTCAGAATTTTCAACTGGACATATCTTTTGATTCCCGCTATGAAATTTTGATTTTTCGGATTCGTTGGAAATATATTTTCAAATAGATTCTAATATTTTTGGTTTTGCTAAATTCCAGTTTATTTTGAATCTTGTACATTCATTTGAAGTTTGAAATCGAATTATCGAACTACCGTGCCATTTTCAATTCCTTTTATAATTATAAATAATTATTTATATTCTAACGACGAACTATATAAATATATACGTTCTAATTATATTCAAAATAAAATTTTCGTTGTTATTATTTAAAATAATTCATTTTAAATGTTCAAAATTCATCGAAATTGCCAAAATAAAAATTTTAAACTAGCTCGGATTTCCGGGTTGTTACAGTATCTCTAAATGAATCTTCGCCATCGAACCTCAACTATATCTTAGTTAAGTAAGGAAGCCAATCAAGTTGGGGTATAATTACCTCTCAGACCTTAACTGAACAACGTTCTTAACTTTGCAGTAGCTAAAGCTCACCGCTCCGATTTCTACAATCATTTGCTTACGCAAATTCTCAGATTCAGATTACGAATCCACTTCTTGTATGAAAACATTTATTATAACGTTGACGTTATAAATCCTACTTCTGCAATACCTAACTTATAATTCTAACTTTTTATTTCTTACTTTGAATAATTAACCTAACAACTAATTTATTTATTTATAAATAAATCTTTATTTAAAAACCGGAAAGTAATAATACCTTCCCGAATTCGATATAATCGAATTCGACGTATAATTCTCTTTCGAGTAATCTCTATTCGATTAACTCCTTCGAATAACTAATATTCGCTTAACTCCCTTCGAATAACTTATATTCGATTATCGCACTTCGAATAACTATATTCGATAACTCCATTCTTCGAATAACTATATTCGATTATCTCCTTTCGAATAAACTATATTCGATTACTCTTCTCGAATAAGCTATATTCGATTTAAATCCTTTTGAATAAACTATATTCGATAACTCTTCTCGAATAAGCTATATTCGATAACTCTACTTCAAATAAGTGATATTCGATACTCTACTTTGAATAAGTGATATTCGATAACTCTACTTCGAATAAACTATAACTCGATTATCTTAACTCAATAATCTTAACTCGATTACTTAACTCAATAATCTTAACTTGATAAATCTTAACTTGATTATCTTAACTTGGTGACTCGATAATCTTAACTTGATTTGATTAACTCTGATTAATTAACCCTAACTGGTTAACTCTAACTGATTAACTCTAACTGATTAACTCTAACTGGTTAACTCTATTTAATTAACTCTAATCAATTAACTGTTACTCAAATCGATTAACTCCTCTAACTCATTTTGATTAACTCCTTTGGTTAACTCTACGTCCATATTCAGTTTCAAATATCGATGTTGAAATCGATTCTTACTTCTCTATATAAGTCCTGACTTATATATTCCAATTATCCAATGATAAATATTTTACTTAATTTATAAAATAATGTTTATAAATTAATCTTCCCAGTTCATCTGTTAAAATAGATTTCTATTTAATTCCACTTTAAATAAATCTTTTCCATTTATCTGATAAAAATAGATTTCCATTTTCTATTCATTTTTTAAATATTCCGTTGATTTAATTCTATTTATTTACCAAATAAATATTCCTCTTTATAACTATATTTGTAAATGTTTTACATATATTTCCTTTCCAATTCTATTTGTAAATGGTTTACAAATATTTCCTTTTCAATTCGTTTTACAAATATTTTCCTTTTATATTTGTTTCACAAATATTTTCCTTTTCAATTACCCTATTTATTTTACAAATAAATATCCCTTATAATATCTTATTTATTTTCTAAATAAATAATCCTTTTTCAATTCTATTTGTAAATGGTTTACAAATATTTCCTTTTTATCTTTATTTATTCCCTAAATAAATATTTCTTTATTCTTTCTATTTATTTCCCTAATAAATATTCCCTTTTCAATTCTATTTATTTAACAAATAAATATTTCTTTTTATAAAATCCTTTGATTATATAAAAATTTCTTTTTCAATATAACATTGAAAATTTCCTTTTCATAATTATTCTATTTATTTTCTCAAATAAATTCCCCTTACTACTTCTATTTATTTCTTAAATAAATATTCCATTTACATTTGTTTTACAAATATTTTCCTTATTATATCCTATTTATTTTCCAAATAAATATCCCTCTTTATAAAATCCTTTGATTTCATAAATAATTCCCTTCTTATAAAATCCCTTGATTTTATAAGTATTTTCTCTTTTAAATAAATTCTAATTCATATTATAAATGAATATCCCTTGGATAAAATCCTTTGATTGTATAATTAAATGTCCTTTTTATAAAACCCTTGATTTTATAAATATTTTATTTTCAATAAACACTTTGAAAATTCCCTTTTTAACATTCCAGTATTCCTTATGGTATTTAACGTACCATATAACAATGATCGGTATCATTCAAACATATAAAATCATCAACAGATTTCATATCACATCATATAACACAATATATGAACCAAAACAGTATTTTATATATTGAGGAACCCAGTTGGGGACCTCCAACCTGTTTTCCTGCATCACAGATGTTAAACAATATAATTAACATCGATTTCATTTCAATATGAAATATTCTGCTAAACGGAATCAATATTTGATTAATGATTTATTTATATATATATATATCGTTATCTATAATTTCAAACGATACACAAGCAATTCAACCAAACAGTTAACACATAGAAATCAACAGATAATTATCAGTTCTAAAAATACGTTATAAAAATATAACTGTTCAGAGTTGGTGAGTTTTACTCACATTTCGCGTTAACCGTTAAACAACGATTTGCGTTTGTTGATTCAGACGGATAATTTATTTTTCTATTACTTGTAACGAGCTCAGATTCGCTCCCAGTCAGTTCCATTGTGGAGCCACCGTCCATATGATCCCAACGGATCTTGTTTCGCTGAATTCTGATCACATATGGAAAAGTTATCATATCGAAAAGTTTCATATATACATATAATTTCAAACAGACTTAAATTATTTAATAATTTATGGGCCTCACCTTGTATAATCAGCCCATAACACAACTATTCAATCCGCCCACCTTTTATTGTACAACTACTTCTTTCCCGTTATTCTCCAAACTCCAGAAGAATTAAAATGTCCCTTTCAAAATCCGAGATTTATACCTGCTCCCTGAACCCAACATTTCCGCGTTTTTCATCCACAAATGCTCTTCCATTCATCTTTAAACCGTGTACCCCAGTGATTTGCAAACCGTTCCAGTAAACTACCCACCCACTTCAAACTGTTACTCATCTTCCTCCCTCCCAACTGTCGAACGCAAGCTCAGGTACAGCTATTACTGCACTTTCATCCTCCCCAATCTACCTCCTCCTTTTCTCTAAACTTCAAACCAAGCTCACCATATTTCATCTCTTCGGAAACAGCTTCTTATTATCCCCTTGACCCCAGACTCGACGTCCTCTCCCACTCGTGGGTTACAGACTTCACATGCAGAATTTCAGTAAGGGGATCGACATATTTAAGTTCCTAAAATTCCCTAAAAAATCACCCAAGTGCGGTTTTATCCGCTGAATCCAAAAATGTTGTCGATTCCGCAAACTAAGAACTAAAATTTCCAGGAATTGGAACCCTACTTTACTGCTCAAACTCAAGCAACAGACTACAACTTCGCACCATATAAAATTGGCGCAGAAATGAAGTTGATCACCCAACAAATCCAAAGATACACGCTTTGTATTTTAGAGAAATTTGTTTGAATTTTTTCCTGAATTAAAACTCACGGTTTTGCTTTGTTTTTATTTTTGTGGCGGCGTGATTTTTACAAAAGGGTGTTATTTAGGGTTAGGATAGTTGAGGGGTATATATAAGGGTAAGAAAATATTATTTTAATCTATTATTATATTTATTATATTGAACCGTTACATTCAATTTGCATTTAAAAATTTGTATGATCACATATGCTACCCAATATCATGAAACTGGACATACAACTAGAGTTCGACATTTCGGACCCAACGAAACTGGTTTCGTCAAATTTCGACTCCGTTTGCTCACACAGCGTATTTTTAACCATCAAAATACTGACTTTTTTTCACATTAAAAATCGATACGGCCACACACTGACTCTAAAAGTCACGAAAACTGAAATCTAGCAATAATTTAATATTGCGGATCCAACAAAATTGGTTTCGTCGAATTCTGAGGTCGTTTGCAAAACTGGCTATTTTTTAAAGCTCTAAATAACCCATGTAAATATATAAATATTTTTAAAAATAATTAAATTAAATATTTATAAATAAATATCATCGTATATATTCACATACAATATCATACAACTCTAATATATTTCTGACTGAATTTACTGCTCAATATTTCAATGTTCCCAGTTATATCGATATTCGATTTATATTAAATTCCTTTTATAATATAAATAAATCGATATAAATTATAAAGGAATTCCACGACAACTTTTCTAAAATTTGATTTGGACATAAATCAAAATCTGCACGACGAAATCCCGATTTTTCTCTTCCATCAGAAAAATATACTTCACCAGCTCCGAACGTTTCTTATTTCACAGAAATCGGATTTAAAACGGCTTCTGTATATTCAATTGAAGTTCAAATCGCCAAATAACGAACTATCGTGCCATTTCGAGCTCGAATTTAATTATAATATAATTTATATGTTCAACTGTCGTCAAAATGATATATTCATTATTCTAATTAAATTCTAAGCCGAATTAAATATTTTAAATTATCCAGTTCACATTATATTGCAAATTCACTATTTCTGACTATTTCAGAAATTAAATATATTATTCTATTATTTAATTTAATTAAATATTAAATATTTTTTAATTAAACAAAATTTAAATTACTAAACCATTATTTTAAATAATTAAATTAATTAATTATTCGACCGTAAAATACGGGTCGTTACAAACCTCCAAATCAAGCCCAAGTACCAAACGTTCAACACACGCATGAACAATCAGTCGTTATACCACGACAAGAAGTTCATTCTTATCAAGTACCACATGTTCCAATTCCTTATCTTATCAAGTTTGTTGCTACTGCGGTTATCCGGTTGTGGTTGTGGTTCGAGCAGAAGGCAGCAATATTGGCCGTCGCATTAAACAATGTCCATCCTATCTGAATGGATGCAACTACACGGAATGGATAGACGAACCGATAGGCCTAAGGGGGATAACATATGCAAACGAACTCGAACAAGGGTTTGACGTCTCCAAAACGTTATTGAACAGTTGAGGTTTAACCGTAATGATTAGGGAACTTCACGTCCCAAGAGCATGAACGTGAGATGTAGTTTCGTGGCGTACTATTTTCCTAATTAGTATCCGTTGTATCCTAAGCTATAGCACCTAGTCCCGTGTTAGCATTTGTTGCCTCCTAAGTTTTAGTACTTATTTTTGTGTTACGATCTCTTGTAATCAGCTTTTTAGTTAATATTTGTTGTTATTTGGTTTATGACATTCGCTATATTTGAATGTATAATTTACGGTATAATTAAAAACGTGCTCGTAGCGTCGTGGTAGTTCGTAGTTTTACGCATTGAACTTTAACTGAATATATATGATTCGTTCTAAGTCGGATTTCTTTGAAACAAGAAACGTTCAAATCTACTAAACTATATTTTTATAATGGAAGAGAAAACCGAAGATTTCATACTCCATATTTTTAGTTATGTCCATATCAAATCTTCAGAAAGTCACTGTGGAATCATTTCTAAACCATAGCGATTTATTAATAGTTTATGCAGAATTTTTATGTAATTTAAACTGCGCGTCAACATTGTACTATATGATCGTGTTGTTTGTGGGTTAGTTTGAATGTGGTGTCGTATGTACGGTAGTTTGAATATGGTGTTGTGTGTAAGTTTGGTTGTGTGTGTTTTGCCGAAGGCGCGTTTTGGAAACACAACTTTGTATTTTAATTAAGGCGTGTTTCCAAAACTCGCCTTCAAAACACAAACAGGTCTACATGCGTAATTAATTCTGAAACATGGCTATATGTGTAATACTATTTCTAAACAGGCCTAAATGGGCTAATTTTCCTTTATTTAATCAAAGCAGCTTTTGGTCTTGAGCCCACTATTCAATTATGTGGACATGAGTGCGTTTCTCTTTTCTTGCATGTTTATGTTAAAGCCTTATTTATACTAACGTTGGAAGCAATGATATTTATCGATGAAATTAGTTCCTTTTCTTTAGACAATACCTAGTACAATAGCAGCGTAAGGTAAATGTAAACAATTATCAAAGGATAACGTTAATTTAATCCTATATATCTGTTAGGATTGTCTCACATGTTGTTAAGGTAGGGATGGTGGTTGAAATAAGTAGTCCCACATCACGGAATAAATTGAAGGAGTTCGGTACAAATATGAGTTGGTAGGCATGTAACATTTGGGATTGTTATTGTTATATGGGATTTATGTGCGTTCAAAGTTTTGTTTTAAATTTACTCGGCAAATGCTCTTTATAAATTCTAGGTTTTGTGTAAAGACAAGTTGAATTTTTGTAGTTAGAGCATCTCCAATGCTCTAAATTGTCATGGCATGTAAACCTAGCTTGCCACGTCATTTTTGATCATGTTAAGACAATGTAATTGCAATTCACAATGTGGTAAGAAAAAGGTCTCCTACGCAAGTACTTCAACCTGACAGTTTTTCGGGTTATTATATTAACAAAAAATTAAATTTTAACATCAAATGTGGGCATTGTGTCTAAAAATGGATGTAATTTTAACATCAAACATGGCCATTGTGTCTGAAAATGGATTACATGTACTACTTCACATTGTGAAGAAGGTTGTCTAGAACTAGTCATTGAGTTCAACAATGTCTAAAAAAATTATTACCACCTCATGCTATAAATTCAAATTACAATAGCATTGAAGAATAAAATTTCTTTGTTGATGTCAAATACTTATGTGTCATTGATGTTATATTTCAATCACACCTGCATTGAAGATGCTCTTAGATATAAGTTGTACGCTATGCCTAAGGCTGCATAAATATAGGATAAGAGCATCTCCAATGCTGATGTAATTGAAGTGTAAGGTCAATTACACATAAGCAGTTTGACAACGAGTTTAATTTTTGTTCTCTAATGCAATTTTGTTAGTATCATGGAATCTGACATGTGCAGGACAAAAATGTCAGATGGTGAAATAGAATATCCAGTTTCGGACATTATATTCCACAATTTGATATAATACACATCACCACCTCAACTGCTCTCATTTTTGTTTCTTTTTCGTCCTTCCTCCTCTTGTATCAGATCTGCCATGAAATTATTATAGGGTAGCCTTTTCAAAGTTCAAAAATATACCTTCTTCCAGCTTCTTTCTCATTTCTCAGTCCTGTCCGCCTCTACTTAACAAATCACACATCAGTAGTATAAAAAAATTACTTGTTGCTTCAACATCCAGCTGCTATTGCTCGATTCTTGTACTATCAGCTCCCAATTTAAGTTTTTTACAATTTCTTTTTCTAGAATGTTGTTTCCTTTGCAATTGGTTTCTAGCAAATTTTTTTCGCTACCAGTAGTTTCCTGAATAACTGTGGCTTCTAAAACATCTGTGTTGTTTAACTATGTTATTCATGTTGTTATGTTCATCATTAATTTTTGTAGGACTTCATAACTATATCGTTTTGTTATGACTATTTATTTATTAAAACATTTGGGGCAATTGAGTTGTTTGATATATTGCCTCATAGTGCAACTTTATGACTGAAGGAATGGGCAAGTCTTGGTCCTTATTTGATAAAACTATGGAAATTTTATTATGTACATCACAATATTCTCTTTCTGCTAAAATAATGGTGCAATTCAGTCATTAATGACAAAAGATAAACCCTTTTTGAACTGGTGAACCATTAATGCCTTTATTTCTGATCTCTAGTGGACCGGATTCGAACCCAGATGAGTTTTGACCATCAGTCAGAGAAAAAAGAACGAATTGATCTTGTAGGATTCGCAAGATATTCTTCGATTTCTTTCGGAAGCAAACGATTATTCATTTGCTTCTCACATTTCGTGAATAGCCAGGACATTGAAGAAGATCTAAAAAGGAATTTTAGGAATCGATCTATTTTCTTTCCATTAACTTAATTATATGGTTGTATTCATTTGTGATTTATTATTTTGTGCACGTTTATTAGTTGCTAAGATAATCTCTGTTTTCCTATTCTTAATGTTGCAAACTTAATATCTGCAAGAGAATCAACAGTTGCTACCTAAATTTCGCTAGCAAAGTGTCATGTAGATAAAACGGCAACAATTATGTTATCATATGTTCACTTTAGCCAATGAGTTATATCATGTAGATCATACATCAATTGCTAAAATATACATTCAAGGGTTGTAGTATTAGTTGTGGCATCTAATGCTAGTGATAAGTGTGATAATAGCTGGTTGTCTTACATGTTATGTTATTATGTAGGTTTTTTGGATTTCATGGTTATTTCATTTTGTAGTTGATCATGTTTGGTTAGTTATCTCTTTATAACCATTTTTTTTGATTCCATGATTATTCCATTATATAGCTGATCATGTTTTCCTTTTTATCCCCTTATAACCAAATGACTTACAGAGCCTTATTGTTGTATATGTATCCTTTTCAGAAAGGTTTAAAAAAATCATATGTTTTAAAAGCTATTGATTAAAATATCCTGCTACTAAAATTTTAATGGGTATATTTGTTACAAGTAATTTATTGTGTTGTCCTGTACTGAGTTCATTTGGATGACAATATTCCTCCAACATTCACGAAATTTGAGGCTACTGGATTTGATCCTGAAATGCTTAAAATACTTGATTGTAGTGGAATAAACTAAATCATATTGATCAATTTAGAACATCAAACAAAAAGGAAATGTGTATACCGTATAATTATATTCTAACTTAATGCTTGATATTGCAGGTTAGATTTGCAGGTGTCTGTATATTTCTATGTCTTTTTTCAGAATCAGAATATTGGTTTGTTTGCTCAGACGATGAATGTTTCCACAATCGAAATATAATTGTAACGTCCCACTTTTCTATACCAATTTAAGCTGATATTTCACTACCACAGTCAACCCAAATTATATAGAAAAGCAGAATGTTAAGAGAAAGAAGTTAGAGGACAAGAAGTAGGAAGATAGAACTAATAGAAGAGAAGAGTAAGAAGAACATCAGAACCACACAACGGAACAAGTAAAGTATAATACATCAAATCTCTTTACAAAAATAAACTGTATATATACATACCAATCATCAGAGTACATCATATATCAGACACAGCGGAAAATAAACTCTGGATAACTAGCGGTGAAGCCTTCTTCTTCCAGCTCTTGAACACCAAGCGGAACCGAACCTGTAAATATACTCGGCCTGACCCGAGCACATTTGATTTAAAAGAAAATTCACCCGGATCAGTCTGGAATACTTTCAGTGGTGAATTCACAATAAACACTTTCTTAACTTTAGAAATCCTTTTTGAAAGAAAAGGATAATAGTAAGACCAGCCCACACATAAATACGGATGGTTTTAACCTTACTATAACCCAAAATATTTTTTTATATATATATCAAAATCCAGTGATATTATAATAATGTCTATCAAACCACAAATAAATAACCATCTAGTAGAACGCTTGCATCTCACGCTCTACATATTTATTATAAAATCAAAAACCGCAGGGCTCTTATTGGAGAATGGATTCCAACAGACAAGCTATGGGATCACCTTCCGATCAGTGTACTCTAGAGGGTATACACTGGGGTTCAACAAGAACGTCTTGCAACCCGGCCACACATGACCACCCACTCATTTATCTTGAGTGTTGTGAATATATTGTCACCTACGGTTGTCGGCCGTCCAACCGTCATCCGAAGAAACATAATAGAAAAGAAGAACAAATATGAATTTTCTCTAGATCGTTGATAGATATACCCTGCTTGGGAATGACCCATCAAGCCATGCTGCCTGCCCGATTTTTTTTTGTCTTTCCCGGTTGTGAGGCTAGAGGCTATGTTTCTCTTGTAGAACAGCACATCATCTTTCACTTTGAATGCCACATCGTCAAACCCGCCAAATCACTAATCGATTTTCGAAAAATATTACGGGTTTAAAAAGCTAAGAGAAACGAATTTCTCCGCCACCTTTAAGAGATCAACCGTACATGATTCGTTAGGAATACTCTATCAAACATTCGTCCATACAAGTCATCCAGGAACAGGATGAACGGTTGGCACCCTCCTACCACATTATATACAGGAATCACCCTTAAAGATCAGTAGCGAGAAGTCCTTGCAATCCGTAGATTCCAACCACGACAGAACCACGGTGTATCTCTGGTTGCAAGTCAGAGATTATAAGTGCTCCTTCCATTTCATGAAAATCTATGGTCTTCAATTGCTCCATCTTTATTCTCTGTAAGTTAGTTTTGTACGTAATGTTGATTCGAAGTGGTTTTGGGTCTAGTTCCCATCCCCGTCCCTTCGAAACAACACGTTAAAAAGGGTTTAGTATATTTCATTGATAGTTGGTGTTTTAACTATCAATGTCAAAACAGTTCGGTCAAGTATATTGGCAGCTCAGATCCTTTTTAACCTCTTCAATATAACTCACTAATGTTTGGGTTTTATTCCCAAAATTTCTTTACTAAATCCTTATACAAGCCTATTTAATATCCTATTTCAAACTGAACTTTGATTTATTATCACAAACCCGTTACCCAATCTTTTACCAAATTTCCCTCGGTCCCTTACTTTTTTGAATCTCCTTTCAACTTATACTGTTTCACTTAACCCCATTCCTTAAGTAAGCTTATTTTAAATCATCGCCTGGGTTTAAACCCCATTATATTTACTTTTGTAAATATAATTTGTCGGCCATCATCAAACAATCAATCAACCAAAGCATGCAATCATCCAATTATTATCATCAATGGTGAATTATATTTTAATATGAATTTAACACTGCAAAGAATTGCAGAAAAGCGTGAGACTTAACTGACCTTTGTTTTGACTAATGATTCGCGCGTCATTTTGTTCAACGAAAACTGGACTGCTTACAATCCCTTCGAAACCAGCTCGGCACTGTAGTCTTCTTTACTGCGATTTCATCATGACTGATTTGATCCCATTCTGATAACACAGGCACGAGTTATGCTTATTATAAGTTTTAACGATTTAATAATAATTCCTTAATTATATAATTAATTACATTTGATAAGCGTAACCGGTCTGAATGTTCTTTGTTTCCCTTCACTAATACTGCTTTATCGTTCATCCTTACTTCACGTAATACCCAAGTTCAACCGAATACGCCACCTTATCTTAACATTAATTATGTTATTAAACTTCACCTTTTCCCTTGCATCCGACAGCACTTCCCCACGTATTGGTCTTCATCACATCTTTTCTTCCATCATTTTGAACTGCTCGTCCATGCCAATAAATTAAACCAATGCCTTACCGTCATCTTTTTTTCTATCTGTATACATTCTTTATTTATTTGTATAGGATCCAAACCCATACTTGAATTTCATGACCCGCCTCTGCCCATATGTTTATTATTGCTACCCGTAAGCCCATGAAAACTTGCAACCGGCCTCTTCTCCTTATTTTTCTGTTGCCATTTCTTCTCCGCCAAACTGCTGCTCCAAATAACAAAGCAGACAGATTCAACCGAAACTTTCTCACGAAATACCTGCTACCATTCCAGTAGCACACTGCATGCTCACATCCCATAGTACTTCTCTTCCCCCCACTGCCTGGTTCAAAGTCCACTGCTTGGTTTGGTTCAAAGACCCTTCTTCATGCATTTGTATGCCATTAAGAGCACAACTAACCATGTTTTGTTCAGTTAATAAACAAGCCACAGAGCAATCAGGTGTGGCTTGTTCACTCACCCGTGGCTGGTTTGTGGCTAGTTTTGAGCTCCTTCGTGGCTGGTTCACTGAACAGAGGCTAGAGCTTATGACGGTAAAGAGAATACCGTTATAATCTTATAACGGCAAACTCTTTGCCGTTATAAGTTTATAACGGCAAAGAGTTTGCCGTTATAAGCTTATAACGGCTTTCTCTTTGCCGTTATAATACATAGCCGTTACACTCCAACGGCTACCCCATTTTCCCTTCTAATACACCAACCTTCCTCCTTCTTCTTCCATACAACCACTCCACCTTCTCAACTTCAACTTCTTCAACAACAAAAATGTCTTCTTCCGCACCCAAGCGAAGCATCAAAAAATGCGGAAACAAGAATCCCATGTCCAAACCGCCCTCTTCATCGTATGCCATGCAACGGTCAGTCCAACAACATCAATCGTTGCAGCCATCTCACGAATATGGCTACTCGCCGTATTCAAATTATCCATATTGACCATCGTACCAACCGCTTGCTCCTCCTAACTTTCCTCCCGTCCATTCGTCCGCCCGACCACATTTTTACCAACGACTGCCCGTGCCAGGCGTGTACGATGATCATTCGTCGTATATGTCAATGATGATGCAGACCGATCAAAGTCAACAACCTCACCTACCTCCGCAACAGACCGAGGTTCGTGACCGCGATGGTACACAAAATCTGCAAAGACAGTTTTCGTACGGGTTTGTCTCTCCTAGTAACGAAGAAAATGTTGAAACTTCAACGGAGGAGCCGGAGGACGAAGATGCAAATGAGGATGCGAATGTTACAAATTCTGAAGAATTTAGTCAAGAACACACTGCACCTGTCAGTCCCGAATATAACCAAAAGAAGACGAAGTGGAAGTCTTTAAGCGGCATTTTCAGTAAACGACACCAAACCGAAGTTGAATCGGAGCCGGATCCCGGAATAAAAGATGTAGAGGATGATCATGCTGAAGAGGAAGAAATAGCAGCGGATGGAAGAAGAAAACAATGTAAGTTTACTTCCGAGTAGTACGTTTCACTTGCTAAATCGTGGATACGCATTTCACAAGACAGCATTGTTGGGAATAATATGAAAGGTCAGAAATTTTGGGAAAGAGTTGCAGATTTTTACAATTCGTTGGAAACGAGGAGTAGAACATGGGGATCACTTAGAGGCGGTTATAGAGTTATGAATGTTGCATGTCAGAACTATCTGGCAATACTGACAGGCTTGCAGAACAGGCAGCAAAGCGGTGCTGCACCTTATGACTTTGTAAGTATCGTAGATTACTTTTAAAAATAAGTTAGTATACTATGCTTGATTAGTTAGAAATGTCATACACTCATACAATTTCGACTTTATGTTACAGATTGAAGAGTCACGAACGGCCTACCAACGAAAGTATGGACTTCCATTTAAATTTAACGACTGTTTCGAGCTTCTATCTATGTTGTCTAAGTGGAAGAACCCAAGCAACTTCATGGTTGAACAGCAGAACAAAGCTAGAAGGATAAACTACTCTGAATCTAGTCCAGGAAGTGACCCGAGCTCGCAAGAAAGAAACCCTTTATTTGGAACTAGTGACGAACGGCCTATTGGCAGAGCCAAGTCAATTCAGCTGGAGCAACGCAGTGCAGAGTTCTCTAGATTTATTGAAATAGTAGAGAATTCAGCTACGGAGACAAAAGAGCATAGACTTCGATTTCCGAAGCAAAGAAACCGCAGCGACGAAGAGTTCCACAAAGCAGTTAGTGTTGATAGAGAGCTTTGCAGACAACAACATACGGAGAAACAAGCCCTGTTACGAGCAAGGCTGGAGAAGAAGGAAGCACTGGTGCGGGAGAGCAATTATGTTAAAATGATTACATGTGATTTTAGTAAGCTTTCCCCTTTACAGCAAGAACTAGTAAAAGAGTAGATTGTAGAGTACAGAAAAATCAAAGGAAGCGGAGGCGGAAGCTGTAGTGGCTCGTTTGAGGACTAGCTATGTATGTTGGGTTAAGTTGTAATATGACTCTGAACTGTTTGTAGTAGTTACATACTAGTGGGTATTTATGTACTAGCTAGGGTTTAGTTGTAATATGATTGTGTCCTATTTGTAGTATGTATGCAGTAGTTGTTTATGTAGTAGTTGTATATGTTAGGTTGAGTTGTAATATAATTGTGATCTGTTTTTAGTATTTATGTACTGGTTGTTGAAACAATGATACAATCGACAATATGATTGGAAACTAGATTTATTGACCCAACATACACACTGATACATAGTGCACGAGTGCAAACCGATACATAGTTCTAGTACCAACTACTGATTCCGACTATTTCTTCCTTTATGCGCCCACAAATGATCCACTAACTGGTCACGCAATTGGAAGTGTGCAGCTTGATCTTCAATATGTTGAACCATATCAACATACTCGTCCATTGAGTTTACATCTTTATGGGGTTTTGCATTTGAACCCGTAAACCTGTCAGGATAATTAGAATTTTGATTCTTATACCCACCTCTCTCAGACTCCACAATCATGTTATGTATTATTATACAAGCATACATGATTTCTGAAAGCACTCTTGCATCATGAAAACGAGCAGGATTGCGTAAAATATGAAATCGGGCTTGTAGAACACCAAACGTACGTTCGATGTCCTTTCTGTAGCTAGCTACTTTCTCAGTGAAATAACGTTCTTTGTCATTTGATGGTACTCTGTATTTTTGAATCAAAGTTCTCCACTTTGGGTATATTCCGTCCACTAGATAGTATCCAGTTTTGTGTTCGATATTACCAACGTTATATGAAACATCTGTTGACAGTCCGTTAGCAAGCTCTGTGAAAAGATATGATTGTTTTAAAACATTTATATCATTCAATGAACCTGGGACTCCAAAAAAAGCATGCCAAACCCATAAATCGTCTGTTGCTACTGCTTCAAGGATCATTGATGGCACTTTCTTATGTCCGGTGAACATTCCTTTCCATCCCGTTGGGCAGTTTTTCCAAGGCCAGTGCATGCAATCTAAACTTCCAAGCATACCTGGAAATCCTCTAGCTTCTCCCCTATGTAGTATCCTGCTTATATCGTTTGGTCCAGGTGTCCGTAGATACTGGTTCCCGAACTCTTAAACAACTGTTTTACAGAATTCTTTCAGACACTCTATTGCTGTTGATGCTGCAATTCTGAAATATTCATCCATTTGGTCGCCAGCAGTTCCATAGCTTAACATCCTCAATGCCGTTGAAATTTTGATGTGGGGCGAATGGCCAATTTCTTGTGCTTCGTTCAGTCTATAAGTGGAATATGTATTTGACTGATTAAGTTTAAGATAAATTTTAGAGAAGATTTTCGGACTCATACGATAACGACGGCGGAACAAAGTTATATCGTAGGTTGGATTGTCGATGAAGTAATCTCTCATTAGTCTTTCATGTCCAATCCTGTAGTCTCTCTTATACCGCCGGTCACACCGGCCAGGCATACTACCTCGATGGTTGCTAATTGAGCTTTCAGCGAAATTATTGGAATACCCAACCATTGTGTGTTGCTCTAGCTGCTCCTCCATATCTTCCTCATCTTCTAGGTCGTAATCTTCAGTTTGATTCATGTGGTAGTAATGGTGACGTAGATTTGGATCCATTGCTTGCTTTTTTTATAAATTGAGTTTCGTTGTTCTGCCTAAGTGTAGACGTATGATAGATATATATAAGCAATGATGGTTAACATATTTTAAATATATTTTTTGGCAATAATGGTTCCGACATAAAGGTTGGGATAGTAATGATTCTGTCATTGAGTAGTCAATTCAGAAAGTTGTTGTGTTGTGAACGGTTGGCACTAATGGTTGGCATTAATGGTTCCGACATAAAGGTTAGGATAGTAATGATTCTATCATTGAGTAGTCAATTCAGAAAGTTGTTGTGTTGTGAACGGTTGGCACTAATGGTTGGCAGATTGAGTAGGCAATAATGGTTTGGATAATATCTCTGCATTGAGTAGTCAAATTCCTTTATAATGGTTTGGATAATATCTCTGCGTTGAGTTGTCAATTCGGACAGATGATGTGATATAAAGTGATATCCAAATATGTTTAAAATCTCCACTAAATCCAACCAGTGGAGTAGGATACGGGGATACAACAATTTATAAAGATACAACAATAAGCATAAAGATACAATAGTTTATAAAGGTACAACAACTGCCGACATAACATGCGAACTAGCTTCGTCAAAGTATGAAGTGAAAATTAGCAACTTCAGTAAACCCCATTTTACGTTTTAGTCTTATGGGAATCGCAGGATGTTCAATCGCAACTGGGCATTTTCACTTCGAACACGTCTATTCTCGCATTCGAGTTCGTTACAATATGCTATTCCCCGAGGACACAAAGGTTAGTCTATCCAGTCCGTGTAATTGCAACCATTTGGATAGGCTGGACATCGCTGCACGCGCCGATCTATATTGTTGCCCTCTGCTTGAACGACAACTTCAACCGCATACCCGCAATAGCAATGAACTGGATAAGAATCCACTACATGTTCATGCAGTGGTACACGAAAGAACTCTTCTTCTTGCGTTGATTGAGTGACCTCTTGTTGAGATGGAACTTGAACAGGGGGTACTGGGGTTTCATGTGGAGTTTGAACGTTCACTTGTTCGTACGGCGGTATAGTTTGCGGTTTCATTTGGTTTAGGAACTGAAGTTCGTCTTCAAGCTCCTGTAGCCTCATGTTTTCTTAAGCTTGTTCCTCGGAATCTGTAGATGTTGCCCACGAAGACATTTTCAGTGAGTGCGAATCAAAGGATGTGCTCTAAGAATGGGGAAGAAGTTGTTTGAGTTTTGCATGTTGTGAGTAAATTAACATATGTATATATAGCTGGAAGATGGGCAATGGTGTGAACGGCCAAAAGCTACACTATAGGCAACACTAAATGGAATCTGGCAGATGACATGACTGCACTATGCGAAGTATGCAAGACCTGACCAGTCATTGCGCTACAGTTGGTTGACCCATTACGTTCTTACGTAGAATATGGAGTTATCTGCAAACCTTGTTATGTTGGCGCGTTATGTAAGAATTTTGCATTTGTAAACGAGAAGACGATAATCTTGTTCACGATCAAATTGAGACAGTAATACATTCCAAACCACACTTACAGGAACTAGAACAACAGAACATAGCAACATCAAATTCAAAGTAGTGTAATAAATCTTCGATTCAAGAAAAACTAAATCCTAACGATTTCTGAGATAGCCAGATCTAGTTGCATCCGCAACAATCTTGTTCAACCGCCTTATTTCGGCTTGCGCTTCCAGTGCATATTGAAGTCCACGTTGGAAGATTGGCCGGTCTATCCACTGCATAAAATTACAACAGTGAATATCATTGGGGTAATACCTATGGTCTTCGAAGGCAGGACATCCGAAGAATCGGCGTTCAGCATTTTTTTCAGTTTTGGCAACAACAACAACCGATTCATCTCCGCAACAACAAATAGGGTAAGCTCCACTAGGTAGCGTTGGACCGATCGGATGTAGGGGCTCGATTTCTTGTCCTTCGTATACGATCTGCTTACCAGGTCTTTGATTTGCTACAACTTCGCGCAATCGATCGTTGAAAGATTTTGTTATCGGCTTCACTGATTTAGAATGAACTTGTGCTCCTTCACCGAATTCCACCGTAGGCTTGTTGTGTTGTACACTATTCCTTGACCGTTCAAACTCTTCATAACACTTATTCATTGTTTCATCGTCAATCTCCAAGTTGTCCATAGCTTCAATACAAAACAAATCGTTAATCAATTGAATTGGATGGGAAGTGTATGGAATTTTTGTTCTGTTAGAGATATTAACCTGGTGCATATTTATTGCTGCGTTTACACAAAAAGCAGGGCTAGATTTGTAAAAAGATATGTTGAACTTCCCAACAGAAACACAAAGTAGGTGATACCCATGATAAATTTATGGTTTTGATATTTAATGCATCAACTTTTTCAGTAACATAATTACTGGTACTGTATCAATGTATAGTGTATCACTGTTTGCACTGTGTACTGTTTGACCGTTTCTGTAAAATGTTTGACGTAAAGTATGTTGACCCTTTTTTTAAACTCCTACACGTATTGAAAAGGTTAATGCACCCGCGGACGACCCCTATTTTTAACTCGTAATCTTGAAAATGTGATAATAAGTTACAGATAATGATAAATTACACGAACGGTAGATTAGACAAACACTAGGTTCCATATATAAATTCAGCCTACATACCTAAACGTTACACAACTCTTGGGATACATACGTCGTTCGAACCACAGTGATGGTTTTGAACTAAAATAAAGCAAAAAGATAAAAGTGATACGACACGTAACGATACAGTACATAGTACGCATAACATAAAATATTTAAATCCTAATTTAACCCACGTTCCAGGCGATAATTTGCATTGCTTAGGTCGTTTACTTGATTTCGCAGCTTTCTTATTTCTTCCTCTAGTTCCAAAGCATACGTAATTGCTCGACGGGGAAAACAGTCATCTATCCATTGTCCAAACTCGCATCCGTTGCCACGTACTAGACAACTATAATACGACGTCCAACGTCGTTTCCATGACGGACCACTAATTGCGGTGCTTCGAATCCACAAAAGCATACGATATTTGTGGATTGAACCTCACCTTCTTCTACCATGGCTCTAACGCGAGGAATAACAAGGTTAGACCTGCGCTCACGTTGTCGATTATGATTGTCATGCTGATGTCGTATTTCCAGTTCATGCATTCCTGCTTCAAGTTCTAATTGTCGCACCTCGTCATTGTGTCACTCTTCCATTTTGATATACCACTCTGTTGGTTCTCGGGGTGTGGACGGATTAGGGTTTGATGGTCCTGAGAGAAGGTCCGTGTAATTGTAAGAAGATGGATACGATATTGGCATTTTTCTTATTTGAGATACAGTTTCCAGTCCGTATGGATCGGGTATTGCTTAAGCAATGTTAGCTATATATAGGAGGAGATTTAGTTACCACTGCATAAGGAAATTACTTCCCGTTTTCAAAAGACACGGAATGTGAAAACAAATTGACAACGGGTAATTGCAACCGTTGGACTGTGCTCTGTATCCTGTGCACTATTTACTGCACATTGTCCGCTGTATACTGTACACTGTGCACTGTTTCCTATAGCTACGTTGGAAAATGCATTCATAACTTTAGAAAAGGAGTGACATGACCACACTTTGGTCTGAAAACTGTAGAAAAAGAGTGACCGGCCTACACACTAGGAAAATATATATCCTGTATTAAAATATAACGGCAAATTGTTTCCCGTTATATTTTTTGTCGTGGCACCACAGTGGCTACTTAATCGGTCGCATTCCCTCCCTTTATATACCAACCTACCTCCTCCTTGTTCCACACAACCAGACCACCTTCTCAAATTCTTTTTTGACAACCAGAAAAATGTCTTCGTCTGAACCGAAGCATACCGGCAAAAAATCTGCAAGCAAGAAACCCATGGCGCAATTGCACTCGTCATCGTATGCCATGCAACGTCCAGTCCAATACCAGCAATCGTTTCGCCCAACTCACGAATACAGATACTCACCGTATTCAAACGAAGATGCCTCTTCCGTTCATCAAAGATCTGGAAAAGAGATTGTACTCGAAGGGAAGGTATCCGAGCCACTAGGGACGATTGGATACAACCCTATTTGCCATTGTGGACAAGTGTCGGTCGTTGTTGTTGACGAGATCGAAACAAATGCCGGTCGTCGATTTTTCGGTTGTCAAGCCTTCAACGACCACATGAATTATCCTGGTGACATTGATTGTTGTTGCTTTAAGGAGTGGATTGACCCTCCCATTTGCGAACGTGGACGTCAGTATGCACTCGAAGCGCAAGCAAAAATAAGACGCTTGAGCAAGACTAAGGCGGGTAAGACAAGAGATGGTCCTTTCCCTAGACCATGGTAGGTGTACGTGTTTGAATTTGATGCTTGTGTGCTCAGTTGTTGTAGTTTGTATGATTATGGTTTGGCATTTCCTTCTGTTGTACTAGTTGTCGTTGTTTCAGTTGTTATAATTGCTCAATAGTTGTTATAATTGCTAAATAGTTGTACTAGTTGTTGAAGTTTGTATGAATATGGTTTGGCATTTCCTTCTGTTGTACTAGTTGTCGTTGTTTCAGTGATTATGGTTTGGCATTTCATTCTATCGCAAGTAGAAATAAGGCACCTGGGAACGGTCCATTTTTCGTAACTCTTTCGTGAATTGAAATGGTTAAAGCACTGGTGGAAGACCCATATTTTTAAACTCCTACATATACACAAAATTACCACCATGACAAAACAATTACGAATAGTGCTCCCAAAGGCTGCTACAGTCAATGAAATGACTAGACACTGAGTCATACAACAATATTACATACTGCAATATCACTGTGAATTTAATACGAGTCACGTGTATGTAGAGTGTACCCTTTCACATGCACGTACGACATGATTGGACCAGTCACTGAGAAGAAAAAATTAAAGACGCGTCTCCATCATTCGTAGCTGTGATTCCATTAAAAGTCTCCATATTTCGCTCACTGCATTGAGTAGTCTCTTCCGAATTAAATGACAACAGTATACGAAATTAATAGTAACTGCCCACATTTGTTGTGATGTGAAAAGTCACTGTAGGGAATCTAACGTAATATCACGAGATTAATAGTACATGCCAACATTTCATGTGATGGCACCATTTTTCGTGCTGCAATGATGTGACCGGTCATTGTACAGAGTCACCCATAATATCACGAGAACCCTATGACGGGTATTCTAGTATGTTGAATTATAACTGTTGGTCGTACATTGCCCTTATAAGTACTCCATATCTGATAATCCATCTCATACCTTTTACAGCTTCAAGCAGCACCGTTGTAGACTAAAGTGAGAAAATTTATTTTCTTGTTGTCTTATAGGTAACGTTTATTATCAACAAAATTCGTACTTCTAGTAACTCTACTTATTCTAATGATGCACAGGTTACATGGACGATTCAGAAATAAGTGATGAAGAAATGGGAAGGATTTTTGATGAGTACGAACAAAACTTAGTGAACGATAACGAAATTGGATTAGTTCATGATATACAAGTTGAAGAGGTGTCTGCCGCTATTCAGCATCGAGCGGTTACAGCTCCGCGTCCTTCTCCAGCAAATCAACGACCTAGTAATAGAGCACGAACATTGAATTCTCCAACTTCAGAATTTTCTTCTAAGGATTTGCTGGCCCTCGTTAAATCCTATATTGAGGTTGAAAAGAGGGATGAGTTGCTAATGCAAAGTGGAGGGGTTTTAACATATAAAGAAAGATGGGCAATGATCACGAGGCTATACAACAACCATCGTTCCTGGCCCACTACACGAACATCGGTTGAAATCCAAATGGCTAATCGTCATTTTGCAGATGCTTGTGATCGGTACACAAAGATTATCGAAACTGTTGAAGATGAGAACATATTTAAAAAAAATCAAGCAACATATGATTCTCGTTACCTTTTCGAGTATGGTGAGGAGTTCGTTGGTTACAAAGCGTATAAACTCCGCTACAGTTGGTTGACCCGCTATGGAACTGAGTAGACTTATGGTATTGTGATTTTATTGTTGTTTTACTGTCTATTTAATTTGATGTTTGTGCGTAGACTATGGAGTTATCTGCAAACCTTGTTATGTTGGCGTGCTATTTAAGAATTTTGCATTTATACACGAGAAGAGGGAAACCTTGTTCAACATCAAATTCAAACGTTATTACATTCCAAACAACACTTACAGGAACTAGAACAACATAACATACCGGCTATACACAAAAACATTCTCTACACAGAAATACAGTCTCTCCACATAACCAAATGCAGTCTCTACACAGAAACATAATCAAAACGTACACAAAATACATCGAAAGTACATAATAGTGGTAGTCAACAAATACAGAACGCATACTCAAACAACAGGAACATACAACTATCAACTAGGAAAACGTAATACAACAAAAGTACATAACAGTGGTAATACAACAAAAGTACATAACAGTGGTAGTCAACAAATGCAGAACGTCTACTCCAACAGTAGGACCATACAACTGACAACTGCGAAAGTACATAAAAGTGGTAGTAACTCAGTCGTCCGAGTCATCTGAATGTGTACGTGGACGTGTGCGGCGCCAATGACGTCTCTCATCATCACCAACATCTGGAGGCTGACTGGACCCAGCACTAGACCTATGGTGGTAATACATCTGCAAGTCCTGAAGTCTCTTGCGCTCTGCCTCAAGCTGGGCCCCTAAATGCGCCTGCTGCTGTCGTGTCGCCTCTGCAACACGACGTAGCTCACTATCATAGTAATCTAGGCTACGTCTATGCTCTATATAGCCCGTATGCCTAATCCCCATCTGCATATCATACAGATCATGATATGATATCGGTGTAGGATCCGGGTAATCGTGATGGGCCGGAGGATGAAACACGTCAACGTAACGATCCGGTCCAATGGTGGGCACTGCCATGGTCCATCCAAAATGACTGGCGGCCGCCACATGATCAGCTGCACGAAAACTCTGGCTGGGCTGGGTAATATCCTCGTCAACAGGTGGACGTATGTCGTGTCGTATAGCAGATGGCCCTACTAAATCAATCGATGCTGCATGCGTAATCGTGTCTGAGGACCCGGTGAAAAATCTACGCCAAAAGGTAAGGTAACACTCCCCGATAATAACAAAGCTCTTAGCCGTCCACCAGCCTGCTGCCCTGGCTATATCTAGTTGCTCCGTCGGGTAAATCATACACCGATAAGTATGTGGGTGTGGATCATCCGGAATAGCATCGAAGTAATACAACTGTCTCCGGCACCTCTCACCAAGATACTAATAAGCACCTAGCGCCACGGGAGAATATATAAGTGGAAATCTCCGTCCGACAAGCATCCTAGAAATCTGTATGACCTCAAGATCGATGGATGTACTCTGCTCAAATGGTGCCATAGAATCTGATCCCTATACATCCTCAGCTTGATCTAGTTATGGGCAACGGGATACACATGGCGTGACTCATTATCTCTGGACCCACGGTTGTCCGCAGTCCAAAAGCATATATGGGGGAAGAAGGTCGATGGGTCTGCAGTACGGGTGATAAAATGAAAGTTCCTAGAGTACTCAAAGTACCAATACTGTAACAATTGCCAGAATCCAAATAAAGAAACCTGAGAATCAGTGATGGTGCACTGCATGTCAAGACATCTGTATAGGTATGCAAGGATAGGTGTGCCCCAATCATATAACATCGCCCCATCGGCATTTATCTTAGCCACGACCGCAAAAAACCCCACAGGAACGCTACTGCTCGAAGAACTAAAGAAAAGGTTACCCATAAGGTATAACATAAATAATCAAGCAAGCTCCAAGTCGTCATCAACAGAGTAGTGATCGAGTATCCTGTCCATATCCGCACGGATCGTGCTCACTCTAATAGCGCCTTCTGCCTGATACGACGTAGCAGAAACATCCAAATGAGGCAGTAGATCATGAACAAGTGCACGATCACGCCATCGACCATCGTCATAAGGCAGTGGGGGATAAGCACCTACTCCAATGCTAATACTAGTAAGCATGGAGAAATCAAGCGGTGTAAGTCCTAACTCACCACAAGGAAAGTGAAATGTGTGGGTGGTTTTGTACCACCGTAGAGCAATGGCCGCACACAATTGGACATCGGCATTTATAACATGATTTATTCCTAAAATAGCAAAGAGCACAATAAGATAAAATATGACTACTAAATTATCCACTTATTTCATTAAAAGGTCTATAATATTACCTAGAAAAAATTGAAATCCAAGAGCATGTAACAGTCCTGCGACCCCCTCCTTACTCGCCAAGTGTGCATGATAATATCTAAGTGTGGTCGCTAACGAACCACGTGGACGTATAATCCGCAACTGTTAATGGTTCAACAAAATGTTATACTATCTACCCAATATCTAACACTCAAAGAATACTATTTAAATATTACTAAAAATACTTACAGCCAAACTCGACTGCGTGCTAACGTGTACTTCGTCATCTGGAAGAATGCGAAAGTTGGATAGCATAGGAAGCTTCGCCGCGCTGAGGTTCATATCTACATAGCCATCGAGATCGACCTGTCTAGCGGAAACCGATCCAACACCCCTACGCGCCCTGCTTGTTCGTCCGCCTCTACGCCCGTCACGTCCCCGATGGGCGCCTTCCTCGTGCGCCCCTATTTCTTCGTTATCCATGTTCTCGGCGGCTACAAGCAAGTCTTCTTTTCCGAGCACTGGTTGTTCGCCACTACCCCCTGCACCACCCCCGCCTGCGCCACTTCCCCCGGTGTCACGATCGTCGCCATGCATGAATTTTTTGGCGAAATATTTTAGTAATCTAGCCATATTTTCGAACGAATATTTCAAATACGGTGTTTAATTTGGTTAGAAGCTGACGGATTGGTGAATTGAAGGTAAAATTTAGGTGAAAAATGGGGTTTGAAAGATGGTTTTTGGGTTAGGAAAATGGAGGAAGGGGATAATGAAGTAGGAGGCGGCTGGGAGAGGTTTTTGATGGTTGGCTTATAACGACAAACTCTTTGCCGTTATAAGTTATAACTGCAAAGAGTTTGCCGTTATAACGTTACAACGGCAAAGAGTTTGCTGTTGTAACCCCCTTCCCAAAACCAGTCCGTGGCTGGTTCGTCCATTCTAGGTACTCGGCTCGTTGGACCAGTTGCAGAACATGAGAGAGAATAACTGAACAGAACGGATGGTTGGTTTTGGTCTAACTTCCCACAAAAGCCATGAAACTACTCCAGTCCACATGATCTCCTTCACACCGTCTTTTCTACATGCGATAACTGCTGCAAACAAACTCACAGCATCGATTCCCGTCTTCCTTTAATTTGTTCATATATATTACGCCATGCTGAAACTTCATGCTGCTCATATCATATATACTACGCGCGCCATTTTCCAAAAGCCACTTCCACGTGTGAACCCATCGTCGTTTTCCCTAGGTTCGAAATTATATTCGACGACCACCCCGTCCTGAACTTTGAATGACCACTGCGCCCTTAATTACTTCGTCCTTAATTAATTCATGCATGTATGCCACAAATCTTTACATCCCCAGCGCAAGTCCTTTTCTAGTACTCAACACACAGTGACAGTACACTATATACTCTCCATTGTTTAAACCCATGCATGCGGAAACTCCACCGTGTCCACTTGCACCCCTTCTAGATATGCCCATCAAATGACAAGCTGCAGGTAAAAGTTCACTACTTTCTACATGCTGCAGGTTTTATTTAGGGTAGTCTTTTATTTTACTGGCACCCGGTAAATCAATCCTACCGCTATTTATACCATCGTTAAATACACACACCGCTTGCACTAGCTTCAATCGCAACGATAATAATTACACTACTTCGTCTAGTCATTCCGATTCCAACGAAATTAATTTCGTTGAATTCGGACTCCGTTTGCACAATGACGTTATTTTAATTTATTGTTCACCTTTAAATTTCGTCTACCGACAAAACAGCTCCGTTTCGCTCCAAACCGAAAATATAGCAATAATTAATTATACGCATTCCAGTAAAATTGGTTTCGAGCTCATTTTAATTAATTTATAAATATATAAATTCTAACTCCATTTTCTAATTAATAATTCCGAAATAAATTCATTAATATCGCCAATTCAATATTTAAACGGATTTAAATATTCGTAATTAACGTTCAAAAATCTGGGACGTTACAATAATAGATGTAGATGATGAAACTTGTAGCTTAATGACTCGGAATTCTATTTATGTTCCAGTTATAGTTGAAACTGTTATGACTCTTACAATAAGACAACATTGTAGATCGACTTTGGGTAGACGCTACATTTGACATGATAGAAAATTTTGACATGGTCTTATTATTAACGGCTACTTTAAAAGTGAAAATTCCAAATATACATCTAGTCAATTTCATCGACGCTTTCGAATGGATTTTAAACTCTTTGACCGTATCTTGCATGAAATTGGAAATTTTGATAACTATTTCACACAGAAGATTGATGAAGATGGAAATTATGGATTGAGTCCTTTATAAAAGATGATAACTGCAATTCGGATGGTTGCATATGGTTCACTAGTACAAAACTGCTTATTTGCATTGGTTTATCTAAAAACAGTAGCACATATTTGCGACTGTTTAAGATACAAACCATAGCAGGTTGTCAGGAAAAAGATGTAGAAGACAAATTTACGACGGTTTTATTTAAAAACAGTAGCAGATATTTACAATTTGCGACCATTTTTTAAATCCGTGGCAAATAAGATAGGGTTAGAGATAGTGAAGCTTCATTTTGCGACGATCAATTATACAACAGTCACACAGACATTTTTATCTGGTCCGTTACTTACGCCACCTTCACCTTTCCTTAACCTAATTTTTTTTCAATTGATGCTTCACAAAAGAAAAAACTAAACAAAAATCTAGCCTCCATATTTTGATTGAACAAAATAACACCTCCAAATGCTCCACTTAGTTTCGATCCATTAAGAAGAATGAAATCCCTCTTTAAGCCTCCAGATCCGTCACTTCTGTTCTAAACGTGTCTCTCCAGATCCGTCACTTTGGTTTCAATCCAGTGCCTCCTCCCCAACGTCTTCGACCTCCTCAAAAACTGCATTTCAGATCTAGGTAACTGATGTACTCCACAAGGGCCAGGAAAACCTAGTGGGTGCCTTTTTAAGTCGGGTGTTATTGATTTTGCAGGTGACTATACTGTTTATTTGCCTTCTGGCATTGTCGGGATTACTACAACATATTAGGTATAATTTTTATTTTTAGGATCTCGTTTTGTCGTGACATAGTGTTTTTTATATGTTTGTGATCTTTGGTAATGGTTGATAGAATGCATGTCTTGGCAAAACTTACAAATTAATTTTTAAAGTTGTTACTTTATAGGATGAACTGCTAATAGTTGTGCATTTGGTAATTAATTTTTAAAGTCTTACTTTATAGGATGGACTGTTCCATTACTATTATATCTAATACTCAAGTCTTTGGAAAAATTTCAGTTTCTATGAGTCCTTGAGATATTTTTATCAATCGTCAATTTCTTATGATAACTTTGTTAACACGGGAAAAATTATTTCAAGGAGTGTTTACCTTCAACTTAGATTAAGGACTATATGTTCAGTATTTATAATTACTTTCGTTTTCAACAAATTAATTACCTGTAAGCTGCAATACACTAGCATAAATCCTTCTTTTCCACTTTATCTTTGAGATTGCTTGGCTGACAACTTAGATAGTACTATTAACTGATATAGGTAGACAATTTTGGTCCAATTCCTATGCCTATTCCTAGCACATTGTGTGTTTGGATATATGTCTGTTTGGATTTTCGTTAAACGATAAACTATCTTTCAACCTTGGACATGTCGTCGATGTATTGGATATTGGGTTAGCCTTTGTAACATCTTCAACAAGTATGATGCCCCTGCCTGGTGTACAATTGTTGTCTATCGGTGCATGGTGTACATCTGCAGTATCTCGGCATTGCACACCTTTTGACACTGCAAGGTGTGTTTGACAAAACATCTTCCATATTTGTTTATTGCACAACAACTTAAGATTTACAGCCATACATCTTTAAAATTTCATTACGTATGCAAAACTGAGTTGCTAGATGTGTTTATGAATTTTTAATTAGATTGAACTATTACTTCCATGATGGAAAATCCTTTTATTCTGCTACTAGTCCAGAACCTAATATCTAAAACATTTTGGGGGGGGGGGGATTTCATGCATTTAGGGTAAAAGCATTTTCATGGATACCTAAAGCTAGTTTGGTTGCTCTTTTCGTATAACCACTGATACATTTTCTTTACAGTTTTATTAGAAAATTATAGCTAATTTGTTTATTTCGGTGTTGATCTTCTCTCTTTAGGGATAATTTATGCAAACGAGTTCAAGGAGTCAAGAAATAAATCATTGTCTGCTAACTAGGCATGGCATATACTATCGTATGCAACTATAATGGCAAAGAGGTGAGTTTTTAGCTTGTACTTAACATAAATACTATTGTTTGTGTACTCAATTCAGATCCTGAGGTGCTGTTTTTATTAAGTTATTATTTTTCAAGTTACTCTAATGTTATGGGATTTCACTTAAAATTTTGAAAGTCTTAAAGGTAAAATGGTATCTGGAGCTTTTATGAGGTGTCTTATCAAATGCATGCATCTAAGTTAATTACCTAAGCATGCCTGTGTCAGGACTATACAAATTTGTTGCCACATGTCCTTTGAAGAAAAATGGGTATAATTTTGGAGCATTGCTTCATATAAAATAAAAAAATTGTCCATAAGCTCAAATTTAGTCATCATAAGAAGGGAGGGAAACACTGGTCATCAACCAGCAAAACACAACACTCAAGGTTTAAGATCTCGGTTTCAGTCTTTGAAAACATTGCCCTTAGTTTCGATTTTGGATTATTACTCATATTATTGTTTGAATTATTGAAATGAAATGTATGCTTTATCATTATTTGAAAGATAAAATATAATCTAAGTCTAATAATAAACATCTATAACATTTAAAAATGCTTATTTATTGCTTCATTTTTAACTTTATTACATACGTCATTAGTATATTTTGTGATTTTGTCTGTTTTCTAAGAACATTTCAATGCATAAATATTCATATATTTTAAACTCAAATTAACTCTTATATTGAGTTTCTAATGCATGATTTGGTGTTCAATCGTTTTTGGATTATTTAACCGGAGTTTCGGTTTAGCTTCGTCTCCATCTCTTTGAAACCAAAATGGAACGATCAGAAACTTGGTGTTTTGACCCCGTAATAATTATTCATTCTCAGTTGTCTACCAATTGGATATCATTTGGAAATTCACTGCCATTATTTATTCAGATAATAAATTCGGGTACATAAGGGAGGTTGAAGTACACCAACTATTGCAGAAAGTAAAATGATAGAACCTTCTGTTGTGGAGAAATTTTGACTCAAGGCCGCTCGAATCAAAAAACCCCAAATCAGCGGAAAACGAGATCGTGATAAACATGCAAAAACAACCAATCAGTATCTCAAACAATCTCAACCTAATCCAAATCCAATCACAATCACCAAACAAGAGAAATAAAGGAGCAGCAACGAAAAGTAGATCACACAGGGATTTATAGTGGTTCCACTAACAATTTGTTAGTGTTCGTCCACTTGAGAGAGAGAGAGCATTTTATTAATACCAAAGAAGAGTACAATAGATTGATTACAATGGTCACTCAATTCACTCAAGGATTTGATTTGTGGAGGTAAAGAATTGAAGAAAATAGATTTAAGTTAGAGGTCCCTAAAACTTGATTAAGAGATAAATCAATGAATACCTTTCACCCTCCCCCTTTAGGATCCTTTTGTAAGACCAATTACTTCATACCCAAGTTTTATATATATGGCAAAAGATCTTATCTATTTTTCCACCTAATAAGGGAAAGCAATATCTATCCAAATCCCATTAATTAGGGAAAATAATATATACCAAATTCCATTAATTTAGGAATGCAATATCTACCCAAATCCCATTAATTTGGGAAAGCAATATATACTCAAATCCCACTAAATATGGAAAGCAATATCTTCTCTTTCTCTCCCTAAGAAAATTTTTCTTCCATTTAATCTGATTTAGAATCACCAAAGGTAACACTCCACCTTGATGCAAAACCACCTATATCCAACTCCATGAACTAATGGTATCCATACCATCACTTGTAACCGTTAGCTCCAACTATCGCCATATCTATCTTCATAAAGTTTGAATGCTTTCCCAATGAGTTCCAGCAAAGCCACCCCAATTGCACTCCATCAACGAGTTCAGGCAAAGCCCTCACCCGCTAATAAAGTGTTGAAAACGCGCAACTCCAAAACCAGTCTCACCAAAAGACAAACGTACCAAGAAGATAGAACTTCAACCTCTTTCTGATACTATTCTCCATCCATAGCCAAGCTTCTCTCTCAACCGTGTCACCCCGTAGCACCTAGCACCTCTCCAAGAGAATTAAGTTCGAGCAATGCTCAACCTTCCAATCGGCAATGGCTTAGTGAACATATCCGCTGCATTATCCTTTGTGTGCACTTTCCGAAGGCATACTTGCTTATCTTCGTCCACGGCTACTAGAAATGACTCCCTCACTTCAATATACTTGGTCTATGAGCTAAATGCCAAATTCTCCGCCAAATGAATCACACATTGAACATCAACATTATCGTGTTTAAAGCCCAAGTCACACAATAATCACTTCAAATATAGTGCTTCCTTTGCAGCCTCCACCGCAGCTATCAACTCTGCCTCAGTAGCGGATAAAGCAACTAGGGTCTGCAATCTTGATCTCCAACTTATGGAAGTACCACCAAGAGTGAATACATATCCAGAAGTTTATTTTCTACGATCCCTGTCACCAGCGTAGTCCGAATCACAGTAACCAACCAACATGCAATTCTTCTCTTTTCTACCGCCAAAAAACAAGACTATGAGATGTTGTATCATTCAAGTATCTCAAGATAAGCTTCACTACTTCCCAATGCGATTTCCCTGGATTAGCCATGAATTGACTAACCACCCCGACTGCATTTGCAATATCGGGCCTTGTATACACCATGACATACATCAAACTTCCAACCGCACTAGCATAGGAACTTTGCCATATAAGCCTTGTCTTTCTCCTCGATAGCTGATCCCTTGCTCGAAATCTTTATATGCAAAGGTACAGGTGTATTTGAAGCCTTTGCATCCTCTATGTTAAACCGGTAAAGCACTCTTCTAATGTATTCTTTTGAGTTAATTTAAACTCAAAATTCTTTCGATATCTTTCAATCTCCATGCCCAAAATCTTCTTTGCTTCTTCAAGGTCTTTCATCTCGAATTCTGCCTTTAATTTCAATTTCAACTTGTTGATTTAAGCTTTTCCTTAGAAGCAATGAGCATATCGTCCACATACAAGATTAAATACAACAAATAATCTTTTTTCTACTTCTTGAAATAAATACAAGCATCTTTGATGCTTCTTTCAAAGCCATTTCCAAGCATAAAATGACCAAATCTCTTGTACCATTGCTTAGGTTATTGCATCAAACCATATAGTGATTTCTTCAACTTGCAAACCAATTTTGACTTATCATCTACAACAAACCCTCCGGCTGCTCCATGTAAATGTATTCATCCAAGTCACAATGCAAGAAGGCGGTTTTCACATCAAGTTGCTCCAACTTCAAGTCGTGAATAGCAACTATGGCAAGTAATATCCGGATTGAAGTATGTCTCACAATTGGTGCAAATATCTCACCATACTCCTTTCCCTTCCTCTACGCAAACCCCTTAGCCACTAGCCTAGCTTTGTATCTTCCATCGTCCTTCACCTTGTGTATCCATTTGCACCAAATAGCACAGTTTCTTTTAGAAAGTGAAACCAACTCCCAAGTTTGTTCTTCATCAACGGTTGCATCTCTTCCTCCATGGCACAAATCCATTTCGAGCTATCACTCGAACTCATGACGTCATCAAGGTCGATCGGCTCATCTTGGAGTACATGAAGAGCATAGTCCAAAGTCTCAAAGAAGATAAGATAGCTCCAATCACCATATGTTTCAGGTGGCCTTATAGCACGACGACCAACCCGAGTAGCAATACCATCACCTGATCTTCCTTCATCTCCATCTTGAACTGAATCTTCTCTAGAATCTGCACATCACCAACACTACTGGAGGAACCCTGTTGACTATGTGATGTAACATCAACCGCTACCTTCTTACAAGCATCTCCGACAACTCTACTCTTTCTAGGCCTGAAAGTGGGAATAACCTCCTTCTCCTTCGATTCACCGTGAACCAAATCCGGAACATCTGATGAGCCCTCATTCTCCTTGAGCATGGCCGAGTCATCAAAAGTAACATGACGAGAAACCATAGCCTTCTTCGTTTCTGGATTCCAAGGATGGCCTTTAACTCCGTCCATGTAGCTAAGAAAAATCCCCTTGAAAACTCTAGGTGAAAGCTCATCATTCCCCGGATCATGCACATAAACTGGACTGCCGAATATATGGAAATAACTCAAGTCAATGCTCTTCCCCTTCCACACTTCCTCCAAAATTTTGTTATCAATAGCCGAGCATAGAATTCAATTAGTAATATGCACTATGGTTGACAAAGCTTCGGCCTAAAATCCCTTAGACAAACCCAAAGTCAATCTCAAGCATCGGGCTTTCTCTAGTAGAGTTCACTTCATTCTTCCTACAACTCCATTAGATTGCGGATCCCTAGGTGTAGTAAAATGCCTATGAATGCCATGGTGCTTGCAAAATTTCATAAAATCTCCGGAAACATACTCCCCGCCATTGTAGGACCTAAGAACCTTCAAGTACTTCCCACTCTCATTCTCAACAAGAGCCTTCCATCCTTTAAACTTTGCAAATGCCTCAGACTTGGCCTTCATTACATACACCCAAACTTTTCGAGAAAAATCATCAATAAAGAAATATAATATATTACTCCTCCCGAAGAAGTTACTGGTGTTGGTCCTCAAATATCCGTGTGCACATACTCAAGAATCCCCCTTGAATCATGCTTTTCTTTACCGAATGACACTCTAGTTTGCTTCCCCATGACCCATTCCTCGCAAAACTCCGGTTTGTTGAAACTCTCTCCATTAATATTCTCCCTTTTACGAAGAACACCCAAACTCTTCTCTGAGACATGACCCAATCTCAAATGCCACAACTGTGTCGCATCTAAGCCACGAGAACTATCAACACCAACATAAGTTTCGCCATACACAGTCACTCCTTGAAGCAAATAAATTCCATGAGTCCTAGCAACCTTCATAACCACAAGCGCCCCCTTCAAAACCCTCAAGCTATCACTCTCAATAGTGATCTTGCATCCCAAAGAATCCAGTTGTCCCAAAGAGATAAGTGACTTCCGTGGTCCCCGAACATAGCGCACATTAGTGAGAGTACGAACCATACCGTCAAACATCCAAATTTGCATAGATCCAATGCCCTTTAGACTTGCAAACTGCACCATTTCCCATAACAATTGAATTTTCTTCTCGATCAGCATAAGAAGAAAAACAATTCCCATTAGACATCATGTGATATGAAGCCCCTGAATCAAGCACCCATTCGCTGCCCAAAACATCTGATGCCACATTTGATAAAACATATACGTCTCCCTCACCAACATCTCTCTCCACCGAAACTGATGAAGATGCTACTTCCTTCTTCTTCTTGTTTGGACATTCGTTCTTCCAATGACCGTGTTTCTTACATATAAAGCACTTGTGTTACGACTTGGATTTTTGACCGTTCAAATCGACAACGATCAACGCATGCCGACCCAAACAGATCGCAAATGCAGGTAGTTATTGGGAAAATAGAAGAAAAGCAAGGAAAAAGAGAAAACAATAACAGAATCTCACAGCGGAAGGATAACATATAATAAACAATTAACAGTTCAAACAGTTGAAACATATACATTTGACTATAATATACAATGATGATCAGAGTTACACATACATATGTATATACAACAAGACAGTAGAAAAAAGTGTTGTGGGAAATACACATATATAATAAATATACCAAATCCTCGTCTTCGTTCTTCGAGGCAAGGAAATCTTCGCTAACTGCAACTCGTACCTGACCCGAGCATATAGCACAAAAAACACAACACTCAGATCATAACTAAATCATTCTCATATTAGTCAAATTAAATACGAAATAACATTAGTGTCATGGGTGCAGCAATCAATAGAAAAGTCATCGGAAATTCATTGGACCACGCCACTAACGTGGAATGGGTTTACTCCATGTGAATCTCCGTGTATAGAAATTCGCAAATGATTTTCGAAAAATGAAGCTATCATAAGCTCGTCCTGCATCACATAATGAAAGCGCATACCAAATTGGCGAGTTTTGTCATATGATAACCAAAAATGCTTTCATACGTGAAAATCCATTTTAATATTAGTATTAGTGCATAGTGTCGAAAATCATTTCACAAATAAATATATTAATCTTAGCAAGCATAGTGACTATGCCCACATATATAGTTTACAAACAAATCGAATGGCTCGTATTGGTTATTAGGTTTTCCAATGTGATGGTTCCTGGCACGAAAGATCATTGGAGGACACGAAGCTAAGTATTCCCGGTTAACATCCAGACAACGAACACCAAATACATAGCGTGAAAGTATATATCCTGGATAACATCCAGATATCGGACACCGTATATACTTTATTCCCTCAGATTTCGAGTTAGGTCTACCGTCGTAGCTTTCGATTTCACTAGAGATTATGTATACAGCCTAACCGCCAGTTTACCATCAATCCAGGGTGTTAGGTTCGACGATGTCACGATACACACAAAGTTATGCTTTAATAAGCCAAGCTTTAATCTTCATATGTTCGTTTCATAACTCGAGTATGCCACATTGACAAATTCACGACATGTCACTGATTTCTATCAATACACACCCTCTAAGTTCATATGACTTAGAGACGAGAATTATTAATTGCCACAAATTCGATATATATTAACAGAGATCAGTGCTATGCAGCCAATTTTCAATGTCATACGCGCCATTCATTCAAGTTGTTCTGGGTCTGAGCGGAACACAATCCGAAAATCTCTAGGTATATTCAGATTTCATATCACTGGTAACCTCGTATCCGGTGATCGACACAAACGATACATCAACACTCAATCTAAACATTTCAAAGACTCTCGGTCTTCACTTATCGATTTCCAAGTCTTCGATTTCTTTATAACGTCATATTACTACTTGGAATGGTTTTTGAGAAAATATTCGATCCGGTCTTTTCAAGTAATAAGCGCATTTTTAAATCAACAGTTATGGATCATTTCGGTTTTCCCATTCAAATTCCTTTCGAATTGTTATTGATTTACTTATAATCAAGGTTGGGTTTATTTTAGTTTACATGAATCTCGTTATCGCTTTGACCCCTTTCGTGAAATTCAATACAAATTTCAAACCTTATAGTTTAAAACATGGTTCTTTTACTCGTTGTTATTATTTCAAAGTTCTCAAGATTTACCAAATCTTAATTTGGTTTAGATTCCATCCATGATAATTCAAACCAGTTTACATTCAACATATAATATATTTCATATCGAGATATCATAGTCATTCCAAATAGATTTTATATTCAAAACAAAATAAATTTTTGTTTCAAAATACCATAATAATTTCAGAAATGATTCATATTCAACATAGAATATAATTTCATATCAATATCATGTTTGTTTCAAAATCAGTTAATATTCAAAATATAATATTCTTTCAAATAAAAATATCATAGTCCTTTCAAAATCGATTTATATTCAAAGGAGATTTTTTTCTTTTTTTTCAAATCTCAATTCGAATCAATGGTTTCATCGAGAACAATTTCAATTTAGAAAGAATTTACAAAATCTTTAATAGCCTAAAATTAGATAATTATAAATAAAATCCTTTTTATGAATATGTATATATATTAAAATAATTAAAGTTAAAATAGAATAATTTAAATCATTATATACATATATATACATATATTAAATGCTTTACTAAAATAATCTTTACATAACAAATAATATAATATGCCTTTTTTCAAATTATAAGTATATATATAAGGCTTTACCAAAATAATCTTTAAATATAAGATAATATAATATGCTTTATTAAAATAATCTTTATAAAATAAATATAATATACTATAATTTATTTCAAAACTATAGGTATACATATATATAGTTAACTATTTTGAAACCATAAATTTTCTTTCTTCCAAAATTGAAATGACTTAAAATCCATATTCAAGCTTTGATAAAATTTATTTTATTTTCGTATCTCGATCTCAAAATAATATTCAAACCCAACCCTTCAAGTTAAAAGGATTCAAATTCATATTTAATCCAAATCCCGAACACTTTCAAAATCATCGAATATTCTTATTTAAATTAAATTTAAAGAGAATTATTAAATTCATCTTTAAACAATTAAATTTGAGTAATCACAAATATTTAAATCCCATTCCCAAATTTCCATTTATTTGGAAAAATAGCCTTAACAATTTAATGAACATTTCGGTGTCGATATCAGTGCAGCAACAAATTTCAAAACAAAACATCCATCACAACCATTTCATGCAAATGATCAATATTAAATTCATTTCACTGGTTAATAAGGTTCGGGATTTTCCATTAAATATTTAATTTAATTAAAATATCTAATTAACCATCTAAGTTTGCACATTACACGTTTGCATATCAGTTTAAGCAACAAGTCAACAATCGATCACAATCAGACAACCAAGCTGATTTCATTATTTAGTTCAATAAGTACGGGGCTAATTCAATAAGTTATGAGCGAGAAATTCACTCACCTTTGGATTTTTAGTCAGTCGAACGCCCAACCAAAGCCGGAAAATTTACTATCTCCAAACGCAGCCAGATTAGTATCAGAACGTCCGCAATTTTGCCACGATCCCAATGCAATAAACCGCATCCAAATCTGAGTTCATACGCAAAAGTTATTAACGTTAGAATGATCCATACATATATATAATTAATTAATTAAAATTAAATATCCCTCACCATATTTACACATCAGCACCGGGATTACTTCTTCCCGCTCCATACCATACGCGTGAATAGTGAAGCACACTGAAGTAACCCATCGTCAACCCATTTATCCCTCCTTTGACCGTCAACCACCACCACTCCAGGCCACCAGAAGGCACGGGACCACCACCATTGCAATCCTTATCGAAACCGCACCTTCCCTGTCCACGACATCGCCTCCGCCGCCACCTACAACAAAGACCAAATCAAGCCCTAAGTCAAAGTTTGCCGACGATCTAACCGGTAGCTGAGCAAACCAACAACATGGATGCACTCCTCAAGTCGATCCTCATCCAACCATGCTCTCCGTACATCAATCCGCTAATGATGATCGATCACCAATATGGACAGCCGAGATTAAATTGTTAATTCCAGAACAAACTGCTACTTGCATGCAACAACAATTCACAGATCTGGATTCTGCTCGCTTATAGCTTCAAATCGGTATATAATATGTTGATATTTGGAGGAGAGTTGACTTTAAAGTTTGATTTTTTTTTATTGAGCTAGGGTTTGGAATATGGATTTCTGCCTGCCATTGATAAAGAGGAGGTGGAGAACGAATAGAACGTACAGGAACGAGAAAATAAATTTAAGGGCTTAGATCAGAAATTTATTTATTAAGGTAGCCCAAAATGGAATAAGCATTTATCAAGTTGAATTATATTAATTCTCTTTACGTTTCAAATCCATACGATCAATAATTCACCGTTTCGGATCCAATGGAACTGGTTTCGTCGAATTCCTAGACAATTACCAAAATAGCTAAATTTCATAGTTAATTAATTAATAAAATATTCAATTATTTGCTTAACTGCTTTAATTCAATTTAAATATTTATTAAATTCCATCTTAATCCAATTTCAACTTAAATAAATTTTATAAATCGATTTCACAAATTTAAAGTTCCCGATTTTAGTTATATTCGAATTTAAATTTGAATTGCAATTATAGACAAATGAACTTAATTAATCTTCAATTATTCTAATATTAACTCAGAATTCCACCATTTAACAAATAAATTTGAATTTCAATTATAAATTAAACAACTCAAATTTATTTAATTATTAAAATATTAAATTTCAAATTACAACATTTCTAAATATAAACTCAATTTTAAAATCCATTTATCTCAATTCAACCAATCATCGCTATTATATTCAATCAAATATTGATTTTTAATCAATATTATTCAATTCACTTATTTAAATTTAAATTTACGAAAAAATTATGGGGTGTTACATTCTCCCCCACTCAAATCTTTTCGTCCTCGAAAAGGGAATGAAATAAGGTATTGAGCGCATACCTATTTTCAAATCCATAACTTATAAAGTAGCCCTTATAAAATAAGTTATCGAGTTACAAAATCTCATAAATTTTCTAACTTCCGAAATCACAGAAAATTTCGGCAGCATCTCCTCTGTACGGAGAGATCTGGAAAAATCATAATATGTATATAAACTCAAATATAAATCTCATCAAACGATGGGGCATCCCAAACAATGGGGAAACAATGTATATATAACCACAAAACCATAAAACTCAAATACGTACCTTCTTTAGCGTTATTCGCAAATTTATTTAGCAATTTAGCATTTAGCGCAAAGCGTGCTCTAAAGCGTAGTGCAAAGTGTGCTCCAAAGCGTAGCGCAAATTCCTTACACCTACTTAATACTCAAATATACATAAGAATCAAACATATATACAATAAATAACAAATATACACAACTTGCACAACATATAATACTCATTTCGACTACAGAACCAAAATATTAGTGACAAACCAGCGAACAAATCGAGGTTTGTCACTATTTAAATAATGGTATTAGCCCGAAGCATACTATGCAAAAGTTGTTGCATTCGTTTCAGGATTTCCGAATTGCCTGGATTCGTCGAATTCAGATAATCCGTTCAAAAGTTCTGACCATTTTAGCGAAAACGAATGCTTCAGCCCAAACATATAAAATGCAGGCCAGAATTGTTCAGCCCAGTTTTTAACCCTTTAAACGTTAAAATTTTACCAAGCATATTAAAGAAAAGTTTTAGTTCAGATCCCGAGCTTTCCGAATTGCACAAGTACATCAAAATCCGACAATCCGTTAAGAAGTTATGGTCAAAACAATATGGATATACGCTTAAGGTTTTTATTTTCTGCGCATAGAACTACGACTAGCACTCGGCTTTCACCCTAATTAACATGAAATTTTGACAAGGCCCTATTTACAAAAGTTTTAGCTCAGTTTCTAAGGTTTTCAAAAAGTCCGGAATCATCGGATTCCGATCATCCATTCAAACGTTATGGTTATTATGCTTCAGCTTATGTCACATATTTCATAATTGACAAATTTACATTACGCTTATTTTTTTTCTAAGTTTCAAATTCTCCAATTCCCAATTAAAATTTACTTTAGCTCAACCATGCTCATATTTTGGTTAATTCCCTCGCTTATAAGGAACATTTCAGATTTTCAATAAACAGTGATTATTTTTTATTCGGTGTTTCAACTCTCTGATTTCAAAATCCTGGTAAATCTTGAACGCTCGATATTGATTATCGCTTCATTCTTCATACAATAGATTTTACATTGAATTTTGCTTCCCTTTCTCCTTGTTTTAATTTATCGACAATTCACATTTTATTAGCAAACTTAAGTCCTTTTAATTTCTGCTCGAACTAACTTAATTTACTTATTAATTACCAAGTCATGAGTTGTTGCCATTTTTTAATTTACACAACAAAATTTTCCAATTCATTTTAGCGGACTTCAATTGAATTTAGTTTCACACGTAATTTCGATTTCCTCCAGCACTTCTATCGACCAAATTCGGAATTTGTTTAAACTTTATTATCGCTCATGCTTAGGCATTTCGCTGATTGAGTTACATTCCAATTCGGAAATAACGAATATTTTTAATATAATATTCAGCAAAGAATCAAAATATGGTTTTGATGTCCGAATTTGGATGAGCATGAAAAGAATCAAAATATAATTTTGATGTCCGATTTTGAATGGACACGAAAATATTGAAATATATGAAGCCGAGTTAAGTTAGTAAACGCCATTTTAACTCAAACGGAGTTTTTTTTTATCGATTTCACTTATTTTCATAATGAATATCAAGAAATGGGATATTGGGTTTGTCGAATCTAGTGGAGAAAATGATAAATCTTTTAACTAAGATCTAGTGAAGTTTTCCAATTAATAAATACAATTGGAATTAAATGGTAGTTGATTTTGGGTTCATTGTGAACTGTAACAACTCGTATTTTACGTATCGGAAGATCATAAAATATTTTTATTTTATTCCCTGAGGGTTGGATCATTCTCATATTTTAATATGTTGCTTATGGGGATATGAGACATGTCCGTAATTTTTACCAATTTTGTTTGTGACCATTTTCCCCCTATCAGTCTTGTACAAAGATAACTTTTGACTCAGGTTGAATCATAGGATGAGACCTATGCCATTGGGAAGGAATTGATGATTGCCTTTCCGTAGAGTGGTTACATTAAAAGTTTGGCTCAGCAGTTTGGGAGGAATCGTTGTTTTATGGTTTTTAGTTGGCTGTTCAGGTTTGGAGAGCCACAATGGGCTGATTTGGGAAGGCCCATTGGTGGGCTAGTGGAAGGGTATAAATAGGGGATGGAAGGTATGGTAAATGTTTTAGTTTCTCTATTCTCTCATAAGGTGGCCTATGTTCCTCCTTCCTCTAACACCTTTCCACCATTAAAATTAACTTCTAAGGGAAGGAAATTGAAGATCTACACCATTGGAGGCTAGATCTACATCAATTGAAGAGGGAGTTAATCGGATTAAGGGGTTTGGTTTGAATTACTTGTTGTCCGGAATCTTATTGCATTGATTTTTGCTTGTTTGGGAGAATCGGTGAGTGATTTACATCTCTCACATGGATTCAATGAAGTATATGAGTGTCTAATCATGTCATCATGTTCAAGTGTTTTACCATAGATCTATACCATTATAAGTCCATTTTCATATGAATCACCTTATGATCCAACTTAGCAGGTTTAAATCGGTTATTTCTATGACATTTCATATGCTTATGTCTATTAGATCCATCGTTTTAATCATATGTTCATTTTAATGGTTGTGGTGAAACTTACATTATTTTAGTGATAATTGTCATACTCATGTTGTTAGCAATCTTATGACATGTTTATGGTTGTATTTGGTGAATTGGTTGAGCATGTTTTGTCGATTTGGTCGATTGGAGAAGTTTTGGTCGAGATTGGGCTCGAATTGGAGATTGCATGTTTTGGGTCGCACGTGGTGGGGTCGCACATGATGAGGTCGGTCGAACAATGGTGTTTGTCTTGGAGAACAAGACAGGGCTGGGTTGATCGCACGTACGCAACAGGACCGGGTCGAGCAGAATAGAGAGCAAGCCTGGTCGGTCGCACATTATGGGCTCGGCCGGTCATGTTTTGGAGAAGGGGTTCGATCGCATACAGGGTCCTGTCGAATTCTGTGTTTTGAGAAGCAAGCAGGTTGGGTTGGTCGCTCCTTTCCTGATCGTTCGTTCAGACGTGGAGCCGAGGGATTTACGTCCTATGTGAGTGGGTCGGGTCGGCCTGAAGTGGGTTGTTCGTGCTCAAGAGCGACGGGTCAGTCGAGCAGGCTGGGGAATCTGGTCTGTTGGGAAGAAGCCGGGTCAGTCGAGCTGGATTGTACGGGTCGGTCGAGCTGGGGTGTAACAACCCATATTTTTGTGTACTTAGGTCAAACAAACTATTAGGTGTTTTCTGTATTTTAAATTCTTTTAGAAAATAAAATATGTGTTTAAGAAGCAAAACTCGTACAGTGTTTTAAAACTGAAAATAAGAAATTTGAGTTTTCATAATTCATGAGTTTGGAATAAATTTAATTTCTTAATTTAGTCGTAATTTATTCCAAATTGTGTGTTTATGAATTATAAATTGTGTTTTTAGTAAATATTGAAATATATAAAATTGATTGAGAATCAATATTCAAGTAGAAAAATATAATTTCAATATTAGTAATAAGCTGTTGGTTGAAATAAATATTAAAGTATTGAATTGTGTTTTAGACCTTGTTAGAATATTTAAAGTGATAATATAGTGTTGAGTTTGTTGATTGTATTAATAAATAAATTTATGGCTTTTGTTATATTGATTGTATTAACGACTACATTGGCATTTCAAGTGGATTATTTTCAATATAAAATTATGAATATTGATTATAAATCAAAACTGTAGTTGTTAAATATATGTTTAAATTAATTGATTTAAATTATTAGATCAATGAGGAATGCAAACTTGTAGCTAAGATATAAAAATGTTTATATGATTAACTAATTATTGGACAAACATTTATTTTTGTAAGATGTGTCAAAAACTGATATTTACAACATTGTCTAAATTGTTTTGAGATTATTATAGTGTGTGTATTTGTGTTTTATAAACACAGTTTAATTAGTATATTTTGGTTCGTGTGAATGAAATAACGATTTATTAATAATGTTGTAATAGAATAAGTGGTTAAATGTGCATTGGTCTCAAAAGGGAGAAGAAAGAATGTTTATAGAGAAATGTTAATTTGGGCACTCAAAACTTATTTTAAACAAATACACTTGCCCATGCATGCTCATAAATAAGTCCACTTGTTCCCTTCCTTCTGAGCAATTTTGTCTGGACCCTTCTTGCTTCTTTTATTTTGGGGGGATCCACGTGTTTGTGGAGGGAGCACGATTCTTCCTCCAGAGTTCAGTTGGACATTCCTCTGGAAATAAAAAGTGTTGAGATGCCTTGTTAGCGGGGACAGTTCCTCCCTCTACCGCAAAACCTTTGCTTCCCCCTCGTCGTGTTTCCCCCTTCACTCCAGCATAGTCAGACGGTGCATCTCCACCACCCAAACCCATCATCCGTTCATATACAGCAACAAAAACACCCATCCATTCACTACCAGCGAACCCCGATGATCTCTTCCCAGCTCCACTATCTTCCTTTAGCACATTCCCCTCCTTTGGGAACTGGAGCCTACTTTATATATTAACTAGAGAAAAATGGCAGCTGTAACAAGTGGGACTAACGAATTTGCTTGTTGCATTAAAGCATAAGCAGGTTCCGGTTTTTGGTAGGGTAAAATGGTCGATGTTGACCGGATGACAATACTGAGGCTTCAACTATTGGTACTTGGTTTTATAAGATGGTTACGTGATTCTGAGGGGTTGTATGTCTGTATGGTTCTGGTTGCTTACATTGTAAGTTAGGGAGAGAAGTTTTATTTTTAGAAGGGTAGTGTGAATTGTGTTTCAGGTATGGTGGAAACGTGGTATATTGGTTAGTTGCTGGAAGATATGGACGGATATATTTGGTCCAGAGCAATTAGTTTTTATTTTCTTGGGAATTCGGTTGTTTGTTGTTGGGAATAATGCTACCCATCACCTAGTAGAACTTTTCTGGTGATCTTATCGATTTAATCGTGCTGAGTTCGTTGGAGCTCATAGTTGAAGGCGTCATCAGTGCCGTCAAGGAGCATGCAGAGTTGAAATCAGATTGTCTAGCTAGTTGGCTCCAGAAATGAGAACTTAATGGTGGAGCTGGTAAGATAAATAGAGGCTTGGGTTGATTGTCATAACAGATCGTTGCATGTCGTGCACTAATCTATCGGAGAGGAAAGATCATATTGTATCGTGCATGTCGGTTTCTTCACGTTTTGCAAGCCTAAAGAGCTCGGATTCATCTTGTGCGACTTTCGAACCACCTCAAATCCAATCTCAGGTGAGTTGTGCGCTCACAAACTCTAGTTTACAAGTTTTTGGTATTTATATGTAGCTTGTTTATGTTAAAAATAGGTAGCTTTCCGCGGATGTTGTCTATTTTGTTCTAATTGATGAGATCACAGCCAAAGTGTAACTTTGAGCTATTATAACTCCATGGTCCTTGATCCATTTTGAGCGATTCTTTTATAAATTGAAAGATATATTATTATAGTTTGTGCACGTCGAATTTTAGACCAATTGGACATCGTTTGGTCATTCCGAACTAACCTCAAAGTCGTAACTAGAAGCGATTTTACATCAGGTCAAAACTAGAGCCTGTGTCTAAGTTTGCGGCATTGTATCTTCCCCATATGATGTCAAAATTCAGCAAATTTTTTTTTGAAAGACATATTATTCTTGTTTGTGCATGTCGAATTTTACACCAATCGAACATCGTATGTTCATTCAGAACTAGCCTCAAAGTCGTGAGCAGAAGTGATTTTAGACCAGGTCAAAACTAGGGCCTTAGCCCAAGTTTGAGGACTTTTATCTTCTCCATATGATGTCAGAATTCAGTGATTCTTTTTTTATTGAAATACATATTATTCTAGTTTGTGCAAGTCGAATCGCAGACCAATCAGACATTGGCCGGTCATTCAAAACTAACCTCAAAGTTGCAACCAGAATTTGTTTCTTGGTGCATTTTTGAGCCTTGATATGTGTTTTTCATGATTTTTATGTCGTTTTGTGATTTGTTTTACCATCATATTGATTTAATAAATCATGTTTATATTTTATTTAACCCGAACTCCAAATTTTAGGGAAATTTGTGATGATTCATGGTTGACATCTTAAGGGTATTGAGCACACTTCGCACGTTTTAAACTAATTTTCAAAATATATAAATAGATATCGATTTATTTATAGTTTTAAAGATAAAAAGTTTATGGTTTTAGTTTTAGAATATAAATAGCCTCAAAATAATAGTATGAAAATCTATTTATAAATAAAAAGAATTTAAGGAAGAAAACAACCGATTTTCAAGCAATCGTTTTATATATGGCTTTATTAATTCAAATATTTCTTATATATAAACTAGACAATCTTGCACCCTTCAAGATAACGTATTGGATATTAAACGATATCATACAATCCGTGGTATGGAACACGGAAGTATATGAATTCGGTTAATTCCATTATAGTTAGATTGAAACTGATGTCTTATTAATGATGATTTGGTGTTTTTCGATGTTTTCCATTGCGGAGTTGATGAGCAACTAGTGAACCAGTAGTGAGAACGTGTGGTATGGGACGCACTGTTACCACCACTCGGGTTACTGACTATGAGTCAATGATGCATATTGTGTTTTGATAAGCCAATACTTTGCTTCGGGTGGAAGCCAGGACTCGGGGGGGAGTCACGTGTACGTATTCACTTGACCGGGAGGGTCAAGATACACTCGGCCGGGGGAGGGGGGTCGCAGTGGTAAGCGCCAAACTTGAATATGTATAAGTACTGAGCAAAGCTTAAGGGGAGCAATATTATCATGTGGCTGCACGTGCATATTTATTTCTATTGGATCTATATTGTGATGATATTTTGTGATTCGATCTATGCGATTATACATTGAAGACTATTGGATTTTAAATTTACATAAACATTTAGTGATCTTCTATATTGGGGCATGAGGCTCCTTCTATGATATGTGACTCACTCGAGTTATATGATGATTTTGATGATTTTCATTTGATAATACATGGCTATTGCTCGGGATGAGCAACATTATAGCTTGGGATGGGCTTTATTATTATGGCACATGTACATTTCTTATGATTTCTTTTATGATTTGGGTTCGATGATTTTAATTCGATCGGGATGATCGTACATTTGCGAAGAGTATTTGGATTTTGGAGATTTATTGTTTTGTGGATTATTGAATTACATGGTTTGTGGTTTTAGATTGTGATTTTTTTTGTGATTTTTGGAGTCTTTTAATCGTATCATGTAATTCCAAGTAATTACCCTGACCGGAAAGTTTTGGGTAATTTGTGCCTATACATTAACCTTGTGGTGTAATAACCCGGAAAATGTGAACCAATTTAAAATTTTTAAATTAGGTTATTACCAAAGAATTTGAATAGTTGAAATAGCATATTTCAATAAAATATAGAATTTGGTATGGTATAGCAGTTTGAAATTTTGAATACAAACTTTGTCTAGCTGTACCGGGTGGAAAATATAACGGATTTTAGAGAAACTGAAAATATTTAAATCTGTTTATCAATACCTTTCTAACGAATCTGAAAAATAGAAGTTTCATAGCGGGAATCAAAAGTTATGGCCAAATGAATTTTCAGAAAGGTCGCTATATAGTATATATAGCCCTTGAAAATTGAGATTTTGCATACGACCTCGGAATTCGATGAAACCACTTTTGTTGGGTCCGAGATGTCAAATTATAGCTAAGTTTCAAATTTCATAATTTTTGAGGCTAGTATGTGAGCGGGGCAAAAGATAATGTGTTTGGTCAAATTCTGTTAAAATGGGTCGACCTAAAAATGGTCGTTTTTCAAACGAGCTCAGAATTTGATGAAACTGGTTTTGTTAGAACCGTATCATCAAAACAAAGCTAGATTTATTTTTCTGGAATTTTTCGATTCAATTTGTGGCCCTGGCAAATTGAAATGTACGTTTAAATTAAATATCGAATGTTATATATTTTAATTTGAAAAATAACTGACTGTAGCAGTCGAAATGGCCAACGAAACATAACCCATTATGTCCGAAATGGGGGTATTTAGCTGGGGGCGTCAGACGTTGGGTTTAAAAAGGAGCCCGTTTGCAAAAACACTATTTAAAAATTTCTATAAAGCTCTGGCCAATAGGAAATTTTCATTTAAAAAAAAAACTACGGAACCCTAGCCGCCACCCTGCTCTGGACGATTCACGTTGCTCGAAGCTTCTCCTCCCTTTTCCGATCGCCACAGGCGACGCTAGGCCGCGCCACCACCACCAGTCGACAACCCTTCGCCTCCTCTCCACATCCGACCAAACGCCGCCCCCTATCGTCAGCTCCTTCGCCTGAACGACGTCGAGGAAGTCGTCGCCTTCCCAGAGCCGCCGCCTCCTCGATTCGCCATCGCACCCCCTCAAACTACCAGCGCCGGAAAGCTCTTCCCTCCCTCGACGACGTCCAACAGTCTGATCATCCTATAGAGCTACGAATCAAGAGAAAAATCCAAACCTAGAATTGAGCAGGTTTGAAAACTAACGGCTTATATAATTTTAAACTGTTTTAACACTATAAAGCGTTGCAAAACTTTGAAAAATAATATCTTCTTCGTTCTTTAACGAAATTTGATGAAACAGGAGACACCGTGACCGCAAGGAGGCTCTCTACATTCTAGAAGAAGCCGTGGATTTTTCTGACCTTCCTACGATTTTTAGCACTGCAATAACCAATGTGAGGAATCTAAACTATTTGTGTGAATGAAATCGCGTTGTATAAATTATATAAGCGAAGTGTAAATTATATACGCATTGTATACCTCAAATACATGTGTTGTATAAGTTATATTAGCGATGTATAAATTATACAAGCGTTGAATGAAACATATATGCTTTAAATTGTGATGAAATGCAAGTGAATTATTATATTATATATATATGTACTCCCCTTGTCCACAGACCATGGACGATATTTATTGCTTGTAATTGACGTGATATTATATGGTATGACGAATGGTTGGAAATAATTGTTTGTGGTTGATATTGTGGTTGAAAAATACCTTTATGGTTGAAAAATACCTTTGTGGTTGAAAAATACCCTCTTGTGGTTGAAACAAAATAGAATAGGATTGTGGAATTGAAAATAAAACATGCCGCCTGCGTGCGAACTAGATGCATGATCCCCATTGTCAAAAACCGCGAGGTTTTAAGGTAGAGCGAGGAGCCGTACTAGGGACGGTCCCGGTTTTAACTACCCTGTCGTTATGCTGCCGAAATTTTCGGAAATATTTATGTGTTAGAATAATTTTCATTCGTTGAAATAAATTACATATGCTATATCGAATATTCATGTGTTGAGTTGCAATTCATTCGTTGAGTTGAAATTCATGTGTTGAATATTATTTGAATTTAAACAAATGGCTTTAGCAATAAAAATCACATTTTTATATATACACAAACTATATCGAATATTCATGTGTTGAGTTGAAATTCATTCGTTGAGTTGAAATTCACGTGTTGAATATTATTTGAATTTAAACAAATGGCTTTAGCAATAAAAATCACATTTTTATATATACACAAACTATATCGAATATTCATGTGTTGAGTTGAAATTCATTCTTTGAGTTGAAATTCATGTGTTGAATATTATTTGAATTTAAACAAATGGCTTTAGCTATAAAAATCACAATTTTATATATATGCAAACTATATAGAATATTCATGTGTTGAATTCCAATTCATTCGTTGAGTTGAAGTTCATGTGTTGAATGTTATCCTCTTTTAAAAATAAAATGAATCGACAATGAAAACTATATTTTTATAGTGAATATGAAGAGTTAAAAATACACATTTGTCGAATAAATATTTTTGATGATAAAAATATTTCTTTTATCATGTATATGAAGTGTTAAAAATGCACACGTGTCGAATAAATATTTTTGATGATAAAAATATTTCTTTTATCATGTATACGCTTAGTTAAAAATACATACGTGTTGAAATAAATAATAGTTTTCTAGAAATATTATTATTAACTTTGTTCTGCATATATATACATGTGTTGAACAGGAAAAATGGATTAGCTGTAGAGTAAAGAAATTATTTGAGTGCCCGACAAATAGGTAAACCTTGATGAGTTGTGTAACACCCCACCTCCGCCAGGGTGGCTCTTGCAAGCAACTCTGACTTTGGCGGGGCGTTTTAAAACAAGGTAAACATGCATAATGATATATCAAGGCAGAACAAGAACATATGTATATATGTAAACAGAGTAAATAACATAGATAAAACAGCGGAAGATTTTAAACCATTTCAAAACACAATTCTGGTACATCAAAATGTCATTTTCCCAAAATTACAAGTCTAGATAAAAACATCATCTGATAAACTGAAATACATAAGTACTATCCCCAAATAAGAGTGATAAACCATAGCGAGCTCAAGTCCAAAGCATACATGAGCTATCCAAGAAAAGCAGCAAAGATCCAAGCTAAGCTCCTGTATTCCCTCCCTGAGAACCTGGGGGGGGGGGGGGAACGGAAGAAAAGAGGCGAAAGAAAACAGGTCAGTCAAAAAGACTGAGTAAGCCCTACTACAATCAATGTAAACTGATAAAGTTAACTGACATGAGCAGCAAGTATGAACATAAGGATAACAAACATACTAACATGCTGACTAACTAACAAGGCAGATAACGGTGACATCGCATAATCAGGTTTAAGGTTTTTCACCACGGGTGCACCAACATTCTAACATGTCATGTAAAATCAAGAATTTATCCCTTGGCCTAAACTTGGCCCAATATCAGGTGTTTGACTCAAATCGAGATCCAATTTTTTGGTACCAATACTAGTATAACAGTATTAGGTGTTACCCCAATGTTCATATCGAAGCAGAACGGAACAGAATGGTCCATACAGAAATAGAGTTTTGGGAAGAATGGGCTTTTACCACCTTAACAGGCAAAGTACAGAGACAGAATGTTGACAATAATGGGCCTTTATCACCCTAACAGAACGGAGTACAGAAGCAGAACGCTAACCATAATGGGCCTTTACCACCCTAACAGAACAGAGTACAGAAACAGAATACTAACCATAATGGGCCTTTACCACCCTAACAGAACGGAATACAGAAACAGAATGCTATCCCTAATGGGCCTTTACCACCCTAACAGAACGGAATACAGAAACAGAGTACTTCAATTAGGTGTACACTAGTAGTGGGCCTTTACCACCCAAACAGACGGTACCACGCAGAAACAAATGGGTGTTACCACCCAACAAAACAGACGGTACCTACAGAGTCAGACAGAGTTAAGTGTACCCTAAACCCTACCCAAGCGATCGGCTCCCTAATACATAAATACCCTGTGTCGGTCCCACGACAGGGTGTATCACTCCCTAAAGTGGCAACCAATTGGCACAGGCATATTTACAGATGTCACGGCGTCTTACATCCTCAGAGGCAGTCCGGGATCCATGCACGCACATAACCCGGTTGGAACGCACCATCAACACCCATCGCCATTATCAGAGTGAACCACTTATTATCAGTTCAGTAAGCGTGCCCGGACCCTACCTACAGTTGGGTCTAAGTGTTGATACCAGAAAGGGTTACTGACTAATATGGGTCCCAAACAACAGATGACACAAGTATTCCCCCTTGTGTCCCCAGACTATCAGATTCAGATTAACTTATTAACAGAGTTCAGACATACAAAGTTCAGACGATCAATCTTCAGATTAACGGGTTCGGATAACAGATTACAAACTTGCCTAACTTGATGTGGGTCCTACAGATCCGCAAAACATGTTCGTTTAATTTATCAATCAAGTTAGTCTATCCAGACCAGATATCTAATTGGTTCTCAGCCTTATCAAATTACTGAGTTGGATTGGTTAAGATCAACTCAACCCCGTTAATTTACCGAGTTCAGATTGGTTAAGTGTAGGGTAACTTAACCCCGTTAATTTACCGAGTTCAGATTGGTTAAGTGTAGGTTAACTTAACCCCGTTAATTTACCGAGTTCAGATTGGTTAAGTGTAGGTTAACTTAACCCCGTTAATTTACCGAGTTCAGATTGGTTAAGTGTAGGGTAACTTAACCCCGTTAATTTACCGAGTTCAGATTGGTTAAGTGTAGGGTAACTTAACCCCGTTAATTTACCGAGTTCAGATTGGTTAACTGTAGGGTAACTTAACCCCGTTAATCCCCCATATCCAAATTGGTTAAGTATTCCAGCGGTCCATGACTTAACCCTAATCACAAGGCATTAATTAATTAATGCGCCTTAACCTCTCACATTAGACCTTATTGTGGTTACTAGTTAAGCCGGGCGGGTCCGGGTAGCTTTACACCACAACTTGGTCTAACCTCGGGTTCAAGGTACAACATGACCAACTTCTCACATTGGGTCCTATTGTCTGTAGCAACTAGTTAAGCCGGTCGGTTCCGGGTAGGTTTATGCTACAAACTCAACCCAACCTCGAGTTGGCCACACTTATCTTTTCTAAGTGTCATGTCCATCATGTTTTCAAAACATATTACACATTTTCAAGCAATTGGGTAGACCTAACTTAATAGGTAAATTCCCAATGGGTAGACCTAACTTAATAGGTAAATTCCCACGCTCATATTTTTATGTCTTTTAAGTTTACCTGACCCCAAACGCAATCCCATCGCTTACATATCGCAATAGCGCATAAAGGATAGAAAGAGGGAACTTGGCATAATCATGACATAAAAGTGTTAGAGCCACAAGTTCAACATGGTGGCATATGAAATGTTCATGGGTTCATACACTTGCATAATACATTTTTGGCCCAAAAAGCATGCATAACGTGATAACATGAACCATATGACCATCCCAAATTTGCATTACATACTTGCATAAGCCAACTTGCATAACATATGACACCTTGCATATCATACTCGCATAAACAAACTTGCATAACTTATGACAACTTGCATATCATATTTGCATAAATAAACTTGCATAACATATGATAACTTGCAAACCAAACTTGCATAACAAAACTTGCATAACATATGATAACTTGCAAATCAAACTTGCATAACAAAACTAGCATAACATTTGTCAACTTGCATATCATACTTGCATAGCAAAACTTGCATGACTTATCATAAGAAACTTGCATAACTTACCATAAGAAACTTGCATAACTTATCATAAGAAACTTGCACAACACATCATAGAAACTTGCATATCATACAATTAACTTTAAAGTTCAAGTATGAAAGGAATAGGGCTTACAATGCTTATGCGAACTCAAATGAGTATAGCAAATGTAAGCAAACCCTTATGCAACCAAAAACCCCAAAAATGCAAGCAAACTTAATCAAAACTCCTTCTTTAGGATACCAATAGAGAATCAAGCCTTTAATGCAAGCTAAAGAGGATCATACAAGCCTAAATATACTTGTATGCATGGAAATCTCTTAGGAATTTGATTTAGGAATTTATGAAGAGGGTGGAGGCCATGAGAGGTTTGATTTTGACATAGTTTAGTTGCTAGGATGAATAATGAATGATTTAGGGTAGATTAGGGACTTATTTATAGATTAGGCTAGTGATATAGACCATAGGATTAAACCCTAGTTCTCATCTCAGCCCTTCAAATCGAATCTGGCCCCCTAGCTCAACACAAAACCCAAAATGGTGCACCAGGCAGACTGGGCGCCAAGACCCAGTCGACAGCCAAGTCGACAGGGCTGTCGACCTGGTCGACCCTGTCGACACCCAAGTCGACAGGCCTGTCGACTTGGGTACTGTGGCGGGATTTTTCCCGCCTTGGCCCAGCTGGCCCAACTATCTGAATTTGAATCTGTTTTTAAACCTTGAATTTTCTGAAAACTTTGACGGGCCATATCTGGGCCATACGGACTCCGTTTTTCGAAAACTCGGACTCTATTTCGCGTATTTTTCCGAGACGAACGCAATGGCATAGCCCGTTTCCCTTGATTCACATTTTATAATTAAATTCTGCCTCGATTTATATTATACCAGATTGTTAAAAATACGGGTTGTTACATTCTCCCCTCCTTAAAGGATTTCGTCCCCGAAATCTTCAAGTTAGGAAGAACGTATCCTACCATCCAATCATCCATCTACTCAAAACATCATCCACGAGCAATCATTATCCTTACAAGATTCTAAATGCTGGATGAACATATGCAGAGGTGTGTGTATATGTACCTATCTAATGCAAATATCATCAATGCGAATTATGTTAGTGAAATGAATCCATATGTATGCAGTTCCTAACATAATGTATATCATCTATGTGTGCACATAACATACACCCATATGCAACATCCATGTGATAACACACAATTTTCATCCATGAATAAGCATAAACACTCATGCATATGCAATATGAGGAGTGTGCGAGCCGATCTAGTGCCTAACCGTGTATAATGCATCCACGAGCAATCACTTGCAAACACTTGCAACCACTTGCAACCACCAAACATAACATGTCTCAAACACATGTTTACATCCATAGGATTCCTATCTCCATAAGGTACAATCGAGTGATGGGAGCGAGTACAGATAAAACAAAACTTGGCACATATACTTACAGAATACCATTACAGATCAGATTTTCCCCAAATGATTCTTAGAAACCAAGCATGGTAGAAACCCCAGAATGTATTCGTCATAGTCACAGATACTCCCAAATCCCAATTTATCACAAACAGATGAGTTATAACTCTCAGGGAGTTTGAGACTATTACCAGATCAGAAGCAAGACTAGCATTAAAATACTGAGTTTCCATTTAGAATCAAAATACCAGAAAAAGAGTTTCTTACTGAAAATCAGACAGAGAGAATTAAACATCCTACAGACAAATTATTCTAGCCCAAATCTATTCGCCCGCCATGCGAGTATTCATCGTTCCTTCCGATGTAGTCCCTTTCTTCTTCGGGCAGTCCCTAGTGAAGTGCCCCATCTCTCCGCAGTTAAAGCAAGTGCCCTTCCTCTTTCTGCAATCCTTGTTTAGATGGGTTGAACTTCCACAAGTAAAGCACTTCTTTTCCTTTTTATCTCCAGACTTCTCGTCCTTCTTTTTCTTGCTCTGGTTCCCCTGACTGCCTTGACCACCTTGATTGCCTTTGCCCTGAGAACCAGTCTTCTTTACTTGAGTGTCACTCGACTTGACCTCTTTCTTTCCCTCTCCCTGAAGTAGAGCCATATCGACCAAACTCTCGAAAGTAGCTCCATGCGGAATATGCGACATCGCCAAACCCTGCAGCGGCTCATTCAACCCCCTAGCAAATCGGAGAGCCTTCTTCTCAGGAGTGTTTACTATATCCAGACCAAAACGGGCCAGCTGATTAAACTTATTCACATACTCCTTGACAGTCATGTCATCTTGCTTTAATGCAATGAACTTCTCCATCTGTAAATTCGCCTCAGCAGAGGATAGAAACTTGGTCACAAATCTAGCCCTCAAATCGGCCCAAGTCTCGACGGGCCTCGTCCCATTGGTGACCTCCCACCAATAGGCTGCTTCGTCCTTCAAAAGCCATACTGTCAATAAGATCTTCCTCTCGTCATCAATCCTAAAGATAGCAAACAAGTCCTCCGTGTCTTTCAGCCAATTCCTAGCTTCAACAAAAGATTCCGTGCCTAGGAAATTCTTGCCTCCCATCGCCTTGAAGTCCTTACAAACCTTCGTGAACTCAACTTGAGGATGCTGAGGGGGAGGAAGAGGAAGAGGAGCCTCAGCAACTGGCGGAGGAGGAATAGGAACCACCGGAGTAGGGACATTAGGGAGAGGATTCTCAATTACAGGAGGAGGAGTGGGAGTAGGGTTTGCGGGGCCGGCTGCCGCCCTAGCGTCTAGAAGTCTCCTATACCAGAGAGGTACGTTTACTCCATCTGGGATGGCAAGATTCTCAGCCATACTGAAACGAAAGATAAGATAAGATTAGGTCAAGGGAGCGAAGGATAACGCTAATGGCTTTTTGGGGAATAGCCTTTTTAAAATACGAGACTTTTCTTTGGAAAATACTTTATACTTGTTTTGAAAATAGTTTTCAAAAAGTTTTCTAAAAACCTTTTTGTTCCTTCTCGTAAACCATATGCTCTGATACCAAATGTAACACCCCACCTCCGCCAGGGTGGCTCTTGCAAGCAACTCTGACTTTGGTGGGGCGTTTTAAAACAAGGTAAACATGCATAATGATATATTAAGGCAGAACAAGAACATATGTATATATGTAAACAGAGTAAATAACATAGATAAAACAGCGGAAGATTTTAAACCATTTCAAAACACAATTCTGGTACATCAAAATGTCATTTTCCCAAAATTACAAGTCTAGATAAAAACATCATCTGATAAACTGAAATACATAAGTACTATCCCCAAATAAGAGTGATAAACCATAGCGAGCTCAAGTCCAAAGCATACATGAGCTATCCAAGAAAAGCAGCAAAGATCCAAGCTAAGCTCCTGTATTCCCTCCCTGAGAACCTGGGGGGGGGGGGGAAACGGAAGAAAAGAGGGGAAAGAAAACAGGTCAGTCAAAAAGACTGAGTAAGCCCTACTACAATCAATGTAAACTGATAAAGTTAACTGACATGAGCAGCAAGTATGAACATAAGGATAACAAACATACTAACATGCTGACTAACTAACAAGGCAGATAACGGTGACATCGCATAATCAGGTTTAAGGTTTTTCACCACGGGTGCACCAACATTCTAACATGTCATGTAAAATCAAGAATTTATCCCTTGGCCTAAACTTGGCCCAATATCAGGTGTTTGACTCAAATCGAGATCCAATTTCTTGGTACCAATACTAGTATAACAGTATTAGGTGTTACCCCAATGTTCATATCGAAGCAGAACGGAACAGAATGGTCCATACAGAAATAGAGTTTTGGGAAGAATGGGCTTTTACCACCTTAACAGGCAAAGTACAGAGACAGAATGTTGACAATAATGGGCCTTTATCACCCTAACAGAACGGAGTACAGAAACAGAACGCTAACCATAATGGGCCTTTACCACCCTAACAGAACAGAGTACAGAAACAGAATACTAACCATAATGGGCCTTTACCACCCTAACAGAACGGAATACAGAAACAGAATGCTATCCCTAATGATCCTTTACCACCCTAACAGAACGGAATACAGAAACAGAGTACTTCAATTAGGTGTACACTAGTAGTGGGCCTTTACCACCCAAACAGACGGTACCACGCAGAAACAAATGGGTGTTACCACCCAACAAAACAGACGGTACCTACAGAGTCAGACAGAGTTAAGTGTACCCTAAACCCTACCCAAGCGATCGGCTCCCTAATACATAAATACCCTGTGTCGGTCCCACGACAGGGTGTATCACTCCCTAAAGTGGCAACCAATTGGCATAGGCATATTTACAGATGTCACGGCGTCTTACATCCTCAGAGGCAGACCGGGATCCATGCACGCACATGACCCGGTTGGAACGCACCATCAACACCCATCGCCATTATCAGAGTGAACCACTTATAATCAGTTCAGTAAGCGTGCCCGGACCCTACCTACAGTTGGGTCTAAGTGTTGATACCAGAAAGGGTTACTGACTAATATGGGTCCCAAACAACAGATGACACAAGTATTCCCCCTTGTGTCCCCAGACTATCAGATTCAGATTAACTTATTAACAGAGTTCAGACATACAAAGTTCAGACGATAAATCTTCAGATTAACGGGTTCGGATAACAGATTACAAACTTGCCTAACTTGATGTGGGTCCTACAGATCCGCAAAACATGTTCGTTTAATTTATCAATCAAGTTAGTCTATCCAGACTAGATATCTAATTGGTTCTCAGCCTTATCAAATTACTGAGTTGGATTGGTTAAGATCAACTCAACCCCGTTAATTTACCGAGTTCAGATTGGTTAAGTGTAGGGTAACTTAACCCCGTTAATTTACCGAGTTCAGATTGGTTAAGTGTAGGTTAACTTAACCCCGTTAATTTACCGAGTTCAGATTGGTTAAGTGTAGGTTAACTTAACCCCGTTAATTTACCGAGTTCAGATTGGTTAAGTGTAGGGTAACTTAACCCCGTTAATTTACCGAGTTCAGATTGGTTAAGTGTAGGGTAACTTAACCCCGTTAATTTACCGAGTTCAGATTGGTTAAGTGTAGGGTAACTTAACCCCGTTAATCCCCCATATCCAAATTGGTTAAGTATTCCAGCGGTCCATGACTTAACCCTAATCACAAGGCATTAATTAATTAATGCGCCTTAACCTCTCACATTAGAACTTATTGTGGTTACTAGTTAAGCCGGGCGGGTCCGGGTAGCTTTACACCACAACTTGGTCTAACCTCGGGTTCAAGGTACAACATGACCAACTTCTCACATTGGGTCCTATTGTCTGTAGCAACTAGTTAAGCCGGTCGGTTCCGGGTAGGTTTATGCTACAAACTCAACCCAACCTCGAGTTGGCCACACTTATCTTTTCTAAGTGTCATGTCCATCATGTTTTCAAAACATATTACACATTTTCAAGCAATTGGGTAGACCTAACTTAATAGGTAAATTCCCAATGGGTAGACCTAACTTAATAGGTAAATTCCCACGCTCATATTTTTATGTCTTTTAAGTTTACCCGACCCCAAACGCAATCCCATCGCTTACATATCGCAATAGCGCATAAAGGATAGAAAGAGGGAACTTGGCATAATCATGACATAAAAGTGTTAGAGCCACAAGTTCAACATGGTGGCATATGAAATGTTCATGGGTTCATACACTTGCATAATACATTTTTGGCCCAAAAAGCATGCATAACGTGATAACATGAACCATATGACCATCCCAAATTTGCATAACATACTTGCATAAGCCAACTTGCATAACATATGACACCTTGCATATCATACTCGCATAAACAAACTTGCATAACTTATGACAACTTGCATATCATATTTGCATAAATAAACTTGCATAACATATGATAACTTGCAAACCAAACTTGCATAACAAAACTTGCATAACATATGATAACTTGCAAACCAAACTTGCATAACAAAACTTGCATAACATTTGTCAACTTGCATATCATACGTGCATAGCAAAACTTGCATAACTTATCATAAGAAACTTGCATAACTTACCATAAGAAACTTGCATAACTTATCATAAGAAACTTGCACAACACATCATAGAAACTTGCATATCATACAATTAACTTTAAAGTTCAAGTATGAAAGGAATAGGGCTTACAATGCTTATGCGAACTCAAATGAGTATAGCAAATGTAAGCAAACCCTTATGCAACCAAAAACCCCAAAAATGCAAGCAAACTTAATCAAAACTCCTTCTTTAGGATACCAATAGAGAATCAAGCCTTTAATGCAAGCTAAAGAGGATCATACAAGCCTAAATATACTTGTATGCATGGAAATCTCTTAGGAATTTGATTTAGGAATTTATGAAGAGGGTGGAGGCCATGAGAGGTTTGATTTTGACATAGTTTAGTTGCTAGGATGAATAATGAATGATTTAGGGTAGATTAGGGTCTTATTTATAGATTAGGCTAGTGATATAGACCATAGGATTAAACCCTAGTTCTCATCTCAGCCCTTCAAATCGAATCTGGCCCCCTAGCTCAACACAAAACCCAAAATGGTGCACCAGGCAGACTGGGCGCCAAGACCCAGTCGACAGCCAAGTCGACAGGGCTGTCGACCTGGTCGACCCTGTCGACACCCAAGTCGACAGGCCTGTCGACTTGGGTACTGTGGCGGGATTTTTCCCGCCTTGGCCCAGCTGGCCCAACTATCTGAATTTGAATCTGTTTTTAAACCTTGAATTTTCTGAAAACTTTGACGGGCCATATCTGGGCCATACGGACTCCGTTTTTCGAAAACTCGGACTCTATTTCGCGTATTTTTCCGAGACGAACGCAATGGCATAGCCCGTTTCCCTTGATTCACATTTTATAATTAAATTCTGTCTCGATTTATATTATAATAGATTGTTAAAAATACGGGTTGTTACAAGTTGGCTGTGCAATTTTATTTATATATCAACTCCTGTGAATGCCATCTGATGCGGAGTGCTGGTTTTTCTGTGTGAAATAATAAATAACGCCATAGGATAGTAACAATTAATTTTGAACTACACTACATGGCATACTTCTTGATGATAGGCATACTTCATCATATTCCACATAAGCAACTGATGCTTGTGTGACGAGGTGGAAGATTTACCATACAAGCAAGAGGCTTGTATGGCGATGACTATGTACTACAGGTTGAACTGATGACTGATATGGACTATATAAATTATAACGATAAATTGCCAGATTAATAAGAACCCCACACGGGTCTGGAGTTGACAATAATCACGTCGCTCTAGTTATTAGATACGGCACATGGACTATTTATTTCCACATGGAAACGGGGTGACGGGAATTTATTCTCTGGAGTGATTATCAGTACATGCTCCCCCGTAAACACCAAAATATATCACTATAAATATGTGAATGCTTTTTAGGATTTATTGGGTACCTAATATGGCCCAATAAATTTCCAAACCCCTCCCCGTTCAAAGGAGGTTATGGCGAAAATTTTCAAAATATTAAGGCGTTAGGGAAAAATTTGAAGTGAAAACGAAGTTGAAAATATAGAATGAACTATAGTTGAAATTATAGAATGAACTATATTTATATATATAAATATAAATATAATTAAAAGGAATAGATGCCGTGCAGTTCGCGTTTCGGAATCGTAACTTGAAACGATTAGTACGAGAAATCCGACCATCGGATTTTCCCGAAACCGCAACCGCTGGGTTCGCCTTGGAAATATCTTTCCAATGGCACCAACCTTGTAAAAATCCAACGGTTGGATTGTCCGGAATGTTTAATTCAACTCTGAAGAAAAACAGCGCCAGAATCGTTTATATTTATATATAAATATAAATATAATTAAATTAAATCGAATAACGACGATGCAGTTCGAATTTTAAAACCGTAACTTCAAACGACTAGTGTGGAAGATCCGACTGTCGGATTCTCACGAAACTGGAACCGTTGGGTTCGCTTTGGGAATATCTTTCCACTGATATAGACTTTGTAGAAATCCAACGGTTAGATTTTCTGATATGTGTAAAACAAATTAAGGGAAAAACAGCGCCAGTGCCACGGCACGACCTGAAACGTCGTTTAATTAAATATGGCCATTTTTAAATAAATAAAAATGGCGAAAAATCGTTATAAAATATTATAAGCAATATTGATTGAGAATAAACCAAATGGGCTTGAATTGTTTGATATTTGATGGTTGTATGTGTATGACATGAAAATAACACTAAAGAACCGAAAGATGGATGTCGAATAATATAACCATAAAATGAATCGATTTAAATTCTAATGACGTGAATTATTTGAAAAGGCCGAGCTAACCCTCATTTCAAATAATTTATCGAGCGATTCGAATTGGAAAATGCAAAGACGATTCAAGACCGACGATCTTCGTATCGGTTGGATGGGCGCTACTGAGGTTCCTGACCGGAGTAGCTACCGGAAGGGGACGGAAGTAGTAGCCGTCTGAACGTATATGTTGATGGTACGGATTTGCGAGGAATTGACACCTCCGGTTTCGTTCAGACCCAGAACGGACTTGTAAATGGACTGTGTGTCTGACATTGGATTTTATTCTATATTGATTAATCTCTGTTAAATATATATCTGTTTGGCGGCGGAGAATTTATTCTTTTGCTTAACGCCCTTCTCTGAGACGTACGAGCTTAGAGGTTATATATCGATGGAAATCAATCGTATGGAGTGGACTGCCTATGTGGCATGCCAAGATGCTTTGATCAAGGCTTCTGTTGCAAAGCAAAGTCTTGTGGCTGATGATCAAAGCACGGTCTACGTGACCTAGCTTTGTGTATTTCCTAGATTCGCGAGCCTCACACCCCGGTATGAGTTAAAAACGGGATACTGACTGCAGAGAGAGCACGACGTTTCTTTCTAGCTATGGTGGTGTCAGTGACTTACCAGCCCTGACATATATATCTACTTTTCACCTTTGTGGTTGTTGGAATGCGAGGCGCCTCGATTATAGGTCTGTAAGGACCGGGAAACGTGTGTTCAGGAATTGCCAATCCTCAAACGTAAGAGAGGACCGGCCCTGAAGATCCAGGGGTTACCCAGAGTGTGTAGTCCCGGGGCATTTGCTAGAGTGTCTCGAAGCGGAGAGGAGCTTGCCCCTTGCCTCGACTCATGATGGAAATCCAATTTCCTATACAAAATAACGGACTCGATTGTAGAACTAGTATGGCGACATAGTAGATGGTAGCTATGCCACCTATGATTGATATTTCTGATGCTATTCATTTTTGAAACATATATGCACTAGTAATAATATCACATGATTTTGCTTTATACGTATCAAGCATATTTGGCTATTATAAGGTAAAACTCTATCCTCCGGCTTGCGTTGCATTGTGTGATGGGACCTGAGTCTTATAATGGCTTCATTCTTTTTAAAAGCATTGCGTTGTTTTAAAAGAATTTATTTTGTTTTAAATGCACTAGCAATCACTGGAGTAAACCCGTCCCGCGAAAGTGGCGTGGTCCTATGATTTGCTTATTACTGTTATTTAACTGTTAAATATATCCCTCATACCAGTCCCCATGACTGACTCGTTATTTGTTTCACTTTGCAAACGCGGGTGCCCTTATTTTCACACGGGCAGCCTAGTACACAGGTGACAGGTTGTTTTTGGCTCTGCACTGCTGCATAGAGTGCATTTTTGGCTCATGGCGAGGCTGACTTCACAGAGATGACTTTGACATTTTCCGCCATTACTATACTTATATTATGATTCCGCCTCTGGCGATGCAGACTGATTTACTTTATGTACTTCTTATTGTATGTATATGTACCGCCTTCGGCGATGTAGACTGATACCCTTATTATGTCTCACTGCATGTATGTATTCCGCCTCTGGCGATGATGACTGATCACTTTCCTTTTTATTTACTAAGTTATATCCCATGTTATGCTATTCTGATATTCCTACATGTTGTGATTCCGCTGTCATATCCATGTAAAATTATTTTATTTATTGTTTCTTCTATAATTTGTACTCTGCTATGATGATTAATGTGTTATTTCCTAATGATTATCCTTAATACCGCCCCTCGGATTTTGGGATCGTCACAGTTGGTATCAGAGCTTTGGTTAACCTTAGTTCCGGGATCTAACACATTAAACACCTCGTCAGAATAGAATCAGTAGTGTTCTAGTGCGAGTAGCTCATTAGAGATAGGATTAGCAATGTCCTTGAATGAGCTAAGCAGATTAGCAAAACAATTTGATCAGTACATCATCATAATCTTTCCTTGTATTCCCCTGCTTTATCATTTATGAAAATTATCAAATTTGTGAGCTTGACTCTTTTCTTGCTTATACAGTATTCTCTTAGATGGCTACACGAGCAGCAGCAGCTAGAGGAGGCCGAGGAGGTGCAGCAGGAGGACGGGGGAATATCCCCGTAGTTGTGAAAGGCCCTATTGTTCATCCACCAGCACCAGAAGACTTTGAGCTAGATAAAGTAGCGAAGAGGTTCAGAAATCTTGGGGGAAAACCTTTTACTGGCACAGGTACAGTGACTGAAGCTATAGCTTGGCTGAAAACATGTGAGAAAATCTTTGAAGGCATGGGTATGGGAACCAACAACAAATATCCCTTGCCCCGAATAGATGATCTGTTAGATCAATTAAATGGAGCAACAGTATTCTCCAGAATGGACCTAGCTACAGGTTTCCACCAATTACGTATAGCCGAAGACTGTGTTCCTTTGACAGCCTTCAGGGGTCCCGATTTATTCTACGAATGGTTAGTAATGCCGTTCGGCTTGTGTAACGCTCCGGCATACTTCGTCGATCTTATGAACAGAGTGTTCCGTGGTGTATTGAATAAATTCGTTCTAGTCTTCATCGATGACATTTTAATCTACTCTAAGTCGGAAGACGAACATGCAAAACATTTGGAGCAAGTGTTGAAAATTCTAAGGAGAAATGTCTTGAAAGCTAAATTTTCTATATGTGTCTTCTGGCAGAATGAATTTAAATTCCTAGGCCACGTCGTATCAAAAGAAGGGATTGCTGTAGATCCAAGCAAAATTACAGCGATTCAGAACTGGAAACAACCTACTACCCCCACAGAAGTTCGAAGTTTCCTTGGATTGGCTAGTTACTATCGAAAATTCGTTCAGGATTTTTCAAAGATATCAGGAGTATTGACAAAGCTTACAAAGAAGCATGAAAAATTCAAATGGACTCCCGAATGTGAAGAAGCTTTCCAGGAGCTGAAACTGAAATTGACCACCGCTCCAGTATTGACAATTATAGAAGGTAATCAAGACTTGAATGTATGGACAGATGCTTCTATTAGAGGGCTAGGCGCAGTACTAATGCAAAAAGGCCAAGTGATCGCTTATGCCAGCCGTCAGCTGAAGCCGCATGAAAGAAACTATGCAACTCATGATCTTGAGTTATTAGCTATCGTGTTCGCTTTAAGAATCTGGAGGCATTATCTATTGGGCGAGAAATTCGAACTATACACCGATCATCAATCCTTGAAATACCTGTTCACCCAGAAAGATCTAAACTTGAGACAACAGCGTTGCTTAGAATTCCTTGCAGCATACGATTTTGAAATTCTATACACTCCAGGGAAAGCCAATGTTGTCGCAGATGCGCTTAGCAGAAAGAATGAAGTCATCGCCAGTTTTGTCATCACGTCTTCATTAATAGACAGGATCTCGACCCTTCAGAAAGACGATGAATTTGTTCAAAGAATCAATCAAAGAGTCAAAGGAGGTGAATCCACAAGTTTCCGACTCGATGACAAAGGAGTTCTAAGATTAAAGGGTAGAATTTGCATCCCAAACCTTCCAGAGCTTCGAAGGGAAATACTTGATGAATGCCACAATTCCAAATTAAGTATCCATCCCAGTGTGAGCAAAATGTATAACGATATCAAGCGCACATTCTGGTGGAGAGCTATGAAAAGAGATATTTCATTATATGTTAGTAGATGCCCCACTTGTCAGCTAGTTAAGAGCGATCAGCAGAAATCGGCTGGATTATTACAACCATTAGAAATTCCAGGATGGAAGTGGGAACAAATTTCGATGGACTTCATCGATGGCTTGCCTCGAACTAGGAAAGGAAACGACAGTATATGGGTAATCGTAGATCGCTTCACGAAGACTGCCCATTTCATACCTGTCCGATCCAACAGAACGGCTCAAAGTCTAGCACAGATTTACTTCAAAGAAATTGTTAAACTACATGGAGTGCCGCTCAATATAGTCAGCGATAGAGATCCCCTGTTTACTAGCAAATTCTGGGAAGCATTCCAGACAGAATTGGGAACCAAATTAAATCTAAGCACCGCTTATCACCCACAGACAGACAGCCAAACTGAGCGGGTGAATAGAATTCTAGAAGATTTACTGCGGGCTTGCGTTATTGATTTTGGAGGCTCATGGGAAGATCACTTACATTTAGCCGAATTCTCTTACAACAATAACTATCAAGCAAGTTTGGGAATGTCTCCATTTGAAGCATTATACGGTAGACCGTGCAGATCCCCCGCATGTTGGGTAGAACCTGGCAACAGACTTGTGTTAGGGCCCGATATGATTCAAGAAGCATCGGATAAAGTCGATTTCATTAATAAGAGATTGAAAACCGCACAGAGCCGACAGAAAAGCTATGCTGATGCAAGAAGAAGGGATATATCGTTTGCCGTTGGCGATTATGTTTATTTAAGAGTTTCTCCAATGCGTGGAGTAATCAGATTTGGCAAGACTGGGAAGTTGGCACCGAGATTTATTGGTCCCTTTCCTATACTTGAACGGATTGGAACTCTTGCATATAGGGTTTCATTACCTAATTGGTTGCCTGGTATACATGATGTGTTCCACGTATCTCAACTCAGAAAACATGTTCATGATCCAGATCTTGTTGTGGAAGAAGCAGCGCAACATGATATTGACATAACTCCAGAATTAGAACTCAGAAGAGAGCCATTAAAGATAGTTGGCAAAGAAACTAGAGAGCTAAGGAGGAAAAAGATTCATTTAGTCAAAGTGCAGTGGAGTAGTGATCCTAGAGACTGTACTTGGGAAACTGAGGAAAGCATTAAACAAACCTATCCCAAATGCAGAGTGGACATCTCTGACTAACTCCGGTGCAAGGTACCTTTACAATACTTTGCATTTACATTTTATTTTCTGCTTAGCTGTTATTTCCTTTTCGAGGACGAAAAGTTTTAAGTGGGGGAGATTGTAATAACCCGGAAAATGTGAACCAGTTTAAAAATTTTAAATTAGGTTATTACCAAAGAATTTGAATAGTTGAAATAGCATATTTCAATAAAATATAGAATTTGGTACGGTATAGCAGTTTGAAATTTTGAATACAAACTTTGTCTGGCTGTACCGGGTGGAAAATATAACGGATTTTAGCGAAACTGAAAATATTTAAATCTGTTTATCAATACCTTTCTAACGAATCTGAAAAATCGAAGTTTCATAGCGGGAATCAAAAGTTATGGCCAAATGAATTTTCAGAAAGGTCGCCATATAGTATATATAGCCCTTGAAAATTGAGATTTTGCATACGACCTCGGAATTCGACGAAACCACTTTTGTTGGGTCCAGGATGTCAAATTATTGCTAAGTTTCAAATTTCATAATTTTTGAGGCTAGTATATGAGCGGGGCAAAAGATAATGTATTTGGTCAAATTCTGTTAAAATGGGTCGACCTAAAAATGGCCGTTTTTCAAACGAGCTCAAAATTCGACGAAACTAGTTTTGTTAGAACCGTATCATCAAAACAAAGCTAGATTTATTTTTCTGGAATTTTTCGATTCAGTTTGTGGCCCTGGAAAATTGAAATGTACGTTTAAATTAAATATCGAATGTTATATATTTTAATTTGAAAAATAACTGACTGTATTAGTCGAAATGGCCAACGAAACATATCCCATTGTGTCCGGAATGGGGGTATTTAGCTAGGCGCGTCAGTCGTTGGGTTTAAAAAGGAGCCTGTTTGCAAAAACACTATTTAAAAATTTCTATAAAGCTCCGGCCAATAGGAAATTTTCATTAAAAAAAAAAACTACGGAACCCTAGCCGCCACCCTGCTCTGGACGATCCACGTTGCTCGAAGCTTCTCCTCCCTTTTCCGATCGCCACAGGCGACGCTAGGCCGCGCCACCACCACTAGTCGACAGCCCTTTGCCTCCTCTCCACATCCGACCAAACGTCGCCCCCTATCGTTAGCTCCTTCGCCTGAACGACGTCGAGGAAGTCGTCGCCTTCCCAGAGCCGCCACCGCCTCGATTCGCCATCGCACCCCCTCAAACTACCAGCGCCGGAAAGCTCTTCCCTCCCTCGACGACGTCCAACAGTCTGATCATCCTATAGAGCTACGAATCAAGAGAAAAATCCAAACCTAGAATTGAGCAGGTTTAAAAACTAACGGCTTATATAATTTTAAACTGTTTTAACACTATAAAGCATTGCAAAACTTTGAAAAATAATATCTTCTTCGTTCTTTAACGAAATTTGATGAAACAGGAGACACCGTGACCGCAAGGAGGCTCTCTACATTCTAGAAGAAGCCGCGGATTTTTCTGACCTTCCTACGATTTTTAGCACTGCAATAACCAATGTGAGGAATCTAAACTATTTGTGTGAATGAAATCGCGTTGTATAAATTATGTAAGCGAAGTGTAAATTATATACGCATTGTATACCTCAAATACATGTGTTGTATAAGTTATATTAGCGATGTATAAATTATACAAGCGTTGAATGAAACATATATGCTTTGAATTGTGATGAAATGCAAGTGAATTATTATATTATATTATATATATATATATATATATATATACACACACACACACTCCCCTCGTCCATAGACCATGGACGATATTTATTGCTTGTGATTGACGTGATATTATATGGTATGACGAATGGTTGGAAATAATTGATTGTGGTTGATATTGTGGTTGAAAAATTCCTTTATGGTTGAAAAATACCTTTGTGGTTGAAAAATACCCTCTTGTGGTTGAAACAAAATAGAATAGGATTGTGGAATTGAAAATAAAACATGCCGCCTACGTGCGAACTAGATGCATGATCCCCATTGTCAAAAACCGCGAGGTTTTAAGGTAGAGCGAGGAGCCGTACTAGGGACGGTCCCGGTTTTAACTACCCTGCCGTTATGCTGCCGAAATTTTCGGAAATATTTGTGTGTTAGAATAATTTTCATTCGTTGAAATAAATTACATATGCTATATCGAATATTCATGTGTTGAGTTGCAATTCATTCGTTGAGTTGAAATTCATGTGTTGAATATTATTTGAATTTAAACAAATGGCTTTAGCAATAAAAATCACATTTTTATATATACACAAACTATATCGAATATTCATGTGTTGAGTTGAAATTCATTCGTTGAGTTGAAATTCATGTGTTGAATATTATTTGAATTTAAACAAATGGCTTTAGCAATAAAAATCACATTTTTAAATATACACAAACTATATCGAATATTCATGTGTTGAGTTGAAATTCATACGTTGAGTTGAAATTCATGTGTTGAATATTATTTGAATTTAAACAAATGGCTTTAGCGATAAAAATCACATTTTTATATATATGCAAACTATATAGAATATTCATGTGTTGAATTCCAATTCATTCGTTGAGTTGAAGTTCATGTGTTGAATGTTATCCTCTTTTAAAAATAAAATGAATCGACAATGAAAACTATATTTTTATAGTGAATATGAAGAGTTAAAAATACACATGTGTCGAATAAATATTTTTGATGATAAAAATATTTCTTTTATCATGTATATAAAGTCTTAAAAATGCACACGTGTCGAATAAATATTTTTGATGATAAAAATATTTCTTTTATCATGTATATGAAGTGTTAAAAATGCACACGTGTCGAATAAATATTTTTGATGATAAAAATATTTCTTTTATCATGTATACGCTTAGTTAAAAATACATACGTGTTGAAATAAATAATAGTTTGCTAGAAATATTATTATTAGCTTTGTTCTGCATATATATACATGTGTTGAACAGGAAAAATGGATTACCTGTAGAGTAAAGAAATTATTTGCGTGCCTGACAAATAGGTAAACCTTGATGAGTTGGCTGCGCAATTTTATTTATATATCAACTCCTGTGAATGCCATTGGATGCGGAGTGCTGGTTTTTCTGTGTGAAATAATAAATAACGCCATAGGATAGTAACAATTAATTTTGAACTACACTACATGGCATACTTCTTGATGATAGGCATACTTCATCATATTCCACATAAGCAACTGGAGCTTGTGAGACGAGGTGGAAGATTTACCATACAAGCAAGAGGCTTGTATGGCGATGACTATGTACTACAGGCTGAAATGATGACTGATATGGACAATATAAATTATAGCGATAAATTGCCAGATTAATAAAAACCCCACACGGGTCTGGAGTTGACAATAATCACGTCGCTCTAGTTATTAGATACGGCACATGGACTATTTATTTCCACACGGAAACGGGGTGACGGGAATTTATTCTCTGGAGTGATTATCAGTACATGCTCCCCCGTAAACACCAAAATATATCACTATAAATATGTGAATGCTTTTTAGGATTTATTGGGTACCTAATACGGCCCAATAAATTTCCAAACCCCTCCCTGTACAAAGGAGGTTATGGCGAAATTTTTCAAAATATTAAGGCGTTAGGGAAAAATTTGAAGTGAAAACGAAGTTGAAAATATAGAATGAACTATAGTTGAAATTATAGAATGAACTATATTTATATATAATTAAAAGGAATAGAGGCCGTGTAGTTCGCCTTTCGGAATCGTAACTTGAAACGATTAGTACGAGAAATCCGACCAACTGATTTTCCCGAAACTGCAACCGCTGGGTTCGCCTTGGAAATATCTTTCCAACGGCACCAACCTTGTAAAAATCCAACGGTTGGATTGTCCAGAATGTTTAATTCAAATCTGAAGAAAAACAGCACCAGAATCGTTTATATTTATATATAAATATAAATATAATTAAATTAAATCGAATAACGATGCTGCAGTTCGAATTTTAAAACCGTAACTTCAAACGACTAGTGTGGAAGATCCGACCGTCGGATTCTCACGAAACTGGAACCGTTGGGTTCGCTTTGGGAATATCTTCCCACTGATATAGACTTTGTAGAAATCCAACGGTTAGATTTTCCGATGTGTAAAACAAATTAAGGGAAAAACAGCGCCAGTGCCACGGCACGACCTGAAACGTCGTTTAATTAAATATGGCCATTTTTAAAGAAATAAAAATGGCGAAAAATCGTTATAAAATATTATAAGCAATATTGATTGAGAATAAACCAAATGGGCTTGAATTGTTTGATATTTGATGGTTGTATGTGTATGACATGAAAATAACACTAAAGAACCGAAAAATGGATGTCGAATAATATAACCATAAAATGAATCGATTTAAATTCTATTGACGTGAATTATTTGAAAAGGCCGAGCTAACCCTCATTTCAAATAATTTATCGAGCGATTCGAATTGGAAAATGCAAAGACGATTCAAGACCGACGATCTTCGTATCGGTTGGATGGGTGCTACTGAGGTTCCTGACCGGAGTAGCTACCGGAAGGGGACGGAAGTAGTAGCCGTCTGAACGTATGTGTTGATGGTACAGATTTGCGAGGAACTGACACCTCCGGTTTCGTTCAGACCCAGAACGGACTTGTAAATGGACTATGTGTCTGACATTGGATTTTATTCTATATTGATTGATCTCTGTTAAATATATATCTGTTTGGCGGCGGAGAATTTATTCTTTTGCTTAACGCCCTTCTCTGAGACGTACGAGCTTAGAGGTTATATATCGATGGAAATCAATCGTATGGAGTGGACTGCCTATGTGGCATGCCAAGATGGTATGATCAAGGCTTCTGTTGCAAAGCAAAGTCTTGTGGCTGATGATCAAAGCACGGTCTACGTGACCTAGCTTTGTGTATTTCGTAGATTCGCGAGCCTCACACCCCGGTATGAGTTAAAAACGGGATACGGACTACAGGGAGAGCACGACGTTTCTTTCTAGCTATGGTGGTGTCAGTGACTTACCAGCCCTGACATATATATCTACTTTTCACCTTTGTGGTTGTTGGAATGCGAGGCGCCTCGATTATTGGTCTGTAAGGACCGGGAAACGTGTGTTCAGGAATTGCTAATCCTCAAACGTAAGAGAGGACCGGCCCTGAAGATCCAGGGGTTACCCCGAGTGTGTAGTCCCGAGGCATTTGCTAGAGTGTCTCGAAGCGGAGAGGAGCTTGCCCCTTGCCTCGACTCATGACGGAAATCCAATTTCCAATACGAAATAACGGACTCGATTGTAGAACTAGTATGGCGACATAGTAGATGGTAGCTATGCCACCTATGATTGATATTTATGATGCTATTCATTTTTGAAACATATATGCACTAGTAATAATATCACATGATTTTGCTTTATACGTATCTAGCATATTTGGCTATTATAAGGTAAAACTCTATCCTCCTGCTTGCGTTGCATTGTGTGATGGGACCTGAGTCTTATAATGGCTTAATTCTTTTTAAAAGCATTGCGTTGTTTTAAAAGAATTTATTTTGTTTTAAATGCACTAGCAATCACTGGAGTAAACCCGTTCCGCGAAAGTGGCGTGGTCCTATGATTTGCTTATTACTGTTATTTAACTGTTAAATAGATCCCTCATACCAGTCCCCATGACTGACTCGTTGTTTGTTTCACTTTGCAAACGCGGGTGCCCTTATTTTCAAACGGGCAGCCTAGTACACAGGTGACAGGTTGTTTTTGGCTCTGCACTGCTGCATAGAGTGCATTTTTGGCTCATGGCGAGGCTGACTTCACAGAGATGACTTTGACATTTTCCGCCATTACTATACTTATATTATGATTCCGCCTCTGGCGATGTAGACTGATTTACTTTCTGTACTTCTTATTGTATGTATATGTACCGCCTTCGGCGATGTAGACTGATACCCTTATTATGTCTCACTGCATGTATGTATTCCGCCTCTGGCGATGATGACTGATCACTTTCCTTTTTATTTACTAAGTTATATCCCACGTTATGCTATTCTGATATTCCTACATGTTGTGATTCCGCTGTCATATCCATGTAAAATTATTTTATTTATTGTTTCTGCTATAATCTGTACTCTGCTATGATGATTAATGTGTTATTTCCTAATGATTATCCTTAATACCGCCCCTCGGATTTTGGGATCGTCACATGTGGACTTGTGAGTATGTATTTCGTTGACCTCTGTTTATAACTTCCTTTTTGTATGAAGAGGAAAATTTTGCATCTATGATCCCGTTCAGACTCATGTGTTGAAATTCGTTTTCGTGTGGAAAGGAATTAGTTTCGGGTTGATCTTTTATCTCACCTTTTATTATTACTGTCTTGTAAACTAGACTTATCCATGTGTGTTAATTCTCCGGTCAGACCGAGTAGTTTCAGGTTCGGAAGCTTTAGATTTGTGATTTGCTGGGTATAACCTGAACTATCTTTGAAGACCCTCTCTTTGTTGCACATTAGTATATTTTTGACATTGTAGAGTTGTCCCAGTTTCCCATGATGTCTTCGTATTGTATATTCTATTGAGATGTAGCACATGTATTAGTTGTAATTCTATGGTTGTACATATATGTAACTGTTCTGTGATCTGTAACTGTAATATATTGTATATTGTCCTGAAATGATCCGTAGCCATCATAGTTTCACATTAGGAGTGTTGGGTATGTCGATCCTCTTGAGTAAAGAAAAGAAAATTGTATTCATCTAATCGATGTACTTAATACTCATCTAATACGAAATTACGGATGGTCGCCCCTATCCAGCCCTATTCTCCTCCCTAATAGACAACATTACTTGCTAATGGTCTTTATTATGGTGGGTCTCGGGGTGGGGCGTTACAAAATGGTATCAGAGCAGAGGTTCAGGACAAAATACGATAAAACACAGAATAGAACCAGAAGAGTACATGTGTTACAATGCAGAAGGATAACGCATGTGTTTACTCTTTCCTTCCGATCCTTACCTTTGTCCCGTGATTTCTATCTATCATGTTTATTTTAGTCCCGGGTTCTGTAGTATACCAGGATTATATCTTATTCCATTGTACTCCATGTGTGGTACCCTATTTGTTGTATCTTAATTTGATGGAATTTTATCCCTCGTCTTCCTTAGCACTTAATCTTGGTACAAATATTTAAGAAACATTAGAATCTATCCATTGGTATTTGAGTTGTTGTTATAAATATTCGGGTAGCTTAGTGAGTTATATCCGAGATGTTAAAAAAAAAGTTCAGCTTCGTGTTGAGATGATTGGTATAAATTGAAATTTTAAATTTGTAAAGACCTAGTTTCTAAAATTTTCAAACATAAATTGGTTGGGAGTCGTTTAAGCATAAGAATATGAGAATTTTGTGGCTTTGTGTGTAAACTAATTTTTTTTTCTAAGTCGATAAATAATGGTTAAACTCTTGAAACAAACTTTAAAAGGAAGATTCCTGGTGATGCTTTTAATGAATTGCGGGGATGCGATTCATTTAAGGGGGGAGTCTGTAACAACCCAAATTTTTGTGTACTTGGGTCAAACAAACTATTGGGTGTTTTCTGTATTTTAAATTCTTTTAGAAAATAAAATATGAGTTTGAGAAGCAAAACTCGTACAGTGTTTTAAAAATGAAGATAAGAAATTTGAGTTTTCATAATTCATGAGTTTGGAATAAATTTAATTTCTTAATTTAGTCGTAATTTATTACAAATTGTGTGTTTATGAATTATGAACTGTGATTTTAGTAAATATTGAAATATATAAAATTGATTGAGGATCAACATTCAAGTAGAAAAATATAATTTCAATATTAGTAATAAGCTGTTGGTTGAAATAAATATTAAAGTATTAAATTGTGTTTTAGACTTGGTTAGAATATTTAAAGTAATAATATAATGTAGAATTTGTTGATTGTGTTAATAAATAAATTTATGGCTTTTGTTATATTGATTGTATTAACGACTACATTGGCGTTTCAAGTGGATTATTATCAATATAAAATTTTGAATATTTATTATAAATCAAAACTATAGTTGTTAAATATTTATTTGAATTAATTGATTTAAATTATTAGATCAATGAGGAATGCAAACTTGTAGCTAAGATATAAAAATGTTTATAAGATTAACTAATTATTGGACAAACATTAATTTTTGTAAGATGTGTCAAAACTGGTATTTACAACATTGTCTAAATTGTTTTGAGATTATTATAATGTGTGTATTTTTGTTTTATAAACACAGTTTAATTAGTATATTTAGGTTTGTGTGAATGAAATAACGAGTTATTAATAATGTTGTAATAGAATAAGTGGTTAAATGTGCATTGGGCTCAAAGGGAGAAGAAAGAATGTTTATAGAGAAATGTTAATTTGGGCACTTAAAACTTAAATTAAACAAATACATTTGTCCATGCATGCTCATAAATAAGTCCACTTGTATGCTCATAAATAAGTCCACTTGTTCCCTTCCTTCTGAGCAATTTTGTCTGGACCCTTCTTGCTTCTTTTATTTTGGGGGGATCCACGTGTTTGTGGAGGGAGCACGATTCTTCCTCCAGAGTTCAGTTGGACATTCCTCTGGAAATAAAAAGTGTTGAGATGCCTTGTTAGCGGGGACAGTTCCTCCCTCTACCGCAAAACCTTTGCTTCCCCCTCGTCGTGTTTCCCCCTTCACTCCAGCATAGTCAGACGGTGCATCTCCACCACCCAAACCCATCATCCGTTCATATACAGCAACAAAAACACCCATCCATTCACTACCAGCGAACCCCGATGATCTCTTCCCAGCTCCACTATCTTCCTTTAGCACATTCCCCTCCTTTGGGAACTGGAGCCTACTTTATATATTAACTAGAGAAAAATGGCAGCTGTAACAAGTGGGACTAACGAATTTGCTTGTTGCATTAAAGCATAAGCAGGTTCCTGGTTTTGGTAGGGTAAAATGGTCGATGTTGACCGGATGACAATGTTGAGGCTTGAACTATGGGTACTTGGTTTTATAAGATGGTTACGTGATTCTGAGGGGTTTTATGGTTCAAGTTGCTTACATTGAAAGTTAGGGAGAGAAATTTTATTTTTAGAAGGGTAGTGTGAATTATGTTTCAAGTATGGTGGAAACATGGTATATTGGTTAGTTGCTGGAAGATGTGGATGGATTGATTTGGTCCAGAGCTATTTGTTATTTTATTTTCATGGGACTTTTGTTGTTTGTTATTGGGAATAATGCTACCCATCACCTAGTAGAACTTTGCTGGTGATCTTATCGATTTAATCGTGCTGAGTTTGTTGGAGCTCATAGTTGAAGGCGTCATAAGTGCCGTCAAGGAGCATGCAGAGTTGAAATCGGATTGTCTAGTTAGTTGGGTCCAGGAATGAGAATTTAATGGCGGAGCTGGTAAGATAAATAGAGGCTTGGGTTGATTGTCATAACGGATCGTTGCATGCCGTGAACTAATTTATCAGAGAGGAAAGATCATATTGTATCGTGCATGTCGTTTTCTTCACGTTTTGCAAGCCTAGAGAGCTCGGATTCATCTTGTGCGACTTTAGAACCATCTCAAATCCAATCTCAGGTGAGTTGTGCGCTCACAAACTTTAGTTTGCAAGTTTATGGTATTTATATGTAGCTTGTTTATGTTAAAAATAGGTAGCTTTCCGCGGATGTTTGTCTTTTTTGTTCTAATTGATGAGATCACAGCCAAAGTGTAACTCTGAGCTGTTATAACTCCATGGTCTTTGATCCATTTTGAGAGATTCTTTTTTTATTGAAAGATATATTATTATAGTGTGTGCACGTCGAATTTTAGACCAATCGGACATCGTTTGGTCATTCCGAACTAACCTCAAAGATGTAACCAGAAGCGATTTTACATCAGGTCAAAAATAGAGCCTGTGTCTAAGTTTGCGGCATTGTATCTTCTCTGTATGATGTCGGAATTCAGCGATTCTTTTTTTATTGAAAGACATATTATTCTAGTTTGTGCATTTTGAATTTTAGACCAATCGGACATCATATGGTCATTCGGAACTAGCCTCAAAGTCGTGAGCAGGAGTGATTTTAGACCAGGTCAAACTAGGGCCTTAGCCCAAGTTTGAGGATTTTTATCTTCTCCATATGATGTCGGAATTTAGCATTCTTTTTTTTATTGAAATACATATTATTCTAGTTTATGCAAGTCGAATCGTAGACCAATCGGACATTGGCTGGTCATTCAAAACGAACCTCAAAGTTGCAACCAGAATTTGTTTCTTGGTGCATTTCTTAGCTTTGATATGTGTTTTTCATGATTTTTCTATGGTTTTGTGATTTGTTTTACCATCATATTGATTTAATAAACCATGTTTATATTTTATTTAACCCAAACTCCAAATTTTGGGGAAATTAGTGATGATTCATCATTGACATCTTAAGGGTATTGAGCACACTTCGCACATTTTAAACTAATTTTCAAAATATATGAATAGATATTGATTTCTTTATAGTTTTAAAGCTAAAGAGTTTACGGTTTTAGTTTTAGAATATAAATAGCCTCAAAATAATAGTATGAAAATCTATTTTTAAATATAAAGAATTTAAGGAAGAAAACAACCGATTTTCAAGCAATCGTTTTATATGTGGCTTTGTTAATTCAAATATTTCTTGTATATAAACTACACATTCTTGCACCCTTCAAGATAACGTATTGGATATAAAATGACATCATACACTCCGTGGTATGGAACACGGAAGTATACGAAGTCGGTTAATTCCATTATAGTTAGATTGAAACTGATGTCTTATTAATGATGATTTGGTGTTTTTCGATGTTTTCCATTGCGGAGTTGATGAGCAGCTAGTGAACCAGTTGTGAGAACGTGTGGTATGAGACGCACTATTACCACTACTCGGGTTACTGACTATGAGTCAATGACGCATATTGTGTTTTAATAAGCCAGTACTTTGCTTGGGGGGGAAGCCAAGACTCGGGGGAGTCACATATACGTATTCACTTGACCGGGGGGTCAAGATACACTCGACCGGAGGGGGGGATCGCAATGATAGGTGACTAACTTGAATATGTATAAGTACTGAGCTAAGCTCGGGGGGAGCTATATTATCATGTGGCTGCATGAGCATATTTATTTCTGATGAATCTGCATTGTGATGATATTTTGTGATTTGATCTATGCGATTATACATTGAAGACTATTGAATTTTAAATTTACATAAACATTTTGTGATCTTCTATGTTGGGGCGTGAGGCTCCTTCTGTGATATTTGACTCACTCTAGTTATATGATGATTTTGATGATTTTCATTTGATAATACATGGCTATTTCTCGGGATGAGCAACATTTTAGCTTGCGATGGGCTTTATAATTATGGCACGTGTACATTTCTTATGATTTCTTTTATGATTTGGGTTCGATGATTTTAACTCGATCGGGATGATCATACATTTGCAAAGAGTATTTGGATTTTGTAGATTTATTGTTTTGTGGATTATTGAATTACATGGTTTGTGGTTGTAGATTGTGTTTTTTTTTGTAATTTTTGGAGGCTTTTAATCGTATCATGTAATTCCAAGTAATTACCCTAACCAGAAAGTTTTCGGTAATTCGTGCCTATTCATTAACCTTGTTGACTTGTGAGTATGTGTTTCGTTGACCTCTATTTATGAATTTCCTTTTTGTATGAAGAGGAAAATTTTGCACCTGTGATCCCGTTCAGACACATGTGTCGAAATTCGTTTTCGTGTGGAAAGGAATTAGTTTCGAGTTGATCTTTTATCTCACCTTTTATTATTACTGCCTTGTAAACTAGACTGATTTGTGTGTGTTAATGCTCCGGTCTGACCGAGTTGTTACAGGTTCGGATGCTTTAGACTTGTGATTTGCTGGGTATAACCTGAACTATATTTGAAGACCCTCTCTATGTTGCACATTAGTATATTTTTGACATTATAGAGTTGTCCCAGATTACCATGATGTATTCGTATTGTATATTCTGTTGAGGTGCAGCACATGTATTAGTTGTAATTCTTTGATTGTACGTATATGTAACTGTTCTGTGATCTGTAACCGTAATATATTGTATATTGCCCTGAAATGATCCGTAGCCATCGTAGTTTCATATTAGGAGTGTTGGGTATGTCGATCCTCTTGAGTTTAGAAAAAAAAATTATTCATCCAATCGATGTACTTAATACTCATCTAATACGAAATTACGGATGGTCGCCCCTTACCAGTCCTATTCTCCGCCCTAATAGACAGCCTTACTTGCTAATGCTCTTTATTAAGGTGGGTCTCGGGGTGGGGCATTACATGGGGACCAGGGTCGGTCGTGATGGATTTTCAACGGCGTTCTTAAGCGCTGTAGTGGATGGCATAAGTGCTATGGTTTGTTTCCTTTAACAAAACAATGTGATGCTATGGAGTGTTTTGGAACTTATGATTGATGTTTCTTTGGTTCAAGGTTGGCGATACTTCGAGGAGAATTCAAGTGGAATATTTGAAGTATTGAATGTGTTCGTTGATCGGTGTAGAACAACGAAGAAGGTGGTGACTCAAAGGTCGTGAATTGGTTAATAATGGTTGCTTGAGAAGGTTGCTTGAGCAATGAAAGGTCGTCGGATTGGATGACTAGAGATGTGAAGGCCGAGAGATTATTATTGTCTTAAGTTCTAGTAGGCTCAAAGCAGGGATACGATAGGGGCACCTAAAATACCGGTTGTAGGTCGAGTACCCTAGGTATCATTGAAAGGCCTAGTTGTCAAGGTTGGACATACGTATTGTTGAAAGGCGTATGGAGTTTATGCTAGAACTGGAGTAACCGTTAGCTCTTGACATATGGCAAGGTTGGCCGTCATACGATTAATGGTGGTTTCAGCAGGATTGGCGGTGATAGCCAGAGTCAGTCGTGGATGATTGGTTGTTCTGTTTGTACCGTCTCATGTAGGTCGTCCAACGTCGAAGGAGATGATCCTTGGGTGCTTGTCTGATATTGGTTTAGGCCTCTAGTGCTTGTGCTTGAGGGATGTTGAATTCGATTAGGATGGTTTATATGAGATACATATAATCTGGATGTTATGAGTGCTTTACCATGATTGAATGGGTGTTCTGGTTTCCATGGATGAATGGTTGAATTATTTATGATAAAGTCTATCACTGTCCGATGTGAGGAAGATAGTGTTGAGTTCTTCTATGGTGTTATGGGCAGATTAGTATGTTTATTTATCCATTCTCATATACTTTATTGTTGAAATTTGTTAGTTGTTTTATCGCTCACTAGGACTGTTGTCTGATTCAAGATTTTATGTTTCCTCTTATTATCTTGGGTTGTTTATGCGGTTGTGGCTGGGCATACTACGTAGCAGGTGACAGGTGATTAGTGAGGACGATGCTGCTGTGCGAAGGCGAGCAGGAGGCTAGCGTATTACATTTACTACTATCTAGTATTTCTGTTTCCGCTGTTTGAGTTGCTCTATGAGTGTTGTAGTGAGGCCTTATGTACATACTTGATATTTCCTATGATGTTGGGATAATCTTTAAGGATGTTGTGGAATTTTGAAAAGTTTGCTATATGATGCTTCACTACTATTACCTATTGTATATGTTCTATTATATTTTATCCTTGCGTTGTGAGTTTTATGACAAGTTCCGATTGTGCTTACCTACCTATGATGATCGTCCACAGCTGCCTGGCACATCTTTCAGCGCATTATTCCTCTTGTTTAGTGCAAGGGTTGTAGGCAGTCGTCACATTTGGTATCAGAGCTCTAGATAATGATTTTAGCCAAAGTTCTAAGACGTAATCACGTATGAGAGACGTACTTGTAGATTTTAGTTGGATGCTTACTATATATATTAGCATTTATAGTAGTAGGTTTATGTTCCTTTAGCATTTTTTCTTGGAAGTGGTTAATTATTCTAAATTGCAGATTTAGAATGAGTAGACGACCATCAAGACACGCTGCTAGGCAAGCTAATACTGGAGGGGGAAATGGCGGTGAACCAGACTACCCTACCATGTTTGAAGCCATGATGGAGGCATTCATGCGAAGGGTCCCCGCTCCAGTGGCAGCTACAGTAGACATAGGTGTCAAGTTTCCTAGAGTTGTGGATTTTGCGAAGCTATGTAAGGATTATACATCTCTAGGGGAAAACCATTCAAAGGAACTGAGCCAGCTGAAGAGGTTCGGAGATGGATGGATTCTTGTGTTCATATCTTTGGAGACTTGAGTTTGGATGGTGCAACCAAGAGAAAGCTTGCATCAAGGCAACTGCAAGGCAGGGCCATGGAATGGTGGAATTCAGTCACCCTTGAGACTCCAGAGGAAGATATTTCATGGGAGCAATTTCAGGCTAATTTTGAAGCAAAGTTTATCTACACTGCTCATAAATCAGCTTTGTTCAAGAAGTTCGTGGAGCTGAAACAGAATGGTCGTCCTATGCTTGATTATGTTTATGATTTCGATGCCTTGTCCAGATATGCTCGTTCATACATTGATACACCTTATCAGAAGAACGAGAAGTTTGTTATGGGTCTAGATAACTATATTGGAAGGCTATTGGTGGATCATCTTGACGATTCATTTGAGAAGATTATGGAAAAAGCTATTCTCCATGAGAGCTTGTTTCCTAAGGAAGTAAATGTTGTCACTGCAATCAAAGAGGTTCAAAAACCACAGCCGGGTGGTAATAATAAGAAGTGGAAGCAGCAACAGCAGAAAGGAAAGAATGGCCAAAAGAAGCCTAAGATTGAGATGGTTTGCTTCAACTTCCAACAGAAAGGTCATTTTGCTAATGAGTGCAAGAATCACTAAGTTGAGAAGAAGTGCTTCAAGTGTGGAAAGTCCGGGCATGAGAAGAAAGACTATCCAGAGTCAGCTAAGGGCAAGTTGGTTGTGAAGGCATATGCTTTGGAAGTCGTGCCAACTTCTTCAAGAGCTCCTACTGCAGAGGAAAAGGGAAAGGGTGTCGTCGTGCAAGGTACTCTTTCTGTCCGAGGTGTTTCAGTTCGTGTTTTATTCGATACTAGAGATCACATTCTTTCATTTGCAATGAGCTTGTGTGCCGCTTGGGTTTGGAACCAAAGATTTGTGATAGACCTTTCGTAGCGACTAATCCAGTCGGGGGTTCGTCAAAACTTTGCATGATATTTCGAGGTCTAGTATTGTCGAGTCATGGTTGCTCTTTTATGTGTGATTGCTTTGTTCTTAACTTCGCTGAGTTTGGGATCATCATGGGCATGGATTAGCCCAAGAGGTATGCGGCAAGGGTGAATTGTAAGAAGCTAGAGGTAAGAGTCGAGGATGTGGAAGGGAGAAAGGTGTTGATTAGATATAAGCGCGAAGAGGGTGTCTTCGTAAGCTATCTATATTCGCTTGGGATTCCACAGAAAAACTTGTCATCTGTGCTGATCGCTAATGAGTATGAGGATGTCTTTGATGAGGTCAAAGGGTTTCCCCGCATCATGAGATCGAGTTTAGGATCGATTTGGTTGAGGGTGCTAGACCAATCGTTATGCCTCTTAGGCGGATGGCGCCTAAGGAATAGCGAGAGTAGGAGGTACAAGTTCGCGACCTTCTAGGAAAGGGATTCATTCGGAGAAGTGTTTCCGAATAAGGTGGACAGGTCATGTTTGCAGCCAAGGCAGATGGCTCGTTAAGATTGTGTGTAGACTATCGTGAGCTGAACAAGGTTACTAAGAAGAACAAGTATCCGTTGCTAAGGATTGATGACTTGTTCGATCAGCTTCATGAGGCCAAAGTGTTTTCTCAGATGGATTTGGCAACGGGATTTCACCTGTTAAGGGTGGCAAAGGATAATGTGCCAAAGAATGCTTTTAGGACACCATCAGGTTTCTTCGAGTGGTTGGTGATGCTATTCGGGTTGACTAACGCACCAGCATATTTTGTGGATCCTATGAATAGGGTTTTCAGAGACCAGTTAAACAAGTTCGTGCTTGTGTTCATGGACGACATTCTGGTTTACTCTCGAAATAAGGAAGAACACAATACACACTTGAGAGTAGTGTTGGAAATCCTATGAAAGCATCAGCTGAGAGCTAAGTTTTCAAAGTTCCGCTTCTGGAAGAGTGAAGTGAGGTTTTTAGGCCATGTAGTTTCTGGAAATGGGATAGCGGTTGACCCTGCTAAAGTAGCAGGAATCCAGGACTGGGATAGACCTAAGAATGCGACGGATGTGAGAAGTTTCCTTCGGTTGGATGGTTATTACCGATGGTTTATCAAGGATTTCTCAAAGATAGGTACACCATTGACAGGATTGACAAAAGAGAACCAAGTGTGAGCAAGCATTCGGGATCCTAACGAGAGACTAACAAGTGCTCCTGTGTTGACCATCTTGAGTGGGAATGAATAGATGGATTTGTACACTGATGCATGTGGTACTGGACTTGGAGCAGTGCTAAAGCAGAAGGATAAGGTTGTGGCCTACGCGAGTTGACAGCTAAAGCTGCATGAGAAGAATTACCCAACTCATGATTAGGAGTTAGCTGAAATTGTGTTTGCTCTGAAGATGTGGAGACATTACCTATTAGGAGTTCGATTCGAGTTATTTATGGATCACAAGTTGTTGAAGTATCTTTTCTCCCAAAAGGATTTGAATCTTCGGCAACAACGATGGTTAGAGTTTCTGGCGTCATATGATTTTGATATAGCCTATACTCCTGGCAAAGGTAACGCAGTTGCAGATGCGTTGAGTCGAAGACACGTGAGTTTGGGAGCAATGCTTTCGGAATGGAAGAGCCTTAAGTATTTAGCGAGATTCGATTTCAGACCAAGGTATGAGTTGGAACCTGAAAGGTTGGCAAGCTTATCGATAAGACCTACTGTTAACCCTCTTTTTGGCAAGAGCCTCAACGAGCCAGATCGAAGCCCAAACGCACAACTGGATATATGTTGCGCTTCAGGAAGCCCAGCGGATGAACGGTCCGAAGCAGTCACATATCCGCCCAAGTCCAGCCTCATCGGTTGACAGCTCACTCCGAAAGAATTGCTCTCCCAGTCGACCGAGAATCACGCTTCCATATAAAGCGCATCGACCAAATATCTTGGGTCAGCGTGGAAATCTTCAATAGAACTATTCCATTATATATCCCGACTTTCAAGGCAATAAAAGTGGTCAACCATATCCGGACAAAGCTCAACTTTTTATATACCTCATCGTGGATGCCACGTCAGCCGCAACTTCCTAGGATACTATTTATGAATAGTAGAATCAGTCTTTCCAGCCGCTATTCTAACCAAGAAATGGACTCCACATGTCCGGTCTTTCCCGGAATGGCCGGACCACATCACAACAGCCGAAGCTGCAATCTCCACCCATAAATACCTCTAAGCTTAAAGAGGAAAGGGGACCGGGACCTTTTTTCGACGCCTCTACACTTCACTTCTCTCAACTGGAGTTTACCTTTCTCAATTTCTCCCAAAAGGAAGAGGAGATAGCCGCCTTCTTTCTCTTCTTCAAATAGAAAAAGCATTGTATTTGTAATCCAAAAAAGAGAAATAATATATAAAGTGGACGTAGGCACAGTCTTTGCCGAACCACTATAAAAATTTTGTGTGTGCTCCCTGTTCTTTGGATTTTTCTGCATTTTATAATCATTATTCATGTGTTCATCAAACGATTGGGGGTTGGCTGTCACTAGTAACCAACTTTTGACATTAACACTTTGGCTCGCCAGGAAGGGGGAGCACACCGATATTCCGTTAGAGCCTCTGCTCACTTCTGCCTATGGCGAACAAGCGAAAGAAAGATGCAACATCCTCTCGCTCCACTACTGCCGATGCTGGCGATAACAACGCCACAGAAGTAAGTCTCGAAGCTTCCTCTCACGAAGATGTATCTCGACATTTTACTCGGGACGACATGGATAAGATGATGGTCGAATTCAGAGACCATATGACATCTCAGTGTAAACTCCTCGAATGACGGCTGCAGTTGATGGATGACCTTCTCGGTCGACTGGAGATGGGATTGAATGCTTCAACATCAATCCCTCCATCGGCCGAAGCTGGGGCAACAACTGATCTTCGATGTGCATGGAGTATCTGCACGGAATAACCGATCGATCACAACCAGGAGTATCGCTTCCAGCGACCAGCGCAGCTGCAGCAGCAGAACCTCAAGAGGCAGGTGATCAAGATCCAGATCGGTCGAACACTTTGCCTACATTCTTGGGAACAACTCGACCTATCGAACTAGTCGAGTAACCACCGAGTCCATCAGAATCAATGCCATTCCCATTACAACCCGGAATCTTACCGCAGACCAGTATGACCACTCTTTCCCTTCAACGAAGAGCTGGTGCGGCCTTCCCTTCGAACCAAGGAAGCCACCCTACTGTACCGGTCCTTATCGTGGCGGAAGAAGACGCTACCGTAGATCCTCCTAACCTCGCTCCAAACGGGGGCAACCCCGAGCTCCGAACATCACATGCTATGCTGGATCAGCCTAGGCCCTCTATTACGGGTACGGCTCGACCCACTACTCATCAGGTTCAAGAGGGGTTGTCCTACCCAGAACCACCTACCAGATACCATCTTCCCTCACACTTTCACTCAACTCTCGGAGGTCGAGCCCAGTCAATGGCCGCCCTTCCGAGCATGCTTTTGCCAGACCCCCGCATAGAAGCTCTTCCGAATGCAAAGCTAAATTCATGGCAACGACTCCTTGGAGATGGGAGACAGCTTGCAAGCATCATCCGACGCTTTACTCGGGGCACTTCTTCGCAAAAAAACATAGATTATGTCAATCGCATCCCCTTCACCAGGGAAATAAGAAACTCCCGAAACACTCCGGACTTCAAGTTCCCAGCTATCGAGCCACACAATGGTCGCACTGACCCGACCATCCACCACATGCGATACATGCGACATATGGAAGTACTTGGCGCATCGACTAATGTCATGGCTAAGTGCTTCCCCCTCTTTCTCATGGACATAGCTAGCATGTGGTTTCGACAGCTGACAACGGAGTCAATCAGCAGTTGGAACACTCTGGTCACCTGCTTCATCGGGCAATTCTGAGTACATATCTCTCGACAGAAAAGTGTTATGTTCCTATCTACCATCAAGCAGTGATCCGGAGAGACGCTCAAATCCTTCCTTGAAAGATTCAACACGGCTGTAGCATCTGTCGATCGGCCTGAGCCATCAATGGTGCTCATGGCCGCCATCGCAGGTGTTCAAAATCGATCAGAATTCTCAATCTCTTTAACCAGAGATCCTCCCAAGGATATAGAGACTTTTACTCCGAGGCTGAACGATTCCTCCGACAAGAGGATGCCAGCCTTAAAATGGAGAGCCTCGAGGTTTTAGTAGCCAAACAACAAGGTCTATTCAGCGGCAACGACCAGAATAAAGGAAGAAGAAAGGCCCCGGAGAAGAGCGAGCGCAATGTTCTACCTCGAAATGAAAATAAGTACGACCAATACACCGAGCTCAATTCCTCTTTGCTCGATATCTATCTCGACATACGAGGGTCTTTGCCCACTCCAAGACTACCTCGACGAGAACCGACCCAGATGGAACTCGATTCTGGCAAGCATTGTATATTCCACAACGTAGCTGGACATGACACAAATGAATGCCGACATCTGCGCGATATCATCGAAGGACGAGTCAGAAAATGAGAGCTTCCTGAATATGTCAAAAATCGCGCCCCGGCCATGCCGCCGCGACCTTCTTCCCAAGCTCCTCAGGTTGGTCCTCGAGCTCCTAGAAACGGAAAGGACCCTGAAACTAGCACTCGTAGCATTATCATTAATTAGATTTTTATCTTTCCTTTTGATGTATTTCTTTCAATAATAGGGACGCCTTGATGTACACATGAGCGGGGTTAGGATTTAGCTCCTAGACATGCTCTGGAATCAACTATTGTCCCCTTAGAATTTCTTTTCTTTGTAGTAATCATTTAGTAGTTATGAATTTTCTTTTGCAAAGATGGATCATGTTTGAAAACCTCTAAGCCGAGCATGGATAATGCTCGTCCCCCTGTTTTATGTGGTCAAGCCCACCACCATTTTTAAACACCTACTCCTTTAGCCGAGTGGGGTCATGTTTTCTTAATACGAGTATGAATTATACTCTCTTTTCTATTTACACCACGAGCATTCATGGCTCGCTGGACAAACTAACTTAACATGAGTCGAGCATAAAATACACTTGCCCTAAGCCGAGTATGGTTAATACTCGCCACCTCTCCAAGCCGAGCATGGTTAATGCTCGCCACTAAGCCGATCATGTTAACGCTCGCCACTAAGCCGAGCATGGTTAATGCTCGCCACTAAGCCGAATATGGTTAATATTCGCCACTAAGACGAACATGATTAATGTTCGCCACTAAGCCAAGTATGGTTAATGCTCGCCACCCTCCACAGCCAAGTGAAATAAAATGCTCGACCCATCAGCCTTCTCCAAAACGAGAATGGCTAATTTTGTAGTTGCAGGAACCAACTTTCATACAAGTAGCGATCATCATCTCAGCCTTAATACGGTTCCCGATAGTTGTCAGTTTTCCGGCCATAATACGACCTAGTATGGTCGTTGGTTTTTTGGCCTTAATACAACATCGGGACCGTCGGTTTTCTAGCCTTAATATGGTCCGGCGTGACCATAGCTGCTCGAGCGTTTGTGCTTCGGTTCAGATTTCAGAACACACCTCCCTCTATCGACGAAGATGCATTCTAAGGGGCAAAGTGTTAACCCTCTTTTTGGCAAGAGCCTCAATGAGCCAGATTGAAGCCCAAACGCACAACTGGATATATGCCGCGCTTCAGGAAGCCTAGCGGATGCACGGTCCGAAGCAGTCACATATCGGCCCAAGTCCAGCCTCATCGGTTGACAGCTCACTCTGAAAGAATCGCTCTCCCAGTCGACCGAGAATCACACTTCCATATAAAGCGCATCGACCAAATAACTCGGGCCAGCGTGGAAATCTTCAATAGAGCTATTCCATTATATATCCCCACTTTCAAGACAATAAAAGTGGTCAACCATATCTGGACAAAGCTATACTTTTGATATACCTCACCGTGGATGCTACGTCAGCCAAAACTTCCAAGAATACTAGTTATGAATAGTAGAATCAGTCTTTCCAGCCGCTATTCTAACGAAGAAATGGACTCCAGGTGTCCGGGCTTTCCCGGAATGGCCGGACCACATCACAACAGCCCAAGTTGCAATCTCCACCTATAAATACCTCTAAGCTTAAAGAGGAAAGGGGACCGGGACCTTTTTTCGACGCCTTTACACTTCACTTCTCTCAACTAGAGTTCACCTTTCTCAATTTCTCCCAAAGGCAAGAGGAGATAGCCGCCTTCTTTCTCTTCTTCAAATAGAAAAAGCATTGTATTTGTAATCCAAAAAAGAGAAATAGTATATAAAGTGGACGTAGGCACAGTCTTTGCCGAACCACTATAAAAATTCTGTGTTTGCTCCCTGTTCTTTTTACTTTTTCTGCATTTTATAACCATTATTCGTGTGTTCATCACACGATTGGGGGTTGACTGTCACTAGTGACCAACTTTTGGCGTCAACACCTACTCTCATCGAAAGGGTTGGTGAATGCCAAAAGAAAGATGCAAAGCTTGTTGAATTTATCCAGAAACTGGAACCAGAAGGTAAAGAGTTCGAGGTCGATCGAGAAGGTTGGCTTCAAAAGAAAGGGCGATTAGTTGTTCCTGATATCGATGGATTGGGAGATGAGGTTCTGAGAGAATGTCATCACTCTAAGTTGACAATTCATCCCGATGGCAGTAAGATGTATCAGGACATGAAGCGAGCCTACTACTACGAAGGGATGAAATGGGATATTGGAAAGTTCATTTCCAAGTGCATAAACTGCCAGTTGGTGAAAGATGAATAGAAGAAGCCGAGTGGTTTACTTCAGCCACTAGTAGTTCCTACATGGATGTGGGAGCGGATATCGATGGACTACCTAGAACCAGGGTAGGAAATGAAGGGGTTTGGGTCATCGTGGATCGCTTGACCAAAAGTTCAAGGTTCATTCCTGGCAATTCAACTAGGACGGCATCGAAATTGGCTGAACTTTATGTGAAGTGGATAGTTCGATTCGACGGTATCCCAAAGAGCATAGTGAGTAACCGAGATCCATTATTTACGAGTGGATTTTGGAAGAGGTTGCAAGAAGCTTTGGGAACCGAGTTGTGTTTAAGTACGGCTTACCATCCCTAAACTGATGGTCAGACCGAGAGAGTCAACCGAGTTTTGGAGGATCTCCTGAGGGCTTGTGTGTTAGACTTCGGAGGATCATGGGAAGACCAAGACCATCTGCATCTAGTTGAGTTTGTATATAATAATAGCTACCAGTCTAGCATTGGTATGGCACCATACGAGGCGTTGTATGGGAGACCGTGCAATTCTCCAGCATGTTGGTTAGAAACTGGAGACAAGTTGGTACTCGGGCCAAAGATAATTAGAGAGACCTCAGATTGTATCAATATCGTTCAGTAACGAATGAAAGCAGCCCAAGATCGTCAGAAGATTTATGCTGATAAACGTCGAAAAGATTTGGAATTCGATGTTGGCGATATGGTTTTCGTGAATATTTCACCATTAAAGCACGTGGTTCGATTCGGAAGTAAAGGAAAGTTAGCTCCAAAGTTTGTTGGATCATTTCCGATAGTCGAGCGAATTGGAAAGCTCGCATATAGATTGGAGTTACCCGAGAAGATGTCGAGCGTGCATAATGTGTTCCATGTATCGTTTCTACGAAAGTTCGTGCATGATTCGAATGTGGTGGTACCTCCAGAGCAGTACAAAGACCTAGAAGTAGAAACCGCAGTTGCGAAACCTCGTAAGTCACTTCGTGTTGTGGGGAATGACACGTAACAGCTTAGAAGGAAGACGGTTAAGCTGGTCAAGGTATAATGGAGTAAAGATGGTGAAGATTGTACATTGGGGATGGAAGAGAATATGAGGGTAACTCATCCAGAACTCTTCGTCGGTAGGACCCTTTGATATCGTATCATCATTATATCATTGTATCTTGTTTTTTGATAGAATTCCGTTTGCTAGGATAAGGCTATGGATGCATGGCTTGATGGTTGCTAGTTTGGATGATAAAATTGGCTTCTCATGGATGATAGGCATGCAGAATTGTTTTGGTTGCTTATGACTGCTTGGGATTTCGGAGGTGAAATTCTTAAGGGGGAGAGAATGTAACAACCTGCATTTTACATATTGGAAGATCGTAAATATTGTTATTTTATTCCCTGAGGGTTGGATCATTCTCATATTTTAATATGTTGCTTATGGGGATGTGAGACATGTCCGTAATTTTTACCAATTTTGTTTGTGACCATTTTGCCCCTGTTAGTATTGTATAAGGGATAACTTTTGACTAAGGTCGAATCAGAGGGTGAGACCTGTGCCATTGGGAAGGAATTGATGATTGCTTTTCCGTAAAGTGGTTACATTAAAGATTTGGTTCAGCGGTTCGGGAGGAATCACTGGTTTAAGGTTTTTCAGTTGGCTATTCAGATTTGGAGAGCCACAATGGTCTGATTTTGGAAGGCCCATTAGTGGGCTAGTGGAAGAGTATAAATATGGGGTGGGAGGTATGAGAAATGTTATAGTTTCTCTATTCTCTCATAAGGTAGTCTATGTTCCTCCTTCCTCTAACAACTTTCCACCACTAAAATCAACTTCTAAAGGAAGGAAATTGAAGATCTACACCATTGGAGGCTAGATCTACATCAATTGAAGAGGGAGTTCATCGGATCAAGGGATTTGGTTCAAATTGCTTACTGTCCGGAATCTTATTGCATTGTTTTTTGCTTGTTTGGGAGAATCAGTGAATGATTTACATCTCTCACATGGATTCAATGAAGTATATGAGTGTTTGATCATGTTTTTCATCATGTTCAAGTGTTTTACCATAGATCTATACCATTATAAGTCCATTTTCATATGAATCACCTTATGATCCAATTTAGCAAGTTTAAACCGGTTATTTCTATGACATTTCATATGCTTATGTTTATTAGATCCATCGTTTTGATCATATGTTCATTTTAATGGTTGTGGTGAAATTTACATCATTTTAGTGGTAATCATCATATTAATGTTGTTAGCAATCTTATGACATGTTTATGGTTGTATTTGGTGAATTGGTTGAGCATGTTTTGTCGATTGGAGAAGTTTTGGTGGAGTCGCACGTGATGGGGTCGGTCGAACCATGGTGTTTGTCTTGGAGAACAAGACAGGGCCGGGTCGATCACACGTACACAACAAGACCGGGTCGAGCAGAATAGAGATTAAGCCTGGTCGGTCGCACATTATGGGCTCGGTCGGTCATGTTTTGGAGAAGGTGTTCGGTCGCATGTAGGGTTCTCTCGAAGTCTGTGTTTTGAGAAACAAGCAGGTTGGGTTTGTCGCTCCTTTCCAAGTCGGTCGTTCAGACGTGGAGCTGAGGGATTTACGTCCTATATGAGTGGGTCGGGTCAGCCTGAAGTGGGTCGTTCGTGCTCAAGAGGGACGGGTCGGTCGAGCAGGCTAGGGAATCTGGTCGGTTGGGAAGAAGCTGGGTCGGTCGAGCTGGATTGTACGGGTCGGTCGAGCTGGATTGTACGGGTCAATCGAGCTGGGGACCAGGGTCGGTCGTGATGGATTTTCAGCAGCGTTCTTAAACGCTGTTGTGGATGGCATAAGTGAAGTGGTTTGTTTCCTTTAACAAATCACTGTGATGCTACGGATTATTTTAGACCTTATGATTGATCTTTCTTTGGTTCGAGGTTGGCGATAACTTCGAGGAGAATTCAAGTGGGAATATTCAAAGTATTGAATGTGTTCGTTGATCGGTGTAGAACAACGAAGAAGGTGGCAACTCAAAGGTCGTTAGTTGGTGAAGAATGGTTGCTCGAGATTGTTGCTTGAACTATGAAAGGTAGTCAGATTGGATGACTAGAGATGTGAAGGCTGAGAGATTATCATTGTCGTAAGTTTTAGCAGGCTCAAAGCAGGGGTACGATAGGGGCACCTAAAAGACCGGTTATAGGTCGAGTACCCTGGGTATCGTTGAAAGGCCTAGTTGTTAAGGTTGGACATACATACATATCGTTGAAAGGTGTATGGAGTTTATGCTAGAACTAGGGTTATCATTAGCCCTTGACATATGGCAAGGTTGGCTGTCATACGATTAATGGTGTTTTCAATGCAGGATCGATGGTGATAGCCAGAGTCAGTCTTGAATGATTGGTTGTTCTGTTTGTACCGTCTTATGTTGGTCGTCCAACGCCGATGGAGATGTTCCTTGGGTGCTTCTCTGATATTGGTTTAGGCCTCTGGGGCTTGTGCTTGAGGGGTGTTGAATTCGATTAGGATGGTTTACATGAGATACATATAGTCTGGATGTTACGAGTCATTTACCATGATTGAATGGGTGTTCTGCTTTCCATGGATGAATGGTTGAATTGTTTATGGTAAAGGCTATCACTGTCCGATGTGAGGAAGATAGTGTTGAGTTCTTCTTTGGTGTTGTGGGTAGATTAGTATGTTTATTTATCCATTCTCATATACTTTATTATTGAAGTTTGTTAGTTGTTTTATCGCTCACTAAGACTGTTGTCTGACTCAGGGTTTTATGTTTCCTCTTATTACCTTGGGCTGTTCATCCGGTTGTGGATGAGCATACTAAGTAGCAGGTGACAGGTGATTCGTGAGGACGATGCTACTGTGCGAAGTCGAGCAGGAGGTTGGCGTATTACTTTTACTACTATCTAGTATTTATGTTTCCGCTGTTTGAGTTGCTCTATGAGTGTTGTAGTGAGGCCTTATGTACATACTTGATATTTCCTATGATGTTGGGATAATCTTTCAGGATGTTGTGAAACTTTGAAAAGTTTGCTATATGGTGCTTCACTACTATTACTTGTTGTATATGTTCTATTATATTTTATCCTTGCGTTGTGACTTTTATGACAAGTTCCAATTGTGTTTACTTACCTACGATGATCGTCCACAGTTGCCTGGCACGTCTTTCAGCGCATTATTCCTCTTGTTTAGTGATGGGGTTGTGGGCGTTCGTCACATGAATGATGGTTTTAAATGACATTAGTTCTTAAACCCAATTAACAATGAAGTTATGATTTGGAATTTATAAATCTTTTAAATTAAGATTAAATGGAATTTCCAAAGTGATGTTTTCCAATTTGATAAATTAAATTGGAATTGAATGGAGTTCGATTTAGTGATAATCGAGATGAGCTTCTGTGAAGGAAGACCGTTACTATTTATGGAATTTAAAAGGCTTTGCCATTATTCCGTGTATTGTATTAATCCGATGCGGAAATTTATATCGATTATATCTTGATCAGATTTCTGTGAATGTTCCATATTAAATGGAAGATGATTTTGTCTTTATCGTGAACAATGTTTAAAAGACATTCGTTCTTTAACCCCGTTAAAGACATGATTAATTTCCCAAAAAATTGAATAATTATTAAGTAATTATTTTTGAGATTAAAACTAAGTTGGAGTTTTAATGAATCTTTAATTAGATTGAAATGTGAATAAGGTAATTAAATTTACCGGAATCAAGAAAGGTTCTAGATGGGGTACCACTAGTTTTACTCCATGTGATAGTTAAATCTTTAATTATATTTGAAATGGTAATTAATTTTACCAATAACACAGAGGAAGTTGGATATGGAGTACTACCAGTTTTGCTCCATGGGATAAATAGGTTGAGGTTGGGATAATAAAATGAATGATTACTTCGGTAAGGCTCGTGAATCCCGACTAGTTGATAAACCTTAATTTGGTTTAAGATTGTTAAAGGATAACACAAAATCTTTTGCAATGGTTTTCAAAGAAAGATTTAAACAAGAGTTTTAAATGAATTAAATCTTTGATAAGATTTTGAGGAATGATTCCCAATGTAATGAATATTAGAATAAAAGAATATTCTGGATTGGAATGAGGTGTATGATGTGTTTTTATAGCACTTGATTATAAGATACGCGAGTTATTCAGACTGGGTTTGACCCATTCTGAATAACTGATACGATGACTAAAAGTCAAAGATTTAAAGACGATGGTTGAAGACCGAAGATTTTCACATCATTTGGATGATTACTGATGTCTTGATTGGGCTGTACACCCAAGATGAGGTAATAAGTGGTGATCATCCAGACGTACTTGGTGATCGACCAGATATGCGAGGACCTCTCTCCTGTATTGGATATATGGGATGAGGAATAAGGTGTCTCTGGTTTCATTCAGACCCAGAACGGACCTGCAAATGGATGGTGTGTCTGACATTGTATTCCTTTATGATGTATTCGTTGATCTCTACTAAACATATATCTGTTTTGTGGCGGAGAATTTATTATCTTGCTTAACACACTTCTCTGAGACGTATGAGCTTAAAGGTTATATATTGGTCAAAATCAATGGTATGGTATAGATTGACAATGTGACATGCTAAGATGCAAATGATCAAGGCTTTTGTTGAAAAGCAGGGCCTTTTGGTTGATGATCAAAGCACAGATTTAATTAGCATAGCTTTGTGTATAGCATTAATTCGCGAGCCTCACACCTCGGTATGAGTCAGAAACGGGATAAGAGACGCAAGGAGTGCATGCATTTCTTTCTAGGTAGAAGTGGTGTCATGGTATGGAGCCAGGATATTTTTACTTATGTGGATGATAGATTGCGAGGCGGCTCGAATATCAAGCCGATTAAAAGGCTCAGATATAGGTCCGATAGGACCGGGAAACGTATTGTTCAAGAATAACTAATCTTCAAACGTAAGAGAGGACCGACCTTGCAGGATCCGAGGGTTGTCCATAGTGTGCGATCCTGTATCATCTTGCTAGAGGTGATTCGAATCGGTAAGGAGACCATCCCTTTCCTTGACTCATGATGGAAATAATTTCCAATACGCGACTTTGCGGTTTTATTTGTAAACATACGTATGGCGACATAATATATGGTACCTATGCCGTCTATGATTGATACATTTATATTTGAAGTTGTTTTGATACTATGCACTTAGAGTAATATCAAAATGATTTGTTTTGAAGTGTATCAAGCATGTTTGGTTATTATAAGGGAAAACTCTATCCTCCGGCTTGCATTGCATTGTGTGATGGGACCTGAGTCTTATAATAGCTTCATTTTTCAAAAAGCATTGCGTTGTTTATAAATTGTTTTATATCAGAGTATTCATGGGAGTGAACCCGTTCCGTGACATACGGCGTGGTCCCGTGATTTACTCTGTTTAAAAGTAAAAGTTTAATAACTGTTTTGAGTTCTCACACCTCTCCCATGACTGACTTGGAGTTTATTGTTTTTCGCCTAAACTCTGGATGCCCATATTTTCCACACGGGCAGCTTGTAGTTTTGGTTTTCACAGATATTTCTTTTCATAGGATCCTGGATTTCAGCTGGTGCTATATTCGGAAATCTTTGTATCTGGGTATTTCATTCAGTTCTTTTAGTTGATGTATTTCTGCTGGGCATTGTATTTATACATTTTAAATTTCCGCTGCTATGTATTTTATCCTCTGATATTATTTTTCGGTTGTGTAATATTATTTATTTATTCTCACTTTGATATTCTTGTACTCTGATGTAAATTGTTGTAATAGAAATGAAATGTTTTCATGTTTGTGTCTTGATGCGTCGTGTTCTTAAGAAATCCGTGTTTTCCCGCCCCCTCGGAGGATGGGCGAATTTGGTGCACTACAGGTGGTATTAGAGCTTTGGTTTACAAAGCTCGAGAACAAGGTTCATTAGAACCAAATGAAAGAATTCATCAGAGATAGGATAAGTAACATCCAATAAGAATGGCTCGTTAGAGATAGGGTTAGTAGTGCCCTAGAATGAGTTAGAAGAGTGTTGTTTATTAAAAACTAATTTGGTTTCGAAAATTATTTTCTTATTATAAGAATTTGAGTATTTATTTGATATTGATTTTGGACTATCGAGTATAAGAACATTTTGCATATACGTCTAATCCACGTGTATACGAAGTCTCAAACATACTGGATAGATATAGAATCACACTCTAGTCTCCCAGCGATGATTCATGTAATGCAGCCGCATTATCAGTATTAATGTTCGAGTTTCGAAAGTGGGATATCTATATATTTCCAATTGACTGGTGTGAGAACCAAAACTTAGTTAGCGTTTAATGTTTGTGATTTGGCATAGAAGATATAATTTTGAGTATATATAAAAGATATATGTTTGAAATGCTAATTAACTAATTGATTGTTGGTTGTGATGTGTGATCATTACTTTAACTAATTAAAATATTGGAATAATAAAACCAATGTGAAAACGAAAGGTAGATTAAGCCAAATCGAATTTAATATTGAACTAAATTGAAAATTCATCCGAATTGGATATATATACATGTGTATATATCTGTTATACAGGTTATTGCGTGGAAGCTAAGAAGAGGAATAAAATTGTATGCCCGACAAATAGGTACATGTTTACTATATTGATAGGGTTTGATGATTTTATGAGCTGGTTGGCTTTTGGATTTTCTTTTGATATATCAGAACCTGTAGAGGCCATTTGTAGTAGTACCGGTCAACCCGTACAAAGGAGGTTATGGCGAATTTTTTCAAAAATTTAAGGCGGTAGCCAAATTTCGAGAAATTAGAAATTTCTTAGAAACTGAAAAGTTGAAAAACTCGAATCAAGCGAAGGTTGAGTTGGTTAAGTAAACGCCTTAAGTTCCTATTTCCGTTTCGGGGATGAAAAAATTTTAAATGGGGGAGATTGTAACAACCCGTATTTTTGGAACCAATTTAAAATTTATTTTTAATTCATTTACATAGAAATTAAAAAAATTAGATGAATTATTTTGAGAATAAACGACTTAAAATTTTATTTTAATCGAAGTTTGAACGTATAAATTTAAAATTTAACTAAAACGAGCTTGAAATGGCGCGGTAGTTTGAAAAATTGATTTTAAACTTTGAATGAATGTATAGAATTCAATATAAATCAAAATTTGATAAAACAAGAAACGTTGGAATATCTTAAATTGTAATTTTCTAACGAACGTAAGAAATTGAGATTTCACTTTGTAAATTCTAAGTTATGTCTAAATTAAAATTTAGAATAGTCGTTATGGAATATATATGTATATATATTTTAATATTATATATAACCCTTAAAAATAGCCATTTTGCAAATGACCTTTTGTTTTCAACGAAATCACTTCCATTGGGTTCAAAATGTCGTTTACGTGTTCGAAAACTATAAACATCGATGCCTTTAGAGTTGGCTGAAATTCGGTCTTTACTTTGTGTGTATGACCAAAATATCACTTTTTATATATGGACGAATTAGGACTCGAAACCACTTCCATTGAGTTCAAAAGTTCGTTTGCATGCTCGAAAAGTATAAACTTCGATATATTTCGAGCTTTGGAGTTTTAGCACCTTGGTTGGCAAAACCCAGCCTACTCTTATAACCCCCATCGGCCCTCTCCCTTTCATTCACTTCCAACACTTCAAGAAAATAGAAAATGGGAAAAAGAAAGGAAAATAGAAATTCCCTAAGCCCTAGCTTAATCTAGGAGCTCCAATCTTGTAGCAATCAAGCGCTAAATCAATTTAGAGACTCATGTAAGCTCTCTACACTCATTCTCTACCTCTCTATCATGCAAATTTCGGATTTTTAATAACCTTAGTTTTGATAATTGCTTTATGTTCTTGCATGAAGTGATTTTAAAGAGGTTTGGAGGAGTTATTGCTTGCTAAATAGTTCTAGAAGCTTGTTCTTCATTATCCCAAGCCCTAGGTGAGTTCTTTGTGTCTATGCCACAAGTTATTAGCTTGTAAGGGGTAATTTAGTGTTCATTTGGGTTTGTATACGCATATGAGTTGGTTAGATAAGTACACACTTTCCGGTTCATTAGTTTTAGTTTCATTAAGTTGGAATTTCTCGTTTAGATCGTACCCACAATCGAATGCATATGTTATAAGTTGTTTTAGCGATATTATGAAGTTTTGTTGTCGCACCGGCAAGTTCTAAGACTTCACAATTCGCTTATATCGCATTTGATAACTTTGGTTAGAGAATATGTTCATTTTAGAATATATAATCAAAATCGTTTCAATCTCATGTTTGCAAGTTTATGCGTGTTTGTTTGTGTTCTTGAGTTGTTTCGATGAGCTTATGAGACATTATTATCATCTTGATCGAGTCCATAGCCTCTATAGTTCGCCGAAAACGATTCATATAAGATATGCCTAAAAGAAAAGTAAAAGAAAAATCAAATTGTTCCATTTGACAGCCACCAGTCGACTGGTCCAAAATAGACCAGTCGACTGGTAGTCAACCTGGGCAGCAGCCCAGGTTCTGACCAGTTGATTGGTTTGAAATGGACCAGTCGACTGGTAATGACTATGGACCAGAGCCTGGACCGTTTTGCCTTTTTCCGTGACTTTTCAATTTATCTAATGCACAGATTTCAGCAGCCCGATTCTTACAAAATCGTTTTATAAATCATTAATTAAAGAATGACGGAGTGGAAACCAAGGTGAGAATTTTCTCACTCAAACTATTTTTACAGTTATTATATGTGTGACTAAATATATATTGATTGCGTGTGATTGCAATACTTGTTATATGATTGATGGATATTCACAGTTTTAATGTTATCGATATTAAACTGTGATTATAAGTGTTGATAAATAAAACATTTATATTATGGATTATAGTGGGAGGACAATTTACCCACCCATCTACCAAATAATAGATAAGTTCGCATGGATTGTGATGTAAACCACACATGGGTATTGGGACATAATTTCACACATCGCCCAAGTATACAAATAATATGTATTTGTTTGTTGAAAACTCCACATAGGTATTGGGATGATATTTGATTTACACTAATCCCAAGTGTCAAGACTGAATGTTAATCGGTTTATTGACTGACCAACTGTAACGACCCGGATTTTCAGCGGCTTTGGTTATCGACGTAAGCACGACGTCGATAACCAAACCATCGAAAAATCCCGGTAGTTAATGAAAGAAATTAGAAGGTGAGAATAGATAAGACAGAAACTTAGAATAGAAGAAGAAGAAGAACACAACATCAGAGTAACACGAACCTCACAGCGGAACGAATAACATATAATAGATAACATAACTTTGAAATATAACAGTTATGTATACAATAGTACTTATCAGAGTACAGCACTTACAACACAGCGGAAATAACTATAGCTATATGATCTTGAAGCCTCCTGCTCCACGCTCTTCCAGTATATCTGTAAAACCCGACTACTTGAATGCCCGTACAAATTTAGGCACCCAAGAGTTTAGGGGAAACAACAAATAAACTCCGGGTCAGTCATGGGACTGGTGTGAGTAAAACAGTTTAAAACAGGTATATGAACAAGTAAACGATATCTCATAAGACCACGCCGCATAACGGAACGAGTTTTTCCCTTATGAGAATCCAAAATATCTTTATATCAAAAACCTTTTGATATTAATATAATGTCTATGTACAAATAGATATCAACTAGCAGAAACGCTTTCATCTCACGTTCTACATATATAGTATACAATCAAAATCGCAAGCACGTACTGGATAATGGATTTCCAACTATGACAAGGTATGGGATCACCTTCCGATCAGTGTACTCTAGGAACGATACACTGGAGTTCAACAAGAACATCTTGCAACTCATCCACACATGACCGACCACTCATTTCGCTTTGGGATCAGCACCCGTTCCCGTATATATATATATGGGACAACATTGATAGATTAAAAGAAGCAAATGAATATTCACTAGATAGGTGATTATACACCCTACTTCGGTGCGACCGACTTAGCCATGCTGCCTGCCCGATTTCTGTCATTTACTGGTTGATGAGGCTAGAAGCTACGCTTTATCATCACATCAGATTCACTTCGAATGCCACATTGTCAGATCCATCGAAAATCACTAATTGACGTCTACAACAATACATTACGTGTCAGCTAAAGAAGTTTCCTTCTCCGCTTCCACTCTTGGTACGGTTAAAGAAATCAATGTACGGGACCTTTCTGGAAATACTATGTCAGACATCCATCTTCATTCACTTAGAAATGTCACATCGTCATACCCGCCAAATCACAAATTGACTTATCCAAAAATAACACGGGTATACAGCTAAGAGAAACGAATTCCTCCGCCACCAAACGTGAATACGTTTGAACAGATCAACTTACGCGATCCATTGGATATACTCCGTCAGACCTTCGTCCATACAAGTTGTCCTGGGACTGGACAAACCGAAGGCACTATTCTGTAAACAGGATAGCCCTTGCATTTTACTCCGTCTTCAATTATCTTTGGCATATATGATTCGCGACGCTTATGCCAATACAGAGTGGTTCTATGGATAATAATCCAACCGGTCTCTCCATATTAACAACGTTAAAATGGTTAAAACTTCGATAGTCGGTGAGTTAACTATCAAAGAAAAACAAGTGTGCAAACAACGATATTATTTCCAAATGGAAATTATATCGAACAAACATCATTTAACATAAATCTCTTTAGTTCATTTATTTACTTATCTTCTGTTTCCCTATATTCTAAATTCTTATTTTTCTTTTATCAGAAAACATTTCTGATTCTCATTTGGAAAACATTTCCAAAACTCCTTTACGATCAAACCTTACCATTTCTTAGTTAAGAAGGAAGTCACTCAAGTTGGGGTATAATTACCTTTCAGACCTTGACTGAACAACGTTATAACTTCGAAATGGTCAAAGTTTATCTTTTAAATCTTTAACAATTTCTTTACGCCTTTCTCGGATCCAATTTTACTAATCTACTTCTATATTTAAAACGTTGGTTATAACGGTAACGTTATAATCCCTCCTTTCGAATTATCTAACTTTAATTATAACTTCTATTCTTATTAGTGAATAATTTACCTAACAATTATTTATTTAAATATAAATAAATCTCTATTTAAACACTGGAAAGTATAAGTACTTTCCCGAATTCGATATAATCGAATTTGCCGATTAACTCTCTTCGAGAAATCTCTATTTGATTAACTCTTCTTCAAATAACCTATATTCGATTAACTTCTTCTCGAATAAACGATATTCGATAATCTCTCTTCGAATAACTAATATTCGATAACTCTTCCTTTTCAAATATTTCATATTTGAAAATCTCACTTCGATTAAACTATAATCGATAACTCCCTTCGATTAAACTAACATCGATGACTCCTTTCGATGAAACTAACATCGATAACTCATTTCGATGAAACTAACATTGATAACTCCTTTCGATGAAACTAACATCGATAACTCCTTTCGATGAAACTAACATCGATAACTCCTTTCGATGAAACTAACATCGATAACTCCTTTCGATGAAACTAACATCGATTACTCCTTTCGATGAAACTAACATCGATTTATTTAACTCGACGAACTTAACTTGACTAACTTAACTTGACTCGACTAACTCGACTTACTGGGTTCGACCAATTCGATTCGATTAACTAGGCTCGACTAACTTGGTTGAACCACCCGATCAACTCAACTTATTTAACTTAACCTATTTCTCAACTCGATCAACTTGATTAACTCCTATCGAATAACTAATATTCGATTAAACTCCATTCGCTTGACTCTAGATCGCAGCGATCACAATGGTTACGCCTGATTTCCTCAGGAAACATCCGACCGCCATAGGCAATTTACAGCCCTGCGAATTACGCTAGCAGTCGTACAAGATGGCAACTTACCCTGAATACTATGTTTGACTAACTCTGTCTCAAATAACTATATTTGATTAACTCTAGTTCGTTTTAACTCTAATCGATTAACTCTAACTAATTAACTCCAACTGATTAACTCTAACTAATTAACTCCAACTGATTAACTCTAACTGGTTAACTCTATTTGACTAACTCGACTTGACTAACCCCTTTCGAATAACATATTCCATTAACGAACTTTCGAATGTCTATATTCGATTAACTAACTTCGAATACCATATTCGATTAACTAACTTCGAATACCTTATTCGATTAACTAACTTCGAATACCATATTCGATAAACTCCTTCGATTGTCTATATTCGATTAACTAACTTCGAATACCATATTCGATTAACTAACTTCGAATACCATATTCGATTTCTCCTTTCGAATACCATATTCGATTAACTAACTTCGAATACCATATTCGATTAACTAACTTCGAATACCATATTCGATTTCTCCTTTCGAATGTCTATATTCGATTTCTCCTTTCGAATACCATATTCGATTAACTCCTTCGAATGTCTATATTCGATTTACTATATTCACTTTATAAAGATTTCCTTTTTAACAACGTTTTATTCATTTGAAATGATTTACTTTTAAATAACGGTTCTACACTTTAAAAATGATTTCCTTTTTATAATGTTCCCTTTCCAATTCTATTTGTAAATGGTTTACTCCTTTTCAAATTTATTCTTGAAATATTCTAACTCCTTAAATTCCCGGGAAAATTCGCCATAACCTCCTTTGTATCGGGAGCATCAGGAAAATCCCCAAACCCGCAACATAGGCCTTTCCATTCAAAAAGAAAATGGTTTGAAATTATTTCCTTTTTGAATATCTCCTATTTATAAATATCCCAATTTATAAACATTTCTTATTTATAAATATTCCACTTTATAAATATCTCTTATTTATACATATCCCATTTTATAAATATTCTATTTTCAATATCACTTTGAAAATTCCCTTATCGACATTCCGGTATGTTATGGTATCCAATCATATCAAATCACGATGTTCAATATCGTTCAAACACATATAATCGCCAACAGATTATATATCACATTATATATCACACTATATAAATCACAGTAAAATAACTGTTGAGGAATCCAGTTGGATTCCTCCAACCTGCTTCCCTGCATCCACAGATGTTACACAGTATAATATACATCAGTTTCATCCCAACATGAAATATACTGATAATCAGAATCCATATTTGATTGACGGTTTTCTATATATAACTATATCTACGTTTTCAATCAAATCTATTTAACAGTCTAATTTAACAGTCCAATTTAACAGTCCAATACACAGCAATCAATCATTAAAAATAAAGTACAGTTTATACAAATATAAACTGAACAAAGTTAGTGAGATTTACTCACATTTGCGCGTTAACCGATAAATATCGGTTTGCGTTCATTGATTCAGTCGAACAATTTATTTCGCCATAAATTGTAACGAGCTCCGATGGACTTGCGGTCAGTTGCATCGTGTAGTGTCCGTCCATATGGTCCCAACGTAAATCACGGTTCGTCAATCTGATAACATATGGTGAAGTTATAGTATTCCGAAGTTTTTACATTTATAATTTAATATAACTTAAAATAAATAGAAACCGGCCTTACCCAACTATCTAGCCCAGCCCAACTAGGAACCCGCTTCCCCTTCATAAGCCCAGACCCCTCTGTAGTCTCTTCAAAACCGAACCACTCCAGTAAATCAAAATATCCACCCCGACCTGTTGACCTCCTCGTTGACCGACCTCTGCCGTCGCTTCGGCCACCTAATCCCACCGTCGATCACACCAGAGAACCCCTCACTCGAATCCGCACCTCTCAGTCCCCAGCCCGGCGAACTCGACGCTGCTCCCAATCCTCGACCTGCTGCTGTTCAACTGACGTCGCACTTCATCAGTAGCAACCGAAAATCCTCCAACCACCCTCACCTGCTGCGCCTTCACCCGACAAACCCCAAACAATCCTCCACTTCCTCAAATAATCACCACAAAAGGCACAATCGAAAACCCTAGGTTACTGTTGATATTCGAGCCTCCAATACTTGCGTCGCACTCCCCAAACATTGTACCAGACCGAAGTAAATCCATCCAGGAATGTATATACATATAGAGAATGATTTGTATTATTTGTTTTATATTTCTTTGATTTTCCTTTGGGAAATTTTCTACTGTAAAAAGGAACATTGCGGTTATATAGTTGAGTTTGTGGTTGGTGAGGATTGTGGTAGGGAAATGAATGCTGTGTGGGCTGTTTGTGATCAAAGAAATGGAGGGGATATTTTTTTATTTGATTTTATATTTTATTTTCGCCATTTTCTCCTTGTATCTGACTTCTAAAAATCCCTGCGACTACATACGATCCCCAAAAATCACCAAACTGGACATGTAGCTAGAGTTCGACATTACGGTCCCAACGAAACTGGTTTCGTCGAATTCCGACTCCGTATGCTCTCACAGCGTATTTTTAACCGTCGAAATACTGATTATTTTCTACTCTAAAAATCCGTACGGCCACACAGTGACTCTAAAAATCACGAAACTTGACATCTAGCAACTATTTGATATTGCAGATCCAACAAAACTAGTTTCGTCGAATTCCGGCTTCGTTTGCAAAAGTGGCTATTTTTAGCGCTTTGAATAGCCCATTTAAATATATAAATATACTCAAATATGATTAAATTAAATATTTAAAATTAAATATTCTCGTATATCTTCACATATGATATCGTATAGCTCCAGAATATCATATCAGAATGTACAGCTTGATATTTCAGATTCAGATTATCTCGATATTCAGTTTATACTGAAAAATCCATTTATAACGTATATAAAGCGTCGCAAATTAAAAAGGAATTCTACAGCGACTTTTTCTGAAATTTGATTTGGACATACATCAAAATCTACACGACGAAATCTCGATTTTTCTCTTCCACTAGAAAGATATACTCCACCAGCTCCACACGTTTCTTGTTTCATAGAAATCCGGCTTAAAATGAATCCTGTACATTCAGTTGAAGTTCGAATCGCCAATTTACGAACTGCAGCGCCATTTCAAGCTCGTTTATAATTATATTATAATTATACGCTCAAACCGTCATCGATTGAATATATTCGTTATTATATTTCGAATCGAAACTCCACCAAATCTCGTATGTTATTCAATTCACATGATATTGTGAATTTCACTATTTCCGACTATTTTGACATTATAATATATTATTATATTATAATTATTTATTAAATATTCAATATTATTTAATTGAACGATCATTAACTTCTCTAAATCACCAATTATATAATTAAATAAATTAATTATATATCTCTAAAAATGCGGGTCATTACATTCTTCCCCATTTAAAATAATTTCGTCCTCGAAATTGCTAAGTTAGAGGACGACCCTATCGACTGGTTAGAACATATTTGTTCACTTCTAAACTTCAGTTTCCAACTGGACCAATTTAATTTCAATTAAATATTAATTAATTCTTATCAACGAAAATTTTCAAAAAATCCTGAAAATTTTCTAACGCCTTAACTTTTCTAAAAATTTCGCCAGCACCTCCTTTGTACTGGTCAATACGTCAAACCACCACTCGCCCCTCTGGGCCATCTCCAACCCAAAAGAAAATCAAACAGCCAAGCGGCTTGCCAATTCAGCTCATAAATCACCAAACTCATATGAAATATAAACTTGTACCTTTTTGTCGGGCATATCATTATATCCCTACCATTCGTCACCACTTCTGCATATAACAATGCATTACCAACTTGATCTCAAATCAGTTCATTCTCAAAACCAAATCATTCGCTTATACCTAAGTCGAATTCTATTTCCACTCGAGTTCCATTCTCGATTTCAAACTCTTAACTTATTTATTCAAGTTAATTCCAGATTATTTCAAATTCGATTTATACCATCTCAATCTATTTAACTTCATTAGTTAAATTTTAATTCCAGAACTTAAATTCCTGGGTAATTTCAAATCAATTTGAAATCATAATACCAATTCAAAATATTTGAATTCTCAAAAACTTGTTTTCGCAAAACAGATTTGAAAATAAAATCTTAGGTAGTAATCCGTCACTTACAACTCGAAAATCACACTGATGATGTGTACACCATCATCAGAATTATTTTCCAGCGATCAAAGTGAGTTCAATACTATATTCTTTTTCAAAACTCAAACTTAAAACACTTCCATCTTGAGTCAGTTCAAAATATCCTTATTAAAACAAATTTAAAACCTCCCAGGATTTTAAAATTCACCTATATCTAATCCAGATTCAATTACAAACACTTATCTGAATTTCCAGTTTTTAATTTCAATTCTGACTTTCATTTCAGATTTAATTCACTTCGTAATACTTATACGAAATTTGGTTGGTTATTTTCATAACCGTTTCACTTTTATAATCTTACTTGATTATAATAACTACCAATATATCTCATATATTATAAATCCAATATATATATCAAATATACCTTGGGTAAATCTATTTCGTTTACCCTCTTTTTAAAACATACGATGACGGTTCATCGTATTCAAGCGTTTATTTACTCCTACCGATACAGTTGATCAAACTGATCGACCAGAACCCATAAACAACTCAGCCAATGAATCTCCACAATATAAAACCATTTTTATATCAAATACAAATACGCACTCGTATATATACACTCAAACTCAATCTAGGGTATTACTAACCCTATCTCTACCGAGTCACGCCATAGAGTTATATCCGATCACTAAAACATAAGCTCTGATACCAACTGTAACGACCCGGATTTTCAGCGGCTTTGGTTATCGACGTAAGCACGACGTCGATAACCAAACCATCGAAAAATCCCGGTTGTTAATGAAAGAAATTAGAAGGTGAGAATAGATAAGATAGAAACTTAGAATAGAAGAAGAAGAAGAACACAACATCAGAGTAACACGAACCTCACAGCGGAACGAATAACATATAATAGATAACATAACTTTGAAATATAACAGTTATGTATACAATAGTACTTATCAGAGTACAGCACTTACAACACAGCGGAAATAACTATAGCTATATGATCTTGAAGCCTCCTGCTCCACGCTCTTCCAGTATATCTGTAAAACCCGACTACTTGACTGCCCGTACAAATTTAGGCACCCAAGAGTTTAGGGGAAACAACAAATAAACTCTGGGTCAGTCATGGGACAGCTGTGAGTAAAACAGTTTAAAACAGGTATATGAACAAGTAAACGATATCTCATAAGACCACGCCGCATAACGGAACGGGTTTTTCCCTTATGAGAATCCAAAATATCTTTATATCAAAAACCTTTTGATATTAATATAACGTCTATGTACAAATAGATATCAACTAGCAGAAACGCTTTCATCTCACGTTCTACATATATAGTATACAATCAAAATCGCAAGCACGTACTGGATAATGGATTTCCAACTATGACAAGGTATGGAATCACCTTCCGATCAGTGTATGACCGACTTAGCCATGCTGCCTGCCCGATTTCTGTCATTTACCGGTTGATGAGGCTAGAAGCTACGCTTTATCATCACATCAAATTCACTTCGAATGCCACATTGTCAGATCCATCGAAAATCACTAATTGACGTCTACAACAATACATTACATGTCAGCTAAAGAAGTTTCCTTCTCCGCTTCCACTCTTGGTACGGTTGAAGAAATCAATGTACGTGACCTTTATGGAAATACTATGTCAGACATCCATCTTCATTCACTTAGAAATATCACATCGTCATACCCGCCAAATCACAAATTGACTTATCCAAAAACGAATTCCTCTGCCACCAAACGTGAATACGTTTGAACAGATCAACTTACGCGATCCATTGGATATACTCCGTCAGACCTTCGTCCATACAAGTTGTCCTGGGACTGGACAAACCGAAGGCACTATTCTGTAAACAGGATAGCCCTTGCATTTTACTCCGTCTTCAATTATCTTTGGCATATATGATTCGCGATGCTTAAGCCAATACAGAGTGGTTCTATGGATAATAATCCAACCGGTCTCTCCATATTAACAACGTTAAAATGGTCAAAACTTCGATAGTCGGTGAGTTAACTATCAAAGAAAAACAAGTGTGCAAACAACGATATTATTTCCAAATGGAAATTATATCGAACAAACATCATTTAACATAAATCTCTTTAGTTCATTTATTTACTTATCTTCTGTTTCCCTATATTCTAAATTCTTATTTTTCTTTTATCAGGAAACATTTCTGATTCTCGTTTGGAAAACATTTCCAAAACTCCTTTACGATCAAACCTTACCATTTCTTAGTTAAGAAGGAAGTCACTCAAGTTGGGGTATAATTACCTCTCAGACCTTGACTGAACAACGTTATAACTTCGAAATGGTCAAAGTTTATCTTTTAAATCTTTAACAATTTCTTTACGCCTTTCTCGGATCCAATTTTACTAATCTACTTCTATATTTAAAACGTTGGTTATAACGGTAACGTTATAATCCCTCCTTTCGAATTATCTAACTTTAATTATAACTTCTATTCTTATTAGTGAATAATTTACCTAACACTTATTTATTTAAATATAAATAAATCTCTATTTAAACACTGGAAAGTATAAGTACTTTCCCGAATTCGATATAATCGAATTTGCCGATTAACTCTCTTCGAGAAATCTCTATTTGATTAACTCTTCTTCGAATAACCTATATTCGATTAACTTCTTCTCGAATAAACGATATTCGATAATCTCTCTTCAAATAACTAATATTCGATAACTCTTCCTTTTCAAATATTTCGTATTTGAAAATCTCACTTCGATTAAACTATAATCGATAACTCCCTTCGATTAAACTAACATCGATAACTCCTTTCGATGAAACTAACATCGATAACTCCTTTCGTTGAAACTAACACCGATAACTCCTTTCGATGAAACTAACATCGATAACTCCTTTCGATGAAACTAACATCGATAACTCCTTTCGATGAAACTAACATCGATAACTCCTTTCGATGAAACTAACATCGATAACTCCTTTCGATGAAACTAACATCGATAACTCCTTTTGATGAAACTAACATCGATTACTCCTTTCGATGAAACTAACATCGATTTATTTAACTCGACGAACTTAACTTGACTAACTTAACTTGACTCGACTAAGTCGACTTACTTGGTTCGACCAATTCGATTCGATTAACTAGGCTCGGCTAACTTGGTCGAACCACCCGATCAACTCAACTTATTTAACTTAACCTATTTCTCAACTCGATCAACTTGATTAACTCCTATCGAATAACTAATATTCGATTAAACTCCATTCGCTTGACTCTAGATCGCAGCGATCACAATGGTTACGCCTGATTTCCTCAGGAAACATCCGACCGCCGTAGGCTATTTACAGCCCTGCGAATTACGCTAGCAGTCGTACAAGATGGCAACTTACCCTGAATACTATGTTTGACTAACTCTGTCTCAAATAACTATATTTGATTAACTCTAGTTCGTTTTAACTCTGATCGATTAACTCTAACTAATTAACTCCAACTGATTAACTCTAACTAATTAACTCCAACTGATTAACTCTAACTGGTTAACTCTATTTGACTAACTCGACTTGACTAACCCCTTTCGAATAACATATTCGATTAACTAACTTTCGAATGTCAATATTCGATTAACTAACTTCGAATACCATATTCGATTAACTAACTTCGAATACCATATTCGATTAACTAACTTCGAATACCATATTCGATTTCTCCTTTCGAATACCATATTCGATTAACTAACTTCGAATACCATATTCGATTAACTAACTTCGAATACCATATTCGATTTCTCCTTTCGAATGTCTATATTCGATTTCTCCTTTCGAATACCATATTCGATTAACTAACTTCGAATACCATATTCGATTAACTAACTTCGAATACCATATTCGATTTCTCCTTTCGAATGTCTATATTCGATTTCTCCTTTCGAATACCATATTCGATTAACTCCTTCGAATGTCTATATTCGATTTACTATATTCACTTTATAAAGATTTCCTTTTTAACAACGTTTTATTCATTTGAAATGATTTACTTTTAAATAACGGTTCTACACTTTAAAAATGATTTCCTTTTTATAATGTTCCCTTTCCAATTCTATTTGTAAATGGTTTACAAATATTTCCTTTTCAAATTTATTCTTGAAATATTCTAACTCCTTAAATTCCCGGGAAAATTCGCCATAACCTCCTTTGTATCGGGAGCATCGGGAAAATCCCCAAACCCGCAACATAGGCCTTTCCATTCAAAAAGAAAATGGTTTGAAATTATTTCCTTTTTGAATATCTCCTATTTATAAATATCCCAATTTATAAACATTTCTTATTTATAAATATTCCACTTTATAAATATCTCTTATTTATACATATCCCATTTTATAAATATTCTATTTTCAATATCACTTTGAAAATTCCCTTATCTACATTCCGGTATGTTATGGTATCCAATCATATCAAATCACAATGTTCAATATCGTTCAAACACATATAATCGCCAACAGATTATATATCACATTATATATCACACTATATAAATCACAGTAAAATAACTGTTGAGGAATCCAGTTGGATTCCTCCAACCTGTTTCCCTGCATCCACAGATGTTACACAGTATAATATACATCAATTTCATCCCAACATGAAATATACTGATAATCAGAATCCATATTTGATTGACGGTTTTCTATATATAACTATATCTACGTTTTCAATCAAATCTATTTAACAGTCCAATTTAACAGTCCAATACACAGCAATCAATCATTAAAAATAACGTACAGTTTATACAAATATAAACTGAACAAAGTTAGTGAGATTTACTCACATTTGTGCGTTAACCGATAAATATCGGTTTGCGTTCATTGATTCAGTCGAACAATTTATTTCGCCATAAATTGTAACGAGCTCCGATGGACTTGCGGTCAGTTGCATCGTGTAGTGTCCGTCCATATGGTCCCAACGTATCTCACGGTTCGTCAATCTGATAACATACGGTGAAGTTATAGTATTCCGAAGTTTTTACATTTATAATTTAATATAACTTAAAATAAATAGAAACCGGCCTTACCCAACTATCTAGCCCAGCCCAACTAGGAACCCGCTTCCCCTTCATAAGCCCAGACCCCTCTGTATCCTCTTCAAAACCGAACCACTCCAGTAAATCAAAATATCCACCCCGACCTGTTGACCTCCTCGTTGACCGACCTCTGCCGTCGCTTCGGCCACATAATCCCACCGTCGATCACACCAGAGAACCCCTCACTCGAATCCGCACCTCTCAGTCCCCAGCCCGGCGAACTCGACGCTGCTCCCAATCCTCGACCTGCTGCTGTTCAACTGACGTCGCACTTCATCAGTAGCAACCGAAAATCCTCCAACCACCCTCACCTGCTGCGCCTTCACCCGACAAACCCCAAACAATCCTCCACTTCCTCAAATAATCACCACAAAAGGCACAATCGAAAACCCTAGGTTACTGTTGATATTCGAGCCTCCAATACTTGCGTCGCACTCCCCAAACATTGTACCAGACCGAAGTAAATCCATCCAGGAATGTATATGTATATAGAGAATGATTTGTATTATTTGTTTTATATTTCTTTGATTTTCCTTTGAGAAATTTTCTACTGTAAAATGGAACATTGTGGTTATATAGTTGAGTTTGTGGTTGGTGAGGTTTGTGGTAGGGAAATGAATGCGGTGTGGGCTGTTTGTGATCAAAGAAATGGAGGGGATATTTTTTTATTTGATTTTATATTTTATTTTCGCCATTTTCTCCTTGTATCTGACTTCTAAAAATCCCTGCGACTACATACGATCCCCAAAAATCACCAAACTGGACATGTAGCTAGAGTTCGACATTACGGTCCCAACGAAACAGGTTTCGTCGAATTCCGACTCCGTATGCTCTCACAGCGTATTTTTAACCGTCGAAATACTGATTATTTTCTACTCTAAAAATCCGTACGGCCACACAGTGACTCTAAAAATCACGAAACTTGACATCTAGCAACTATTTGATATTGCAGATCCAACAAAACTAGTTTCGTCGAATTCCGGCTTCGTTTGCAAAAGTGGCTATTTTTAGCGCTTTGAATAGCCCATTTAAATATATAAATATATTCAAATATGATTAAATTAAATATTTAAAATTAAATATTATCGTATATCTTCACATATGATATCGTATAGCTCCAGAATATCATATCAGAATGTACAGCTTGATATTTCAGATTCAGATTATCTCGATATTCAGTTTATACTGAAAAATCCATTTATAACATATATAAAGCGTCGCAAATTAAAAAGGAATTCTACAGCGACTTTTTCTGAAATTTGATTTGGACATACATCAAAATCTACACGACGAAATCTCGATTTTTCTCTTCCACTAGAAAGATATACTCCACCAGCTCCACACGTTTCTTGTTTCATAGAAATCCGGCTTAAAATGAATCCTGTACATTCAGTTGAAGTTCGAATCGGCAATTTACGAACTGCAGCGCCATTTCGAGCTCGTTTAAAATTATATTATAATTATACGTTCAAACCGTCGTCGATTGAATATATTCGTTATTATATTTCGAATCGAAACTCCACCAAATCTCGTATGCTATTCAATTCACATGATATTGTGAATTTCACTATTTCGACATTATAATATATTATTATATTATAATTATTTATTAAATATTCAATATTATTTAATTGAACGATCATTAACTTCTCTAAATCACCAATTATATAATTAAATAAATTAATTATATATCTCTAAAAATGCGGGTCATTACACCAATATAAGCATTAAATATTTATTTAAGGCTTATATGGATGTAAGTGCACTCTGGATGTAAATTGGATGTTTAATAGTTGTTTGTAACTATTGTAGAATAAATGCGATGTATGAAACCCATATAAATAAAATTATATGGTAATTGATTGAGTCACATTCCAATTCGGAAATAACGAATATTTTTAATATAACATTCAGCAAAGAATCAAAATATAGTTTTGATGTTCGAATATGGATGGGCACGAAAAGAAGCAAAATATAATTTTGATGTTCGATTTTGGATGGAAACGGAAATATTGAAATATATGAAGCCGAGTTAAGTTAGTAAATGCCATTTTAACTCGAACGGAGTTTTCTATCGATTTCACTTATTTTCATAAGGAATATCAAGAAATGGGATTTTGGGTTTGTCGAACCCAATGGAGAAAAGGAAAATCTTTTAACTAAGATCTAATGAAGTTTTACAATTAATGAATATAATTGGAATTAAATGGTAGTTGATTTTGGGTTCATTGTGAACGATGGTTTAAATGACATTAGTTCTTAAACCCAATTAACAGTGAAGTTATGATTTGGAATTTATAAATCTTTTAAATTAAGATTAAATGGAATTTCCAAAGTGATGTTTTCCAATTTAATAAATTAAATTGGAATTGAATGGAGTTCGATTTAGTGATAATCGAGATGAGCTTCTGTGAAGGAAGACCATTACTATTTATGGAATTTAAAAGCCTTTGTCGTTATTCCGTGTATAGTATTAGTCTTATGCGGAAATTTATATCGATTATATCTTGATCTTATTTCTGTGACTGTACCAAAATAAATTGAAGATGATTTTGGGTTTATCGTGAACATTGTTTGAAAGACATTCGTTCTTTAACCCAGTTAAAGACAGGATTAATTTCCCAAAAAGTTGAATAATCATTAAGTAATGATTTTCGAGATCAAAACTAAGTTGGAGTTTTAATGAATATTTAATTAGATTGAAATTTGAATAACGTAATTAAATTTACCAGAATCAAGAAAGGTTCGAGATAGGGTACCACCAGTTTTACTCCATGCTATTGTTAAATCTTTAAATAGATTTGAAACGGGAAATGGTAATTAATTTTACAGATAACATAGACAGATAACATAGAGGGAGTTAGATATGGAGTACTACCAATTTTGCTCCATGGGATGAATATGTTAGGATTGGGATAATAAAATGAATGATTACTTCGGTAAGGCTCGTGAATCCCGACTAGTTGATAAACCTTAATTTTGTTTAAGATTGTTAAAGGATAACACAAAATCTTTTGCAATGGTTTTCAAAGAAAGATTTAAAAAAGAGGTTTAAATGAATTAAATCTTTTATAAGATTTAGGGAAATGATTCCCAATGTAATGAATATTTGAATAAAAGAATATTCTGGTTTGAAATGAGGCATATATTGTGTTTTTATAGCACTTGATTATAAGATATGCGAGTTATTCGGAAAGACCGGGTTCGACCCATTCTGAATAACTGATATGACGACTAAAAGTCGAAGATTTAAAGACGGTGGTTGAAGATCGTAGATCTTCACATCGTTTGGATGACTGCTAATGTCTTGATTGGGCTGTATACCCAAGAGAGGTAATAAGTGGTGATCGTCCAGACGTACTTGGAGATCGACCGTATATGCGAGGACCTCTCTCCTGTATTAGACATATGGGACGAGGAATAAGGTGCCTCCGGTTTCGTTCAGACTCAGAACGGACCTGCAAATGGATGGTGTGTCTGAAATTGTATTCCTTTATGTTTTATTCATTGGTCTTTACTAAATATATATCTGTTTGCTGGCGGAGAATTTATTCTTTTGCTTAACACCGTTCTCTGAGACGTACAGGCTTAGAGGTTATATATTGGTGGAAATCAATGGTATGATATGGAATACAATTTGGCATGCTAAGATGCAAATGATCAAGGCTTTTGTTGAAAAGCACGACTTTAATTAGCATAGCTTTGTGTCTAGCATTAATTCGCAAGCCTCACACTTCGGTATGAGTCAGAAACGAGATAAGGAATACAAGGAGTGCATACGTTTCTTTCTAGCTAGAAGTGGTGTCATGGTATGGAGCTCAAACATTTTTACTTATGTGGATGATAGATTGCGAGGCGCCTCGGATATCGAGCCGACTAAAAGGCTCAGAGATAAGTTCGATAGGACTGGTAAACGTATTGTTCAGGAATAACTAATCCTCAAACATAAGAGAGGACCGGTCTTGCAGGATCCAAGGGCTGCCCAGAGTGTGTGATCCTGGATCATCTTGCTAGAGGTGATCCGAATCGGTAAGGAGACCATCCCTTGCCTTGAATCATGATGGAAATCCAATTTCCTATACGCGACTTTGCGGTTTTAGTTATAAACATATGTATGGCGACTTAATATATGATACCTATGCCGTCTATGATTGATACATTTATATTTGAAGTTGTTTTGATGACACTATGCACTTATAGTAATATCAAATGATTTGTTTTAAAGCGTATCAAGCATGTTTGGCTATTATAAGGGAAAACTCTATCCTCCGGCTTGCGTTGCATTGTGTGATGGGACCTGAGTCTTATAACAGCTTCATTTTTCAAAAAGCATTGCGTTGTTTATAAATTGTTTTATTTCAGAGTATTCATGGGAGTAAAGCCGTTCCGTGACATACGGCGTGGTCTCATGATTTACTCTATTTAAAAGTAAAAGTTTATTAACTGTTTTGAGTTCTCACACCAGTCTCATGACTGACCTAGAGTTTACTGTTTTCGCCTAAACTCTGGGTGTCCATGTTTTCCACCCGGGCAGCTTATAGTTTATGTTTTCGCAGATATTTCTTTTTACAGAATCCTAGATTTCAGCTGGAGCTATATTCGGAAAGCTTTGTATCCGTGTATTTCATTCAGTTTTGTTAGTTGATGTATTTCCGCTGTGCACTGTATTTATACATTTTAAATTTCCGCTGCTATGTATTTTATCCTCTGATGTTATTTTTCGGCTGTGTAATATTATTTATTTATTCGCACTTTGATATTCTTGTACTCTGAGGTAAAGTGTTGTAACATCAATGAAATGTTCTCCTGTTTGTGTCCTGATGCGTCATTTTCTCACGCAATCCATGTTTTCCTGCCTCCTCGGAGGATGGGCGAATTCGGTGTGCTACAAAAGCAATGAAACATTCTCACTGGCGTGATGCTATGGCGCGAAAAATTCAACTTTGGAGACAAACAACACTTGGACTCTCACACCTCTTCCTCCTAATAAGTCCACTATTAGCTCTAAGTGGATTTATAAAATCATATTCCGAGCAGATGGATTAGTTGAATGATACAAAGCTCGTTTGATCGCAAAAGGATATACACAACAAGAGGGCACTGACTTTCATGACACATTTTCACCTGTAGCCAAGCTAGTTACTGTACGAGCACTACTATCTCTTGTTGCAATTCATGGTTAGTCTCTTCATCAACTTGACGTAAATAATGCATTTCTTCAAGGTGACCTTAAAGAAGATGTATATATGAAGATCCCACCAGGTTTTCAGAAAAATGATGAAACCCGTGTGTGCAAACTCAATAAGTCATTTTATGACCTTAAACAAGCTTCTAGGAAATGGTTTGCCAAATTCTCCACAGTCGTTCTTAATGCAGGTTTAACTCAGCTGATGCAGACTACTTCCTTTTCATTTTACGTTCTACGACGTTTTCAATTTTTGTACTAGTATATGTTGAGGATATCATCATTACTGGAGATAATGACTCGAACTAATAATCCCAAATCCAAATTCTCAATTAAAAATTTAGGCCGTCTTCAATATTTTCTTGGTATTGAAGTCTCTAGATCTTCATCTAGCATTTTCTTATGTCAACACAAATATGTGCTAGATATCCTCAAGGATTCAAACCTTACTAATGCCAAGCTATCTTCTTTTCCAATGGAACAACATTTTAAGGTTCTTCCAAATGCCGAGATCCCTTTAACTGATCCTTGTCCATATCAACGTCTCATTGGTTGTCCGTTGTACCTTACAGTTACACGACAAAATATTACTTTCTCCGTCAACTTTCTTAGTCGGTTCATGCAACATGCACGTACATCTCATTTAGACGCTGCAACACACATACTTCATTACTTGAAGGGCACCATTAACCATGGAATTTTCTTATCCACTTCAAGTCGTCTCACTCTTCAAAGATACACAGACTCAGACTAGGAAGGATGTCCAACTACAAGGCGATCAACGACTGGTTATTTCACAATGTTTGGTTCGAGTCCACTCTCCTGGAAATCAAAGAAACAACCAACTATGTCTTTATCCTCAGCAGAAGCAGAATATAGAGCTTTAACAAAGTTAACCTCTGTACTACAATGGTTACATTATCTTTTTAAGGATTTTGGGTTTTCCATCCAACAACATATATTTGTGTTCTGCGGTAATCAAGCAAAAATTCATATTGCAGAGAATCTTGTTTTTCAAGAGCGAACAAAACACATTGAGATCGATTGTTATTTTGTTCGTGAGAAAATCATGTCAGGTTTAATTAAACCAATTCACGTTCCGTCTGCTCGTCGACTAGTTCACGTATTCACAAAATCACTGGAGTAGATCAATTTCGTAGGCTGGTTAGCATGTTAGGCATTTTTTCCGAGACTCCTCACACTTCAACATGAGGGAGGGGTATTGGCAGTTCAAAATATGTTGGCGCCTGAGAAGATAAAGCATAAGCAAGGATGGAAATTTAACTTCAAATTCATATTGTATATTTTACATAAGAATAGGAGTCTCTACGAATAAGGTAGAATAGGTATGTACCATAAGAATAGGTTTGTAACGCCTACTGCGGGCAAGTTGTTTATATCTATAAATAGGAAACATGTATACAGAAATTATAAGTAATTTAGAAATAATAAAAAGTCTTCTGCTTCGTTTTTATTTCACTACGAGCAAATAATCTTAGAAAAATATAAAATGTATGATTTTCATATATATATATATATATATATATATATATATATATATATATATATACACACACACATATTTGTATGTGTGTGTATATATATATATATCTGTGTGTGTATATAGAGAAAGTCTATTTGGACACAAAATTTAAACATTGATTTGCATCTTTGGATTACCCCCTGAATTACACCCCTCCAGATAAAAATAAAAATATCTAACGGTGGAGGCTTCGTGTTTCCAAGTTAGTGTCTAATTTTATGTCTGAATAACCGGCCCATATATACACACATACATATATGCATGTATGTATTTTATTAGAAAGATTTGAGAATATGTAATTTGAGAGAGATCATAAACTGTAACATGTATTATTATCTTTCGATACTGTACAATGATGAAATGAACATACACACATATATATACATATAAATATATATTTATATATATATTTGAAAATTATATACATATATATACACACACGTATATATACATAGCAGCACAAAACCGCATGGGCCTAATGGGCTTTTTAATTTATTGGGTAGGAAACCCAATACATAATATAAAACTTATTCTCTCCTAGAACCTGTTTTATATACTGTTAGTTTTATTAGAAATAAAGTGAACCAATTTTCAAGTGTGTGTGTATGTGTGTGTGTGTGTATATATATATATATATATATATATATATATATATATATATATATATATATATATATATATATATAAGAAAATGGATCTGCAATGTTATCTTTATATATATTGATTTTTCTTTTGAAGAATTTCTTTTGTTTTAAGTTCCAACCATGTGGTATTGTGGTTAGTCATCTCTATGCAAGTTTAAATTTGAACTCATTTATCTCAATGGCAGGCATGTGTCTTCTAATTGTATTGCAGATATTATATTAATTACCAAGTTCTAATTTAGCACTTTGTTATGCTTATTATAGTTGAGAACGATGATTGCATTAAAGCGCTAAGTTAAAACCTTAAACAAGCATGCTTAAATGATCAGGAATCAACAGCTGTCTTGCTTACTCTTTTATGTGAAATAAATAAATGAAGCATCAGACATATTTGTGTGCACTGCGTATATATCTTTGTCACTTGCATCTGTAGCCTGATTAAGATTTTGAAATAATTCTTAGCAGAGTATTGTTCAGGAGGAGAACAAAGAAGAGGCTAGGAGTTCATTTCCAATGGAATTAGTGGAAAATATACTGTCCAGAATACCAAGCAAAAGTCTATTAAAATGTAGAAGTGTGTGCATAAAGTGGAATATTTTATTGAGCTACAATCATCGGTTTATAATGGAACATCATAGATAAGCTCTTCTACTGCGTCTGGTACTCATCTCCAGTTATTCCGATGATTGCAAGATACCGTTTGTCAGCATCGACGGAGAATCAATGAAGGATTGTTCATTGAAAAATATAGCTCCATCCAGTAGCTACAACATATCCAATCCTATAAATCGACTTGTATATCTATATCCTTCAAATTCATATGAGAGTTATCTAGTCAACCCTTCCACCATGCAAGCAATGGCGTACCCAGTGTAGGCCCAATGAGGTCGGCCTACCCCATTGGATTTTAAAAAGAAATAGAAAATAGGAAAAGTTATTCAACAATTTCTATAACCAATGGATGGAGCATACAGGAACACCTCTGGTACATTTCCATACATACAAAAATGTATAGAAACATTGGATGGAGCATATAGGAAACATTAACACAATAATACAATATCTATTTTTATATATAAACAAGGAACACGGTATCAATTTTTCACATTTGGAGAACTTATACAAAAGCAAGCAAGCAATAATATCAAGCAGTAGGATAAGAAGCTTCCGTTGCAATGCCACAAAGTACTTTGGCCGATGCATCCCTTTCCATTCTTATATATCCATTCTCTCCCCATGATGATCCCCATGAATTCTTCACCAATCAAAATTTAGTACCATCAGCTGTATCTATTCCATTACCGACCGCAGTGACACCATTATCAAGCGAAGTCCCATATTCTCCAGTGAATACTCCACTTGAATATAACTGGAAAGCAAAGCCACCTGCATCTATAGCAATGGATATCGGTTGATTCACTACTGCTTTAAGGAGTGAAGATTCATTATTTGCTAGAACATCTTGGAGACCAGTAATAGCGGCTGCATGGGATGTTGCTTATTGAGATTTGCAGGTGTCGTCTGTTCCTTTGTATGGGTAGTTTGTTTCAGTTGTGAGGCCTTTGTTTTTCATTATGAATCTGAACGCATCGTCCATTAAACAACCATTGCATCCTTGGTCTTCACATTTTACGTCATAGTCTACGGGCTCTTGTTCGGAGAGGGAGACGAGCTTACATGTGCGCTGCTGGTTGACTCCTTCTGTTGCTGCTACTGCTGAGAATGCCCAACAACATCCTGTTTACATATATAGTTCAATGTGTTATATGTCTCTAACTTAAATTTGAGAAATTGAAAAATCCGCCCCTACTGTGTGGTATTTCTGCGTACGTCCCAGCATGCAAGTGGCATCTTTTCCACTAAAAAGACCATGTAAGGACTTTTCCAAATGCTCTATTGGATTGGGATATGTTGAAAACGAAAAGGTTTAAAAAATTGTTAGGTTAACCACGAAACTGTTAGCATTTCTCTTGAGTTTGAAGAGGGCAGTCAACATTCCGAAATGGCTTTAAAGGCGCTCGGCCAACGGTTTTGTCTTGTGCAAGTTTCTAGGAAGATCCTTCGGATATGGGAGCTGATCAAGTGTTCCAGTAATAACAATAATAATTTCATCTTTAAAGGAGATCAGGTCTTTCACATGGATATTGTTGTTTGTGTTCCTTTGCCGGCTTCAAGGCTTCAGGTTGCTAATGCGGATATTGAGGATAACAACGTTTTATTCCACGACGATTTCCGGATGTATCACTTGAAAAGTGGGAAGCTTTGCAATACGCATAACATCCCATACGTAGGTGCAGAAAGATGGTTCTACATTTTTGCAGAGAGTACCGTTTCTCCACTAAAGCTGTTTGGGAGGAAAATATTTTCGAAAATAGTGAATGCTTAGCAATTTGATCACGGAAATAATACATAGAGATGTCAATGGATCGTGTCGGGTCGGATTCGGGTAGGGTCAAGTTGGCTTCGGGTTGATTTATAAACGGGTCTGGTCAACCCGTTTATTAAACAGGTCATATTTTCCCAACCCTAACCCGACCCGTTTATAAACGGGTTGACCCGACCCGATCCACGTAACCCGTTTAACTAAATGGATCGTGTCGGATCGTGTTGGGTCGGGTTTACCCGTTTGACCCATTGATAGATATTGCCTACCAATATAAGCAACAAAAGAGCCAAATCACCAACATGCACACTCTTATATAATCACCAACACGCAACAAGTTGCAAAGTCACCAACAAACAACACATATAAAACACGAACTCACCATATCAAAAAATCATTTTCTATACATAAGTATATATTCCAATACTGCATAAATTAAAGACTACAAGTATGGAAGAGATACAGTTGTTATAAGCAAAATATAACTAACAACATACAAGAATAAATTAGCAAAATATAACAGCTTACATATACGAGCATACTGATTACTGCATACATAAAACATTAACACTAACAGTATACGTAAAAGACTAACAATATGGAAGAGGTACAACATATAATCGGGTTTGGCGGGTCAAAATCGGGTTAGCGGGTCAACCCTAAACCCACCCGTTTATAAACGGGTCAAATTCAGGTTGACTTGAAAATGACCTACTAACTAAACGGGTCGGGTTAACCTGCTAATTTCCGTGTGGGTTTCGGGGCGGGTCACGGGTTGTGTAGGAAATTGACAGCCCTAATCATATGTATGGATGAATTGTGAAATGCTTGCTTGGTAGAAATAAGATGACTTTTTTATTTAATCAAAGCAGCTTTTGGTCTTGAGCCTACTATTCAATTATGTGGACATGAGTGGGTTTCTCTTTCCGTGCATGTTTATGTTAAAGCTTTATTTATACCAACGTTGGAAGCAATGATATTTATTGATGAAATTAGTACCTTTTCTTAAGACCACAACTAGCAATTAGCAGTGTAAGGTAAATATAAACAATTATTAAAGGATAACGTTAATTTAATCCTACATATCTACTGCTTTTGTGTGAACAATTATTTCAAAATATGGTTTTTCATCTACATGGGAATGTATCAGAAAAGAAACAATGATGATCATCTCTATATGTAGTTGAGCATGGAATGTGGAATGTAGAACGTCCTTGCTTGGTAACTCCCTACGCCTAATAAATTCTATGGCTTTCCCATCAACATTTGGACTTATATCTTTGTGCGTTCAAAGTTTTGTTTTAAATTTACTCGGCAAATGCTCTTTATAAATTCCAGGTTTTGTGTAATGACAAGTTGAATTTCTTTTAGTTAGATATAAGTTATACGCTATGCCTTGCTTTCTGAAACCAAAAAAAGAGTCTTCATGGGTAAGCCATGTGACAGTCCATCATGTATCTTTTACGTTTAGAACTCCTGCTGCAATTTCTTTTTAATACTCAGAATGTATGCTCCGAGCACAGTCATAACGACTTGAATTTTCAATTTCAAATATTTAATTTACTTAAATATAAAAACGATTGTAATTATCTTAATTTCAAATATATGATATATTTAAAATATTTTAATTGTATAACGATAATATAAATATTATTTTTTGAGAAAGACGAGTGTGTAGCGTGGAACTATATAGCCGATTACGCGTAGATATAATAAACTAGAAATATATCTGGTTGACAAGCCCAACCAGTGGCATAGGGGTCATGGCCAAGTAGGCCAAACTACTTAATAACAGAGTAGTACAAAGCAGAAATATACAGCAGGTAGTTAAGTTTGTAGCATCATATTAAAAGCCAAAATAAAATAAAGCAGGAAGCATAGTAACACGGCATCATCAGAGCGGAACCTGAGTGCTACTCTCCTAAGAACCAGGCGACTGAGGCATGGGGAGAGACAATCTGAAGCGAGCTGGCCTGGATGATCCTGTCCATGAATCGAAGTGATGCAAGATGTGATGACAAATACCCAACAGAAGTTTCTTTGGTCTGCCAAAAACGTGTGCGTTGCGTTCAAGCCAGATACTCCAGGCAAAGAGGCCACTAAGGAATCCAATTTGGGGTCTGGGGGGTTGTGCTGCCAATACTCAAAAAATGAGTGAATCGAAGGGATATAACCGAGAAGGAAGGAGCTAATTGCCGCCCAAACAGCGTAGGAGAAATCGCATTCGAAGAAGAGATGAAGTATAGATTCATTATGATTGTTACAGAGGACACAAATAGGGTCGATATTGTTATTGAAGCGATGAAGGCGGTCTTTGGTGCTGATGCGGCTGTGAATGAGGAGCCATTGAAAGAAGAGAATGCGAGGAGGAAGATGACAATCCCAGATTCGAGAGAAAGTGAAGCATCGACCTGGGCGGAAAAGGAATTTGTTACAGGCCGAAACAGAAAAATTGGAGCCTAAGGCCCACGTGTATCGATCAGGCCCAGAGCTGAAATGAGTTGAGCTGAAAATATGTTCAATATTTATAAGTTCATTTAGCGTCTCAAGCCCAAAGTAAGTGAAGGGTAAAAGGCCCAATGGGCCAAGAGAGTGTGCTGAAGCAACTGATATAGGGTTAAATTGATTTAATAGTGCCAGAGTTGGGAAAAGAAAGGAGAAGGGGATCTGTTCCTTCCAAATATCCAACCAAAATAAGTAAGAATCTCCATTATTGATTTTAACATGAAAGAGGGATTTTATTCTAGGGATGGTGGATAAAACTCCTTTCCAGAAAGGCGATGGTTTGCAATCATGGGTAAAGTGAAGAACAAGGAAGGGGTTTGCTTGATACAGCCTATGAAGGATCCAGTCTTTCCAAATAAATTGACCTGGGGATAAGCAGCGCCATATCCATTTAGCCAGAAGAGCTATGTTGAAGATGAAAAGTTTATGAATTCCAAGGCCACCATGGTTCAGAGGGAGGCAAACAGTTTGCCAATTGATTAGTTTTTTCAATTTGTCCCCATTCCAGAGAAAAGAGCTTCGAATTGAATTGATTTTATGTATTACCCAAGTTGGGAGTTTATGGAAGGACATCCAGTAGGTAGGAAGAGAAGTGAGAACATGTTTCACAAGGATCAAACAACATGCTGATGAAAGCGAGTTAGCTTTCCAACTTGTAAGTCTGTTTTCAAACTTAGAAATGAGCGGTGCCCAGTCAGATTTATGAAGTTTGGCTGGACGAAGTGGGATACCCAAGTATGTGATTGGAAATGAATCCAATTTACAATTAAGGCATTCAGCAATTTTGGGACCCAGGTGAGAGCTATTTCCCAACATTATAATCGAGCTTTTGCTGAAGTTGATAGAAAGGCCTGAAATTAGTTCAAATGTATAAAGGAGGACTTTAAGGCAGTGGATGTTAGAGGGGGTCGGAGCAGTGAAGAGAATGGTATCATCCGCAAATTGTAGGCATGTTGTATGGACACTTGAGTTTGGGAGTGAGATGCCTGAGAATATGTTTTGGATTAGTGACTGCTTAATCATTTGATTAAAGAAATCTGCAATCAAAACAAAAATGAGGGGTGAAAGAGGGTCACCTCGTCTTAATCCTCTTTTAGATTTGATTTTACCCCTAAATTCACCATTGATGAAGACAGTGGAGATACTGGTGTGGAGAATTGCTTTGATCCAGTTACACCATTTCAAGGGGAAACCTCTATGGGACATAAGAGACGTTATGAAGTCCCAGTTAATCGAGTGAAAAGCTTTTGAAAAATCAAGTTTGAGTAGGACACCTGGGGTATTTGAAATGTGGCAGAAGGAGATTACTTCTTGAGTAGCAGCCACACAGTCAAGAATATTTCTTCCTTTGATGAATGCTGATTGTTCTGAATCTATCAGGGAATCAATGTGGTTCTGAAGTCGGGTGGCTAAGATTTTGGTGATGATTTTGAATGTTGTGTTGAGGAGGCTGATGGGTCTGAAGGAATGTAAGGAGTTTGCACCGGAGAACTTTGGAATAAGAATGATATTAGCATAATTTAAATTGGCAATGGACGAGGGGTTGGAGTAGAATTCAGAACACATTTCAAGTATATCAACTTTTAAAGTGGGCCAAAAGTGATTGAAAAAAACTGGGCCGAACCCATCAGGCCCAGGGGCTTTATCATTCGCCATTTCGTTTAAGGCCAGCCAAATTTCCTCTTTAGTGAAAGGTTGATCAATGTGAATAGGTGAAGGGTTAGGGTATAATTGATGCCAGTTTATGTCAGGAGAAGATGGAGGGAGTGAACCAAGAATGCCTCTAAAGTAATTAGCGAAGAGATGACAGATGTCCTTAGGTTCAGTGAATGAAACGTTGTTATGTAGGATTTCAGAAATGAAAGAGGAACGACGATGGCTATTAGCAATTCTATGAAAGAAAGCAGTATTTTTGTCCCCCTCATTAATCCATTTAGCTTTTGATCTTTGCTTCCAACCAAGTTCTTCTTGTTTAATTAATCTATCCAGCTCTAACTCATGTTCTTTCAGGTTATGATGCTCCGAATCAGACAAGGGTCGTTGTTCCTCGATGATGTTTAAGCTAAGAATAACATCTTGTGTGGATGAAATGAGAGTTTTTAAAGATTTCCAAACATTTTTAGCCCATGGCCGAATTAATTTTCTTAAGGAGCGAAGTTTGCAAAACCATCCGGACAGTGGAGGATTGGTGATAAGGCAATTGGTTCTAGTTGTGGATGATAAAATTATCAAAATAAGGTTCAAGCAACCAGAGGCGTTCAAATCTGAATGGACGATTGATAGGAGGGTTAGAGCATGTATCAAGTAAAAGTGGGCAATGGTCGGAGATGGTGGTGGCTAGTCCATTAACTAATGACAGGGGAAAGAGATCATCCGATGCAAGGTTGAAGAAGAAACGATCAAGCTTAGCCATAGAAGGAGATTCACGTCTGCTTGACCAAGTATATCGCCGATTGTTGCTCGGTGGTTCAATGAGAGAGAAAGATTGGATAAATGCATTAAATTGGGAAGAGTCAGATGATGTATGACCAGAGTTACGATCAACAACCGATCGAGTTGTGTTAAAATCGCCGCCGATGATCCAAGGATCGTTAATATGCTGGGATAGGTTGTACCAAAATTGCCATGTTTCGTTTCTTTCAAGAGCATCATTGGATGCGTAGACATTAGTGAAGTGGAAAACATTGTTAGAAGAAATGTGACGGAGGGACACATGTAAAGTTGATGGGGAAGAAAGTGAATGCTCAAAGGACCACACGTGTTCATTCCAAGCTGTGATCAAACCCCCACGAGTGTCTGAAGCATTTACATGTGTCCATCCAGATAGGAGGGGACCACAAGTTCGACGAATGAGAGAAGTGGATGGATTAGAAATTTTAGTTTCTTGTAAAAATAAGATATCGACATGAATTGGGGAAATAATGAGATTAACAACATGATTTTTTGTTGGGTCCCCCAAACCTCTAATATTCCACGTGACTATCTTCATTTAGAGAGGTTAGTACGCTGTTGTTCTAGGGTTTGCATGGCAGTGTAGTGGTTTTCATGCAAAGTGACCCCCATGTGTTTTTCCAATTTTTTATTTAACACTTTATTAGCTGAACAAAAAACAGCAGGTTCAAAGTAGCTACCCGAGGCTCCAGGAGGCAGTGAATGAGCTCTGTTGATCCTAACACTTCTTCTTATCGACACCAAAGAAAGACGAGGGGAGGACGATCCTTGTTCTTCCAGTTAATCATGCTGAGTTGGCGGCTGTTGAACATGATGAATTGGCAGCTGTTGTTGATGTAGTGGCGTAGAGAGATCAAAGTCAGCTAGTGGGTCCCATCTAGGCATTACAACGTCTTCAAAGCGATCGTCAAGGAGAGCTAAATCTTGATGATGTTCCTCCCGGGCTTTTGTTGCATTTCTCAAAGATTCATCAGACATCACATCAAATCTATCAACATCCATATGTTCAGTAGGTTGGGCCATGGGCTGAAAGATAAAACCATCGTGCTCATAATCAATCCCTAGGAGTAGTGTCTCCGGACGTTGACTTGGATGAGCGTTTGTCCAACGTTCGATCTTCAGTTTAACTGCACACTTGTTAAGGTGAGCAATAAACGTACAAGGGGGAGAAATACCTTCATAAAATTGAATCTTGATGTAAATATAGCGATGATCAACAAAAGACCAATCACAAAGATCTGAATGAATGTATCTTCCCATAGGTTTTAGTGCTTCTCGAATGGCATCAGTGTGATCTTTAAGGAACTCTGGAAAGCCACTGATTTTCGCCCATGATTCCGCTTCAAGGAGAGGTTCTGGGATTTCTTCATGAGTGCTTGCTTGTTGAAGCGAAACCACGCTACCAACTTCATTGTTCAGGAATTTAAGCATCAAGGCTTGTTCTTTGATGTTTGCGTTAGGAAAAAAGATGAGAATGGAATTGTCAGTAGTATGCCAGATTGGCCATACATACTCACTTCCAAAAGTTGAAGTAAGGACATGAGAAAGCATCTCGATGGACCAAAGACCATCGATGATAGTTGCAGTTAAGTAGAGGTATGCGTCTACTATTTCTTTGAAAAGAGGGAACTTTTTAGGGAGAGGGGATGAATGATCTGGTGAAGGGAGAGATTTTTCTTTTGAAGTGACGGAGTGTTTAAATTTTGAATTAGTGGAATTAGGGTTATGATGTCGATTAGAAGTATGAGCAGACCGATGGGACCCCTTGCTCAGATATTGCAGGCGCTGTGGCATTTGGTTGTTCGTTGTTCGAGCTTCATTGGGACATGTCAACGCAGCCCTTTTGGCTCGAGAAGCTGAGGAGTTTTTATCGGGACATTGCAAACATGCATGACCGAAGTAAGAGCAAAAATAACATATCTCTGCATTTCTACATACTTTGGCCACGTGTCCACGATCCGCGCGTTTGAGACATCTTCTTTCTGATTTCAAAATTTTCAAGGTTTCTTGCACTGTTTTGAATGGTGGAACAATTCTTTTGCGTTTAACGGTAGGATTGGGGAGAATGGGTGGGAGCCTAGCTCTCGACGCCGCAACTTGAGCGTAGGTAAGTGGTGGTTGGTCATGAGATGGAGCAGGAGGGTGGGAGCTAGTTTGGATGTTGTTGCGATCACCAGGAAAGTGATGAATGGGTAGCGAATCGGTATCCAGCGGAGAAGGATACGCTCCAGAGCATGAGCGTTGAGAAGTTGATTAATATAATTGAGATGAAAAAGAAAGAGAAGGTTTGTGAGGAGGAGGTTTGAGAGGAGGGTAAGGAGGAAGAGGAGGTTCCGCCATTGTTAACTTCCCCTGCTATATCCCCTCAATGAAAATAACTTAGTGGTAAACTAGGAATCATTTATAATTTAAATATTACAATTATCAAAATAAATGAATCTCGAATTCATTATGACATTAAGTTCATTTCTATGCTTATTTAAAGTCTGTTTAAATAAAAATGAAATAATAAACTACAATCTTGCAATTGAAGTGATTTTAAATATATTTATAATTTATGTGTATAATTATCACACTACAAAAATTACCATTACCAGAGGCTTACACATGTGCCCTTATTGTTATAAATAATGGCACAAACAGAATTAAATTGATGGACTGAGGTACAAATATGAATTGGTAGGCACATAACAACATGGTTTCTTTTGTCACAAGCATGTATGTGTCAATTCATATATGTGTGCCCTATGTGGAAGGAAGAGGGGATTTGTTCCGACCGTTGTTACATAACAGTGGTGTCGTAGGATGTGAGTCAAGGGGGAGATTGTTGGGATTGCCCCGCATTTTGTTAAAGTAGAAATGATGGTTTAAATAAATAGTCTCACATCATGGAATAAATTTAAGTGGTGGAATACAAATATGAGTTGATAGGTATGTAACAATAGAGATTTCTTTTGTTACAAGGACGTGTGTGCCAACTCATATGTGTGTGCCCTATGTAGGAGGAGAGGAACTTTGTTCCAACCATCATTACATAACATCATTCACCTTCTATGTAAAGCATGACTTGTATAGAATCTTAACGTTGGATCATGGACACTACAAGAAAACACTGATTTAGCGTCAAATATTTAGAAGAGTAAATTTCTGTTCGCTAATTTTGAGTTCTGATTGAAAGGCATTCTCAATTGAGTCTTCATCATGTCTACTCATTCTTTGTTTAAATGCTTCAAGAGAGTCCATTAATTCAGTTACCGATAAGGTAGATATATCTTTAATTTGCTCAATCGTAGTCATGACTGGATCGTACTTACAGGGAATAGAAACTAAAATTTTCAAAACAATCCCATTTTCAATAATGTTATCCCTATAGGCTCTCATTTAACTAACTATTTTTTTTATTTAGGAATAATAATCCTTTACAGTCTCTGACTCCTTCATTTTTATTAATTCAAACTCACGTCTTAGTGTTGAAGTTTAATGGCGCGTACTTTTGCACTTCCTTGAAACTCCTCCTGTAATGTGGTCCATGCTTCTTTGGCGTTTGTAGCTCCCATTATTCTTGGAAAGATAATGTCAGCCACCGCCTATTGTAGAATAAATAATGCTTTGGAATCTCTTTTTTTAGGAAGGCTTTGGAATCTCTTTGTTTATTTTCCTTCATCTCTTCGTTTATTTTCCTTCAACTCTTTTTTTATGAGCCTGACTAAGGGTTGAAGTATCTTCAGGAGTGATAAAAGCTTCTTCTACAATATCCCATAAATCTTGAGAGCTAAAAAATGTCTTCATTTTTATGCTCCAAAAATCATAATTTTCACCAGTAAAAACAGGGACCGAAATATAAGGAGATTGAATGATATTTTTCATCGCTTCAAATTAATTGGAAGTAGTGTAAAATAATGTGAGAAATTTCTAATAATTGGAAGATATTTGTTTACGCCTGCTATGTGAACAAACGAAGCTCCAACACCACTGTTAGTAGTTGTAGTAGTGGAAAATAGTTGTATGAAAAGTTTAATGGAGAAATGACTTCAAAGGTTTTTGTAATGCAAGACCTTTATTGCTATGAAGTTGTGGTACAATATTACAATGTGTTCCTCTCATATTTATAGGCACCTTATTACAATTTTTATTAATAGAGATTTTTAGATATTACATTCTACACTCTTCAAGTAACATATTTAATAATAACATAAGACAAATTACTAGTTTCTTTAGAATTCTAAAAGTTTGTAGCATGCTCAGTAAGAACAATACAATCCTAACAATCTTTTCTTTGAGCGTATATTACTGCTAAAGGCAGTTTTTAGAAAGTAAGAATAAAACATATATGCCTCTTTGATTTCTTCTGATTTCCTTTCTTCCTGTTGTTATGAGCATAGGATTCTTCATTTTCTCCCTCATCATCTCCACCTTTTTTGTGACTCGTTCGACCGTTAGTTTCCCTTGCAACCATTAGAGCTCTTCGTTTAGCTTCAGATACCTGCTTAAAAAATATAAGCACTTCCTCGTCCACAGTAATATTCAAGCAACTTCTTATTAAGGAGCATCTCAATTTGAAGGTAGTAATCCGCCTCGAATTGATTCACTAAGGAAACAGCAAGCCCAGAGCGTCTAGCACGTGCAGTGCGTCCAATACGCTGAAAATAATCCTTTGAGTTGGAAGGGATATCATAGTTGATCACAAAATCAACTTCGGGAATGCCAAGACCTGCACATAAGAATATTGCATTCACCAGCCTTGAACTTGTTCAAAGCTCTTAAACGTTTTTGCAAACAATGTTGAATCCTTAGTATTCAAGGTTTGACCCTATGCTAGAATGCAGTAACCAAGCTGAGACATTTGACCACTAATGGAGATGGCTTTAAAACCCAACTCCCGGAGCTGCAAGCAAGAAGTCGTGTTGATTCACACGTGCGGGTGAAAATCATAGAGGTACTTCCTTCTTTTTTAGTCAAGATATAAACAAGGTAGCAATCCTTATATTTTGCACGAACAAGTATAAATTTTTGCTTGCATGTATCGATCGTAGAGTATTTTGCAGAAGCTTCAACCATTACAGGATTCTTTGGACAAGCTCTTTGAAGTTTACCGAACTTTTTAGTCATGGTAGCTGAAAACAAAAAGTGCAATGTTATGAAGGTAGACTCTTCAAGATGTCATCAATGGATTTTTCAAATTCCTCGCTTAGCAGCCTATCAACTTCATATAGAATCAAAACTTTATCATTTGCAGGCTAAACGCTTGGTGTTAGTTAAATGATCCAGTAAACACCCTGGAGTTGCCACCACAACATGCGTGTTAGGATTGCTTCGCATGTTGTTAAGGAGGAATGATGGTTTGGATGCAAAGTCTCACATCACGGAATAAATTAGAGAAGGCAAGTACAAATTAAATATGAGTTGGTAGACACGTAACATCAGAGATTTCTTTTGTTACAAGGATGTGTGTGCCAACTCATATGCGTGCGCCCTATGTTGGAAGGAAAGAGGCTTTGTTTCGACCGTCGTTACATAACGATGCGGCTGTGTTGCAAGGGAAACCGCTTGCTCTATCATGTCTACTCCTCCAAAAAGCACTATTGACTTGAGTCCTATTCCATAACCTATAGCTTTAAATTCATCAGAAATTTGAAGAGCTAATTCCCTAGTAGGTGATAATACACAGGCGAAGAAAGCTTTTGGAGACATACCTGGATATTTGCCTTTGTTTCATGTCGACGAGGATTTTTTTGGATATAAGGTACCAAAATCTTCTCGTGATACTTGACGTCGCACTCGTTATATTCATATCGCAAGCCACATGTTGTATTCTTCTCTCCAACTCTTTGTTTAAGTTTTTTTCTTCTTCTTATATATAATATTTGCCAAGGTACTCGAACAATCAGTGAAATGATGGTTGTAACCGTCGTCCCAATGACAAAAAAATTGTCATTGTTTGTTTCTGGATCCTGAACCAAAGCTTTGACCACAGAGCCATATATGCTTCTTCTTCTTCTTCTTCGCAAGTGCAGTAATTGGATACACAATATCGGAAATAAATCAGAAGACAGATCAAATGGGCTGTCCTCCTTTTCTCTTTAGTTAGGAAATTTTGCTCGTTCATGATTCTGTTTCAGTATTTATGATTCAGTTTCAGTATTTACTTTAAAGCTTAACGTCTGCAGCATGATCAATTTCAGTGTTTACGTTCAAAGTTTAACGTTTATAGTATCTGAAAGGGCATTGTTATATTCACACTTCAACGTTAGAAAATGACTCTCTTAAAACTAAATTATAATATAACCAAACTACCCTTACCTTGATAATTGAGGCATGTGTTTATCAATTGTTACTACTGACACTTCATTTTTGGTAAGGTGCTACCGAACTTATCAGTGGAATTCGGCGAAGATTTGTCAGTTTAGGTCTGAAAATCAAAGAATAGCCGCCGAAAATGATTAAAATGGAAAACAGTAAAGTATACCGAATTTTCGTTTTTGAGCATGACGCTCCTTAACCAAAACTGGAGTGTCAATAACAACACCAATAGGTAAACCAAGGGTATTTTCATATACTAATTTTTATTTATTACGCCTTATAACAATTCTATATATGATTGGAGTGTCCTTAAAATCGACCATCCCTTAATCAATTTTGAATCAATTTTGGAGCGCGAATAACAATGCTCGTCTGAAATTAATAAATCAAAAGATTGATAGTCATGATTCAGTTTCAGTATTCACAGTATCTTAACATTTACAATATCGGTATAATAAAATCTCTTAGGAGACAAACAACGATATAGATTTCTCTTCGTTAAGAAAAGACATCAAATGGTTGTTGACCATCCAATTTACAATGAGGTAGCATACATCAAAAAAATTAAAAGAATACTCTCGCAATAAGTTTGATCTTCAAAGAATTCATCTTAACTAGCTTCATGAGTGCCAAATTTAAAAAAGCCTTAAGTGTATATTTCAGTATGTAAAAACAAAGAAAATGTACCCAATAAACAATTTTTTTTTGCTTTAATATACCTAGCAAACATGAACAAACATAACTCATGTATTACAGTCTCTACTGTGTAAACGATATCAAAGGGAATTGATATTAAGATGATTGATCGGCGTATAACTCCATTCAAATGCAAACAAAACTTTGGAAGCCAAAAACTATTAGAACCGCATATAGAAGGAAAATGCGATAAAATGGGAAAGGCACGAGAGCTAGACCAAATAATTTTTTAATTAATAAACAATGTTAGCAAAGTATAAGAATTTGAGATAAAAGGAATAAAATATATTAGAACCACATATAGAAGGAAAATGCAATAAAATAGAAAAGACATCAGAGGTAGACAAAATTATTTTTTAGTCAATGAACAATGCTACCAGTGTATAAGAATTTGAGATAAAAGGAATGAAATATAGTAACCGTCAGGGGAGAAGCGAACATAATTACCACTGTTAATCGTGAAGAGAAATTAATCGTGGTGAGTTGGAAGATATGTTAACGTGGCTAACAAAGTTAACGGCTCTATTTGGGAATTAACAACGAAGTTAATTCTTCGCTTTTTTGGATGGTCAACAACCATTTGATGTCTTTTCTTAGCTTAAACCCGAATCATTGTTTGTCTGCTAAGATATTTTATTATACGGATTTTTAAACGTTAAGGTACGGTGAATACTGAAACTAAATCATGACTGTCAATCTTTTGATTTATTAATTTCAGATGAGAATTGTTATTCACACTCCAAAATTAGTCAAGAAATGATCGTTTTTAAGGACATTCCAATCGTATATAGAATTGTTATAAAGCGTAATGAACATAAAATTTTGTATTTGAAAATACCCTTGGTTTACCTCTCGGGAGTTGTTATTGACACTCCAATTTTAGTTAAGGGGCGTCACGTTCAAAAACGAAAATTCGGTTTACTTGTACTGTTTTCCATTTTAGTTATTTTCGGCGTCTATTCTTTGATTTTCAGACCTAAACTGACAAATCTTCGCTGAATTCCGCTGATAAGTTTGGCAACACCTTACCGAATTTCAACTAAGTTCTCCCTTAACAAAAATTGGAGTGTTAGTGGTAACAATGGATAAACACATGCCTCAAGTATCAAGATAAGGGCAGTTTGGTCATATAATTTAGTTTTAAGAGGGTCTCTTTCTAACGTCCTCCCTTTAGTAAATTTAAAAAAACATAAAAGATGCGTCATTCTTTAACAAATTTTGAAGTGTGAATAACAATGCCCTTTTAGTCTTCAGATACTATAACCGTTAAGCTTTGAACGTCAACACTGAAACTGATCATATTGCAGACGTTAAGTCACTATTCAATCAATGCTTTCTAAAATTAAACTAAGTGAAAGCCATGCCGAGAAATATTGTTTTATCAAGTATTTAATGAGCTTAATCTGCTAATTTACAATACTAACATTGAAGGCTTGGTAAGATAACTGTATTATGTATTTTGGATCCTATTTAAAACAAAAGTAGGTTCTTGTTCTTCACTGGTTATCAACTTTATGCTACCAGTCTTAGAGAATGACATAGTTTAGGTTGTTGCCAGTATTTCATTCAGGGCTTCATAATATCTCACACCTCAACTGTTTATTTATTTATTTTGCAAGGCTGTCCGGTTTTTATGTCGCACACTTCGACTTTTGTGAGCCTTCAAATGTTCAACTCTTATCTGGTATTTTACCTTTTGGATGAGCAAGATTTCTTTGATTGCGTGTAAATCATACTTACCAATTGCTCTCGATGTTTTTGATATTTCCAGTAGCTGATAGTACTAGCTGAACAACAAGCTAGAGCAATAATAGTTACTTTTCAGACACATAGAAAAGAAGATTTAGATTTGAATACCCGCTATAAATACTTGCATTTTCCTGCTATAAATTGATTCCGCTCGGACTTGAATACTTGCTATAAATACTTGCATTTTCCTGCTATAAATTGATTTAGATTTGATTACCTGCTATAAATTGATTTAGATTTGAAGTATTAACAAAATATTCAAATAGGCATTTTCCTTAATATTCAATTTCTTTTTGCATACCCGGTTTAAAATTATAGTTTAACCTATTAATTCTAATTCAATTTTAGTTTTAAACGACATCAAAATCAGTAAGTCTACTAATTGATTGTATTAGTTATAATTCATGTGCAGAACATTAAATAATCTAAATTTCCTTATTTTTCTTACAATTGGTGTTGATATGCAATCCGTTGTTTCTTTTTCTTCTAATGTAAAATCATTTATATGCATTTTAAACTAACCAAAATGTCTACATCGGTTTTTTGCTTGCTTACGGGTGAAATATGTTTTCTAATTTGGTGAAATGAATATTCAATTTATTTACAATAAAGAATTGCCTTTATAGTTTAATAATAATAAGCTCCATATATTGTTATGTCTAGATTATATGAGTAATGTTTGATTTATAAAAGTACCTATCAATTATGATATATAATACATTTAAAATGAACATTTGTTTAATATACAAATAGCGTGAGTCTGCTGTAGTGTTTTATATGAATATTAGCGCTTTGGGAACAGTATACATTCAATCCCCCTGCAACTTTTTCTTTAATCTTCTTCTTTTTTTTTTAAGGCACAAATAAACAGTGTCTAATTTTAAACAAGAAATATAGTTCAATATTCTCCCTGTAGTAAAAAAGAAAGTTCCATAGTACAAAATTTAATGCTTCTAAGATAAATGAATAAATGAAATGCTCCAGTTGCAACGTACATAAAAGATTCTTCTCCATTACCAGAATTAACAAAGATGCTCAAATGTTGCTCGGGTGCATAAAAACTCGAACTTTATGTCCCATGGCTTTAGGAGGCAAATTAGACATGAACTTATATTTGACAATACCATTGTTGCCATGAGGACGAGTAACTTCCCCCAAATGCATCTATGATGAGACCCATTTTTCTTAATCTTTTCCTTGTAAATATAAGCTTTTCTTTTCCCAGCATTCCAGCGAGCATCTTCTTTGGAATCCCACTACAGTTTATATTTACTTATATATTAATGTTAAAATGAGCATGGCTGTTTGCACACATATACAGGTGGGTTGATATGTAAGCGCAGGAATGTTTTTGTGTGATGTTGAATAATGGAAATATGATCTTTTTCTATGTTTATAATATAGCCTTCGACAAGATGTTTAGATTTGTTATGGTAAACTGCGCCTTTGCGGAAGCGACCAAGATCATCTTCAGCCAATTACTTAAAGATGATTTCAGTGGAAACAAACACAGATATGAAATCACACGCGCAAACACAAGATATTCCACCCAACCACCCTCTTTATTGATTCACAAAAACAAATTTTGTTTACACTCAATGGATCATAACCAACAATAAACAAAATTACAAGAATCAATAACCTTATTGAGATAGAGAAAGAATATCTAGATGACTACAACTTCTGTTGGAGAAGGAGAACAATGAAAAACGACGGGAAACCCTTGGATTAATTAATTCAGTCTCAATCCCATGCCTTTTAATCCAACCCTAGATACTGCTTTTATAGAAGAATAGAAAGCCTAGGAAAAATATCCAATTTTTTCTCTTAGAGATATATTAGGAATATATCCCTTCAATACTTGCTGAATAAGTCACAGAAAGACCGGGCCAAAATCCAGCATTAAATCAGCTCAAACGCCAAACTGCTCCTTCTAACCTTCTTTTTGTTGCTGCACCATATTCTTTACCGCCAAGCACATCCACACCTCGTCTCTATTAACATATGTGATTTTATGTCACAAATCACAACACTCCACCTTGATATGAAATCACATCACATCTAACGAACTTCCAACACACAAGTCTCTAGCTCTTTCAACGACACCTACTCTCAATTAAACCATTACAAACACAACCCTTCGCCTGCCAACGATGCATCTTCCGCCTAAGATGCACCACGCATCTCTAACGGTCTAAAAGTGCTTGTAATACCACAAGGATCTCAACCTTGTGGATTTTCTGCATCGACACCCGTAAACCACTTGATCTGAGCTCCTTACTTGATCACCCGGATCCTTTGAGCATCATCAACATGAAGGCTCCTGTCTAACACATCAGCAGTGACCAAATTAACCTCTCCACTTTGTTGTGGACTAGGTTCTTCAACCGTCACTCGCCTTCCACTGTCGATCACAGAACCAACCAATCTATACAAGTTTCCCGCCTCCAAGTCACCTCTCATCACAACACGACCACCCTTCTTCACTCTCAAAACTCTGTAAGATCAATATTAACCCTAGAGGGGGGTGAATAGGGTATTCGATATTTAAAACAATCACAGAGTAATAAAAATGCAGTAAAGGAAAATCACACATAGAAATACCCAGCTTTGGCAAATTGTGCCTACTGCTGCATTTCTAAGATTTCTACTAGGTGTTATAAACAGATTCCGCTTACAATCCCATGTTAACTTGCAGTGCCTGCTCCTGTCCTAACCCTAAGCTCAAAATCCTAGATGATCTGTGTACCCTAGACCAGATTTTCCCAGACTACAGACCATTAATCTGTAAATCCTAGTTTTAATTAAAACTAGAAAAAACAAGACATGATTTTGTAAGACACAAAAAGGTACAACAACAAAAAAACAAAGATTTTGTTAGACACAAAAAAGGTACACCAAAAAAAAAAAACAAAGCCTTTAAATAAGGAAAATCCCCACTTTGTTTCTTTACTAGAAAGTAGCCGAGCTCTTTTGTTATTTTTCCAAAAAGAATGGACGGCTAGGGTTTCCTCAGAACTGATTCTCCATGGCACTGAAACACTCTGGAAACTTGAATCTATCTTCTAGCTTGGCTCTTAGATGATCTCTCTCTTTCGATCCAACAAGTAAACTCTCTGAATTTATTTTTGGGTTTGAAATGTTTTTGAATCGTTGGGATGATTTGGTCGATGATGAATTCGGGTGTTTATATAGGGGTTTTGAAACCCTAACCCTCTGATTTCACATCATGACTTGCCCGATTTTGATTGAGGAATATTCGGATCGAATTTTGCCCCTAAAATTTAGTTGTCCAATTTGAGAATTGATTTTGAAAGCTTTTTAGTTGATTTCAGCAGTAGTTTTTTCTAGCAATTTGAATTTCGAAAACAATCTACGAATTTGGACGCTAATTCTTTCCTCATATGCTCCTGATTGAATTTGTTTTCCAGTTTTGAAAAACAATTAGCTTGCCGAGTTTAATTCTGCCTAGTCACCATACCAAAAATGATTGAATCCAATTTTTATTTTTCCATAATTGATTTAAAACAAATCTAGGAAAAAATAATCGAATTTTGAGGCATTAAACACTTTCCAGAAAAATCACTCACACTGTTTTCATGAGCACAAATACATTCCTTGTTTATTTTCCATGATTAATTGTGTAAAACTGGGAAGAGGAAATTCAAATTCAAAACAACATTATTTTTCCTTGGATTGAAATTCATCTATCATCATCATGCTTTATTTAATTCCCTCGGCCATGATTGTGTTTGTCACTTGCCATATATTGCTTAAAAACAAAACTAACTTGCTGAATGCCATGCATACATATTTTTTAGCAGTCTTTATCACATACATATTGCTGCTCCCATGCTTGACTTTGTTGTCACTTGTTCTTGCTTTGATGTTGCATTCACCATGCAGATTTTACACTCATGAACATATAATGTAGTTGCCTTGAGACTTGGGTCAAAACTGACCTGAATGCCTGGCTTTTGCTTTACTCTAGTTTGTGTGCACTAACTGCTTGTACACTAGTCTTGAGCTCCTGAATATGAAATACTTGACCTTGCCATGTTAAAAGCTTCATGCTGACTGGCCTGTGGTTGAGCAGTAGTATTTGTTGGCTTGCACTTAAAAAAAACTTCACCTTGACACTATGAACTTGAGACTGTGTATATTCATCACTGTGTCTTCTTGCTTGAGCCATACTATTTGCAAACCACTGTATGATTTTTCCAGTTTTGTTTTTCAACCAGTTGGGAAAGGCACGAGAGCTAGACCAAATTATTTTTTAATTAATAAACAATGTTAGCAAAGTATAAGAATTTGTGATAAAAGGAATAAAATATATTAGAACCACATATAGAAGGAAAATGCAATAAAACAGAAAAGACATCTGAGGTTGACAAAATTATTTTTTAGTTAATGAACAATGCTACCAGTGTATAAGAATTTGAGATAAAAGGAATGAAATATAGTAATCGTCAGGGAAGAAGCGAACATAATTACCATTGTTAATCGTGAAGAGAAATTAATCGTGGTGGGTAGGAAGATATGTTAACGTGGCTAATAAAGTCAACGGCTCTATTTGGGAATTAATAACGAAGTTAATTCTTCGCTTACTTGGATATTTGTAATGAGATGGTAATTTATTGTTGATATTTGCTTTAATTAGACGTCATATTCTGGAATGTAATTTGTTGGTACTCATTTATTGGATACCAGCAGTTATGTTCTACAAATGTGGCAAGAAATATTTGGTGTAGCCATGTTAACCACTATAAATGTGTTATATAAAGTCGGTTTAAATTTTGCACGTGAATATGATAAATCAACATGTGGTTGATCGTAAATTAGATATCCACTAAAATTGTGAACAAATTTATTATATGCATTCAATATATTCTCTGAATGCTTAAGTTTTATTCATATATAGGGTAAGAATTATATACCATAAATAGATTTATCTTTCAAAATAGCACTAATATGTTAGGATAGCACCGTACGTTTTCCGTTTTCCCAGCACACCATATTTTGGAAGTATTTATTGTTGTTTTCATGTGATTTGTTTGACTATAGAAGAGATTTGAATACGAGAAAATAAATTAAATTGGGGTTTTAGGCATAAGGACAAAGTCAACCAAAAATTTATTCATAAGGACAGTCAACAAATTTTTTAGCTTCAAGGACAATTTTATACTAAACTTTGAAATTCAGGGGCCCACTATCATTTCATATTTCACACTAAACTTTGTCCTTTTAACCAATTTTTTCGCGTTTTGACCTTTTGGCATAGTTTTTTGTTATTTTTGTCCTTCACACTATTCTCTTGAATTACTGTGGATTTTTTAAATACAAGGAAATAATGTGAAGGACAAAATTAATATAAAATTAATCCATAAGGACAAGGGGCAAAAAATTTAACCATAAGGACAAACTTTAGTATAAAGTATGAAATAATAGTGGACCCCTGAATTCCTCCCTTAACACTAAAAAGTGTCCTTATGGTTAAAATTTTAACCTCTTGTCCTTATTGATAAATTTTTTGTTGACTTTGTCCTTGTGCCTAAAAACCCCTTTTAAATATTTGTTGACAAATTTGTTTATCTATTAGCAAGGTATTTTAGGAAATATTAGCAAGGAATCTTTCGATTTACTGCAGATATTGCAAATGTTAATTAGCTTAAAAGCAAACACAACTGATTCCTGAATCATGACAATATGTATATTTGTTGATTGCCCTGCATGTTGTTAAAGTAGAAATGATGGTTTAAATAAATAGTCTCACATCACAAAATAAATTTAAATGGTGGAGTACAAATATGAGTTGATAGGTACGTAACAACAGAGATTTTTTTTTGTTACAAGGACGTGTCTGCCAACTCATATGGGTGTTGCCTATGTAAAAGGGGAGGGGCTTTGTTCCAACCATCATTACATAACATCATTCACCTCCTATGTAAAACATGACTTGTATAGAATCTTAACGTTGGATCATGGAGAATATTTTTTGCAGAGTCTTGAAAAGATTATCAGTAGAAATAGAAATTAAGCACATTGAATCGGGAACATTGAACGTGCAACATCTTCAACCATATGTTCTAAGAGATTCGTCCTAGCAATTTCATTATTCACTACCTCCTCAACTTGTAGAGAAGTAAATGCTAACGGTTCTCTATGACGATCTCAAACAAAAAATTCGACACAAAACCGTACTGATGCAAATGAACTCTAACCATTTGCAGTATCAAATGCTTCAATAACTTGCATCTACTACATGGACAACGGATTTCGACGTCGTTTCCGTTGTTACTTAAGGCGAAATCAATAAACATGCCAACACCATTAACAAATTGTTCGTTTATTGTGCCATCAACTTCTCTTCGTTTGTACATCCAACTTCGATCATTAAAATAATTGTCCATTTTCCCTAAGTAGATATACAATTAAAAAGTTTGATAAAATATAGTATAAAGTTTAGTTAAGCAGATGAAAGTTATTTTTATCACTGTTAATAGTTGAAATAGATTCACAGTATTTGTGTCTGATCATTAAATTCTCAAAATTCCCGTATAATTGATATATGAGGTCAAAATTTGTATCCTAATCATGATATTTATTAATATCTATTTTCATTCGGGAAGCTCGAAAGCTAAGTTTTTATTTTAATGAAAACGTTTCTTTTACGTATTAATAATGATAAAATTTGCATTGACATTTTATTAAAATAATTTTATTGCTGAATGCATGTTATGTTAATTGATCATTTACTAGTAGTTCATCCTACCTCCCATTACAAATACAATAATATAATTAAACCGTGTAAATCTTTTTAATTAAAACGATTCAACAAAATTTCGGCAGCAGTTCCCTTTAGTTCCCTGAATAGTACACAATTGCGTGTACACATGAAACATAATGGAAGTGCTTTCGAAGCTTTGAGAACCGTTTAAATGAAATGACTTATGAGATTTAATTTCGTTATTGTGCTCGTAACTTGTCCAATACAAAGGACAAATCCAACAAATTTTGTATATGGTGTATATAAATGTCTGTTCCATTAATAAAACGAACATTCACATATCGATTATATACAATACTTATCATACGGGCCCAAAAAAACTCTCTAAGGCTTTATGAATATAATATATTACGATTGGTGCTCTTCAGTCTTTAATTGTACGTATATGAATTTTATCACATATACGTATATTTTCAACATTAAATCGAACTATATAACCGTACGTTTTCGCTAAATTTTTATAAAACATAAACTTAATTATTTCCATTTCCACTACACGTTTTCGACTACATAAATATTGTTTTCAATGAATTGGGGCTCAATCAAATCAACAAATACAAAGACTAATTACCAACTATATATACATACAACACTATATATATATATATATATATGCATATATACATGTACAACTTAAAGTAATTAACCCCTAGATTAGCAACATAATCAAATCAATCATCAATCTATATATACATGTATTAACAACACTAGACATACAAACATACAATCTGATTACGCTTAAATGAGTAAACCTAGGGTATTATGTTAGAATTTGTGATACAATATTTCCATTTGCTGAAGATTGGAATATATTATTTCTTATGGTGATAGAATATTTCCAATTAGAGAAGATTTGGAAGATATCGGACATTTATTGCTCTTTTATATGTAAAAGGGATAGGCAATAAATTACATACATAAGTGGAAGGATTTGAAGAAGATTTCTTTTTAGATAGTGAAGTAAGGAATTAATTCCCTAATTGATGGGTTAAATAAGGAAGCCTATCAGGAGAATTGGAGAATTAATTAGGCATTGATTTATATCATAAATCAATTATTTCAACCCTATACATTAATCCTTATATAAGGATAGGGATTAGGTGAATGTATGATCATCTCTTAAAGTTCTTCTTCTTCCCTACTATCAGTCTTATAATTTTTTCTTATTGAGAAAAGTAATAAAATCTCCTCTCCCCAAGTGGACGTACACTAACAAGACGTTAGTGGAACCATTATAAACCTCTTGTGTTATTTCTTTTATTGTTAGATCTGTGATTGCTTTGCTGGTGACTATCTTTGTTTGTTTTGCCTCACCATCAATCCGTTCCTATTTTTTATTTTGCGCAACAATTGGTATCAGAGCACGAGGTTGATTGAGAAAGGGTGTTAGGCATTATGGCAGGAGATAAGGAGAATCCAACAATTGTATCAAGGCCATATGTGAAAGGGACATATATGGAAGCAGGATCTCAGTTAGCAATAGAAAGATGGAATGGGGATAAAGACTTCGAGAACTGGCAATGGAGGATGAAAGCTGTTCTGATGAGAAACAATGTTCATCCTGTGGTATTTGCTCCTGAGGAGTTGACGGATGATATTTCAGCCGTGGAAAGGAAGGAGATGGAACGATGGGCGTTTACTACTTTACAATTAGCAATGGGAGAAAATGTCATTTCAGAGATTAGCAGTGAGACCACTGCTAAGGACATTTGGACCAAGCTGGAAAAACTCTATCTAAAGAAGTCACTAACCAATCGTCTGATTTTGCGGAAGACGTTTTTCACCATGCGGATGAGAGAGGGTACTTCAGTGAAGGTACATCTTGATGTGAAGGCAGGTCTTCTATCTGAGGACTTGAAGGATCAGATGAAGGGGTTGAGTGAAGGTAGAGGAGGAAGTAGTACGGAAGCCTTATTAGCTGGTATGGAGAAAGGGGAGAAGAAGAAAACAAAGTCAAGAGATGGGAAGTGCTACATTTGCAAGAAACCAGGCCATTGGAAGAGAGATTGTCCAGACTCGAAGAAAAAGATTGTAACTAGAAATTCATCGGTGGCGATGGAGGAATTTTTGTCTGATGACTTGTTGACAGCGGTGGTATCAGATGTATCAGACCATTGGGTGCTAGATACGGGGGCGTCTTTTCATATGACACCTAATAAGAATTATTTCAGTTCTTTTAAAAGAAAAAGAGGGAAACTAATTCTTATGGGAAATGATGCTAGTTGTAGAGTCATGGGTGAAGGTACTGTGCAGATTCGCATGTATGACGGGGTAATACGCACCTTGACAGGTGTCCGTTATGTTCCAGGTCTTCGGAAGTCAATGATATCTCTTGGGCAGTTGGCATCGAAAGGGTGCGAGGTGACTATTGATAAGGATAGTCTAAGGGTTTCTAAGGGTGCATTTGTAGTGATGAAGGGAGATATGTTTCATAATTTGTATCTCCTGAGCGGTAGCACTGTACTTGGAGAGTCAAGGGTTGGAGCCTACAGTTCTCGTGGAGAACATGTCAAAGCTAGGCATACGAGAAGGGACTTTGAGTTTCTGCATAGGCAGAATAAGATCAAAGGGGAAAGCTTCAACAAGGTGGGATTTTGCCAAGAGGATGTGCTTGATAAGCGGAAGGTGGGATCGTCTGAAGTTAGTCAGAGATCAAAGGATATGCATAAGTCTTTGCAGACTGCTAAGTTCGTGCGTTGCTCGAACTGGAATCGCTTATCGAAATGCTAGGTGCCACGTGGTGGCACGGTGTGGGGAGAGGGTTGAGATGGTTCATGGAGATGTTTGTTTTCATGGTGAAGATTGACAGGTCTTACTTGATGGGGTTACATTGTACACTTTGTTGATAGGAGGTCGCATTGCCGGAGTTTGTTAACAAAGTGCAATGGGTGATGGCCATGCTGAAGCTCATTGGGGGAAGTAACCATGTTGTCTTGTCCGAGAAGATGCTTAGAGTAAGAGGATGTAGGTGGAGTTGATATGCTTTCAAGGAAATATAGTATCAAGGTGGAGATTGTTAGAATTTGTGATACAATATTTCCATTTGCTGAAGATTGGAATATGTTATTTCTTATGGTGATAGAATATTTCCAATTAGAGAAGATTTGGAAGATATCAGACATTTATTGCTCTTTTATATGTAAAAGGGATAGGCAATAAATTACCTACATAAGTGGAAGGATTTGAAGAAGATTTCTTTTTAGATAGTGAAGTAAGGAATTAATTCCCTAATTGATGGGTTAAAAAAGGAAGCCTATCAGGAGAATTGGAGAATTAATTAGGCATTGATTTATATCATAAATCAATTACTTCAACCCTATACATTAATCCTTATATAAGGATAGGGATTAGGTGAATGTATGATCATCTCTTAAAGTTCTTCTTCTTCCCTACTATCAGTCTTGTAATTTTTTCTTATTGAGAAAAGTAATAAAATCTCCTCTCCCCAAGTGGACGTACACTAACAAGACGTTAGTGGAACCACTATAAACCTCTTGTGTTATTTCTTTTATTGCTTGATCTGTGATTGTTTTGCTGGTGACTATCTTTGTTTGTTTTGCCTCACCATCAATCCGTTCCTATTCGCTTTTTCCGCAACGTATTAAATAAATTAGGGTTCATACCTTCAAATTTGGGACAATCGGAGATTAGTGAAGAAGAGTGCCTCGAATGAGTTGGAGAGAGTGTAGGCGGCTGATGGAGTGGTGGAGATCGATTTCAGAAATTAGGAGGAAGGATTTGGGGGAAAATTAAAATTTTTCGTGAAATGCATGGGGAAGGAGAAAGCTGCTTCGGCAATTTTGTGCTCGACTATGCAATGGTGACCAATGGCCTCCAACGACATTATAAACAACGGCCTCCAATGGCTGCCAACGGTTTATTTTTTATTTCGCAAAGAAATTTTCAGAACTAAGCTTCCGTTGGAAGCCGTTGGTCATAGTCGTTGGAGGTTGTTGCCCCCCTCCGTTGCTATACTGTACGATTCTTGCAATGTTAGCCAGTCGTAACATATTAAAAAACACTTATTACTACTTTGGTCAAAATATTCATTCATTACTGTTTTTGCTTTTGTTTGTACAAAAAAGGTTAAAACAACCAAACAACATCTTATATAGTTATGGTAGTAAATTCATTGAAAAGTAACTAGTTTTAAAAAAAAATCATATACAAAATTGATTGGAAAATCTCAACTAATCAATTTCTATTTTGTGATTAATAAAACATATTTATATACGTTTTCAACTAATTTTATCTTGTCATTAATTATGACAAGATTGAAAAAAAATTGAGTATTAGATTTCATTACTCATATGTTATTCAACCTTGCAAAACTGTTAGCATTCGTATATTCTCATTTTATCTTGTAGGCTTAGGTTGCGTTTTTAAGTAGAATTCGTAACTTTTTTATCATTTTGATCAGAGTGAGGGTAGTAACGTTTAGGTGGATGCTAACGTTAATACCCATTGAAAACTAGATTGATATTTATTTTCGTGGAAATTAGGGAGGCATCCCTATTTCCAAACTTTATTCAATACGGCTTCCCTAAGTTTATATGTGGATTTCGGCCCTATTTATTGTAGTAATGTGTTTTTCAGTATTTTCGCGCTATTGCATATAAAAAGTTTCAAAAAATTGTAAGTATTCAAGAAAGGATTCTGCAAAAAAATGAAAAATCATCACTTTTTGTGAAAATTTGTAGAAATTTTAGCAATTATTAACACAGTGTGTTGTTGGTAATAAAAATGAAAAAAAAAGAGTTGTAGCAATGTCGGCAATTATTCTGAACAATTGTTGATACATATGTAACTACCTTATAGTGTATTGTATATATGTGTTACTATGCTAAAAAATTGCTAAAATGTCAGCAACTAATGCAAATAATGGCTTCTTTCACTGTAGTTTTCCTAAAAATGATTTTTTTTATTTGTATGCAATTTTTCTCTTTTTTGATGATTTTTCTGCAATACTTCAATGTTTAAATAAGTGTAAGTTTTGGGTATCAAATTTTGAAGCAAATCAGCAAAAATTGCATGAAAATTGCTATATTTAGAAATAGTTGTTGTGATGTCTGCAACTGTACAAAAAATTGTTGCATGGAGGTGATTTTGCTCCCTGTGTGGAGTTGTGTTGTAGTCTAGACTTGTTATTTTAGCTCCAGTGTTGTAAGCTTTTTCAGGCTGAAGTGGACGATCCACTATAAAAACCATTGTATCTTATATATATACACACACACACACACACACACACACATATATATATATATATATGCATGTTGTTAACGATATTTTTCGTCAACACCGGAAATGGGTTAGTAGGAACATATTTTAAGGGAAAGTAGGATGGATAGATCCTCTTCTCTGATTAACTTTGGTGGGGATTGGGAGGCTAAGGCTCAAAGGTGCATGCTCACTGGGGTTCACAAGATCGGGTCTAAGCTCAATGAATGAGATTCGATTACTATTCAAGGGTGTAATGAGCGCAAGTTCGAGCTCCTCTGCAGAATTGACAATAAACTACGACTATTAAAATTAGAAAAATAGAAGTACACACTTACAGATTAAATTTCTCATAAGAAGACCTCCTTTTATTGAGCTTTTAATGGGTACACATTGAGATTATAGAGAGGGATTCTGCATTAATGTTATTTTCTAAGTTGTTTCTCAAGATTACAAAAAGTAAGAGAAAAAGTCCCTTTTTATGCGGCCTTTGAGGTCTTATTTACAGTGGCTTAGGACTCCTTCCGTCGATGGGCTAGTGGCCCGTAGGGATCCTTGTCGGTCGTTTTAATTTTGGCTTCGGGGGCTTGATCTTCGGTTGCTTTTGGTGCCTTGGTCACGGTCGCTGAACGATACTTGAATCTCTGAAGTGACTCATGAATGTAGGCTTGCGGATATGAGCTTTCGGGTGTAGGCTTTCGGCTTTATCGTGAATACTTAGAGGAACTTATCCTCATGGTGTATTTAAATGTCTCCCGGTTCGAAACCGCCATGGGTTTCGATACTAAGTGAATAAGTACGGGTACCCTGTGTACCCACTTGGGTCTCGGTTAGCCTTTCGATCGGGCTTCTGTGGTAGCCTGGATTCCCAAGGGAGGGCTTCTGATGTCCTTCCTATCGTTTGTGACTTCATCCTTTCGGTATCCACGTAATAGGTGCTCTGGGAGTTGGTTCCGGTGGCCTTTGTGCTCCTTCAGTTTAGTGCTTTCGCCTTTGGATGTATTGGTGTTTGAGCCGGGCATCACTGAAGATTTCTCTTTGGGCTTCATCCATTGGGTTCGTTGCTTTTGAGTTCTTTGGTTCTGGATTAGTGTGATTCTTTACGTGGAACCCTTCGTTGAAACAACATTATCAAAAGGATCTTGTCGAACTGACTTTGGCGGAGAGACCCTATCGGCTGAATCTTGCCAGCTACACCTTGTAGTTTTCGTGACCCCCTTTCTTTCCAGAGGATTTTGTTCGGTGCCACGTTTTGAGTTGTTCTTTCCAGCTTTTAACCCTCCTTAATAATGAATTCCGCTTGCGGTCGAGCGTTTAGGGGATCCTCGGCTGTACGATGCCCCTTCACCACCGGCTCGCTTCATTGTTAATTTTGGTAGTAACATTTTCCCCCCTAGTGAAGGGGTGTTTTTGACTTTGCAAGTCAAACTTTTGTATTTAAAGTGTTGCCTTTATGCCTTCTTCCTTCCTTCAATCGGGAGCATTAATTGATCTTCCTTTGTTTGATCTGGATTGCCTCTACATTCTGAATACAAAGTATACTCTCCTTCCTTTCACCCTCGTACAGTAACTTTACTTTTCTTGTATGAATCTCGTCCGTTGATACCTTCTCAGGTGGATAGCTGGGAGGTTAGGTAGATCTTTTTCTCCTTCTTTCTTCTCCTTTTCCTGCACAGCATTTCACCCAAGCAAGATTATCGTTCATTTAAATTTGTTGCATTATTTTCCTAGAATTTCAACTCTAGCTGGCTATAAGTATAGCAGTGAATAACTCAACATACTAACATCAGTTTCCTTAGCTAGGGTTACCGTCTTATAGAATGATGAAATTCCGGATCGTTTGTGTGCCTATGCAGTGTTTGTGTTAAATTATCAAAGAAAAACTAGATTGAACTACATGTTTTTCGTTATGGTATCACCTGGCAGATCCACGTGCGAGATTACACAAATTGGAGCTTTCATCTCGAATGAATTTGGGCTTTGTTTGTCAGAGGAAGGTTTTGGGATGAAGGAATTCCAAGCGAGTGACGCTTTAAGTGGGATCCTAGGTGTATTTGACCAGCACCCCGGCCCATTGCTTCCAAACTTTCTCCCCGGGTGTATCTCTTCTTCTTTGGGATAAGGTCTTTTAGGACAAACTTCTCCTTCTTGTGCTATGTTTCTTGGAGATAGTTTACCTCCTGTGGCCTCCTCTTCCTCCGAATTTCTGCCCAAGAAGATATCTGCTTCAGGTTTCGACAACGATTCATTTCGTCATCACAAAAGAATAAACTCTGTTTCCCGTCCTTCTGAAGGTTACATTGTTGCGTCACCCTGTCGACGGTCATTGCGTACCCCTCTTGTACTTTCTCCTGGAAGTTTTCACAACGTCTGTACCTCTACGGAGACTACTGGAAGTGATTTTGTTGTCGGTCTGTTAAGATCCGATTTCCAGGAAGATCTGGATTTAAGAGAGCGTGAACCTTCCCTTTCTCCCCATTATTTGTGTAACCCCGTGGGCCACTCTTTTCAGGCTTCAGACTTTGACGCAATTATAGGATCTGCTTTATCATCCATCAATGTCTCCGATATTCAGACACTTGCTTCCGAAGGATGGTTTGAGTTTTATCTCAACTTTGTCAAACAAAAATTCTTGGTTTGCCTCTTTGTTCCCTTGTGGCTTTTTTTCGTTTTGTTGATGTAGGGACTAACGCTGCATTGCCTTTGCTTCACTTTTCCTCCTCCTTTTTTAGATATCCAAGGATTGGTATGTTACCAGACCTGTAGTCGCCTCTCTACTCCGGGATAAGGAAAAGCTTTAGGAAGAGAAAGACGTGTTGGAGTCTAAGATTCATGATCTAACCTTGGCTAGGAATAAGAATAAAGAGGTTCCTGGTCAGATGATAGAGTCTCTTAAGAAGGAAAGGGTTGTCAACAGTTCCTTGACTGCCGAAGTTTTGGTCCTCAGGCGTGAACGGTCAGATGTGATGATGAAGCATGCGGGGAAGCTGAAAACAATGGAGGCGACTCTTTCTGACGCTAAGCGAGTAATTCATGGAACACGGAATTGGATTTCTCTGTTCCTGAAAGTGCATTTTCCGGATATGATGTCTGACTGTTATGAAAAAGTTCTCCTCTCAGTTTACCTTGATAACCGTGGCAAGTTTCCTGACATGGGTTACCCTTCTTTTCCTTCATCCCTTTGGAACAAAATTTCGAGCAGTGTTGTTTCCTTAGATCAGGGCACTAAAGATTCAGGAAGAGGGAAAGAGAAGGTCAAAGACCTTTTGTTTGTTGAAAAGATGCTCGATCACCAATCACCCCGGGATACTGAAAATCTGATTCTGCATAAGGAATTCTGTATTGTGGGCAGCTCGCATGGAGGTAATGGTCTTACGGAGGGGGTAAATATTCCTGAGCTTGGGGTGAGGGAGCAGGCGATTCACGCAGGTTACCCTGTTCTCCAGGTGTAGATTCCATCCCTTTGAATTCTTTCTTTACTTGTACAAATTGACCTTTAATGTTTGTTCTCACGGTGCTTGGAATGACGTCCTTGATGCTCATTTTTCCTCTTTTATTTTTATCTTTAAGGGTGATCTTCGTTCTCTTTCTAAGCTGAAGAGGGAATTTCTCACAAAGCCCCCTTTTAGATCCGGCATAGAACGCTTCTTGAAAGAACTCAAAAATATTTACATGAAGTACCCACAGTTATCTTTCAACTTTTTGGGGAACGATAAATAGATAATACTAAAGAAACTTAGAACTCATCATGCATAGTTAATATGTAACAAGAAGGAAAAGAATACTGGGGAAAGATGATATGTTATACATATACATATATATATATATATCTTGACAATAGTGTGTGTGAATGTGAATTGTGTTCGTTCTTACCTCCTTTTTGTTGTGTGTTTTTCCTAGGTTCGAAATAATATTGTAAAAGATAGCTTATCTGCTGATTTAAACATGACGATTTACCTAAAGACACTTCCTCTTTTGCGGATAGAGGTGCATTATTTCCTTTGTATTTGGGTGATTTTTTGGGAACTTCTCCTACCACCATTGGTGGTGGCTATAGCTTGTCCAGGGGGCGATTGGCACAATGTTTGGCAGGACAAACACGTGTGTTGGAGACTCAAATAAGGCAAAAGGATTAAGACATCCTCGAGGCGAAGAGGAGTATAAGAACAAAATCGTACTGTCGATTTTTATGAAGAAAGGGATGAGTTGCAGCGTCACATTAGGGACTTAGAGGAGAATTGCGAAGACGTACTAGTGAAATGCCAAGAATAGGAGACTGTATTTGGATGTGCTCTTGGAGTTTCTGTATCTAACGAGTCATGGGTCTCGACGGAATACGTCTCTTCAGAATTTGAGATTGAGGACACTTCCCTTGGGATAGATCATTCCTTTCCTGGCAGGTGGCACAGACGAGTTAAGGCAAGCGTCAAAAGTCTTTACGATAGGAAGGAAATTGAGGGAAGCTCTCGTCGTGCTGACTTTTATACCTCCAAACTTAAACAATTACAAAAGGAAAAACAATTCCTACGCTGAAATGCTTTCGGCCTGAGGAAGGAAAACAAAAGTCTACGTGCTATGGGCAAGGTATTCAATCAAGCTTTAAAGTGGCAACCTAAACCCTCGGATGACCCTGGCGTGGTGATGGAAAAGGTGCAAAAGGTCGACGAGCTTTTGCGTGCCGCGAATCGTCATTCTGCTACTTCTCCCTGCTTCCACAAATAGAGTGCACCCTATCGGAAGTTGGTCCTTTGCTCATACGGGATTTGTTGTTTGGGGCGTGCTTTCTTCCCCTTTTTCCCTCTCTTTGGGGGTATTTCCGTTTTCTCATGTTTTCCATAGGCATCTATGTAATACGTGAAGTGCCTTGTATTTTAACATTGGAGTGTAGCATTATATACAAATAACACGCGTGGATAAAGGTAGGACCTATAATGATATGATTTGGCGCACAATTGTGTATTTTGATCTAGATGCTTTCCTTTTAGCTATCGCTATATCATAACTAGGCACAAAATGCTATGTTGGGGTCTGTCTCGTGGTCCTGAGAACGTCGTCTCGTATTCTTTTTAGGATTAACAGTGTCATAGCGCATTCAATCATAAAAGACTCGAAATACTTGCTTGCGTTCTATGTGTTAGTGGAAATATTTGGTGCATCCGCGTAAATCATAGACACTTTTTTGAGCACAAAGGAGAAACGAGAAAAGTTGCCGATGTGTGATTTGCACTGTGGTTTGATGTTAGGTCAGAGTTGAATTGCTTCTCCTAACATCTGTAAAGGATTGGGTTGTCTTTGATCCGGATATGCATAAAAGACCGGTTTCTCTTTCAGTATTTGCGAAGCGCTGAATTGACCCAGATTCGGGTATTAGTATGGAAGACCGGAACCTCTTTCTGTATTGGTGAAGCGCTGAATCGATCCATATTGGGTATTAGTACGATATTAACAGAGCGCCGAATCGTCCCAGATTCGGGTATTAGTATAGAAAACTGGAACCTCCTCCGGTATTAACAGAGCGCTGAATCGACCCAGATTCGGGTACTAGTATAGATAACCGGAACCTCCTCCGGTATTAACAGAGCGCCAAATAGACCCATATTCAGGTATTAGTATAGAAAATCGGAACCTCCTCCGGTATTAACAGAGTGCCGAATCGACCTAGATTCAGGTATTAGTATAGAAAACTGGAACCTTCTCCGGTTTTAATAGAGCGAGTATCCCCTTCAATCTGGATTTGGGAAGCAGAGGATGTACGTGCTTCTTGAGCCTCCCCTTGGGCTCTCGTTGTCAAAGCAAAGGATGTACGTGCTTTGTTGTCTACTCTCTGGGCCTGTGCATCCGGTGCTCTTGGCTAGCTTATCCACAAGAAGGGTCTGAGGACTTACCCGACCTCCCTCCAGGAGACGCCTTATCCTGACCATCGTAGGCGATGATAAGGGCTTAGAAACTTATACGGGGCCATCGTAGACACAAAACAAAGGTTTACTCTTTTGACGCTCTACACGGGCCGTCGTAGGCCCTGATAGAGGCTTATACGCCACCCCTCTCCGAGGGGTGCCCTATCCTGACCATCGTAGGAGATGATAGGGGTATGCGTTCCCTTCTACGGGTAATGCGGAACATAAGTAGAGGTAGGACGTGCTCTTCTACGGACGTGCTTAGTTCGAGAAGAGGCAGGGCGTGCTAATTTTAGATGCACCGCCACGACCATTTCTGGTGTGAAACAGCGGCTTATGCTTTCGATGCTTTAACCCTTCCTCCTCCGATTTAGGCATGGAGAAAGACTAACACACCATCCCCCTCTGGGGGATGCCTCGCCCCGGCCACTTTTGCAATGACGAGGGATTTAATCTGTTGATAACTAGACCCCTTTTTGGGTTTCCTTTTAAAATGTTGGGTAATGGGTTTTCTGTGCATCAGCATGTGTGCATTAACCCTTTTCCTACCGATTTTCTTAAATTCACCTCAAAGATTTTTTTTGACAAACTCTCGTTATTGACCTTGACTGACGAACCTGACGATGGCCTCTTCAAGAGTTCTGCAATGATTAGTCTCAAGTTCATTCTTCAAGTGGTAGTGGCAGTAAGGTCCTCCTGTTTTTCTTTCGTGTTTAGGTTTCTTCTTTGTGGAGGTTCAATAGTTGAGTTTGTGTTTGGTCAGGAAGTAAACATTCTCCTTAGAAGTAGTGAGATAGCATTCCTGGGGCATCTTTGGCATACACCTCCCTTTTCATTGATGGCGTCTACTCCTCCTGCGAGTCGCTTCGGTTGTGATTCTGATACTTTCATCCTTTCTTTCCTGAACATATCGAAATCGAGTTGTTAGCTCTTCAGCCCACTTGTTGGCGAAGCGGTTGAAATCGTCCATTATTTCGTGTTCGAGCATCATTCCCTTAACTTGCCTGTGGCGAGAATCCTTTATGTGGGGGAAAACGTTAATGTCCTCTGATGTAGATCCATTGGGTGGGGACGACACGGTTTGTTCTACATGGGACGAGTTGTTATTCCCCGTCTCGTAAGCGTGTAGTCCCATTTTCCTCTTCCACTTTATTACTCGCAGGGCTTCTGCTCTTAGCTCTTGCTCCTCCATTACCCTGCGGCTGGTGGTTTCCACTTATCCGCTCAAGAATTTAAGGGCCTTTGTTTGGGTTTTCTACTCATAACTTCAATTGTTCAAAGCTAGTCCAATCCGAGACGGAACAGCACAGGTAGATATGTGGCTGTTAACCACAAGGTCGGAGGTTCATGCCCTCCTTCTAGCGCCAAAATGTTAATAATATTTTTCATCAACACCGGAAATGAGTTAGCAGGAACAGATCTTAAGGGGAAGTAGGATGGATTGATCCTCTTCTCTTACTGACTTTGGTGGGGATTGGGAGGCTAAGGCTCAAAGGTGCAGGCTCACTGGGGTTCACAAGATCGGGTCTAAGCTCAATGAATGAGATTCGATTACTATTCAAGGGTGTAATGAGCTCAAGTTCGAGCTCCTCTGCAGAATTGACAATAAACTACGACTATTAAAATTAGAAAAATAGAAGTACACACTTACAGATTAAATTTCTCATAAGAAGACCTCCTTTTATTGAGCTTTTAATGGATACACATTGAGATTATAGAGAGGGATTCTCCATTAATGTTATTTTCTAAGTTGTTTCTCAAGATTACAAAAAGTAAGAGAAAAAGTCCCTTTTTATGCAGCCTTTGAGGTCTTATTTATAGTGGCTCAGGACTCCTTCCGTCGATGGGCTAGTGACCCGTAGGGATCCTTGTCGGTCGTTTTAATTTTGGCTTCGGGGGCTTGATCTTCGGTTGCTTTTGGTGCCTTGGTCACGATCGCTGAACGATACTTGAATCTTTGAAGTGACTCATGAATGTAGGCTTGCGGATATGAGCTTTCGGGTGTAGGCTTTCGACTTTATCGTGAATACTTAGAGGAACTTATCCTCGTGGTGTATGTAGATGTCTGCCGGTTCGAAACCTCCACGGGTTTCGGTAGCAAGTGAATTAGTACGGGTAGCCTGTGTACCCACTCGGGTCTCGGTTAGCCTTTCGATGGGGCTTCTGTGGTAGCCTGGATTCCCAAGGGAGGGCTTATGATGTCCTTCCTGTCGTTTGTGACTTCGTCCTTTCGGTATCTATGCAGTAGGTGCTCCGGGAGTTGGTTCTGGTGGCCTTTGTGCCCCTTCGGTTTAGTGCTTTCACCTTTGGATGTATCAGTGTTTGAGCAAGGCATCACTGAAGATTTCTCTTTGGGCTGCATCCATTGGGTTCATTGCTTCCGACTTCTTTGGTTTTGGATTAGTGTGATTGTTTACGTGGAACCCTTCGTTGAAACAACATTATCAAAAGGATCTTGTCGAACTGACTTTAGTGGAGAGACCCTATCAGCTGAATCTTGCCAGCTACACTTTTTAGTTTTCGTGACCTCCTTTCTTTCTAGAGGGTTTTGTTCGATGTCGCGTTTTGAGTTGTTCTTTCCTGCTTTTAACCCTCCTTAATAATGAATTCCGCTTGCGGTCGAGCGTTTAGGGGATCCTCGGCTGTCCGATCCTTCGCCACCAGCTCGTTTCATTGTTAGTTTTGGTAGTAACACATGTATTTTATAAAAAAAAAGTATGTACGAAAAATTGCTGAAATTTGCTAGAATATGAATATTTTTAATTTATTTTTTGTTTCTAAATTTTGTTTCCTTTTTTTGCTTGAATATGAAGATGATCATGTGTTGAATTGAAGTTTAACAAATTTTTACATTGTTTTTTGTTGTTTTTTTGGTGAGTTTCAAAAAAAAGGACGTAATTTATAAAGTTTACGACAGAGAGTTTTTGGTATTTTGAAAATGATTCTGATGCATCAATAAAAGTGTTGGCCCCAAAAAAAAGAAAAAATTAATTGGAAAAAAAATCAAGACATATCTTTTGTTTTAAGTCACGTGTATCTTATAATAATTAAACCTACATTTCAAAATTTAAGTAATAGTTGCGGGACATCAAAATTGAAGAATTTAAAACAATATAATCCTAATAATCTACCTTTGAGCGTATATTGCTACTAAAGGCAGTTTTTAGAAAATAAGAATAAAACATCAATGCCTCTTTGATTTCTTCAGGATTCCTTTCTTCCTGTTGTTATGAGCATATGATTCTTCATTTTCTCCCACATTGTTTCCACCTTTTTTGCGCCTCGTGCGGACGTCAGTTTCCCTTGCAACCATTTGAGCTCTTCGTTTAGCTTCAGATACCTGCTCCAAAAATATAAGAACTTCCTCTTCCACAGCAGGATATTCAGGCAACTTCTTATTAAGGAGCCTCTCAATTTTAAGGTAGTAATCCGCCTCATATTGATTCATGAAGGAAACAGCAAGCTTAGAGAGTCCAGCACATGCAGTGCATCCAATACGATGAAAATAATCCTTTGGAAGGGATATCATAGTTGATCACAAGATCAACTTTAGGAATATCAAGACCTACACACAAGAATATTACATTCACCAACCTTGAACTTGTTCGAAGCTCCTAAACGTTTTTGCAAACAATGTTGAATCCTTAGTATTCAAGGTTTGGCCCTATGCTAGAATGCAGTAACCAAGCTGAGACATTTGACCACTAATGGAGATGGCTTTAAAACCCAAATCCTGGAGCAGCGAGGCAAGAAGTCGTGTTGATTCACATGTGCAGGTGAAAATCATAGAGGTACTTCTTCTTTTTCAGTCAAGATATAAACAAGGTAGCAATCCTTATTTTTGCAGGAACAAGTATGAATTTTTGCTTGCATGTATCGACGGTAGAGTATTTTGCAGAAGCTTCAACCTATATAGGATTCTTTAGACAAGCTCTTTGAAGTTTACCAACCTTTTTAGTCATGGTAGCTGAAAACAAAAAAGTGCAACATTCTGAAGGTAGACTCTTCAAGACGTCATCAATGGATTTTTCAAATTCCGCGCTTAGTAGCCTATCAGCTTCGTCTAGAACCAAAAACTTTAGGGTGCATTCGCTTTATAATTTTTAATTTTGTGTTTTCTTACGTACAAAAGTATGAACGATGCACACATATCGTGAAAAATGATCGTTTTACAAAATGAAGTTAACGCACAAAACCAAAAACACCTTTTTATCATTTTCCATATTTTAAGAAACAACGAAAGAACGACAACAAATTCATCCATTCATTGTTTTTCCGTCTCCTTCGTCACTCCCTCCATCTTTGATCCGTCACTTTCGTTATACTTCAAACCTTCGCAACTTTCATAATTAACGCTGAAAACTAAAAAATAAACACTTGAAATAAACCAAACACTACCTTATCATTCGCAGCTAAAACCTTTGGTGTTTGTTAAATGATCCAGTAGACGCCCTGGATTTGCCACCACAACATATGGGCGTGTTGCAAAGGAAACTGCTTGCTCCATCATGCCTACTCCTCCAAACAGCACCGTTGACTTGAGTCCTATTCCAAAACCTATAGCTTTAAATTCATCAGAAATTTGAAGAGACAATTCCTTAGTATGTGATAATACACACGCGAAGAAAGCTTTTGGAGACATACCTGAATATTTGCCTTTGTTTCATGTCGACCAAGGATTTTTCTGGATATAAGGTCTCAAAATCTCCTCGTGATACTCGACGTCACACTCGTTATATTCATATCGCAAGCCACATGTTGAATTCTTCTATCCAACTCTTTGTTTAAGTTAGTTTTTTTGTTTCTTATATCTAATATTTGCCAAGGTACTCAAACAACAAGTGAAATGAGAGTTATAACCGCCGTCCCAATGACAAAAAAATTGCCATTGTTTTTCTTAGATCCTGAACTATAGCTTTGACCACAGAGCCATCTATGCTTCTTTTTTTTGTAAGTGCAGTAATTGGATTGTAATGGCATGGAATTTTCGACCCAGAAAATCAACATAAATATACACTGTCAATTTCTCGAGCATCGAAAATGCCAGGACATTAATAGAAGAATTAAGAGGATGAGAAAGATAAGATAGAACTAATAGAATAGAAGAAGAAGAAGAACACTGAACAAAATCAGAGTAAACACGAACTCACAGCGGAACGAAATAAATGTATTATATATCATAACTTTGAATTACAAAACTGTATTGCATATACATACCATATATCAGAGTACAATACATCATATCACAGCGGAAATAACTCTACATAACTAATGGCGAAGTCTCCTACTTTGAGCTCCTCCAAGTGTATCTGTAAAAGCCTGAAACACTTGGCTGCCCGTACAAATTCGGGCACCCAAGAGTTTAGGGAAAACAAACAAAATAAACTCTAGGTCGGTCATGGGACTGGTGTGAGTAAATTTCAACTATACTGTTTAACTTTGAAAACCTTACTATAACCCAAAATATCTTTGATATCAAATCCAGTGATATTATGATAATGTCTAAGCAAGTAAATATCCAAGTAGCAGAACGCTTGCATCTCACGTTCCACACATATATAGTATAAAATCATAAACCGCAGGGCGCTTATCGGAGAATCGATTTCAACATACAATGTATGGGAGCACCTTCTGAATAGTGTACTCTAGAGGGGATACACTCAGGGTTCAACAAGAACGTCTTGCAACCCGGCCACACATGACCGATCACTCATTTAGCTTGAGTGTCGCGAATATATTATCACCATGGTTGTAGGCCATCCAACCGTCATCCGAAGATACAGAATCGAAAAGAAGTATAAATATGAATTTTCTCTAGATCGGTGACAATACACCCTGCTTGGGGATGACCCAACTAGCCATGCTGCTTAGCCCAACTTCTGTCACTTCCTGGTTGTGAGGCTAGAGGCTACGTCTACCTTCAGAACATCTGATCACCGTTCACTTTGAATGTCATATCGTCAAATCCATAATCACACATTGATTACACAAATGCACACTGGGTGTAGAATAAAAAGAAGTTACCTCCTCCCCACCAACTTGGTATATTCGTAAAATCAACGGAATGACCGTTGGAAATACTCTGTCAGACACTCGTCCATACAAGTTGTCCTAGGACTGGACAAACAGAAAGTACCATTCGGGAACTGGACGACCCTTGCATTTAACTCCGTCTTCAATTATCTTCAGCATATCTATTTCATAGCGCTTATGCCTATACAGAGTGGTTTCCGGATAATAAATCCAACCGGTCTCTCCGTATTGACAACGATGGTCAAACACATCGATAGTCGATTATTTAACTATCGAAGTAAAAACAACATCCATTCTAATGTATAACTAACGTCACACAACCACAGGCACTTTTTATTCAACATTCATTTTTATTATTCGAATTCCCATATCTTACCGGATATTACTATACTCCCGATTTACCCTTTTTCACTCTTGGAAACATTTCCAGTTATTACAAAACCCTTATTCTTTCATATTCCAAAAAATATACGTTATCAACGTTCGATCCATTATTTTCACATTCTTTATTTCTATACTTGGATAATCTACCCTATTTATATTGGAAAATATTTCCAATTTCCTTTTAACCTTTTAATCGGCCCCATGTTCACTTTTAAAACATTATTCCCTTTGAAATGGGAATACTGTCCCTTCTTATAGAAATCTAAACACCTTGATCATATAAATCTTTATTCACGTAATAATCTCCCTTATCTTGTTTACCGAAATCTCTTTCATACTTTTCACTCCTATTCCACTTTATAAATTCTATCTCTAAGTCAACTTCTTATCAAATCGATATCAAGTTTATAACTAAATATTGATTTCTATCCTATCAACATTTATTTGTTTAAAACTAAATGTTCATTATTCTATCAGATTATAATCCCTAAAAATAGTTTATTTTTAATACTTTCGACATCGTCGAATTCTAGTTCCAAATCCTAACGGTTTAAATTCTAATCACATTTCGAACATCGAAATGCTGTCATTGTTTTCTAACCCGATTCTCCAATTTCTCTTTCTAAAACTGATTCTTATATTTTCTTACGACATCGTTATTTCTCACTTTCGAATAAGTGGATTTCAACTAAACTGCTTCATTTCCTAGGAAGTGCTGCTATATATAAAAGTCACGCTTAAGTCTAATCAACAGCAGTTAATTTGTTGCTATAGTTCAAAACTTGTCATACGCTATAATATTCCCTTTATAACTAATCTCAACATTACAGTCACCCTTACCTTATCAACAGCGTTATTTTATCGCTATAGTTCAAACTTGTCATACACTGTAATATTCTATGTTATAACTAGTCTCGACATAACAGTTACGCTTAAGCCTAATAAACATCGTTTATTTTATCGCTATAGTTCTAAACTTGCATATGCTGCCTATTTCCTTTTCTACTAATCTTAACATCTATCTCCGTCACAAACTGATATCATTCCTCGATAATAGTGAAGCCATTCAAGTTGGGGTATTCTATTTACCTCTCAGACCTTGATCGACAACGTTCTTACCTTAGAACAGATATAAGTCTGTATTCTAATCCTTTATTACTTATAATATTCATCAAATCGTATTTCCTTGTTTTACTTTGGAATACGGTTCTATAACATCATATTCATCCTTTGAAATCTTTGTTGTTTATTATTATTTATTTTTAAACAATTACTCTTCACTTTCATTTCATTCCATCGTTCTATTTATAACTTCTTAAATTAAACGGGTAACTAATCTCATTAATCTTGATTAATTTATTTCCAAACTGTTTTCGTTAGATTAACTAAAATCCAATTTATCTGATAATCATTTTCCCAAATAACAGTTGATTAAATCAACTTCATTCCATCAGTAAATTCTTTAACTGATTTGAATTACTTCTTAACATTAGATTAATATAATTAATCTAATAATATTTCTAAATTGTTTATCTTAAATATAATTATCCAAATATTTAATCATTGGATAATTTCTGCTTTATAAACTTATTTTAATATCAATAATCGTTTTTATTTATTTTATAAAAACGAACTCTAAAATACTGGTTTATAATAGAACTTCTATCATAAATTTAAATCTTCTTTTTAATTATAAAAATATAATTTTTATAATTATCTTAGTTGATTTGCCTGACGGCCAATCAACTCCTTAACAAAACGATGGGTTTATGGTCGACTGTCACCAATTTCTAAATCAATATCGTTTATTTATTTATCGAAATAGATGTTGAATTTCCGTTCAACATCAATATTCACATGGGATTTTAAATATAATTCGGGTTCATACAAAACAAACAGTACATATACTTATCAAGGAATCCGGTCGGATTCCTCCAACCGGTTTTCGCATCCACAGATGTCAGTCAACACAATTTACACTAACTCTATACTAGGGGGTGTTCTAATCGATGGAAACAGTGTCCAACCGATGGTGTGTACATATGTAACGGTATATAATATTCAACCAAATTACTTGTATTCTACCTAATCGACCATCACACAGCATTCAAACACATTAAAATATAATTATAAAAATAGATCAGAGTTAGTGATTTTACTCACCTTGGCGCGTTAACCGTTAAATAACGAATTGCGTCAGTTGACCCGATCGGGCGTTTTATTCAGTCATAAATTCGCAATGGCTCTAAACTGGTTCCATTGTGTTTTTCTTCAATCATACGATCTCCTTAGAACCCGGTCCACTTAAATAAAATGACCCGCCTTCCATACAACAGTACGCTACATCCCCTTCTGCTTCAATCCTACTTTATAACTCACGTCCCTTTTGGGTTTGGGCTTCAACTAGATCTCGGCCCAGCATGGCCACGGAAAAACGTCTTCACACAATAAAAAGAAATGCTCCCAGGTATGTTCATCACCATCATTTTCTATACATACTTCCATCAGATAACTTCCAGTATGTAATATGTCCGCTTCTACGTACATCATAACCCAAGAGACCTGCTAATACCTCCCATATGTCGTGATGTCCCTGAACCCCCCTTATGTGCATCACCCAGTATTCCTTTTCAACGTTTTAACCTTTAATTCAAACGATGTGCCAATAGGGATCCAAATGTACACTCAAATGTACCAATCTCAAATGTATACTCAAACGGACATGTGTCAAAAAGTGTTAAAATGATACATGCCTATAAATAGCTCCATTCCCAGACCAACTTCATGCGCCACTAACCTCCTCCATATCTTGACTTCAACGTTCATCAACCCTGCACCTTACGCCATCAGGAAACCCACTTCGGTCCCTTCTTCTTTATACATAGCACCACTCCAGTAACTTGTCATATTATAACATTTCCGCCCAGTTCAGTTTTCTCCTCCCATATTGAAGAAGTGCCAACCGCTCCTGCATGTACTCCCCCCTCACGAAACACGCTGCAGGCCTTTAGTACAACATTTGTGTGCATGTCCTCACTTTCGAACTCCATGCTGTGTATGCTATAGTTATACTCCATCTTCCACAGTAGCATCTTATTCCACTTCCACGTTTTAAAACCCATCTCTCCTATGCATGAAAACCCATGCCGTACCCTTTCTCTTCCAGAATCCTTCAGCATCATACCACTTTCATTCATCTCTACCTAGGACCCGGTACCAACGTCTAAACCTACTGCTGTCCGCTCCATACACTAACGTGATATCCATTCTTATCCAACCGTAGTGCAAATGAAAGTCGTGCACTCCAGCCACCATGTTGCTGTCAAGCTCGTTCAACGATATTTGTTTTAGGGTGTTTTGAGTGATTTTAAATAAATGACGAAAGATTGAAAAATTAAAAAGGAAGCTTTCATTTCTCATTTTTCGACGATCAAGAAGACAACGAAGGCAGCATATATTTATACATTTTCCAACCCTTAATGGCGAAGTAATAGGACGTGCATAGAGTTTGTAGAGATATGGGGGTAGGTGACTGTTGATTCCTTCATATGTAAGTATTAACGATAGGGGTAGCAGTAGATTAGGGTAAGGCCATTCTATTTCTTTGAAATGAAGGATTGTGTATTGATTTTACTATACCTGCTCTAGACCTTAGTAGCTGCGTGAATAGTTTAACAGGTATGGTGCATATTTAATGCCCACGTCCTGTATTGATCTACATAAAATAGATAGGGGCATGGACTAGTTTTGGGAGAGTACAAACGTGTATGGCATTTCCTGTTGATAATTTGAGGTAGGTGAGTAATGTCTAGAGTCTTTTGTTTAGGGTATATATTCATGTTTTGAAATATAAGTGTACCATGTTACAAAAGTTTTACCTTAATGTCTGAGCTGCTATGGACAGAAATAAGATCACGGTCGTGTTTATCGAGGTGCCACGATCCCAAAAATATAATAATACCGGTAGATTGACTTATATTTTGAAATCCCAAAATACCGATACAAGATGCAAAATACTCCAAATAAAAAGTTGCTTATTTAATTAAATAAAAATTATAGTAAAATTCTAAAAATTAAATTATCGCTATGTCTCAAAAGAACCCTGTCTAGATTTGCAATCGATATCTGGTTATTTCAAATAAACTGTTACGGTCGACAAACGATTTTATACCGACTTTCTGAATATTTGATTTAGACATATCTTGCAGTCTGTACGACGAAACCTCCATTTTCCCCTTCTGTTGTAAAGATACAGTTCAACAGATTCCAATGTTTCTCGTTTCGAAGTAATCCGATTCAAAACGAGTCCGGTACACTCAGTTGAAGTTCAGAACGTTAATTTACGAACTGCCGCGATATTACAGACTCGATTATATTTAATATATATTTTTATACATTCAACTTTGTTTTAATTAATATATAAATCCATTTACATTACGAATTCAATATTTAAACTATTTTAAATATTCAAATTCAAACCGATAAAAATGCGGGACGTTACATGGATTGTCCTCCTTTTCTCAGTTATGGAATTTTGCGCGAGTAAGGATACACAATACCGGAAATAAATTTGAAGATAGAGCAATTGTGTTGTCCTCCTTTCCTCTTTTGTTAGGAAATTTTGCTCGTGTATTTATAAAGATACACAATATCGGAAATAAATCAGAAGATGGACGTTCATGATTTAGTTTCGGTATTTAATTTAAGGGTGCGTTTTCAAGGAACAGTAACGGGGTATTTGAGCATGACATTTGAGCGAAGTATTTGAGCGTGACACTGTTGTGAACGGGGAATGCGTTTTTTTGCTATGAAAGGGGTATTTGAACGTGGTCTTTGAACGGTGTATTTAATTGTTAATTTATGCGTTTAATTTTTTGAATGATAATAATTTGAAAAGATTATACTATATTAGTCCCACATGACCATAATAATATAAGCATCTCTGTATATATATGAGCATGCAAATATTATAGCATCAATTGAAATAAAACAAAACTGGTTTGAACACACATAATGGCTTAATGCTAATACATATATATTAAAAGTGTCAAAATTCTGACTGTCTCGTTATTTTATTCACACGTACCAGTTTTAAAGGTGGATATAAATACTTGGAGTTCAGGAGAAAATTTCATTTTACTAATCTAATAAAAAGGGTCAAAAACAAAAGAAAAGGATGAACCTCAACAACAAGTCAAAAGTTCTGGATGCTCCCCTCTCCACACTTTCCACTGCTTGGGTAATAACAAGCATAATGGATATGCATGTGCAAAGCAAATTTTTTAATGTAATTAAGATGAGAAAAAAAACTAACTACACTATCCTGCTACGTACAAACCAAAACTGTAATTTAATAAAATCTATACTACCCTGCTACATACAAAATCCCCGACATCTTCATCTCCAGTACCCAATGAACTATATCATACTAGTTGCAACATTTCTACACCACTACACTATTTCCAAACTGCCCATGCATACACCATAACCATGTAACTTGATACCAACAACAACCATTGCTGCCACAACCCACATACACCGTCATCCCAAACCAGTCCACAACTAAACAGCCAAAAACCAGAATATCATCAATGCAACTTTTCATCACCTTATCACTCACCATCTCCACTTATCCCTAACCAGAACACTACATCTCAACATCACTATAACTATTGTCTCGCCACCTCAACCACATCATAACAAGACATTCAACGACAGTATCACCTCACCAAACCACAATAGCGGCCTCGCATCCTAACCCCACAACCAACAACAACCAAACAATCTCATCTCAAGCAATCTGCATCCTCGTCCATTATCCCTTCAAACATCACGACACAAATACAAATCAACCCGAACCCTGCACACCCCAAAACCGATACTTCCACAGTCCCCTTCATCCAAAAGCCAACTTTCTACACCACTTGTGATAATTGCAGCCCCCTCTAACAATCGTCTCTTTCCAACTCTCCCCTCTCTGAACCACCGCAAATCACCTCAACCATAATCCGCTTGAACAGACCAAAAACCTAAACGGTAATCACTTCATCACACTGAAATTGCCTCATCCAACCTCGAATTCAAACCCAAACCCATCGTCGAACCATCCAAATCCCGGTCGAAACTGCCTACAATATTAGTTTCTAAGTGAATTGTTTTTGCGTGATTTGCGATTTTTGGTTTGATTAGATTTTCAAAAAAAATTCGATGCCATTTGGTGATGTTATGGCCCTCAGCTATTGCTAAATGCTAACGTTTATAAAATAAACTACTACACTGGTACTTAGCATATTAGATGATAATCATTCATGACTAACTAACAATTTGATGAGTCATATAAGCTGCAAATGCATAACAAAGTGACAAATCTAAAAAATACATGCCACTTTCACCTGCAACTGCAAAATTTCTAGCTGCTTCACCGCATTGGCTATTGAATTTCATCCGTCTGAAGCAGAACACAGTCCATAATCCAGGTTCCATATCAGTTTAGTTTTCTTCTAATGCAATTCAGATACAATCAAAAAGTTATGGAGTTGAAACTAAATGAAATAATTTAATGATCAAAACATAGGCAAAAATGATATTTCACTTTAATCTAGCATTACTAAATGTACAAAAAAATGTAATGATTTTTTACTATTTAGACAATAACCCAATATAATGTGGCAATGGTGATAATAATTTATCATATGCAGTCTTGCTATACTTTTCGGAGTGTTATTATTATTGCATAGTATAGTATGATATCATTTCCCTATTTCTTTTGTCACTCTTTCTGTTATTCAGCTTGTTCCAAAAAAAATACTAATATACCATGATATAAAGCAGCCTAAACTGCCACGGCCTCACCGGGTATGAAGTTTATTATGAGAGTTTACTTTCTCAAGCTCATCCATAATTTGATATTCTGCATAAAGTATTATTTAGTAAGATCCAATGAAAACTCAAATCAATTGTGCCTAAAAAGGAAATTTACAAATTTCAAATATATTGACAACTTATAATTGAAAAAACAGGAAGATGCATATAAGGAGAATGCGTTGAACTGACTGACGTATGAAATCATATAGAAAAAGACTACCAAAATAAGATAGACCTTAGAATTTAAGGAGTGGTTCATGTATAGAAACATATGTTACAAAAATTCTGCTTTATTGATATTTAATTCCAAATACTCCCTCCGGTTCATAATATAAGTCGTTTTTGAGATTTGCACGGGAATTAAGAAAAAATTCAAATGCTTCTTTTTGGTGGGTTGGCTCCTTTTTTCATGCAAAATTATGTTACTTTCTCTATTTTCAAGTACAAAAAATTGGTTATTGGGATTTCCTAGGGAGCCGCCTACTCACATGAGCCAATAGGAGTACTTCATGACAAGTCAATGAAGTAGGTACAATTTATTATCAGTGAAAACGTCTTATATTTTGAAAAACAAAAAACTTCACAAAATGACTTATATTATGAACCGAAGGGAGTAGTATAATTAACAAGCTCATTAGTCTATTTGAAGGAACATTTTAAGAAGCTGCTTCATTAAAACCAAATGCATATAATATTCTAAAATTGATAATAATTTCTGAATTATAATGAATACTGAAAAAATAAAAAAGAACAAAAAATAAATAGAAAACAAGACTGAAATTTACTCATGTATTTATCAAATGAACCATCATGGAAATAGACTCGATAAAATAAGGCAACCCCAACTCGAAAAAGTAGAGGAATTAACAGGGCCCAAGTCTTATAGAAATAAATTCTACAAAAATAACAACTTAATTATATTGTGTCTGCAATCCATTCATCTATTTTTTGGATTTAGAGTTATAAATTTTGTGCTTTCACCAATGTTTTGCTCTATTGTCATTGTAAAATTCCATTGAGTTTTCCTACAGACACTGGAATGGAAGGAAGACTATCCAGAATTAAACACAAAAACCAATCAACTCAAAGAGAACCTCAATCATAAAATAAATAGAATCACTGAAGCTACAGGAAGTAAAGCCATGTAATCAGAAATATCGGTTAAAATAGGACATCCAACAATTCAAATCGTAATATAATTACAACTAGATAATCAAATAGAGGAACAACTTTGGATAATACAGCCTAAATAAATGTTCATCCTTTTCTTTTCTTTTTGATTTTTTTTAGATCAGTAAACTGAAATTTTCTCCTGAACTCCAAGTATTTATATCCACCTTTAAAACTGATACGTGCGAAAATCGGTTTTGTTTTATTTCAATTTTATTTTATTCTTCCATTTAGTAGCCTCTTAACAAAGCTAATTCGTGTAGATAAGCTGTTTGCGTAAATAATAACGCAAATAGCCATTTTCCAGAAAAAATGATAAATATAGACATGTTTGTGTTTCGAAGGTGAGTTTTGGAAACTCGCCTTCAGTAAATTAGAAAGGCGAGTTTCCAAAACTCGCCTTCATTAAAAACCTGCATACAAGAAACCCGAAACCCTTTCTTCCCCAGCCGGATTCACTTTTCCCAAATCCCACTTTCTCATTTCAGCACGAAAATAAATAAAAACTCAAATCAACTCTATTTTCACCCATTTTTCATCCAAATCATTCCCAAAAGCTCACAATGGATAGAACATACGACGTACAACACGCAATCGATAAAAATCAAAATCCTAACTCTTAATTTTGAAATTAGGTTATATAAATTTATTTATTATTGGTTAAGAAACTGATTGTGGCTTACAAGCACGTAGCTTGTATGATGTAATTACAAATTTTGTTGTGTAATTTGTTTATTAGAGTGATTTTTGCATGTTGGTTGGTTATTGGGTGTTACAGTTTGGATTTAGTATGGTTTGTAGTAATGCGGTTGATTATGGGTTGGAATTTAACTGATTGTGGCTTACAAGCACGTAGCTTGTAATGAAGACAATAGAGCCGTTAGCGTGTGAACACGTTTTATCATATTTAGTATGTTTTGTAATTATCTACTAGCCGTTAGGCTCATGCATACTTGGTATATTTAATACTAGCCGTTAGGCTCATGCATACTTGGTATATTTTGTACTAGCCGTTGGGCTCATAGCACTATATATATGTGCTCTTTGCATCATGTTTCAGTATCAATAAAATTACAATTGTTCCTCACTAATAACTCTCCTCCTCAACTCTTAATAGGGTATCAAAGCCTTAATGCCGAAAGGCTTATTCTCTATCAAAAGTGTTGATCACAGCTACAACACCAACTCTGTAGTGCCAGACCTCTTTCAACCCTCATTCTTTTCTGGATCTCTACATGCTGCCGTGAGCTTTATCACGTTACGGTGATACAAGTGAGACCAAAAGGCTACAACTATAAGTAAACTGCCTCGTCATATTCTCATATCTAATGGCCAACGATTCCAGCGCTACATCAGCAAGCGCCATCAACAGCACCCCACTAAACCATCATAACCTGATCAAACCAAAAAGTCAAGTCATTACTACATCGTTGGACGAGGATAACTATATACTATGGGAATACCAAATTGAAATTGCATTAAAGGGCTATGGACTACAAGAGTATGTCAATGGAACCATAACTATACCACCAGTGATGATAGCAGACCAAGATGGCAATCTCTCACTGAACCCTGACCACGTCAAATTTCAGAAACAGGACAGCCTATTATCATCATGGCTGCTATCATCGATAAGCCCGAGTTTGTTATCACATATAGTAGGATGCAATACATCTCATGATATATGGACCACTGTGCAACAGATTTTCAGTTCACAATCAGCTGCTAGAATCATGCAATATAGAAGGGAATTACAAAATTCTAGAAAAAGGAGGCAAGCATGAAAGAGTACTTGGGAAAAATTAAAAACCTATGTGACAAACTAAATGCTGTTGACCATAAGATCAGCGACAGTGAGCAAATCCTATTTATTATTGGTGGATTAGATGAAGAATACGAATCTCTAGTAACTGTGTTAGCCACACTGTAATTGTTAACGAAGCTGAAATTCCCAAATCGAAAGATAAGTGGGACGCGTATGATAAGAAACTGTACTATACTGATTCTAAAGCCATGAATGCTTTGATTTGTGCTCTTTATAAAACTGAATATAACAGAATTTCTCATTGTAAAACAGCTCAGGAAATCTGGCATACTCTGGAGGTCAGTCACGAAGGAAAGTCTCAAGTAAAAGAATCTCGTCTTGCTTTATTCAGCAATGAGTATGAAAACTTCACTATGCAGAAGGATGAGAGTATCAAGGACATGTATGGACGTTTCTCTGTGCTAGTTTACAATGCTAGAGCTCTTGGAAAAGTTTATACGGAAGTTGAACTTGTATGGAAGATTCTGCGTGTTTGCCAATGAACTTCGAACTAAAAGTCACATCCATTCAAGAATCAAAGCATCTGGGTAAGCTGAGCATGAAGGAGCTTATTGGAAACCTATTGACGTATGAAATGGAACTAAAAGCACGAGAAGATCGCAACAACTCTGATTTAAAGAAGAAGTCAATTGTTTTGTCCAATACTGTCAACAGCGATGGCGAAGACCCCATCGAACAGCTTGCAATGGCCGTCAGACAATTCACAAAGTGGAGCAAATTCAAACCTCGAAGAAACAAACCAAAATCCAACGAGCTGAAGAACTCTGAAAATTCAGATGAGGAACCACTTTGCTATAACTGCCAGAAGCTTGGACATTTGAAACCAAACTGTCCACTTCTTCAACAGAAAAGAATCAAGAAGAAAAGGAAAGCTTTTGCTATGACTTGGGATGATGAGGAAGGAGAAGAAGACTCAGACGGTAGCGAGGAAGAAAGTAACCTATGCTTCATGGAAAAACCAGATTCAGAATATGGTGGAGAGGAATCGACTGAGGTATACAATTATGATGATTTGATTTACCCAAACTCTAGTGAATTTTCTGATTTTATTCCTATTCTTGCAATTTTCAAGATTATGCCCAATTACCCCACATTTAACACACTTAGGAAAGATGCTTCTACCTTTTGCATTTTCAATCATAGTCACATCATTTTGTATCTTCCCAAAACCTAGTCCTTTTCTATTGTTTGCAAACAATTGGTTTCCTAGCAACATTTTGAAAGATGTTTGACCAATTGAAAACTTATTCAAGGTTGCTGCAATATCCTGGACTTTGGTTCTTAGTGTTGTATTTTCATTCACAAGTGAAGTGCATCGTTTAATGAAATTCTCACTTTTAATCTCATCAGTTTTTTTCAAGGACAAATTCTCTTTCTCAAGATTTTCAATGGTGGACTTGAGAGTCGACAGTTCTAGATTCATACAGTTACAGTTTTTACAATCCAGGTTTTGAGTATTTGAAACTTTTTCCAGTTCAGATTTCAACTTATTATTACTGGGACCAAGTTCCAGATTTTTTGCTTCTAGTTTTTCTACTTATGATTCTAGTGTATCAATGATCTCAGAAAGGTGTTTACACATTCACTTGGCACACAATTACCATAATTTTTGGAACACAAATAAGAGGACAAAACAATTGTGGGTTCCAAAAGATTCTTGTTTTCATCATACTTCATTCATTGATAGTCTTGGACCTAGGAGCTTCTCTAGGTCATCCTTTTCTCTTCTTGTGTAGGTACGTTGGCGGGCTAAGGATCAACATAAATGGTATTTGTATTCAGGCTGTTCCAGACATATGACAGGAGACAAGAGACTGTTCCTTAGCCAAGAAAAATATAAAGGTGGGAGTGTGACACTGGGTGACAACAACAAATGTAAGATTATTGGTAAAGGAAAAATAGGTAACAACATTTTTGCCTTAGTTGATGTCTTATATGTTGACAATTTGTATCACAATCTTATCTCTATAAGCTAACTGTGTGATAAAGGAATGAATGTAGTTTTTGATAGTGAGACTTGCAAAATCATTGAAACATCCACTGGAAATGCTGTTTTTACTGGCAAAAGAAAAGGAAATATTTACACACTCTCTTTTGATGATGTAACTGTTTCTAGATGTTTGGTAGCCACAGAAGAAGAGGCAGTTTTATGGCATAGAAGACTAGCACATGCTAATATGGGTCTCCTTGAAAAACTAGAAACAAATGAGCTTGTCAGAGGTTTACCACATCAGAAATTTAAAAATAACAAAGTGTGTAAGGCTTGTTCCATGGGCAAACTTAGTCGTTCATCATTCCATCCAAAAAATGTTGTTAGTACTTTACGTGTTCTTGAATTGATTCATATGGATTTGTTTGGACCAACCGATACTGCTAGCTTAAATGGTAAACGTTATTGTTATATATTGGTTGGTAATTGCTCTAGATTTACATGGGTTCATTTTCTAGCCAAAAAGTCTGAAACATTTGATTATTTTTCAAAGTTTTCAAAACTTGTTCAAAATGAAAAAGGTGTTTCAATTAAAACTTTGAGAAGTGATCATGGAGGTGAATTTGAAAATTTAGACTTTGAAAAATTATGTAAAGAAAATGGTTTTAAACATGAATTTTCCGCTCCTCGAACACCACAACAAAATGGGGTGGTCGAAAGGAAAAATCATACACTGCAAGAGATAGCTAGATCTATGTTATGTGAATATGAATTACCACAAACCTTCTGGGCTGAGGCAGTCATTACTTCATGCTATGTAATGAATAGAGTCATGATTAGACCAATACTTAATAAAACATCATATGAACTGTGGTCTAACAAAAATCCTAACATCTCATATTTTAGAGTTTTTGGATGCCCTTGTTATATTCTAAACACAAGAGATCAGCTTGGAAAATTTGAACCAAAAACAGTTAATGGAATTTTCATGGGTTATTCTTCAAGAAGAAAAGCTTACAGAATCTTCAATAAGCAATCAAGAACAATTGTGGAGACCATTAATGTGCATTTCAGTGAATCAGACTTGAAGATAGCTTCTGAAAATGATAAAGATGAAGGTGGTGTGCAAGAAGGTGAAAAAGAAAGCAATGAAGTTGAGGCAAACAATGAAGAAGTCACTTAAGCAACAGCTGAAGCTGAAAGGAGGAAATTCAAACCCAACCATCCTCCAGATTTGGTGATTGGAAGTCCAACAGCTGGCGTTCGCACCCGTTCCTCTCTCAATTAGAATGTTTGTGCTTTCTGTATTCACAGTGCTTTTATTTCTGAAATTGAACCAAGTTCGTATGATACTGCTCTTAATGATGAATCTTGAACTTTAGCTATGCAGAGGAACTTAATGAGTTTGAGAGGAATAAAGTCTGGAATTTGGTGCCTTGGCCAAAAGGCTATCCAGTTGTTGGAACAAAATAGGTGTTTAAAAATAAACTTGACGAATCTGGAAATGTAATTAGAAAAAAAACTAGGTTGGTTGCTAAGGGATACAATCAAATTGAAGGCATTGATATTGATGAAACATTTGCTCTAGTTGCTAGGTTAGAAGCAATTAGAATTTTGCTAAGTTTTGCATGTTTTAAAGGTTTTAAACTTAAGCAAATGGATGTTAAGAGTGCCTTTTTGAATGGTGAGCTGAAAGAAGAAGTTTTTGTTGAACAACCCTCTGGTTTTGAGAGTCATGAATTTCCAAGTCATGTGTACAAACTAGAAAAAGCATTATATGGTCTTAAGCAGGTTCCTCGAGCTTGGTATGATGGTCTCTGTTCATATCTTTTGGAAAATGGTTTTAAAAAGGGATGTGATGACACTACTCTGTTTCTATTACATGATGATAATGATTTCTTGATTGTTCAGATTTATGTTGATGATATTATTTATGGTGCTACTAATGATATTTTGTGTGAGAAATTTGAAAAAGTTATGCAGGACAAATTTGAGATGAGCTTGGTTGGAGAGCTAAAGTACTTTCTTGGATTTCAAATCAAACAGAGCAACAAAGGAATCTTCATTTCTCAGACAAAGTATGTGATGGAGCCGTTGAAGAAATTTGGAGTTGAAGATGCAAAACCAATGAGAACACCAATGAACCCAACAACTAAGCTTGACAAAGATGAAAAAGGTGTTGCTGTTGATCAGAAAAAATATCGCGGTATAATCGGTTCACTTCTCTATCTCTCTGCCTCTAGACCCGATATTATGTTTTTTGTCTGTTTATGTGCTCGTTTTCAATCTAATCCAAAATAATATCATTTAAAAACCACAAAACGAATTCTGAGTTATTTGTTGCACACACCAAAACTTGACTTGTGGTATCCATCTTGTGATAATTTTGATTTAGTTGGTTTTACTGATGCTGATTATGCTGTTTTACTCACTGATAGGAAGAGCACTAGTGGAACTTGTTTCATGCTAGGACATTCTCTTGTTTCTTGGTCAAGTCGTAAACAAAATTGTGTTGCATTATCCACCACTGAAGCCGAGTATATTGCATTAGGAAGTTGTTTTGCACAGATTTTTATGGATGATGCAAACTCTATCTGATTTTGGTCTATTCTATAAACAAGTTCCTTTGAAATGTGACAGTAAGAGTGCAATAGATCTATTAAACAATCCTGTACATCATTCACGCACAAAACACATGATGTGAGACACCATTTCATTAGAGATCATATTTCTAGTGAGGACATTTGTATTGAATTTATTCCAAGTGAATCTCAACTTGCGGATATTTCTACTAAACCCCTTCCTGAAGAATGATTTTGCAGATTACGATTGGATTTGGGGATTATAGAAATTAATTAATCTCTCTACATTTTTGGGTAAATTTTTTCTTAAGATGTTCTGTTATCGATTTCATTTTCTGAGAAATTAATCCAATCTTCAAATCATCAAGAAAAGAACAGTTTATTTTGGACATTTATAATAAAATTGTGACTGTGTTAGATTTCTGAATATGAGATGGTTGAAAGCTTCTTTATAACCCTGATTTGATCGAATATATTTTATAATATGAGTAATTTAGGAATGTTATTCACATCCATCTCTATCCCTATCACCCTTCTATCATCCATTATTGTTTTATATATTAAGGGGATTCTATATATATTAATTCTTAAAAAATATATTTTTAGTAATAATAATAAGTGTTTCTCTGACCTCATTTAAAAATCCAAGCTCTGGTCATGTATGTTTATGAGATTACTTATTTATTTTCATGCTGCAACTAATCCCATTTAAAAATCCAAGCTTTGATTATGCGTGGTTAGTGTGCTCTTGAAATATATATATATATATATATATATATATATGATATTCGACATCGGCCTGTCACGCCTCTTGCGGCTCTGGGTTTTCAATGGAAAGACAAGCCATTATGGGTTTGGGTTTCGGCAAGTGCCGACGCAACTAAGCTTCCAGATCCTCCAACCGTTCTTTCTGTTCTCCCCGTTGCTGTTCAGGGGGGTTTGGGCGTGTGGTGATGTTGGAGATGGGATGTACCCTTTATGGGTTACTGGTTGGGTGGATACTGTAATGGGTCTCAAAATTTTCGATTTGGTGGCTGCTTCCTTGTGTTAATGGTACTGGCTATACAGTGGATGCGATGTCTAGTGTTAATTTTGGTGGTGATTGCTTCGGCATTCACCACAACGTTGGGGTTGATCGTTGCTCAGCGGTATGGAGCAGAGTTTTAATGAGCAGTTGTTTGCAGTAGTGATGGTTTGGTTTTGCTCAGCGAGTCGGAGCTTGTTAGTTTTTTTAGTATGTATTTTGGTTGTTTTAGTTTCTACTTTATATTTTGTCTGTAATCCGGTTAGTATGCTAACCGTTACTATGTAATGCTATTTCAGAAATATATGTTACCAATTTTCAAATATATATATATATATGATTAAAAAAAATGGTGTATGTATATGGATATAATAATATATATAAAATCCTCCCTCATATATATTAACTAACTTTCCATTCCATTTTCTGTTTTGTGAAATGTGTTCCTATCTTACGGGTTATTATGATTTTTTGTTTGATTAGTTGGGGTTTGCGGTTTCTGATTCTGTCAAATGACTTGAATTCTTACTGTGGTCCATATCCTTGCAAATGTCCAGCCCTGTTCATCTTTTGATGATTACAAAAGGGGAGAAGGAGTTAAGATTTTGATACGTAGACAGACATCTATAGACTTTATTTTGCCATTAATGCTAAGTGTTTAATTATTTTCTATTCTTTTCAAATTTTTATTTCATGTTTGCAATATCTGTTTACTGTTATAGGGGGAGCTGTGTTATAGGGGGAGCACATATATAGGGGGAGTTCTCATTTTTTCAATATCAAACACATTTTGCTGTATTCAAAATCTTAAGTATGTTTGTCATCATCAAAAGGGGAGATTGTTGAACTTGTGATTTTTTCGTTTGATGATAACAAACATTTTTTTTTTTAATGTGTTTGAAACTGTACTGTTTATTGTTCTTCACATTATACTGAAATAAAAATATTTTTGTCTAATAATGCTTCTACACAGAAATTGAAAATTTACATAAGCATTTATTATTCAAAAATTATATTTTTATTTCATAATCAGAACAGTACAATATTTTCTGAACTCTCAGCTATACAAATTTTCACTCATTATTTCAGTACAAATGAATCTCACTACATGTTTCACTCTCACTCAGTAATACATTCTAACTGTCTCTTTATCCTGTTTTGCTCCTGCTGCATCATCCTGAAACCTGTCACAAAATTGAAATACACACAGAAGACTGGAACTAAATTGAACACTGAACAAATAAAAATTTATTTTATAAGTTTTTATTTTGTCTCGGATTTTCTGTTTGTTTTTCTCATCATCTTTCTTACTTGATCAGCCTCGACATAACCATACTGGTTTGCTGATCAGAACCAGCTTTAAACTCAGCTAATTCTGACCAGCGCCAAAACAGTACAATTAGTCTGCTGATGTGAATCACAGTTTCACACACACACACACACACACACACACACACACACACATATATATATATATATATATATATACAATGGTCAGAATTGACACAAGACAGGTCAAAGTCAAAAGGAGAAATGGAAATCTAACATGCATGACAGATCAGCAAGGATGCAAACAACTCAATACAAATGAAAGTGCAAAAATTTCAAATCAACATGGACTGAAACATTGGTACAGTTACACATTCCAAGACAGGTGGACACAGCATGAAATAGTGAAGTAACTGTAACGGCGCGATTTTCGATGCCTCGAAAGTCGTGTCGTTATTGAAAGAATTTAGAAGATGAGATAGAAAAGATAGAACTAATAGAATAGAAGAATAAGAAAACATCAGAATCTCACAGCGGAATTTCAAAATACATAATATATTACATAACAGGGTCTGATACATCATGGTACATCATCATAATACATTACCATAGTACAACAGCATAATTATACATCATGACTAGGATAATACAGGTACTTAAACTGGATACATAGAACTAGATATAATACTAGACTGATCTTGAACTTGAACTTCATAGGGTTCCACTTGCCTACCTAGACTACTTGTCTACTCATAATAATTATTATGAGTACCCAAGAGTTTAGAAAACACAGAAAATAAACTCTAGGTCAGTCAGGGGACTGGTGTGAGTAAACATAGTTAAAAAGATTGTAATCAGGGAAATAAGGAATAGGATTTTCCATTTGGACAGATTCATTTACTTTAGAAATCTTTGGACCAATCCATAACTAATATATGGATAATGACCCAAATATTTTATATTAAAACATTTGATATTACGATAGTTTATATCAAATAAATAATCATCTAGTGAAACGCTTGCATCTCACGTTCACGTATATAGTATAAAATCTAAAACCGCAGAGCGCTTATTGGAGATTGGATTCCAACAGACAAGGTGGGGGAGCACCTGCCGATCAGTGTACTCTAGAGACGATACACCGGGGTTCAACAAGAACGTCCTGCAACCCGGCCTCACATGACCGTCCACTCATTTAGCTTGAGTGTAATGAATATATTACCACCTCCATGGTTGGGATCAGCAACCACCACCGAATGCTGCAGCAGTGAAAAAGAGATGAGAAAACAAAAGGAATTTCTCTAGATGGTGATAATACATCCTGCTTGGGGATGACCCAACTAGCCATGCTACCTAGCCCGGTTTTTTGTCATTCCCTGGTTGTTAGGTTTGAAGTCATGTTTGTCCTTCTGACAGATTATTTCTTCAATTATTTTGAATGTCACATCGTCCTATCTGTCAGAAACATTCATTCGATTACCCAAATATATTGCGGTTAATAAATCTAAGAGAAACGAATTTCTCCGCCACCAACATAATATACTTACGTAAGTCGATGTGTAGAATCTAACTTATATACGTTGTCAAACACCCATCCATACAGATTTGTTCTGGGACTAAACAGACTGAAGGTACTATAAAAAATATAGCCCATGCATATCTCCATCTTCAATATCTCTGACCCGCGTCGTATAATTCGAGTCGAAGTGGAATATTTATTCCGGACTTTTCGAAACGATGTACGTAATGTCTTACAGTCGATAAATAATTATTGGCCTATCATGATTATCATTCAGTTTACACATTCTTTATTATCAAACAAACAGTATATGTTTACATTGTTCGTATCTGGATATTTTATTATCTTTTAAATGAACAATTTAAGTGTGTACGTCGCAGACAGTATTTTATTCAGTTTTGACCATCATTTAGAAATGAACAAATAAAGCGTGTGCGTCGCACACGGTATTTTCTTCGTTTGACAACTTTGTTTATACGTTGTTTAATTCTTCCGTTATCCTTGTAAATTATTTTCTTACTTCTAATTTATCATAAATAAATTAAATTAATAATTTATTTTAATTGTCCCTTTTATATTTCTATTTTCAAAACTCGTCAATCTTCAACAGTCGAGCTTCTGTACTTCGATCTTCTGTTGTTGTCTTCCTTCCACTTGCCTATGATATATAAATAAAAATTCACTTTTTATTTATTTATTCTTTAATTTTTTTATATTCTATTTTTTATTTTAAAAATCATTTTTAATTTAAAAATCATTTTTAATTTAAAACCTCGTTCAGAATCTTCTTTGTAAACGTATTTACCAAAGTACCGGTTTATTTCAAAGCGCCAAGTACCAGGTTTTGCGAATGCCAAAGTACCAGGGTCTGCGAAATTCCAAAGTACCAGGGTCTCCGAAATGCCAAAGTACCAGGGTCTGTTAAATGCCAAAGTACCAGGGCCTGCGAAATGCCAAAATACCAGGTTTTGCGGAAGTGCCAGAGTGCCAGTTTATCGGGTATATCAAAGTGCCAGTTTACCGGAAATACCAAAGTGCCAGTTTACCGGAAATACCAAAGTGCCAGTTTACCAGGAGTACCACTTTTCGGGAGTGCCACTTTTTCAAACCCCATGCTGCGCGCGCTCGTTCACCACCAAAATGGCAGGGCGAACCAGTTTCTTCCATCGTGCCAAGTACCCACTGGTAGTACCACATTTCAAAGTACCACCCCCCTAGATCTCGAGTTGCGCGTGTCCGTTCACATCAATTTCCCGTGCCCGCTCCATTTGCCAAAGTTCCACCCTGGTACTTGCCAAAGTACCATGTACCATCTCTCGAAATCACTTGCCACGACTGATGGATCATCTCCAGATCCTAACTCTCTACACGTTTTTTCAAAGTGCCAAATTCCTTCCTCCCTTTCCTGCTTCTTGTTCTCCTACATTAAAATGCACAGTTGTGCACGTGCACAACCAATCCCCTCCACCTAAGATCCGTCGCCACCCACTCGCACGTCACATCTCCAGCCAGGATCATCACCAACCGATCGTTCAACCTCCAGAACCCCTCCTCCTCGAATTCACCACTCCACCCTGTTTAAACCCGAAAACACCTATACTAGGTCATCCAAAAACCCCCCTCCACCGATCACCTCCGACCACCTGAAAGTTTTGCGCCACCTCCGTCCTCTTTACTGACCTCAGCCGCGCCTCTCCCCTCGCTCTTGGCCCACTCGATTAAGTGGGGACCCCACACGACGCCTCCAAAAACTTTAAAACCCAACTGCTCTTCAAAACTAATCAGCTTCGATCGCTCAATCCGTTCACTAGAAAAATCTAACTATATTTTTCCTAGATTCCTTACATCCCTACGGCCCTTCAGCTTCAACGTCCTGACCCCCGATCCCTGCTATAGTTAGAATTTGGCCTAAACCCTTTTTCTGATCATCCCCAAATTTCTCGACGTCTATACTATTAAAAATCATGATACTTACCTTAAAATTCATGGTTTTAGATGCTAGACACAATTGTATACCTGAATTATAAGATAGAAGAGGTTTAATTTTTGAGTTTTATGACTCTCTACTGTGTATCTCTTGTTTCAGAAAATATAGAGCTTTATTCGAGAGGAGATATTTTTTAAATTTACGTCTCATATATATTTAAACAACTTCCATGTATAATTTAAATCCTAATACTAAGTATAAATTTAGTTATAGATTTTAGTGATGAGGAAGTGAAAGGTTTTAACATTCTGTTAAACAGTTTACAGTGATTGTTTACTGTTTAAAGAAAACTGACTGGTATCCCTTTCAACCAATACTTAATTATTTGGTTTATGTGTGATGTATAACATAACCAAGTAGAATACTAAGAATATTTTATATCATTCAAGATATATTTTATCATTAAGGAATTAAAATAAAGCTTATTCACAAATTTAATTCAACTACTGTAGCTCACTGTTTCATGTTTATCCCCTTTTGTTTTGTTTTATTCAATTCACAATTCAATTGTGAGGTTCCTATATATGATACAACTGTTAGATCCATAAACAAACAATTATATACGTAGATTTTCATCACGCAACATCATTCCCAGGGTGTAGTTTTTATGGCTATGCCAATGAAGTTTTCTTATTGAAAAGGATTCACTGTCTTTTATTTATAAATTCTCTGTTCTTTATTACTATTTGTTTACTGGTATTCAGGACTTTAATTTGGCAAAAACTATCCACTATCTGGTTCATGCAACAACTAGATCTATATATTTATAACCATGAATAACAATCAAATCAAATCAAATCAGTGATAATTAAAATAGTAAAACAGGGTAGTTTACTCATGATATCAAGTATTCTGTCCCAGGTTATCAAATTTCAGTTTTTTCATATATATGTAACTACTTCTTAAAAACATGTATTTATACATAGTTCTATCTAAAATAACTGTAGGAGGAAGTTTACTGCTCTTGTATTTCGAGATTTCTCCTAACTACACACTCAGGGCATTTATATATAGATCCATGGTTATATATTCGCATACTTAGTAAACAAACAAACAAGAAAGGATAGTTTACTCACATTGAAATGCTTTCCTACTCCTGATCTGTTAACTTCTTCTTGAACTTTAGTATATTTTTGTGTAAGAAGAATGCAGAGTTCAAACCCATATTTATAGCAAAAACTTCACATTTAAAAATCATTTTCTTTTCTCATTTCTATACTAATTAAATCCCTTAGGCTTACTCCTTTCTCATAGCTTCTATACCATGTTTCAAGGAGTACATGCATGAGAGAATCTATTTGTTTATTTTGATATCCACCAATCTCCTTGTCTTTTGTTTATGCTTTTAGAAGCTTAATCTTTCAATCATACTTCTTTAAATGTTTGCCGAATAGTCATGTTCCCTCAGATTTTAATTGCAATATACAATGGTTAGATATTTTGCAAAAAATTGTTTTATATTTGCAAGTTGTTGCTTAGGATTCTTAGTGATGGTTTTAGCTATACTTAGCTATCTATTCAAGGTAAAATCTTATTAAGATATTGACTTTGGATGCTTACTTTGGTTTTGTTGTTGTCACATGCATTTCTTGATATTTTCATTTGAGTTATTTTATCATACATGACATGTGCATATCACATTATATGTTTATGTGAGTTGAAATGGCCGAATTTGTTTTACTGCATATGTACACCTTTCTCTCTTGTTTGTTTGCCAAGTTCCTTCTATTTTCTAAGGTGATAAAATACCCTTTTATATGTAAAATTTATTATTACTTTCATATGCTTGATTTAGGCTTTTGTTTGCAAATTCTTCCTTTGAATTTGTGTTGATCTATACTTAAATATGTTGTTATGTTTACATATATGATAAAGCTTATTTGCAATCATTATCAATATATATATATATATATATTCATGTTATGATTATCTTGAATGTTGCGTTCTTATGTTTTCAAACATAATCACATATGTACATTCATGATATATATATATATATATATATATTTTCAATTGTTTTATTCTTTTAAACAATCATCATTTATTTTTATTTCCTTATTAAAATCAAATGTCAACAAATCGGAAAAAGTCGGGACATTACAGTCCACCCCCCCTTAAAAGAATTTCGTCCCCGAAATTATAAAGTCACGAGTAGATTCTAATTTTAATTAAAACACATCCACAGACTTCTTATTTAACTAGAATCTTGGTTAACTTATTTCTAGAATCCAAAATTCTGATTTTATTACAAAATCAGTTACTTAACTCATATGGGTCTATATCCAACTAACAACTGCAGTCTAGTTTTTATTATCGGGAATGCCAATTTTATTCACGGGATATTATTCTAAATCTAATTCGACGTTATTTAACTTATCCTGGAGCTGACCCTTTTATTTTAACTCCTCTTATTAAAATTTTAGATACCTTTTCAATTCAATTTTAACTCTATTTGACTCATCCCGAGGTTGACCCTAATCCTATGACTCCTTCCATTGGTTACCGTGGTGGTCCTACTCGCTCCTCGGTCTCTTCTTCCTTGTGAACTCATTTCCAACTCTATACGGTTTGATAATCAATAACTCAATCGGAAGATATATCTAAGGATAACTTAAGTCAATAACTAAGGTTGACTTATTCCAAGTATTTAATTTATTTTATAGTGTTTAAAATTTCAAAATACGCTCTCTCAATACTTACCCAAACCCAATCTAGGGTGATACTAACCCTACCTCTACTGAGTTACGCCACAAAGCCAAGGTTACTACTCAACCAATAGCTATGATAACAACTATAATGGCGAGATTTTCAATGCCTCGAAAGTCGTGTCATTATTGAAAGAATTTAGAAGATGAGATAGAAAAGATAGAACTAATAGAATAGAAGAATAAGAAAACATTAGAATCTCATAGAGGAATTTCAAAATACATAATATATTACATAATAGAGTTTGATACATCATGGTAACTCATCATAATACATTACCATAGTACAACAGCATAATTGTACATCATGACTAGGATAATACAGGTACTTAAACTGGATACATAGAACTAGATATAATACTAGACTGATCTTGAACTTGAACTTCATAGGGTTCCACTTGCCTACCTGGACTACTTGTCTACTCATAATAATTATTATGAGTACCCAAGAGTTTAGGAAACATAGCAAATAAACTCTGGGCCAATCAGGGGACTGGTGTGAGTAAACATAGTTAAAAAGACTGTAAACAGGGAAATAAGGAATAGGGTTTTCGATTGGATAGATTCATTTACTTTAGAAATCTTTAGACCAATCCATAACTAATATATGGATAATGACCCAAATATTTTATATCAAAACATTTGATATTACGATAGTTTATATCAAATAAATAATCATCTAGTGAAACGCTTGCATCTCACGTTCACGTATATAGTATAAAATCTAAAACCGTAGAGCACTTATTGGAGATTGGATTCCAATTGGGGCGCACCTGTCGATCAGTGTACTTTAGAGAGGATACACTATGGTTCAACAAGAACGTCTTGCAACTCGGCCTCACATGACCGTCCACTCATTTAGCTTGAGTGTAACGAATATATTACCACCTCCATGGTTGGGATCAGCAACCGCTACCGAATGCTGCAGCAGTGAGAAAGAGATGAGAAAACAAAAGGAATTTCTCTAGACGGTGATAATACACTCTGCTTGGGGATGACCCAACTAGCCATGCTGCTTAGCCCGGTTTTTTGTCATTTCCTGGTTGTGAGGTTTGAAGTCGTGTTTATCCTTCTGACAGATTATTTCTTCAATTACTTTGAATGTCACATCGTCATATCCGTTAGAAACACCTATTCGATTACCCAAATATATTGCGGGCAATAAAGCTAAGTGAAACGAATTTCTCCGCCACCAACGTAATACACTTACGTAAGTCGATGTGTAGAATTTAACTGATATGCGTTGTCAGACACCCGTCCAAACAGATATTTTATCGAATAATTAATTTTGTTCTGGGACTGAACAGACTGAAGGTACTACAAAAAATATAGCCCTTGCATATCTCCGTCTTCAATATCTCTGACCCGCATCGTATAATTCGAGTCGAAGTGGAATATTTATTCCGGACTCTTCGAAACGATGTACGTAATGTCTTACAGTCGATAAATAATTATCGGCCTATCATGATTATAATTCAGTTTACACATTCTTTATTATCAAACAAAAAGTATATGTTTACATTGTTCATATCAGGATATTTTATTATCTTTTAAATGAACATTTTAAGTGTGTGCATCGCACACAGTATTTTATTCAGTTTTGACCATCATTTAGAAATGAACAGATAAAGCGTGTGGATCGCACACGGTATTTTCTTCGTTTGACAACTTTGTTTATACGTTGTTTAATTCTTCCGTTATCCTTGTAAATTATTTTCTTACTTCTAATTTATCATGAATAAATTAAATTAATAATTTTTTTTAATTATTCCTTTTATATTTCTATTTTCAAAACTCGTCAATCTTCAACAGTCGAGCTTCTGTACTTCCATCTTCTGCTGTTGTCTTCCTTCCACTTGCCTATGATATATAAATAAAAATTTACTTTTTATTTATTTATTCTTTAATTTTATTTATATTCTATTTTTAATTTAAAAATCATTTTTAATTTAAAACCTCGTTCAGAATCTTCTTTGTAAACATATTTACCAAAGTACCGGTTTATTTCAAAGCGCCAAGTACCAGTCTTTGCGAATGCCAAAGTACCAGGGTTTGCGAAATGCCAAATTACCAGGGTCTGCGAAATGCCAAAGTACCAGGGTCTGCAAAATGCCAAAGTATCAGGGTCAGTGAAATGCCAAAGTACCAGGGTCTGCGAAATGCCAAAGTACCAGGGCCTGCGAAATGCCAAAGTACCAGGTTTTGCGGAAGTGCCAGAGTGCCAGTTTATCGGATATACCAAAGTGCCAGTTTACCGGAAATACCAAAGTGCCAGTTTACCGAAAATACCAAAGTGCCAGTTTACCGAGAGTACCACTTTTCGGGAGTGCCACTTTTCGGAAGTGCCACTTTTTCAAACCCAATGCTGCGCGTGCTCGTTCACCACCAAAATGCCATGCCGAACCAGTTTCTTCCATCGTGCCAAGTACCCACTGGTAGTACCACATTTCAAAGTACCGCCCCCTAGATCTCGAGTTGTGTGTATCCGTTCACATCAATTTCCCGTGCCCGCTCCATTTGCCAAAGTGCCACCCTGGTATTTGCCAAAGTACCAGGTACCATCTCTCGAAATCACTTGCCAGGACTGATAGATCATCTCCAGATCCTCACGCTCCACACGTATTTCCAAAGTGCCAAATTCCTTCCTCCCTTTCCTGCTTCTTCTTATCCTCCATTAAAATGCATAGTTGTGCACATGCACAACCAGTCCCCTCCACTTGAGATCCGTCGCCACCCACTCGCATGTCACTTCTTCGGCCAGGATCACCACCAACCGATCGTTCAACCTCCAGAACCCCTCCTCCTCGAATTCACCGCTCTACCCTGTTTAAACCCGAAAACAACTAAACTAGGCCATCCAAAAACCCACCTCCACCGATCACCTCCGACCATTTGAAAGTCTTGCGCCACCTCCGTCCTCTTTACTGACCTTAGTCGCTCCTCTCCCCTCGCTCTTGGCCCACTCGATCAAGTGGGGACCCCACACAATGCCTCCAAAAACTTTAAAACTGAACTGCTCTTCAAAACTAAATCAGCTTCGATCGCTCAATCCATTCACTAGAAATATCTAACTATATTTTTCCTAGATTACTTACATCCCTACGGCCCTTCAGCTTCAACGTCCTGACCCCCGATCCCTGCTATAATCAGAATTTGGCCTAAACCCGTTTTCTGATCATCCCCAAATTTCTCGATATCTATACTATTAAAAATCATGATACTTACCTTAAAATTCATGGTTTTAGATGTTAGACACAATTGTATGCCTGAATTATAAGATAGTAGAGGTTTAATTTTTGAGTTTTATGACTCTCTATTGTGTATCTCTTGTTTCAGAAAATAAAGAGCTTTATTCGAGAGGAGATATTTTTTAAATTTACATCTCATATATATTTAAAAAACTTCCATGTATAATTTAAATCCTACTAGTAAGTATAAATTTAGTTATAGACTTTAGTGATAAGGAAGTGAAAGGTTTTAACCTTCAGTTAAACAGTTTACAGTGATTGTTTGCTGTTTAAAGAAAACTGACTGGTATCCCTTTCAACCAACACTTAATTATTTGGTTTATGCGTGATGTACACTAAGGATATTTTATATCATTCAATATATAATTTATTATTAAGGAATTAAAATAAAGCTTATTCACAAATTTATTTCAACTACTATTGCTCACTGTTTCATGTTTATCCCCTTTTGTTTTGTTTTATTCAATTCACAATTCAATTGTGAGGTTCCTATATATGATACAACTGTTTGATCCATAAACAAACAATTATATACGTAGATTCTCATCACGCAACATCATTCCCAGGGTGTAGTTTTTATGGCTATTCCAATGAAGTTTTCCTATTGAAAAGGATTCACTGTCTTTTATTTATAAATTCCCTGTTCTTTATTCCTATTTGTTTACTGGTGTTCAGGACTTTAATTTGGCAAAAACTATCCACTATCTGGTTCGTGCAACAACTAGATCTATATATGTATAACCATGAGTAACAATCAGATCAAATCAGTGATAATTAAAATAGTAAAACAGGGTTGTTTACTCATGATATCAAGTATTCTGTCCCAAGTTATCAAATTTCATGGTTTTCATATATATGTAACTACTTCTTAAAAACATGTATTTATACATAGTTGTATCTAAAATAACTGTAAGAGGAAGTTTACTACTCTATGTATTTCCAGATTTCTCCTAACTACAAACTCATGGCATTTATATATAGATCCATGGTTATATATTCACATACTTAGTGAACAAACAAACAAGAAAGGATAGTTTACTCACATTGAAATGCTTTCCTACTCCTGATCTGTTAACTTCTTCTTGAACTTTAGTATATTTTTGTGTAAGAAGAATGCAGAGTTCAAACCCATATTTATAGCAAAAACTTCACATTTAAAAATCATTTTCTTTTCTCATTTCTATACTAATTAAATCCCTTAGGCTTACTCCTTTCTCATAGCTTCTATGCCATGTTTCAAGGAGTACATGCATGAGAGAATCTATTTGTTTATTTTGATATCCACCAATCTCCTTGTCTTTTGTTTATGCTTCTAGAAGCTTAATCTTTCAATCATACTTCTTTAAATGTTTGCTGAATAGTCATGTTCCCTCATATTTTAATTGCAATATACAATGGTTAGATATTTTGCAAACAATTGTTTTATATTTGCAAGTTGTTGCTTAGGATTCTTAGGTGATGGTTTTAGCTATACTTAGCTATCTGTTCAAGGTAAATTCATATTAAGATATTGACTTTGGATGCTTACTTTGGTTTTGTTGTTGTCACATGCATTTCTTGATATTTTCATTTGAGTTATTTTATCATACATGACATGTGCATATCACATTATATGTTTATTTGAGTTGAAATGGCCGAATTTGTTTTACTGCATATGTACACCTTTCTCTCTTGTTTGTTTGCCAAGTTCCTTCTATTTTCTAAGGCGACAAAATACCCTTTTATATGTAAAATTTATTATTACTTTCATATGCATGATTTAGGCTTTTGTTTGCAAACTCTTCCTTTGAATTTATGTTGATCTATAGTTAAATATGTTGTTACGTTTACATATATATGATAAAACTTATTTGCAATCATTGTCAATATATATATATATATATATATATATATATATATATATATATATATATATATATTCATGTTATGATTATATTAAATGTTGCATTCTTATGTTTTCAAACATAATCACATATGTACATTCATGATATATATATATATGTTTTCAATTGTTTTATTCTTTTAAAAAATCATCATTTATTTTAATTTCCTTATTAAAATCAAATGTTGACAAATCGGAAAAAGTCGGGACATTATAGTAACTCACATTGTCCGGGCAGTTCAAAATCATGGCAGATCGTGGCATGATCACAATGAACAGAGCAAAACCACCTAGTTCATTTCAGCCAGCATCGGGATGCAAGTACTATGTGTAAACATGTGCAAGTGATCAATGTATACATACATGAGTAAATAGCTTACGCAATACAGTAATCACCAAAGTGGTCAAGCTACTTTGATACGGCAAAACTTGTTGAAAAGCACAACTGGAAAAATCATATAGTGGTTCGCAAACAGTATGGCTCAAGCAAGAAGACACAGCGATGAATATACACAGTCTCAAGTTCATAGTGTCAAGGTGAATTTTTTTTTAAGTGCAAGCCAACAAATACTACTGCTCAACAATAGGCCAGTCAGCATGAAGCTTTTAACATGGCAAGGTCAAGTATTTCATATTCAGGAGCTCAAGACTAGTGTACAAGCAGCTAGTGCACACAAACCAGAGTAAAGCAAAAGCCAGGCATTCAGGTCAGTTTTGACCCAAGTCTCAAGACAACTACATTATATGTTCATGAGTGTAAAATCTGCATGGTGAATGCAACATCAAAGCAAGAACAAGTGACAACAAGGTCAAGCATGGGAGCAACAATATGTATGTGATAAAGACTGCTAAAAAATATGTATGCATGGCATTCAGCAAGTTAGTTTTGTTTTTAAGCAACATATGGCAAGTGACAAACACAATAATGGCCGAGGGAATTAAATAAAGCATGATGATGACAGATGAATTTCAATCCAAGGAAAAATAATGCTGTTTTGAATTTGAATTTCCTCTTTCCAGTTTTACACAGTTAATCATGGAAATAAACAAGGAATGTATTTATGCTCATGAAAATAGTGTGAGTGATTTTTCTAGAAAGTGTTTAATGCCTTAAAATTAGATTTTCCCCAGATTTGTTTTAAATCAATTATGGAAAAATAAAAATTGGATTCAATCATTTTTGGTATGGTGACTAGGCAGAATTAAACTCGGCAAGCTAGTTGTTTTTTAAAACTGGAAAACAAATTCAATCAGGAGCATATGAGGAAAGAATTAGCGTCCAAATTCGTAGCTTGTTTTTGAAATTCAAATTTCCATAAAAAACTACTGCTGAAATCAACTAAAAAGCTTTTAAAATCAATTCTCAAATTGGACAACTAAAATTCAGGGGCAAAATTCGATCGGAATATTCCTCAATCAAAATCGGCAAGTCATATTGTGAAATCAGAGGGTTAGGGTTTCAAAACCCTATATAAAGACACGAATTCATCATTGACCAAATCATCCCAATGATTTGAAAACATTTCAAACCCAAAAATTAATTCAGAGAGCTTAATTGTTGGATCGAAAGAGAGATCATCTAAGAGCCAATCTAGAAGAGAGATTGAAGTTTCCAGAGTGTTTCGATGCCATTGAGAATCAGTTCTGAGGAAACCCTAACCGCCCTTTCTTCTTGGAGAAATAAAAAAAGAGCTCGGCCATTTTCTAGTGAAGAAACAAAGTGGGGATTTTCCTTATTTAAAGGCTTTTTTTTTGTACCTTTTTTGTGTCTTACAAAATCATGTCTTGTTTTTTCTAGTTTTAATTAAAACTAGGATTTACATATTACTGGTCTGTAGTCTGGGAAAATCTGGTCTAGTGTACACATATCAGTCTAGGATTTTGAGCGAAGGGTTAGGACAGGAGCAGGCACTGCAAGTTTACATGGGATTGTAAGGGGATCTGTTTATAACACCTAGTAAAAATCTTTGGACTGCAGCAGTAGGCACAATTTGCCGAAGCTGGGTATTTCTGTGTGTGATTTTCCTTTACTGCATTTTTATTACTCTGTGACTGTTTTAAATATCGAATACCCTATTCACCCACCCTCTAGGGTTAATATTAATCCTATAGAGTTTTGAGAGTGAAGAAGGGTGGTCGTGTTGTGATGAGAGGTGTCTTGGAGGCGGGAAACCTGTATAGATTGGTTGGTTCTGTGATCGACAGTGGAAGGCGAGTGACGGTTGAAGAACCTAGTCCACAACAAGGTGGAGAGGTTAATTTGGTCACTCCTGATGTGTTTGACAGGGGTCTTCATGTTGATGATGCTCGAGGGATCTGAGGTGATCAAGTAAGGAGCTCAGATCAAGTGGTAGACGAGTGTCGATGCAGAAAATCCACAAGGTGGAGATCCTTGTGGTATTACAAGCACTTTTAGACCGTTAGAGATGTGTGGTGCATCTTAGGCAGAAGATGCATCATTGGCAGGCGGTGGGTTGTGTTTGTAATGGTTTAATTGAGAGTAGGTGCCGTTAAAAGAGCTAGATGACTTGTGTGTTGGAAGTTCGTTTGATGTGATGTGATTTCATATCAAGGTGGAGTGTTGTAATTTGTGACATAAAATCACATATGTTGATAGAGACGGGGGCATGGATGTGCTTGGCGGTAGAGGATATGGTGCAACAACAAAAAGAATGTTAGAAGGAGCAGTTTGGCGTTTGAGAGGATTTATTGCTAGATTTTGGCCCTGTCTTTCTATGACTTATTCTGCAAGTATTGAGGGGATATATTCCTAATATATCTCTAAGCGGTAAATTGGATATTTTTCCTAGGCTTTCTATTCTCCTATAAAAGCAGCATCTAGGGTTGGATTAAAATCATGAGATTAAGACCGAATTAATTAATCCAAGGGTTTGTCGTCGTTCTTCATTGTTCTCCTTCTCCAACAAAAGTTGTAGTCATCTAGATATTTTTTCTCTATTTCAATAAGGTTATTGGTTCTTGTAATTTTGTTTATGATTGGTTCTGATCCATTGAGTGCAAACAAAATTTGTTTTTGTAAATCAATAAAGAGGGTGGTTGGGTGGAATATCTTGTGTTTGCGCATGTGATTTCATATCTGTGTTTGTTTCCATAGAAATCATCTTTAAGTAATTGGATGAAGAAGATCCTGGTCGCTTCCGCAAAGGCGCAGTTTACCATAACAAATCTAAACATCTTATCGAAGGCTATATTATAAACATAGAAAAAGATCATATTTCCATTATTCAACATCACACAAAAACATTCCTGCGCTCACATATCAACCCACCTGTATATGTGTGCAAACAGCCATGCTCATTTTAACATTAATATATAAATAAATATAAACTGCAGTGGGATTCCAAAGAAGATGCATGCTGGAATGCTGGGAAAAGAGTAGCTTAAATTTACAAGGAAAAGATTAAGAAAAATGGGTCTCATTATAGATGCATTTGGGGGAAGTTACTCGTCCTCATGGCAACAATGGTATTGTCAAATCTAAGTTCAGGTCTAATTTGCCTCCTAAAGCCATAGGACATAAAGTTCGAGTTTTTATGCACCCGAGCAACATTTGAGCATCTTTGTTAATTCTGGTAATGGAGAAGAATCTTTTATGTACATTGCAACTGGAGCATTTCATTTATTCATTTATCTTAGAAGCATTAAAATTTGTTTCTATGGAACTTTCTTTTTTATTGCTGGGAGAATGTTGAACTCTATTTCTTGTTTTAAATTAGACATTGTTTATTTGTGCCTCAAAAAAAAAAAAAAAAAAAAAAAAAAAAAAAAAAAAAAAAAAAGAAGAAGAAGAAGAATATAAAAAAAGCTGCAGGGTATTGAATGTATATTGTTCCCAAAGCGCTAATATTCATATAAAACACTACAACAGACTCACGTTATTTGTATATTAAACAAATGTTCATTTTATATGTATATATCATTATTGATAGGTATTTTTATAAACCAAACATTACTCATATAAGCTAGATATAACAATATATGGAGCTTATTATTATTAAACTATAAAGGTAATTCTTTACTGTAAATAAACTGAATATTAACTTCACCAAATTAGAAAACATATTTCACCCGTAAGCAAGCAAAAAACCGATGTAGAGATTTTGGTTAGTTTTAAATACATATAAATGATTTTACATTAGAAGAAAAAGAAACAACAGATTGCATATCAACACCAATTGTAAGAAAAATAAGGAAATTTAGATTATTTAATGTTCTGCACATGAATTATAACTAATACAATCAATTAGTAAACTTACTGATTTTGATGTCGTTTAAAACTAAAATTGAATAAGAATGAATAGGTTAAACTATAAATTTAAACCGGGTATGCAAAAAGAAATTGAGTATTAAGGAAAATGCATATATGAATAATTTGTTAATACTTCAAATATAAATCAATATATAGCAGGTAATCAAATCTAAATCAATTTATAGCAGAAAAATGCAAGTATTTATAGCAAGTATTCAAGTCCAAGCGGAATCAATTTATAGCAGGAAAATGCAAGTATTTATAGCCGGTATTCAAATCTAAATATTCTTTTTTATGTGTCTGAAAAGTAACTATTATTGCTCTAGCTTGTTGTTCACCTAGTATTATCAGCTACTGGAAATATCAAAAACATTGGGAGCAATTGGTAAGTCTGATTTACACGCAATCAAAGAAATTTGGCTCATCCAAAATGTAAAATACAAGATAAGAGTTGAACATTTGAAGGCTCACAAAAGTCGAAGTATGGGCTATAAAAACAGGACAGCCATGCAAAAAAAAAAAAAAAAAAAAAAAAAAAAAGAAGCCCTAAATGAATTCTGGCAACAACCTAAACTATGTCATTCTCTAAGGCTGGTAGCATAAAGTTGATAACCAGTGAAGAACAAGAACCTACTTTTGTTTTAAATAGGATCCAAAATACATATTACAGTTATCTTACCAAGCCTTCAATGTTGGTATTGTAAATTAGCAGATTAAGCTCATTAAATACTTGATAAAACAATATTTCTCGATATGGCTTTCACTTAGTTTAATTTTAGAAAGCATAGATTGAACAATGACTTAACGTCTGCAATATGATCAGTTTCATTGTTTACATTCAAAGCTTAACGGTTATAATATCTGAAGACTGAAAGGGCATTGTTGCTCACACTTTAAAATTAGTTAAGAAATGACACATTTTTTATTCTTTTTTAACTTTACCAAGAGGAAGACGTTAGAAAGTGACCCTTTTAATACTAAATTATAGTATGACTAAACTACCCTTATCTTGATACTTGAAGCATGTGTTTATCAATTGTTACTACCGACACTCCATTTTTTGTTAAGGGAGAACTTAATTGAAATTCGGTAAGGTGTTGTCGAACTTATCAGTGAAATTCGGTGGGGATTCGTCAGTTTAGGTCTGAAAATTAAATAGCAGTCACCGAAAATGATTAAAATGGAAAACAGTGCGAGTATATCGAATTCGTTTTTGAATGTGAATCCCCTTAACTAAAACTGGAGTGTCAATAACAACACCCGAGAGTTAAACCAAGGGTATTGTCATATACTAATTTTTATGTTCATTACGCCTTATAATAAATCAGAAGGTCAGATTGCTTTGGTCCATGGAACCACAAATTTTGGAATCAGGTGATATCGGGCCATTGTAATGAGATGGTAATTTATTGCTGTTATGCCATTCAATACCGATCTGCTTTAATTAGACGGCATATTCTGGAATGTAATTTGTTGGTACACATTTATTGGATACCAGGAGTTATGTTCTATTTTGGAAGTATTCTATTATTGTTCTCGTTATCCCAGTACACCATATTTTGGAAGTATTCTATTATTGTTCTCATGTGATTTGTTAGAATATAGAAGAGATGTGAATACTAGGAAATAAATTAAATATTAGTTGACACATTTGTTTATCTATTAGCAGGGAATTTTAGGAAATATTAACCTGGAATCTTTCGATTTATTTCAGATATTCAAACGTTAAGCTTAAAACGCAAATACTAAAACTGAATCATAACAATATATTTGTTGATTTTTTTTCTATATATTACGTATCTTTGTGAAAAAGTGAGCAAAATTTCGTTATAGGAAAAAAAATCAGGCATAGCTCTGTGGCCAAAAGCTCAAAGCTTTGGTTAAGGTTGCAGAAAAAAATAATGGCAGTTTCTTTTGTCATAGGGGCGGCGTCTATAACTCTCATTTTACCGATCGTTCCACTGTTACTTTGGGTGATGTCAGAACGAAACTCACAACATGTTCCTTCGAATATAGATATTTCGACGTCCAATATCAAATATGAAAAAGTTATCGTGCCACTTGACATAAGACCAAATACCCAGGTTTCTAATATTGCTTTTTTTTCAAGAAAATATTTTTTTTCGTTTTTTGCCCATCACTGTCATTGATTGCATGTTGGAATATTTCGACAATTGGGTCACATATGTAAAATAAAATGTGTTTTGCTATTTTGGTGTAAAGCCTAATTAAAGTGATCTAATTTTCGATTAGAATTAATAGGCTTAAAGTTTAAGTTATCATGGGCCTAATGTGTAGATACCGGGGCATTTTATAATTTGTTGAAGGGCCGAATTACAAAATGCCAACTTTATAAATAAAGGGTTATGGTCCCCGAATTACACAAGCCTTAGCAACTCTCTAACCTCTTCTACGGAGAGCTGATTTCAGATCTAGCGTTTGTGTCAATTTGGAAGACCAAACCAAATTACATATTCTCCGTGGCAACCGATTATAGATTCAGGTACTGCAATAATTAACTTCGGGATTCAGGTACGCTTCCGCAAATTTGTTTATCAGTTCTCTGATTTGTTCTCAATTAAATCAATATGGGTTATATGTTTGGATCTAGGGTTTCATAATTGGATGTTGTTAAAGTATATTGAAATCCTAACAAGTGGTATCGGAGCCAACCATCCTTGAAATTAAAGAAATGCAAAAGATTTCTCATGCATTTGCAATGTGAATTCTAATGCATACTAATGTATATACACATATGGATACGCGTGTATTATTTGGCAGATACTTTACTGATATTAAAAGTGGATCAATGATTTAGTAGCCAAAATGGTTATGATATATATGATATATCTTTAAAAGACAAAATAAAAGATTATATGCTCATAGATAAAAGATCGGATCGGGTGGAGATCATAAAGAATTACGATCCGGATATTTTGGATGTCATTACTGTAAAAGATCCACTTCTAGCAATGATAATATATTTTATGGGTGAAACTATATAAGGGAAAAGTGTCATTTAGGCACTTATAGTTTTCGCCATTTTGAAAATATCATCTTTGGTTAATTATAAGACATCCAAATATGGAAAATAATAATGAAATTTTGTCACAATACTCCAGTTATAGATAAAGAATTGAAAGACCAAGTAATATTGTGACAGTAAAGAATATATTATTTTCCAATAAGGGAAGAGTGCAAAATGTATTGTAATTCATAGAGCACACTTTGACAAACTCCATTATGGCGGATCCGCTTGCCAAAAGGTTATCACCTAAGGTCTTTCATGAGCATGTAGCTCAGTTGGTGTAACTTTTATGTAAGGATATTTTGGTTCAGGGGGAGTTTGTATTTGGTATTGTCATATGACTCATTGCTCTATACTTCAGTTACAGATATATGCATATCAAGTTCTTTTTCTGATCAGAAATAAAGTAATGAATTTTTCTTTGCACTCAGGTTGTTTAAATATTAAATATTTGATCTCACTAAAGAAGGACCAGTTGGAAATAGACATGTATAGATCACATTTCATGTAATTTCCATGCTACGCATCCATGATTGATCTATGTCATTTGACTGTATTGATATATGTGACCATTGATGGGTTTAGTTATGATAAATGTAACGAATGCCGCTTTGATCCTTTGTCAATGCAATTAATGGACGAGATTGTTTTAGATACACCATATGTTATAAATAGCAAATTTTGGAGCTCATAAAGTTAAACACAATTTAAGGTTATTTCATATGTGGCCCAGGGGGAGATTGTTGGAATATTTCGACAATTGGGTCACATATGTAAAATAAAATGTGTTTTGCTATTTTGGTGTAAAGCCTAATTAAAGTGATCTAATTTTCGATTAGAATTAATAGGCTTAAAGTTTAAGTTATCATGGGCCTAATGTGTAGATACCGGGGCATTTTATAATTTGTTGAAGGGCCGAATTACAAAATGCCAACTTTATAAATAAAGGGTTATGGTCCCCGAATTACACAAGCCTTAGCAACTCTCTAACCTCTTCTACGGAGAGCTGATTTCAGATCTAGGGTTTGTGTCAATTTGGAAGACCAAACCAAATTACATATTCTCCGTGGCAACCGATTTAGATTCAGGTACTGCAATAATTAACTTCGGGATTCAGGTACGCTTCCGCAAATTTGTTTATCAGTTCTCTGATTTGTTCTCAATTAAATCAATATGGGTTATATGTTTGGATCTAGGGTTTCATAATTGGATGTTGTTAAAGTATATTGAAATCCTAACATTGCAACCCATGGTTACGCCATGATTTGCATCATCCACATAAAAGACCAAGAACCATTACTTTCAGTATATATGAAATTTAAAAGAATGGCTTGTTTTTTGTTGTTTTAGTTGCTTATTTAGTCGTTTTAAGGAGAAATTTTCAAATGAGAATATTTTTGAAAATAAAAACTTTACAAGTGTACATTATAATTGATATTCAAAAGAATATCTTACCTTATTTAGATAAAATTAGCATTACAGTATATATATATATATGTGTGTGTATGTATATAAGTACATATATATATATGTGTGTATATATATATATATGGCGTCTATATTGACACAAACTGATGACACAAATTGTGGATCACAAGATTTGTTTGTCTTTATGTGCAAGGTGAAATTCAGGGAGAGATCTTGTGGTCCACAATTTGTGTCATCAATTTTGTGTCACCGGTTTGTGTCAAAATGGAGCGGTCATGTCATCTTTATACGTATTGACTTTTCTTTTGAAGAAATTCTGTTGTTTTAAGTTCCAACGATGTGGTATTTTGGTTAGTCATCTCTATGCAAGTTTAAAATTTGAACTCGTTTGTTTCAATGTGGCAGGCATGTGTTTGCTAATTGTATTGCAGATATTTAATTAATTAACCATAACTACAAGTTCTAATTAAACACTAACTTGTTATGCTTAGGGTCCGTTTGATTTTGAACGGGAAGGGACATTTGGAAGGTGCATTTGAAGGGGAGTTGTTGGGAACAGGGAATGTGTTCTTTTTACGAAAGGGGCATTTTGGAAGGGGCAAAGTTATTATTTTATTGTTTTTTTTATATATTGTTTTTAATTGTTTGTGTTTGTGTGTGTTTATTGTTGAACAGAATAGTAGAATATAAATTGTAGAATTCAAATTGTAGAATACAAATTGCAGAAATAAAAATACATAATTGCGGAATACAAATTGCAGAATTTAAAATGCAAATATAAAATACATAATACAACGAAACTTCTTAATGCATTCCCGCGGCAACTAGTTCGCTTCGTATATTGTCTCGTACTATCGCTATGGTGGCTGTTGTTCTGGTTCTTTGAACGGGATTTCGATCTCTGTTTCCGCGATTTGATATACTGTAATATTCTTCGAGGTATTCGTGTGGCACTAAATCAGGGTCGTCGTCATACGACATAAAATCTGGATCGCCAGCGTTGTATTTTCTGATGTAGTTGTGAATAGCCATTGTTGCAGTAACAATTTGTACTTGAACATGATATGGATACATCTGCATGTTACGTAAGATGACAAAAATTTTCTTCCAGATACCAAATGTTCTTTCAATAGCCATACGCAAACTAGAGTGATAGTAGTTGAAAATTTCATTTTATGACTTCGGTTCATTTCGTGTGTCATTAAAGTCTGGTATATGATAAAACTGTAAAAGGATTTTTTTATTATGAAGAGAATCAATGTACAGGAAGTACTCAGCGGAAAATATCATGCAATATAAATGTACGAGCAGTACAGTGATGTATTTATAAATGTAAAACATGGCCTATGGCCCAGCGGTGAGCCCGCATAACATTATATATCTGTATAAAACATTATTTTCCCCGATGTTTTTCTTATTACCCTGCCTCAATTTAGGCTAGGGTTTTGCTCCCCTTTCTTCATGCCGGCTGCTTCTCTTTCCTAATGTTGGTTGCTTCTTCTACTCTCAATTCCTTCCTTAATCTAGTGAAATTCAAGCTGGATAACGCTTTTGTCAGCAAATCGGCTCTTTGGTAGGAAGAGGGAACATGATTAATTACGAGTTTCCCACTGCTTGTTCTCTCACGAACGAAATGAAGATCGATCTCAATATGTTTCGTTCGTGAGTGCTGAATCAGGTTCATTGATAGCGAAATCGAACTTCGATTATCACACCAAATCACTGGCCTTTGAGAAAATCGAAGCCCTAGCTCTTGTAGCAAGCTTTCGACCCAAATAATTTCAGCAGTTGTGCTGGCGAGTGCCCTGTACTCCGCCTCTGTGCTGGATCGTGACACGGTGGTTTGCTTCTTTGTGCACCAGGATATTGGATTCTTACCGAGGAAAACGCAGTAACCAGTGACTGACTTCCGGTCATCTGGATCGTTGGCCCAGTCTGCATCGCTGTAAGCATTCAAATTCAGTCTTTTTGTAGCTTTGATTGATAATCCATAGTCTAGTGTACCTCTTAAATAACGTAAAATACGTTTCACCACTTTCCAATGATTGTTAAGTGGATTTTGCATAAACTAACATACTTTATTTACACTGAAACATATTTCTGGCCTTGTTATGGTGACATATTGTAGAGCTCCAACGATGCTTCTGTATTGAGTAACATTATCAATAGGTTCACCATCTTGTTTTGACAGTTTTAGGTTACTAGTCATTGGTGTGGGTAAGGCTTTTGCTTGATCCATTTTAGCTCGAGACAAAATTTCCAAAATGTATTGTTTTTGTGACAAAAACAATTCTTCCTTCGATTTTCTTTCTATGTTTATTCCCAGAAAATAACTCACTTCTCCAAGATCTTTAATGGCAAAAGCTTTGTCCAAATGATTTATAACTTGGTCTATTTCTTCATTGTCGTCACCAGTAATTAGGATGTCATCCACGTATACTAGTATGTAAATGGTAGAATGTTTTGTAGCCCTGGTATACAGTGAAGTGTCAGACTTAGTTGCCATAAAATTCAGGCCTTTTAGTGTTAGCTTTAGCTTGTCATACCAGGCCCTAGATGCCTGTTTTAGTCCATAAATAGCGTTGTGTAGCTTGCACACACTGCCCTCATTACCTGAATGATAACCCCTGGGCTGTTGCATGTACACTTCGTCCATTAAATCCCCATTGAGAAATGCGTTATTGACATCCAGCTGCTTTATTTTCCAATGTATATGAAGTGCAATATTTTAAATAATTCGAATGGTAGTAGGTTTAACCACTGTTGAAAAGGTCTCATTAAAATCAAACCCAAACCGTTGAGAATAGCCTTTAGCGACCAGTCTAGCTTTATATTTGTCAATACTCCCATCTGCCTTTCTTTTAACTTTATACGTCCACCTGCATCCTACAACATTCTTGTGTTTGGGTGCTTGTACAATACTCCATGTTTTATTCTTGACAAGTGCATTAAATTCAGCATCCATGGCTTCTCTCCATTTTATGTCTTTAATAGCCTCTTCATATGACAAAGGTTCTTTATTAACAACAGAGGCAGTGTATATTTTGGGTTTGAACACTCCACTCTTGGATCTGGTGATCATGTGATGGCCCGTATTCAATTTGTCTTGATGCTGTTCACCTCCTTGATCATTAGAACTAGACCCTGTTGTGTCTCCCTCCGTACTGTCTCCGTTATCACCTTGATCATCATGTTCTCCACTATTCTGAATGGTAGGAGAATGTTGATTTGAACTACTTGAGCTAAATTCAGATCTGGTTGTTGAGATGGTCGGCTGTTGTTGGTTCAAATCACCTTCACATGCCTTCACTCCAGCCTCACCTGTCCATTCAGTTAGAGTGGGAATACCCGGCATTTCTACACGTGCATTGCTGGTATGATCATCACTGTTTTCTTTCTTTTCTGCAAAGGGAAAAATAGTTTCATTAAACACAACGTGTCTCGAAATAAACAATCTCCCCTTTGTATCCATGCACCTGTACCCTTTTTGGTTATTAACATATCCTAAAAAGGTGCAGGGACTGGATCCTAGGTTGAGTTTGTGTTTGTTATAAGGTCTGAGATAGGGAAAGCACAGACATCCAAAAAATTTTAGTCTCATATAATCTGGTTTATTTTTGAATAATAATTCATGTGGACTTTTATCGAGTAGAACTCTAGTGGGCATCATATTAATTAAGTAAACTGCTGTACTGAAAGCTTCATACCAGAATTTCATTGGTAAAGATGCCTTAGATAATAGAGTTAAACCAGTTTCTACCACATGTCTGTGCTTTCTCTCTACTAAACCGTTTTGTTCCGAAGTGTATGGACAAGTGATTCTATGTAGAATGCCTTTCTCATTACAGTATTTCTTTAATGGCATAAATTCACCTCCCCCATCAGTTTGTATGATTTTAACATTACAGTTAGTTTGTTTTTCGACAAAATTGATGAAATTTATGGTGATATTGTATGTTTATGATTTGCTTTTGAGGAAATAAATCCAAGTGTATCTTGTGCATGCATCAACAAATGAGAGGTAATACCTGTGCCCTTGTGTGGAGTTTATTGGAGCTGGACCCCAAATGTCTGCAACGATCAATTCTAATGGCTTGTCGTACACAGAATCAGATTTGTTGAAGGGAAGCTTGTGGCTTTTCCCCAATTGGCAATGTGTACAAATGTGTGATGCAGGCAATTTAACACAGGTAATGTCACTATTTTTAAATATTTGTTTCATAGTATTAATATTGGGATGTCCCAATCTACAATGCCATGAGTTAAACAGTTTATACTCACTTTCAGATTGTGATGCATTGTCTTTATCTAATTCATGACTGGATCCGTTATTAATGCAGTTTACTTGAATATCATCATCATAAATGGGTTTTTTGTTAGAATGAATAAAACTGCTGGTATTAACAGAAACATATTTCTCTCTAGAATCCTTGATATTATTACAATTACTAAAACTGGCATCATCACTATGAACATTCATGTTCATTCAGTAGTCAATATTATCAGTACACAAATTGTTGCACCCAATATTGCGAAAATTATCATTTATGGGCTTGAATGTGCTGAACTTGTATAATCCATTGTGCAGTTTACCCTGCAGCAATGTTGCATTATTCAGTAAATCTTTAACAAGACAGAATTTAGGGTGAAACTCGAAGTAAACATGGTTATCATTGGCGAATTGTGAAACACTAATTAAATTTTTCTTAATGCTAGGAACTCTTAATAAATTATTTAAATAGAGTTCCCTTTTACCTTTTATGTATCCACTGCCAATGTGCGAAATACTTATAGCTTCACCATTACCCATATGTAATTTTTGCATACCTGAGTAATTCTTGTTCCCAAGATTAAGATTTTGTAAATTGCTAGTGATGTGATTTGTGGCACCTGAATCTGGATACCAATCTTCCACACTGACATCATCAACTCTACTAGTGTCATCACTTGTACCTTGACCTCTGTTGCAATCACTGTTTGCTTTATTTTGCTGACTTACTTGAGCCATGTTGACGCTTCTTTGTTGCGATTGATTTTGTTGGGCCACATTAAATTCACTGTTGAATCTAAAATAACATCTACTAGCGAGATGACCAAATTTATCACAAATTTGGCACTTAACACGATTATTGCCATTCCACCTACCCCTGCCACGACCTCTTTGAGATTGACCACCTCTCTGGCCTTCGAAGTCAGTTCTGCCTTGATTTGTATTTCCTTTCTGTTGTGGCTTGTTTTTGGAATTTGCAATAAGATTGACTGAATACTCACCTTGCATTGCTTTTCTTTGTTCCACTCTTCCTTCATGAGCGAGCAATGCAGAATGAACAAACTAAATGTCGGGTAGCGTGGGTTGTGTGGCAATGTACGTAACTAAAGACTCATATTCTTGATCCAAGCCATTTGTAATAACAAGAATTTGTTCGCTGTCTGAAATTTTATGACCCACTGCATTCAATCTGTCGCATAAGTTCTTGATTTTGGTCAGGTAATCTCTCATGCTCATCTCTTCTTTTCTTGCATTTTGTAATTCCCTTCTATAATGCATAATTCTTGCCGAAGATTGGGAATTAAAGATTTGTTCAATTGATGACCAAATCTTGTATGACGTATCACACCCCACTATTTGCGAGAGTAAATTTGCGCTGATGGAAGAGAGCAACCACGAACACAGTAGATTATCTTGTTTTGTATAATTGACATAATTTGGATTACTAATGACATTTCCTTCCGCATTTGTTATCATAACAGGAGGTACGGTGATCGTACCTTTCACATAGTCTTGCAAGCCATATCCTTTAAGAGCGGTCTCCACTTGATATTTCCACAAGATGTAGTTGTCTTCATCGAGTGGGATGGTGATTACATGGCTTTTCGGTTTGATGAGGGTAGTAAGAAAAGGGTCTGAACCACCAGTGTTGTTTCTTGAAGTGCCTGAACTTGCACTCTCGTTGTTTCCGACCATGTTGGGATGAATGTGAGATTGCTGAAGATTCTTGAACAACAGGTGGCAGCAGCCAGTGATCTATGCTAGGCAAGGCTGTCACCGGTGATGGTGGAAAATGGATAAATCGATGGTACAGTGGGATAACAGGGGTCGGATGATCAAAGATGGCTGGTGATTGTAGCCAGTGAGCGATGAGGATGCAAATCTGATGCAAGCTAGGCACGTCAGTCACCAAAGTAGGCAAACTGAGGGCTAAAGAACAGATACAAGCACGATCAAAGAGACGGGATTCGACTCCGGTGATGAAACTATAATTTGAGGAGCGAAACAAATTATCCCAAATCTTGAATCGATGCAAAGAAAAGAACTGTAATGTCTACTGTCTTTGATCACGATCTTTATTATTGCCGCAAGGCAAGAAGCTCTGATACCATAAAACTGTAAAAGGATTTTTTATTATGAAGAGAATCAATGTACAGGAAGTACTCAGCGGAAAATATCATGCAATATAAATGTACGAGCAGTACAGTGATGTATTTATAAATGTAAAACATGGCCTATGGCCCAGCGGTGAGCCCGCATAACATTATATATCTGTATAAAACATTATTTTCCCCGATGTTTTTCTTATTATATGATACCTCACGGATCGGTAAGGAATTATATATCCTTCCATTAGTGGATATCCTGAATCCACTAAATTATACTGTCCAGTTGGAGGATGAGGGAAATTAAGATCCGGATTATTTATAGCTTCCCGAAATACTTTGGCGTCATGCGCAGTTCCTTCCCATCCCGCTCTTACAAACGTAAAAGTTAAATCAAATGCACAAACAATCATAATATTTTGTGTAGCAGATCCTTTCTGCCCTACAAAACATTGCATATCTTCTTGAGCCATCACATGTGTCCCATCAATAGCCGCAATACAGTTTTTAAAGAAAGGATAATATCGGGGTGAAGAACGAATTTGTTCTAGGATTTGGTTAAAATGTGAATCGGCCGGTCTAATAATATCGACTGCCAATAAGAGAACTGAATCCAAAACTTAAACAAGCATGCTTAAATGATCAGGAATCAACAGCTGTCTTGCTTACTCTTTTATGTGAAATAAATAAATGAAGCATCGGACATATTTGGGTGCATTGCGTATATATCTTTTTTTTGAAACAGAAAAAAAAAAACGAAAGGCTCAAAGCCCAAATACATAGAGTAAGGCCCGAAGCCCAACAACATAATACATATCATAGATGAAACCCTAGCCGCCAACGTATTAACCCTAACGAGCTCCAATCGATACTCTAATGGTGAGCTCAATAGGAAAAACATCCTCGTCGTCTTCAAGGAGGATTCCAACTATTATCTTCGTTGATTTCCCTTCTCTTCTCACTATATTCAGGCTTGCGCTTTACTTCCCTATCTTTCTGAAGAACGATTTGATTTACCATATGAGGATTCTGTGGCACGATGGAGGCAGTTGAGTTCTTTTCTTTCAGATCTGAACTTCTCATGCTCTCGAAGCTTCTCTTCAGAATTAATGAGCCACTGTTGCCCTCTAAAGGGCTAGCGCTGCTGCTATCTCCCTCAGACCAGACATTAAGGTGATAGATCAGGTTATTCAACTGGCTCTTATAATGATTATTCCCTATTTTGTGCAAAAAACGTAACTTTTCTTCTGATTGCTTCTTGTCCATGGATTTGCGACTATCTGGATCACTACTGGAGTGTCTACTCTCTGAAACAGGTAAAATAAAAACCTTACTGTTTGACTTATGTAAGAAATCACGCACTAAAGTATCAGTATAGTGTCTACTTCCCTCAAATCGTTGTGATTTGCAATTGTAGTTAGTAGATACCCCAGGAAGGACGTCAGATGTAGCCAAATCATCCATTGGACTATCAGAAGAAATGCTAGCAGGAAGATTGACTCTGTTTCCTACATTAGGTAAATGCAAAGCATTATTTTTCCAATTATTAGAGACAGATAAACTAACATTACTAAAGGCATGTGATCTCCCTTTGCAGTGTTGTATGCTATTGGCAAGCCCAAGGTGATTTTCATCATTATGAGCATCAGAGCATCTACTAGAGGGAAGTAATTCTATTAAAATGTAGTTCATTTCTAGAATACCAAGCCAAAGTCTATTAAAATGTAGAAGTGCGTGCATACAGTAGAATATTTTTTTGAGCTACAATCATCGATTTATGATGGATCATCATAGAAAAGCTCTTCTACTCCATCCAGTAGCTACAACATATCCAATCCTATAAATGGACTTGTATATCTATATCATTCACATAGGACTGATAGTTAACTAGTCAACCCTTCCACCATGCAAGTGGCAGCTTTTCCACTAAAAAGATCATGCAAGGGCTTTTTCAACTGCTCTACTGGATTGGGATACACCGAAAATGAAAAGGTTTATAAAATTGTTAGATTAACTATCAAAGCTGCAATGGATGGCGTGTTCTTGAGGAGATGACTGCTGTCGTGCTTCATCGAACACCCTGTTGCTTTTTTCTTGGGGAGCTTCGATTGGCTAACGTTGCTCCGTGAGAAACCGTTAGCATTAGGTGTCTTATCATTTAAGCTTAACCACGAAACGATTTGAGACTTATGTCATTTCTCTTAAGTTTGAAGAGGGTACTCAACATTCCCAAATGGCTTTAAAGGTGCTCGGCCAACGGTTTTGTCTTGTGCAAGCTTCTAGGAAGATCCTTCCAATATGGGAGCTGATCAAGTGTTCCAGTAATAGTAATAATTTCATCCTCAAAGGAGATCAGCTTTTTCACATCGATACAGCTGTTTGTCACAATCCGTCCATACATATGATTATTTACCTGATCAAATTGCTAAGCATTCACTGTTTCCAAAAATATTTTCCTCCCAAACAGCTTCAGTGGGGAAACGGTACTCTCTGCAAAAATGTAGAACCATCTTTCTACACCTACATATGGGATGTTATGTGTATTGCAAAGCTTTCCACTTTTCAAGTGATACATCCGGAAATTTTCATGGACTAAAAGGTTGTTATCCTCAATATCCGCATTAGCAACCTGAAGCCTTGAAGCCGGAAAAGGAACACAAACAATCATATCGATGTGAAAAACCTGATCTCCTTTAAGGATGAAATTATTATTATTACCGGAACACTTGATCTTTCTAGAAGCTTGCACAAGACAAAACCGTTGGCCGAGCACCTTTAAAGTCATTTCGGAATGATGACTGCCTTCTTCAAATTCAAGAGAAATGGCACAAGTCTCAAACGTTTCGCGGTTAAGCTTAAATGATAAAACGTACACCTAATACTAACCGGTTTCTCATGGAGCAACGTTAACAAACGTAGCTCGCCAAGAAAAAAACGTGGTATATGATGAATTAGCACGACAGCAGTAATTATCTCCTGATCAAGAACACGCCACCGTCCTGCTCCTATTGAAAGTACTTCACATTGACAAACATCCGTAGCAGCCTTGGTAGTTAACCTAACAATTTTATAAACCTTTTCCTTTTCGACGTATCCCAATCCAATATAGCATTTGGAAAACTCCTCGCATGGTCTTTTAATGGAAATTATTCCAATCTTGTACCGTCATTTCTCTTTTCACCCATGGAAGAAAATGTTAAGGAGGAGATTATCCAATCCTACATATCCACTGCTTTTGTGTGAACAATTAGTTCAAAATACGGTTTTCATCTACAAGGGAATGTATGAGAAAAGAAACAATGATGATCATCTCTGTACGCAGTTGTGCATGGAATGTGGAATGTAGAACGTCCTTGCTTGGTAACTCCATGCACGTATTAAATTCGTAACTATTCTATATATACGATGGCTTTCCCATCAACATTTGGACTTATATCTTTTGTGCGTTCAAATTTTTGTTTTAAATTTACTCGGCAAATGCTCTTTGTAAATTCCAGGTTTTGTGTAAAGACAAGTTGAATATCTTTTAGTTAGATATAAGTTATACGCTATGCCTTGCTTTCTGGAACCAAAAAAGGTCCTTCATGGGTTGACCATGTAACAGTTCATGTATCTTTTACCTTTAGAACTCCTACTGCAATTTCTTTTTAATACTCAGTCAGGAGAGTTAATTCTCTCTATCCAAAATTCTCTGTTCTTTTGTACTCAAATAATGAAAATCCTTGATTTTAATCTTTTGCAATTAAGTCAAAGAAAAAAAGAGGTTTTAGTTGCAAAAAGGTGGAATTCAGGAAGTGCTGATTAGTTGGGTATAGAAGAATAGAGAATTTTGGATATAGGTAATTTTATTTTCTTAGAATATATGCTCCGAGCACAATCGTAACGAATTGAATTTTCAATTTCAAATATTTAATTTACTTAAATATAAAAACGATTGTAATTATCTGAATTTCAAATATATGAGCTATTTAAAATAATTTAATTGTATAACTGTTATTTAAATATTATAAATATCAAAATAACTGAATCTCGAATTCATTATGACATTAAGTTCATTTCTATGCTTATTTAAAGTCTGTTTAAATAAAAATGAAATAATAGTATGCAATCTTGCAATTGAAATGATTTTAAATATATTTATAATTCACGTGTGTAATTATCACACTACAAAAATTACCATTACCAGAGGCTTAGACATGCGCCCTTGTTGTTATAAATAAAGGCACAAACAGAATTAAAACGCCCTTAAAGTTAAGGGAGGTAAGACTGACGATTTGAATAAATAGTGCCACATCACGGAATAAAATGAAAGACTGGAGTACAAATATGAATTTGCAAACACGTAATAATGTGGATTTCTTTTGTTACAAGAATGTGTGTGTCAACTCATATATGTGCGCCCTACGTGGAAGGAAGAAGGGACTTGTTACGACCGTTATTACGTAACAGTGATGTTGTAGCCGAAGGTTACAGACTGAGCTATGCAAGAAAGGCATTGCTCTCAAAAGATACTCGTAAGATTTGAGTTAGGAAGAGATTGTTGGGATTGCCCCGTATGTTGTTAAAGTAGGAACAATGGTTTAAATAAATAGTCTTACATCACGGAATAAATTTAAATGGTAGAGTACAAATAATAACAGAAATTTCTTTTGTTACAAGGACGTGTGTGTCAACTCATATGTGTGCGTGTAGGGGAGAGGGGCTCTGTTCCAACCATCATTACATAACATTATTCACCTCCGATGTAAAACATGACTTGTATAGAATCTTAACGTTGGATCATGGAGTAGCATTTTCTGCAGAGTCTTGAAAAGATTATCAGTAGAAATAGAAATTAAGCACATAATGCAAGTTATTACTCCTATTCACTCCGTGATTAAATGCAGCTAAATTCATGTATTAGAAATGATTACTGAAGCAAGAATAAAGTTTGACGTCAATTATAACCATCAACAGTAATGCTATATTAGCAAACTAAAAATAGATCAACTGTATGATAAATAACCAAAGGTAAAAAATAAAAGTGTTGAACATCAAAACTTTGTGAAGCTGCACATCATTGTGCCAAACCAGTATCAACTGCACAACATTGTATCAAACTAGCATCAAAATCATGGTTAGCCAAGATGTATAGATTTACAAATTTTGACATTACCGAATACAAGTTTATGAACCAAAAGTTTTATGAAGTTTACTGTGTTAACACTTAACTTCCTCAAGGATAAATTTCAATAGTCAAAATAATAATTATGTAAAATTTTCATATACAGTTACCGTAAATGGTGGTTAATGCAAATTTTCTAAATAAGTATCAAACTAATATCTAAATGATTTGAACAAATAGTACTATACAACCTTTAAGTTATACATTGGAAAATTGAAATCAATTACATCTAAAAAATTTGCCATAAAAGAAAGTCATTTGAAACATCTTAATATTAGTTAGAATTGTGTTTTGATTAAAATACACACACAGAGGGACGGAGCTAGGATTTTACTTCGACCCAGGCTAAGTAAAAGCGATGAAAAATGATAGAGTTGTATGATATCAAAAACTGTATTATAGTCTGTGGATGGATCAAAGCTGTAGCCTGAGTAAACGGAGACTACATGTTGTGTTCTTTTCTGTTGCTTGTGTGGGAAAGAAGAGATGTATGTATAATTTTGGCCTTTTTTTCTTCTAAAATTCATAAAATTAGAATGCTAAATCACTATTTGAAAGTTAACTAGGTATAAAAATAGCGACTACTCTAGCCGCTATGAAAAGACAAATAATGAAGAAATTAGAGTTGAAACATTACTACATGGTGGGAAATACATTACTGACATTTCCCATGGAAGTTCTTTTTAAAAAATTCACAATAATTACAACCTTCAGGAGAGGCAAAGTCATCCTCCCTCTGACAATCATAATGGAGGCGGCCATCCTATCAGTAAGAATATTCCTGAAATAGATGATTCAGACTACCGCTCACCCATCAACATTCCAAAGTGAACACGCTCTCTATTTGGAGTGAAGGAGAAGAAATAATTCACAAGCTATCAACAATATTGAGAGACTAAAGCTCAATATCGAAGATAACAGGGACATTACGTTAGATCTGTAGATCTCAAAACCAGAAGCAAGATTTAAAAGCCAAATCGAATATTTTCCAACAAACTCCCCATATCCAACTTTTCTGGTGGGCGACTTGCACTAGATCTGAGAATTGTAGCAATGAAGATAAGAAATGAAGCCTTCAAGAACCATTAGGTTCAACTAGAGATCCAAATATTAATGTTCTCAATGAAACCGCCATGACTAAGGTTTCTTCTGAAGCTTTGAGAGAGTTAGTGCTTGTCATTTGCAGGTTTTGTACGCATAATTTTGGCTTATTGGACAACGTGACTTCTGATTTATTGGGCTAAAATACAATACATACATTTTATTTTTGGGAAAGAGCACACAAACCGTCCATATATATATATATACATATATATATATATATATATATATATAGGGGCTGCTAGCTACCAATTCTACAACCCTTAGAATCGATATTATTTATTTTTTATGGGATTTTTTTCTATTCTTTTTTTTGCCACGCCCCCCAAAAAAAATCCCACAAAAAACAAAGAATATATAATAATATTTATAAAAAAGTAAACTAAAATTTTACATAAATGGATTGAAGAACAAGCTTATAAATCAAATATGAATAGTTATAACAACTTGTCCCTTCAAACTCCAACAAACCTCATACTGAAATTATAAAGAATACGCAAATACGTCTTGGATCTCTAGCTCCCATCATGTAATGACCCGGATTTTCAATCGATTTATTTTAAACATTTAAATAGTGTTTTAAGTATTGTGTTGATAATATAAATGGATTTTTATATTGAGTTATCGATTTAATAATCGAAATACGATTTATTTCGAATATATATAATCATCGTAATACGAGTATCTGAAATAATTCAATTCGAAATTAAAACGGAATCATATTAATTCAAATGATTAATCGAAATTCTATTTGAATAGAAATGACGATAGTAATAATTTATTATCAGGGAATTAATTGTTTTGAATATAATTTATATCGATTTAAATTGATATCTTCTCCATGTGATCGATTGAGGCTTCAAAATCTGTCCCACTTTGTCCAGAATAAGGGTATAACCTTAGAAACATTGGTTATTATGTTCAAATAGGAGTTCAGAACCATAAAATATATTATTATAACATATAGTGGATAAGCTCCAACTCAAATCGTAGTTAAATCAAAATCTAATCGAAATTAATTACATTGTACTTAGCATACCCTGACCTATCTACCTTGCGCAGACTACTTTCTTCATACCTAAGAATTCTTCTCGTCTATATAATACGTGACTACCCCTTTTTATTTTCTTCCCATTTGCTCACTCCTCAGATAGATTTCAAAAGCTTCTTAAACAAAATAAAAATGGTATCCCATTTCATGTGAAAAACAAAGTCCACGCTAGTTTTAAAAATTCAAAACAAATCATACGAAATCCTAGATTCCCAAAACTTGGATCGATTAATTTGTGAGGTCGAGTTCTTCGATTGGGAGTAGAACTGCACGGTGCGATGTAAGTTGAGGATGCTGTTGTTCCTCGAGACACGACTTAGTAATGTCGAGGAGGTTGTGGTGATGTCTAGGAGATAGCGACATGGTCTGTCGCTCTGTAGTTGAAGTCAGAGTTGAGGGGAGTGCGTAACTTCTAGTGCGAATTTGTGGTGGAATTCAAAATTGATTGATATCGAGGCATGAAGTGGCGTAACCGTGAATGAGGGGGTCAATGTGTTTCAGAGGGGAAATTCCAGGTCAAGAAATGTCGTAAGTGCCAAAATGGCTCAACCTAGAGAAGATGAGTTAGGTTTTGGAGGAGGCTTGCGAGCCAAACATTGTGATGATGGGCTTTGGAGGTTGAAACAGCAGAGAGAACGAGCATGGAATGTAGGCTGGTCTGAGTGGCATTCATAGTGGGTTCAACTGATCTCACAAATTTCAGTTCATTGCAAATGAAGAGCAGATTCCTGATTTGGAGAAAAGGATTTACGTGATTATTAAAGATATATTTTTGATTTATAATTTATATTGAAACTAATTTATATAATTAGGAAGTGACCAAAGTATGTTGGGAAAAAATGAAATAAAAACATATAGAGTTGTTAACGAAGAAATAAAATAGGTAGACAAATTGTTTAAGTAAAATTATGGTTTAATTTAGGATTATTACACGTGAGTAATTAATTAAATTGAAGTCATATAATTAAATATAACTGGAATTTTATTTATTTTTGTTTTACATTGGAAAAACGGACGTATGGAGGAATCGCTGTGAAATTTATATAATATGCTTCAGTGGCTGTACTGTGCAAATAAAAATCATTGTGAGTAAACTCACTCTCTAGATTTTATTTAAATAATTTTTATATGTTGTTTGTTGGTTTCTTAGATGCGGTTAAATATTTTTGTAGCTTTAATAAATACGTTAGTTATTTAGGCTTGGTGTTTGTAGCTATTATAAATATATATGCTTGGATATTTCCTGCAATACCATTAGCGGATGCCCGTAGAATCCTTAGCGGATGAACCTATGCACCCCACAATATGATAGTGGATGACCTTCTGTACCGCGATATCCTACCTTAAAGAAAGATGGGTATTATTTATGTTGGTTAACATCTGTGGATGCAGGAAAACAGGTTGGAGGGATCCAACTGGATTCCTCAAAAAATTATTATTTGTTTGTTTTCATATATATTATCATATATGATGTGTTAGAAAACCTGTGATTGATAATTGGATGTTTTTGAATGTTTAAATATCGCTGGGCCCAAATGTTGATTTATAAAAATATCGTGAAAAGGGTTTTTTAAATTTAAAAGGTGTTGACGTCAAAAGTTGGTCACTAGTGACGTTCAACCCCCAATCGTGTGAAGAGCACATGAATGCTGATTAGAAAATACAGAAAAAGTAAAGAAAACAGGGAAAACACACAGACTTTTATAGTGGTTTGGCAAAGACTGTGCCTACGTCTACTTTATATATTATTTCTGCTTTAGATTACAGGTACAATGCTTTTTCTATTTGAAGAAAAGAGAGAAGACAACTATTTTTCTCTTCCAGATAAAGTTTTTTTGGGAAGAAGAAGAAGTTGAAGTCGGAAAAAATGGTTTCTTTCCTCTTTAAGCTTTGAGGTATTTATAGGTGGAGATCGTGACTTGGGCTGTTGTGACGTGGCGCGACCTTTCTGGAAAGTCCTGGACGCATGGACTCCATTCCTTGGATAGAATAGCGGCTGGAAGACTAATTCCACTATTCATAATTAGTATCCTCGGAAGTTGCGACTTACGTGGCATCCACAGTGAGGTGTATCAAAAGTAGAGAATTTTCCAAATGTGGTTGACCACCTTTTCTTCCTTGAAAGTCGGGCTAAGTATTTGAACAGCTCAGCTGGATATTTCCATGTAGATCTGAAATATTCGGTCGATATGCCTTAAATAAGAGCTGTTCTCTCGGTCGACTGGGAGAGCGAGTCTTCCGGAGTGAGATATTAGTTTGTTTGCGAAGCGGCTCGGCCTAATACGTGATTTCCTTGTACCAAGCTTCTGCTGGACTTTCTGGAGTGCGATCTGTCTAATTTGGTTGGCTGCGCACTTTGGGCTTCGATCTGACCCGTTGTGGCTTTTGCTAAAAAGAGGGCTACCAAAAGGGAAAATCTATTTTTCTAAAATAGAATTTGAATTTCGAAGGGGTAAGAAATATTAACTTGTTTTGAATAATAAAAACAAGAAATGAATTTTTAAGCGATGTTTATAAATTAAATAATGCAGGAAATTGAAGTGAATTTATAAATGGTGTTTATAAAAGAAATGGGAAAATTATCATTTGGATAATTTGGGGAATCTAAATTCAAATGTGAATTTAAAATGGGAATTTAAATTAGTTTCAAAGAGAAACGATAAATCTATTCTGACATTCAGAATGTAAACTAAATTAAAATAAATCTGTTTGGATTTATGATGAATTCAATTAAATAGAATTTATTTAAATAAAAAATTTCAAACAAATATATTAGGATTGTATTAAATAGAAGTTTAAATTTTAAATATGAAAATAGATTCACTGTACATATATATAAGTAGTAATCAATAAAATATTCCAGAATAAGAATTGGGTTTCAAGTGGATTTGAAATGGAAACTTGTTTTAAATTATAAAACAAGGAAGTTAAATTTATAAACGACATTTATAGATTAAATTAGGTAAATTATCATTAGATAATTTAGAAGTTTAAATTCAAGTATGAATTTAAAAATGAATTGGAAATCGTTTCAAAAATGGGATAACAGATGTTATTCCGGAATTCGAAATATAAACGAAATTAAGATAATTCTAAGAATTTATAATTAAAATCCGAGTATATCGAATTTTGTAAATAATTTATTTGTAAAGGGAATTGGAATTTAATATAGAAAATTGAGTCATAAAATAAATTTATAACCGAGTAATGGAAAATCGACAATTAGAGATAATCGGAAATATTAAGTAGGATTTGAAAACTGGATTTAATATATATTAAAATATATATTAGAACGAGATTGAAATTTAAATTGAAAGAAGTTTAACGTTTATATTTAAATATAATTAAAACAAGCATTCTACGGCGCGATAGTTCGTGAATTGGCATTTCGAACTTCAGTTGAGTATATAGAACTCAATTTAAGTCCGAATTCTTTAAAATAAGAATCCTCAGGATCGATTGAATAATAGTTTTCTAATCGAAAAGAAATTTTTTGATTTCGTCTTATAGATTTTGAGTTATGTCAAAATCAAATTTTTAGAAAAACAGCGCTATAATTATTATAAAACCATAACGGTTTATTTAAAAAAATAAAAGGATTTTAAGTAAATAAAATCTGAATTTCCATTAGAGAAATCCATATTTGAGATACAAAATAAATGAAACGACCCGAAATCCCCCTTACCGCAAATCAAGGATTGAGTTGAGGACAAGACCAATCCGAACACAAACAGAAGAACATTTCATTGTTAATTACAACAATTCCATCAGAATACAAGAATATACAAAGTATAAATCAATATTACACATTAAATATCGGAGATTACTATACATTTCATAGTAGCGGAAAATAATACAATACACAACTGAAAGAGATAAACGGAGACAGAGCTTTCCGGATATCGTTCTAGCTGTGAGTCAGGATCCTGTGAATATAAATCTGCAAAACCAAAACTACTAGTTGCCCGTGCAAAATAAGGGCACCCAGAGTTTAGTTTAAAAACAATAAACTCCAGGTCAGTCATGTGACTGGTGTGAGAACTAAAACCGTTATTAATCTTTATTTTAAAGTTAGGTAAGTTAAGGGACCACGCCGTCTAACACGGAATGTGTAACACCCCACATCCGTTAAGGTCACTCACAAAGGGAATGCCTTAACTTCAATGGAGAATTATGGGTACTGGAACAGAAATATTACAAGACAGACATATATAAAACAGCGGAAGGTAAAGTAGAAGTACTTCAAATCATTTATTAAATAGAATTGTTTACAATAAAAGCCCATCAACTTCCAATACCCAAATACATAGCTAAAATATTTGTCTTGCTCAAAAATAAAGAAGCATAAAAACAAACTGTGGTATTCCCCAATAAATCAAAGCAAGCCATAGCCAAGAGAAATCCAAGCCATACATGAAAGAGCCTTGGAGCTTGGTAAGATCCGAACTAAGCTGTATTCCCACCCTGCGAACCTGTGGGGTGGGGTGAAACGAAAGAAAAAGGGGCAAAACAAAACGGGTCAGTCATAAAGACTGAGTAAGTCCTAGTGACTTTCAGCATAAAAATAGGTAAAGTTAACATGGCATTAATAAACTGAAAGTAAACATAAGCATGATGACAAGGTAGGCAAGATAAACTAAGATAACAAGATAAACTATGGTAACAAGATAAACTTCGGGCACGATGAATCAAGTATAACATACCATAATTCCTATCAAGTATCACATCGCATGGTTTCTATCAAGAATAACATCGTAAGGTTTCTAAGCTTCACCATTAAAATGATATCTATTTGCTCTGCACCACCTAACTAGCATCCTCATAAGTGTCTTACATGGAATGATCCGTATTCCTACTAGTGTCCCAACTAGTGTCCTATGTAACAAGGATTTGTACCCCCTACTAGTGTCCTAACTAGTAGCCCGTGTTATATAATAATTACAACGTGATCCCAATCCCCGCAATTATGGTAGCCTTCAGGTGTACATCGATTATGAGGATTCCACCTCGATCACCCCAATGGCCATGAATATATTCGATGCACCCTTACTACCCTATCCATCGGCTCCCTACTTGACCTAGTTCTCGTTTGTGTCATGCGGCCCCTTACTTGTAGATACCTGTGCTGGTCCCACCATGGGGTGTATCAAGTCCCATGGTGGCAACCCTGACAAAATCAAGATGCACAGCTTTATACCTACTGATGCCCAGTGGCTAATTTTCTGCGCCGAAGTGTGTGCACGCCCGCACTTCGTTAGAACCTGCACTGCTGCACCAACCGCCGCTAATTTGACATCTTATAATCAGCCCAGTAATCGTGCCCCACCCTGCCTAGCTCAGGGTTCCGTTGATACCTAATGTGGGTTACTGCTGAAATGGGTCCCCATTACTAGGTTTTTCTAATGGTTAAGTCTGTGGGCCTATATTCTCTGATATTGCCCACCAACCCTGATGTGTACTTAACCCCGCTACTGATTCAAGCATGTGTATTTAATGGTTAAGTGTGTGTATGGGCCTATATTTACTAATATTACCCATCAACCCGATATGTACTTAACCCTTCTACTCGTTATGTTACCATGGTTAAGTGTTTACCTTAGTTAACTTAACCTTTCTCACTTATTATGTTTGATTGGTTAAGTGTGGTCATTCAAGTTCGTGACTTAACCCGTCTACGTGTCATGTCAAATTGGCTAATTGTTATCGTTCAAGTTCATGACTTAGCCCTACGAATCATGTGTCAAGTTGGTTAAGTATATTCAAGTGGTTCATGACTCAACTTATCATGTGGCATTAATTCATTAATGCACCCCAACCTCTCACATTAGACTTGTGGTTGTGGTCACTGGATTCGTCGGGCGGTTCCGGGCAGTTTTACACCACAACCTAGTCCAACCTCGGGTTTCAAGCGCGATATGACCAACTACCCACATTGGATCCTATTGTTTGCAGTCGCTGGATTCGCCGGGTGGTTCCGGGCAGGATTACACTGCAAACTCAACCCAACCTCGAGTTGGCCATTTTCAAGTTTATTCTAGTTTCATGTCCACGTTCAATTTTCGTGTCAAGTTTGATGTCAAGTTTCTAGGCAAGTTTTATATCCATATCCAGATTCAAGTTATAGCAATATTCATGTTTCACTTTATGCCTATTATCAAGTTCATTGTTCATGTTCATAACCAACTCATGTTTTTCCTTGTCTACCCAATCGTATTCCCATCGCATGTAAATGTGAATCGATATATATCTCAAGTAAATCTAAATCTAGAAGTAAAGGGAATAACATCAAGTTATGATAGGCAGAAAGGACGAGCATAAAGTGATAAGAGGGATTACAAGACTAGCATGATATAACTTGAGGTAATTGGTTACCACATCACTGGCATATAGAAAATAATAGACTTTTCAAATCTAGCATAAAAAGGTGATAGTCCCAAACATTCTAATCTTAACATAACAGGCATAAATGATAATTTAGACTAGATTATCAATTTAAATGTCAACATAGTTTTGGATCTAGAATAGACCTACCCAAATTTGCATCATAATATGTTATAGCCTAAACAAAAGATTCATAACCGCGATGTCATAGTGAGCATACTAAGATCTAAATTAATAATTTAGATTTAGTTTTAACATGGTAAACTCAAGATGATTCCCTAATTCACAATATTGTTAATGGCCAAGATCCATAATATTGTCACTCATAAAAGTCTCCAAGTTTATATGTTCATATCCACCACAATTGTCCTTGTCATACCTAAAGGAAATAGTCTTGCGTTCTCAGTCATAGGCATAGGCATAGTCTTATGTCCATAGTCATAGTCATAGGCACGTTCTCAGTTATAGTCATAGGCGTGTTCTTATGTTCTCAGTCATAGTCCTTGGCCATTTTTCAATGTCATTGGTATGATAATATTTGATTTACATGTTACATTACATAGATCCAATTTGTGCGAAATTCCATGTATATAATATTTATGCAAATTTCCACATAACAAGATTATACCAAAATTTACATATCAAGCCCAAACATGCAAATACAATGATAATTTCCAATTTCATGTTACCAATTATTCAATCATGTCCATATAGGCAATAGTCCAATAATTCCCCCGTTTACGCATCGTACGCAAATCGCGGTTTTAGGCCAAGGTCCGAAGTTGACCAAGGTTCATCAAAAGAAAATAAATAGGGGAAAGGTAGAATCTTGCATCAAAATAAGATCGGAGAGAAAAACATCATCACAGGCATATTAAGATTACAACAGGCTGAATAGATTCTGGACTTGTCATGAGAATAAAGATAGAGAAGCCAAAAACTCAAGATTCAAGAAACAACAGAAATAGATCTGGATCGATAAACATACTTAGATCCAATTTCACTTTAATTCAATGCCATATTATAATCAAATATTTAAATCGGAAAATAACTAGAACTTACAGAGCATAGCTAGCGAATTAAGAAGTGAATTTGTCGTAGAAAGTTGCAGTGTCATTGATCTATTCTCTTGAATTTGTTGTAGAAGCATTGATCTTTGATTTGAATCATGTTTGGACTCTTAAGCTTTAATTTGGAGGTGGCGGCCATGGCTCAAGAGGGATTTTAGCAGCATAACCGTGTAAGAATGATTTGTGTGAATTAGGTTAGGCCTTAGGGTGTTTTTATAGATGAATTGGGTGATTTAGAGCCTTAAGATCAATCCAGAAGTCATCAGAATCGCACAGCTCGAATACACATCATCTAGCCACTCAAAAGAAGACACGTCACCTCAGAACACTCCAGAATTCGGTGCTGGATTTGTATGGGCGCACTTGGCAGGTGCGCCAGTGTATTTTTGTACTAGCGAACTTCACAAGTGCGCCAGTGTATTCTGGTCTGTTTTCTGTTTTTCTGCCTAACTTCGTTCGTCCATATCTTCTTCATACAATATCCGTTTTACGCAAACTCGGACTCTATCTCAAGCAGAATTTCGAGACGGACGCAATGGGGCAACCCATTTCCCTTAATTCTTCTCCTAAAAATTAATTATACCTTTATTTATTGTTTTAACATGTTATTAAAATTCGGGTTGTTACATTCTCCCCTCCTTAAAGGATTTCGTCCCCGAAATCATCAAGTTAAGAAGAATGTGTCCTACCATCCAATCATCCATCTACTCAATCATCAATCACAGGCATTCATTGTCCTTAAGAGATTTCTAATGCTGTATGAACATATGCAAGAAGTGTGTGTATATGTTCCTTGTCTAATGCAAATGATCAGGCCTGATTGATCTTCTTAATGCAAAATATGTTTTGTGCCATGAGTCCAACATATATGCAATTAGTCCTAGTCATATAAACACTATATGTGTGCACAAACATCCAACCATATGCAACATTCACATGATAACACATTCAAATTCATCCATAAACAAGTATAAACACTCATGCATATGCAATATGAAAGTGTGTCTGAGTCGATCTAGTGCCTAATGTGTAAATGCATCCACGAGCAACCAATTGCAACCATCAATCATAACATGTCTCAAACACATGTTTACACCCAATTGTTCCTATCTAAAGATAAAGTCGAATGACAGAAGCAAGTAAAAACTTTGTGCCCATTAGGCAATGTCAAAACTGGAAATCTACGCTACATATATCTTGATTAGGAGAAGAACTCCCTAAGCATCAGCCCCGAAGACCGAAATCATCATCAGACTGACACCCAAAGAATTACTCAACCCAACCAATATATATATGTTTCTAGGAAACTAAGCATGGCAGAATTCTTTCAGGTCACAAGAAATCCCTTCCTAAAACTAACCCATATCCTATAAAACCCAAAAAGTTTAGTCAACCCAACGAACACCCTCAAGCCCCAACATGTGTTACTAACAGATGAGTCATACTCCCTATGGGGGTTGCAATAGAAATTGGATTGAGGATAGGACCGAGAGGATATACGCAAAAGATAGCATGTGAGTAAGCTCTACAGGAAAAGAGGAATCAAGGATATACTCTTAAAAAGAGATATGATGCGCGTATCTAGTCTTAAATGTTCTAAGTCGCATTTCCTTGAGCTTAACCCCATTGTGTTTTGACCGTCCTTAACTTCACAATTTCGTAGCTTCTTAATTCCTATTTCCAAAATATGAGTTGGAACTCATTTCACTGTCGCCTCTTGTTCCACCTTCACTTATTCTTTTTCTAGTACACTCGGCTCAAACATAACTTCATACTCCTGATTTCATGCAAGCTCTCCAAAATTCACTAGTGAATCCTGGATCTCATTTACTTATTATAAGGTATTCCACGTAGAAGAACTATCTCTTGAAAACAAACAAATGCCAACCATGTTGCCAAATGTATTTACTAAGGTGATTTTCTATAACTCATGCATAAGTGAAATGAACCTTCTGCCTTAGTGGCGAACACTACTCGAGCGGATCAATGAATGTATCAAGAGATTCTAGGTAACTAAACATGACAGAATCCTAAGGGTTACACTAGAATTCGAGGGCATTACCGAGGCAAGTCAAGAGTCAAACTACCCTCTTTTCATACTCGAGAATGGTACCATTTCTGGATAACCACTCCATCGCTAGAATCAACCCATAGCCCAAAAAATAACATTACTTCTAAACTCAACACTTAGCATAGACATTCTCAAATCCAAACAAGTCATGAATAAATGAGCCGATTCCCCAACAAGATTTGAGACGAAAATGGGATCTTCTAATAAGCTAGTATTAAGGTGCAGAGACTCAACTATCGAAGCAGAATAAAAAGGATGTGATGTACAAAAATAGAGTTCTACTGGGATGATAGAAAAGAAAAGATAAACCTTTAACAGAAACGTTACCACCTCTCTGCGGTACGCTAGTAGTGAGAGCATACAATTGCCCCATCGACGATCTTGTCCTTTGCCCTTGTCCTTGTCCTATAATACTTAACTACACGTCCCTTCTTACCATACTAAAGATACTCTCTCTTGTCATGGGTTTTACTATTCTTTCACTTTGGCCTCTTTCCTTTCACCTTTTTCCTCCTTCGTGGATTAAGCCATTTCAACAAGTTTCTCATCCTTAGGCTTGTGTCCCTTTAGTTCTTACTATCCTTGTATAGCTTGTTGACAAGTTTTCTCGGAAGCTACCTCCATCGCACGGCAACTCTACAAAGCTTGAAATAAGACTAGACGCTGATGGGACTACTGCGACTACAGATGGAGGATGGGCACTTCTTTGCCCTCCGACATATATCGGATGCCTACGAAACTATGGTGAAAAGAGAGAGAAGAGTTTTCAAGAGAGAATCAAAAGATAGTGCATATGGCTTTGGGGAATATGCCTTTTAATCAAAACAAAACTTTTCTTTAGAAAAATGCTTCTTTGTAAATGTTTTGAAAATTAGTTCAGAAGGTTTTTGAAAACTTTTGCCAGTCTGGTAACCTTCTGCTCTGATACCAAATATAACACCTCACATACGTTAAGGTCACTCACAAAGGGAATGCCTTAACTTCAATGGAGCATTATGGGTACTGGAACAGAAATATTACAAGACAGACATATATAAAACAGCGGAAGGTAAAGTAGAAGTACTTCAAATCATTTATTAAATAGAATTGTTTACAATAAAAGCCCATCAACTTCCAATACCCAAATACATAGCTAAAATATTTATCTTGCTCAAAAATAAAGAAGCATAAAAACAAACTGTAGTATTCCCCAATAAAGCAAAGCAAGCCATAGCCAAGAGAAATCCAAGCCATACATGAAAGAGCCTTGGAGCTTGGTAAGATCTGAACTAAGCTGTATTCCGACCCTGCAAACCTGGGTTTGGGCGGGGGGAAACGGAAGAAAAAGGGGCGAAACAAAACGGGTCAGTCATAAAGACTGAGTAAGTCCTAGTGACTTTCAGCATAAAAATAGGTAAAGATAACATGTCATGAATAAACTGAAAGTAAACATAAGCATGATGACAAGATAGGCAAGATAAACTAAGATAACAAGATAAACTATGGTAACAAGATAAACTTCGGGCACGATGAATCAAGTATAACATCCCATAATTCCTATCAAGTATCACATCGCATGGTTTTTATCAAGAATAACATCGTAAGGTTTCTAAGCTTCACCATTAAAATGATATCTATTTGCTCTGCACCACCTAACTAGCATCCTCATAAGTGTCTTACATGGAATGATCCATATTCCTACTTGTGTCCCAACTAGTGTCCTGTGTAACAAGGATCTGTACCCCCTACTAGTGTCCTAACTAGTAGCCCGTGTTATATAATAATTACAACGTGATCCCAATCCCCGCAATTATGGTAGCCTTCAGGTGTACATCGATTATGAGGATTCCACCTCGATCACCCCAATGGCCATGAATATATTCGATGCAACCTTACTACCCTATAGATCGGCTCCCTACTTGACCTAGTTCTCGTTTGTTTCACGCGGCCCCTTACTTGTAGATACCTGTGCCGGTCCCACTATGGGGTGTATCAAGTCCCTTGGTGGCAACCCTGACAAAATCAAGATGCACAGCTTTATACCTACTGATGCCCAGTGGCTAATTTTCTGCGCTGAAGTGTGTGCACGCCCGCACTTCGTTAGAACCTGCACTGTTGCACTAACCGCCGCTAATTTGACCTCTTATAATCAGCCCAGTAATCGTGCCCCACCCTGCCTAGCTCAGGGTTCCGTTGATACCTAATGTGGGTTACTGCTGAAATGGGTCCCCATTACTAGGTTTTTCTAATGGTTAAGTCTGTGGGCCTATATTCTCTGATATTACCCACCAACCCTGATGTGTACTTAACCCCGCTACTGATTCAAGCATGTGTATTTAATGGTAAAGTGTGTGTATGGGCCTATATTTACTAATATTACCCACCAACCTGATATGTACTTAACCCTTCTACTCGTTATGTTACCATGGTTAAGTATTTACCTTAGTTAACTTAACCTTTCTCACTTATTATGTTTGATTGGTTAAGTGTGGTCATTCAAGTTCGTGACTTAACCCGTCTACGTGTCATGTCAAATTGGCTAAGTGTTATCGTTCAAGTTCATGACTTAGCCCTACGAATCATGTGTCAAGTTGGTTAAGTATATTCAAGTGGTTCATGACTCAACCTTATCATGTGGCATTAATTCATTAATGCACCCCAACCTCTCTCATTAGACTTGTGGTTGTGGTCACTGGATTCGCCGGGCGGTTCCGGGCAGTTTTACACCACAACCTAGTCTAACCTCGGGTTTCAAGCGCGATATGACCAACTACCCACATTGGATCCTATTGTTTGCAGTCACTGGATTCGCCGGGTGGTTCCGGGCAGGATTACACTGCAAACTCAACCCAACCTCGAGTTGAACATTTTCAAGTTTATTCTAGTGTCATGTCCACGTTCAATTTTCGTGTCATGTTTGATGTCAAGTTTCTAGGCAAGTTTTATATCCATATCCAGATTCAAGTTATAGCAATATTCATGTTTCACTTTATGCCTATTATCAAGTTCATGGTTCATGTTCATAACCAACTCATGTTTTTCCTAATATACCCAATCGTATTCCAATTGCATGTAAAGGTGAATCGATATATATCACAAGTAAATCTAAATCTAGAAGTAAAGGGAATAACATCAAGCTATGATAGGCAGAAAGGACGAGCATAAAGTGATAAGTGGGATTACAAGACTAGCATGATATAACTTGAGGTAATTGGTTACCACATCACTGGCATATAGAAAATAATAGACTTTTCAAATCTATCATAAAAAGGTGATAGTCCCAAACATTCTAATCTTAGCATAACAGGCATAAATGATAATTTAGACTTGAATATCAATTTAAATGTCAACATAGTTTTGGATCTAGAATAGACCTACCCAAATTTGCATCATAATATGTTATAGCCTAAACAAAAGATTCATAACCGCGATGTCATAATGAGCATACTAAGATCTAAATTAATAATTTAGATTTAGTTTTAACACGGTAAACTCAAGATGGTTCCCTAATTCACAATATTGTTAATGGCTAAGATCCATAATATTGTCATTCATAAAAGTCCCCAATTTTATATGTTCATATCCACCACAATTGTCCTTGTCATACCTAAAGGCAATAGTCTTGCGTTCTCAGTCATAGGCATAGGCATAGTCTTATGTCCTTAGTCATAGTCATAGGCACATTCTCAGTCATAGTCATAGGCGTGTTCTTATGTTCTCAGTCATAGTCCTTGGCCATTAACAATAGTTTCAATGTCATAGGTATGATAATATTTGATTTACATGTTACATTACATAGATCCAATTTGTGCCAAATTCCATGTATATAATATTTATACAAATTTCCACATAACAAGGCTATACCAAAATTTACATATCAAGCCCAAACTTGCAAATACAATGATAATTTCCAATTTCATGTTACCAATTATTCAATCATGTCCATATAGGCAATAGTCCCATAATTCCCCCGTATACGCATCGTACGCAAATCGCGGTTTTAGGCCAAGGTCCGAAGTTGACCAAGGTTCATCAAAAGAAAATAAATAGGGGAAAGGTAGAATCTTGCATCAAAATAAGATCGGAGAGAAAAACATCATCATAGGCATATTAAGATTACAACAGGCCGAATAGATTCTGAACTTGTCATGAGAATAAAGATAGACAAGTAAAAAACTCAAGATTCAAGAAACAACAGAAATAGATCTGGATCGATAAACATACTTAGATCCAATTTCACTTTAATTCAATGCCATATTATAATCAAATATTTAAATCGGAAAATAACTAGAACTTACAGAGCATGGCTAGTGAATTAAGAAGTGAATTTTTCGTAGAAAGTTGCAGTGTCATTGATCTATTCTCTTGAATTTGTTGTAGAAGCATTGATCTTTGATTTGAATCATGTTCGGACGCTTAAGCTTTAATTTGGAGGCGGCGGCCATGGCTCAAGAGGGATTTTAGCAGCATAACCGTGTAAGAATGATTTGTGTGAATTAGGTTAGGCCTTAAGGTGTTTTTATAGATGAATAGGGTGATTTAGAGCCTTAAGATCAGTCCAAAAGTCATCAGAATCGCACAGCTCGAATACACATCATCTAGCCACTCAAAAGAAGACACGTCACCTCAGAACACTCCAGAATTCGGTGCTGGATTTGTATGGGCGCACTTGGCAGGTGCGCCAGTGTATTTTTGTACTAGCGCACTTCACAAATGCGCCAGTGTATTCTGGCCTTTTTTCGGTTTTTCTGCTTAACTTCGTTCGTCCATATCTTCTTCATACAATATCCGTTTTACGCAAACTCGGACTCTATCTCAAGCAGAATTTCGAGTCGGACGCAGTGGAGCAACCCGTTTCCCTTAATTCTTCTTCTAAAAATTAATTATACCTTGATTTATTGTTTTAGCATGTTATTAAAATTCGGGTTGTTACAGAATGGTTTCCTCCCAAGAATACCAGTGCATAAAACAACAGCGCAATGCTAAATAAAGAAAATGAAGCTATTATAAGACCCAGGTCCAATCACACAATGCAACACAAGCCGTAGGATAGGGTTTTACCTTATAATAGCCAAAGAATGCTTGATACGCTAAATTTCATCTTTTATTATTACTATAAGTGTGTAGTGGAAAACAATTTCAATCATAAATATCAATCATAGACGGCATGGGTATCATTTCGACATACTAGTTCTACAATTAAACCCACAAAATCACGTATTTGGAAGTTGGATTTCCATCTGTGAACCGAGGCAAAAGATAGTCCTCACCGGCTTCGAGACTCTCTACCCCGAGCCTCAGGGTCAGAGCGTATCGACCCTTGGGTCGTCAGGGCAGATCCACCGATGTGGATTAAAATGCCTGAACACTGCGTTTCCCCGCCCTTTGGGGTGTAAATGAGCCCAATGGAACCATCGGCTCCACATAGTCACCGATATATCCGAGGCGCCTCGCAACAACAACAACCACACAGGTAAAAATAATATAAATGTCAGGGCTGGTAGGTCACTGACACCACCCTAGCTAGAAGGAAACGCATGCTCTCCCTGAGGTCCTCTCCCATTTCTGGTTCACAAACGGGGTGTGAGGCTCGCGAATTCACGTTACACAAAGCTATGCCACACATGCGGTGCTTTGATCATCAACCACAAGACTTTGCTTTTCAACAAAATCCTTAATCATTTGCCACTTAGGCATGCCACACAGGGAATTCACACCATGCGACTGATGTCCATCGGTAAACAACCTATGATCCCGTACGTCTTAGAGAAAGGTGGAGTAAGGGAATAAATTCCCCTTCACCATGAAGATGTATATTTAATAGAGATCAATCAACACAGAGAAAAATCCAATGTCAGACACACAGTCCATACAAGTCCGTTCTGGGTCTGAACGAAATCGGAGGCACCATGTACCTCGCACATCCATCCATCTCCAAGTACGTCTGGACGATCACCAACTGATTCCATCCTCTTTGGTGTACAGCCCGATCAAGATCATCAGTAATCATCCAAACGATGTGAAGACCTCCGGTCTTCGGCCACCGTCTTCATCCTCGACACCATGTCGAATCAGTTATTCTGAATGGGATAAACTCGTCTTTCTGAATAACTCGCGTATATAATAAATAAGTATTACACAAACGCAACATACGCCTCATTCCAATTCAGAATATTTTTTTAATAAAATACTCTTACACTTTGGGAAAGGTTCCCATTAATTTTATCAAAGATAAATTCTTTAAATTTATTCTTTAATCTTCTTTGAATATCAATTCAAACTAGTTGGGATTAGCGAACCACACCGAAGTAATCATTCATTTTATTTCCCAATCCCAACTTATTCATCCCATGAAGTAAAACTGGTCATGCTTCATATCTAACACCATGGTGTTATCGGTAAATTCAATTACCATTTCACGTTCAAATCTAATTAAAGATTTAACTATCGCTTGGAGCAAAAATTGGTGATACTCCATTCTCGATTATTTCAATCTAATTAAAGATTCATTAAAACTCCACTTGGTTTTAATCTTCCCAATAATCACTATCAATGATTATTTAACTAGGTTAAAAACCAATGTAGTTCAAAACACGGTTCATGATAAACCCAAAATCACATTCATTAATTATCGGGCTAAAGAACAAGTGTAATTTAAAACACCGTTCACGATAAACCCAAAAATCAATTCCAATTCAATTTCAATTAAATACCATTTAATTGGTACACTTCATTAAATCTAAATAAAAAGATTTAATCTTTTTCTCAACTGGGTTTAAGAACAGTGTTAATGAAGACACCATTCACGACAAACCCAAATCACGTTTGATATTAAATACAAGGCTCTGAATAGAAAATATATCGGCTTATATTCAATACAAAATTCTACGACCAACAAATATCATATTAGAAATAAAGAAATAAATATATCTTTCAAATTTCCATACCAATATCTGTATAATCACGAAATCCAACATCGAAATATTCCAAAGACAATTTCGATTCAAATCCATTCCAATTCAATTATTGGAAATTCTGGTCACCATTAAAACCCCTTTTAAAATTCAATTTATTTATTTCAAAAATAAATTGATTCTAATTCTTGTTCAAAACTAGTTCGTTTCGATAAAAATCTTTTTTTATCTTTTCAAATATGGAGTTTTTCATCCCAATTCTTTCAAATCATTTCTTTTGATTTTACACAAATTATTACTATTCTTAATAATTTTATCAAGGCCCGTACAGTCGATTTCCATCAACGGCCATCGAACTGCACTTACAGCGACCTTTTCCAAATTTTATTTGGACATAATTCCAAATCTAACCATTAGGTTTCTAATTTCTAATATTAGTTAGAAAGCTCTTTTCGATACGAACCCAACGGTTTCGGTTTTAGGAAAATCCGATGGTCAGATCTCCCGTAATATCAATTCGAAGTAAATAGTCGAAATTCGCGAACTGCCGCGGCGCATTCTATTCAGGCTATTATATATATATATATATAATATATTATGTATATTTTGTCAATCTCCTTTTAAAACATATTTTATAAATCATTTAAAAATTCGTTTTTAAAACGATTTCAACTTTCTATTCAATTTCGAGTCAAAATTGAATATTCCATATCATTAATCTATAAATGATAATATTTTCAAAACGTTATATTTTGAAATCACTTCCTTTTCTATATTCATTATAAAAATGAATATAATCGATATAAATATCGTTCACGTCAAAATGGCGCATATCTAACCAACACGGCTTTATATATTTTAATAACTTCGTTATTCTATTCAATAAATGAATATTTTCTTCAACACATGAATATATACTTTTCTATTCAACACATGAATTTATATTTCAATTCAACACATGAATATTTATTCTATTCAACACATGAATTTGTATTTCTATTTAACACATGAATATATATTTTTCTATTCAACACATGAATATATATTTTTCTATTCAACACATGAATTTATATTTCTATTCAACACATGAATATTATATTTCTATTCAACACATGAATATTTATTCTATTCAACAAATGAATTTATATTTCTTATTTTCCAAATTGGAATGAGGCCCAATCAATTACCATATAATGTTAATTATATGGATTCCATACAACACATGTATATAATAGCAACGATAAATAATCAACCATCATCCAGAGTGCACCACACAACTGTATAAGCATTAAATATATATAATTAACGCTTACACAGTCTATCAACCCATCGGTTGACATACAACTAAACAATTGGGATTAGTGTACGTCAAATATCATCCCAATACCCGTGTGGGGTTTCAAATCAACAAACATAGATTTTTATTTATGCAGTTGGGCGATGTGTAAAATTTATTGTCCCAATCAATATCAGTCAAATCAGTGTGTATAAACCAATCGTCTGATTTGTTTATTACTATTTATTTTATATACACGTTAAAAATCATATTTTTAACTATAAAATATTTTCCACTATAAAATATTTTATTTCATTCCACATCACACAAACAAATTTCACAACACAGCAATCAAACAAACAAGTCATTCATGGTCTGTGGACGACGGGTGTCGGGTGCTGCTAAGCACCGTCTACATCCTAGTATAAATTTCAAACTAGAAGTTAAAATAAAAGTGAGGAGTTCTCACCAAGAGTTTCATTCCACCGTGCTTTATTTTTGAACTGCTGAACCGTCTATATCTGTTTGAAATTCTAATGCAGTCCTTGTCCCGCTGTTCATAATAAAAATTATATTTTTATTGTTTCATCCTAATAAATAAAAATCATATTTTTATTTCTACTTCATATATTTTCAACGCTTCTTTCTATATAAAAAATTATATTTTTATATTTCCAATTCTTCTATAAAGATCGAATTTTTATATCATCGCTATAAAAATCACATTTTTATTTCAACATATATATTTTGGGGATTGTTAAAGGGACTCCATTTTTGGTTAAGGGGGAGACAATTTTAAGGAGACTCCACCTCAAAAAAAAAAGTTAAGGGAGGGCTTGGTTTTTTTATTTTAAAAAGCATGGACTAAACTGCCCCTCGTAACCTTAATTAATTAGAATTTCTCCTCATAATTCCAGGCTGAGTCTTGAATATGTTTGATATTGACTTTCTTTGGATACTTGCCTGAAATCATCTACGCTATTTATATCATCACCAAATAGAAGGCGCATGCAACTGTAATTATAGTTTTTTTTATTATTTATTTATATATATGAGTGATAAATGCTTGATTTAAACTGGATTACCGAGATATATGAACTTTGTTTAAATTAGGGATGTTGAAAGAGGTAGATCTTCGTCTGATTGTTACTTTGTTTTATTTTCGTTTTAAGTTGAATTATAAAAGGTCACTATAAATTGTTTCTAAATTTATTTTGCAGTTTGCGGAGTTAATTATTCATGTATCTTATTAGACTAAGAAATGTTAATAAGTGATTGTCTGACTTATGCTTAAGTGTTTGAATTCATGCAAGTATATGTGCTGGTATAAGAGGTTTATAAGGATAGCACTGGAATTTTTAATTATATAGTTAAGGGGAGGCTAATTTATTTTGTCTTTCCCTTAACAATTCATCCAAAATGAGAAAATCCCCCCCCCCCCTTAATCAAAAGTGGAGTCCCTTTAACAATCCCCTATAAAATCATAACTTTTTTATTCGCTACATATATAAAAATCACATTTTTCTCTAGTATATAAAAATCATATTTTTTATTCGCTACAAAATCTATACTTCTATATGATAAAATCCATTCTTTTTTAAGTTAAAATCAAATCTTGTTAATCAATAAAAATCAAAATATTTCTAAAATCATAACTTTAATCCCCTAAAAATTATATATTTTCAGATTTAAAACTATATATTTTTATTATAAAAATCATGCCATTTAAAACAGATTAAAGTACTAAAAAAGGACTTACAGTAAGAAACAAGGGGAAAGGGGGGCTGAGCGCTCGAGGTTGGGGGGGAGGGGGGAACAGGTGGTGGCGGTAGTCGGTCGGGGAGGGGTTGTCCACGCCGTCGCTATACTTGCGGTTGCGGCTCCGTTCAACTGGGGGGGGGGGGGATCGAGCTATGGAGCTCGCGTCGGAGATGTGAAGGAGGGGAGGAAGGAGAAGCGGTGCTCCGCCCGACGCGGCGGCGGCGAGGGCGAGGGATCGCCTGGGGAGCGACGAGATGCCGTTTCCCTTTTTTTTTTTTGAAATGAGGCGTTGACCAAAAGGAAAGGTAAGGGGAAGGAGGAAACATATATATATATATATATATATATAGGATTTATTTATTTTATTTTAATTATCTCCTAAAAGTAACTTTTCTATTCGAACTCCAATCGAGACCCAACGACTATCGTCCATAACTAACTACCCCATTCCGAACACAATGGGATATGTATCGTAGGCTGATTCGATCATTTCGATCAGTTTCTGTCAAAATCAAAATATAAATCTATATATTGAATTTGAACGCGCATTTCAATTTACCGATGCCACATACGGACTCTAAAAATTTCTGAAAATTATTTTCTAGCTTCGTATTGACGATACGGTCCTAACAAAACAAATTTCGTCAAATTTGAAGGCCGTTTGAAAAATGATCATTTTCCAGTCGATTAGAATCAATTGAAACTGGTCAAACGCGTTTTCTCTTGCCACGCTCACATATTGATTCAGAAAATTATGAATTTTGGAATCTAGCAATAACTTGACACTCTGGTCCCAACAAAAGTGGTTTTGTCGAAATCAAAGGTCGTTTGCAAAATCTCCACTTTTAAGGGCCAAAATTCCATAGCGACTATTTTGAAATTTCATCTGGGCATAACTTTTTATCCCCGCTATGAAATTTCAATTTTTTGGATTCGTTGGAAAGATATTCTCAAATAGATTCTAATATTTTTGATTTCGCTAAAATCCGGTTTATTTTGAATCCTGTACATTCATTTGAACTTTGAAATCGAATTTTCAAACTACCGCGCCATTTCCAATTCCTTTATAATTAAAATAAAATATTTATATTCTAATGATGATTCAAATAAATATATACGTTTGAATTCTATTCAAAATAAATTTCTTGCCGTAATTATTTAAAATAATCAAAATTCACTAAAATTGCAAAAATAAAAATTTTAAATTGGCTCGGATTTCCGGGTTATTACAATCTCCCCCACCTAAAACTTTTCGTCCCTGAAAAGGAACGAAGCCGAAAGTTGTTTAACTAATCAACTCAACTTTCATTCTTTTCATTATGGCTTAAGTTCTTCAACTTTTCAGTTTCTAAGAACTTTTCAAATTCTTCAAAAATTTGGCTAACACCCTACATTTTCGAAAAATTTCGCCATAACCTCCCCTGTACCAGGGTCTTCGGGATATTTCAAATAGCCTCCCATGGCCCTCATCAATCCAAAAGAAAAAAGAAAAAGCCAAGCGGCTAGCCAATCGGCTCATAAAATCATCCAAAGCCAAATAAATACAATAAACATGTACCTATTTATCGGGCAAACAATTTTATTCCTCTTCTCTAGCCTCCTTGCTATGACCTGTTCAATGTAAGTACATGTATATGCATGCAAATGCGACTTATTTTCAATACAATTCAATATTTGATCAATTTGGCTAAATGGTTCAAATTTTAATTAATCAACCCCTAATTAAACAACACAATCAGCAATCAATTAGTTGATTAGCTTTTCAAATTCATAACTTTGATACATAGTCCAAAAATCAGATTTTTGATGCCAAATCACAACAATAGACGCTATCTAATTTTGGTTCTCACACCAGTCAATTGGAATCATATAAACATCACACGTTTGAAACTCGAGCATAAATACTGATAATGTGATCACAATTACTAGTATCATCCCCGGGCGACTAGAGTGTGATTCTATATCTACCCAGTATATTAAAATTTCGAATACATGGGGATCAGACGTATACACAAAAACTTTATGTACTAGATTGTCCAAATTCAATATAAAATAAATAATCAAATACGAATAATTGATTTAAATTTTCGAAACAAAAATTGTTTTCATTTTAAAAATATACTCTTCACACTCATTCTAGGATACTACTGATCCCATCTCTAACGAGTCATTCTCATTTTCGAAACAGAAATTCTTCACATCTTATACTCCTAGTGACTTTGGGGAGTTAAAGATGGGTAATGATGGTGTCGCTCAGGTTATGGGCATTGGGGATGTATGTTTGGTGACCAACATTAAAGCAAAGCTAATGCTAAAAAATGTTTTACAGCTTCCTGAAATTCGATTAAACTTAATCTCTACTGGAAAACTCGATGATGATGGCTACTGCAACACTTTTCATGGTGGTCAATGGAAGCTTACTAAAGGAAACATGGTGCTAGCTCGTGGTAAGAAGCACACAAGTACGTACTTGCTGCAAGCCTCAATTCCCACTTATTCTGTAAATGTGGCCAATGATGATTATGCAAAATTATGGCATAGAAGACTTGGTCATATCAGTGAAAAGGGGCTAAGTTGTTTGATGAAGAAAAATGCACTACCTAATTTGAAGTGTGTAAAATTGGACAAAATTTCTCATTGTTTTGTAGGAAAGCAGAATCAGGTCCCTTTTAAGAGACATTCTCCTTCAAGAAAATCAGGTTTGCTTGGTCTTATTCATTCTGATGTTTGTGGTCCGTTAAAAGTTGACCTTTAATGGTGCACATTGCATTGTTACTTTTATTGATGACTGTTCAAAGAAATTGTGGACATATGCTTTTAAAACAAAAGACCAGGTACTTGATGTTTTTAAGCAGTTTCAAGCCTTGATTGAAAGGCAATCTTATAAAAAGCTAAAGTGTTTACGTTCTGACAATGGTGGTGAGTACATCGGTCCACTTGATGAATATTGTAAGGCTCAAGGTATTCGGCATCAGTTTGTACCAAAGAAGACTCCATAGTTGAACGGTGTAGCAGAGAGAATGAATAGGACTTTGTTAGAGAGAATGCTGTGCGTTCTTTAAGAGGCTAAGTTGCCAAAACGCTTTTGGGGTGAAGCTTTGTTTACAGCTACACATGTGATTAATTTATCTCCTTGTTTTTCTTTGAATGGTGATGCTCCAGATAAGGTTTGGCTTAGCAAGGAGGTTTCTTACAGTCATTTACGTGTCTTTGGGTGTATGACATTTGTGCATGTGCCTAATGATGAAAGATCGAAGCTGGATTCCAAGACTCGCCCATGCATATTTGTCAGCTATGGTCTTGATAAGTTTGGCTATAAGTCTTATGATCCTACAGAGAAGAATTTGATTCATAGCAAGGATGTAGACTTTTTTGAAGATTAAACAATTGAAGACATTCAGAAACCACAAGAAACTGCATCTCATATTGGTTATAACCTAGCTGATATAGATCTCCCTTCTTTGACTCCTCCAACTCCTACACCAACTCCAATTGAGCGTGTACAATAAAACGACAATGAATGTCATGTACCCGAGGAAGATGATCCCCATAATGAAGATGCTAAGATTAATCATCATGCTTCTCCTAAAACTCAAACAACATTTGTAAGGCGATCTACCTAGGAGCGACGTCCTTCCACTAGGTATCTTCCTTTCGAGAATGTTCTCTTAACCGACAGTGGAGAACCTGAGACCTTTAAGGAAGCTATATACAACGATGATAAGTAACTTTGGTTGGATGCAATGAAGGAAGAGATGAAGTCGTTGCATGATAATAACACTTTTGATCTAGTGAAACTACCAAAGGGAAAGAAGGCTTTGAAAAATCGTTGGGTTTACAAGCTGAAACAAGATGAAAATGCAAAGACGCTTCGGTACAAAGCAAGACTTGTAGTAAAAGGATGCAACCAAAGAAAGGGAATTAACTTTGAAGAGATATTTGCACCGGTTGTCAGGATGTCTTCCATTAGAGTTGTTCTGGGTTTTGCCGCTAGTTTGAATTTAGAAGTTGAGCAGTTGGATGTGAAGACCGCCTTTGTTCATAGTGACCTTGAAGAAGACATTTACATGGAATAACCAAAGGGCTTCAATGTTAAAGGGAAGGAAGAATATGTATGCAAAATGAAGAAGAGTTTGTATGGTCTAAAGCAAGCTCTAAGACAATGTTATCGCAAATTTTACACTTTTATGGGGGAGCAAGGCTACAAAAAGACATATAATGATCATTGTGTTTTTTGAAGAAATTTGCTAATGATGATTTTATCATTTTGCTACTTTATGTTGATGACATGCTTATTGTTGAGCAAAATGTAGATCGGATTGCTAGTTTGAAGCAATAGTTGAGCAAGACTTTCTCCATGAAGGAACTTGGGCTGGAGAAGAACATTTTAGAAATGAGAATTATTCGTGATCGCAAGGCTCAAAAGTTATGGCTGTTACAAGAAGCATATATTCAGAGAGTGCTTAAAAGGTCCAATATGGAGAAAGCAATGCCTGTGAGTACTCCACTTGCTATGCATTTTAAGTTGAGTTCTCAACAATGTTGTTCCACAACAGAAGAGAAGGAGAAGATGGCGCATGTTCCTTATGCTTCCGCCGTAGGTAGTTTTATATATGCAATGGTTTGCACTCGGCCGGCCTGATATATCTCATGGTGTAGGTTTGGTTAGTAGATTTCTTTCTAATGCAGGTAAAAAGCATTGGGGTGCTGTGAAGTGGATTATGAGATACCTACAGGGTATTGATGATATGAAGCTTTGTTTTGGGAGTGATAAGCTTTGTCTCGTTGGTTATTCAGATTCTGATATCGCAGGTGATATTGACTCGAGAAAATCTACTTCAGGTTATTTGGTCACTTTTGCGAGGGAAGCAGTGTCCTGGCAATCTAGGCTACAAAAATGTGTGGCTTTATCTACTACTGAATCAGAGTTTATTGAAGCAACAAAGGCATGTCAGGAGTTATTGTGGATGAAGCGGTTTGTTTGTCAGCTTGGATTTTCACAAAAGAGGTATGTGTCATATTGTGATAGTCAAAGTGCAATCCATCTTGCTAAGAATTCCACTTTTCATGCAAAGTCGAAGCATTTTTATGTGAGATATCATTGGATACGCGATGTTCTTGATGATAAGTTAATTGAGCTTGAGAAAATTCATACTGATGATAATGGTTCTGACATGATGAATAAAGCTTTGCTAAAAGACAAATTTGGTACTTGTCGTTCAAGTGTCGGAATGGCAACCACCTCCACATAGTCGGGAGGCGGTGGTTTATTGGGAATGGGTTCCTTCCTATGTGGAAAAACTCATATTTAATTGGAGCAATAAGTGTTGCTACGGGATTTTGTGTTTTTAATTGAAAAGGTAACTTATTGACCTTTGGTGTGCTTTGGTAATTGCACCTTAACAGGAATTGTCATCTTATTAAATAAGGTAGTTGAATGGAGATTTCAAGGTACCTTTTTTAGTGGCTATATATACATATCCACATTTTGGGTAGCATAGAGAACACACAATAACATCAATTTGAACAACATTCGTAAATAGATATCTACCATCAAAACTTTGTCAGCTTCTCCGAGACTTTATGGACTGCTTCTACTACTTTGAGATTGCCCTTTGTAGGCGTGTTTTTGCGAGATTCTCGGCTTTTCTGAGCTGTGTTTCCTAGTGATATTTATCACTTTTCTCCCTTTTGTTTTGATGTTGTTATTGCTAGCTATTGTTGGATAATTTGTGTATCCACTTTGTGACCAGGATTTGGATTTATGTATCACTCCATTATCATAGTAAGAGAAGTTTAGGAGGACCCCGTCATTGGTCCCGTGGATTTTACTCTTCACATCGAAGAGGTTTTCCACGTTAAAAATTCGTGTGTGTTCTTACTTTATTATTATTATCTCTTGTTCTGCTGAGTATTTATATTGATCATTGTTGATTGTGGTGCATTTTGCTGGGTTTGTCTATGTCATTCATAACGAATGTATCACATTATGCTAAACTACAAAATCTAAACTTCTAACCGAAAGCTATATTATAAACATAGAAAAAAAAAATCATATTTCCATTATTCAACATCACACAAAAACATTCATGCGCGTACATATCAACCCACCTGTATATGCCCGTGTACAAACACCCATGCTCATTTTAACATTAATATATAAGTAAATATAAGCTGTAATGGGATTCCAAAGAAGATGCTCGCTGGTATGCTGGGAAAAGAGTAGCATATATTTACAAGGTAATGATTAAGAAAAATGGGTCTCATTATAGATGCATTTGGGGGAAGTTACTCGTCCTCATGGCAACAATGGTATTGTCAAATCTAAGTTCAGGTCTAATTTGCCTCCTAAAGCCATGGGACATATGTTCGAGTTTTTATGCACCCGAGCAACATTTGAGCATCTTTGTTAATCCTGGTAATGGAGAAGAATCTTTTATGTACGTTGCGACTGGAGCATTTGATTTATTTGTTTATTTTAGAAGAATTGAAATTTGTTTCTGTGGAACTTTCTTTTTTTACTTTTTTTACTACTGGAAGAATGTTGAACTATATTTCTTGTTTTAAATTAGACATTGTTTGTTTGTGCCTCAAAAATTTAAAAAAAAAGGAACAAGAAGAAGAAGATTTTTTTTTATATAAAAAAAGAAACTGTCGGGGGATTGAATGTATATTGTTCTGAAATTGCTACTATTCATATAAAACAACAACAACAGACTCACGTTATTTGTATAATAAACAAATGTTCATTTTATATGCATATATCATAAGTGATAGGCATTTTTATAAGTCAAACATTACTTATATAAGCTAGATAAGACAATATATGGAGCTTATTATTATTAAACTATAAAGGCAATTCTTTAATGTAAATAAATTGGATATTCACTTCACCAAATTAGAAAACATATTTCACCCATAAGCAAGCAAAAAGCCGATGTAGACATTTTGGTTAGTTTTAAATGCATATAAATGATTTTACATTAGATGAAAAAATAAACAACAGATTGTATATCAATACCAATTGTAAGAAAAATAAGGAAAATTAGATTGTTTGATGTCCTGCACATGAATTATAACTAATACAATCAATTAGTAGACTTACTTATTTTGATGTCGTTTAAAACTAAAATAGAATTAGAATTAATAGGTTAACCTATAATTTTAAACAGGGTATGCGAATAGAAATCGAATATTAAGGAAAATGCATATATGAATAATTTGTTAATACTTCAAATCTAAATCAATTTATAGTAGGTAATCAAATCTAAATCAATTTGTAGCAGGAAAAATGCAAGTTTTTGTAGTAAGTATTCAAATCCGAGCAGAATCAATTTATAGCAGGAAAATGAAAGTATTTATAGCGGGTATTCAAGCCTAAATATACTTTTCTATGTGTCTGAAAAGTAATAATTATTGCTCTAGCTTGTTGTTCACCAAGTATTATCAGCTACTGGAAATATCAAAAACATTGGGATCAATTGGTAAGTCTGGCTTACACGCAATCAAAGAAATCTAGCTCATCCAAAATGAAAAATACAAGATAAGAGTTGAACATTTCAAGGCTCACAAAAGTCGAAGTATGGGCTATAAAAACAGGACAGCCATGCAAAAAAAAAAAAAAAAAGTTTGTGAAGTCTTAAATGAATTCTGGCAACAACCTAAACTATGTCATTCTCTAAGACTGGTAGCATAAAGTTGATAACCAGTGAAGAACAAGAACCTACTTTTGTTTTAAATAGGATCCAAAATACACAATACAGTTATCTTACCAAGCCTTCAATGTTAGTATTGTAAAAGCAGATTAAGCTCATTAAATACTTGATAAAACAATATTTCTCGGCATGGCTTTCACTTAGTTTAATTTTAGAAAGCATAGATTGAACAATGACTTAATGTCTGCAATATGATCAGTTTCATTGTTTACATTCAAAGCTTAACAGTTATAGTATCTGAAGCCTGAAAGGGCATTGTTACTCACACTTTAAAATTAGTTAAGAAATTACACATTTTTTATGCTTTTTTAACTTTACTAAGAGGAAGACGTTAGAAAGTGACCCTTTTAAAACTAAATTATAGTATGACTAAACTACCCTTATCTTGATACTTGAAGCATGTGTTTATCAATTGTTACTACTGACACTCCATTTTTTGTTAAGGGAGAACTTAGTTGAAATTCGGTAAGGTGCTGTCGAACTTATCAGTGAAATTTGGTGGGGATTCGTCAGTTTAGGTCTGAAAATCAAATAACAGCCACCGAAAATGATTAAAATGGAAAACAGTGCGAGTATATCGAATTTACGTTTTTGAATGTGACGCCCCTTAACTAAAACTGGAGTGTCAATAACAGCACCCGAGTGTTAAACCAAGGGTATTGTCATATACTAATTTTTATGTTCATTACGCGTTATAATAAATCAGAAGGTCAGATTGCTTCGGTCCATGGAACCACGAAATTTTGGAATCAGGTGATATCGGGCCATTGTAATGAGATGGTAATTTATTGTTGTTATGCCATTCAATACCGATCTGGTTTAATTAGACGTCATATTCTGGAATGTAATTTGTTGGTACTCATTTATTGGATACCAGGAGTTATGTTCTACAAATGTGGCAAGAAATATATGGTGTAGTCGTGTAAACCACTATAAATGTGTTATATAAATATAAAGTCGGTTTAAATTTTGCTCGTGAATATAATAAATCAACATATGTGGTTGATCGTCAATTAGATATCCACTAAAATTGTGGACAAATTTATTAGCACTAATATGTTAGGATAGCACTGATCGTTCCACTGTTACTTTGGGTGATGTTAGAACGAAACTCACAACATGTTCCTTTGAATATAGATATTCCGACGTCCAGTATCAAATATGAAAAAGTTATCGTGCCATTGACCTAAGACCAAATACCCAGGTTTCTAATATTGCTTTTTTTTAAGAAAATATTTTTTTTCGTTTTTTGCCCATCGCTTTCATTGATTGCAACCCATGATTTGCATCATTCACATAAAAGACCAAGCACCATTACTTTCAGTATATATGAATATATGAAATTCAAAAGAATGGCTTGTTTTTTGTTGTTTAAGTTGCTTATTTAGTCGTTTTAAGGGGAAATTTTCAAATGAGAATATTTTTGAAAATAAAAACTTTACAAGTGTACATTATAATTGATATTCAAAAGAATATCTTACCTTATTTAGGTAAAATTAGCATTACGGTATATATGTGTGTGTATATATATGTGTGTGTGTATACATATACATATACATATTTATATATAAATATATATATATACACACATATATATATACATATATACATACATATATATATATATATATATATATATATATATATGAGGGCGTCTATATTGACACAAACTGATGACACAAATTGTGGATCACAAGATTTGTTTGTCTTTATGTGCAAGGTGAAATTCAGGGAGAGATCTTGTGGTCCACAATTTGTGTCATCAATTTTGTGTCACCAGTTTGTGTCAAAATGGAGCGGTCATGTCATCTTTATATGTATTGACTTTTCTTTTGAAGAAGTTCCAACGATGTGGTACTTTGGTTAGTCATCTCTATGAAAGTTTAAAATTTGAACTCGTTTGTTTCAAAGTGGCAGGCATGTGCCTGCTAATTGTATTGCAGATATTTAATTAACCATAACTACAAGTTCTAATTAAGCACTAATTTGTTATGCTTAGGGTCCGTTTGATTTTGAACGGTAAGGGGCATTTGGAAGGGGCATTTGAAGGGGAGTTGTTGGGAACAGAGAATGTGTTCTTTTTATGAAAGGGGCATTTTGGAAGGGGAAAAGTTATTATTTTATTGTTTTTTTATATATTGTTTTTAATTGTTTGTCTTTGTGTGTGTTTATTGTTGAACAGAATAGTAGAATATAAATTGCAGAATTCAAATTGCAGAAATAAAAATACATAATTGCAGAATACAAATTGCAGAATTTAAAATGCAAATATAAAATACATAGTACAACGAAACTTCTTAATGCATTCCTGCGGCAACTAGTTTGTTTCGTATATTGTCTCGTACTATCGCCATGGTGGCTGTTGTTCTGGTTCTTTGAACGGGTTCTCGATCTCTGTTTACGCGATTTGATATACTGTAATATCCTTCGAGGTATTCGTGTAGCACTAAATCAGGGTCATCATCATACGGCATAAAATCTGGATCGCTAGCGTTGTATTTTCTGATGTAGTTGTGAATAGCCATTGTTGCAGTAACAATTTGTACTTGAACATGATATGGATACGTCTGCACGTTACGTAAGATGGCAAATTTTTTCTTCCAGATACCAAATGTTCTTTCAATAGCCATACGCAAACTAGAGTGATAGTAGTTAAATATTTCATTTTCTGACTTCGGTTCATTTCGTGTGTCATTAAAGTCTGGTATATGATACCTCACGGATCAGTAAGGAGTTATATATCCTTCCATTAGTGGATATCCTAAATCCACTAAATAATACTGTCCAGTTGGAGGATGAGGGAAATTAAGATCCGGATTATTTATAGCTTCTCGAAGTACTTTGGCGTCGTGCGCAGTTCCTTCCCATCCCGCTCTTACAAACATAAAAGTTAAATCAAACGCACAAACAGATATAATATTTTGTGTAGCAGATCCTTTCCGCCCTACAAAATGTTGCATATCTTCTTGACCCATGTGAGCCATCACATGTGTCCCATCAATAGCCCCAATACAATTTTTAAAGAAAGGATAATATCGGGGTGAAGAACGAATTTGTTCTGTGATTCGGTTAAAATGGGAATCGGACGGTCTAATAATATCGACTGCCAATAAGAGAACTGAATCCAAAACTTTATGAAAAATAACATTAATCGTACCATTAGATCGTTGAAACCGCTCAGCAACCTGCCTTGTAGGGAGGGCCAATCCAATAGTATATAGGAATACAGGCACCATTTCTTTGACCGTTATGTGCATTGAGAGCTCCAACCCGTAATTTACTAACCGTTCACACAAGGATCTGAAACATAATCACTTCATTTGAAAATTGCTATGACAACGATCTGCGTGTCCTGCTTGTATTACATGAACCCAAACGGCGCCGGAACTTAAGGAATTATGTATTCTTCTCCTTTCTCGTGTTTGATTAGCCATAATTTCTAGAATATCTACCACATCTTGCAAATTTTCAGTATCAGATTCGTCACTATCTGCCATAATTGGTTGAAGAACTAGAGGAAAATGGACAAACAGTATGGTGATGTAGTGTTGATATGGGTGGAATATATATAGGGAGAGGGGAAAGGGAAGGGGCAGAAAATATCTGTCGCGTCGGATGTGCGTCGGACGCATCTGATGCATCCGACGCGAAAACTAGCTTTTTCAGCCGTTCAGCTGGAAGGAGCAAATGCATGGGTCCCACTGTTGACGCGTCCGACGCAGATGTTAACTTCAACTGTCCAGTTGGAAAATCAAACGCTACCTTATTATAGTTAAGAACGTTGATTGCATTAAAGCACTAAATTAAGAGACCAAATCCTCTATCCCCAAATTTTCGTATACCCTGTCTCATCCAATCAAAGCCTCTGATTTTCACAATTTTACAATTAAGTCGGAGATAAAAAAAGAGCTTAACTGTAAAAGGTGGAAATCAGGGGGTGTTCATTGGTTGGATACAGGGGGACGGAGGGTTTGGGTACAGGGGATTATTTTTGCTAAATTAAAAACTTAAACAAGCATGCTTAAATGATCAGGAATCAACAGCTGTCTTGCTTACTCTTTTATGTGAAATAAATAAATGAAGCATCGGACATATTTGTGTGCATTGCGTTCTTTTTTTCTGAAACAGAAAAAAAAACGAAAGGCTCAAAGCCCAAATACATAGAGTAAGGCCCGAAGCCCAACAACATAATACATATTATAGATGAAACCCTAGCCGCCAACGTATTAACACTAATGAGCTCCAATCGATACTCTAATGGCGAGCTCAATAGGAAAAACATCCTCGTCGTCTTCAAGGAGGATTCCAAATATTATCTTCATTGATTTCCTTCTCTTCTCAATATATCCAGGCTTGCGCTTTACTTCCCTTTCTTTCTGAAGAACGATTTGATTTACCATATGAGGATTCTGTGGCTCGGTGGAGGCAGTTGAGTTCTTTTCTTTCAGATCTGAACTTCTCATGCTCTCGAAGCTTCTCTTCAGATTTAATGAGCCACTGTTGCCCTCCAAAGGGCTAGTGCTGCTGCTATCTCCCTCGGACCAGACATTAAGGTGATAGATCGGGTTACTCAACTGGCTCTTATAATGATTATTCCCTATTTTGTGCCAAAAACGTAACTTTTCTTCTGATTGCTTCTTGTCCATGGATTTGCGACTATCTGGATCACTACTGGATTGTCTACTCTCTGAAACAGGTAAAACAAAAACCTTACTGTTTGACTTATGTAAGAAATCACGCACTAAAGTATCAGTATAGTGTCTACTTCCCTCAAATCGTTGTGATTTGCAATTGTAGTTAGTAGATACCCCAGGAAGGACGTCAGATGTAGCCAAATCATCCATTGGACTATCAGAAGAAATGCTAGTAGGAAGATTGACTGTTTCCTACATTAGGTAAATGCAAAGCATTATTTTTTCAATTATTAGAGATAGATAAACTAACATTACTAAAGGCAGGTGATCTCCCTTTGCAGTGCTGTATGCTATTGGCAAGCCCAAGGTGATTTTCATCATTATGAGCATCAGAGCATCTACTAGAGGGAAGTAATTCTATTAAAATGTAGTTCATTTCCAGAATACCAAGCCAAAGTCTATTAAAATGTAGAAGTGCGTGCATACAGTTGAATATTTTTTTGAGCTACAATCATCGGTTTATGATGGATCATCATAGAAAAGCTCTTCTACTCTGTCCAATAGCTACAACATATCCAATCCTATAAATGGACTTGTATATCTATATCATTCACATAGGACTGATAGTTAACTAGTCAACCCTTCCACCATGCAAGTGGCACCTTTTCCACTAAAAGGATCATGCAAGGGCTTTTCCAACTGCTCTACTGGATTGGGATACACCGAAAATGAAAAGGTTTATAAAATTGTTAGATTAACTATCAAAGCTGCAATGGATGGCTATCTATGTGAAGTACTTTCTGTAGGAGCCGGAAGTTGGCGTGTTCTTGAGGAGATGACTGCTGTCGTGCCTCATCAAACACCATGTTGCTTTTTTCTTGGGGAGCTTCGATTGGCTAACGTTGCTCCGTGAGAAACCGTTAGCATTAGGTGTCTTATCATTTAAGCTTAACCACGAAACGATTTGAGACTTATGTCATTTCTCTTAAGTTTGAAGAGGGTAGTCAACATTCCCAAATTGCTTTAAAGGTGCTCGGCCAAAGGTTTTGTCTTGTGCTAGCTTCTAGGAAGATCCTTCCAATATGGGAGCTGATCAAGTGTTCCAGTAATAGTAAAAATTTCATCCTCAAAGGAGATCAGCTTTTTCACATCGATACGGCTGTTTGTCACAATCCGTCCATACATATGATTATTTCCCTGATCAAATTGCTAAGCGTTCACTGTTTCCAAAAATATTTTCCTCCCAAACAGCTTCAGTGGAGAAACGGTACTCTCTGCAAAAATGTAGAACCATCTTTCTGCACCTACATATGGGATGTTATGTGTATTGCAAAGCTTTCCACTTTTCAAGTGATACATCCGGAAATCTTCGTGGACTAAAAGGTTGATATCATCAATATCCGCATTAGCAACCTAAAGCCTTGAAGCCGGAAAAGGAACACAAACAATCATATCGATGTGAAAAACCTGATCTCCTTTAAGGATGAAATTATTAATATTACCGGAACACTTGATCTTTCTAGAAGCTTGCACAAGACAAAACCGTTGGCCGAGCACCTTTAAAGTCATTTCGGAATGTTGACTGCCTTCTTCAAATTCAAGAGAAATGGCACAAGTCTCAAACGTTTCGCGGTTAAGCTTAAATGATAAAACGTACACCTAATGCTAACCGGTTTCTCATGGAGCAACGTTAACTAACGTAGCTCGCCAAGAAAAAACATGGTATATTATGAATTAGCACAACAGAAGTAATTATCTCCTGATCAAGAACACGCCACCGTCCTGCTCCTATTGAAAGTACTTCACATTGACAAACATCCGTAGCAGCTTTGGTAGTTAACCTAACAATTTTATAAACCTTTTCCTTTTCGACGTATCCCAATTCAATATAGCATTTGGAAAACTCCTCGCATGGTCTTTTAATGGAAATTATTCCAATCTTGTACCGTCATTTCTCTTTTCACCCATGGAAGAAAATGTTAAGGAGGAGATGATCCAATCCTACATATCTACTGCTTTTGCGTGAACAATTAGTTCAAAATATGGTTTTCATCTACAAGGGAATGTATGAGAAAAGAAACAATGATGATCATCTCTGTATGCAGTTGTGCATGGAATGTGGAATGTAGAACGTCCTTGCTTGGTAACTCCATGCACGTATTAAATTCGTAACTATTCTATATATACGATGGCTTTCCCATCAACATTTGGACTTATATCTTTTGTGCGTTCAAAGTTTTGTTTTAAATTTACTCGGCAAATGCTCTTTGTAAATTCCAGGTTTTGTGTAAAGACAAGTTGAATTTCTTTTAGTTAGATATAAGTTATACGCTATGCCTTGCTTTCTGGAACCAAAAAAAGGTTCTTCATGGGTTGACCATGTAACAGTTCATGTATCTGCTGCAATTTCTTTTTAATACTCAGTCAGGAGAGTTAATTCTCTGTATCCAAAATTCTCTATATCCAAACAATAAAAATCCTTGATTTTCACCATTTGCAATTAAGTCAAAGAAAAAAAGAGGTTTTAGTTGCAAAAAGGTGGAATTGAGGAAGTGTTGATTGGTTGGGTACAGAAGAATAGAGAATTTTGGATATAGGTAATTTTATTTTCTCAGGATATATGCTCCGATGACAATCGTAACGAATTGAATTTTCAATTTCAAATATTTAATTTACTTAAATATAAAAACAATTGTAATTATTTGAATTTCAAATATATGAGCTATTTAAAATAATTTAATTATATAACGATTATTTAAATATTATAAATATCAAAATAACTGAATCTCGAATTCATTATGACATTAAGTTCATTTCTATGCTTATTTAAAGTCTGTTTAAATAAAAATGAAATAATAATCTGCAATCTTGCAATTGAAATGATTTTAAATATATTTATAATTCACGTGTGTAATTATCACAATACAAAAATTACCAATACCAGAGGATTACACATGCGCCCTTGTTGTTATAAATAAAGGCACAAACAGAATTAAAACACCCTTAAAGTTAAGGGAGGTAAGAATGACGATTTGAATAAATAGTGCCACATCACGGAATAAAATGAAGGACTGAAGTACAAATATGAATTTGTAGACACGTAACAATATGGATTTCTTTTGTTACAAGAATGTGTGTGTCAACTCATATATGTGCGCCCTACGTGGAAGGAAGAGGGGATTTATTACGACCGTTGTTACGTAACAGTGATGTCGTAGCCGAAGGTTACGGACTGAGCTATGCAAGAAAGACAGTGCTCTCAAAAGATACTCGTAAGATTTGAGTTAAGGAAGAGATTGTTGGGATCGCCTCGCATGTTTTTAAAGTAGGAATGATGGTTTAAATAAATAGTCTTACATCACGGAATAAATTTAAATGGTAGAATACAAATATGAGCTGATAGGTATGTAACAACAGAAATTTCTTTTGTTACAAGGACGTGTGTGGCAACTCATATGTGTGCGTGTAGGAGAGAGGGGCTTTGTTCCAACCATCATTACATAACATCATTCACCTCCTATGTAAAACATGACTTGTATAGAATCTTAACGTTGCATCATGGAGTAGCATTTTCTGCGGAGTCTTGAAAAGATTATCAGTAGAAATAGAAATTAAGCACATAACGCAAGTTATTACTCCTATTCACTCCGTGATTAAATGCAGCTAAATTCATGTATTAGAAATGATTAATGAAGCAAGAATAAAGTTTGATGTCACTTATAACCATCAGCAGTAATGCTATATTAGCAAACTAAAAATAGATCAACTGTATGATAAATAACCGAAGGTAAAAAAAATTAATGGGTTGAACATCAAAACTTTGTGAAGCTGCACATCATTGTGCCAAACCAGTATCAACTGCACAACATTGTATAAAACTAGCATCAAAATCATGGTTAGCCAAGATGTACAGATTTACAAATTTTGACATTACCGAATACAAGTTTATGAACCAAAAGGTTTATGAAGTTTACTGCGTTAACACTTAACTTCCGCAAGGATAAATTTCAATAGTCAAAATAATAATTATGTAAAATTTTCATATACAGTTACCGTAAATGGTGGTTAAAGCAAATTTTCTAAATTAGTATCAAACTAATATCTATAAATGATCTAAACAAATAGTACTATACAACCTTTAAGCTATACACTGGGAAATTGAAATCAATTACATCTAAATAATTTGCCATAAAAGAAAGTCATTTGGAACATCTTAATATTAGTTAGAATTGTGTTTTGATTAATACACACACACACACAGGGACGGAGCTAGGATTTTACTTCGACCCGGGCTAAGTAAAAGTGATGAAAAATGACAGAGTAGTTGTATGATATCAAAAACTGTGTTATAGTCTGTGGATGGATCAAAGCTGTAGCCTGAGTAAACGGAGACTACATGATGTGATCTTTTCTGTTGCTTGTGTGGGAAAGAAGAGATATATGTATAATTTTGGCCTTTTTTTCTTCTGAAAATCATAAAATTAGAATGCTAAATCACTATTTGAAAGTTAACTAGGTATAAAAATAGAGACCACTCTAGCCGCTATGAAAAGACAGATAATGAATAAATTAGAGTTGAAACATTACCACACGGTGGAAAGTACATTACTGACATTTCCCATCGAAGATCTTTTAAAAAAATTCATAATAATTACAACCTTCAGGAGAGGCAAAGTCATCCTCCCTCTGAGAATTATAATGGAAGCGGCCATCCTATCGGTAAGAATATTCCTCAAATAGATGATTCAGACCACCGCTCACCCATCAACATTCCAAAGGGAACACGTTCTCTATTTGGAGTGAAGGAGAAGAAATAATTCACAAGCTATCAGCAATATTGAGAGACGAAAGCTCAGTATCGAAGATAACAGGGACATTACTTTAGATCTATAGATCGCAAAACCAGAAACAAGATTTAAAAGCCAAATCGATTATTTTCCAACAAACTCCCTATATCCAACTTTTCTGGTGGGCGACTAGCACTAGATCTGAGAATTGTAGCAATGAAGATAAGAAATGAATCCTTCAAGAACCATTAGGTTCAACTAGAGATCCAAATATCAAAGTTCTCAATGAAATCGCCATGACTAAAGTTTCTTCTGAAGCTTTGAGAGAGTTAGTGCTTGTCGTTCGAAGGTTTTGTACGCATAATTTTGGCTTATTGGACAACGTGACTTCTGATTTATTAAGCTAAAATACAATACATACATTTTATTTCTGGGAAAGAGCACACAAACACGTGGATCCGTCCCTATATATATATATATATATATTTATATATATATATATATATTTATATATAGGTTGCTAGCTACCAATTCTACAACCCTTAAAATCGATATTAATTGTATATATGGAATTCTCATATCGATATTATTTATTTTTAATGGGATTTTTTTCTATTCTTTTTTTGCCACGCCCCAAAAAAAAAAAGATAGAAAAAAAATCCCACAAAAATCAAAGAATATATAATAATATTTATATAAAAGAAAATTAAAATTTTATATAAATGGATTGAAGAACAAGCTTATAAATCAAACATGCATAGTTATAACAACTTGTCCCTTCAAACTCCAACAAACCTTATACTGAAATTATAAAGAATACGCAAATACGTCTTGGATCTCTAGCTCCCATAATGACCCAGATTTTAATCGATTTATTTTAAACATTTAAATAGTGTTTTAAGTATTGTGTTGATAATATAAATGGATTTTTATATTGAGTTATCGATTTAATAATCAAAATACGATTTATTTTGAATATATATAATCATCGTAATACGAGAATCTAAAATAATTCAATTCGAAATTAAAACGGAATCATATTAATTCAAATGATTAATCGAAATTCTAAATAGAAATGACGATAGTAATAATTTATTATCAAGGTATTAGTTGTTTTGAATATAATTTATATCGATTTAAATTAATATCTTCTCCATGTGATCGATTGGGGCTTCAAAATCTGTCCCACTTTGTCCAGAATAAGGGTATAACCTTAGAAACGTTGGTTGATATGTTCAAATAGGAGTTCAGAATCATAAAATATATTATTATAATATATAGTGGATAAGCTCCTACTCAAATCATAGTTAAATCGAAATCTAATCTAAATTAATTACATTGTACTTAGCATACCCTGACCTATCTACCTTGCGCAGACTACTTTCTTCATACGTAAGCTTTCTTCTCGTCTATATAATACGTGACTATCCCCTTTTATTTTCTTCCCATTTGCTTACTCCTTAGATAGATTTCAAAAGCTTCTTAAACAAAATGAAAATGGTCGCCCATTTCATGTGAAAAACAAAGTCCACGCTAGTTTTAAAAATTCAAAACAAATCATACAAAATCCTAGATTCCCAAAACTTGGATCGATTAATTTGTGTGGTCAAGTTCTTCGATTGGGAGTAGAACAGCAAGGTGCGATGCAAGTTGAGGATGCTGTTGTTCCTCGAGACACGACTCAGTGATGTTGAGGAGGTTGTGGTGATGTCTAGGAGATAGCGACATGGTATGTCGCTCTGTAGTTGAAGTCAGAGTTGAAGGGAGTGCGTTACTTCTGGTGCGAATTTGTGGTGGAATTCAAAATTGATTGATATCGAGGCATGAAATGGCGTGACCGTGAATGAGGGGGTCAATGCGTTTCAGAGGGGAAATTCTAGGTCAAGAAATGTCATAAGTGCCAAAATGGCTCAACCCAGAGAAGATGAGTTAGGTTTTGGAGGAGGCCTGCGAGCCAAACATTGTGGTGATGAGCTTTGGAGGTTGAAACAGCAGAGAGAACGAGCATGGAATGTGGGCAGGTCTGAGTGGCATTCATAGTGGGTTCAACTGATCTCACAAACTTCAGTTCATTGCAAATGAAGAGCAGATTCCTGATTTGGAGAAAAGGATTTACGTGATTATTTAAGATATATTTTTGATTTATAATTTATATTGAAACTAATTTATATAATTAGGAAGTGACCAAAGTATGTTGTGAAAAAATGAAATAAAAACATATAGAGTTGTTAACGAAGAAATAAAATATGTAGGTAAATCGTTTAAGTAAAATTAAGGTTTAATTTAGAACTATTACACGTGAGTCATTAATTAAATTGAGTTCATATAATTAAAGATAACTGGAATTTTATTTATTTTTGTTTTACATTGGAAAAACGGACGTATGGAGGAATCGCTGTGAAATTTATATAACATGCTTTAGTGGGTGTTATGTGCAAATAAAAATCATTGTGAGTAAACTCACTCTCTAGATTTTATTTAAATAATTTTTATATGTTGTTTGTTGGTTTGTTGGATGCGTACGTTTAAATATTTTTGTGGCTATAATAAATACATTAGTTATTTAGGCTTGGTGTTTGTAGCTATTCTATATATATATATATATACATATATTGGTGGTAGGATATTTCCCGCAATACCATTAGCGGATGCCCGTAGAATCATTAGCGGATGAACCTATGCGCCCCACAATATGATAGTGGATGACCTTCTGTACCACGATATCCTGCCTTGAAGAAAGATGGGTATTATTTATGTTGGCTAACGTCTGTGGATGTAGGAAAACAGGTTTGAGGGATCCAACTGGATTCCTCAAAAAATTATTATTTGTTTGTTTTCATATATATTATCATATATGATGTGTTAGAAAACCTGTGATTGATATGTGGATGTTTTTGAATGTTTAAATATCGCTGGGCCTAAATGTTGATTTATAAAAATATCGTGAAAAGGGATTTTTAAATTTAAAAGGTGTTGATGTCAAAAGTTGGTCACTAGTGACGTTCAACCCCTAATCGTGTGAAGAGCACACGAATACTGATTAGAAAATACAGAAAAAGTAAAGAAAATAGGGAAAACACAAAGACTTTTATAGTGGTTCAACAAAGACTGTGCCTACGTCCACTTTATATATTATTTCTGCTTTAGATTACAAGTACAATGCCCTTTCTATTTGAAGAAAAGAGAGAAGGCGACTATTTTTCTCTTCCAGATAAAGTTTCTCTAGGAAGAAGAAGAATCTGAAGTCGAAAAAAAAGGTCCCTTTCGTCTTTAAGCTTTGAGGTATTTATAGGTGGAGATGGCGACTTAGGCTGTTGTGACGTAGCCCGACCTTTCTGGAAAGTCCTGGATGCGTGGAGTCCATTCCTTGGATAGAATAGCGGCTAGAAGACTAATTCAACTATTCATAAATAGTATCCTCGAAAGTTGCGACTTACGTGGCATCCACAGTGAGGTGTATCAAAAGTAGAGCATTGTTCGTATGTGGTTGACCACCTTTTCTTCCTTGAAAGTTGGGCTAAGTATTTGAACAACTCAGTAGGATATTTCCATGTAGATCCGAAATATTCGGTCGATATGTCTTATATGAGAGCGGTTCTCTCGGTCGACTGGGAGAGCGAGTCTTTCGGAGTGAGATATTGGTTTGTTTGCGAAGCAGCTCAGCCCAATACATGATTTCCTTGTACCAAGCTTATGCTGGACTTCCTGAAGTGCGATCTGTCTAATTTGGATGGCTGCGCATTTTGGGCTTCGATCTGACCCGTTGCGGCTTTTGCCAAAAAGAGGGCTACCAAAAGGGAAAATCTATTTCTCTAAAATAAATTTTGAATTTCGAAGGGGTAAGAAATATTAACTTGTTTTGAATAATAAAAACAAGCAATGAATTTTTAAGCGATGTTTATAATTAAATAATGCAGGAAATTGAAGTGAATTTATAAATGGTGTTTATAAATGAAATGGGAAAATTATCATTTGGATAATTTGGGGAATCTAAATTCAAATGTGAATTTAAAAAGGGAATTGAAATCAGTTTCAAAGAGAAACGATAAATCTATTCTGACATTCAGAATGTAAACTAAATTAAAATAAATCCGTTTGGATTTACGATGAATTCAATTAGATATAATTTATTTAAATAAACATTTTCAGAAAAATATATTAGGATTGTATTAAATAGAAGTTTAAATTTAAATATGAAAATAGATTCACTATATATATAAGTAATAATCAATAAAATATTCCAGAATAAGAATTGGGTTTCAAATGGATTTGAAATGGAAACGTATGAATTTAAAAATGAATTGGAAATCGTTTCAAAAATGGGATGACGGATGTTATTCCGGAATTCGAAATACAAACCAAATTAAGATAATTCTAAGAATTTATAATTAAAATTTGAGTATATTGAATTTTGTAAATAATTTATTTGTAAAGGGAATTAGAATTTAATATAGAAAATTGAGTCATAAAATAAATTTATAACCGAGTAATGGAAAATCGACAATTAGAGATAATCGGAAATATTAAGTAGGATTTGAAAACTGGATTTAATATATATTAAAATATATAATAGAACGAGATTGAAATTTAAATTGAAAGAAGTTTAATGTTTATATTTAAATATAATTAAAACGAGCTTGCCGCGGCGCGATAGTTCATGAATTGGCATTTCGAACTTCTGTTGAGTATATAGAACTCAATTTAAGTCTGAATTCTTTGAAACAAGAATCCTCAGGACCGATTGAATAATAGTTTTCTAATGGAAAAGAATTGTTTTTGATTTTGTCTTATAGATTTTGAGTTATGTAAAAATCAAATTTTCAGAAAAACAGCGCCATAATCATTATAAAACCATAACGGTTTATTTAAATAAATAAAAGGATTTTTAAGTAAATAAAATCTGAATTTCCATTAGAGAAATCCATATCTGAGATACAAAATAAATGAAACGACCCGAAATCCCCCTTACGGGAAATCACGGATTGAGTTGAGGACAAGACCAATCCGAAGACAAACAGAAGAACATTTCATTCTTATTTACAACAATTCCATCAGAACACAAGAATATACAGAGTATAAATCAATATTACACATAATATATCAGAGATTACAATACATTTCATAGTAGCGGAAAATAATACAATACACAACTGAAAGAGATAAACGGATACATACCTTTCCGCATATCGTTCCGGCTGTGAATCAGGATCCTGTGAATATAAATCTGCAAAACCAAAACTACTAGTTGCCTGTGCAAAATAAGGGCACCCAGAGTTTAGGTTAAAAACAATAAACTCCAGGTCAGTCATGTGACTGGTGTGAGAACTAAAACCGTTATTAATCTTTATTTTAAAGTTAGGTAAATCAAGGGACGACGCCGTATAACACGGAACAGGTTTCCTCCCAAGAATACTAGTGCATAAAACAATAGCGCAATGCTAAATAAAGAACAATGAAGCTATTAAAAGACACAGGTCCCATCACACAATGCAACACAAGCCGAAGGATACGGTTTTACCTTATAATAGCCAAAGAATGCTTGATACGTTAATTTCATCTTTTATTATTACTATAAGTGTATAGTGTCAAAACAATTTCAATCTTGAATATCAATCATAGGCGGCATGAGTACCATATATCATGTCGCCACACTAATTCTACAATTAAATCCGCAAAATCACGTATTTGGAAGTCGGATTTCCTTCTGTGAACCGAGGCAAAAGATAGTCCTCACCGGCTTTGAGACTCTCTAGCCCGAGCCTCAGGGTCAGAGCGCATTGACCCTTGGATCGTCAGGGTTGGTCCACCGATGTGGACAAAAATGCCTGAACACTGCGTTTCCCAGCCCTTTGGGGCGTAAATGAGCCCAATGGCTCCATCGGCTCCACATAGTCACTGATATATCTGAGACGCCTCATAACAGCAACAACCACATAGGTGAAAATAATATAAATGTTAGGGCTGGTAGGTCACTGACACCACCCTAGCTAGAAGGAAATGCATGCCCTCCCTGAGTTCCTCTCCCGTTTCTGGTTCACAACCGGGGTGTGAGGCTCGCGAATTCACATTACACAAAGCTATGCCACACAGGCGATGCCTTGATCATCAACCACAAGACTTTGCTTTTCAACAAAAGCCTTGATCATTTGCCACTTAGGCATGCCACATAGGCAATTCACACCATGCGACTGATGTCCATCGGTATACAACCTCTGATCCTGTACGTCGCAGAGAAGGGTGGAGTAAGGGAATAAATTCCCTTTCACCAGGAAGATGTATATTTAATAGAGATTAATCAACACAGAGAAAAATCCAATGTCAGACACATAGTCCATTCAAGTCCATTCTGGGTCTAAACGAAATCGGAGGCACCTTGTACATCGCACATCCATCGATCTCCAAGTTCGTCTGGACGATCACCAACTGATTCCCTCCTCTTGGGTGTATAGACCAATCAAGATAATCAGTAATCACCCAAACGACGTGAAGACCTCTGGTCTTTGACCACCGTCTTCATCCTCGACACTAAGTCGAATCAGTTATTCAGAATGGGATAAACTCAGTCTTTCTGAATAACTCGCGTATATAATAAGTAAGTGTTACACAAACACAACATACGCCTCATTCCAATTCAGAATATTCTTTAAATCAAATACTCTTACACTTTGAGAAAGGTTCCCATTAATTTTATCAAAGATAAATTCTTTAAATTTATTCTTTAATCTTCTTTGAATATCAATTCAAACTAGTCGGGATTAGCGAACCACACCGAATTAATCATTCATTTTATTTCTCAATCCCAACCTATTTATCCCATGAAGTAAATCTGGTCATACTTCATATCTAACAGCACGGTGTTATCGGTAAATTCAATTACTATTTCATGTTCAAATCTAATTAAAGATTTAACTATCGCCTGAAGCAAAACCGGTGATACTCCATTCCCGATTATTTCAATCTAATTAAAGATTCATTAAAACTCCACTTGGTTTTAATCTTCCCAATAATCACTATCAATGATTATTTAACTGGGTTAAAGAACCAATGTCGTTCAAAACACGGTTCACGATAAACCCAAAATCACATTCATTAATTATCGGGCTAAAGAACAAGTGTTATTTAAAACACCTTTCACGATAAACCCGTAAATCAATTCCAATTCAATTTCAATTAAATACCATTTAATTGGTACACTTCATTAAATTTAAATAAAAAGATTTAATCTTTTTCTCAACTGGGTTTAAGAACAGTGTTAATGAAGACACCATTCATGACAAACCCAAATCACATTTGATATTAAATACAAGGCTCTGTATAGAAAATATATCGGCTTATATTTAATACCAAATTCTACGACCAACAAATATCTTATTGGAAATAACGATATAAATATATCTTTCAAATTTCCATACCAATATCTATATAATTACGCAATCCAACATCGAACTATTCCAAAGACAATTTCGATTCAAATCCATTTCAATTCAATTATTGGAAATTTTGGTTACCTTTAAAACCCCTTTTCAAATTCAATTTATTTATTTCAAAAACAAATTGATTCTAATTCTAGTTCAAAACTAGTTCGTTTCGATAAAAATCTATTTTTATCTTCTCAAATATGGAGTTTTTTATCCCAATTCTTTCCAAATCATTTCTTATGATTTTACACAAAATATTACTATTTTTAATAATTTTATCAAGGCCCGTACAGTCGATTTCCATCAATGGCCATCGAACTGCACTTACAGCGACCTTCTCCAAATTTGATTTGGACATAATTCCAAATCCAACCGTTAGATTTCTAATTTCTAATATTCGTTAGAAAGCTCTTTTCGATACGAACCCAACGGTTTCGGTTTTAGGAGAATCCGACGGTCGGATCTCCCATAATATCAATTCGAAGTCAATGGTCGAAATTCGCGAACTGCCTCGGCACGTTCTATTCAGGCCATTATATATATAATATATATATATTATATATATTTCGTCGATTTCCTTTTAAAACGTATTTTATAAATCGTTTTAAAATTCGTTTTCAAAACGATTTCAACTTCCTATTCAATTTCTAGTCAAAATTGAATATTCCATATCATTAATCTATAAATGATAATATTTTCAAAACGTTATATTTTGAAATCATTTCCTTTTCTATATTCATTATAAAAACGAATATAATCGATATAAATATCTTTCGCGTCAAAATGGCGCATATCTAACCAACACGACTTTATATATTTTAATAACTTCGTTATTCTATTCAACAAATGAATATTTTCTTCAACACATGAATATATATTTTTCTATTCAACACATGAATTTATATTTCTATTCAACACATGAATATTTATTCTATTCAACACATGAATTTATATTTCTATTCAACACATGAATATATATTTGTCTATTCAACACATGAATTTATATTTTTCTATTCAACACATGAATTTATATTTCTATTCAACACATGAATATTATATTTCCTTTCAACACATGAATATTTATTCTATTCAACACATGAATTTATATTTCTTATTTTCCAAATTGGAATGAGGCTCAATCAATTACCATATAATGTTAATTATATGGATTCCGTACAACATATGTATATAATAGCAACGATAAATAATCAACCATCATCCAGAGTGCACCACACAACTGTATAAGCATTAAATATATATAATTAACGCTTACACAGTCTGTCAACCCATCGTTTGACATACGACTAAACAATCGGGATTAGTGTACGTCAAATATCATCCCAATACCCGTGTGGGGTTTCAAATCAACAAACACAGATTTTTATTTGTGCAGTTGGGCAATGTGTAAAATTTATCGTCCCAATCAATATCAGTCAAATCAGTGTATATAAACAAATCGTCCGATTTGTTTATTACTATTTATTTTATATACACGTTAAAAATCATATTTTTAACTATAAAATATTTTCCACTCCAAATTATTTTATTTAATTCCACATCACACAAACAAATTTCACAACACAGCAATCAAACAAGTCATCCATGGTCTGTGGACGACAGGTGTCGGGTGCTGCTAAGCATCGTCTACATCCTAGTATAAATTACAAACTAGAAATTAAAATAAACGTGAGGAGTTCTCACCGAGGGTTCCACTCCGCCGTGCTTTACTTTTGAACTGCTGAACCATCTGGAACTGTTTGAAATTCTAATGCAGTCCTTGTCCTACTGTTCATAATAAAAATTATATTTTTATTGTTTCATCCTAATAAATAAAAATCATATTTTTATTTCTATTTCATATATTTTCAACGCTTCTTTCTATATAAAAATTATATTTTTATATTTCCACTTCTTCTATAAAGATTGAATTTTTATATCATCGCTATAAAAATCACATTTTTATTTCAACATATATATAAAAAACATAACTTTTTTACTCGCTACATATATAAAAATCACATTTTTCTCTAGTATATAAAGATCATATTTTTTATTCGCTACAAAATCTATTCTTCCATATGATAAAATCCATTCTTTTGGAAGTTAAAAATCTAATCTTGTTAATCAATAAAAATCAATATATTTCTAAAATCATAACTTTAATCCCCTATAAATTATATATTTTCAGTTTTAAAACTATATATTTTTATTATAAAAATCATTCCATTTAAAACAGATTAAAGTACTAAAGAAGAACTTACAGTAAGAAACGAGCGGAAAGGGGGGTTGAGCGCTCGAGGTGGAGGGTGGGGGGAAACAAGTGGTGGCGGCAGTCGATCGGGGAGGGGCTGTCTACGCCATCGCTTTACTCGGGGTGGAGACTCCGTTCAACTGGGGGGGGATCGAGCTTTGGAGCTCGCGTCAGAGATGCGGAGGAGGGGAGGAAGGGGAAGCGGTGCTCCGCCCGACGCGGCGGCGGCGAGGGCGAGGGATCGCCTGGGGAGCGACGAGATGTCGTTTCCCCTTTATTTTTTTTTGAAATGAGGCGTTGACCTAAAGGAAAGGTAAGGGGAAGGAGGAAATATATATATAGTATTTATTTATTTTATTTTAATTATCTCCTAAAAGTAACTTTTCTATTCGAACTCCAATCGAGACCCAACGAATGTCGTCCATAACTAATTACCCCCATTTCGAACACAATGGGATATGTATCGTGGGCTGATTCGATCGTTTCGATCAGTTTCGGTCAAAATCAAAATATAAATCTATATATTGAATTTGAACGCGCATTTCAATTTACCGAGGCCACATACAAACTCTAAAAATTTCCGAAAAATATTTTCTAGCTTCGTATTGATGATACGGTCCTAACAAAACTAATTTCATCAAATTTGAAGGCCGTTTGAAAAATGGCCATTTTCTAGTCGATTAAAATCAACTAAAACTGGTCAAACGCGTTTTCTCTTGCCACGCTCACATATTGATTCAGAAAATTATGAATTTTGGAATCTAGCAATAACTTGACACTCCGGTTCCAAAAAAAGTGGTTTCGTCGAAAACAGAGGTCGTTTGCGAAATTTCCACTTTTAAGGGCCAAAATTCCATAACGACTATTCTGAAATTTCATCTGGGCATAACTTTTTATCCCCGCTATAAAATTTCAATTTTTCGGATTCGTTGGAAAGATATTCTCAAACAGATTCTAATATTTTTGATTTCGCTAAAATCCGGTTTATTTTGAATCCTGTAAATTCATTTGAACTTTGAAATCGAATTTTCAAACTACCGCGCCATTTCCAGTTCCGTTAATAATTAAAATAAAATATTTATATTCTAACGATGATTCAAACAAATATATACCTTCGAATTCTATTCAAAATAAATTTATCGTCGTAATTATTTAAAATAATTCATTTCAAATAATCAAAAATCACTTAAATTGCCAAAATAAAAAATTTAAATTGGCTCGGATTTTCGGGTTATTACAATCTCCCCCACTTAAAACTTTTCATCCCCGAAAAGGAACGAAGCCGAAAGTTGTTTAACTAATCAACTCAACTTTCATTCTTTTCATTATGGCTTAAGTTCTTCAACTTTTCAGTTTCTAAGAACTTTTCAAATTCTCCAAAAATTTGGCAAACACCCTACATTTTTGAATTTTTTTGCCATAACCTCCTCTGCACCGGGGACTTCGAGATATTTCCAATAGCCTCCCATGGCCCTCACCAATCCAAAAGAAAAAAGAAAAATCCAATCGGCTCGTAAAATCATCCAAACCCAAATAAATACAATAAACATGTACCTATTTGTCGGGAAAACAATTTTATTCCTCTTCTCTAGCCTCCTTGCTATGACCTGTTCAATGTAAGTACATGTATATGCATGCAAATGCGACTATTTTTCAACACAATTAAATATTTGATCAATTTGGCAAAATGGTTCAAATTTTAATTAATCAACCACTAATCAAACAACATAATCAGCAATCAATTAGTTGATTAGCTTTTCAAATTCATAATTTTGATACATAGTCCAAAAACCAGATTTTTGATGCCAAATCACAACAATAGACCCTATCTAATTTTGGTTCTCACACCAGTCAATTGGAATCATATAAACATCACACGTTCGAAACTCGAGCATAAATACTGGTAATGTGATCACAATTACCAGTATCATCCCCGGGCGACTAGTGTGTGATTTAATATCTACCCAGTATATTAAAATTTCGATTACACGTGGATCAGACGTATACGCAAAATCTTTATATACTGGATTGTCCAAATTCAATATAAAATAAATAATCAAATAGAATTATTAATTTAAATTTTCAAAACAAAAATTGTTTTCATTTTAAAAATATACTCTTCACACTCGTTCTAGGATACTATTGATCCCATCTCTAACGAGTCATTCTCATTGGATATTACTAATCCAATTTCTGATGAATTCTTTCGTTTGGTTCTAACGTGTCTTGTTCTCGAGATTTGTAAACCAAAGATCTGATACCAAAGTGAAACGACCCGAAATCTCCCTTACGAGAAATCACGGATTGAGTTGAGGACAAGACCAATCCGAACACAAACAGAAAAACATTTCATTGTTAATTACAACAATTCCATTAAAATACAAGAATATACAGAATATAAATTAATATTACACATTAAATATCAGACATTACAGTACATATCATAGTAGCGGAAAATAATACAATACACAGCTGAAAGAGATAAATAGATATAGAGCTTTTCGGATATCGTTCCAGCTGTGAATCAGGATCCTGTGAATATAAATTTGCAAAACCAAAACTATTAGCTGCCCGTACAAAATAAGGGCACCCAGAGTTTAGGTTAAAAACAATAAACTCCAGGTCAATCATGGGACTGGTGTGAGAACTAAAACCGTTATTAATCTTTATTTTAAAGTTAGGTAAATCAAGGGACCACGCCGTATAACACGGAACGGTTTTACTCCCAAGAATACCAGTGCATAAAACAATAGCGCAATGCTAAATAAAGAACAATGAAGTTATTATAAGACCCAGGTCCCATCACACAATGCAACACAAGCCGGAGGATAGGGTTTTACCTCATAATAGCCAAAGAATGCTTGATACGCTAAATTTCATCTTTTATTATTACTATAAGTGTATAGTGTCAAAACAATTTCAATCATAAATATTAATCATAGGCGCATGAGTACCATATATCATGTCGCCATACTAGTTCTACAATTAAATCCGCAAAATCACGTATTTGGAAGTTGGATTTCCATCTGTGTACCAAGGCAAAAGATAGTTCTCACCGGCTTCGAGACTCTCTAGCCCGAGCCTCAAGGTCAGAGCACATCAACCCTTGGATCGTCAGGGCCGGTCCACCGATGTGGATAAAAATGCCTGAACACGGCGTTTCCTCGCCCTTTGGGGCGTAAATGAACCCAACGGCTCCATCGGCTCCACATAGTCACCGATATATATGAGGCGCCGCGCAACAGCAACAACCACACAAGTGAAAATAATATAAATGTCAGGGCTGGTAGGTCACTGACACCTCCCTAGCTAGAAGGAAACGTATGCCCTCCCTGAGGTCCTCTCCCATTTCTGGTTCACAACCGGGGTGTGAGGCTCGCGAATTCATGTTACACAAAGCTATGCCACACAGGCGGTGCTTTGATCATCAACCACAAGACTTTGTTTTTCAACAAAAGCCTTGATCATTTGTCACTTAGGCATGCCACACAGAAAATTCATACCATGCGACTGATGTCCATCGGTATACAACCTCTGATCCCGTACTTCTCAGAAAAGGGTGGAGTAAGGGAATAAATTCCCCTTCACCAGGCAGATGTATATTTAATAGAGATCAATCAACACAGTGAAAAATCCAATGTTAGACACACAGTCCATTCAAGTCCATTCTGGGTCTGAACGAAATCGGAGGCACCTTGTACCTCGCACATCCATCGATCTCCAAGTACATCTGGACGATCACCAACTAATTCCCTCCTCTTGGGTGTACAGCCCAATCAAGATCATCAGTAATCACCCAAACGATGTGAAGACCTCCGGTCTTCGACCACCGTCTTCATCCTCGACACCACATCAAATTAGTTATTCAGAATGGGATAAACTCGGTCTTTCTGAATAACTCACGTATATAATAAATAAGTGTTACACAAACATAACATATGCCTCATTCCAATTCAGAATATTCTTTTAATCATATACTCTTACACTTTGGGAAAGGTTCCCATTAATTTTATCAAAGATAAATTCTTTAAATTTATTCTTTAATCTTCTTTGAATATTAATTCAAACTAGTCGGGATTAGCGAACCACACCGAAGTAATCATTCATTTTATTACCCAATCCCAACCTATTCATCCCATGAAGTAAAACTTTTCATACTTCATATCTAGTACCACGGTGTTATCGGTAAATTCAGTTACCATTTCACGTTCAAATCTAATTAAAGATTTAACTATCGCCTGGAGCAAAACTGGTGATACTCCATTCTTGATTATTTCAATCTAATTAAAGATTCATCAAAAATCTACTTGGTTTTAATCTTCCCAATAATCACTATTAATGATTATTTAACTGGGTTAAAGAACCAATGTCGTTCAAAACACGGTTCACGATAAACCCAAAATCACATTCATTAATTATCGGGCTAAAGAACAAGTGTTATTTAAAACACCGTTCACAATAAAACAAAAATCAATTCCAATTCAATTTCAATTAAATACCATTTAATTGGTACACTTCATTAAATCTAAATAAAAAGATTTAATCTTTTTCTCAACTGGGTTTAAGAACAGTGTTAATGAAGACACCATTCACGACAAACCCAAATCGCATTTGATATTAAATACAAGGCCCTGAATAGAAAATATATCGGCTTATATTCAATACCAAATTCTATAACCAACAAATATCATATTGGAAATAAAGATATAAATATATCTTTCAAATTTCCATACCAATATCTGTATAATCACGAAATCCAACATTGAAATATTCCAAAGACAATTTTGATTCAAATCCATTCCAATTCAATTACTGGAAATTCTGGTTACCTTTAAGACTCCTTTTCAAATTCAATTTATTTATTTAAAAAATAAATTGATTCTAATTCTAGTTCAAAACTAGTTCGTTTCGATAAAAATCTGTTTTTATCTTTTCAAATATAGAGTTTTTCATCCCACTTCTTTCCAAATAATTTCTTATGATTTTACACAAATTATTACTATTTTTAATAATTTTATCAAGACGCATACAGTCGATTTCCATCAACGGCCGTCGAACTGCACTTACAGCGACCTTTTCCAAATTTTATTTGGACATAATTCCAAATCCAACCGTTAGATTTCTAATTTCTATTATTTGTTAGAAATCTCTTTTCGATACGAACCCAGCTGTTTCGGTTTTAGGAGAATCCAACGGTCGGGTCTCCCGTAATATCAATTTGAAGTCAATGGTCGAAATTCGCGAACAACAGCGGCGCGGCGCGTTCTATTCACGCCATTATATATATATAATATATATATATATATTTCGTCGATTTCCTTTTAAAATGTATTTTATAAATCGTTTTAAAATTCGTTTTCAAAACGATTTCAACTTCCTATTCAATTTCTAGTCAAAATTGAATATTCCATATCATTAATCTATAAATGATAATATTTTCAAAACATTATATTTTGAAATCACTTCCTTTTCTATATTCATTATAAAAACGAATATAATCGATATAAATATCGTTCACGTCAAAATGGCGCATATCTAACCAACACGGCTATATATATTTTAATAACTGCGTTATTCTATTCAACAAATGATTATTTTCTTCAACACATGAATATATATTTTTCTATTCAACACATGAATTTATATTCCTATTCAACACACGAATATTTATTCTATTCAACACATGAATTTATATTTCTATTCAACACATGAATATATATATTTTTCTATTCAACACATGAACATATATTTTTCTATTCAACACATGAATTTATATTTCTATTCAACAAATGAATATTATAATTTTGTTCAACACGTAAATATTTATTCTATTCAACACATGAATTTATATATTTTTTTTCAAATTGGAATGAGGCCCAATCAATTACCATATAATGTTAATTATATGAATTCCATACAACACATGTATATAATAGCAACAATAAATAATCAACCATCATCCAGAGTGCACCACACAACTGTATAAACATTAAATATATATAATTAACGCTTACACAGTCTGTCAACCCATCGTGTAACAACCCGTATTTTCAATAACCTGTTATAACGTAAATCGAGGCAGAATTTAATTCTAAAATCTGAATCAAGGGAAATAGGCTATGCCATTGCGTTCGTCTCGGAAAAATACGCGAAATAGAGTCCGAGTTTTCGAAAATCCGAGTCCGTATGACCCGATTAAGGCCCAACGAAGTTTTCAGAAAATTTCTAAGTAAAAACAGATTTCAAACTCAAGTTTGAAATTGGAAATTTGGGCCAGTTTGGGCCAGGCGGGAAAATTCCCGCCAAAGCACCCAAGTCGACAGCCCTGTCGACTTGGGAGTCGACTTGGTTGGACCCAAGTCGACAGCCCTGTCGACTTGGCTGTCGACTTGGTCCAGCCGGGCTATTTAGCCTGGTGCACCATCTTGAGATTTTGTTGAGCTTGGGGGCCAGATTCGGTTTTAAGGGCTGAGATTGCAACTAGGGTTTAATCCTATGGCCTAAAACACTTGCCTAATCTATAAATAAGGCCCTAACCCAACCTAAAATCATCATTATTCATTCATACAACTAAACTATGGCAAAATCAATCCTCTCATGGCCTCCACTCTCTTTATAAAATTCCTAAATAGATTTCTAAGTGATTTTCCATGCATACAAGTGTTTTCAAACTTGTATGAGCATCATTAGCTTGCATTCAAGTCAAGTTTCTATATTTGCATCATAAAGAAAGAGTTTTGATCATTTTGGCTCAAGGGTTTTTATGTTAGAGCTTGCATTTTGGGTCTAATTGGTTGCATAAGGGCTTTGTCATAGTTTTGAGTGTCTTCATAAGCATTGTAAGCCCTATTCCTTTCATACTTAAACTCTAAAGTTAAATGTATGATATGCAAGTTTGCCATGATATGCAAGTTTACTATGATGTGTTATGCAAGTTTGATATGCAAGTTGTCATATGATATGCAAGTTATGTTATGCAAGTTTGATATGCAAGTTGTCATAGGATATGCAAGTTATGTTATGCAAGTTTGATATGCAAGTTTGTCATATGATATGCAAGTTATGTTATGCAAGTTTGGATTGAACATTTTGTTCATGCTATCATGTTATGCAAGCTTATCTTGGGTTTATGAACATAAAGCTTCAAGCTTTATGCCAAAGGATGCATTTTGGCAACATGTAAGTTATCATATCTCTTATGATAACTTGCATGTGAGGCCAAATGCGAACTTAGGGCCATTTCTACATGTCATTTATCACCATGTATCACCAATATGCTAAGTTTGGTTTTATGCACGCTTTTGAGGCCTAAAATGTAATATGCAAGTATATGAACATATGTACATTTCATATGCCACCATGTTGAACTTGTGGCTTCAACACCTTTATGTCATGATTATGCCAAGTTCCCTCTTTCTATCCTTTATGCGCTATTGCGATATGTAAGCGATGGGATTGCGTTTGGGGTTGGGTAAACTTAAAAGACATAAAAACATAAGCTTGGGAATTTACCTATTAAGTTAGGTCTACCCATTGGGAATTTACCTATTAAGTTAGGTCTACCCAATTGCTTGAAAACTTGTAATGTGTTTTGGAAACACGATGGACATGACACTCAGAAAAGATAAGTGTGACCAACTCGAGGTTGGGTTGAGTTTGTAGCGTAAACCTACCCGGGACCGACCGGGTTAACTAGTTGCTACAAACAATAGGACCCAATGTGAGAAGTTGGCCATGTTGTACCTTGAACCCGAGGTTAGACCAAGTTGTGGTGTAAAGCTACCCGGACCCGCCCGGCTTAACTAGTAACCACAACAAGGTCTAATGTGAGAGGTTAAGGCGCATTAAATTAATTAATGCCTCGTGATTAGGGTTAAGTCATGGTCCACTTAATACTTAACCAATTTGGGCTTGGTAGATTAATCAGGGTTAAGTCGTGAACTCATCGTTACACTTAACCAAGTTAATCCATGATTAGCAAGAGGGTTAAACCGTACTTAACCCACTAGAAAAATTCTAGCAATAGGGGCCCACTCCGCAGTAACCCCAAGTTTGTATCATTAAAACCCTAGGGGCTAGGCTAGGGAGGGGGCACGATTACTGGGCTGGAGGTAAGCGACCAAATAAACGACGGCCGAGTGGTACGCCGATGTAGTTCCGGACGGACTATGGTCGTGCACGTAGTCCGTATTTGGAAAAGTCACCCATGGGTACCAGTAGATCGAGACTGTGCACTCATGTTTATGGTGTCCAGGGGTTGGCACCCTAGGGCTTGATACACCCGAAGGGTGGACCCGGCACAGTTCGACTACAATTATGTTTGGGCCGTATTGACACCAACACGTGACGAGTTAGGCTTATAGGGAGCCGATCGACTAGACCGTTTGGGTGGGACCTTGTGTTAGGGTCACTTCATGTTATTGGACCTCGTATGAGGGTCACTTCATGTTATTGGGCCAAAGCTTGGGCCAAGGGATCAATACTTGTTTATTCAAGTCATGTTAGTTTGCTAGTACACCTGTGGTGCCAAACCTTAAACCTGATTATGCGATGACAACTTTATCTACCTTGTTAGTTAATCATCATGCTAGTATGTTGTTATCCTTATGTTCATCCCTGCTGCTCATGCCAGTTAACTTTATCAGTTTACATTGATTGTAGTAGGGCTTACTCAGTCTTTTTGAATGACCTGTTTTCTTTCGCCTCTTTTCTTCCATTTCCTCCCCCCCAGGCTCTCAGGGAGGGAATATTGGAGCTTAGCTGGATTTCTGATCGCTTGCTTGTGGGATTTTAGCTCATGTACGGTCTTGACATGAAGCTAGCTATGGTTATCACTTATTTTGGGGATAGTACTTATGTATTTCAGTTTTTCAGAAATGTTGTTTTATCTAGACTTGTTTATTTGGAAAGTTGACATTATGTTGTACCAGACTTTTTTTGAAATGGTTTGAAATCTTCCACTGTTTTATCTATGTTTTTTACTCTGTTTACATATATACATATGTTCTTGTTCTGCCTTGATATATCATTATGCATGTTTACCTGATTCAAACGCCCCTCCAAAGTCAGAGTGCTTGCAAGAGCCACCCTGGCGGAGGTGGGGTGTTACATTTGGTATCAGAGCATATGGTTTACGAGGAGGAACAAAAAGGTTTTTAAAACTTTTGGAAAACTATTTTCAAAACCAAGTATAAATTATTTTCCAAAGAAAAGTCTTGTTTATTGTAAAGGCTATTCCCCAAAAAGCCATTAGCAAAATTCCCTCGGTTTTTCTCCATTCTGAATCTATCTTTTTCTTCGTTTCAGTATGGCCGATAACTTTGCTATTCCGGAGGGAGTACACGTACCTGTTTGGTATAGGAGGCTTTTGGAGGCTAGGGCGACCAAAGCCGGCCCCGCAAATATTATTCCTCCTCCGGTAGTTGATGTTCCTCCTCCTCCTGTCGCTGAGGTTCCTCCTCCTCCTCCGGCGGTTAATGTTTCTCCTCCTCCTTCCATAGCTGATGTTTCTCCTTCCCGCTCAGCATCCACAAAAGGATTTCGCGGAGATTTGCAAAGACTTTAAGGCGATGGGTTGCAAGAATTTCTTTTGAACCGAGACTTATGTAGAGGCAAGGAATTGGTGAAAGAAACCGAAGATCTTTTCGCCTTCTTCGATATAGATGACCGTAGGAAGGTTTTATTAGCAGTGTGGTTGCTAAAGGAAGAAGCTGCACGTTGGTGGGTGGTCACCACCTCTACTAGGCCAATTGAGACTTGGGATGGCTTTCGGGGAAAGTTTGGACTAAGGTTCCTATCACTGAAGCAAGGGGACATGACTATTGGGGAATACATAGATAAGTTTAATCAACTGGCTCGGGTCGGTTTAGACTTGGTTAACACAGCTCAGAAGAAGGCCCTATACTTTGCTCTAGGATTAAACGAGCCATTACATGGTTTAGCCATGACTCATATACCCTTAGGGGCAACTTTCGAGAGTTTGGTGAATATGGCCCTACTCAATGAAGAGAATAGGAGTGACAAGAAGGAGATCAAGATGAATGATACTCAAGCCAAGAAGACTGATTCCCAGTGGAAAGGAAATCAGATTAATCAGGACAACAAGAACGAAAAGGGCAATAACGACAAGAAGAAGTGCTTTACTTGTGGAAGCTCGACTCATCTAAACAAGGATTGCAGGAAAAGGAAGGGCACTTGCTTTAACTGTGGAGAAATGGGGCACTTCACTAGGGATGGCCCGAAGAAGCAAGGGCAGGGTCAGGGTCAGACCCAGCGTGCTGGACCTTCGGGAGGGCAAGTTCATGATCTCAATGCCGCTCCAGTTCCTGATCGAGGTAGTATCTCTGTTGAGAACCTTGTATATATTTCTGATTTTTCAGTTCGTACCTTGTTTGATTGTGGTGCAACGCATAGTTTATCTCATCTGATCTTGTCGATAGTTTGCACCTAAGTACTAGTCTAGTTTATGATCCCGTGTGTGTGTTTCAAATCCAATTGGGGGGTTCCGCCCATTTGTCTATTATCTACGTGGACTTGAAAATCTCTATCTTGGGTATTGAGTTCTCGTGTGAGGCTTATATTCTCTGTTTCATGGGGTATGGGTTGATTTTGGGCATGGATTGGTTGTCCAGTTTTGGAGCCATTCTTGATTTTTGAGCATAGGGTTGAGAGGCTCATGACTCGCCTCAGTAATACCCTAAAAATTTCTAGTAACCCTATGAGTCCCGTCATGTTGTGTTATCTTGAATCCCTCAACTCGCCTATCGATGGTTTGCCATCGGTGAGGGTGGTCTGAGAATATCCTGATATCTTGGGTGAAGTGAAGGGGGTTACCCCTAAACGAGAGATAGGTTTCCGCATTTATCTGGTTGATAATGCCAAGCCAGTTATGTGGCCGGTAAGGCACATGGTCCCGTAAGACGGGAGCTAAGTAAGCAAGTGAAGGAGTTTCTTGAGAAGAACTCCATTCGATGAAGCGTTTCCTAGGAAGGTGCACTAGTAGTATTCGCTACTAATGCGGACAGTGCGCTTCGCCCGTGTGTTGATTATCATGAGTAGAACAAGAGGAATAGACAAACATTACCAAGGATCGATGATTTGTTTGATCAGCTTGTAGGAACATCTGTTTTCTCTTGATCCTGCTACTGGATTCCATCAGCTCAGGGTAGCTGAGGATAGTATAGACAAGACTGCGTTCAGAACTCCAGATGGATTCTTCGAATGGCTTGTCGTGCCGTTCGGCTTGACTAATACACCCGCATACTTCGTGGACCTGATAAGTAGGGTGTCTAGGGAGTTCCTGAACGAGTTTGTGGTAGTCTTCATAGATGATATTCTGATCTTCTCAGAGGATGAGGAAGAGCACGCAAGGCATCTCGTGGAGGTGATGGATACGCTTAGAGCGCATCAGTTGAAGGCCAAGTTCTCCAAATGTCATTTTGGAGAAAAAGGAGTTAGATTCCTTGGGCACATAGTTTCTAAGCAAGGCTTAGTGGTGATCCTGCTAAAGTGGTCGCGGTTCAAGACCGGAAAGCTCCGACGAGGACAATTGAAATAAGAAGTTCTCTCAGTTTGATTAGTTAGTTAGCGTCCCTTGAGCTTAGACCTACCCTTCTGGATCGAGTAGGGACTTCACAGAAGTAGGACCCGCAGTTAAGTCGAGATCATGGACAAGTTGATTCGAGGCGAGATAGTAGTCACCTCGCTATAGATGACAAGGGATGGCTAAGACGCGATGAGAGAAAGAGGTTCTTGATGATGCACATCACTCGAGGAGGTGGCCGAGTTTGTCCCAAGGAGCATGTTGTGCCAACAGATTAAGGCCGAGTCATAAAAAGCCCGGTGGGCTATTGTATCCATTGGAGGTCCCCACAATGGAAAAGGGAAAAACTTCACGAAGGATTTCGTGGATGGACCGCCTAGATCAAGAAAGAGAATACGAGCATGTGGGTCATAGTAGGTAGACTCACGAAAAAGAGCGAAAGGACTGCATCATAGCTAGCGACAGTTTACTTTCAAGAAATAAAGCGGTTGCACGAGGTTCCCTAAAGTATAGTAGTAACCATGACTCAATCTTCACTAGCCAGTTTTGGGATAGTCTACGGGGAGTCATGGGCGAGCAACTGGATCTAAGCACGGCCTATCATTCGCAGACGGATGGTTCATTGGCAACATGGGTTGGTATTTTCGGGAAAAGTTCTGCTGCGTGGAATACTTTATGGTAAGTAAACGAGATCCAGGATTCACTAGTGAATTTTGGAGAGCTTGCATGAAATCCTGAGGTCATGGTTATGTTTAAGCCAAGAATGATAGTAGAGTAAGTGAAAGAGGAAGACGAGAGGCGACAATGAAATGGGTTCCAACTTATATTTGGAAATAAGAGTTAAGAAGCTAAGAAATCATGAGGTAAAAGACGGTCAAAGCACAGTGGAGTTAAGCTCAAGGAAACGTGACTTAGAAGATTGAAGGCTAGATACGCGCAACATATCTCTTTCTAAGAGTATATCCTTGATCCTTGTTTCCCCGGTGGAACTTACTCGCATGTTATCTTTTACATATATCCTCTCGGTCCCATTCTCGATCCCATTTCTGTTGTAAACTCCATAAGGGGTCCGTTAGGTTGACTAAACCTTTTGGGTTTTTATAGGATTGGGTTGGATTAGGAAGGGATTTCTTGTAATCCAAAAGGAGTATATCTTGCTTATCCTCCCGATCTCTTTGTAGCATATTTTTTTTTTTTGCTATCCATGTTTGTCTGGATTATCTAGTATATCGTGTTAATCTTGTCATGAGAACCTTAGGTAGAAACCCTTTGGATGAAACATGTGTTTGAAACATGTTATGCTTGATGGTTGCAAGTGGTTGCAAGTGTTTGCAAGTGGTTACACGTGGATGCATTATACACGTTAGGCACTAGATCGGCTCACACACTCCTCATATTGCATATGCATGAGTGTTTATGCTTAATCATGGATGAAAATTTTTGGTGTTATCACATGGATGTTGCATATGGATGTATGTTATGCGCACACATATAGATGTTAACATTATGTTAGGAATTGCATACATATGGATTCATTTCACTAACATAATTTGCATTGGTGATATTTGCATTAGATAAGTACATATACACACACCTTTGCATATGTGCATACATCATTTAGAATCTTGTAAGGACAATGATTGCTCGTGGATGATGTTTTGAGTAGATGGATGATTGGATGGTAGGATATGTTCTTCCTAACTTGAAGATTTCGGGGACGAAATCCTTTAAGGAGGGGAGAATGTAACAACCCGTATTTTCAATAACATGTTATAACGTAAATCGAGGCAGAATTTAATTCTAAAATCTGAATCATGGGAAACGGGCTATGCCATTGCGTTCGTCTCGGAAAATGATGCGAAATAGAGTCCGAGTTTTCGAAAATCGGAGTCCGTATGACCCAATTAAGGCCCAACGAAGTTTTCAGAAAATTTCTAAGTAAAAATAGATTTCAAACTCAAGTTTGAAATTGGAAATTTGGGCCAGTTTGGGCCAGGCGGGAAAATTCCCGCCAAAGCACCCAAGTCGACAGCCCTGTCGACTTGGAAGTCGACTTGGTTGGACCCAAGTCGACAGCCTTGTCGACTTGGCTGTCGACTTGGTCCAGCCGGGCTGTTTAGCCTTGTGCACCATCTTGAGATTGTGTTGAGCTTGGGGGCCAGATTCGGTTTTAAGGGCTGAGATTGCAACTAGGATTTAATCCTATGGCCTAAAACACTTGCCTAATCTATAAATAAGGCCCTAACCTAGCCCTAAATCATCATTATTCATTCATACAACTAAACTATGGCAAAATCAATCCTCTCATGGCCTCCACTCTCTTCATAAAATTCCTAAATAGATTTCTAAGTGATTTTCCATGCATACAAGTGTTTTCAAACTTGTATGAGCATCATTAGCTTGCATTCAAGTCAAGTTTCTATATTTGCATCATAAAGAAAGAGTTTTGATCATTTTGGCTCAAGGGTTTTTATGTTAGAGCTTGCATTTTGGGTCTAATTGGTTGCATAAGGGCTTTGTCATAGTTTTGAGTGTCTTCATAAGCATTGTAAGCCCTATTCCTTTCATACTTAAACTCTAAAGTTAAATGTATGATATGCAAGTTTGCCATGATATGCAAGTTTACTATGATGTGTTATGCAAGTTTACTATGATGTGTTATGCAAGTTTGATATGCAAGTTGTCATATGATATGCAAGTTATGTTATGCAAGTTAGATATGCAAGTTGTCATAGGATATGCAAGTTATGTTATGCAAGTTTGATATGCAAGTTTGTCATATGATATGCAGGTTATGTTATGCAAGTTTGGGTTGAACATTTTGTTCATGCTATCATGTTATGCAAGCTTATCTTGGGTTTATGAACATAAAGCTTCAAGCTTTATGCCAAAGGATGCATTTTGGCAACATGTAAGTTATCATATCTCTTATGATAACTTGCATGTGAGGCCAAATGCGAACTTAGGGCCATTTCTACATGTCATTTATCACCTTGTATCACCAATATGCTATGTTTGGTTTTATGCATGCTTTTGAGGCCTAAAATGTAATATGCAAGTATATGAACATATGTACATTTCATATGCCACCATGTTGAACTTGTGGCTTCAACACCTTTATGTCATGATTATGCCAAGTTCCCTCTTTCTATCCTTTATGCGCTATTGCGATATGTAAGCGATGGGATTGCGTTTGGGGTTGGGTAAACATAAAAGACATAAAAACATAAGCTTGGGAATTTACCTATTAAGTTAGGTCTACCCATTGGGAATTTACCTATTAAGTTAGGTCTACCCAATTGCTTGAAAACTTGTAATGTGTTTTGGAAACGCGATGGACATGACACTTAGAAAAGATAAGTGTGACCAACTCGAGGTTGGGTTGAGTTTGTAGCGTAAACCTACCCGGAACCGACCGGCTTAACTAGTTGCTACAAACAATAGGACCCAATGTGAGAAGTTGGCCATGTTGTACCTTGAACCCGAGGTTAGACCAAGTTGTGGTGTAAAGCTACCCGGACCCGCCCGGCCTAACTAGTAACCACAACAAGGTCTAATGTGAGAGGTTAAGGCGCATTAAATTAATTAATGCCTCTTGATTAGGGTTAAGTCATGGTCCACTTAATACTTAACCAATTTGGGCTTGGTAGATTAATCAGGGTTAAGTCGTGAACTCATCGTTACACTTAACCAAGTTAATCCATGATAAGTAAGAGGGTTAAACCGTACTTAACCCACTAGAAAAATTCTAGCAATGGGGGCCCACTCTGCAGTAACCCCAAGTTTGTATCATTAAAACCCTAGGGGCTAGGCTAGGGAGGGGGCACGATTACTGGGCTGGAGGTAAGCGACCAAATAAACGACGGCCGGGTGGTACCCCGATGTAGTTCCGGACGGACTATGGTCGTGCACGTAGTCCGTATTTGGAGAAGTCACCCATGGGTACCAGTAGATCGAGACTGTGCACTAATGTTTAGGGTGTCCAGGGGTTGGCACCCTAGGGCTTGATACACCCGAAGGGTGGACCCGGCACAGTTCGACTACAATTATGTTTGGGCCGTATTGACACCAACACGTGACGAGTTAGGCTTATAGGGAGCCGATCGACTAGACCGTTTGGGTTGGACCTTGTGTTAGGGTCACTTCATGTTATTGGACCTCGTATGAGGGTTACTTCATGTTATTGGGCCAAAGCTTGGGCCAAGGGATCAATACTTGTTTATTCAAGTCATGTTAGTATGCTAGTACACCTGTGGTGCAAAACCTTAATCCTGATTATGCGATGACACCTTTATCTACCTTGTTAGTTAATCATCATGCTAGTATGTTGTTATCCTTATGTTCATCCCTGCTGCTCATGCCAGTTAACTTTATCAGTTTACATTGATTGTAGTAGGGCTTACTCAGTCTTTTTGACTGACCTGTTTTCTTTCGCCTCTTTTCTTCCGTTCCCCCCCCAGGTTCTCAGGGAGGGAATATTGGAGCTTAGCTGGATTTCAGATCGCTTGCTTGTGGGATTTTAGCTCATGTACGGTCTTGACATGAAGCTAGCTATGGTTATCACTTATTTTGGGGATAGTACTTATGTATTTCAGTTTTTCAGAAATGTTGTTTTATCTAGACTTGTTTATTTCGAAAGTTGACATTATGTTGTACCAGACTTGTTTTGAAATGGTTTGAAATCTTCCGCTGTTTTATCTATGTTATTTACTCTGTTTACATATATACATATGTTCTTGTTCTGCCTTGATATATCATTATGCATGTTTACCTGATTCAAACGCCCCTTAAAAGTCAGAGTGCTTGCAAGAGCCACCTTGGCGGAGGTGGGGTGTTACACATCGCTTGACATACAACTAAACAATCGGGATTAGTGTACGTCAAATATCATCCCAATACCCGTGTAGGGTTTCAAATCAACAAACACAGATTTTTATTTGTGCAGTTGGGCGATGTGTAAAATTTATCATCCCAATCAATATCAGTCAAATCTGTGTATATAAACAAATCGTCTGATTTGTTTATTACTATTTATTTTATATACACGTTAAAAATCATATTTTTAACTATAAAATATTTTATTTCATTCCACATCACACAAACAAATTTCACAACACAGCAATCAAACAAACAAGTCATCCATGGTCTGTGGACGACGGGTGTCGGGTGCTGCTAAGCACCGTCTACATCCTAGTTTATATTTCAAACTAGAAATTAAAATAAAAGTGAGGAGTTCTCACCGAGGGTTTCACTCCGCCGTGCTTTACTTTTGAACTGCTGAACCGTCTGGATCTGTTTGAAATTCTAATGCAATCCTTGTCCCGCTGTTCATAATAAAAATTATATGTTTATTGTTTCTCCTAATAAATAAAAATCATATTTTTATTTCAACTTCATATATTTTCAATGCTTCTTTCTGTATAAAATTATATTTTTATATTTCCACTTCTTCTATAAAGATCGAATTTTTATATCATAGCTATAAAAATAACATTTTTATTTCAGCACATATATAAAAATCATAACTTTTTTATTTGCTACATATATAAAAATCACATTTTTATCTAGTATATAAAAATCATATTTTTTATTCGTTACAAAATCTATACTTCTATATGATAAAATCCATTCTTTTTGAAGTTAAAATTCAAATCTTGTTAACCAATAAAAATCAATATATTTCTAAAATCATAACTTTAATCCCCCAAAAATTAAATATTTTCAGTTTTAAAACTAAATATTTTTATTATAAAAATAATTCCATTTAAAACAGAATAAAGTACTTAAAATAATGACTTACAGTAAGAAACGAGGGGAAAGGGGGGCTGAGCGCTCGAGGTGGAGGGTGGGGGGGGGGGGGAACAGGTGGTGGCGGCAGTCGGTCGGGGAGGGGTTGTCCACGCCGTCGCTTTACTTGCGGCGTCGGCTCCGTTCAACTGAGGAGGGATCGAGCTATGGAGCTCGCGTCGGAGATGTGGAGGAAGGAGAAGCGGTGCTCCGCCCGACGCGGCAGCGATGACGGCAAGGGATCGCCTGGGGAGCGACGAGATGCGGTTTCCCCTTTTTTTATTTTGAAATGAGGCGTTGACCAGAAGGAAAGGTAAGGGGAAGGAGGAAATATATATATATAATATTTATTTATTTTATTTTAATTATCTCCTAAAAGTAACTTTTCTATTCGAACTTCAATTGAGACCCTACGATTGTCGTCCATAACTAATTACCTCCATTCCAAACACAATGGGTATCGTAGGCTGATTTGATCGTTTCGATCAATTTCTGTCAAAATCAAAATATAAATCTATATATTGAATTTGAACGCGCATTTCAATTTACCGAGGCCACATACGGACTCTAAAAATTTCCAAAAAATATTTTCTAGCTTCATATTGATGATACGGTCCTAACAAAACTAATTTCGTCAAATTTGAAGGTCGTTTGAAAAATGGCCATTTTCCAGTCGATTAAAATCAACTGAAACTGGTCAAACGCGTTTTCTCTTGCCACGCTCACATATTGATTCAAAAAATTATGAATTTTGGAATCTAGCAATAACTTGACACTCCAGTTCCAACAAAAGTGGTTTCATCGAAAACAGAGGTCGTTTGCAAACTTTCCACTTTTAAGGGCCAAAATTTCATAGCGATTATTCTGAAATTTAATCTGGGCATAACTTTTTATCCCCACTATGAAATTTCAATTTTTGGGATTCGTTGGAAAGATATTCTCAAGTAGATTCTAATATTTTTGATTTCGCTAAAATCCGGTTTATTTTGAATCCTGTACATTCATTTGAACTTTGAAATCGAATTTTCAAACTACCGCGCCATTTCCAATTCCTTTTATAATTAAAATAAAATATTTATATTCTAACGACGATTCAAATAAATATATGTGTTCGAATTCTATTCAAAATAAATTTCTAATTGTAATTATTTAAAATAATTCATTTTAAATAATCAAAATTCACTAAAATTGCCAAAATAAAACTTTTAAATTGGCTCGGATTTCCGGGTTATTACAATAAATATGAACTCAAGTGGAGTAAGTGAACTGATTTGTATTGTGATAGTATGAGTGCCATCCACCTAGCAAAGAATCAAGTTCATCGTGCCCGAACAAAGCACATTGATGTGCGTTATCATTTCATCAGAGAAGTATTGGTTGAGGGTCATATTCTCTTGTTGAAGGTTGATACAAAAGAGAATCCTGTAGACATGTTGACTAAAGTGGTTCCTAATGTCAAGATCAAGCATTGTCTTGACTTGATTAATGTTTTGTATGTTTGATGTATGATACCTTGATGGGGTGGAGGTTCTTCGGAACACTGTGAAGTCTCGTTTGCGAGGCATTATGGTGAACTACGGCAGCTTGATCCTGTGGTACGTAGGCAACTACTTTGGTGGTGCAGCTGGATATGTGGCAATCAGACTATTTTGTGTGTGATCGTCTCATGATTTTATGCATGATCCGAGGTAGAGAATTGTGAAGACTGTTGCATGTTTGTGTGCAGTCACACGCCTTTTCATTTCTTATGTACTATTATGTTAAAGCTTTATGGGCCTACTACTTGGTAAAAGCCCAAATATCATACTATATAGTGTATTATGTTGTGAGGGTTTGTGCGCTAGAGAGGGTAGCAGCCACAAAAGAAAAACTGAAAGTGAGCTGAGAGTATTTTGAAAAAACTGTGTATGAGTTCTTGTGTGTTCTCCATTGTGAGGTAATAAAATCATCTTTTTGCCCGAGGACGTAGGCTTTACAGCTGAACCTCGTTAAAACATTGTGTTCCTTTTGTTTTGTTGTCTTGTGCATTTTATGTACTAAATTGGGCTGTGTGAGCTGAGGTAGCTACTGCTGTGCCTAATCTCGACAGAGCCCTATTCCAAAACCTATAGTTTTAAATCCATCAGAAATTTGAAGAGACAATTCCTTAGTAGGTGATAATACACAGGCGAAGAAAGCTTTTGGAGACATACCTGGATATTTGCCTTTGTTTCACATCGACCAAGGATTTTCTGGATATAAGGTCCCAAAATCTCATCGTGATACTCGATGTCACACTCGTTATATTCATATCGCAAGCCACATGTTGAATTCTTCTCTCCAACTCTTTGTTTAAGTTTCTTTTATTGTTTCTTATTGTAACAACCCGAATTTTGAAAAATCGATTTTTTTTTTCAAAATTCTAATCCAACGAAACCCGTGTTGGTTGCTCTGTTATCCTGCAGAAAAGACAGAGATATAAAATATATCAAAGCTCAAAAAGTATCTCACAGTGGAATGGATAAAGTATAATATAATCAAAGTATAGCCTTAATGTAGTAAGAATATTGCCTAACCAGTATCCAAAGCTATCATATCTCTGCCACAAATCTAAACTACGAGTATGTTATGAGGAGGGGGTCAGAATACAAGTTCTGGTGACTAGATTTAAATTATACACTTTGGATAATCCTACATATACTGTTCAATCACATTTTCTTATTTATTAGGTTACTTGGGTTAACATCACTCAAGGCTTACACACACGTCGTACCCATTTACTTCCTAGTGGATAAACCTAATATAGTATATATGTCACAACACCATATTTCCAGTTTTGCCACACCCAAATGCGGAAGAATTGTCACGGGCTGAAGCCGTGACAATTTTGGAACAGCTTTTAGCCATGGCAACCGTCTTTACTCTTTAGCATGGTTTGGGGCCGTGGTAATTTTAGAACAGCCTTCCTTCGTTCCAATAACAGAGAAAAGTTTTCACACCACTATTCCACTAAGCTGTCCAGTTATATCACGCCCAATACACAACCCCGTCCCAGTTCCAACCAATAGAAAAAAAAGAAACCGCACTCCTCAGATTGAAATCGCCTTTCATCCATCGAAGTCTCGTTTCATCCATCGAAGTCGCGTTCCTTTCATTCCAAATTCTTTCAGGTATTATTCTAATTAAAATCAAAACCCTAAATGATTACGTGGTGTGGAGATCTTTGTGGCGATTTTGTTTAAGTATGTTAGGAGTGTTAGTATTTTTATTCGATTATTTGGTTGTGATCGTGATTATTTATTTTGATTTGAATTGAATTGTGGAGTCGGTGTTTGTAAACTGCAATGATTAAGATTAAAGAACAAAACAAGTGATGATTAACGGGTCAACTGACCCCTTTGAATAGCCTGTAATTTCGTTTTTCCCATAACATATACAACGTTTTCTTCCAGTCCATATGTTTTTGATGTCAAGGCCTTTTACGGTATATTCTGTGATGGCTTTATGATTATAAGATATGTAATTGGATAGGATTGTTCCCTAATTACTCCAGGGAGAATGTTAGGAGGAACAAATTGGGTAGCATTTTGGTAGTGAAAAAGTTTCTGTCACATGTTCAAAAGATTGCATCAAAACAATATTCTATCCATTTCTATTTGCATAACCCAGAACTTTATTATTCTTCAAACTTATTATTTGACTTTTCAAACATATGCAATTTTGATTGAAAAATATTTTTATGGGAATTTCTCATATTCAAGTCCATATGCAGGAAAGATTGATGAGTTAGTAAATATGAATTTTGCGGTGAACTAAGTTGAGCTTTTGGCAAAGCATAGGCGATAACAACAGATAAAACTATTTTTAACTTAGAATTTTTATTTGGATACCTATAAATGATGTAGACAATCCACTTTAAATTTAATTTTAATATTAGAGCTTAAAAATAAACCTTCTTATGTGTATTGTACATGAAATAAACTAGAGAAAGTTTCAGGAGCAGTGAAGATATTTCCGACGCACAATGGGTTGATGCCCAATAAAATGGAAAAATGTAAAATTCTTCTCTAACACATTTTTTGAAATCCCCAATTATCTTTTCACCTCTAAACTGACCTGCAGTGCATATGTACCATTTGTAGGAAAGGTTATTCCTAGAAAAGTATACCATGTTTTTCACTCTACATCTTTTTCCTTTATTTTTTTATAGACTAAACGGTTTTATACACTAAACTGTTTTGTATACCATGTCAGCAGATCAAAATATTCTTTGACTTCGTATGCGTATTGTCTAATATACGCTATTCCAGGTTAAATATGTTGCTTTTGGGGATATGTTATTCACTTCTTAATTTAAGCCCATTTTCCATCTATTATAATTATGTTAGACTATCTTTCTAGAGTTTCTAAGTACTAGAAATTTGTGAGTGCCTTATGGTAAATACTTTTCTTTCATAAGACATGAAAAACTACGCAACTATAAATGATTTATTTGTCAATGTGATTAATATCATCTGCTAAAGTGGAAATCCAAACTTTTTTATCTTATATGTGCAATTAAGAATCAAGACAGAAAGGAAACATGTGCAAAGTATAGTAAATATCGAGTGAGCCACATATGATAGAAAAGAGAATCATCAAGTGTATTCCTTCTAAGCCAACGAACGTAATGAGGCTCACCTACCAACTTAAATAAATTTTGCATAACAGACTTGCTTTGGATCTCAACAACCCCCATCTTCTCTTTCAAGTTATATATTGTCCTTATTTTTGAAGTGTTTTTAGGAAAATTCCTTTTAAAATGTCTTTAGATTTCACTCCCGAAATAGATATATCCAACCAATGCTTTTTTTCCCACTGTAGCTAACTGGCCGACATATAAATAACAAATTAGAGTTTTTGTTAACTCCTAATTATGACCACATTAACCACTATATTCCTATAATTTAGTATTTCTTTCATTGACTTTGACGCATTTCACTTCCGTATGCATTCTAACTTTTTCACATTTAAGCTGAACTCTTGGTTTCTTCCCTAACGGCTTATTCGATCGATTAATCACAATTATTATTTTCGACTTCTTCCCCGTCGTTTGACACCAATGTATCATTGGTTCGCGTGATAAGAAAATAAACGTACAATAATATAGTGGAATTTTAGTAGATTTTTTTCATTCGGTTTTAATTAAGTTTATAAGTGTGTATAATAACTTACTTCCTTACCAGTAAAGTACCCCCATTAAATATTTAAATCAACTTTGATGCCTTTATCGTTATCTGCTTTCGGATCATTTAATTTGACTGGTCAAGTTCACTTCCATCAACGACCATGTCCTTAATTCTAATAACTTGTAACTCATCTTTTAATTTTCTCTACACCTCCCCATGGATTTACACTATAAATCATTGGACTTGTATAGATGCACAATATATCAAATAAAGGATAAAATGCATGTTCTTGTATTACTTAATTGAATTGTATTGAATTTCAAATGTGACTGAATTTAGAATTTCAATTGTGACTGAAATTAGAAATTCTTTGTTGAACTGTGTTATATTTTGCTCAAGTTGAATGTGCAATTGAAGTAGCCCAAGTTGTAGCGTTAGCAGAAAATTTAAAACTTGTTCAGTAATATCAGACATGCTATAATATATATTTATGTGATATCTTATTTAGTAAGACAATTCAATGTGAGATTCTGAAAATTATTAGCTATCATAAGTCTGAAATATCAGAAAATTCACATTCAAGAAATCACTGAAAAAGATGGGGATACATTCACTTCCAGTTTAATGATCTGCATACAGAGATTATTACTGATGATTTCATTAAGAATATGAAATGCCTGAAAAATATGATAACTATTGAGATGCACGAAGTTAGTGAAAATAATAAATGTCCTGTTATGTTAATACAAGGGAGAACAATGTGAGAAACTATTAATAGAATAAAAATAGGACAGATTCTCCTGTTTAAAGAAGTCTGAGGAGCAGTATGAAAACCTGAAAAGCAATATGAAAATTAAACAACTATCATAATGTGGAATGTTAGGGATATGAGTAATGATAAATACATACAAGACGTAAGCATACTACTAGTCAAATATAAACTAACAATTGCTAGCTTCATCAGAAAATATAAAACTTATACAGTAATATCAGACATGTAATAAGATATATTTATATGATATCTTATTTAGTAAGACCATTCAATTTGAGATTCTGAAAATTATTAGTTATCATAGTGTTTTTATTTTATGACGTGTCTGTATACAAATATGTATCACATAGCAACTTTCCACTTTATTTTAGTTTGAAATAAACATAATTTTTTTTTACTGACTAGACGAGAAAGAAAAATCTAGAAATGATGACCCTGCTTGTACCAAATTGTATGGTATCTAATTCAACCAGTACCATTTGTCTCTTGCCATGGGACTACCTTTTAGATATCCAAATGCACAATAACTTTGTCTTATTTTCAATATTTAGCTTAAAAAGTTGAAATCAGATCCAACTGACGTTGACAATTATCACCATTGAGTAATATTTTCCGATCAAATTAGGTCCGACTGACCGTTAACATAAAGTTGAATTATTTTCCTGCCTAGCTACGTTTATTACTTTTTCTAAACAACTCAGACTAGGCCTGTATAATTTGTAGACAGCCCATGCTTTGTAAATGTATATTTCGTTTAGTTAAAATAAAATTATTATCAATTCAATTCCCATTTATTTCACAAAAACTGATCCATCAATATTCTTGCTCGAAAGAAATGATATTTTGATGTAAAATTCCATAACTTAATTAGCATACGTAATAATTCATAAAAAGAAGAGTTAAAATGATGGAATCTTGAAGATAAATGCAAGGTATTGCAGTAGAAAAGCCTTAAAAAATTGGATACATGATACTTGAACATGTGTTTAAGCACCAACTCATGATGATCAATTGTATAATGGTGCAGGATTGCATAGGCGGCCCTTAAGTCCTGTTTTTCCCACAATCCTAACATATTTTACAAATAAATATAAAGTCTTGATTTATGGGGATGCTATCTTTTAGGGTCCCCTACATGATATGTATTGATTAACCAGAGCAAACGACTATATAAAGTATTAGACACCCAAATCAAATTGCAACACTCAATTGTTGGTTTAAAAGGATGCATGAATTTCAAATTATTTTTATCCAACAATCGTGCCGAAATTTAAGGACATGGGAGATCCAACGTTGCATGACATCATTAGCTTAATGTTCTGGATCAAAACAAAACCATTAATTTTATATGATTTTCAAACTAACTTCGATCCATACTTTAAAGCGTACGGTCTGAATTTCGACAATTTATTTACGACATGAATTAGATTAAAAAAAATGTAAACCATTCTGCTTACATAAAATGTTCTGCTTACAAGCAGAATTTCAAAATATGAAGGCTTTCTGCTTACAATCAAACTTTCAAAATATAACCCATGGTCCATCTAATTTCGTTTTCAACTTGTGTCATTTTCGGTAATAATTGCAAAATATGAAGAAACTGAAGAGGCGAATGATATGATATGAGGAAATGGAGGGAATGCTAAAAAAGGAAGAGACCATAAAAAAATGATCTACATAAAAATAAAAAATATCCTATATTTTTTATGTTAAATTTGTTTTTTAAATTGGTAATTTTTTTCATAATATCAATGCATCATTTGCATTTTTTGTATAATCAAAAAATTAAACGGAAAAGAGCAAAACTAACACAGTTTACTGCGATCATTCTAACTTGATATGACTAGCATTTGTAGCAAAAAGGTTCTTGGTTTGTTTTCAAACATCTATCCAAAAAGTTGTACGAAGAACTGTAATCTCAGCCATGTTTCAAATAGAGAAATATATAAAATGATTCTCCCAACATATGCAAATCACCATGCGCTTATATTTAATTTAATTGAACGTGTTTAAAAAATTAACGTATTGACAATAGCCCAGTGTGCGTGACACATTCTAGAGAATCAAATCTTTTGATTAATTTTTTAACCGAGGAATAAACAAAGGTTAATCTTTGATGATTTTAAGTAATATAGATTCAAATAGTTGGAATTTGGGAAGCATAACACTGTGGTGTCTTGGATAAGCCCGTCACTGCTCTTCATTTTAAATTTTACTTTGCCTATGGGAAGGTCTTAATTAATTACTTTATGTTTAGGATTGCTGGGCTTGGGAAAGCTAAAGACTATGCGTCCCATGTGATGTGGGAATCAAAATGCACAACATGTCATTCAAGTAGTTTTACTTCTTTACGTGAACCTACTTTCTTTACGCCGGAGGGAAGATGGAAAGCTTTGGATAACTATGGTTTTTTTTTTGGCTATGCCAACGATTACGTAAAAATCATTATTATATGGATTGATTTTAATAGTTATGCGAAAAAATAAAACTGTTACCGTCACCAACGCTGTAGTATTCACATGTATAGTTATTGGTAAGCAATTGTAAAAGTTAATGAGAAGTAAATCGTTACCGTCACCATCCCCTTACCGCTGAAACAAATAAGCTCTGTCAACAATGGAAAACTTACATTAATGTACTCTATTGTTTTGCTGATTGTTTTCTGGTATGTTCCACTAATTGGAAATGAAATACTTTTACTTTATTTACTTACATTTGTGCTTGCTTCCCTGTAACTATGTTGTAATTTTTTTCTTTCAAAAAGACTTAAATCATACTTAGTTGCTTGCAGCCAAGATTTATGAGTTTTAGAATTTGTTCTTTATACTTCAACAATTATTTTGCAGTTCTATAACAAGGATTCAAATATCCCCCCATAAAAGCAGTTCCTGGAGCTGAATAGGTTGATTTACCTTTTGTTTTCATGTCACTGGACCAGGATGTGTTTCTACGTTTTTGCATGTCAACCAAAAATCCTGTAGCCATTTTTTTGAAATATATTTCTATTTCATATTCAAAAACAAAATTTCCGAGTGCTATTTGTATTTGCACATAGACACATGCATATAGGTATAAACATATACATAATTTGCATGTGCTTTTGTCTGCATTTTCTCCCTCTCATTTCTTTATCTACCCAAATCTGAGACTACTGCTTATATACATTATAAAGGGTAGCTTAGTGAAGCATGGATAATGAGAAACCCGATACCTCATCTGACATTTGGAGATTACATTAGAGCTACCATCATACTTAAGAAACATATCTACTGGTGTATGCATAATGTAAGCATAATATTTCTATATAATTTCACTGCTCTTGCAAATGTATGCTAAGCTACCATTCTTGCCTATTTCGTGGAATATGGTAAATGATTTAATTTTTTTTTTTTGGGCTATAAGCAGTTAAATTGATTACTATGCTTGCATGCTCTTTCTGAACTATCGTATTCGCTTTGCGGAAATAAACCAATAGTATATACTGGTTTTAAAAATAAGAAGTTAAAAAATGTGCACATCTGCTTTGAATTTCCAAGCATTTTATAATCAATACTTGCTCAATTACTACTAAAATGTACTACTTTCTTTAATTTTAGGCATCATTAATAAGGAAATTATCAAATACATAGCTAGTTTTTTTCCTTAAGAAAGTATCATTGTTTTCTTGTATTGTAACAGTTTTATCCAATTTATTAATTTTTGTGTTTTTTTAAAGACTTTCCATTGGTTTCTAGTGCTTCTGAAGAGTATTTTGGTTTCTAATGAAGTTTTTTTTGATGAAATCAACTTCGAATCTGATTCATGAGAATACATACCTAATGAAACGGTAATAATGTTATTCCTTTTTGCTTGCAGATTGTGATATTTATTGCCCTTCTTTCCTTCAGAATTTCTTGATGACTGTTAATAGGAAGGTATTAAGAAATGTTGATGCCCTTGATATTGGTGTGGACAGTTTGCTTCGACTTCCTTGAATCTGCAAACATAACGAAGGATTAATGGCTAACGATGTCACGTAGTCAACTAATGATGTAAAAAGTGATATCTTAGTATTTATGGATAGAGAAGTGAATATCCTCGACACTTCTAATGCCAAACAGGTTTGTTATTTCCTGAGTTTTATTTCCTTAACAATCTTTAAGTTATCTACTTTTACTTTCACATTTTATTTTTTAGATCTTTAATTATCTTAATTTTTTGTTCTACGTTTTTACTACTACTTTTGATGGCTCTCATAAATTATTTTGATGATAACCCATGCATTCTCTGACGTGTTGGGCATTTAACTAATTATCTGGAGGAGAAATCTCAAAAATATATTAGAGACGGCTATATTATTCTCAACAGTTCTCCTCTTCAATTGGGTTGTTTACAGTTTTGGATTTTGTTTACCATCCAACCTTCATGTTATCGACTTTCACCTTCACATTTTATTTTTTGATCTTCCATCGTCTTAATTTTCTCTTATATGATTTTTTAGGTTTGTATTCCATCAATTCATCTTCTTCATTTCTTCTTCGAAATTTGGTGACTCTTATACGGTTTAGTATGCTAATTGTTGAATGTGTTGCAGGGTGAACACGCAATGAAATGGTGGAGGTTTCTGTTGTTTGAAGTTGATGCTTTTGGTGGAGCTTTGAGCGGCTTTATCTTTATCACGTGAAAAAGAAATGAATGAAAAATGAACTATCATGTTTTTTTTAGTGTGCTAATTTACAAATAAGCATAATTGTACTAAAAAGTAAAGGTTTGTAATTTGAATCGTTGATGTCTACCGATATTGTGAATTGAAGTTGAACTTTGTAGTTTTTAGTTTGGAAATGTTGTATTTGTGTTAATTAAGTATGAGTTGTTTATTTTAACTTGTAGCTATGAAGTTTACAATCTGCATTGGCGGCTATAATCTACATATAAGTTTATATTGGTGTGTATAACATGTTCATATTTTTTTCAAATCAGAGTTTTATGCTTCAGGTAGAGGGATCTGGTTAGTATGTATTTCTTCAATTGAATTTAACCACGGTCCAAAGCCACGATTTCAAATTGCCATGAACTAACAACCACCCAATATTGAGGTACACCCCATGGTACCCCACTCACAGTCTCCACCGTAATGCCACAGAAATGAACGTAGTCCCTCATCCTACGCCGGAGCGACATATAAATCTCTACATAACAATGTTACGTTCCGCATATATATGTCATTACTATGCTACGTAAGCGTACGGACTGCCACCTTCGATCGAATCAGATTCCATCACAGAGTAATGCCCTCAAGTCTACGATCTACCACCCAGAGCAGACAAGCTTGTGTCTAGACTTTCCCATGTATGTATCATCAATCGTACTCGATGCCTTAACCGCACATAACCTCCAACGTGCACCGAGTTCCGTGGCAGGGATGTACAAGAAACACGGAAATCGATCGGAAGCTTTTCCATATCTGTACAGGCCCGCTTTTAAGAGCCCCAAAATACAGATATCCTTCTGATCTGTTTTTCATGTTGGCTATGGCCCCACCTCGGCCCCTCCTTCAACTAGTAAAGACTACAAGAGCTAAGAGACTTGCCTTTAACAAACAATCTAAACATCCAGTTGGCATCTCCCCTCAACCACCATGCCTCGATAGTGAAAGGTGGATGGCGTCTTGCGTTTAGCTCTAGTCTTTTCGCATCCCATTGGGTGTCGATGACTGTTACCCGACGATCTATTATCCTTGTTGGTCCTGACCTCGCCTCCCGTTGAGGCGATCGCCGAATCACCCTAGTGTCACCTCGCCACAACATTTTGTTTGCAAAGCTACTTTTGCAGTCAAGGCTCACCCACCTGGTAGTAATGCGCAAACCCAACCTCTGCGAGCACAGCCTAAGCATATGCCGCCGCGCAGAGGACTACCAGGAGCACCTTACGTATCTTAGGAAGCCGTGTGCTACCCTTCTAGTCCTTCGGAGCTAACTGAATAATCAGCTGGATGTGTGCTTCCCTTGTGCCTCATGACACCGCGATGATCTGCCCCGTTGGGTTATTCATCTTAAACGTGCGGACTGGTCCAAGCACTTTATGTTATTAGACCCTATGTCTAAACATTCTATTATGCGCTTGCTCTACCTCATCGGGTTTCCATTTAATTTGGTTATTCCCATTCACTTTGACTTCTTAATCAAATTATCAAGTTCCTCTCGCTTATTAATTTCAGTCATATAACTCAACCCATTTAAGTTTATTAATAAACCCATAACATGTTATTCTCTAGATTGTAATCCAAAGTCTATAATCTACAATCTCTTTATATTATTGCTTGATTTCATAATTTCAATAACATGTTCTACTTAATATGTAATTAAGTCTATCTCAATTCACATGTTTTCTGTTTAACATATCACACATTATTTATAATTAATTATAACTTATTTCATTTCATAAGTTTGCCACATTCTTTCTTATTTCATAATTCCATCTTATGATGTCACTACAACTTATCGTTGTTTACTTATTAACTTAATTCTCTTAACTAAGGTTTACTAATAAGTTCCATTTTCATAAATATAACTTATGTTGTCCTTATCAGCATATCTCAGATTCTTGTTCTCACATATAACTTAATTTACAATGAAGTACAACGTATCTTATTACATTAGTTATTCCAATTTCCTTATTGTTTAATATAACCTAAGTTATAATCCCCACTTGTCCCTAGGACAAGCCTACCTATTATATAACATTCTCATTAATGTAATTTATTTATAATAGGTTATTATCATTCCCCGTTCGTTCCATTTCTTTTATTGTTGTAATTATCCTTCATTCAATTCCTTATTCATTGCCATTCATTTCCATTAATCACAGTTAGTGCCATTTAATTCTATCCTTATATATATGCTTATGTACTAGACCTCTCACATTAAGCCTACCACTTGTGGATGTTGGAGTCAGGCGATTCCGGGCAGACATCTTCCATAAGTTGGCTTAATCTCGTGTCTCAGCACTGTACATGTTTTGTTTACGTACTAGACCTCTCACATTAAATTAACAACTTGTGGATGCTGGATTTGCCGAGCGGTTCCGAGCAGACTTCTACCACAAGTTGAATTCAACCTCGTGTCTAGGTGCGTTACAGTTTTCTATTAACTGTAAATTTAGGCATACTATTCTTTTCAAGTCTTTACTGTTAGTGTCATTTAATTCTATCCTTTTATTTACGCACTAGACCTCTCCATTAATCACGGTTAGTGCCATTTAATTCTATCCTAATATATATATATATGTATATACACACACACACACACACATATATATATATATATGCTTATGTACTAGACCTCTCACATTAAGCCTACCACTTGTGGATGCTGGATTTGTAGGGTGATTCTGGGCAGACATCTTCCATAAGTTGGCTTAATCTCGTGACTTAGCACCGTACATGTTTTATTTACGCACTAGACCTCTCACATTAAATTAACAACTTCTAGACGCTGGATTTGCCGAGCGGTTCCGGGAAGACTTCTACCACAAGTTGAATTCAACCTCGTGTCTAGGTGCGTTACAGTTTTCTATTAGCTGTAAATTTAGGCATACTATTCTTTTCAAGTCTTTACTGTAATCTATTTTACATGTCATCATATTAAGCCCATTTTATGTCGCATGTTCTTTCTAGCATGTAATTGATTCTAATCTAACATGTAATCATTTAATCATGCAATTGTTCAAATCTAACAAGTTAACATGTCATTTTCTCAATTCTACAGCTAATAATTCAAGTACACAATATGCCACAAGTGAATCATGTAATTACAACAGTAATTGTAACTCATATTTTTACAAGTTTAAGTTTCAACAATGAACATTTCTGCATATTAAACGTTTCAACATAAGAATTTTCCAACATATTAATATTTCAACATGTCATATTAGCATTTCATCACTTTACATTGCATAATAACGGGGAATGTAAAACGATAACATATCATTATCAAAAATGATATAGCTTAAATCCACTCACCTAATTTTCTTTTCAATTCCCGAACCTTGTCCAGATCATGATTCAGAATTTTCCTAAACTAATTATCTTATTTTTCTAAAGAGATTTGTGGAAGAAGAAAAATGGCAGAGCTTAGACGTTGTCTCAGAGAATATGAGATTTAGGCTAGGTTCTACTAGCCTATTTATAGTTGTTCAGGATCCTATCATACACGCAGCATTGTGTTAGCATTCGAACTTGGTTAAGAAAACAATCCAGATTCATCGATGAATCTGGCTGGATTTGGGGGGTGTCGACACCAGTGTCGACCCCCTATGGGTGTCTCGAGCTGTTTCGGCGCAGAAGTTTGATTTCGAATGTTTGAATTTCTGGAATTTATTTAACTATTATATTCACATGTAATCTTCTTATATGTATACAAATCTTCTAATGACCATTTTACACGTATATATACGCACAACTTTTGTTTCGTTTTCAAAATTCAAACGGTGTTGCATCGTTATTTGATTTTTTATCATATTTCTTTGATTGCAGCCTTATCTTGAACTTTATCTATATATATATATATTAATGCACATATATACATATGTATTATCATATATATATATACACACACATACATATATACATATATTTGCGTTACTTCCTTATATGTATATTTTTCCTAATATGTGCATTTATACATATTTTCTCTTTAGAACATGCGTTAATTTTAGCCGTACCCTTAAAACAAAAATATGACAACGGTGGATATCGAACTCTGTACCTCTTATACACAAGCCACATGCTCTAACCAACTGGACTACCAAAGCTATTATTAACAAGGCTTAGAACAATGGTAATTATTATTCTCTTCTTATTTCACTTTTTCATATTTGTTACAATATTTCAATTAAACCATTGCATGAATCTTTTTCTTTTATTTCTCTTTTATTATTAATGCATAATCAGTCATGCAACATATTTACACCGTATGCAACCAATCCTTTGTTTCTTTTAATGCATGCATTACAATTTTTTATTTGCACTAATCTTTTCTTCTTTTAAATGTTTATGTCTATGCATATATATACATACACACACATATGCATTATTTAATTATTTAATTGTTACAAAATGTGGGGTGTTACACTTATATCTAATATTTGTTAAGGTACTCAAACAATCAGTGAAATGATGGTTATAGCCGTCGTCCCAATGACAAAAAAATTGCCATTGTTTTCTACTAGAACTCGGACTAAAGATTTGACCATAGAGCCATCTATGCTTCTTCTTCTTCGTTTTTGTAAGTGCAATAATTGGATTTTCCTCCTTTTCTCAGTTAAGGAATTTTACGCGAGTAAGGATACACAATACCGTAAAATAAATTAGAAGATAGAGCAATTGGGTTGTCCTCTTTTCCTCTTTTGTTAGGAAATTTTGCTCGTGTATATATAAAGATACACAAAATCAAAAGATGGACGTTCATGATTTAGCTTCAGTATTTAGTTTAAGGGTGCGTTTTCAGGGAACAGTAATGGGGTATTCGAGCTTGACATTTGAGCAGAGTATTTGAGTGTGGCACTTTTATGAACGGGGAATGTGTGTTTTGCTACGAATGGGTTATTTGAGCATGGTATTTGAGCGGAGTATTTAATTGTTAATTTATGCATTTAATTTTATGAATGATAATATTTTGAAAATATTATACTATATTAGTCTCGCATTACCAAAATAATATAAGCATCTCTGTATATATATGAGCATGCAAATATTATAGCATCAATTGAAATAAAACAAAACCGGTTCGAACACACATGAAGGCTTAATGCTAATACATATATATTAAAGTGTCAAAATTCTGACTGTTTCGTTATTTTATTCACACGTACCAGTTTTAAAGGTGGATATAAATATTTGTAGTTCAGGAGAAAATTTCAGTTTACTAATCTAAAATAAATCAAAAAGAAAAGAAAAGGATGAACCTCAGCAGCAAGTCAAAAAGTTCTAGATGCTCCCCTCTCCACACTTTCCACTGCATGGGTAATAACAAGCATAATGGATATGCCTTTGTAGAGCAAAGATTTTTAATGTAATTAAGATAGGAAAAAAAACTAACTACACTACCCTGCTCCATACAAACTAAAAATGTAATTTAACAAAATCTATACTACCCTGCTACATACAAAATCCCCGATATCTTCATCTCCAGTACCCAATGAACTATTTCATACTAGTTGCAACATTTCTGCACCACTACACTATATCCAAACTGCCCGTGCATACACCATCACCATGCAACTTGATACTAACTACAACCATTGCTGCCACAACCCACTTACACCGTCATCCCAAACCAGTCCACAACTGAATAGCTAAAAACCAGAATATCATCAATGCAACTTTTCATCACCGTCTCCTCTTATACCTAACCAGAACACTACATCTCAACATCGCCATAACTATTGCATCGCCACCTCAACCACATCATAACAAGACATTCAACGATAGTATCACCTCACCGAACCACAACAGCGGCCTCACCTCCTAACCCCACGACCAACAACAACCAAACAGTCTCATCTCAAGCAATTTGCATCCTCATCAATTATCCCTTAAAACATCATGACACAAATACAAATCAACCCGAACCCTGCACACCCCAAAACCGATACTTCCATAGTCCCCTTCTTCCAGAAGCCAACTTTCTACACCATTTGTGACAATTGCAACCCCCTCTAGGAGTCGCCTCTTTCCAACTCTCCCCTTTCTGAACCACTGCAAATCATCTCAACCATAATCCACTTGAACAGACCGAAAACCTAAACTGTAATCACATCATCACACTGAAATTGCCTCATCCAACCTCGAAATCAAACCCAAACCCATCGTCGAACCATTCAAATCCCGATCAAAACTGCCTTCAATATTAGTTTCTAAGTGAATTGTTTTTGCGTGATTTGCGATTTTTGGTTTGATTAGATTTTCAAAAAAAAATTGATGCCATTTGCTGATGTTATGGTCTTCAGTTATTGCTAAATGCTAACATTTATAAAATAAACTACTACACTGGTACATAGCATATTAGATGATGATCAGTCATGACTAACTAATAATTTGATGAGTCATATAAGCTGCAAATGTATAACAAAGTGACAAAACTAAAAAAATATATGCCACTTTCACCTGCAATTGCAAAATTTCTAGCTGCTTCACCGCATTGGCTATTGAATTTCATCTGTATGAAGCAGAACACAGTCCATAATCCAGGTTCCATATCAGTTTAGTTTTCTTCTAATGCAATTCAAAAACAATCAAAAAGTTATGGAGTTGAAATTAAATGAAATAATTTAATGATCAAAACATAGGCAAAAATGATACTAAATGTACAGGAAAATGTAATGATTTTTTACTATTTAGACAATAACCCTATATAAAGTGGCAATGGTGATAATCAATTATCACATGTAGTCTTGCTATACTTTTCAGAGTGTTATTATTGTGCACAGTATAGTGTGATATCATTTCTCTGCTGCTTTTGTCCCTCTTTATTTTATTCAGCTTGTTCCAAAAAAAAATTTACTAATATATCTTGACATAAAGCAGCCTAAACTGCCACAAACTCACCGAGTATGAAGTTTATTATGAGAGTTCACTTTCTCAAGCTCATCCATAATTTGATATTCTGCATAAAGTATTATTTAGTAAGATCTAATGAAAACTCAAATCAATTATGCCTAAAAAGGAAATGTACAAATTTCAAATATAATGTACAAATTTCAAATATATTGACAACTTATAATTGAAACCAGGGAGATGCATATAAGGAGAGTGTGCTGAACTAACTGACGAATGTGATCATATAGAAAAAGACTACCATAATAAGATAGACCATAGAATTTAAGGAGTGGTTCATGTGTAGAAACATATGTTACAAAATTTTTGCTTTATTGATATCTAATTCCATCAAGAAAAGTGCTAAGGAAAGAATAGTATAATTAACAAGCTCACTTGTCTGTTTGAAGGAACATTTTAAGAAGCTGCTTCATTAAAACCAAATGCATATATTATTCTAAAATTGATAATAATTTAAGAATTATAATGAATACTGAAAAAAAATAAAAAGAACAAAAAAAATAGAAAGCAAAACTGAAATTTACTCGTGCATTTATCAAATGAACTATCATGGAAATAGACTCGATAAAATAAGGCAACCCCAACTCGAAAATGGAGATGACTTAACAAGGCCCATGTCTTATAGAAATAAATTGTACAAAAATAACATCTTAATTATATTATGTCTACAAGCCATTCATCTAATTTTTGGATTTAGAGTCATAAATTTTGCGCTTTCATCAATGTTTTGCTCTATTGTCATTGTAAAATTCCGTTGAGTTTTCCTACAGAACACTGGAATGGAAGGAAGACCATCCAGAATTAAACACAAAAACCAATCAACTCAAAGAGAACCTCAATCATCAAATAAATAGAATGACTGAAGCTACAGGAAGTAAAGCCATGTAACAAGAAATATCGGTTAAAATAGGACATCCAACAATTAAAATCCTAATATAATTACAACTAGATAATCAAACAGAGGAACAGCTTTGGATAAAATAACCTAAATAAATGTTCATCCTTTTCTTTTGTTTTTGATTTTTATTTAGATCATAAAACTGAACTTTTCTCCTGAACTCCAAGTATTTATATCCACCTTTAAAATTGGTACGTGTGAAAACTGGTTTTGTTTTATTTCAATTTTATTTTATGCTTCCATTTAGTAGTCTCTTAGCAAAAGGATCAACATATCCTTCTGGTCGTACTTCTCAATTCCTAGGCCTACGCTGCACCTGAGGCACTAAGCTAATGTTCTTTATTCGATGTATATCATCGGGTATACATCACAATGCCACTACGGCAAAAACACTCTACTACAACTGTAATTTTACAACTATCGCAAAATGCCAGTTGTAATAAAGGTTTTTTACAACTGTTATATTCTGACAGTTGTAATAGATTTGTTTTCAATAACTCTTTTATTTTGCTAGTTGTAATAGATGTCTATTACAACAGTTCTTACTGATTTGTTGTAATAGATGTCTATTACAACAGTTTTTTCAGTTGTAAAAGATGTCTGTTTTTAATAACTTTCCTCTTTGCTAGTAATTTGTATTGGTTACGTAATAATTACTATATAATACTTTAAATTTAAAATTAATAAATTTATTTAATATTTGATATTCTAAAAAAACAAAATTTCTGAAAAAAATTAGTGATAAATAATATTTAATAATTTAAGACGGTAGTTTTGAACTGGTATTTTATAAACGAAAGCTTAGATAGACACCTATTTATAATTTATAACTAATCTTATTAATAAATAATTGATAATTACTAAGTATTATCTATAATCAATAATTAGTTTTTGAATTTAATAAATTATTATAATTAATTGTTAATAACTAGTAAATAATAATATGCATTAATTACATTTAATATTCAATAGTTATACCTAATTTTCAATTATTTAATTATTATATGTAATATTTGATGACTATTTTTTATTTTCTAAAATAAAATCGTTAACAAATTTTGTAATATTCGTAAATTTCCAAATTAAAAAATTAGGATTCTGGTTCAATAAATTTTCTAATAAAATTTAAGAAAAATTAATATTTAGTATTTCAAAAAAAATTAAAATTGGAAATTTTGTGAAGTAAACTTGAAAACATTCATAAAATTTAAAATTTTCGTAACAATAAGAAATTAAAAGATAAATTTTTTATGAAGTATTCAAAATTTCAGAAAATCATAAGTACTGAAATAGTTTAAAATTCAAAAAGCATAACATTAATTTGCAAAAAAAATTAGTTCTAAATGTATTCTAAACTAACATGCGTTTTTCCTCGTTCTAATTTCTAAATAGTGAATTTTTACCCCTTCGTTAATTTGTATTAACTTCTTTCTCAATGTTCTTGCCATTCCATCGAAAATCCCCAATTCATCAAATTGGCCTCCAGATGTAAACTAATTCTTCTATCGCCGACCCAACCATCACAATTCCATGACTATCGAACCATTTTCACCGCCTCTTATTACACCTCCAAGCTGTCACCTACCACCATCCTGACCTAACTACCACCGACCTCCTCTATTCCAATTTTTGGCCCAAACTACAATTCTGTGTTCCGACCCTTGACCCTAGTTTTCAGATCATCACCGCCAACCCAATCTTCACCCTGGTTTTTAGATCTGATGCTTAGTACTTAAATCCTGATCTAAATCACTCCGTCCTATTAGTACATTGTCTCGTTCGATACCGGATCCATGGTTTTCACATGTGATAACCCACCTCTATTTACTCGTTCACCCAACAAGCTGAAAAGGAAGCACAAGGTACAATCATATATTACAAACTTTCATGTCAACTGATATAAAAAAATGATATTTTGTCTCCTGCCGCCTCATATGTTGGATTTCCTCATTTTTGTTCAGCCCATTGAGGATATTCATTTTGTTTTGAAATAAAAGTTTGATTTTTTTTTTGATGTATTTGTGTTTGGTTTCAATAAAAGTTCTGCATTTTCTATAAAGACATTCTATTTTTGCGCTCAGCAGCATTACTGTATCATTGTAAAATAGTTTGATAATTTGCATTTGGATAAAATAATTCAGGTCAATTTGGTGATAAGTAGGCTGTCCCTATAACCTCCTTGGTGATAAATAGTAATTCAGTTCATCTTTCAGCAATTGTAGATATGGTAATGGTAGGCAAAAATAGCGCTGCTATGGCCAGCAAAGAAAAGGAAGAAAAGGTAGAAAAATAAGTGAATATGACTGGAGTGTCATTAAACAATCTCTCTCATCTGTCTCTCAACTTGGCTAACATCACCAAGCTTGATCTATCAAACTATAACTTACAGGTATACATTTAACTCCAGTCTACATTCTCGTTGTTATCTATGTAATTATGTTAGCAATTAAGCACTTGATTTCATAACTAGCAGCACTTCGCTATAAATCATAAGAAAAAAGCGATCAGATTAACTTCCAGTTCAGTTTTGATCATGACCGAGTTACATCTTCATTGATGAACAGAGCATACCAGAATCAGTAACTACAAGATTAGTGAACATGGTGATGTTAGACGTGCAGTCAAATCAACTAAAGGTATTGCCAAACTCCATAGTTTACCTTGCCAAGCTCAAGCAAGTTAACGTTTTGGGGAATCTCTTGCAGTCTCTACCAAGAGCTATAGAAAACTGTAGGTATATTATCATGTCATATCTCCTCAATAATCCATCTATTCAACGTTAATTCAACTAATTTCAGTATTCATACCTGTAAGAGCATCACCAAAAGATTAGTGCACATGTTCTTGTCCAAGCTATCCCGGTAACCTCCTAGGTGGTGCTGTTTCCAGGAAGCAATTTGTCTCTTGAAGACACCAGTCGTTACTTTCATATTCCTTTTGCTGATAGATATTTTGAGGTTATGTGAGCAGGTAGGTGTCTTATCGCGGTTGCTATTGTTGTTACCTTTTTTTTGAACATATAGGTTGTAGATGTTGGGTAATGAAACCCTATTTAAATCCAAAGTTAACCTATAAATGAAATTCTTCAGGAAGCACGCATGAGTTCAATTCAAAGGCTAAATGATGAGCAGAAAACTGACGTGTGGAATCAGTCAAGTAAAGCATGGGAGTCTTTGCTTCAGGATTTATCTGATGAAACTATTACTGATCTTGAAACTGAAACTGAAAATAATATAGTAGCTGTTAGCCACCCATCAATTAACATTGCATTACTTTGTGAGAGTTTGAAATTAGCAAAAGGGAGTTTGGAGTCTTTTCATCTTGATTTTGGTAGTGTCAATGTCATTGATTTTCCGGATGGGCCAGAGGGAAAACAGTGGTTCCTTGTAAAAGTCATATAGCTCATCTTGGTAGATGGTCCGTTCCTGTAACAAAATCAATGGAATATGATTGATGGATTTAGAGTATGTTCATTTCATCAAGTACCTCTCTATTTCCAATTTTCTTTTTTCTTTTGTTTTCATTTGATTATATTCTGTGTACATTGTATTTGGAAAAAGTAAAAGGAATGAAAAATGGAATCTAAATTAAAAAAAACTATAAATGAAATCTATGAATCATTATCCCTTACTGTAATATGATACTTTCTTTCATATGAATTAATTTTGTTTAAATGGATGATCGGTTAACTATGCAACTTTTAATTGGTTAATTAAATAGATATAAAATAGTGTTTGGTGAAAAGTTTAGCAAACATTATATTTATGGTGCTACTGTACCACATATAGCAAAAAATTGTTTATATGTATGGTGCTATCTGTAAATTGATTCAATTTTAGGTTATTTCCAAGTTTTTGTTCATTTCCTATCAATATTCATTTTAATAAAAATCTTTTCTCTATGTCACCCATCAATAAGTTAGCCCAAACAAATATAGATGTTAACGGAGTTTTTGTCCAAAAATAATTCTTCATTTCAAGAAATATATAGATATTGATAGTTTTTTTTTTGCTTTTGACCCGTCATCTTTTATTAATTGGTGTTTCCTATTCAGTGCGTTAAAATATTATGTTTTATTTGATATCTTTTATGGCTAATTAATGCATACTGGTATTTTCGTTCTGAGGGCTCCAACCATGTATGGTTTCATTATATTTACTCTTTTTACTCTTTAGGCAGTACAAAGTATAATTTTTCCATTTTGCCTTCTTATTATGATAATGTATATGCTGCATGTGATGAGTTTATCATTCGTGATGTGTTAGGTGTGGCTCGCATTGGAATGGAGTGGGTGCGTGGATTGAACGGGCAATTGTCCCACGTCGCAAGAAATTAAGAAAGATTGTGGTATATATATGGTATTGGTGGCATGTAACAATGGGGATTCCTTTTGTTACAATAAGTGCTTGCCAATACCAAGTCATATGCTCGATAGGAGGCGATTGGGGGACGTTCAATCGGGACGTCGACATGAGAGTCTTCAACCGTTGACTCTGATAGAGACGGTGAAGCGCGTACGGTACGCAGGAAATGCCGAAACTTAACATGGTATCAGAGCTCCATGGTTCGAGGGGACCGGCATGTGTAGCATGATCGAAGCATGGCTCCAAAGGGGCTTGAGCATGGGATGCTCGTCAAGGTGGAGATACAATGGTAAAAGCAGCCTGACTGTAACACCCCACGTCGATTAATGTCACTCTCAAGGGGAATGCATTAACTTTCATGGAGTATTATTGGTGTATAGAACAGAATATAACAAGACAGATACATATATTGGTACTTGAAAAATTAAAACAACTTTTATTGCAGCGGAAAAATAGTTTGGTTACAACAACATCAAAAACCAACAATAAAACCAAGTACACTTGATATCCATCTTGACAAACTATTTTATGAGTACATAAAGTAAAAAGCATAACCCCAACATAAGTAGCCATAAAAGAGATAAGCTGAACTTTACTTTCAGCAATCCAAGCACTTCCAAAAGAGAGAGAAAGGTCCAAATCAAGCTCCACTAGCACTAGTCCCACCCTGAGAACCTGGGGAGGGGGGAGGAGGAAAAGAGGCGAAAATAAAGGGGGTTAGACATAAAGTCTGGTGAGTCCAATATTTTTAACAATATTGCGACTCTTTAACCAAGCGGTGCATGAATGTTACACTGACGCCACTGTTATGAGAACTCGGGGTAGCAACCTAGCCAACTATGAAGAGGACTCAAGGTGTAACTATAAGGTGACTTGAGCAATGCTCGCCAAGGTGGAGATTGTTAGGTGTGGCTCGCATTGGAATGGAGTGGGTGCGTGGATTGAACGGGCAAATTGTCCCACATCGCAAGAAGTTAAGAAAGATCATGGTATATATATGGTGTTGGTGGCATGTAACAATGGGGATTCCTTTTGTTACAATAAGTGCTTGCCAATACCAAGTTACATGCTCGATGGGAGGCGATGGGCGACGTTCAATCGGGATGCCGTCATGAGAGACTTCAACCGTTGACTCCGATAGACACGATGAAGCGCGTACGGTACGCAGGGAATGCCGAAACTCAACATGGTATCAGAGCTCCAAGGTTCGAGGGGACCGGTATGCGTAGCATGGCCGAAGCATGGATCCAAAGGGGCTTGAGCATGGGATGCTCGTCAAGGTGGAGATACAATGGTAAAAGCAGTCTGACGCCACTGCTTATGAGAACTCGGGGTAGTAGCCTAACCAACTGTGAAGAGGACTCAAGGTGTAACTCTAAGGTGACTTGAGCAATTCTCGCCAAGGTAGAGATTGTTAGGTGTAGCTCGCATTGAAATGGAGTGGGTGTGTGGATTGAATGGGCAAATTCTCCCACATCGCAAGAAATTAAAAAAGATCGTGGTATATATATGATATTGGTGGCATGTAACATTAGGGATTCCTTTTGTTACAATAAGTGCTTGCCAATAACAAATTATATGCTCGATGGGAGGCGATGGTGGATGTTCAATCGGGACGTCGACATGAGAGACTTTGACCGTTGACTCCGATAACACGGTGAAGCGCGTACGGTACGCAGGAAATGTCAAAACTCAACATGATGTATATTCTGAGGAACCATTTATGGTTTCTTGTTCCTCTACAAATTAATGCATACAGTTGTGTAGAGTCTATGATATATATTGTCAGTTATTACTGTTTAAACTGTAAAAAAAATAGACCATTACTTTGGAAGTATGAGGAACAAATTCCCAATTTATTAGGATTTTATTTCCATTCTTTCTCTACATTACTTGATTTGCTATCTCTAAAACTTTGTCACCCATATTCAAAAACAAGTTCTTACAAATTAGTATTTATTGAGGATATAGACTGCCATGTTACAATTTATTAGTCAATTTGTAGAAATTTGTAGTTTTCCATTTAGGATTTTTTGAGTTATATGTAATTCTCAATTACAATGTTCAAAAACAGCAATAATATAATTTTATGGACTGATGGGATCCAAGATTAGTGCTTTAACATGATTGATAATGTACTGACATTATAGAACCAGTTCATATGATATAGAACCATGTTTATTTTGATTCGTATTGATCTCCTTGCTGATTCTTGTAGGTTCTTAAAGGCCATATATTTCATGTTATTTATATATGTGTTCTTTTTAACCTTTTCTAGGTGGCCAGTTTTTTATCAACTGTATGTGTTTCAGGACGGATATACTCAGTTGCTTCTGCCTGTATAGCTTCAGAAACAAATATTGTTAGGCTTATTTTTAATCAGGGGATCTAACAGAATTCTGCAGATTAAGGTAAGAAATCAGATTCTCCTCCAATTGGATATGACCTCTTTGATAAAATACCCTATACAATAAAAATTATTATATTTTTCATCCTTACGATGATGTTTCTTTTCTTCTTCTTCCAGTCATTACGCTACAATGCAACAATTATAGCTTCACTTCGATATTTTAGCCTTAAAACAACAAAACAAGCTTCAAAATTCATCACACGTATGCTGAGCATATGAAATTATTGGATAATGGATTATAATTGTGATTAAATGCGGACCGTGTTTTGTTTGAATCTAAATTCTCATACAAAAGTTTTGATATTTGGCTAAGGTTTGAGTTTTATAGATGTAATTAACTCATTATGGTACACCTAAATATGTATATTATGAGAATGATTCAAAATGATGGCAACTGATAAAACCAGAAATGCACAAACATGCATGAACAATAACAATTTTTTATACCATGATAATCATCGATCCTTTATCTCAACAACCATAAAACATAAAGACTTCCTAAAAATAATATGGTACATCTTGTGTTTGTGGAAGTACATCTTGTATTTAAGAGCGTTTATCTTGTGTTTGATTATGCAAATATTTTTTTTTCAGCTTATGTATTGTATAATATGATATTCGTAGCAAACAAATAAGTAAATTATATTACAATTTGCATCAGAAAAACAATTTTTTTATGATGGCCGGGCTTGTTGAGATTCAATGCTGCCTTCTGGCACATTCTAAGGATCTGATGCAGATCCATTTCGTACTCTAATGAAAACTTAGCCATAATGAAAAATAAGGAGTTGAACTTGAAATGTTCATATGTATGTCTAACATTTATAATATATTGCAGGAGCCGAATGCAAATTTGGACGAAGTAGCTGAACTTGCAAAAGAACTTCAGGTATAAACTGACTTAGGAGCAAAACTATAGTCATAACAGTCCAAAACAGCTCTATTTCGATAAATTTAATGCGTATTACATAGTAAGGATAGATATGCAGTAAATTATTTATTCATTATCTATTTCGATTTTATTTTACCCTTTCTCTAATTAAATTGTTTTTCTCCATTTTTTTATTTCCATCAATTTTTTTTATTTCCATCAATTTAGCATCTTTAGACCTGGGCTAGGAACATAAAAACTTGCATCTGTTATTTGCTAAACATTAAAATTCCTTGTGTATTTACTGCTAACAAACAGTTAATTGCATTAAATGTAGTTTTACTTCCTAAAAATATTCATTCATGTTTTTGTTCATACACAGAACCAACTTCAAATCAATAATAAGTAATTAAGCATATGAAAACTCATGTACCTGGATTAATCAAAATGTGGGAAAGAATCTTTTTATCCATCATTTGTAAGCTGTTGTGTAATCCAATAGTGGATTTTGGGAACAATGGAGAAAATAAGTTAAATATCAACTCAAAAAATGGTTATTAGGATGTAACAGTGCAAAATGAGTGGAATTAGTTCATACCTGCATAAGTCTGACCATGGACTACTAAAGAGTTACTGATAATGAATTAAGTAGCCTCTATCTTCTGGAATTTCTCCAGTTAAGTTATTGAAGGTTTATGACCAGAGGAGAAATGACATTCACAGAGCAAGTGGTGGAAAACTCATGAGAGACGGTTAAAATACTGTCAGACATGGATGGATTGTACTCGTTAATTATAGTAGGAAAACAGACACATGGGTCGGTTGCTTACTTAACAGTCGTTGTGAGCGCATGGCAGCAGGAGCTCGGAGAGTTCGGAGGTCTTCCGGCTTCTTCAGATTATATGTTACACAGGTTCGTGCTTGTTATTCATCAGCACAGTTCTAATGTCGATATCAATTTTTCTATGAATCAAATGTCGTCTAGAGGCAGCAGGACTTTGTAATTGCTTTATGTACTTAAGATACCTGTACGATTTATAAAAAAATGACGAGAGTTTGAAAATTCTAATATATTGTTTTGGTTCGTGTTTTAAGTTTGTTTGCTATCTTCAGTTTTGTAGAAAATATGTTCTGAAATGAATTCTTTTATTAGCAATATGTATAAAATTCATTCATATATTACAAATGTAAAACAATGTTTTTAATAAAATATGTTACAACAGTTATAAATGGTTGTAATAAAGTTTATTACAAAGGTGGAAAACAGTTGTAATAAAGTTTATTACAACAGTGGAAAACAATTGTAAAATATACATTTCACAACTGTGTTGCAACGGTGCAAAACAGTTGTAAAAGATTTTAGTCTTTTACAACTTCTTAATAGACGGTGGCCCCATCGTTGTAAAAAGTCTTTTACAATTGTTTTCCACGATTGCAATATGGTCAATTTGTTGTAATGTGCCTAAACACACTAACTCCAAAAGCATCTATTACCTCTAATATCTTATTCTATATGCATCACACTGGGCATACATCACAATGCCTAGGTCCACTTTGTCCATTAACATCGAGCAACCTCTCATTAGTACCGGTAACAATGCGCTACATCAAGTATACATCAAAACGCCTTGGGCCACTCAATCCAAAAGCATCGACTAATCTCCTAATTGTATGTCACTATTTACAAAAATTTTGAAACAACCATCAATCCCTTGAGCTATGTGTTAATTTGATAATGGAACATGCATAATGACCATCTCTCTGACACCGGTTATTAAATCTAAGATAAGAAGTACCAGAGTGAAAGATCATGAAAGAAATAACATATGTGTAATGAATGACCTATTGAGTTTGAAATGCTTTACTTAATAGTGCAAACTTCACCCCAAGAAGTTTTTTATGTCAATTCTACACTAACTGGACTGTTGCTGTTACAGAATATTTGCACCTGCTAGATATCTTCATCATTAAACAATATTATAATAAAAGTGCCAGTTTTGATTAAAAAACTCACAAATAAGTAAAAAGTCTTTGATTAGCACAAACATACGAGCTTTTGAATTATGTATTTTAAGGAGTGGGAACTTAAACGAAATATCAGAAACAAAAAAATGAAACAGAACTAAAAATATGAGACTAATTTACATAATTTTTTTAGGTTAGGACCTTTATAAAAATCCTAATCTGCAAATGGTTGCATGGCGATTAGTACACCAAGCCAATAATGTGTAGTTTATGGCTTCCCTGATCTTTAAATATCAATAACTCACAGATGAACTGTTCTTATTGCAAAAATGGTGTCTTTTATTTCATGGAAGGGGCACAAAATGTTGTTGGGAAAGGGTCCCTTCCTATGTGGAAAAAACCATATTTAATTCGAGCAATAAGTGTTGCTACGAGATTTTGTACTTTTAATTGAAAAGGTGACTTACTAACCTTTGGGGTGTGCTTTGGTGATTGCCCCTTGATGGAAATTGTCATCTTATTAAATAAGGTAGTTGAATGGAGATTACAAGATGCATTTTTTGCTGGCTATATATACATATCCACATTTTAGGCAGCATAGAGAATACAGAAAACATCAATTTGAACAGCATTCGTAAATAGATATCTACCATCAAAACTTTGCCAGCTTCTCCGAGACTTTATGGGCTGCTTCTACTACTTTGAGATTACCCTTTACTGGCTTTTTTTGCGAGATCTCTCAGCTTTTCTGAGCTCTGTTTCCCAGTGATATTTTCCACTTTTCTCGCTTTTGTTTTGATGCTGTTATTGCTAGCTATTGTTGGATAATTTGTGTATCCACTTTGTGACTTGGATTTTGATTTGTGTATCACTCCATTATCATAGTAAGAGAAGTTTGGGAGGACTCCCGTTATTGGTCCCGTGGTTTTTACTCTTCACATCGAAGAGGTTTTCCACGTTAAAAATTTGTGTGTGTTTTGACTTTATTATTATCTCTTGTTCTGTTGATTATTTGCATTGATCATTAGTGATTATGGTGCATTTTGTTGGGTTTGTCTGTGCCATTCATAACAAACTAGTATCAGAGCAAGATTGGTTAATTTGTTGTATCCCTTGATGGATTCTAGTAATATCAACACTAGTAGAATGATTAGTTTGAATGGAGCAAACTCTCATATTTGTAAGAGAAAAATGAGAGACTTGTTGTATGTCAAAAGTTGGCAGTTACCTGTATTTAGTAATGAAAAACCATAAGGTAAAACTGATGATCAATGGCTATTTGAACATGAACAGGTTTGTGGATTTATTCGTCGGTGGGTCGATGATAATATATTGAATCATATAAATGATGATGTTCACGGTAGGTCACTATGGAAAAAACTAGAATCCTATTATGCTAATAAGTCTGGAAACAATAAATTGTACCTAATCAAGCAATTGATGGGCTTGAAGTACAGTTCAAGCAAGTCACTTTCTGATCACCTGAATGATTTTCATGGCATTATTCAGCAATTATCAGCAATGGATATAAATTTTGATGATGAAATTCAGGGACTTTTGTTACTTGGCACTCTTCCTGATTCATGGGACACTTTTAGAATTACACTTTACAACTCAACACCACATGGAAAAGTTACACTAGATATTGCCAAAGTTGGTATTTTGAATGAGGAGATGAGAAAGAAATCACATGGTGTGTCTTCTTCATCTGAGGAAGCATATGTTGCTGAAAACAGAGGAAGAAGCAAGAGTAAAGCTCCAATTTCCAGAGATAAAAGCAGAAGCAAATCTCGTGGAAGATACGCAAATATGAAGTGTCATTATTGTGATAAATCAGGCCATATTAAACACGAGCGGTAAAGGCATGGAAGATAAGAAGCAAGATAAAAAAGATTGCAGTAATGATGATAGAGCTGCTACTGCTACTGATGGTGATCTTATCATTGTACATGATGAGAGCTATGTGAACGTTGCTAAATATGAGTCGAATTGGGTCATTGACAGTGGAGCATCACTACATGTTACAACATGGAAGAAATTCTTCACATCTTATACTCCTAGTGACTTTGGGGTGTTAAAGAAGGGTAATGATGGTGTGACTCAGGTTGTGGGCATTGGAGAAGTATGTTTGGTGACCAACATTAAAGCAAAGTTAATGCTAAAAAATGTTAGACAGCTTCCTGACGTTCGATTAAACTTAATCTCTACTAGAAAACTCGATGATGATGGCTACTGCAACACTTTTCATGGTGGTCAATGGAAGCTTACTAAAGGAAACATGGTGCTAGCTCGTGCGAAGAAGCACACAAGTACGTACTTTCTGCAAGCCTCAATTCCCACTTATTCTGTAAATGTGGCCAATGACGATTATGCAAAATTATGGCATAGAAGACTTGGTCATATCAGTGAAAAGGGGCTAAGTTGTTTGATGAAGAAAAATGCACTACCTAATTTGAAGTGTGTAAAATTGGACAAAATTTCTCATTGTTTTGCAAGAAAGCAGAATCAAGTCTCTTTTAAGAGACATTCTCCTTCAAGAAAATCAGATTTGCTTGGTCTTGTTCATTCTGATGTTTGTGGTCCGTTAAAAGTTGACCTTTAATGGTGCACTTTACTTTGTTACTTTTATTGATGACTGTTCAAAGAAATTGTGGGCATATGCTTTTAAAACGAAAGATCAGGTACTTGATGTTTTTAAGCAGTTTCAAGCCTTGATTGAAAGGCAATCTGATAAAAAGCTAAAGTGTTTACGTTCTGACAATGGTGGTGAGTACATCGGTCCACTTAATGAATATTGTAAGGCTCAAGGTATTCGGCATCAGTTTGCACCAAAGAAGACTCCATAGTTGAACGGTGTAGCAGAGAGAATGAATAGGACTTTGTTAGAGAGAATGAGGTGCGCGCTTTCAGAGGCTAAGTTGCCAAAACACTTTTGGGGTGGAGCTTTGTTTACAGCTACACATGTGATTAATTTATCTCCTTGTTTTCTTTGAATGGTGATGTTCCAGATAAGGTTTGGCTTAGCAAGGAGGTTTCTTACAGTCATTTACGTGACTTTGGGTGTAAGACATTTGTGCATGTGCCTAATGATGAAAGATCAAAGCTGGATTCCAAGACTCGCCAATGCATATTTGTGGGCTATGGTCTTGACAAGTTTGGCTATAAGTCTTATGATCTTACAGAGAAGAAGTTGATTCATAGCAAGGATGTAGACTTTTTTGAAGATCAAACAACTGAAGACATTCAGAAACCACAAGAATCTGCATCTCATATTGGTTATAACCTAGTTGATATAGTTCTCCCTTCTTTGACTCCTCCAACTCCTGCACCAACTCCAATTGAGCATGTAAAATAAAATGACAATGAATGTCATGTACCTGAGGAAGATGATCCCCATGATGAAGATGCTGAGATTAATCATCATGCTTCTCCTAAAACTCAAACAACATTTGTAAGGCAATCTACCTAGGAGCGACGTCCTTCCACTGGGTATCCTCCTTTCGAGTATGTTCTCTTAATCGACAGAGGAGAACCTGAGACCTTTAAGGAAGCTATATACAACGATGATTAGTAACTTTGGTTGGATGTAATGGAGGAAGAGATGAAGTTGTTGCATGATAACAACACTTTTGATCTAGTGAAACTACCAAAGGGAAAGAAGGCTTTGAAAAATCGTTGGATTTACAACCTGAAACAAGATGAAAATGCAAAGACGCTTCGGTACAAAGAAAGACTTGTGGTAAAAGGATGCAACCAAAGAAAGGGAATTAACTTTGAAGAGATATTTGCACCGGTTGTCAGGATGTCTTCCATTAGAGTTGTTCTGGGTTTTTCTGCTAGTTTGAATTTAGAAGTTGAGCAGTTGGATGTGAAGACCGCCTTTGTTCATGGTGACCTTGAAGAAGACATTTACATGGAATAACCAGAGGGCTTCAATGTTAAAGGGAAGGAAGAATATGTATGCAAATTGAAGAAGTGTTTGAATGGTCTAAAACAAGCTCTAAGACAATGGTATTGCAAATTTGACACTTTTATAGGGGAGCAAGGCTACAAAAAGACATATAATGATCATTGTGTTTTTTTGAAGAAATTTGCTAACGATGATTTTATCATTTTGCTACTTTATGTCGATGACATGCTTATTTTTGAGCAAAATCTAGATCGGCTTGCTAGTTTGAAGCAACAGTTGAGCAAGACTTTCTCCATGAAGGAACTTGGGCTGGCGAAGAACATTTTAGAAATGAGAATTATTCGTGATCGCAAGGCTCGAAAGTTATGGCTGTTACAAGAAGCATATATTCAGAGAGTGCTTAAAAAGTCCCATATGGAGAAAGCAATGCCTGTGAGTACTCCACATGCTATGCATTTTAAGCTGAGTTCTCAACAATGTTGTTCCACAACAGAAGAGAAGGAGAAGATGGCGCATGTTCCTTATGCTTCCGTCGTAGGTAGTTTGATATATGCAATGGTTTGCACTCGGCCGGCCTGATATATCTCATGCTATAGGTTTGGTTAGTAGATTTCTTTCTAATGCAGGTAAAAAGCATTGGGGTGCTGTGAAGTGGATTATGAGATACCTACAGGGTACTACTGATATGAAGCTTTGTTTTCGGAGTGATAAGCTTTGTCTCGTTGGTTATTCAGATTCTGATATCACAGGTGATATCGACTCAAAAAAATCTACTTCAGGTTATTTGGTCACTTTTTCGAGGGAAGCAGTGTCTTGGCAATCTAGGCTACAAAAATGTGTGGCTTTATCTACTACTGAATCAGAGTTTATTGAAGCGACAAAGGCATGTAAGGAGTTATTGTCGATGAAGTGGTTTGTTCGTCAGCTTGGATTTTCACAAAAGAGGTATGTGTCATATTGTGATAGTCAAAGTGCAATCCATCTTGCTAAGAATTCCACTTTTCATGCAAAGTCGAAGCATATTGATGTGAGATATCATAGGATACACGATGTTTTTGATGATAAGTTAATTGAGCTTGAGAAAATTCATACTGATGATAATGGTTCTGATATGATGAATAAAGCTTTGCTAAAAGACAAATTTGGTACTTGTCATTCAGGTGTCGGAATGGCAACCACCTCCACATAGTCGGGAGGGGGTGGTTTGTTGGGAATGGGTCCCTTCCTATGTGGAAAAACTCATATTTAATTGGAGCAATAAGTGTTGCTACGGGATTTTGTGTTTTTAATTGAAAAGGTAACTTATTGACCTTTGGTGTGCTTTGGTAATTGCACCTTAACAGGAATCGTCATCTTATTAAATAAGGTAGTTGAATGGAGATTTCAAGGTACCTTTTTTAGTGGCTATATATATATATATATCCACATTTTGGGTAGCATAGAGAACACACAATAACATCAATTTGAACAGCATTCGTAAGTAGATATCTACCATCAAAACTTTGTCATCTTCTCCGAGACTTTATGGACTGCTTCTACTACTTTGAGATTGCCCTTTGCAGGCGTGTTTTTGCGAGATTCTCGGCTTTTCTGAGCTCTTTTTCCTAGTGATATTCATCACTTTTCTCCCTTTTGTTTTGATGTTGTTATGGCTAGCTATTGTTGGATAATTTGTGTATCCACTTTGTGACCTGGATTTGGATTTATGTATCACTCCATTATCATAGTAAGAGAAGTTTAGGAGGATCCCGTTATTGGTCCCGTGGTTTTTACTCTTCACATCGAAGAGGTTTTCCACGTTAAAAATTCGTGTGTGTTCTTACTTTATTATTATTATCTCTTGTTCTGCTGAGTATTTATATTGATCATTGGTGATTGTGGTGCATTTTGCTGGGTTTGTCTATGTCATTCATAACGAATTAATCACATTATGCTAAACTACAAAATCTAAACTTCTTACCGAAAGCTATATTATAAACATAGAAAAAAAAATCATATTTCCATTATTCAACATCACACAAAAACATTCCTGCGCGTACATATCAACCCACCTGTATATGCCCGTGTACAAACACCCATGCTCATTTTAACATTAATATATAAGTAAATATAAGCTGTAATGGGATTCCAAAGAAGATGCTCGCTGGTATGCTGGGAAAAGAGTAGCATATATTTACAAGGTAATGATTAAGAAAAATGGGTCTCATTATAGATGCATTTGGGAGAAGTTACTCGTCCTCATGGCAACAATGGTATTGTCAAATCTATGTTCAGGTCTAATTTGCCTCCTAAAGCCATGGGACATATGTTTGAGTTTTTATGCACCAGAGCAACATTTGAGCATCTTTGTTAATCCTAGTAATGGAGAAGAATCTTTTATGTACGTTGCGACTGGAGCATTTGATTTATTTATTTATTTTAGAAGAATTGAAATTTGTTTCTATGGAACTTTCTTTTTTTACTTTTTTACTACTGGAAGAATGTTGAACTATATTTCTTATTTTAAATTAGACATTGTTTGTTTGTGCCTCAAAAATTAAAAAAAAGGAACAAGAAGAAGAAGATTTAAAAAAAAAGAAACTGTCGGGGGATTGATTGTATATTGTTCTCAAAGTGCTACTATTCATATAAAACAACTACAACAGACTCACGTTATTTGTTTAATAAACTAATGTTCATTTTATATGTATATATCATAAGTGATAGGTATTTTTATAAATCAAACATTACTCGTATAAGCTAGATAAGACAATATATGGAGCTTACTATTATTAAACTATAAAGGCAATTCTTTAATGTAAATAAATTGGATATTCACTTAACCAAATTAGAAAACATATTTCACCCGTATGTAAGCAGAAAGCCGATGTAGACATTTTGGTTAGTTTTAAATGCATATAAATGATTTTACATTAGAAGAAAAAAGAAACCACAGATTGCATATCAATACCAATTGTAAGAAAAATAAGGAAAATTAGATAGTTTGATGTCCTGCACATGAATTATAACTAATACAATCAATTAGTAGACTTACTTATTTTGATGTCGTTTAAAACTAAAATAGAATTAGAATTAATAGGTTAACCTATAATTTTAAACAGGGTATGCGAATAGAAATCGAATATTAAGGAAAATGCATATATAAATAATTTGTTAATACTTCAAATCTAAATCAATTTATAGCAGGTAATCAAATCTAAATCAATTTGTAGCAGTAAAATGCAAGTTTTTGTAGCAAGTACTCAAATCCGTGTGGAATCAAATTATAGCAGGAAAATGCAAGTATTTATAGCGGGTATTCAAGCCTAATTCTTCTTTTCTATGTGTCTGAAAAGTAATAATTATTGCTCTAGCTTGTTGTTCACCTAGTATTATCAGCTACTGGAAATATCAAAAACATTGGGAGCAATTGGTAAGTCTGATTTACACGCAATCAAAGAAATCTAGCTCATCCAAAATTCAAAATACAAGATAAGAGTTGAACATTTGAAGGTTCACAAAGGTCGAAGTATGGGCTATAAAAACAGGACAGCCATGTCAAAAAAAAAAAAAAAAAATATGAAGCCCTAAATGAATTCTGGCAACAGCCTAAACTATGTCATTCTCTAAGACTGGTATCATAAAGTTGATAACCAGTGAAGAACAAGAACCTACTTTTGTTTTAAATAGGATCCAAAATACATAATACAGTTATCTTACCAAGCCTTCAATGTTAGTATTGTAAATTAGCAGATTAAGCTCATTAAATACTTGATAAAACAATATTTCTCGACATGGCTTTCACTTAGTTTAATTTTAGAAAGCATAGATTGAACAATGACTTAACGTCTGCAATATGATCAGTTTCATTGTTTACATTCAAAGCTTAACGGTTATAGTATCTGAGGCCTGAAAGGGCACTGTTACTCACACTTTAAAATTAGTTAAGAAATGACACATTTTTTATGCTTTTTTAACTTTACTAAGAGGAATACGTTAGAAAGTGACCCTTTTAAAACTAAATTATAGTATGACTAAACTATCCTTATCTTGATACTTGAAGCATGTGATTATCAATTGTTACTACTAACACTCCATTTTTTGTTAAGGGAGAACTTAGTTGAAATTCGGTAAGGTGCTATCGAATTTATCAGTGAAATTCAGTGGGGATTCGTCAGTTTAGGTCCGAAAATCAAATAACAGCCACCGAAAATGATTAAAATGGAAAACAGTGCGAGTATATCGAATTTTTGTTTTTGAATGTGACGCCCCTTAACTAAAACTGGAGTGTCAATAACAACACCCGAGAGTTAAACCAAGGGTATTGTCATATACTAATTTTTATGTTCATTACGCCTTATAATAAATCAGAAGGTCAGATTGCTTCAGTCCATGGAACCACGAAATTTTGGAATCAGGTGATATCGGGCCATTATAATGAGATGGTAATTTATTGTTGTTATGCCATTCAATACTGATCTGCTTTAATTAGACGTCATATTCTGGAATGTAATTTGTTGGTACTCATTTATTGGATACCAGGAGTTATGTTCTACAAATGTGGCAAGAAATATATGGTGTAGTCGTGTAAACCACTATAAATGTGTTATATAAATATAAAGCCGGTTTAAATTTTGCACGTGAACATAATAAATCAACATATGTGGTTGATCGTCAATTAGATATACACTAAAATTGTGAACAAATTTATTAGCACTGATATGTTAGGATAGCACTGTACATTTCCTGTCTTCCCAGCACACCATATTTTGGAAGTATTCTATTATTGTTTTCATGTGATTTGTTAGACTATAGAAGAGATGTGAATACTAGGAAATAAATTAAATATTAGTTGACACATTTGTTTATCTATTAGCAGGGAATTTTAGGAAATATTAACATGGAATCTTTAGATTTATTTCAGATATTGCAAACATTAAGCTTAAAACTCAAATACTAAAACTGAATCATAACAATATATTTGTTGATTTGTTTTCTATATATTACGTATCTTTGTGAAAAAGTGAGTAAAATTTCGTTATAGAAAAAAAAATCAGGCATAGCTCTGTGGCCAAAAGCTCAAAGCTTTGGTTAAGGTTGCAGAAAAATAATAATGGCGGTTTCTTTTGTCATAGGGGCGGCGTCTATAACTCTCATTTTACTGATCGTTCTAATGTTACTTTGGGTGATGTCAGAACGAAACTCACAACATGTTCCTTCGAATATAGATATTCCGACGTCCAGTATCAAATATGAAAAAGTTATCGTGCCACTTAACATAAGACCAAATACCCAGGTTTCTAATATTGCTTTTTTTTCAAGAAAATAGTTTTTTTTTCATTTTTTGCACATCACTTTCATTGATTGCAACCCATGATTATGCCATGATTTGCATCATTCACATAAAAGACCAAGCACCATTACTTTAAGTAAATATGAGTATATGAAATTCAAAAGAATGGCTTGTTTCTTGTTGTTTAAGTTGCTTATTTAGTCGTTTTAAGGAGAAATTTTTAAATGAGAATATTTTTGAAAATAAAACTTTACAAGTGTACATTATAATTGATATTCAAAAGAATATCTTACCTTATTTAGATAAAATTAGCATTACGGTATATATATATGTGTGTATATATATATGTGTGTATATATATACATATACATATATATACACATATACATATACATACACACATATATATATACATATACATATATATATACATATACATACATACACACACAAACACACACACACACACACACACACACACACACACACACACACACATATATATATATATATATATATATATATATATATATATATGAGGGCGTCTATATTGACACAAACCGGTGACACAAATTGTGGATCACAAGATTTATTTGTCTTTATGTGCAAGGTGAAATTCAGGGAGAGATCTTGTGGTCCACAATTGGTGTCATCAATTTTGTGTCAAAATGGAGCGGTCATGTCATCTTTATATGTATTGACTTTTCTTTTGAAGAAGTTCCAACGATGTGGTATTTTGGTTAGTCATCTCTATGCAAGTTTAAAATTTGAACTCGTTTGTTTCAGAGTGGCAGGCATGTGTCTGCTAATTGTATTGCAGATATTTAATTAATTAACCATAACTGCAAGTTCTAATTAAGCACTAATTTGTTATGCTTAGGGTCCGTTTGATTTTGAACGGGAAGGGGCATTTGGAAGGGGCATTTGAAGGGGAGTTGTTGGGAATAGAGAATGTGTTCTTTTTATGAAAGGGGCATTTTGGAAGGGGCAAAGTTATTATTTTATTGTTTTTTTATATATTGTTTTTAATTGTTTGTCTTTGTGTGTGTTTATTGTTGAACAGAATAATAGAATATAAATTGCAGAATTCAAATTGCAGAATACAAATTGCAGAAATAAAAATACATAATTGCGGAATACAAATTGCAGAATTTAAAATGTAAATATAAAATACATAGTACAACAAAACTTCTTAATGCATTCCCGCGGCAACTAGTTCGTTTCGTATATTGTCTCGTACTATCGCCATGGTGGCTGTTGTTCTGGTTCTTTGAACGGGTTCTCGATCTTTGTTTCCGCGATTTGATATAATGTAATATCCTTCGAGGTATTCGTGTGGCACTAAATCAGGGTCGTCATCGAACGGCATAAAATCTGGATCGCCAGCGTTGTATTTTCTGATGTAGTTGTGAATAGCCATTGTTGCAGTAACAATTTGTACTTGAACATGATATGGATACGTCTGCACGTTACGTAAGATGGCATATTTTTTCTTCCAGATACCAAATGTTCTTTCAATAGCCATACGCAAACTAGAGTGATAGTAGTTGAAAATTTCATTTTTTGACTTCCGTTCATTTCATGTGCCATTAAAGTCTGGTATATGATACCTCACGGATCGGTAAGGAGTTATATATCCTTCCATTAGTGGATATCCCGAATCCACTGAATAATACTGTCCAGTTGGAGGATAAGGGAAATTAAGATCCGGATTATTTATGTAACGACCCGTATTCTACACATCAAAGGATTGTAGAATATTTATTTCTTTCCCATGTGAAGTCGTATGGTCAAGTAACTTTGGAAAACATCTATTAGAGTCATTTCCCACATTCGTGATTTTTGTCGATTTTTAAATGACCATTTTGCCCCTAGTTGGTACTGTTTTGGCCATAACTTTTGATTAGAAAGGAATTTTGACCTGAAACCACTTCCATTACATTCGTTTGATGGTTTACCTTTCCGTAGAGTGGTCATAATAGCCAAACGGACTTACCGTTTGGGAGATATGGCTGAAACAAGGTTTGGATGGTGAAAAACTGCTTAACCGGGCCAAATCGGGTGATTAGTGAGTAGGCCCATAACCCATTTCGGGATTAGGGTTATGGGAGGGCTGAAATGAGATGGAGAATCATTCCATTTCAGTTTTCTAGCCTCCACTTATCACCAAGGAACCCTAAAAATGGCCTCTAACCTCTAAATCACCTCCAAATCATCTTTTGGTCAAGGATTTGGCTTAGCAACCCCTAATCAAGGAAGATCTTCACCAAAGCAACATAGCAGCTGATGTTCGACATTGAGATTCACATCAAATCAGAGGATTATTTCAGATTTTAGTTTATTGGTGGCTAAGGTGAGTGATTTGCATAGTTTTGCACTAATTATGGCTAATTAGGGTTGATTAGTGTTAATTAGCGAATGTAAACATGCTAAAATTCAGAAAAAATGTTTATAAAATTCGGAATGATGTTTTAGACCTCTGATATGAATTTGGGTTAATTTGGTTAAGTTTTGCTAATCCTATCATTAGTTTCACCTAAACATGCTTAAGGGGAAATATGGGGTTTTGGGTATGTTTGATTCATTTTAACCTATCATGTTGATGTTTTGATGTTTGTGGTTGATTATGCATGTTGCTATGACTGTATGAAATGCTTTGTGATTGATTTCAATAGTTAGAATGGTCGAAAACGTCGTCGAATGGCGTAAACACTTGCTGGAACAGTTTCAGAAAACAGTGCAGGGTTCAGATCGGATCGGACATAGGGCTCGGATCGGATATGTTGAACTGAGCAAAGAATCCGATCGGATCGGAACCCAACACTTGGGGAAAAAGTGGCAAAAAGGAAGGCCACGCTAACTGAACTAGGATCGGATCGGATCGGATCGAGGAGGACGGATCGGATTGAGGAGGACGGATCGGATCGAGGCGACGGATCAGAACGGAGGCGCGAGCTGGAGGGGAGATGACACCCGACCCGACCCGAGACGAAGCACCCGACCCGAACCGATGGAGGACAACCGACCCGGACCGCACCAGGAGAAGACCTGACCCGAACCGCACCAGAAGGAGACCCGACCCGAACAGAGGAAGGATACCCGACCCGAACTGATGGCTTGAGAAGGAACCCGACCCGACCCAGTATTGACCAATAACCCGAGATGCAAAGGTAGTCCAATATGGGAAGTTAGAGCTCAGGATCCAGTTGGGAACCGATGAGTTCACTTCATGGTTGGACTTTGCTGCGGGACGTGTGCTTAGGAGTTGTCGACGTTCATAACTTCGATTCACCACTAAGAATGAATGATGGGCTACTTATCAGTGCAGTAGGGTCATTATGACCTGAGGGGCAAGGTGATGGTAGCAAGACTACGTTATCAGTGCAGTACGGTTATTATGACCTGAGGGGCAAGGTGATGCGTAGTAAGACTATGAGCCAGTGCAGTGGGGTTCTTGTGACTCCATGGGGCAGAGTGGACATAGTAAGGATTAGTAAGGCTATGAGCCAGTGCAGTGGGGTTCTTGTAACTCCATGGGGCAAAGTGGACATAGCGAAGGATTAGTGGCTTCGTTATCAGTGCAGTGAAGCCATTTATGACTTCATGGGGCAGAGTGATCGTAGCAAGGTATGTTGGGTGATCGAAGTGGTGAATATCGTATGCTTTACGCACTGAGTGAGAGATGTGAGGATGGATGCTATGTTTGATTGTTTGCCATCCCTATGACATGCACACCTCCCCCACCTCCGTATCTTTATATTGTTTGATATGATACCTGAGAGTGTTGTACAGTATGTAGTGCTAACTCTTTGGTTGCAGGTACAGGTTCAGGTATGTTTTAGTCTACCTGTTATTGTTCACTTTAGATGATTATCGCTCATACTAGACTTTATGTCTAACCCAGAGTTTTACGTCTCCTCTTATTACTCTCGGTGCTCACACGAGCAGACTAGAGACAGGTTAGCTGGTGATGCGCGAGTAGCTGACTAGGAGGCGGGCAGGAGGCTTCCACGTATGATACATATATATACACATTCTCCCTGTGTCGTTGGTGGTCGCTACTTGGGCATTAGTAGTGTACCTCCTTTATCTTGCTTTTGCTTTGAGACAGTTTGAAAGTTGTAATAAGCTGTATTTTGGATTTCCACTGCTATGATGTTTAGTTCTGATTTTCAGCTTATGCACGGTCTCTCCTGTTTTATGTCAAGTATGTTATTATTATATTTTGTTCTATGCGCTGTGAGACATTCTACAGGTTCTTTGTATGTTCATTTCCTTCTTCCTTTTTCCTTCTGACGACCCGTTCCGTGCTAACTGGACATGTGTACAGCGCACCCTTGGAGTAAATGTCGGTAGGTGCGGGGCGGGCCGTCACAATTTATAGCTTCACGAAATACTTTGGCGTCGTGCGCAGTTCCTTCCCATCCCACTCTTACAAACGTAAAAGTTAAATCAAACGCACAAACAGCCATAATATTTTGTGTAGCAGATCCTTTCCGTCCTACAAAACGTTGCATATCTTCTTGACCCACGTGAGCCATCACATGTGTTCCATCAATAGCCCCAATACAGTTTTTAAATAAAAGATAATATCGGGGTGAAGAACGAATTTGTTCTGGGATTCGGTTAAAATGGCAATCGGTCGGTCTAATAATATCGACTGCCAATAAGAGAACTGAATCCAAAACTTTATGAAAAATAACATTAATCATGCCATTTGATCGTTGAAACCGCTCAGCAACCTGCCTTGTAGGGGGGGCCAATGCAATAATATATAGGGATACAACCACCATTTCTTTGACCGTTATGTGCATTGAGAGCTCCAACCCGTAATTTACTAACCATTCACACAAGGATCTGAAACATAATCGCTTCATTCGAAAATTGCTATGACAACGATCTGCGTGTCCTGGTAGTATTTCATTAACCCAAGCGAGACCGGAACTTAAGGAATTGTGTATTCTTCTCCTTTCTCGTGTTTGATTAGCCAGAAAAACTAAAATATCTACCACATTTTACAAATCTTCAGTATCAGATTCGTCACTATCTGCCATAATTGGTTGAAGAACTAGAGGAAAATGGACAAACAGTATGGTGATGTAGTGTTGATATGGGTGGAATATACATAGGGAGAGGGGAAAGGGAAGGGGCAGAAAATATCTGTCGCGTCGCATGTGCGTCGGACGCGTCAGATGCATCCGACGCGAAAACTAGCTTTTCAGCCGTTCAGCTGGAAGGAGCAAATGCATGGGTCCCACTGTTGACGCGTCCGACGCAGATGTTAACTTCAACTGTCCAGTTGGAAAATCAAACGCTACCTTATTATAGTTGAGAACGTTGATTGCATTAAAGCACTAAATTAAGAGACCAAATCCTCTGTCCCCAAATTTTCGTATACCATGTCTCATCCAATCAAAGTCTCTGATTTTCAAAATTTTACAATTAAGTCAGAGATAAAAAAAGGGCTTAACTATAAAAGGTGGAAATCAGGGGGTGTTCATTGGTTGGATACAGGGGGGCGGAGGGTTTGGGTACAAGGGATTATTTTCGCTAAATTAAAAACTTAAACAAGCATGCTTAAATGATCAGGAATCAACAGCTGTCTTGCTTACTCTTTTATGCAAAATAAATAAATGAAGCACCGGACATCTTTGTGTGCATTGCGTATATATCTTTTTTTTTAAATAAAAAAAAACGAAAGGCTCAAAGCCCAAATACATAGAGTAAGTCCTGAAGCCCAAAAACATGATACATATCATAGATGAAACCCTAGCCGCCAACGTATTAACCCTAACGAGCTCCAATCGATACTCTAATGGCGAGCTCAATAGGAAAAACATCCTCTTCGTCTTCAAGGAGGATTCCAAATATTATCTTCGTTAATTTCCCTTCTCTTCTCACTATATTCAGGCTTGCGCTTTACTTTCCTATCTTTCTGAAGAACGATTTGATTTACCATATGAGGATTCTGTGGCTCGATGGAGGCAGTTGAGTTCTTTTCTTTCAGATCTGAACTTCTCATGCTCTTGAAGCTTCTCTTCAGACTTAATGAGCCACTATTGCCCTCCAAAGGGCTAGTGCTGCTGCTATCTCCCTCAGACCAGACATTAAGGTGATAGATCAGGTTATTCAACTGGCTCATATAATGATTATTCCCTATTTTCTGCAAAAAACGTAACTTTTCTTCTGATTGCTTCTTGTCCATGGATTTGCTACTATCTGGATCACTACTGGAGTGTTTACTCTCTGAAACAGGTAAAACAAAAACCTTACTGTTTGACTTATGTAAGAAATCACGCACTAAAGTATCAATATAGTGTCTACTTCCCTCAAATCGTTGTGATTTGCAATTGTAGTTAGTAGATACCCCAGGAAGGACGTCAGATGTAGCCAAATCATCCATTGGACTATCAGAAGAAAAGCTAGCAGGAAGATTGACTCTGTTTCCTTTATTAGGTGAATGCAAAGCATTATTTTTCCAATTATTAGAGACAGATAAACTAATATTACTAAAGGCATGTGATCTCCCTTTGCAGTGCTGTATGCTATTGGCAAGCCCAAGGTGATTTTCATCATTATGAGCATCAGAGCATCTACTAGAGGGAAGTAATTCTATTAAAATGTAGTTCATTTCCAGAATACCATGCCAAAGTCTATTAAAATGTAGAAGTGCGTGCATACAGTGGAATATTTTTTTGGGCTACAATCATCGGTTTATGATGGATCATCATAGAAAAGCTCTTCTACTCCGTCCAGTAGCTATCCAATCCTATAAATTGACTTGTATATCTATATCATTCACATAGAACTGATAGTTAACTAGTCAACCCTTCCACCATGCAAGTGGCAGCTTTTCCACTAAAAAATCATGCAAGGGCTTTTCCAACTGCTCTACTGGATTGGGATACACCGAAAATGAAAAGATTTATAAAATTGTTAGATTAACTATCAAAGCTGCAATGGATGGCTGTCTATGTGAAGTACTTTCTATAGGAGCCGGAAGTTGGCGTGGTCTTGAGGAGATGACTGCTGTCATGCTTCATCAAACACCCTGTTGTTTTTTTCTTGGGGAGCTTCGATTGGCTAACGTTGCTCCATGAGAAACCGTTAGCATTAGGTGTCTTATCATTTAAGCTTAACCACGAAACGATTTGAGTCTTATGTCATTTCTCTTAAGTTTGAAGAGGGTAGTCAACATTCCCAAATGGTTTTAAAGGTGCTCGGCCAACGGTTTTGTCTTGTGCAAGCTTCTAGGAAGATCCTTCCAATATGGGAGCTGATCAAGTGTTCCAGTAATAGTAAAAATTTCATCCTCAAAGGACATCAGCTTTTTTACATCGATACGGCTGTTTGTCACAATCCGTCCAAACATATGATTATTTCCCTGATCAAATTGCTAAGCATTCACTGTTTCCAAAAATATTTTCCTCCCAAACAGCTTCAGTGGAGAAACGGTACTCTCTACAAAAATGTAGAACCATCTTTCTGCACCTACATATGGGATGTTATGCAAAATGCAAAGCGTCCCACTTTTCAAGTGATACATCCGGAAATCGTCGTGGACTAAAACGTTGTTATCCTCAATATCCGCATGGGCAACCTGAAGCCTTGAAGCCGGCAATGGAACAAAAACAGCCGTATCCATGAGAAAGACCTGATCTCCTTTAAAGACTTGATCAGCTCCCATATCCGAAGGATCTTCCTAGAAGCTTGCACAAGACAAAACCGTTGGCCCAGCAACTTTGAAGCCATTTCGGAATATTGACTACCCTCTTCAAACTCGAGAACACGCCAACGTCCTGCTCCTACAGAAAGCACTTCACATTGACAACCATTCATAGCAGCTTTGGTGGTTAACCTAACAATTTTATAAACCTTTTCCTTTTTGATGAATGCCAATCCAATAGAGCATTTGGAAAACTCCTCGCATGGTCTTTTTAATGGAAATTATTCCAATCTTGTACCGTCATTTCTCTTTTCACCCATGGAAGAAAATGTTGAGGAGATGATCCAATCCTACATATCTACTACTTTTGTGTGAACATTTAGTTCAAAATATGCTTTTCATCTACAAGGGAATGTATGAGAAAAGAAACAATGATGATCATCTCTGTACGCAGTTGTGCATGGAATGTGGAATGTAGAACGTCCTTGCTTGGTAACTCCATGCACGTTTCAAATTCATAACAATTCTATATATACGATGGATTTCCCATCAACATTTGGACTTATATCTTTTGTGCGTTCAAAGTTTTGTTTTAAATTTACTCGGCAAATGCTCTTTGTAAATTCCAGGTTTTTTGTAAAGACAAGTTGAATTTCTTTTAGTTAGATATAAGTTATACGCTATGCCTTGCTTTCTGACACCAAAAAAAGGTTCTTCATGGGTTGACCATGTAACAGTTCATGTATCTTTTACGTTTAGAACTCCTGCTGCAATTTCTTTTTAATACTCAGTCAGGAGAGTTAATTCTCTCTATCCAAAATTCTCTATCCAAAATTCTCTGTTCTCTTGTACTCAAATAATAAAGATCCTTGATTTTCACCTTTTGCAATTAAGTCAAAGAAAAAAAGAGGTTTTAGTTGCAAAAAGGCGGAATTCAGGAAGTGTTGATTGGTTGGGTATAGAAGAATAGAGAATTTTGGATATAGGTAATTTTATTTTGTTAGAATATATGCTCCGAGCACAATCGTAACGAATTGAATTTTCAATTTCAAATATTTAATTTACTTAAATATAAAAACGATTGTAATTATCTGAATTTCAAATATATGAGCTATTTAAAATAATTTAATTGTATAATGGTTATTTAAATATTATAAATATCAAAATAACTGAATCTCGGATCCATTATGACATTAAGTTCATTTCTATGCTTATTTAAAGTCTGTTTAAATAAAAATGAAATAATAGTCTGCAATCTTGCAATTGAAATGATTTTAAATATATTTATAATTCACGTGTGTAATTATCACACTACAAAAATTACCATTACCAGAGGCTTACACATGCGCCCTTGTTATAAATAAAGGAACAAACAGAATTAAAACGCCCTTAAAGTTAAGGGAGGTAAGACTGACGATTTGAATAAATAGTGCCACATCACGGAATAAAATGAAAGACTGAAGTACAAATATGAATTTGTAGACACGTAACAATATGGATTTCTTTTGTTACAAGAATGTGTGTGTCTACTCATATATGTGCGCCCTACGTGGAAGGAAGATGGGACTTGTTACGACCGTTATTACGTAACAGTGATGTCGTAGCCGAAGGTTACAGACTGAGCTATGTAAGAAAGGCATTGCTCTCAAAAGATACTCGTAAGATTTGATTTAGGAAGAGATTGTTGGGGTTGCCCCATATGTTGTTAAAGTAGGAATGATGGTTCAAATAAATAGTCTCACATTACAGAATAAATTTAAATGGTAGAGTACAAATAATAACAAAAATTTCTTTTGTTACAAGGACGTGTGTGTCAACTCATATGTGTGCGTGTAGGGGAGAGGGGATTTGTTCCAACCATCATTACATAACATTATTCACCTCCTATGTAAAACATGACTTGTATAGAATCTTAATGTTGGATCATGGAGTAGCATTTTCTACAGAGTCTTGAAAAGATTATCAGTAGAAATAGAAATTAAGCACATAATGCAAGTTATTACTCCTATTCACTCCGTGATTAAATGCAGCTAAATTCATGTATTAGAAATGATTACTGATGCAAGAATAAAGTTTGACGTTAATTATAACCATCAGTAGTAATGCTATATTAGCAAACTAAAAATAGATCAACTGTATGATAAATAACCAAAGGTAAAAAATAAAAGGGTTGAACATCAAAACTTTGTGAAGCTCCTCATCATTGTGCCAAACCTGTATCAACTACACAACATTGTATCAAACTAGCATCAAAATCATGGTTAGCCAAGACGTATAGATTTACAAATTTTGACATTACCGAATACAAGTTTATGAACCAAAAGGTTTATGAAGTTTACTGCGTTAACACTTAACTTCCGCAAGGATAAATTTCAATAGTCAAAATAATAAATATGTAAAATTTTCATATAAAGTTACCGTAAATGGTGGTTAATGCAAAATTTCTAAATCAGTATCAAACTAATATCTATAAATGATCTGAACAAATAGTACTATACAACCTTTAAGTTATACACTGGTAAATTGAAATCAATTACATCTAAAAAATTTGCCATAAAAGAAAGTCATTTGAAACATCTTAATATTAGTTAGAATTATGTTTTGATTAAAATTCACACACAGAGGGACGGAGCTAGGATTTTACTTCGACCCAGGCTAAGTAAAAGCGATGAAAAATGATAGAGTTGTATGATATTAAAAACTGTATTATAGTCCGTGGATGGATTAAAGCTGTAGCCTGAGTAAATGGAGACTACATGCCGTGTTCTTTTCTGTTGCTTGTGTGGGAAAGAAGAGATGTATGTATAATTTTGGCCTTTTTTCTTCTAAAATTCATAAAATTAGAATGCTAAATCACTATTTGAAAGTTAACTAGGTATAAAAATAAAGACTACTCTAGCCGCTATGAAAAGACAGATAATGAAGAAATTAGAGTTGAAACATTACTACACGGTGGGAAATACATTACTGACATTTCCCATGGAAGATCTTTTAAAAAAATTCACAATAATTACAACCTTTAGGAGAGGCAAAGTCATCCTCCCTCTGACAATCATAATGGAGGCGGCCATCCTATCAGTAAGAATATTCCTGAAATAGATGATTCAGACTACCGCTCACCCATCAACATTCCAAAGGGAACACACTCTCTATTTGGAGTGAAGGAGAAGAAATAATTAACAAGCTATCAGCAATATTGAGAGACGAAAGCTCAATATCGACGATAACAGGGACCTTACTTTAGATCTGTAGATCTCAAAACCAGAAGCAAGATTTAAAAGCCAAATCGATTATTTTCCAACAAACTCCCCATATCCAACTTTTCTGGTGGGCGACTTGCACTAGATCTGAGAATTGTAGCAATGAAGCTAAGAAATGAAGCCTTCAAGAACCATTAGGTTCAACTAGAGATCCAAATATTAAAGTTCTCAATGAAACTGCCATGACTAAGGTTTCTTCTGAAGCTTTGAGAGAGTTAGTGCATGTCGTTTGCAGGTTTTGTACACATAATTTTGGCTTATTGGACAACGTGACTTCTGATTTATTGGGCTAAAATACAATACATACATTTTATTTTTGGGAAAGAGCACACAAACACGTGGATCCGTCCCTATATATATATATATATTTTGAAATTGGGCAAATTTTATTTCAGCTGATAAAGCCAAGCCCGACCCAAATGATACAAAGCCTGATCCACTCAGGTACAAACATAATACAAACACCAGAGCACTTTTCGTTCATTCCTCATTCTCTGAAAAAGTTTCAAAAAGTGGCTCATTGTTCAAATTAGGGTTATGACGGAATCATCATGGCAGCCGCAGGTTCTCTCGTCTCCTTCCTCCGTTCACTCCCCTCCAATTCCACCTCTCCAATAATAGTAATTCTCGTTCTGTTGCACTGGTAAAGTACTTTGGTTTGATTCTTTCGATAGCTATTGCAATTTCTCTGTTAATCAAAGCGGCATTAGCTAACACATCTTTCTCCTTCTTCTTGAACGCACGGGTATTGCGTTCTCGCCATGTCTGCCACACTGTGGATGCGAGGCTAACCTTGCCAATCTCTATCATCAGCTTCGACATGTTACTTCCATCGTTCAGGTATTCAATTTCTTCCTCTAAGCTTCCGATTTGGTTTGTGTTAAAGCACTTCAGTTTTTGGATGGCCCACAGTCTTCTACTGTAATTGCACTCAAAAAAAACGTGGTGAAGGGTCTCTCTTTCTCTCTTACATAGTAGACATGTGTCGTCTTCTATGATTCCCCAGCTATGTAGTCTTACTTTAGTAGGCAGTCGGTTGAGTATAGCTTTGTATAGGACTTGAGCGAATTTTGGTGGACAAGACCTAGTCCAAACCACTTTGAACCAGGGAACCTGTTCATGTTCATGTCCGAGACTCTCCCACACTCTTTTAATTATGAATTTTCCATCTGCCCACTTCCATTCATCTTGTTCTTTGTCTTGATATATTGTTATCTCAGCCAGTTCGTTTGCTAGATTACGTGCCACCAAGTTGTTATGGCAGTCCCACATGTTATCTAAAATAATAGTGCTTACTTTAGCAGTTGGGGCACCATTAGCTGAGTAACTATCCCATCCTTGCCTATCAATAAGACTTTGACCATTTAGCCATGGGTCCCTCCATAGGTCAGTAGTGTTGCCATTTGTGATTGCTCTCCGGATCCTACATTTTAGATCATTTCTGAATTTGAGGCAAGTTTTCCAGATGATGGATGAGTTGTTGTCTATGGGTGATGTCCAAAAATTATTTTTTTTGTATCTGGCCCTCATCCATTCAGCCCACATATTCTTAGATGAGATTAAATTCCAGGCCAATTTCAACCCATAGGCTTTCTTCAGCTCAAATAAATTTTTCAGGCCCACTCCCCCTTCTTTCTTGCGCCTACACAAAAGCTTGCAGCTAATTTTATGCAGTCCCCCCTTCCAGATGAAGTCTGCACATATTGTATTAATTTTAGCAATGGAACAGTCTGGAATTTGAAACGTTTGAAGCCAGAATCTGACTTTAGAGGTGATCCCTGTGTGTACCAATTCCACCCCACCAGCAAAAGATAATAGTTTTGATCTCCATCCCTGAAGTCTGTCACGAATACTATTTACCAGTTTACCACATGTCCCTATATATATATATATATATATATATATATATATGGGTTGCTAGCTACCAATTCTACAACCCTTAGAATCGATATTAATTGTATATATGGTATTCTCATATCGATATTATTTATTTTTTATGGGATTTTTTTCTATTCTTTTTTTTGCCACGCCCCCCAAAAAAAAATCCCATAAAAAACAAAGAATATATAATAATATTTATAAAAAAGAAATCTAAAATTTTATATAAATGGATTGAAGAACAAGCTTATAAATCAAATATGAATAGTTATAACAACTTGTCCCTTCAAACTCCTACAAACCTCATACTGAAACTATAAAGAATACGCAAATACGTCTTGGATCTCTAGCTCCCATCATGTAATGACCCGGATTTTCAATCGATTTATTTTAAACATTTAAATAGTGTTTTAAGTATTGTGTTGATAATATAAATGGATTTTAATATTGAGTTATCGATTTAATAATCGAAATACGATTTATTTCGAATATATACAATCATCATAATACGAGAATCTGAAATAATTCAATTCGAAATTAAAACGGAATCATATTAATTCAAATGATTAATCGAAATTCTATTTGAATAGAAATGACGATAGTAATAATTTGTTATCAAGGAATTATTTGTTTTGAATATAATTTATATCGATTTAAATTAATATCTTCTCCATGTGATCAATTGAGGCTTCAAAATCTGTCCCACTTTGTCCAGAATAAGGGTTTAACCTTAGAAACATTGGTTATTATGTTCAAATAGGAGTTCAGAACCATAAAATATATTATTATAATATATAGTGGATAAGCTCCAACTCAAATCGTAGTTAAATCAAAATCTAATCGAAATTAATTACATTGTACTTAGCATACCCTGACCTATCTATCTTGCGCAGACTACTTTCTTCATACCTAAGATTTCTTCTCGTCTATATAATACGTGACTACCCGTTTTTATTTTCTTCCCATTTTCTCACTCCTCAGATAGATTTCAAAAGCTTCTTAAACAAAATAAAAATGGTCGCCCATTTCATGTGAAAAACAAAGTCCACTCTAGTTTTAAAAATTCAAAACAAATCATACGAAATCCTATATTCCCAAAACTTGGATCGATTAATTTGTGAGGTCGAGTTCTTCGATTGGGAGTAGAGCTGCACGGTGCGATGCATGTTGAGGATGCTGTTGTTCCTCGAGACACGACTCAGTGACGTCGAGGAGGTTGTGGTGATGTCTAGGAGAGAGCGACATGGTCCGTCGCTCTGTAGTTGAAGTCAGAGTTGAGGTGAGTGCGTAACTTCTGGTGCGAATTTGTGGTGGAATTCAAAATTGATTGATATCGAGGCATGAAGTGGCATAACCGTGAATGAGGCGGTCAATGCGTTTCAGAGGGGAAATTCCAGGTCAAGAAATGTCGCAAGTGCCAAAATGGCTCAACCTAGAGAAGATGAGTTAGGTTTTGGAGGAGGCCTGCGAGCCAAACATTGTGATGATGAGCTTTGGAGGTTGAAACAGCAGAGAGAACGAGCATGGAATGTAGGCAGGTTTGAGTGGCATTCATAGTGGGTTCAACTGATCTCACAAATTTCAGTTCATTCCAAATGAAGAGCAGATTCCTGATTTGGAGAAAAGGATTTACGTGATTATTTAAGATATATTTTTGATTTATAATTTATATTGAAACTAATTTATATAATTAGGAAGTGACCAAAGTATGTTGGGAAATAATGAAATAAAAACATATAGAGTTGTTAACGAAGAAATAAAATAGGTAGACAAATTGTTTAAGTAAAATTAAGGTTTAATTTAGGATTATTACACGTGAGTAATTAATTAAATTGAATTCATATAATTAAATATAACTGGAATTTTATTTATTTTTGTTTTACATTGGAAAAACGGACGTATGGAGGAATCGCTGTGAAATTTATATAATATGCTTCAGTGGGTGTTCTGTGCAAATAAAAATCATTGTGAGTAAATTCACTCTCTAGATTTTATTTAAATAATTTTTATATGTTGTTTGTTGGTTTCTTGGATGCGTTTAAATATTTTTGTAGCTTTAATAAATACGTTAGTTATTTAGGCTTGGTGTTTATAGCTATTATATATATATATATATGTGGTTGGATATTTCCTGCAATACCATTAGCGGATGCCCGTAGAATCCTTAGCGGATGAACCTATGCGCCCCACAATATGATAGTGGATGACCTTCTGTACCGCGATATCCTACCTTGAAGAAAGATGGGTATTATTTATGTTGGCTAACGTCTGTGGAGGCAGGAAAACAGGTTGGAGGGATCCAACTGGATTCCTCAAAAAATTATTATTTGTTTGTTTTCATATATATTATCATATGTAATGTGTTAGAAAACCTGTGGTTGATAATTGGATGTTTTTGAATGTTTAAATATCGCTGGGCCCAAATGTTGATTTATAAAAATATCGTGAAAAGGGTTTTATAAATTTAAAAGGTGTTGACGTCAAAAGTTGGTCACTAGTGACGTTCAACCCCCAATCGTGTGAAGAGCACACGAATACTGATTAGAAAATACAGAAAAAGTAAAGATAACAGGGAAAACACACAGACTTTTATAGTGGTTCGGCAAAGACTGTGCCTACGTCTACTTTATATATTATTTCTGCTTTAGATTACAGGTACAATGCTTTTTCTATTTGAAGAAAAGAGAGAAGACGACTATTTTTCTCTTCCAGATAAAGTTTCTCTGGGAAGAAGAAGAAGTCGAAGTCAGAAAAAAAGGTCTCTTTCCTCTTTAAGCTTTGAGGTATTTATAGATGGAGATGGTGACTTGGGCTGTTGTGACGTGGCACGACCTTTCTGGAAAGTCCTGGACGCGTGGAGTCCATTCCTTGGATAGAATAGTGGCTGGAAGACTAATTCCACTATTCATAATTAGTATCCTCGGAAGTTGCGACTTACGTGGCATCCACTGTGAGGTGTATCAAAATTAGAGCATTGTCTGAATGTGGTTGACCACCTTTTCTTCCTTGAAAGTCGGGCCAAGTATTTGAACAGCTCAGCTGGATATTTCCTTGTAGATCCGAAATATTCGGTCGATATGCCTTAAATAAGAGTTGTTCTCTCGGTTGACTGGGAGAGCGAGTCTTCCGGAGTGAGATATTGCTTTGTTTGCGAAGCGGCTAAGGCCCAACACGTGATTTCCTTATACCAAGCTTCTGCTGGACTTCCTGGAGTGCGATCTGTCTAATTTGGTTGGCTGCGCATTTTGGGCTTCGATCTGACCCGTTATGGCTTTTGCTAAAAAGAGGGCTACCAAAAGGTAAAATCTATTTTTCTAAAATAGAATTTGAATTTCGAAGGGGTAAGAAATATTAACTTGTTTTGAATAATAAAAACAAGCAATGAATTTTTAAGCGATGTTTATAAATTAAATAATGCAGGAAATTGAAGTGAATTTATAAATGAAATGGGAAAATTACCATTTGGATAATTTGGGGAATCTAAATTCAAATGTGAATTTAAAAAGGGAATTGAAATTAGTTTCAAAGAGAAACGATAAATCTATTCTGACATTCAGAATGTAAACTAAATTAAAATAAATCTGTTTGGATTTATGATGAATTCAATTAAATAGAATTTATTTAAATAAACATTTTCAGAAAAATATATTAGGATTTTATTAAATAGAAATTTAAATTTTAAATATGAAAATAGATTCACTGTATATATATAAGTAGTAATCCATAAAATATTCCAGAATAAGAATTGGGTTTCAAATGGATTTGAAATGGAAACTTGTTTTAAATTATAAAACAAGGAAGTTAAATTTATAAACGACATTTATAGATTAAATTAGATAAATTATCATTAGATAATTTAGAAGTTTAAATTCAAGTATGAATTTAAAAATGAATTGGAAATCGTTTCAGAAATAGGATGACGGATGTTATTCTGGAATTCGAAATATAAACGAAATTAAGATAATTCTAAGAATTTATAATTAAAATCCGAGTATATCGAATTTTGTAAATAATTTATTTGTAAAGGTAATTGGAATTTAATATAGAAAATTGAGTCATAAAATAAATTTATAACCGAGTAATGGAAAATCGACAATTAGAGATAATCGGAAATATTAAGTAGGATTTGAAAACTAGATTTAACATATATTAAAATATATATTAGAATGAGATTGAAATTTAAATTGAAAGAAGTTTAACGTTTATATTTAAATATAATTAAAACAAGCTTTCCGCGGCGCGATAGTTCGTGAATTGGCATTTCGATGAGTATATAGAACTCAATTTAAGTCCGAATTCTTTAAAATAAGAATCCTCAGGACCGATTGAATAATAGTTTTCTAATCGAAAAGAAATTTCTTGATTTCGTCTTATAGATTTTGAGTTATGTCAAAATCAAATTTTTAGAAAAACAGCGCCATAATTATTATAAAACCATAACGGTTTATTTAAAAAAATAAAAGGATTTTAAGTAAATATAATCTGATTAGAGAAATCCATATTTGAGATACAAAATAAATGAAACGACCCGAAATCCCCCTTATGGCAAATCACGGATTGAGTTGAGGACAAGACCAATCCGAACACAAACAGAAGAACATTTCATTGTTAATTACAACAATTCCATCAGAATACAAGAATATACAAAGTATAAATCAATATTACACATTAAATATCAGAGATTACTATACATTTAATAGTAGCGGAAAATAAGACAATACACAACTGAAAGAGATAAACGGAGACAGAGCTTTCCGGATATCGTTCTAGCTGTGAATCAGAATCCTGTGAATATAAATTTGCAAAACCAAAACTACTAGCTGCCCGTGCAAAATAAGGGCACCCGGAGTTTAAGTTAAAAACAATAAACTCCAGGTCAGTCATGTGACTGGTGTGAGAACCAAAACCGTTATTAATCTTTATTTTAAAGTTAGGTAAATCAACGGACCACGCCGTCTAACACGGAACGGGTTTCCTCCCAAGAATACCAATGCATAAAACAACAACGCAATGCTAAATAAAGAAAATGAAGCTATTATAAGACCCAGGTCCAATCACACAATGCAACACAAGCCGGAGGATAGGGTTTTACCTTATAATAGCCAAAGAATGCTTGATAAGCTAAATTTCATCTTTTATTATTACTATAAGTGTATAGTGTCAAAACAATTTCAATCATAAATATCAATCATAGGCGGCATGGGTACCATATATCAGGTTGCCATACTAGTTCTACAATTAAATTCACAAAATCACGTATTTGGAAGTTGGATTTCCATCTGTGAACCAAGGCAAAAGATAGTCCTCACCGGCCTCGAGACTCTCTAGCCCGAGCCTTGGGTCGTCAGGGCCGGTCCACTGATGTGGATTAAAATGCCTGAACACTGCGTTTCCCCGCCCTTTGGGGCGTATATGAGCCCAATGGCACCATCGGCACCACATACTCACCGATATATCCGAGGCGCCTCGCAACAGCAACAACCACACAGGTAAAAATAATATAAATGTCTGGGCTGGTAGGTCACTGACACCACCCTAGCTAGAAGGAAACGCATGCCCTCCTTGAGGTCCTCTCCCGTTTCTGGTTCACAACCGGGGTGTGAGGCTCGCGAATTCACGTTACACAATGCTATGCCACACAGGCGGTGCTTTGATCATCAACCACAAGACTTTGCTTTTCAACAAAAGCCTTGATCATTTGCCACTTAGGCATGCCACACAGGGAATTCACACCATGCGAGTGATGTCCATCGGTAAACAACCTCTGATCCCGTACGTCTCAGAGAAGGGTGGAGTAAGGGAATAAATTCCCCTTCACCATGCAGATGTATATTTAATAGAGATCAATCAATACAGAGAAAAATCCAATGTCAGACACACAGTCCATACAAGTCCGTTCTGGGTCTGAACGAAATCGGAGGCACCTTGTACCTTGCACATCCATCCATCTCCAAGTACGTCTGGACGATCACCAACTGATTCCCTCCTCTTGGGTGTACAGCCCGATCAAGATCATCAGTAATCACCCAAACGATGTGAAGACCTCCGGTCTTCGGCCACCGTCGTCATCCTCGACACCACGTCGAATCAGTTATTCTGAATGGGATAAACTCGGTCTTTCTGAATAACTCGCGTATATAATAAATAAGTGTTACACAAACGCAACATACGCCTCATTCCAATTCAGAATATTTTTTTAATCAAATACTCTTAAACTTTGGGAAAGGTTCCCATTAATTTTATCAAAGATAAATTCTTTAAATTTATTCTTTAATCTTCTTTGAATATCAATTCAAACTAGTCGGGATTAGCGAATCACACCGAAATAATCATTCATTTTATTTCCCAATCCCAACTTATTCATCCCATGAAGTAAAACTGGTCATGCTTCATATCTAACACCACGGTGTTATCGGTAAATTCAATTACCATTTCACGTTCAAATCTAATTAAAGATTTAACTATCGCTTGGAGCAAAAACTGGTGATACTCCATTCTTGATTAATTCAATCTAATTAAAGATTCATTTAAACTCCACTTGGTTTTAATCTTCCCAATAATCACTATCAATGATTTTTTAACTATGTTAAAGAACCAATGTAGTTCAAAACACGGTTCATGATAAACCCAGAATCACACTCATTAATTATCGGGCTAAAGAACAAGTGTAATTTAAAACACCGTTCACGATAAACCCAAAAATCAATTCCAATTAAATTTCAATTAAATACCATTTAATTGGTACACTTCGTTAAATCTAAATAAAAAGATTTAATCTTTTTCTCAACTGGGTTTAAGAACAGTGTTAATGAAGACACCATTCACGACAAACCCAAATCACATTTGATATTAAATACAAGGCTCTGAATAGAAAATATATCGGCTTATATTCAATACCAAATTCTACGACCAACAAATATCATATTGGAAATAACGATATAAATATATCTTTCAAATTTCCATACCAATATCTATATAATCACGAAATCCAACATAGAAATATTTCAAAGACAATTTCGATTCAAATCCATTCCAATTCAATTATTGGAAATTCTGGCTACCATTAAAACCCCTTTTAAAATTAAATTTGTTTGTTTCAAAAATAAATTGATTCTAATTCTAGTTCAAAACTAGTTTGTTTCGATAAAAATCTATTTTTATCTTTTCAAATATGGAGTTTTTCATCCCAATTCTTTTCAAATCATTTCTTTTGATTTTACACAAATTATTACTATTCTTAATAATTTTATCAAGGCCCGTACAGTCGATTTCCATCAACGGCCATCGAACTGCACTTACAACGACCTTTTCCAAATTTTATTTGGACATAATTCCAAATCTAACCATTAGATTTCTAATTTCTAATATTTGTTAGAAAGCTCTTTTCGATACGAACCCAAAAGTTTCGGTTTTAGGAAAATCCGACGGTCAGATCTCCCGTAATATCAATTTGAAGTAAATAGTCGAAATTTGCGAACTGCCGTGGCGTGTTCTATTCAGGCCATTATATATATATATATATAATATATATATTATATATATTTCGTCGATTTCCTTTTAAAACATATTTTATAAATCGTTTAAAAATTCGTTTTTAAAACGATTTCAACTTCCTATTCAATTTCTAGTCAAAATTGAATATTCCATATCATTAATCTATAAATGATAATATTTTCAAAACGTTATATTTTGAAATCACTTCCTTTTCTATATTCATTATAAAAACGAATATAATCGATATAAATATCGTTCGCGTCAAAATGGCGCATATCTAACCAACACGGCTTTACATATATTAATAACTTCGTTATTCTATTCAATAAATGAATATTTTCTTCAACACATGAATATATGTTTTTCTATTCAACACATGAATTTACATTTCAATTCAACACATGAATATTTATTCTATTCAACACATGAATTTATATTTCTATTTAACACATGAATATATATTTTTCTATTCAACACATGAATATATATTTTTCTATTCAACACATGAATTTATATTTCTATTTAACACATGAATATTATATTTCTATTCAACACATGAATATTTATTCTATTCAACACATGAATTTATATTTCTTATTTTCCAAATTGGAATGAGGCCCAATCAATTACCATATAATGTTAATTATATGGATTCCATACAACACATGTATATAATAGCAATGATAAATAATCAACCATCATCCAGAGTGCACCACACAACTGTATAAGCATTAAATATATATAATTAACGCTTACACAGTCTGTCAACCCATCGGTTGACATACAACTGAACAATTGGGATTAGTGTACGTCAAATATCATCCCAATACCCGTGTGGGGTTTCAAATCAACAAACGCAGATTTTTATTTGTGCAGTTGGGCGATGTGTAAAATTTATCGTCCTAATCAATATCAGTCAAATCAGTGTACATAAACAAATCGTCTGATTTGTTTATTACTGTCTATTTTATATACACATTAAAAATCATATTGTTAACTATAAAATATTTTCCACTATAAAATATTTTATTTCGTTCCACATCACACAAACAAATTTCACAACACAACAATCAAACAAACAAGTCATTCATGGTCTATGGACGACGGGTGTCAGGTGCTGCTAAGCACCGTCTACACCCTAGTATAAATTTCAAACTAGAAATTAAAATAAAAGTGGGGAGTTCTCACCAAAAGTTTCATTCTGCCGTGCTTTATTTTTGAACTGCTGAACCGTCTATATTTGTTTGAAATTCTAATGCAGTCCTTGTCCCACTATTCACAATAAAAATTATATTTTTATTGTTTCATCCTAATAAATAAAAATCATATTTTTATTTCTACTTCATATATTTTCAACGCTTCTTTCTATATAAAAAATTATATTTTTATATTTCCACTTCTTCTATAAAGATCAAATTTTTATATCATCGCTATAAAAATCACATTTTTATTTCAACATATATATTTTGGGGATTGTTAAAGGGACTCCATTTTTGGTTAAGGGGGGACAATTTTAAGGAGACTCCACCACAAAAAAAATGTTAAGGGAGGGCTTGGTTTTTTATTTTAAAATAAGCATGGACTAAACTGCCCCTCGTAACCTTAATTAATTAGAATTTCTCCTCATAATTCCAGGCTGAGTCTTGAATATGTTTGATATTGACTTTCTTTCGATACTTGCCTGAAATCATCTACGCTATTTATATCATCACCAAATAGAAGGCGCATGCAACTATAATTATAGTTTTTATTATTATTTATTTATATATATGAGTGATAAATGCATGATTTAAACTGGATTACCGAGATATATGAACTTTGTTTAAATTAGGGATGTTGAAAGAGGTAGATCTTCGTCTGATTGTTACTTCGTTTTATTTTCCTTTTAAGTTGAATTATAAAAGGTCACTATAAATTGTTTCTAAATTTATTTTGCAATTTGCAGTGTTAATTATTCATGTATCTTATTAGACTAAGAAATGTTAATAAGTGATTGTCTGACTTATGCTTAAGTGTTTGAATTCATGCAAGTATATGTGCTGGTATAAGAGGTTTATAAGGATAGCACTGGAATTTTTAATTATATGGTTAAGGGGAGGCTAATTTATTTTGTCCCTCCCTTAACAATTCATCAAAAATGAGAAAATTGCCCCTCCCCCCTTAATCAAAAGTGGAGTCCCTTTAACAATCCCCTATAAAATCATAACTTTTTTATTCGCTACATATATAAAAATCACATTTTTCTCTAGTATATAAAAATCATATTTTTTATTCGCTACAAAATCTATACTTCTATATGATAAAATCCATTCTTTTTGAAGTTAAAATCAAATCTTGTTAATCAATTAAAATCAAAATATTTCTAAAATCATAATTTTAATCCCCTAAAAATTATATATTTTCAGATTTAAAACTATATATTTTTATTATAAAAATCATGCCATTTAAAACAGATTAAAGTACAAAAAAAGGACTTACAGTAAGAAACGAGGGGAAAGGGGGGCTGAGCGCTCGAGGTTGGAGGGGGGGGGAACAGGTGGTGGCGGTAGTCGGTCGGGGAGGGGTTGTTCACGCCATCGCTTTACTTGCGGCTGCGGCTCCGTTCAACTGGGGGGGATCGAGATATGGAGCTCGCGTCGGAGATGTGGAGGAGGGGAGAAAGGAGAAGTGGTGCTCCGCCCGACGCGGTGGCGGCGAGGCCGAGGGATCGCCTGAGGAGCGACGAGATGCAGTTTCCCCCTTTTTTTTTTTTGAAATGAGGCGTTGACCAGAAGGAAAGGTAAGGGGAAGGAGGATATATATATATAATATTTATTTATTTTATTTTAATTATCTCCTAAAAGTAACTTTTCTATTCGAACTCCAATCGAGACCCAACGACTGTCGTCCATAACTAACTACCCCATTCCGAACACAATGGGATATGTATCGTAGGCTGATTCGATCGTTTCAATCAGTTTCTGTCAAAATCAAAATATAAACCTATATATTGAATTTGAACGTGCATTTCAATTTACCGTGGCCACATACGGACTCTAAAAATTTCTGAAAAATATTTTCTAGCTTCGTATTGACGATACGGTCCTAACAAAACTAATTTCGTCAAACTTGAAGGCCGTTTGAAAAATGAACATTTTCCAGTCGATTAGAATCAATTGAAACTGGTCAAACGCGTTTTCTCTTGCCACGCTCACATATTGATTCAGAAAATTATGAATTTTGGAATCTAGCAATAACTTGACACTCTGGTCCCAACAAAAGTGGTTTCGTCGAAAACAGAGGTCGTTTGCAAAATCTCCACTTTTAAGGGCCAAAATTCCATAGCGACTATTCTGAAATTTCATCTAGGCATAACTTTTTATCCCCGCTATGAAATTTCAATTTTTCGGATTCGTTGGAAAGATATTCTCAAATAGATTCTAATATTTTTGATTTCGCTAAAATCCGGTTTATTTTGAATCCTGTACATTCATTTGAACTTTGAAATCGAATTTTCAAACTACCGCGTCATTTCCAATTCCTTTTATAATTAAAATAAAATATTTATATTCTAATGACGATTCAAATAAATATATACGTTCGAATTCTATTCAAAATAAATTTCTCACCGTAATTATTTAAAATAATCAAAATTCGCTAAAATTGCCAAAATAAAAATTTTAAATTGGCTCGGATTTCCGGGTTATTACAATCTCCCCCACCTAAAACTTTTCGTCCCTGAAAAGGAACGAAGCCGAAAATTGTTTAACTAATCAACTCAACTTTCATTCTTTTCATTATGGCTTAAGTTATTCAACTTTTCAGTTTCTAAGAACTTTTCAAATTCTTCGAAAATTTGGCTAATGCCCTACATTTTCGAAAAATTTCGCCATAACCTCCCCTGTACCGGGGTCTTAGGGATATTTCAAATAGCCACCCATGGCCCTCATCAATCCAAAAGAAAAAAGAAAAAGCCAAGCGGCTAGCCAATTGGCTCATAAAATCATCCAAACCCAAATAAATACAATAAACATGTACCTATTTGTCGGGCAAACAATTTTATTCCTCTTCTCTAGCCTCCTTGCTATGACCTGTTCAATGTAAGTACATGTATATGCGTGCAAATGCGACTTATTTTCAATACAATTCAATATTTGATCAATTTGGCTAAATGGTTCAAATTTTAATTAATCAACCACTAATTAAATAACACAATCAGCAAACAATTAGTTGATTACCTTTTCAAATTCATAACTTTTATACATAGTCCAAAAATCAGATTTTTGATGCCAAATTACAACAATAGACGCTATCTAATTTTGGTTCTCACACCAGTCAATTGGAATCATATAAACACCACACGTTCGAAACTCGAGCATAAATACTGATAATGTGATCACAATTACCAGTATCATCCCCGGGCGACTAGAGTGTGATTCTATATCTACCCAGTATATTAAAATTTCGAATACATGGGGATCAGACGTATACACAAAAACTTTATGTATTGGATTGTCCAAATTCAATATAAAATAAATAATCAAATACGAATAATTGATTTAAATTTTCGAAACAAAAATCGTTTTCATTTTAAAAATATACTCTTCACACTCATTCTAGGATACTACTGATCCCATCTCTAACGAGTCATTCTCATTTTCGAAAAAGAAATTCTTCACATCTTATACTCCTAGTGACTTTGGGGTGTTAAAGATGGGTAATGATGGTGTGGCTCAGGTTGTGGGCATTGGGGATGTATGTTTGGTGACCAACATTAAAGCAAAGTTAATGCTAAAAAATGTTAGACAGCTTCCTGAAATTCGATTAAACTTAATCTCTACTGGAAAACTCGATGATGATGGCTACTGCAACACTTTTCATGGTGGTCAATGTAAGCTTACTAAAGGAAACATGGTGCTAGCTCGTGGGAAGAAGCACACAAGTACGTACTTGCTGCAAGCCTCAATTCCCACTTATTCTGTAAATGTAGCCAATAATGATTATGCAAAATTATGGCATAGAAGACTTGGTCATATCAGTGAAAAGGGGCTAAGTTGTTTGATGAAGAAAAATGCACTACCTAATTTGAAGTGTGTAAAATTGGACAAAATTTCTCATTGTTTTGCAAGAAAGCAGAATTAGGTCTCTTTTAAGAGGCATTCTCCTTCAAGAAAATCAGGTTTGCTTGGTCTTATTCATTCTGATGTTTATGGTCCGTTAAAAGTTGACCTTTAATGGTGCACTTTACTTTGTTACTTTTATTGATGACTGTTCAAAGAAATTGTGGACATATGCTTTTAAAACAAAAGACCAGGTACTTGATGTTTTTAAGCAGTTTCAAGCCTTGATTGAAAGGCAATCTGATAAAAAGCTAAAGAGTTTACGTTCTGACAATGGTGGTGAGTACATCGGTCCACTTGATGAATATTGTAAGGCTCAAGGTATTCGGCATCAGTTTGTACCAAAGAAGACTCCATAGTTGAACTGTGTAGCAGAGAGATTGAATAGGACTTTGTTAAAGAGAATGAGGTGTGTGCTTTCAGAGGCTAAGTTGCCAAAATGCTTTTGTGGTGAAGCTTTGTTTACAGCTACACATGTGATTAATTTATCTCTTTGTTTTTCTTTGAATGGTGATGTTCCAGATAAGGTTTGGCTTAGCAAGGAGGTTTCTTACAGTCATTTACGTGTCTTTTGGTGTAAGACATTTGTGCATGTGCCTAATGATGAAAGATCGAAGCTGGATTCCAAGACTCGCCAATGCATATTTGTCGGCTATGGTCTTGACAAGTTTGGCTATAAGTCTTATGATCCTACAGAGGAGAAGTTGATTCATAGCAAGGATGTAGACTTTTTTGAAGATCAAACAATTTTAGACATTCAGAAACCACTAGAAACTGCATCTCATATTGGTTATAACCTAGTTGATATAGATCTCCCTTCTTTGACTCCTTCAACTCCTACACCAACTCCAATTGAGCATGTACAATAAAACGACAATGAATGTCATGTACCCAAGGAAGATGATCCCCATGATGAAGATGCTGAGATTAATCATCATGCTTCTCCTAAAACTCAAACAACATTTGTAAGGCGATCTACCTAGGATCGACGTCCTTCCACTAGGTATCCTCCTTTCGAGTATGTTTTCTTAACCGACAGAGGAGAACCTGAGACCTTTAAGGAAGCTATATACAACGATGATAAGTAACTTTGGTTGGATGCAATGAAGGAAGAGATGAAGTCGTTACATGATAACAACACTTTTGATCTAGTGAAACTACCAAAGGGAAAGAAGGCTTTGAAAAATCGTTGGGTTTACAAGCTGAAACAAGATGAAAATGCAAAGACGCTTCGGTACAAAGCAAGACTTGTAGTAAAAGGATGCAACCAAAGAAAGGGAATTAACTTTGAAGAGATATTTGCACCGATTGTGAGGATGTCTTCCATTAGAGTTGTTCTAGGTTTTGCCGCTAGTTTGAATTTAGAAGTTGAGTAGTTGGATGTGAAGACCGCCTTTGTTCATGGTGACCTTGAAGAGGACATTTACATGGAATAACCAAAGGGCTTCAATGTTAAAGGGAAGGAAGAATATGTATGCAAAATGAAGAAGAGTTTGTATGGTCTAAACAAGCTCTAAGACAATGGTATCGCAAATTTGACACTTTTATGGGGGAGCAAGGCTACAAAAAGACATATAATGATCATTGTGTTTTTTGAAGAAATTTGCTAACAATGATTTTATCATTTTGCTACTTTATGTTGATGACATGCTTATTGTTGAGCAAAATGTAGATCAGATTGCTAGTTTGAAGCAACAGTTGAGCAAGACTTTCTCCATGAGGGAACTTGGGCTGGCGAAGAACATTTTAGAAATGAGAATTATTCGTGATCGCAAGGCTCAAACGTTATGGCTGTTGCAAGAAGCATATATTCAGAGAGTGCTTAAAAGGTCCAATATGGAGAAAGCAATGCCTGTGAGTACTCCACTTGCTATGCATTTTAAGTTGAGTTCTCAACAATGTTGTTCCACAACAGAAGAGAAGGAGAAGATGGCGCATGTTCCTTATGCTTCCGCCGTAGGTAGTTTTATATATGCAATGGTTTGCACTCGACCGGCCCGATATATCTCATGGTGTAGGTTTGGTTAGTAGATTTCTTTCTAATGCAGGTAAAAAGAATTGGGGTGTTGTGAAGTGGATTATGAGATACCTACAGGGTACTGCTGATATGAAGCTTTGTTTTGGGAGTGATAAGCTTTGTCTCATTGGTTATTCAGATTCTGATATCGCAGGTGATATTGACTCGAGAAAATCTACTTCAGGTTATTTGGTCACTTTTGCGAGGGAAGCAGTGTCTTGGAAATCTAGGCTACAAAAATGTGTGGCTTTATCTACTACTGAATCAGAGTTTATTGAAACGACAAAGGCATGTAAGGAGTTATTGTGGATGAAGCGGTTTGTTCGTCAGCTTGGATTTTCACAAAAGAGGTATGTGTCATATTGTGATAGTCAAAGTGCAATCCATCTTGCTAAGAATTCCACTTTTCATGCAAAGTCGAAGCATATTGATGCGAGATATCATTGGATATGTGATGTTCTTGATGATAAGTTAATTGAGCTTGAGAAAATTCATAATGATGATAATGGTTCTGACTTGATGAATAAAGCTTTGCTAAAAGAAAAATTTGGTACTTGTCGTTCAGGTGTCGGAATGGCAACCACCTCCACATAGTCGGGAGGGGGTGGTTTGTTGGGAATGGGTCCCTTCCTATGTGGAAAAACTCATATTTAATTGGAGCAATAATTGTTGCTACGGGATTTTGTGTTTTTAATTGAAAAGGTAACTTATTGACCTTTGGTGTGCTTTGGTAATTGCACCTTAACAGGAATTGTCATCTTATTAAATAAGGTAGTTGAATGGAGATTTCAAGGTACCTTTTTTAGTGGCTATATATACATATCCACATTTTGGGTAGCATAGAGAACACACAATAACATCAATTTTAACAGCATTCGTAAATAGATATCTACCATCAAAACTTTGTCAGCTTCTCTGTGACTTTATGGACTGCTTCTACTACTTTGAGATTCCCCTTTGTAGGCGCGTTTTTGCAAGATTCTCGGCTTTTCTGAGCTCTGTTTCCTAGTGATATTTATCACTTTTCTCTCTTTTGTTTTGATGTTGTTATTGCTAGCTATTGTTGGCTAATTTGTGTATCCACTTTGTGACCTGGATTTAAATTTATGTATCACTCCATTATCATAGTAAGAGAAGTTTAGGAGGACCCCGTCATTGGTCCCGTGGTTTTTACTCTTCACATCGAAGTGGTTTTCCACGTTAAAAATTCGTGTCTGTTCATACTTTATTGTTATTATCTCTTGTTCTGCTGAGTATTTATATTGATCATTGGTGATTGTGGTGCATTTTGCTGGGTTTGTCTATGTCATTCATAACGAATGTATCACATTATGCTAAACTACAAAATCTAAACTTCTTACCGAAAGCTATATTATAAACATAGAAAAAAAAATCATATTTCCATTATTCAACATCACACAAAAACATTCCTGCGCGTACATATCAACCCACCTGTATATGCCCGTGTACAAACACCCATGCTCATTTTAACATTAATATATAATTAAATGTAAGCTGTAATGGGATTCCTAAGAAGATGCTCGCTGGTATGCTGGGAAAAGAGTAGCATATAATTACAAGGTAATGATTAAGAAAAATGGGTCTCATTATAGATGCATTTGGGGGAAGTTACTCGTCCTCATGGCAACAATGGTATTGTCAAATCTAAGTTCAGGTCTAATTTAGCTCCTAAAGCCATGGGACATATGTTCGAGTTTTTATGCACCCGAGCAACATTTGAGCTTCTTTGTTAATCTTGGTAATGGAGAAGAATCTTTTATGTATGTTGCGACTGTAGCATTTGATTTATTTATTTATTTTAGAAGAATTGAAATTTGTTTCTGTGGAACTTTCTTTTTTTACTACTGGAAGAATGTTGAACTATATTTCTTGTTTTAAATTAGACATTGCTTGTTTGTGCCTCAAAAATTTAAAAAAAGGGAACAAGAAGAAGAAGATTTTTTTTTAAAAAAAAAGAAACTATCGGGGGATTGAATGTATATTGTTCTCAAAGTGCTACTATTCATATAAAACAACTACAACAGACTCACATTATTTGTATAATAAACAAATGATCATTTTATATGTATATATCATAAGTGATAGGTATTTTTATAAATCAAACATTACTCATATAAGCTAGATAGGACAATATATGGAGCTTATTATTATTAAACTATAAAGGCAATTCTTTAATGTAAATAAATTGGATATTCACTTCACCAAATTAGAAAACATATTTCACCCATAAGCAAGCAAAACGCCGATGTAGACATTTTGGTTAGTTTTAAATGCATATAAATGATTTTACATTAGAAGAAAAAAGAAACAAGAGATTGCATATCTGTTGACACATTTGTTGGCAAAAGCTGTCACACATGAAATTCCTGAATGATAACATGCTCGAGCGATAGAAACGACGTCAGAAGACATTGAGAGATTTGGTCAAAATCACAGCCTCAACATAAACAGGCCCGAAACTCCTATCAGACGACCTCTTTTGGGCCCGAAAACAGCGATTACAAAGCTAGGCTCCATAATATTTGTAGATCTCTGAGTTAGCTTCAGTTTGAGCTTTGGTTCGGCTCAATCGGACTTACGGTTTGAAAGTTATGCCCGTTTCTGTAAACTGGTGTAAACTGGCAATTTCCTGGATAAAGCAACGAAGCAGCACACGATCGAAGTATGGATTACGCACCCTCGGATCGCCCCTCATCGGATCTCCCCTCATCGGATCGCCCCCCTCAGACCACGAACCGCCCGTGGTACATCTCACGATCCGACCCGATCGCCAGCACTTCACTCCAGCTTCACTATGCTGCTCACGACCAGACTCGACTCGTGATAGCCATATCACGATCCGACCCATGACCACGATCCGACCCATGACCACGGTCCGACCCCATGATCGCGATTCGAACTTCCAACCTGTAGATACGCTCCCTGTTTTGACCTATTCTCGTGCCACATCTTGCTCCTATTACCCTGGATCGTGTGCCACGTACCCCACCACGATCCGATCCCCGCACCTGTTCCTGCGCAGCTTGTTCTGACCTATTCTCAAGGCTATTTTCACTCCAACTTGCATGGATCTGATTACACATGTCACATGACGATTTGAAGATGATATCTGGACGTTTTCCACCACATTTCGAGATTTTTGGGATGCGTGCCATGTGTCCCATGAACCACCATCAGGAAACGGTTATAAATACCCATTTGAAGGCATTTTCAAGGATCTTTTGGCCATTCTTCTTCACTGCTTCCACCATTATTGAAGTGCAAGGACTTTGCACCTCCATACACTCAAATTCTTCTCTTTTCAATACAATTAACACACAGATTGTGTATCTACATATAACTGATTCTTGTAATCTGTCAGTATAACAATAAGATTATAAAGTGGACGTAGGCTACATCTACAGCGGAACCACTATAAAAACTTTGTGTGTCTCCTCTTTATTTACTTTTTTCTGCATTTTGTGATCTGCGATCTGCATTTGGGTGTTAGGCCCAATTTTTGGTCTAACATTTTGGCGCGCCAGGTAGGGGGGCACACAAAAACTTCAACTTCTAGCTTGAAAGGAAACTCAATGGCGAACAAAAGGAAGAAGACTGGAACTTCTTCTCATGCCGATGATGCTGATGCTGAAGGCACAAGGAACAAGGCAAGCCAGGAAGCTTCCTCTCATGAAGAATCATCAGCATACCTGACTAGAGACGAGATGGATGGAGTTCTCGCTGAGTTGAGGACCCAGATGGCAAGGCAGGACGATCTCCTCCAGAAACAACAGGAAATGATCAACCAATTCTTCGCTCGGATGGATGGAAGGCCGAGCAACGCCCAAATCACTGGAAACGAAGCCATTGACGTGGCTCGAGTATCACCCGGACTCGGGGGCAACCCCCCCATTCAACAATAGAACTCGTCTCGTGATACACCTCTGCACCGCGACCCGGATCGTGGAACACTACTAGGCTCACGAACCGATCCCAACAACTCGCTCCCGCCTGCTGAACAACAACCAGTTCGTGACCTACCTCCTGGACCCAGTCGGATCGCCCCCCTACTCCACGATCCGGCCTCACGAGCTGGACTTCACGAACCTACCTCACGAACCGTCCCCCTCGAACCGGGTCGGGTCGCTCACCTCGATCCACGATCCGCGAGCCGCGATCCCCAGGCGATAGCTCACCAACTTCCATCTTCTCCTGCATTCAACGCTGGGGGCACCAGCTCTGATTTTGGTAGTTTACAACAGCTTTTTGAGGGCAATCGACTCGCTGATCTCATTCAACGCCTCTCGAGAGGCCGCACCTATCAGAATGATGTGGACGACGTCAATCACAATCTGTTCACTCAGGAAATCAGGAATTCCCGCAATCCCCAAGATTTCAAACTTCCACAACTGGAGCCCTACAACGGCAGGACAGATCCTACCGTGCATCTGATGCGTTACAAACGGCATATGGAAGTTCAATCGGCATCGGAAAACGTCATGGCAAAATGTTTTCCCCTCTTTCTTACTGATATAGCAGCCATGTGGATTTGGCAGCTGGAAACAGAATCGATCAGCAGTTGGAACATGTTGGTCGCACGCTTCCTTGAACAGTTTCGGGTCCACATCGCTCGACCTAAGAACGTCATGTCACTCACTACAATCAAGCAGAGGCCAAGAGAAACTCTGCGTTCTTTCCTAGAAAGATTCAACGTTGCAGCAGCATCAGTGGATCGCCATGAGCAATCGATGGTACTGATGGCAGCAGTATCCGGCGTTCTAGATAACTCGGAGTTCAAAAAATCTTTGTACCGAGATCCACCGCGAAATCTCGGCGAATTCTACCTTAAAGCAAATAGATTTCTGCGGGAAGAAGATGCAACTTCCGAGAAGAAAACCCTCGAAGTCAACATGCTCGGAGATGGAGAACCGCCCAATCCTGGAAAAGGCAATGACAAGGGTAAAGGAAAAACCCCTGCTACAAATGATCGCAATGCTCCACCCCGGAGAGGGTCCAGATACGACAAATACACTGAACTGAATGATACTCTGAGCAACATATACATGGATACAGGAGGTGCTGCCTCCTATCCAAGACCTCCCAAGAGGGAGCCGACGCTAGCACAACGGAATTCTGGCAGACATTGCATATTTCGCGACATAGACGGTCACAACACTGATGACTGTAGACATCTACGAGATCTTATTGAGGATCGGGTCAGACGAGGAGAGCTACCCGAATATGTCACTCGACCAACAACGCCTACACCTGCGTTGCCACCACCTATTCCCCAGAGAGGGAACGATCCTGGATCGAGCAATCGCGGGATTATCATTCGCTGATCCCACTCAGCGGATCTCTTCAGTTTGCTGAACTCCGGTTCATAATTCATGTTTTTAGGTTTTTAGGCGACTTCTCGCCCTCCTTTGTTTTCCCTGCATATAATAAGAGCCGTCACCTCAGCCCACACGTACGGAACCTACTTGTGGTCTCCAGTCGTGTCCGGCAAACGACCAATGAGTTTTCATGAATTAGCAATAAGCATTGAGCTCCGACTCCCAACTGGATCCGTCCAGTATGAACATGAGCTCCGGCTCCTAACTGGATCCGTCCAGTATAAACAAATCTTCGTTGCTTTTCCTTGGTCGTCTTACTCCGGTAAGGCCGTCTTGGAGCATTCATGTGCTTTTCCTTGGTCGTCTTACTCCGGTAAGGCCGTCTTGGAACTTTCATGGCATTTCCTTGGTCGTCTTACTCCGGTAAGGCCGTCTTGGAGCATTCATGTGCTTTTCCTTGGTCGTCTTACTCCGGTAAGGCCGTCTTGGAACTTTCATGGCATTTCCTTGGTCGTCTTACTCCGGTAAGGCCGTCTTGGAACCTTCGTTGCTTTTCCTTGGTCGTCTTACTCCGGGAAGGCCGTTTTGGAACCGCTCTAACATCACCCCGGATGGTTTACTCCGGTAAGGCCATCTAGGAAATATTCTTGCATTGCTTGTTTTATCTTCTTGCAGGTACAAACTCCTGGTCTTCTTGGATTTCTCTGGCCTTAACACGATCCCGTGTGATCGTCAGTTTTCTGGCCTTAATACGATCTGGCGTGATCTTCGCATTCTGAATTTGGATTTCTCAGATTATCCAGAACACATCTTCCTTCAACCAGCAAGATATGTTCTGGGGGGCAAACATGTTGACACATTTTTTGGAAAAAGCTGTCACACATGGAATTACTGAATGATAACATGCTCGAGCGATAGAAACGACGTCAGAAGACATTGAGAAATTTGGTCAAAATCACATCCTCAACATAAACAGGCCCGAAACTCCTATCAGACGACCTCTTTTGGGCCCGAAAACAGCGATTACGGAGCTTTGCTCCGTAATATTTGTAGATCTCTGAGTTAGCTTCTGTTTGAGCTTCGGTTCGGCTCAATCAGAATTACGGTATGAAAATTATGCCCGTTTCCGTAAACTGGTGTAAACTGGCAATTTCCTGGATAAAGCAACGAAGCAGCACACGATCGAAGTATGGATTACGCACCCTCGGATCGCCCCTCATTGGATCGCCCCCCTCAGACCACGAACCGTCCGTGGTACATCTCACAATCCGACCCGATCGCCAGCACTTCACTCCAGCTTCACTATGCTGCTCACGACCAGACTCGACTCGTGATAGCCATACCACGATCCGACCCATGACCACGATCCGACCAATGACCACGATCCGACCCCATGATCGCGATCCGAACTTTCGACCTGTAGATACGCTCCCTGTTTTGACCTATTCTCGTGCCACATCTTGCTCCTATTACCCTGGATCGTGTGTCACGTACCCTACCACGATCCGATCCCCGCACCTGCTCCTGCGCAGCTTGTTCTGACCTATTCTCAAGGCTATTTTCACTCCAACTTGCATGGATCTGATTACACATGTCACATGACGATTTGAAGATGATATCTGGACGTTTTCCACCACATTTCGAGATTTTTGTGATGTGTGCCATGTGTCCCATGAACCACCATCAGGAAACGGTTATAAATACCCGATTTGAAGGCATTTTCAAGGATCTTTTGGCCATTCTTCTTCCCTGCTTCCCCCATTATTGAAGTGCAAGGACTTTGCACCTCCATACACTCAAATTCTTCTCTTTTCAATACAATTAACACACGGATTGTGTGTCTACATATAACTGATTCTTGTAATCTGTCAGTATAACAGTAAGATTATAAAGTGGACGTTGGCTACATCTACAGCCGAAGCACTATAAAAACTTTGTGTGTCTCCTATTTATTTACTTTTTTCTGCATTTTGTGATCTGCGTTCTGCATTTGGGTGTTAGGCCTAATTTTTGGTCTAACATTTTGGCGCGCCAAATAAGGGGGCACACAAAAACTTCAACTTCTAGCTTGAAAGGAAACTCAATGGCGAACAAAAGGATGAAGACTGGAACTTCTTCTCATGCCGATGATGCTGATGCTGAAGGCACAAAGAATGAGGCAAGGCAGGAAGCTTCCCCTCATGAAGACCCATCAGCATACCTGACTAGAGACGAGATGGATGGAGTTCTCGCTGAGTTGAGGACCCAGATGGCAAGGCAGGACAATCTCCTCCAGAAACAACAGGAAATGATTAACCAGTTCTTCGCTCGGATGGATGGAAGGCCGAGCAACGCCCAAATCACTGGAAACGAAGCCATTGACGCGGCTCGAGTATCACCCGGACTCAAGGGCAACCCCCCATTCAGCAGCAGAACTCGTCTCGTGATACACCTCTGCACCGCGACCCGGATCGTGGAACACTACTAGGCTCACGAACGGATCCCAACAACTCGCTCCCGCCTGCTCAACAACAACCAGTTCGTGACCTACCTCCTGGACCCAGTCGGATCGCCCCCCTACTCCACGATCCGGCCTCACGAGCTGGACTTCACGAACCTACTTCACGAACCGTCCCCCTCAAACCGGGTCGGGTCACTCCCCTCAATCCACGATCCGCGAGCCGCGATCCCCAGGCGATAGCTCACCAACTTCCATATTCTCCTGCATCCAACGCTGGGGTCACCAGCCCTGATTTTGGTAGTATACAACAGCTTTTTGAGGGCAATCGACTCGCTGATCTCATTCAACGTCTCTCGAGAGGCCGCACCTATCAGAATGACGTGGACGACGTCAATCACAATCCGTTCACTCAGGAAATCAGGAATTCACGCAATCCCCCAGATTTCAAACTTCCACAACTGGAGCCCTACAACAGCAGGACAGATCCTACTGTGCATCTGATGCGTTACAAACTGCATATGGAAGTTCAATCGGCATCGGAAAACGTCATGGAAAAATGTTTTCCCCTCTTTCTGACTGATATAGCAGCCATGTGGATTCGGCAGCTGGAAACAGAATCGATCAGCAGTTGGAACATGTTGGTCGCACGCTTCCTTGAACAGTTTCGGGTCCACATCGCTCGACCTAAGAACGTCATGTCACTCACTACAATCAAGCAGAGTCCCAGTGAAACTCTGCGTTCTTTCCTGGAAAGATTCAACGTTGCAGCAGCATCAGTGGATCGCCCTGAGCAATCGATGGTACTGATGGCAGCAGTATCCGGCATTCTAGATAACTCGGAGTTCAAAAATCTTTGTACCGAGATCCACCGCGAAATCTCGGCGAATTCTACCTTAAAGCAAATAGATTTCTGCGGGAAGAAGATGCATCTTCCGAGAAGAAAACCCTCGAAGTCAACATGCTCGGAGATGGAGAACCGCCCAATCCTGGAAAAGGCAATGACAAGGGTAAAGGAAAAACCCCTGCTACAAATGATCGCAATGCTCCACCCCGGAGAGTGTCCAGATACGACAAATACACTGAACTGAATGATACTCTGAGCAACATATACGTGGATACAGGAGGTGCTGCCTCCTATCCAAGACCTCCCAAGAGGGAGCCGACGCTAGCACAACGCAATTCTGGCAGACATTGCATATTTCACGACATAGACGGTCACAACACTGATGACTGTAGACTTCTGCAAGATCTTATTGAGGATCGGGTCAGACGAGGAGAGCCACCCGAATATGTCACTCGACCAACAACGCCTACACCTGCGTTGCCACCACCTATTCCCCAAAGAGGGAACGATCCTGGATCGAGCAATCGCGGGATTATCATTCGCTGATCCCACTCAGCGGATCTCTTCAGTTTGCTGAACTCCGGTTCATAATTCATGTTTTTAGGTTTTTACGCGACTTCTCGCCCTCCTTTGTTTTCCCTTCATATAATAAGAGCCATCACCTCAGCCTACACGCACGGAACCTACTTGTGGTCTCCAGTCGTGTCCGGCAAACGACCGCTGCGTTTTCATGAATTAGCAATAAGCATTGAGCTCCGACTCCCAACTGGATCCGTTTAGTATGAACATGAGCTCCGGCTCCTAACTGGATCCGTCCAGTATAAACAAATCTTCGTAGCTTTTCCTTGGTCGTCTTACTCCGGTAAGGCCGTCTTGGAGCATTCATGTGCTTTTCCTTGGTCGTCTTACTCCGGTAAGGCCGTCTTGGAACTTTCATGGCATTTCCTTGGTCGTCTTACTCCGGTAAGGCCGTCTTGCAACCTTCGTTGCTTTTCCTTGGTCGTCTTACTCCGGTAAGGCCGTTCTGGAACCCCTCTAACATCTCCCCGGATGGTTTACTCCGGTAAGGCCATCAAGGAAATATTCTTGCATTGCTTGTTTTATCTTCTTGCAGGTACAAACTCCTGGTCTTCTTGGATTTCTCTGGCCTTAATACGATCCCGTGTGATCGTCAGTTTTCTGGCCTTAATACGATCCAGCGTGATCGTCGCATTTTGAATTTGGATTTCTCAGATTGTCCAGAACACATCTTCCTTCAACCAGCAAGATATGTTCTGGGGGGCAAACATGTTGACATATTTTTTGGCAAAAGCTGTCACACATGGAATTCCTGAATGATAACATGCTCGAGCGATAGAAACGACGTCAGAAGACATTGAGAGATTTGGTCAAAATCACATCCTCAACATAAACAGGCCCGAAACTCCTATCGGACGACCTCTTTTGGGCCCGAAAACAGCGATTACGGAGCCTTGCTCCGTAACATTTGTAGATCTCTGAGTTAGCTTCAGTTTGAGCTTCAGTTCGGCTCAATCGGACTTACGGTTTGAAAGTTATGCCCGTTTCCGTAAACTGGTGTAAACTGGCAATATCCTAGATAAAGCAACGAAGCAGCACACGATCGAAGTATGGATTACGCACCCTCGGATAGCCCCTCATCGGATCGCCCCCCTCAGACCACGAACCGTCCGTGGTACATCTCACGATCCGACCCGATCGCCAGCACTTCACTCCAGCTTCACTATGCTGCTCACGACCAGACTCGACTCGTGATAGCCATATCACGATCCGACCCATGACCACGATCCGACCCCCGAACTTCCGACCTGTAGATATGCTCCCTATTTTGACCTATTCTCATGCCACATCTTGCTCCTATTACCCTGGATCGTGTGCCACGTACCCCACCACGATCCGATCCACGCACCTGCTCCTGCCCAGCTTGTTCTGACTTATTCTCAAGGCTATTTTCACTACAACTTGCATGGATCTGATTACACATGTCACATGACGATTTGAAGATGATATCTGGACGTTTTCCACCACATTTCGAGATTTTTAGGATGCATGCCATGTGTCTCATGAACCACCATCAGGAAACGGTTATAAATACCCCATTTGAAGGCATTTTCAAGGATCTTTTGGCCATTCTTCTTCACTGCTTCCACCATTATTGAAGTGCAAGTACTTTGCACCTCCATACACTCAAATTCTTCTCTTTTCAATACAATTAACACACGGATTGTGTGTCTACATATAACTGATTCTTGTAATCTGTCAGTATAACATTAAGATTATAAAGTGGACGTAGGCTACATCTACAGCGGAACCACTATAAAAACTTTGTGTGTCTCCTCTTTATTTACTTTTTTCTGCATTTTGTGATCTGCGATCTGCATTTGGGTGTTAGGCCCAATTTTTGTTCTATCATTTTGGCGCGCCAGGTAGGGGGCACACAAAAACTTCAACTTCTAGCTTGAAAGGAAACTCAATGGCGAACAAAAGGAAGAAGACTGGAACTTCTTCTCATGCCGATGATGCTGATGCAGAAGGCACAAGGAACGAGGCAAGCTAGGAAGCTTCCTCTCATGAAGACCCATCAGCATACCTGACTAGAGACGAGATGGATGGAGTTCTCGCTGAGTTGAGGACCCAGATGGCAAGGCAGGACAATCTCCTCCAGAAACAACAGGAAATGATCAACCAATTCTTCGCTCGGATGGATGGAAGGCCGAGCAACGCCCAAATCAATGGAAACGAAGCCATTGACGCGGCTCGAGTATCACCCGGACTCAGGGTCAACCCCCCATTCAGCAGCAGAACTCGTCTCGTGATACACCTCTGCACCGCGACCCGGATCGTGGAACACTACTAGGCTCACGAACGAATCCCAACAACTCGCTCCCGCCTGCTCAACAACAACCAGTTCGTGACCTACCTCCTGGACCCAGTCGGATCGCCCCCCTACTCCACGATCCGGCCTCACGAGCTGGACTTCACGAACCTACCTCACGAACCGTCCCCCTCGAACCGGGTCTGGTCGCTCCCCTCGATCCACGATCCGCGAGCCGCGATCCCCAGGCGATAGCTCACCAACTTCCATCTTCTCCTGCATTCAACGCTGGGGGCACCAGCTCTGATTTTGGTAGTTTACAACAGCTTTTTGAGGGCAAACGACTCGCTGATCTCATTCAACGCCTCTCGAGAGGCCGCACCTACCAGAATGACGTGGACGACGTCAATCACAATCCGTTCACTCAGGAAATCTAGAATTCATGCAATCCCCCAGATTTCAAACTTCCACAACTGGAGCCCTACAACTGCAGGACATATCCTACCGTGCATCTGATGCGTTACAAACGACATATGGATGTTCAATGGGCATTGGAAAACGTCATGGCAAAATGTTTTCCCCTCTTTCTGAATGATATAGCAGCCATGTGGATTCGGCAGCTGGAAACAGAATCGATCAGCAATTGGAACATGTTGGTCGCACGCTTCCTTGAACAGTTTCGGGTCCACATCGCTCGACCTAAGAACGTCATGTCACTCACTACAATCAAGCAGAGGCCCAGAGAAACTCTGCGTTCTTTCCTGGAAAGATTCAACGTTGCAGCAGCATCGGTGGATCACCCTGAGCAATCGATGGTACTGGTGGCAGCAGTATCTGGCGTTCTAGATAACTCGGAGTTCAAAAAATCTTTGTACCGAGATCCACCGCGAAAACTCGGCGAATTCTACCTTGAAGCAGATAGATTTCTGCGGGAATAAGATGCAACTTTCGAGAAGAAAACCCTCGAAGTCAACATGTCGGAGATGGAGGACCGCCCAATCCTGGAAAAGGCAATGACAAGGGTAAAGGAAAAACCCCTGCTACAAATGATCGTAATGCTCCACCCCGGAGAGGGTCCAGATACGACAAATACACTGAACTGAATGATACTCTGAGCAACATATACATGGATACAGGAGGTGCTGCCTCCTATCCAAGACCTCCCAAGAGGGAGCCGACGCTAGCACAACGCAATTCTGGCAGACATTGCATATTTCACAACATAGACGATCACAACACTGATGACTGTAGACATCTGCGAGATCTTATTCTGGATCGGGTCAGACGAGGAGAGCTACCTGAATATGTCACTCGACCAACAATGCCTACACATGCGTTGCCACCACCTATTCCCCAGAGAGGGAACGATCCTGGATAGAGCAATTGCGGGATTATCATTCGCTGATCCCACTCAACGGATCTCTTCAGTTTGCTGAACTCCGGTTCATAATTCATGTTTTTAGGTTTTTAGGAGACTTCTCGCCCTCCTTTGTTTTCCCTGCATATAATAAGAGCCGTCACCTCGGCCCGCACGCACTGAACCTACTTGTGGTCTCCAGTCGTGTCCGGCAAACGACCGCTGCGTTTTCATGAATTAGCAATAAGCATTGAGCTCCGATTCCCAACTGGATCCGTCCAGTATGAACATGAGCTCCGGCTCCTAACTGGATCCGTCCAGTATAAACAAATCTTTGCTGCTTTTCCTTGGTCGTCTTACTCCGGTATTTCCTTGGTCGTCTTACTCCGGTAAGGCCGTCTTGGAACCTTCGTTGCTTTTCCTTGGTCGTCTTACTCCGGTAAGGCCGTTTTTGAACCCCTCTAACATCTCCCCGGATGGTTTACTCCGGTAAGGCCATCTAGGAAATATTCTTGCATTGCTTGTTTTATCTTCTTGCAGGTACAAACTCCTGGTCTTCTTGGATTTCTCTGGCCTTAATACGATCCCGTGTGATCGTCAGTTTTCTGGCCTTAATACGATCCGGCGTGATCGTCGCATTCTGAATTTGGATTTCTCAGATTATCCAGAACACATCTTCCTTCAACCAGCAAGATATGTTCTGGGGGGCAAACATTTTGACACATTTTTTGGCAAAAGCTGTCACACATGGAATTCCTTAATGATAACATGCTCGAGCGATAGAAACGACGTCAGAAGACATTGAGAGATTTGGTCAAAATCACATCCTCAACATAAACAGGCCCGAAACTCCTATCAGACGACCTCTTTTGGGCCCGAAAACAGTGATTACGGAGCAAAGCTCCGTAACATTTGTAGATCTCTGAGTTTGCTTCAGTTTGAGCTTTGGTTCGGCTCAATCGGACTTACGGTTTGAAAGTTATGCCTGTTTCCGTAAACTGGTGTAAACTGGCAATTTCCTGGATAAAGCAACGAAGCAGCACACGATCGAAGTATGGATTACGCACCCTCGGATTGCCCCTCATCGGATCGCCCCTCATCGGATCGCCCCCCTCAGACCACGAACCGTCCGTGGTACATCTCACGATCCGACCCAATCGCCAGCACATCACTCCAGCTTCACTATGCTGCTCACGACCAGACTCGACTCGTGATAGCCATATCACGATCCGACCCATGACCACGATCCGACCCATGACCCCGATCCGACCCCATGATCGCGATCCGAACTTCCGACCTGTAGATACGCTCCCTGTTTTGATCTATTCTCGTGCCACATCTTGCTCCTATTACCCTGAATCGTGTGCCACGTACCCCACCACTATCCGATCCCCGCACCTGCTCCTGCGCAGCTTGTTCTGACCTATTCTCAAGGCTATTTTCACTCCAACTTGCATGGATCTGATTACACATGTCACATGACGATTTGAAGATGATATCTGGACGTTTTCCACCACATTTCGAGATTTTTGGGATGTGTGCCATGTGTCCCATGAACCACCATCAGGAAACGATTATAAATACCCCATTTGAAGGCATTTTCAAGGATCTTTTGGCCATTCTACTTCACTGCTTCCACAATTATTGAAGTGCAAGGACTTTGCACCTCCATACACTCAAATTCCTCTCTTTTCAATACAATTAACGCACGGATTGTGTGTTTACATATAACTGATTCTTGTCATCTGTCAGTATAACAATAAGATTATAAAGTGGACGTAGGCTACTTCTACAGCCGAACCACTATAAAAACTTTGTGTGTCTCCTCTTTATTTACTTTTTTCTGCATTTTGTGATCTGCGATCTGCATTTGTGTGTTAGGCCCTATTTTTTGGTCTAACATTTTGGCGCGCCAGGTAGGGGGGCACACAAAAACATCAACTTCTAGCTTGAAAGGAAACTCAATGGCGAACAAAAGGAAGAAGACTGGAACTTCTTCTCATGCCGATGATGCTGATGCTGAAGGCACAAGGAACGAGGCAAGCCAAGAAGCTCCCTCTCATGAAGACCCATCAGCATATCTGACAAGAGACGAGATGGACGGAGTTCTCGCTGAGTTGAGGACCCAGATGGCAAGGCAGGACGATCTCCTCCAGAAACAACAGGAAATGATCAACCAATTCTTCGCTCGGATGGATGGAAGGCCGAGCAATGCCCAAATCACTGGAAACGAAGCCATTGACGCGGCTCGAGTATCACCCGGACTTGGGGGAAACCCCCCCATTCAACAGCAGAACTCGTCTCGTGATACACCTCTGCACCGCGACCTGGATCGTGGAACACTACTATGCTCACGAACCGATCCCAACAACTCGCTCCCGCGTGCTCAACAACAACCAGTTCGTGACCTACCTTCTGGACCCAGTCGGATCGCCCCCTACTCCACGATCCGGCCTCACGAGTTGGACTTCACGAACCTACCTCACGAACCGTCCCCCTCGAACCGGGTCGGGTCGCTCCCCTCGATCCACGATCCGCGAGCCACGATCCCCAGGCGATAGCTCACCAACTTCCATCTTCTCCTGCATTCAACGCTAGGGGCACCAGCTCTGATTTTGGTAGTTTACAACAGCTTTTTGAGGGCAATCAACTCGCTGATCTCATTCAACGCCTCTCGAGAGACCGCACCTATCAGAATGACGTGGACGACGTCAATCACAATCCGTTCACTCAGGAAATCAGGAATTCACGCAATCCCCCAGATTTCAAACTTCCACTACTGGAGCCCTACAACGGGAGGACATATCCTACCGTGCATCTGATGCATTACAAACCGCATATGGAAGTTCAATCGGCATCGAAAAATGTCATAGCAAAATTTTCCCCCTCTTTCTGACTGATATAGCAGCCATGTGGATTCGGAAGCTGGAAACAGAATCGATCAGCAGTTGGAACATGTTGGTCGCACGCTTCCTTCAACAGTTTCGGGTCCACATCGCTCGACCTAAGAACGTCATGTCACTCACTACAATCAAGCAGAGGCCCAGAGAAACTCTGCGTTCTTTCCTGGAAAGATTCAACGTTGCAGCAGCATCAGTGCATCGCCCTGAGCAATCGATGGTATTGATGGCAGCAGTATCCGGCGTTCTAGATAACTCGGAGTTCAAAAAATCTTTGTACCGAGATCCACCGCGAAATCTCGGCGAATTCTACCTTGAAGCAGATAGATTTCTACGGGTAGAAGATGCAACTTCCAAGAAGAAAACCCTCGAAGTCAACATGCTCGGAGATGGAGAACCGCCCAATTCTGGAAAAGGCAATGACAAGGGTAAAGGAAAAATCCCTGCTACAAATGATCGCAATGCTCCACCCCGGAGAGGGTCCAGATACGACAAATACACTGAACTGAATGATACTCTGAGCAGCATATACATGGATACAGGAGGTGCTGCCTCCTATCCAAGACCTCCTAAGAAGGAGCCGACGCTAGCACAACGCAATTCTGGCAGACATTGCATATTTCACGACATAGACGGTCACAACACTGATGACTGTAGACTTCTGCGAGATCTTATTGAGGATCGGGTCAGACGAGGAGAGCTACCCGAATATGTCACTCGACCAACAACGCCTACACCTGCATTGCCACCACCTATTCCCCAGAGAGGGAACGATCCTGGATCGAGCAATCGCGGGATTATCATTCGCTGATCCCACTCAGCGGATCTCTTCAGTTTGTTGAACTCCGGTTCATAATTCATGTTTTTAGGTTTTTAGGAGACTTCTCGCCCTCCTTTGTTTTCCCTGCATATAATAAGAGCCGTCACCTCAGCCCGCACGCACGGAACCTACTTGTGGTATCCAGTCGTGTCCGGCAAACGACCGCTGCGTTTTCATGAATTAGCAATAAGCATTGAGCTCCGACTCCCAACTGGATCCGTCCAGTATGAACATGAGCTCCGGCTCCTAACTGGATCCGTCCAGTATAAACAAATCTTCGCTGCTTTTCCTTGGTCGTCTTACTCCGGTATTTCCTTGGTCGTCTTACTCCGGTAAGGCCGTCTTGGAACCTTCGTTGCTTTTCCTTGGTCGTCTTACTCCGGTAAGGCCGTTTTTGAACCCCTCTAACATCTCCCCGGATGGTTTACTCCGGTAAGGCCATCTAGGAAATATTCTTGCATTGCTTGTTTTATCTTCTTGCAGGTACAAACTCCTGGTCTTCTTGGATTTCTCTGGCCTTAATACGATCCCGTGTGATCGTCAGTTTTCTGGCCTTAATACGATCCGGCGTGATCGTCGCATTCTGAATTTGGATTTCTCAGATTATCCAGAACACATCTTCCTTCAACCAGCAAGATATGTTCTGGGGGGCAAACATGTTGACACATTTTTTGGAAAAAGCTGTCACACATGGAATTCCTTAATGATAACATGCTCGAGCGATAGAAACGACGTCAGAAGACATTGAGAGATTTGGTCAAAATCACATCCTCAACATAAACAGGCCCGAAACTCCTATCAGACGACCTCTTTTGGGCCCGAAAACAGTGATTACGGAGCTAAGCTCTGTAACATTTGTAGATCTCTGAGTTTGCTTCAGTTTGAGGTTTGGTTCGGCTCAATCGGACTTACGGTTTGAAAGTTATGCCTGTTTCCGTAAACTGGTGTGAACTGGCAATTTCCTGGATAAAGCAACGAAGCAGCACACGATCGAAGTATGGATTACGCACCCTCGGATTGCCCCTCATCGGATCGCCCCTCATCGGATCGCCCCCCTAAGACCACGAACCGTCCGTGGTACATCTCACGATCCGACCCAATCGCCAGCACATCACTCCAGCTTCACTATGCTGCTCACGACCAGACTCGACTCGTGATAGCCATATCACGATCCGACCCATGACCACGATCCGACCCATGACCACGATCCGACCCCATGATCGCGATCCGAACTTCCGACCTGTAGATACGTTCCCTGTTTTGATCTATTCTCGTGCCACATCTTGCTCCTATTACCCTGAATCGTGTGCCACGTACCCCACCACTATCCGATCCCCGCACCTGCTCCTGCGCAGCTTGTTCTGACCTATTCTCAAGGCTATTTTCACTCCAACTTGCATGGATCTGATTACACATGTCACATGACGATTTGAAGATGATATCTGGACGTTTTCCACCACATTTCGAGATTTTTGGGATGTGTGCCATGTGTCCCATGAACCACCATCAGGAAACGATTATAAATACCCCATTTGAAGGTATTTTCAAGGATCTTTTGGCCATTCTACTTCACTGCTTCCACAATTATTGAAGTGCAAGGACTTTGCACCTCCATACACTCAAATTCCTCTCTTTTCAATACAATTAACGCACGGATTGTGTGTTTACATATAACTGATTCTTGTAATATGTCAGTATAACAATAAGATTATAAAGTGGACGTAGGCTACTTCTACAGCCGAACCACTATAAAAACTTTGTGTGTCTCCTCTTTATTTACTTTTTTCTGCATTTTGTGATCTGCGATCTGCATTTGTGTGTTAGGCCCTATTTTTTGGTCTAACATTTTGGCGCGCCAGGTAGGGGGGCACACAAAAACTTCAACTTCTAGCTTGAAAGGAAACTCAATGGCGAACAAAAGGAAGAAGACTGGAACTTCTTCTCATGCCGATGATGCTGATGCTGAAGGCACAAGGAACGAGGCAAGCCAAGAAGCTCCCTCTCATGAAGACCCATCAGCATACCTGACAAGAGATGAGATGGATGGAGTTCTCGATGAGTTGAGGACCCAGATGGCAAGGCAGGACGATCTCCTCCAGAAACAACAGGAAATGATCAACCAATTCTTCGCTCGGATGGATGGAAGGCCGAGCAATGCCCAAATCACTGAAAACGAAGCCATTGACGCGGCTCGAGTATCACCCGGACTTGGGGGCAACCCCCCCATTCAACAGCAGAACTCGTCTCGTGATACACCTCTGCACCGCGACCCGGATCGTGGAACACTACTAGGCTCACGAACCGATCCCAACAACTCGCTCCCGCCTGCTCAACGACAACCAGTTCGTGACCTACCTTCTGGACCCAGTCGGATCGCCCCCCTACTCCACGATCCGGCCTCACGAGTTGGACTTCACGAACCTACATCACGAACCGTCCCCCTCGAACCGGGTCGGGTCGCTCCCCTCGATCCACGATCCGCGAGCCACGATCCCTAGGCGATAGCTCACCAACTTCCATCTTCTCCTGCATTCAACGCTAGGTGCACCAGCTCTGATTTTGGTAGTTTACAACAGCTTTTTGAGGACAATCAACTCGCTGATCTCATTCAACGCCTCTCGAGAGACCGCACCTATCAGAATGACGTGGACGACGTCAATCACAATCCGTTCACTCAGGAAATCAGGAATTCACGCAATCCCCCAGATTTCAAACTTCCACTACTGGAGCCCTACAACGGGAGGACATATCCTACCGTGCATCTGATGCATTACAAACCGCATATGGAAGTTCAATCGGCATCGAAAAATGTTATAGCAAAATTTTTCCCCTCTTTCTGACTGATATAGCAGCCATGTGGATTCGGAAGCTGGAAACAGAATCGATCAGCAGTTGGAACATGTTGGTCGCACGCTTCCTTCAATAGTTTCGGGTCCACATCGCTCGACCTAAGAACGTCATGTCACTCACTACAATCAAGCAGAGGCCCAGAGAAACTCTGCGTTCTTTCCTGGAAAGATTCAACATTGCAGCAGCATCAGTGCATCGCCCTGAGCAATCGATGGTACTGATGGCAGCAGTATCCGGCGTTCTAGATAACTCGGAGTTCAAAAAATCTTTGTACCGAGATCCACCGCGAAATCTCGGCGAATTCTACCTTGAAGCAGATAGATTTCTGCGGGAAGAAGATGCAACTTCCAAGAAGAAAACCCTCGAAGTCAACATGCTCGGAGATGGAGAACCGCCCAATCCTGGAAAAGGCAATGACAAGGGTAAAGGAAAAATCCCTGCTACAAATGATCGCAATGCTCCACCCCGGAGAGGGTCCAGATACGACAAATACACAGAACTGAATGATACTCTGAGCAGCATATACATGGATACAGGAGGTGCTGCCTCCAATCCAAGACCTCCTAAGAGGGAGCCGACGCTAGCACAACGCAATTCTGGCAGACATTGCATATTTCACGACATAGACGGTCACAACACTGATGACTGTAGACTTCTGCGAGATCTTATTGAGGATCGGGTCAGACGAGGAGAGCTACCCGAATATGTCACTCGACCAACAACGCCTACACCTGCATTGCCACCACCTATTCCCCAGAGAGGGAACGATCCTGGATCGAGCAATCGCGGGATTATCATTCGCTGATCCCACTCAGCGGATCTCTTCAGTTTGTTGAACTCCGGTTCATAATTCATGTTTTTAGGTTTTTAGCCGAGTTCTCGCCCTCCTTTGTTTTCCCTGCATATAATAAGAGCTGTCACCTCAGCCCACACGCACGGAATCTACTTGTGGTCTCCAGTCGTGTCCGGCAAACGACCGCTGCGTTTTCATGAATTAGCAATAAGCATTGAGCTCCGACTCCCAACTGGATCCGTCCAGTATGAACATGAGCTCCGGCTCCTAACTGGATCCGTCCAGTATAAACAAATCTTCGTTGTTTTTCCTTGGTCGTCTTACTCAGGTAAGGCCGTCTTGGAGCATTCATGTGCTTTTCCTTGGTCGTCTTACTCCAGTAAGGCTGTCTTGGAACTTTCATGGCATTTTCTTGGTCGCCTTACTCCGGTAAGGCCGTCTTGGAGCATTCATGTGCTTTTCCTTGGTCGTATTACTCTGGTAAGGACGTCTTGGAATTTTCATGGCATTTCCTTGGTCGTCTTACTCCGGTAAGGCCGTCTTGGAACCATCGTTGCTTTTCCTTGTTCGTCTTACTCCGGTAAGGCCGTTTTGGAACCCCTCTAACATCTCCCCGGATGGTTTACTCCGATAAGGCCATCTAGGAAATATTCTTGCATTGCTTGTTTTATCTTCTTGCAGGTACAAACTCCTGGTCTTCTTGGATTTCTCTGGCCTCAGTACGATCCCGTGTGATCGTCAGTTTTCTGGCCTTAATACGATCCGGCGTGATCGTCGCATTCTGAATTTGGATTTCTCAGATTATCCAGAACACATCTTCCTTCAACCAGCAAGATATGTTCTGGGGGGCAAACATGTTGACACATTTTTTGGAAAAAACTGTCACACATGGAATTCCTGAATGATAACATGCTCGAGCGATAGAAACGACGTCAGAAGACATTGAGAGATTTGGTCAAAATCATATCCTCAACATAAACAGGCCTGAAACTCCTATCAGACGACCTCTTTTGGGCCCGAAAACAGCGATTACGGAGCTAAGCTCCGTATAATTTGTAGATCTCTGAGTTAGCTTCAGTTTGAGCTTCGGCTCGGCTCAATCGAACTTACGGTTTGAAAGTTATGCCCGTTTCCGTAAACTGGTGTAAACGGGCAATTTCCTGGATAAAGCAACGAAGCAGCACACGATCGAAGTATGGATTACGCACCCTCGGATCGCCCCTCATCGGATCGCCCCTCATCGGATCGCCCCCCTCAGACCACGAACCGTCCGTGGTACATCTCATGATCCGACCCGATCGCCAGCACTTCAGTCCAGCTTCACTATGCTGCTCACGACCAGACTCGACTCGTGATAGCCATATCACGATCCGACCCATGACCACGATCCGACCCATGACCACGATCCGACCCCATGATCGCGATCCGAACTTCCGACCTGTAGATACGCTCCCTGTTTTGACCTATTCTCGTGCCACATCTTGCTCCTATTACCCTGGATCGTGTGCCACGTACCCCACCACGATCCGATCCCCGCACCTGCTCCTGCGCAGCTTGTTCTGACCTATTCTCAAGGCTATTTTCACTCCAACTTGCATGGATCTAATTACACATGTCACATGACGATTTGAAGATGATATCTTGACGTTTTCCACCACATTTCGAGATTTTTGGGATGCGTGCCATGTGTCCCATGAACCACCATCAGGAAACGGTTATAAATACCCCATTTGAAGGCATTTTCAAGGATCTTTTGGCCATTCTTCTTCACTGCTTCCACCATTATTGAAGTGCAAGGACTTTGCACCTCCATACACTCAAATTCTTCTCTTTTCAATACAATCAAAACACGGATTGTGTGTCTACATATAACTGATTCTTGTTATCTGTCAGTATAACAGTAAGATTATAAAGTGGACGTAGGCTACATCTACAGCCGAACCACTATAAAAACTTTGTGTGTCTCCTCTTTATTTACTTTTTTCTGCATTTTGTGATCTGCGATCTGCATTTGGGTGTTAGGCCCAATTTTTGGTCTAACATTTTGGCGCGTCAGGTAGGGGGGCACACAAAAACTTCAACTTCTAGCTTGAAAGGAAACTCAATGGAGAACAAAAGGAAGAAGACTGGAACTTCTTCTCACGCCTGATCAACAACAACCAGTTCGTGACCTACCTCCTGGAACCAGTCGGATCGCCCCCCTACTCCACGATCCGGCCTCACGAGCTGGACTTCACGAACCTACCTCACGAACCGTCCCCCTCGAACCGGGTCGGGTCGCTCCCCTCGATCCACGATCCGCGAGCCGCGATCCCCAGGCGATAGCTCACCAACTTCCATCTTCTCCTGCATTCAACGCTGTGGGCACCAGCTCTGATTTTGGTAGTTTACAACAGCTTTTTGAGGGCAATCGACTCGCTGATCTCATTCAACGCCTCTCGAGAGGCCGCACCTATCAGAATGACGTGGACGACGTCAATCACAATCCATTCACTCAGGAAATCAGGAATTCACGCAATCCCCCAGATTTCAAACTTCCACAAATGGAGCCCTACAACAGCAGGACAATTCCTACCGTGCATCTGATGCGTTACAAACGGCATATGGAAGTTCAATCGGCATCGGAAAACGTCATGGCAAAATGTTGTCCCCTCTTTCTGACTGATATAGCAGCCATGTGGATTTGGCAGCTGGAAACAGAATCGATCAGCAGTTGGAACATGTTGGTCGCACGCTTCCTTGAACAGTTTCGGGTCCACATCGCTCGACCTAAGAACGTCATGTCACTCACTACAATCAAGCAGAGGCCCAGAGAAACTCTGCGTTCTTTCCTGGAAAGATTCAACGTTGCAGCAGCATCAGTGGATCGCCCTAAGCAATCGATGGTACTGATGGCAGCAGTATCCGGCGTTCTAGATAACTCGGAGTTCAAAAAATCTTTGTACTGAGATCCACCGCGAAATCTCGGCGAATTCTACCTTGAAGCAGATAGATTTCTGCGGGAAGAAGATGCAACTTCTGAGAAGAAAACCATCGAAGTCAACATGCTCGGAGATGGAGAACCGCCCAATCCTGGAAAAGGCAATGACAAGGGTAAAGGAAAAACCCCTGCTATAAATGATCGCAATGCTCCACCCCAGAGAGGGTCCAGATACGACAAATACACTGAACTGAGTGATACTCTGAGCAACATATACATGGATACAGGAGGTGCTGCCTCCTATCCAAGACCTCCCAAGAGGGAGCCGACGCTATCACAACGCAATTCTGGCAGACATTGCATATTTCACGACATAGACGGTCACAACACTGATGACTGTAGACATCTGCGAGATCTTATTGAGGATTGGGTCAGACGAGGAGAGCTACCCGAATATGTCACTCGACCAACAACGCCTACACCTGCGTTGCCACAACCTATTCCCCAGAGAGGGAACGATCCTGGATCGAGCAATCGCGGGATTATCATTTGCTGATCCCGCTCAGCGGATCTCTTTAGTTTGCTGAACTCCGGTTCATAATTCATGTTTTTAGGCGACTTCTCGCCCTCCTTTGTTTTCCCTGCATATAATAAGAGCCGTCACCTCAGCCCACACGCACGGAACTACTTGTGGTCTCCAGTCGTGTCCGGCAAACGACCGCTGCGTTTTCATGAATTAGCAATAAGCATTGAGCTCCGACTCCCAACTGGATCCGTCCAGTATGAACATGAGCTCCGGCTCCTAACTGGATCCGTCCAGTATAAACAAATCTTCGTTGCTTTTCCTTGGTCGTCTTACTCCGGTAAGGCCGTCTTGTAGCATTCATGTGCTTTAACTTGGTCGTCTTACTCCCGGTAAGGCTGTCTTGGAACTTTCATGGCATTTCCTTGGTCGTCTTACTCCGGTAAGGCTGTCTTGGAGCATTCATGTGCTTTTCCTTGGTCTTCTTACTCCGTTAAGGCCGTCTTGGAACTTTCATGGCATTTCCTTGGTCGTCTTACTCCGGTAAGGCCGTCTTGGAACCTTCGTTGCTTTTCCTTGGTCGTCTTACTCCGGTAAGGCCATTTTGGAACCCCTCTAACATCTCCCCGGATGGTTTACTCCGGTAAGGACGTCTAGTATATATTCTTGCATTGCTTGTTTTATCTTCTTGCAGGTAAAAACTCCTGGTCTTCTTGGATTTCTCTGGCCTTAATATGATCCTGTGTGATCGTAAGTTTTCTGGCCTTAATACGATCCGGCGTGATCGTCGCATTCTGAATTTGGATTTCTCAGATTATCCAGAACACATCTTCCTTCAACCAGCAAGATATGTTCTGGGGGGGCAAACAAGTTGACACATTTTTTGGCAAAAGCTATCACACATGGAATTCCTGAATGATAACTTGCTCGAGCGATAGAAACGACGTCAGAAGACATTGAGAGATTAGGTCAAAATCACATCCTCAACATAAACAGGCCCGAAACTCCTATCAAACGACCTATTTTGGGCCCGAAACAGCGATTACGGAGCTAGCCTCCGTATCATTTGTAGATCTCTGAGTTAGCTTCAGTTTGAGCTTCTGTTCGGCTTAATCGGACTTACGGTTTGAAAGTTATGCCTGTTTCCGTAAACTGGTGTAAACTGGCAACTTCCTGGATAAAGCAACGAAGCAGCACACGATCGAAGTATGGATTACGCACCCTCGGATCGCCCTCATCGGATCGCCCCCCTCAGACCACGAACCGTCCGTGGTACATCTCACGTTTCGACCCGATCGCTAGCACTTCACTCCAGCTTCACTATGCTGCTCACGACCAGACTCGGCTCGTGATAACCATACCACGATCCGACCCATGACCACGATCCGATCCCCGAACTTCCGACCTGTAGATATGCTCCCTATTTTGACCTATTCTCATGCCACATCTTGCTCCTATTACTCTGGATCGTGTGCCACGTACCCCACCATGATCCGATCCCCGCACCTGCTCCTGCGCAGCTTGTTCTGACCTATTCTCAAGGCTATTTTCACTCCAACTTGCATGGATATGATTACACATGTCACATGACGATTTGAAGATGACATCTGGACGTTTTTCACCACATTTCGAGATTTTTGGGATGCGTGCCATGTGTCCCATGAACCACCATCAGGAAACGGTTATAAATACCCCATTTGAAGGCGTTTTCTAGGATCTTTTGGCCATTCTTCTTCACTGCTTCCACCATTATTGAAGTGCAAGGACTTTGCACCTCCATACACTCAAATTCTTCTCTTTTCAATACAATTAACACACGGATTGTGTGTCTGCATATAACTGATTCTTGTAATCTATCAGTATAACAATAAGATTATAAAGTGGACGTAGGCTACATCTACAGCCGAACCACTATAAAAACTTTGTGTGTCTCCTCTTTATTTACTTTTTTCTGCATTTTGTGATCTGCGATCTGCATTTGGGTGTTAGGCCCAATTTTTGGTCTAACATTTTGGCGCGCCAGGTAGGGGGGCACAAAAAAACTTCAACTTCTAGCTTGAAAGGAAACTCAATGGCGAACAAAAGGAAGAAGACTGGAACTTCTTCTCATGTCGATGATGCTGATGCTGAAGGCACAAGGAACGAGGCAATCCAGGAAGCTTCCTCTCATGAAGACCCATCAGCATATCCGACTAGAGACGAGATGGATGGAGTTCTCGCTGAGTTGAGGACCCAGATGGCAAGGCAGGACGATCTCCTCCAGAAACAACAGGAAATGATCAACCAATTCTTCGCTTGGATGGATGGAAGGCTGAGCAATGCCCAAATCACTGGAAACGAAGCCATTGACGCGGCTCGAGTATCATCCGGACTCGGGGGCAACCCCCCATTCAACAGCAGAACTCGTCTCGTGATACACCTCTGCACCGCGACCCGGATCGTGGAACACTACTAGGCTCACGAACCGATCCCAACAACTCGCTCCCGCCTGCTCAACAACAACCAGTTCGTGACCTACCTCCTGGACCCAGTCGGATCGCCTCCCCTACTCCACGATCCGGCCTCACGAGCTGGACTTCACGAACCTACCTCACGAACCGTCCCCCTCGAACCGGGTCGGGTCGCTCCCCTCGATCCACGATCCGCGAGCCGCGATCCCCAGGTGATAGCTCACCAACTTCCATCTTCTCCTGCATTCAACGCTGGGGGCACCAGCTCTGATTTTGGTAGTTTACAATAGCTTTTTGAGGGCAATCGACTCGCTGATCTCATTCAACGCCTCTCGAGAGGCCGCACCTATCAGAATGACGTGGACGACGTCAATCACATTCCGTTGATTCAGGAAATCAGGAATTCACGCAATCCCCCAGATTTCAAACTTCCACAACTGGAGCCCTACAACGGCAGGACAGATCCTACCGTGCATCTGATGCGTTACAAACAGCAAATGGAAGTTCAATCGGCATCGGAAAACGTCATGGCAAAATGTTTTCCCCTCTTTCTGACTGATATAGCAGCCATGTGGATTCGGCAGCTGGAAACAGAATCGATCAGAAGTTGGAACATGTTGGTCGCACGCTTCCTTGAATAGTTTCGGGTCCACATCGCTCGACCTAAGAACGTCATGTCACTCACTACAATCAAGCAGAGGCCCAGATAAACTCTGCGTTCTTTCCTGGAAAGATTCAACGTTGCAGAAGCATCAGCGGATCGCCCTGAGCAATCGATGGTACTGATGGCAGCAGTATCCGGCGTTCTAAATAACTCAGAGTTCAAAAAATCTTTGTACCGAGATCTACCGCAAAATCTCGGCGAATTCTACCTTGAAGCAGATAGATTTCTGCGGGAAGAAGATGCAACTTCCGAGAAGAAAACCCTCGAAGTCAACATGCTCAGAGATGGAGAACCGCCCAATCCTGGAAAAGGCAATGACAAGGGTAAAGGAAAAACCCCTGCTACAAATGATCGCAATGCTCCACTCCGGAGAGGGTCCAGATACGACAAATACACTGAACTGAATGATACTCTGAGCAACATATACATGGATACAGGAGGTGCTGCCTCCTATCCAAGACCTCCCAAGAGGGAGCCGACGCTAGCACAACGCAATTCTGGCAGACATTGCATATTTCACGACATAGACGGTCACAACACTGATGACTGTAGACATCTGCGAGATCTTATTGAGGATCGGGTCAGACGAGGAGAGCTACCCGAATATGTCACTCGACCAACAACGCCTACACATGCGTTGCCACCACCTATTCCCCAGAGAGGGAACGATCCTAGATCGAGCAATCGCGGGATTATCATTCGCTGATCCCACTCAGCAGATCTCTTCAGTTTGCTGAACTCCTGTTCATAATTCATGTTTTTAGGTTTTTAGGCGAATTCTTGCCCTCCTTTGTTTTCCCTGCATATAATAAGAGCCGTCACCTCAGCCCACATGCACGGAACCTACTTGTGGTCTCCAGTCGTGTCCGGCAAAAGACCGCTGCGTTTTCATGAATTAGCAATAAGCATTGAACTCCGACTCCCAACTGGATCCGTCCAGTATGAACATGAGCTCCGGCTCCTAACTGGATCCGTCCAGTATAAACAAATCTCGTTGCTTTTCCTTGGTCGTCTTACTCCGGTAAGGCCATCTTGGAGCATTCATGTGCTTTTCCTTGGTCGTCTTACTCCAGTAAGGCCGTCTTGGAACTTTCATGGCATTTCCTTAGTCGTCTTACTCCGGTAAGGCCGTCTTGGAGCATTCATGTGCTTTTCCTTGGTCGTCTTACTCTGGTAAGGCCGTCTTGGAACTTTCATGGCATTTCCTTGGTTGTCTTACTCCGGTGAGGCCGTCTTGGAACCTTCATTGCTTTTCCTTGGTCGTCTTACTCCGGTAAGGCCGTTTTGGAACCCCTCTAACATCCCCTCGGATGGTTTACACCGGTAAGGCCATCAAAGAAATATTCTTGCATTGCTTGTTTTATCTTCTTGCAGGTACAAACTCCTGGTCTTCTTGGATTTCTCTGGCCTTAATACGATCCCGTGTGATCGTCAGTTTTCTGGCCTTAATACGATCCGGCGTGATCGTCGCATTCTGAATTTGGATTTCTCATATTATCCAGAACACATCTTCCTTCAACCAGCAAGATATGTTCTGGGGGGCAAACATGTTGACACATTTTTTGGCAAAAGCTGTCACACATGAAATTCCTGAATGATAACATGCTCGAGCGATAGAAACGACGTCAGAAGACATTGAGAGATTTGGTCAAAATCACATCCTCAACAAAAACAGGCCCGAAACTACTATCAGACGACATCTTTTGGGCCCGAAAACAGCGATTATAGAGATGATCTTCGTAACATTTGTAGATCTCTGTGGTAGCTTCAGTTTGAGCTTCGGTTCGGCTCAATCGGACTTACGGTTTGAAAGTTATGCTCGTTTCCGTAAACTAGTGTAAACTGGCAATTTCCTGTATAAAGCAACGAAGCAGCACACGATCGAAGTATGGATTACGCACCCTCGGATCGCCCCTCATCGGATCACCCCCCTCAGACCAAGAACCGTCCGTGGTACATTTCATGATCCGACCCGATCGCTAGCACTTCACTCCAGCTTCACTTTGCTGCTCACGACCAGACTCGACTCGTGATAGCCATATCCCGATCCGACCCATGACCACGATCCGACCCATGACCACGATCCGAACCCGTGATCGCGATCCGAACATCCGACCTGTAGATACGCTCCCTGTTTTGACCTATTCTCGTGCCACATCTTGCTCCTATTACCCTGGATCGTGTGCCACATACCCCACCACGATCCGATCCCCGCACCTGCTCCTGCGCAGCTTGTTCTGACCTATTCTCATGGCTATTTTCACTCTAACTTGCATGGATCTGATTACACATGTCACATGACGATTTGAAGATGATATCTGGACGTTTTCCACCACATTTCGAGATTTTTGGGATGCGTGCCATGTGTCACATGAACCACCATCAGGAAACGGTTATAAATACCCCATTTGAAGGCATTTTCAAGGATCTTTTGGCCATTCTTCTTCACTGCTTCCACCATTATTGAAGTGCAAGGACTTTGCACTTCCATACACTCAAATTCTTCTCTTTTCAATACAACTAACACACGGATTGTGTGTCTACATATAACTGATTCTTGTAATCTGTCAGTATAACAATAAGATTATAAAGTGGACGTAGGCTACATCTACAGCCGAACCACTATAAAAACTTTGTGTGTCTCCTCTTTATTTACTTTTTTCTGCATTTTGTGATCTGTGATCTGCATTTGTGTGTTAGGCCCAATTTTTGGTCTAACATTTTGGCGCGCCAGGTAGGGGGGCACACAAAAACTTCAACTTCTAGCTTGAAAGGAAACTCAATGGCGAACAAAAGGAAGAAGACTGAAACTTCTTCTCATGCCGATGATGCTGATGCTGAAGGCACAAGGAACGAGGCAACCCAGGAAGCTTCCTCTCATGAAGACCCATCAGCATACGTGACTAGAGATGAGATGGATTGAGTTCTCGCTGAGTTGAGGACTCAGATGGCAAGGCAGGACGATCTCCTCCAGAAACAACAGGAAATGATCAACCAATTCTTCGCTCGGATGGATGGAAGGCCGAGCAACACCCCAATCACTGGAAACGAAGCCATTGACGCAGCTCGAGTATCACCCGAACTCGGGGGCAACCCCCCCCCATTCAACAGCAGAACTCGTCTCGTGATACACCTCTGCAACGCGACCCTGATCGTGGAACACTATTAGGCTCACAAACCGATCCCAACAACTCGCTCCCGCCTGCTCAACAACAATCAGTTCGTGACCTACCTCCTAGACCCAGTCGGATCGCCCCCCTACTCCACGATCCGGCCTTACGAGCTGGACTTCACGAACCTACCTCACGAACCGTCCCCCTCGAACCGGGTCGGGTCGCTCCCCTCGATCCACGATCCGCAAGTCGCGATCCCCAGGCGATAGCTCACCAACTTCCATCTTCTCCTGCATTCAACGCTGGGGGCACCAGCTCTGATTTTGGTAGTTTACAACAGCTTTTTGAGGGCTATCGACTCGCTGATCTCATTCAATGCCTCTCGAGAGGCCGCACCTATCAGAATGATGTGGACGACGTCATTCACAATCCGTTCACTCAGGAAATCAGGAATTCACGCAATCCCCCAGATTTCAAACTTCCACAACTGGAGCACTAAAAAGGCAGGACAGATCCTACCGTGCATCTGATGCGTTACAAACGACATATGGAAGTTCAATCGGCATCGGAAAACATCATGGCAAAATGTTTTCCCCTCTTTCTGACTGATAAAGTAGCCATGTGGATTCGGCAGCTGGAAACAGAATCGATCAACAGTTGGAACATGTTGGTCACACGCTTCCTTGAACAGTTTCGGGTCCACATCGCTCGACCTAAGAACGTCATGTCACTCACTACAATCAAGCAGAGGCCCAGAGAAACTCTGCGTTCTTTCCTGGAAAGATTCAACGTTGCAGCAGCATCAGTGGATCGCCCTGAGCAATCGATGGTACTGATGGCAGCAGTATCCGGTGTTCTAGTTAACTCGGAGTTCGAAAAATCTTTGTACCGAGATCCACCGCGAAATCTCGGCGAATTCTACCTTGAAGCAGATAGATTTCTGCGGGAAGAAGATGTAACTTCCAAGAAGAAAACCCTCGAAGTCAACATGCTCGGAGATGGAGAACCGCCCAATCCTGGAAAAGGCAATGACAAGGGTAAAGGAAAAACCCCTGCTACAAATGATCGCAATGCTCCACCCCGGAGTGGGTCCAGATACGACAATTACACTGAACTGAAAGATACTCTGAGCAACATATACATGGATACAGGAGGTGCTGCCTCCTATCCAAGACCTCTCAAGAGGGAGCCGACTCTAGAACAACGCAATTCTGGCAGACATTGCATATTTCACGACATAGACGGTCACAACACTGATGACTGTAGACATCTGCGAGATCTTATTGAGGATCGGGTCAGACGAGGAGGGCTACCCGAATATGTCACTCGACCAACAACGCCTACACCTGTGTTGCCACCACCTATTCCCCAAAAAGGGAACGATCCTGAATCGAGCAATCGCGGGATTAACATTCGTTGATCCCACTCAGTGGATCACTTCAGTTTTCTGAACTTCGGTTCATAATTCATGTTTTTAGGTTTTTATGCGAATTCTCGCCCTCTGTTTTCCCTGCATATAATAAGAGCCGTCACCTCAGCCCACACGCACGGAACCTACTTGTGGTCTCCAGTCGTGTCCGGGAAACGACCGCTGCGTTTTCATGAATTAGCAATAAGCATTGAGCTCCGGCTCCCAACTGGATCCGTCCAATATGAACATGAGCTCCGGCTCTTAACTGGATCCGTCCAGTATAAACAAATCTTCGTTGCTTTTCCTTGGTCGTCTTACTCCGGTAAGGCCGTCTTTGAGCATTCATGTGCTTTTCCTTGATCGTCTTACTCCGGTAAGGCCATCTTGGAACTTTCATGGCATTTCCTTGGTCGTCTTACTCTGGTAAGGCCGTCTTGGAGCATTCATTTGCTTTTCCTTGGTCGTCTTACTCTGGTAAGGTCGTCTTGGAACTTTCATGGCATTTCCTTGGTCGTCTTACTCCGGTAAGGCCGTCTTGGAACCTTCGTTGCTTTTCCTTGGTCGTCTTACTCCAGTAAGGCCGTTTTGGAACCCCTCTAACATCTCCCCGGATGGTTTACTCCGGTAAGGCCATCTAGGATATGTTCTTGCATTGCTTGTTTTGTCTTCTTGCAGGTACAAACTCCTGGTCTTCTTGGATTTCTCTGGCCTTAATACGATCCCGTGTAATCGTCTGTTTTCTGGCCTTAATACGATCCGGCGTGATCGTCGCATTCTGAATTTGGATTTATCAGATTATCCATAACACATCTTCCTTCAACCAGCAAGATATGTTCTGGGGGGCAAACATGTTGACACATTTTTTTGGCAAAAGATGTCACACATGGAATTCGTGAATGATAACATGCTCGAGCGATAGAAACGACGTCAGAAGACATTGAGAGATTTGGTCAAAATCACATCCTCAACATAAACAGGCCCGAAACTCCTATCAGATGACCTCTTTTGGGCTCGAAAACAGCGATTACGGAGCTATGCTCCGTAAAATATGTAGATCTCTGAGTTAGCTTCAGTTTGAGCTTCGGTTCGGCTCAATCAGACTTACGGTTTGAAAGTTATGCCCGTTTCCGTAAACTGGTGTAAACTGGCAATTTCCTGGATAAAGCAACGAAGCAGCACACGATCGAAGTATGGATTACGCACCCTCGGATCGCCCCTCATCGGATCGCCCATCATCGGATCGCCCCCCTCAGACCATGAACCGTCCGTGGTACATCTCACGATCCGACCCGATCGCCAGCACTTCACTGCAACTTCACTATACTGCTCACGACCAGACTCGACTCGTGATAGCCATATCACGATCCGACCCATGACCACGATCCGACCCATGACCACGATCCGACCCCATGATCGCGATCCGAACTTCCGACCTGTAAATACGCTCCCTGTTTTGACCTATTCTCGTGCCACATCTTGCTCCTATTACCCTGAATCGTGTGCCACGTACCCCACCACGATCCGATCCCCGCACCTGCTCCTGCGCAGCTTGTTCTGACCTATTCTCAAGGCTATTTTCACTCCAACTTGCATGGATCTGATTAAACATGTCACATGATGATTTGAAGATGATATCTGGACGTTTTCCACCACATTTCGAGATTTTTGGGATGCGTGCCATGTGTCCCATGAACCACCATCAGGAAACGGTTATAAATACCCCATTTGAAGGCATTTTCAAGGATCTTTTGGCCATTCTTCTTCACTGCTTCCACCATTATTGAAGTGCAAGGACTTTGCACCTCCATACACTCAAATTCTTCTCTTTTCAATACAATTAACACACGGATTGTGTGTCCACATATAACTGATTCTTGTAATCTGTCAGTATAACAATAAGATTATAAAGTGGACGTAGGCTACATCTACAGCGGAACCACTATAAACACTTTGTGTGTCTCCTCTTTATTTACCTTTTTCTGCATTTTGTGATCTGCGATCTGCATTTGGGTGTTAGGCCCAATTTTTGGTCTAACATTTTGGCGTGCCAGGTAGGGGGACACACAAAAACTTCAACTTCTAGCTTGAAAGGAAACTCAATGGCGAACAAAAGGAAGAAGACTGGAACTTCTTCTCATGCCGATGATGCTGATGCTGAAGGCACAAGGAACGAGGCAAGCTAGGTAGCTTCCTCTCATGAAGACCCATCAGCATACCTGACTAGAGACGAGATGGATGGAGTTCTCGCTGAGTTGAGGACCCAGATGGCAAGGCAGGACGATCTCCTCCAGAAACAACAGGAAATGATCAACCAATTCTTCGCTCGGATGGATGGAAGGACGAGCAACGCCCAAATCACTGGAAACGAAGCCATTGACGAGGCTCGAGTATCACCCGGACTCGGGGGCAACCCCCCCATTCAACAGCAGAACTCGTCTCATGATACACCTCTGCACCGTGACCCGGATCGTGGAACACTACTAGGCTCACGAACCGATCCCAACAACTAGCTCCCGCCTGCTCAACAACAACCAGTTCGTGACCTACCTCCTGGACCCAGTCGGATCGCCCCCCTACTCCACGATCCGGCCTCACAAGCTGGACTTCACGAACCTACCTCACGAACCGTACCCTCGAACCGAGTCGGGTCGCTCCCTTCGATCCGTGATCCGCGAGCCGCGATCCCCAGGCGATAGCTCACCAACTTCCATCTTCTCCTGCATTCAACGCTGGGGGCACCAGCTCTGATTTTGCAAGTTTACAACAGCTTTTTGAGGGCAATCGACTCGCTGATCTCATTCAACGCCTCTCGAGAGGCCGCACCTATCAGAATGACGTGGACGACGTCAATCACGATCCGTTCACTCAGGAAATCAGGAATTCACGCAATCCCCCATATTTCAAACTTCCACAACTGGAGCCCTACAACGGCAGGACAGAACCTACCGTGCATCTGTTGCGTTACAAACGGCATATGGAAGTTCACTCGGCATCGGAAAACGTCATGGCAAAATGTTTTCCCCTCTTTCTGACTGATATAGCAGCCATGTGGATTCGGCAGCTGGAAACAGAATCGGTTATCAGTTGGAACATGTTGGTCGCACGCTTCCTTGAACAGTTTCGGGTCCACATCGCTCGACTTAAGAACGTCATGTCACTCACTACAATCAAGCAGAGGCCCAGAGAAACTCTGCGTTCTTTCCTGGAAAGATTCAACGTTGCAGCAGCATCAGTGGATCGCCCTGAGCAATCGATGGTACTGATGGCAGCAGTATCCGGCGTTCTAGATAACTCGGAGTTCAAAAAATCTTTGTACCGAGATCCACCGCGTAATCTCGGCGAATTCTAACTTGAAGCAGATAGATTTCTGCGGGAAGAAGATGCAACTTCCGAGAAGAAAACCCTCGAAGTCAACATGCTCGGAGATGGAGAATCGCCCAATCCTGGAAAACGCAATGACAAGGTTAAAGGAAAAACCCCTGCTACAAATGATCGCAATGTTCCACCCCGGAGAGGGTCCAGATACGACAAATACACTGAACTGAATGATACTCTGAGCAACATATACATGGATACAGGAGGTGCTGCCTCCTATCCAAGACCTCCCAAGAGGGAGCCGACGCTAGCACAACGCAATTCTGGCAGACATTGCATATTTCACGACATAGACAGTCACAACACTGATGACTGTAGACATCTGCGAGATCTTATTGAGGATCGGGTCAGACGAGGAGGGCTACCCGAATATGTCACTCGACCAACAACACCTACACTTGCGTTGCCACAAACTATTCCCCAAAGAGGGAACGATCCTGGATCGAGAAATCGCGGGATTATCATTCGCTGATCCCACTCAGCAGATATCTTCAGTTTGCTGAACTCCGGTTCATAATTCATGTTTTTAGGTTTTTAGGCGACTTCTCGCCCTCTGTTTTCCCTGCATATAATAAGAGCCGTCACCTCAGCCCACACGCACGGAACCTACTTGTGGTCTCCAGTCGTGTCCGGCAAACGACCGCTGCGTTTTCATGAATTAGCAATAAGCATTGAGCTCCGGCTCCCAACTGGATCCGTCCAGTATGAACATGAGCTCTGTCTACTAACTGGATCCGTCCAGTATAAACAAATCTTCGTTGCTTTTCCTTGGTCGTCTTACTCCGGTAAGGCCGTCTTGGAGCATTCATGTGCTTTTCCTTGGTCCTCTTACTCCGGTAAGGCCGTCTTGGAACTTTCATGGCATTTCCTTGGTCGTCTTACTCTGGTAAGGCCGTCTTGGAGCATTCATGTGCTTTTCCTTGGCCGTCTTACTCCGGTAAGGCCGTCTTGGAACTTTCATGGCATTTCCTTGGTCGTCTTACTCCGGTAAGGCCGTCTTGGAACCTTCTTTGCTTTTCCTTGGTCGTCTTACTCCGGTAAGGCCGTTTTGGAACCCCTCTAACATCTCCACTGATGGTTTACTCCGGTAAGGCCATATAGGAAATATTCTTGCATTGCTTGTTTTATCTTCTTGCAGGTACAATCTCCTGGTCTTCTTGGATTTCTCTGGCCTTAATACGATCCCGTGTGATCGTTAGTTTTCTGGCCTTAATACAATCCGGCGTGATCGTCGCATTCTGAATTTGGATTTATCAGATTATCCAGAACACATCTTCCTTCAACCAGCAAGATATGTTTTGGGGGGCAAACATGTTGACACATTTTTTGGCAAAAGTTGTCACACATGGAATTCCTGAATGATAACATGCTCGAGCGATAGAAACGACGTCAGAAGACATTGAGAGATTTGGTCAAAATCACATCCTCAACATAAGCAGGCCCAAAACTCCTATCAGACGACCTCTTTTGGGCCCGAAAACAGCGATTACGGAGATGAGCTCCATAACATTTGCAGTTCTCTGAGTTATCTTCAGTTTGAGCTTCGAATCGGCTCAATCGGACTTACGGTTTGAAAGTTATGCCCGTTTCCGTAAACTGGTGTAAACTGGCAATTTCCTGGATAAAGCATCAAAGCAGCACACGATCGAAGTATGGATTACGCACCCTCGGATCGCCCCTCATCGGATCGCCCCCCTCAGACCACGAACTGTCCATGGTACATCTCACGATCCGACCCGATCTCCAGCACTTCACCCAGCTTCACTATGCTACTCACGACCAGACTCGACTCGTGATAGCCATATCACGATCCGACCCATGACCACAATCCGACCCATGACCACGATCCGACCCCATGATCGCGATCCGAACTTCCGACCTGTAGATAAGCTCCCTGTTTTGACCTATTCTCATGCCACATCTTGCTCCTATTACCCTGGATCGTGTGCCACGTACCCCACCACGATCCGATCCCCGCACCTGCTCCTGCGCAGCTTGTTCTGACCTATTCTCAAGGCTATTTTCACTCCAACTTGCATGGATCTAATTACACATGTCACATGACGATTTAAAGATGATATCTGGACGTTTTCCACCACATTTCGAGATTTTTGGGATGCGTGCCATGTGTCCCATGAACCACCATCAGGAAACGGTTATAAATACCCATTTGAAGGCATTTTCAAGGATCTTTTGGACATTCTTCTTCACAGCTTCCACCATTATTGAAGTGCAAGGACTTTGCACCTCCATGCACTCAAATTCTTCTTTTTTCAACACAATTAACACACGGATTGTGTGTCTACATATAACTGATTCTTGTAATATGTCAGTATAACAATAAGATTATAAAGTGGACGTAGGCTACATCTACAGCCGAACCACTATAAAAACTTTGTGTGTCTCCTCTTTATTTACTTTTTTCTACATTTTGTGATCTGCGATCTGCATTTGGGTGTTAGGCCCAATTTTTGGTCTAACATTTTGGCGCGCCAGGTAGGGGGCACACAAAAACTTCAACTTCTAGCTTGAAAGGAAACTCAATGGCGAACAAAAGGAAGAAGACTGTAACTTCTTCTCATGCCGATGATGCTGATGCTGAAGGCACAAGGAACAAGGCAAGCCAGGAAGCTTCCTCTCATGAAGACCCATCAGCATACCCGACTAGAGATGAGATGGATGGAGTTCTCGCTGAGTTGAGGACCCAAATGGCAAGGCAGGACGATCTCCTCTAGAAACAACAGGAAATGATCAACCAATTCTTCGCTCGGATGGATGGAAGGCCGAGCAACGCCCAAATCACTAGAAACGAAGCCATTGACGCGGCTCGAGTATCACCCGGACTCGGGATCAACCCCCCATTCAACAGCAGAAATCGTCTCGTGATACACCTCTGCACCGCGACCCGGATCGTGGAACACAACTAGGCTCACGAACCGATCCCAACAACTCGCTCCCGCCTGCTCAACAACAACCAGTTCGTGACCTACCTCCTGGACCCAGTCGGATCGCCCCCCTACTCCATGATCCGGCCTTACGAGCTGTACTTCACGAACCTACCTCACGAACCATCCCCCTCAAACCGGGTCGGGTCGCTCCCCTCGATCCACGATCCGCGAGCCGCGATCCCCAGGCGATAGCTCACCAACTTCCATCTTCTCCTGCATTCAACGCTGGGGGCACCAGCTCTGATTTTGGTAGTTTACAACAGCTTTTTGAGGGCAATCGACTCGCTGATCTCATTCAACGCCTCTCGAGAGGCCGCACCTATCAGAATGACGTGGACGACGTCAATCACAATCCGTTCACTCAGGAAATCAGGAATTCACGCAATCCCCCAAATTTCAAACTTCCACAACTGGAGCCCTACAACGGCAGGACAGATCCTACCGTGCATCTGATGCGTTACAAACGACATATGGAAGTTCAATCGGCATCGGAAAACATCATGGCAAAATGTTTTCCTCTCTTTCTGACTGATATAGCAGCCATGTGGATTCAGCAGCTGGAAACAGAATCGATCAGCAGTTGGAACATGTTGGTCACACGCTTCCTTGAACAGTTTCGGGTCCACGTCGCTCGACCTAAGAACGTCATGTCACTCACTACAATCAAGCAGAGGCCCAGAGAAACTCTGCGTTCTTTCCTGGAAAGATTCAACGTTGCAGCAGCATTAGTGGATCGCCCTGAGCAATCAATGGTACTGATGGCAACAGTATCCGGCGTTCTAGATAACTCGGAGTTCAAAAAATCTTTGTACCGAGATCCACCGCGAAATCTCGGAGAATTCTACCTTGAAGCAGATAGATTTCTGCGGGAAGAAGATGCAACTTCCGAGAAGAAAACCCTCGAAGTCAACATGCTCGGAGATGGAGAACCGCCCAATCCTGGAAAAGGCAATGACAAGGGTAAAGGAAAAACCCCTGCTACAAATGATCGTAATGCTCCACCCTGGAGAGGGTCCAGATACGACAAATACACTGAACTGAATGATACTGAGCAACATATACATGGATACAGGAGGTGCTGCCTCCTATCCAAGACCTCCCAAGAGGGAGCCGACGCTAGCACAACGCAATTCTGGCAGACATTGCATATTTCATGATATAGACGGTCACAACACTGATGACTGTAGACATCTGCGAGATCTTATTGAGGATCGGGTTAGACGAGGAGAGCTACCCGAATATGTCACTCGACCAACAACGCCAACACCTGCGTTGCCACCACCTATTCCCCAGAGAGGGAACGATCCTGGATCGAGCAATCGTGGATTATCATTCGCTGATCCCACTCAGCGGGTCTCTTCAGCTTGCTGAACTCCGGTTCATAATTCATGTTTTTAGGTTTTTAGGCGACTTGTCGCCCTCCTATGTTTTCCCTGCATATAATAAGAATCGTCACCTCAGCCCACACGCACGAAACCTACTTGTGGTCTCCAGTCATGTCCGGCAAACGACCGCTGCGTTTTCATGAATTAGCAATAAGCATTGAGCTCCGGCTCCCAACTGGATCCGTCCAGTATGAACATGAGCTCCGGCTCCTAACTGGATCCGTCCAGTATAAACAAATATTCGTTGCTTTTCCTTGGTCGTCTTACTCCGGTAAGGCCGTCTTGGAGCATTCATGTGCTTTTCCTTGGTCGTCTTACTCCGTAAGGCCGTCTTGGAACTTTCATGGCATTTCCTTGGTCGTCTTACTCCGGTAAGGCCGTGTTGGAGCATTTATGTGCTTTTCCTTGGTCGTCTTACTCTGGTAAGGCCGTCTTGGAACTTTCATGGCATTTCCTTGGTCGTCTTACTCCGGTAAGGCCGTCTTGGAACCTTCGTTGCTTTTCCTTGGTCGTCTTACTCCGGTAAGGCCGTTTTGGAACCCCTCTAACATCTCCCTGGATTGTTTACTCCGGTAAGGCCATCTAGGAAATATTCTTGCATTGCTTGTTTTATCTTCTTGCAGGTACAAACTCCTGGTCTTCTTGGATTTCTCTAGCCTTAATACGATCCCGTGTGATCCTCAGTTTTCTGGCCTTAATACGATCCGGCGTGATCGTCGCATTCAGAATTTGGATTTCTCAGATTATCCAGAACACATCTTCCTTCAACCAGCAAGATATGTTCTGGGGGGCAAACATGTTTACACATTTTTTGGCAAAAATTGTCACACATGGAATTCCTGAATGAAAACATGCTCGAGCGATAGAAACGACGTCAAAAGACATTGGGAGATTTGGTCAAAATCACATCCTCAACATAAACAGGCCCGAAACTCCGATCAGACGACCTCTTTTGGGCCCGAAAACAGCGATTACGGAGCTAAGCTCCATAACATTTGTAGTTCTCTAAGTTAGCTTCAGTTTGAGCTTCGGTTCGGCTCAATCGGACTTACGGTTTGAAAGTTATGCCCGTTTCCGTAAACTGGTGTAAACTGACAATTTCCTGGATAAAGCAACGAAGCAGCATATGATCGAAGTATGGATTACGCATCCTCGGATCGCCCCCCTCAGACCACGAACCGTCCGTGGTACATCTCACGATCCGACCCGATCGCCAGCACTTCACTCCAGCTTCACTATGCTGCTCACGACCAGACTCGACTCGTGATAGCCATATCACGATCCGACCCATGACAACGATCCGACCCATGACCACGATCCGACCCCATGATCGCGATCCGAACTTCCGACCTGTAGATACGCTCCCTATTTTGACCTATTCTTGTGCTACGTCTTGCTCCTATTACCCTGGATCGTGTGCCATGTACCCCACCACGATCCGATCCCCGCACCTGCCCCTGCGCAGCTTGTTCTGACCTATTCTCAAGGCTATTTTCACTCCAACTTGCATGGATCTGATTACACATGTCACATGACGATTTGAAGATGATATCTGGACGTTTTCCACCACATTTCGAGATTTTTGGGATGCGTGCCATGTGTCCCATGAACCACCATCAGGAAACGGTTATAAATACCCCATTTGAAGGCATTTTCAAGGATCTTTTGGCCATTCTTCTTCACTGCTTCCACCATTATTGAAGTGCAAGGACTTTGCACCTCCATACACTCAAATTCTTCTCTTTTCAATACAATTAACACACGGATTGTGTGTCTACATATAACTGATTCTTGTAATATGTCAGTATAACAATAAGATTATAAAGTGGACGTAGGCTACATCTATAGCCGAACCACTATAAAAACTTTGTGTGTCTTCTCTTTATTTTCTTTTTTCTGCATTTTGTGATCTGCGATCTGCATTTGGGTGTTAGGCCAAATTTTTGGTCTAACAATATCAATACCAATTGTAAGAAAAATTAGATTGTTAAATGTCCTGCACATGAATTATAACTAATACAATCAATTAGTAGACTTACTTATTTTGATGTCGTTTAAAACTAAAATAGAATTAGAATTAATAGGTTAACCTATAATTTTAAACAGGGTATGCGAATATAAATCGAATATTAAGGAAAATGCATATATGAATAATTTGTTAATACTTCAAATCTAAATCAATTTATAGCAGGTAATCAAATCTAAATCAATTTGTAGCAGGAAAATGCAAGTTTTTGTAGCAAGTATTCAAATCCGAGCATAATCAATTTATAGCAGGAAAATGAAAGTATTTATAGCGGGTATTCAAGCCTAAATCTTCTTTTCTATGTGTCTGAAAAGTAATAATTATTGCTCTAGCTTGTTGTTCACCTAGTATTATCAGCTACTGGAAATATCAAAAACATTGGGAGCAATTGGTAAGTCTGATTTACACGCAATCAAAGAAATCTAGCTCATCCAAAATTCAAAATACAAGATAAGAGTTGAACATTTGAAGGCTCACAAAAGTCGAAGTATGGGCTATAAAAACAGGACAGCCATGCAAAAAAAATAAAAAAATATGAAGCCCAAAATGAATTCTGGCAACAGCCTAAACTATGTCATTCTCTAAGACTGGTAGCATAAAGTTGATAACCAGTGAAGAACAAGAACCTACTTTTGTTTTAAATAGGATCCAAAATACATAATACAGTTATCTTACCAAGCCTTCAATGTTAGTATTGTAAATTAGCAGATTAAGCTCATTAAATACTTGATAAAACAATATTTCTCGGCATGGCTTTCACTTAGTTTAATTTTAGAAAGCATAGATTGAACAATGACTTAACGTCTGCAATATGATCAGTTTCATTGTTTACATTCAAAGCTTAACGGTTATAGTATCTGAAGCCTGAAAGGGCATTGTTACTCACACTTTAAAATTAGTTAAGAAATGACACATTTTTTATGCTTTTTTAACTTTACTAAGAGGAAGACGTTAGAAAGTGACCCTTTTAAAACTAAATTATAGTATGACTAAACTACCCTTTTCTTGATACTTAAAGCATGTGTTTATCAATTGTTACTACTGACACTCCATTTTTTGTTAAGGGAGAACTTAGTTGAAATTCGGTAAGGTGTTGTCGAACTTATCAGTGAAATACGGCGGGGATTCGTCAGTTTAGGTTTGGAAATCAAATAACAGCCACCGAAAATGATTAAAATGGAAAACGGTGCGTGTATATCGAATTTTCATTTTTGAATGTGACGCCCCTTAACTAAAACTGGAGTATCAATAACAACACCCGAGAGTTAAACCAAGGGTATTATCATATACTAATTTTTATGTTCATTACGCCTTATAATAAATCAGAAGGTCAGATTGCTTCAGTCCATGGAACCACGAAATTTTGGAATCAGCTGATATCGGGCCATTGTAATGAGATGGTAATTTATAGGGGAGCCGTCTATAACTCTCATTTTACTTATCGTTCCACTGTTACTTTGGGTGATGTCAGAACGAAACTCACACCATGTTCCTTCGAATATAGATATTCCGACGTCCAGTATCAAATATGAAAAAGTTATCGTGCCACTTGACATAAGACCAAATACCCAGGTTTCTAATATTGCTTTTTTTTCAAGAAAATATTTTTTTTCGTTTTTTGCCCATCGCTTTCATTGTTTGCAACCCATGATTGAGCCATGATTTGCATCATTCACATAAAAGACCAAGCACTATTACTTTCAGTATATATGAATATATGAAATTCAAAAGAATGGCTTGTTTCTTGTTGTTTAAGTTGCTTATTTAGTCATTTTAAAAAGAAATTTTCAAAATAGAATATTTTTGAAAATAAAAACTTTACAAGTGTACATTATAATTGATATTCAAAAGAATATCTTACCTTATTTAGATAAAATTAGCATTACTGTATATATATGTGTGTATATGTGTGTGTGTGTATATATACATATACATATATACATATATACGTATACATATACATATATATACATATACATATACATATACATATACATATACATATATATATATGAGGGCGTCTATATTGACACAAACTGGTGACACAAATTGTGGATCACAAGATTTGTTTGTCTTTACGTGCAAGGTGAAATTCAGGGAGAGATCTTTTGGTCCACAATTTGTGTCATCAATTTTGTGTCACCTGTTTGTGTCAAAATGGAGCGGTCATGTCATCTTTATATGTATTGACTTTTCTTTTGAAGAAGTTCCAACGATGTGGTATTTTGGTTAGTCATCTCTATGCAAGTTTAAAATTTGAACTCGTTTGTTTCAGAGTGGCAGGCATGTGTCTGCTAATTGTATTGCAGATATTTAATTAACCATAACTACAAGTTCTAATTAAGCACTACTTTGTTATGCTTAGGGTCCGTTTGATTTTGAACGTGAAGGGGCGTTTTGAAGGGGAATTTGAAGGGGAGTTTTTGGGAACAGAGAATGTGTTCTTTTTATGAAAGGGGCATTTTGGAAGGGGCAAAGTTACTATTTTATTGTTTTTTTATATATTGTTTTTAATTGTTTGTCATTGTGTGTGTTTATTGTTGAACAGAATAGTAGAATATAAATTGCAGAATTCAAATTGCAGAATACAAATTGCAGAAATAAAAATACATAATTGCGGAATACAAATTGCAGAATTTAAAATGCAAATATAAAATACTTAGTACAACGAAACTTCTTAATGCATTCCTGCGGCAACTAGTTCATTTCGTATATTGTCTCGTACTATCGCCATTGTGGCTGTTGTTCTGGTTCTTTGAACGGGTTCTCGATCTCTGTTTCCGCGATTTGATATACTGTAATATCCTTCGAGGTATTCGTGTGGCACTAAATTAGGGTCATCATCATACGGCATAAAATCTGGATCGCTAGCATTGTATTTTCTGATGTAGTTGTGAAAAGCCATTGTTGCAGTAACAATTTGTACTTGAACATGATATGGATACGTCTGCACATTACGTAAGATGGCAAATTTTTTCTTCCAGATACCAAATGTTCTTTCAATAGCCATACGCAAACTAGAGTGATAGTAGTTAAAAATTTCATTATCTGACTTCAGTTCATTTCGTGTGTCATTAAAGTCTGGTATATGATACCTCACGGATCAGTAAGGAGTTATATATCCTTCCATTAGTGGATATCCTAAATCCACTAAATAATACTGTCCAGTTGGAGGATGAGGGAAATTAAGATCCGGATTATTTATAGCTTCTCAAAATACTTTGGCTTCATGCACAGTTCCTTCCCATCCCGCACTTACAAACATAAAAGTTAAATCAAACGCACAAACAGCCATAGTATTTTGTGTAGCAGATCCTTTCCGCCCTACAAAACGTTGCATATCTTCTTGACCCACGTGAGCAATCACATGTGTCCCATCAATAGCCCCAATACAGTTTTTAAAGAAAGGATAATATCGGGGTGAAGAACGAATTTGTTCTGGGATTCGGTTAAAATGAGAATCGGACGGTCTAATAATATCGACTGCCAATTAGAGAACTGAATCCAAAACTTTATGAAAAATAACATTGATCGTACCATTTGATCGTTGAAACCGCTTAGCAACCTGCCTTGTAGGGAGGGCCAATGCAATAGTATATAGGAATACAGGCACCATTTCTTTGACCGTTATGTGCATTGAGAGCTCCAACCCGTAATTTACTAACCGTTCACACAAGGATCTGAAACATAATCGCTTCATTCGAAAATTGCTATGACAACGATCTGCGTGTCCTGCTAGTATTTCATGAACCCAAACGAGGCCGGAACTTAAGGAATTGTGTATTCTTCTCCTTTCTCTTGTTTGATTAGCCATAATTTCTAGAATATCTACCACATCTTGCAAATTTTCAGTATCAGATTCGTCACTATCTGCCATAATTGGTTGAAGAACTAGAGGAAAATGGACAAACAGTATGGTGATGTAGTGTTGATATGGGTGGAATATATATAGGGAGAGGGGAAAGGGAAGGGGTAGAAAATATCTGTCGTGTCGGATGTGCATCGGACGCATCTGATGCATCCGACGCGAAAACTAGCTTTTCAGCCGTTCAGCTGGAAGGAGCAAATGCATGGGTCCCACTGTTGACGCGTCCGACGCAGATGTTAACTTCAACTGTCCAGTTGGAAAATCAAACGCTACCTTATTATAGTTGAGAACGTTGATTGCATTAACGCACTAAATTAAGAGACCAAATCCTCTGTCCCCAAATTTCCGTATACCCTGTCTCATCCAGTCAAAGCCTCTGATTTTCACAATTTTACAACTAAGTCGGAGATTAAAAAAAGGGCTTAACTGTAAAAGGTGGAAATCAGGGGGTGTTCATTGGTTGGACACAGGGGGACGAAGGGTTTGGGTACAGGGGATTATTTTTGCTAAATTAAAAACTTAAACAAGCATGCTTAAATGATCAGGAATCAACACCTATCTTGCTTACTCTTTTATGTGAAATAAATAAATGAAGCATCAGACATATTTGTGTGCATTGCGTATATATCTTTCTTTTTTTGAAACAGAAAAAAACGAAAGGCTCAAAGCCCAAATACATACAGTAAGGCCCAAAGCCCAACAACATAATACATATCATAGATGAAACCCTAGCCGCCAACGTATTAACCCTAGTGAGCTCCAATCGATACTCTAATGGCGAGCTCAATAGGAAAATCATCCTCGTCGTCTTCAAGGAGGATTCCAAATATTATCTTCATTGATTTCCCTTCTCTTCTCACTATATTCAGGCTTGCGCTTTACTTCCCTATCTTTCTGAAGAACGATTTGATTTACCATATGAGGATTCTGTGGCATGATGGAGGCAGTTGAGTTCTTTTCTTTCAGATCTGAACTTCTCATGCTCTCGAAGCTTCTCTTCAGACTTAATGAGCCACTGTTGCCCTCCAAAGGGCTAGCGCTGCTGCTATCTCCCTCAGACCAGACATTAAGGTGATAGATCAGGTTATTCAACTGGCTCTTATAATGATTATTCCCTATTTTGTGCAAAAAACGTAACTTTTCTTCTGATTGCTTCTTGTCCATGGATTTGCGACTATCTGGATCACTACTAGAGTGTCTACTCTGTGAAACAGGTAAAATAAAAACCTTACTGTTTGACTTATGTAAGAAATCACGCATTAAAGTATCAGTATAGTGTCTACTTCCCTCAAATCGTTGTGATTTGCAATTGTAGTTAGTAGATACCCCAGGAAGGACGTCAGATGTAGCCAAATCATCCATTGGACTATCAGAAGAAATGCTAGCAGGAAGGTTGACTCAGTTTCCTACATTAGGTAAATGCAAAGCATTATTTTTCCAATTATTAGAGACAGATAAACTAACATTACTAAAGGCATGTGATCTCCCTTTGCAGTGCTGTATGCTATTGGCAAGCCCAAGGTGATTTTCATCATTATGAGCATCAGAGCATCTACTAGAGGGAAGTAATTCTATTAAAATGTAGTTCATTTCCAGAATACCAAGCCAAAGTCTATTAAAATGTAGAAGTGCGTGCATACAGTTGAATATTTTTTTGAGCTACAATCATCGGTTTATGATGGATCATCATAGAAAAGCTCTTCTACTCCGTCCAGTAGCTACAACATATCCTATCCTATAAATGGACTTGTATATCTATATCATTCACATAGGACTAATAGTTAACTAGTCAACCCTTCCACCATGCAAGTGGTAGCTTTTCCACTAAAAAGATCATGCAAGGGCTTTTCCAACTGCTCTACTGGATTGGGATACACCGAAAATGGAAAGGTTTATAGAATTGTTAGATTAACTATCAAAGCTGCAATGGATGACTGTCTATGTGAAGTACTTTCTGTAGGAGCCGGAAGTTGGCGTGTTCTTGGGGAGCTTCGATTGGCTAACGTTGCTCCGTGAGAAACCGTTAGCATTAGGTGTCTTATAATTTAAGCTTAACCACGAAACGATTTGAGACTTATGTCATTTCTCTTAAGTTTTAAGAGGGTAGTCAACATTCCCAAATGGCTTTAAAGGTGCTCGGCCAACGGTTTTGTCTTGTGCAAGCTTCTAGGAAGATCCTTCCAATATGGGAGCTGATCAAGTGTTCCAGTAATAGTAATAATTTCATCCTCAAAGGAGAACAGCTTTTTCACATCGATACGGCTGTTTGTCACAATCTGTCCATACAAATGATTATTTCCCTGATCAAATTGCTAAGCATTCACGGTTTCCAAAAATATTTTCCTCCCAAACAGCTTCAATGGAGAAACGGTACTTTCTACAAAAATGTAGAACCATCTTTCTGCACCTACATATGGGATGTTATGTGTATTGCAAAGCTTTCCACTTATCAAGTGATACATCCGGAAATCTTCGTGGACTAAAAGGTTGTTATCCTCAATATCCGCATTTGCAACCTGAAGCCTTGAAGCCGGAAAAGGAACACAAACAATCATATCGATGTGAAAAACCTGATCTCCTTTAAGGATGAAATTATTATTATTATCGGAATACTTGATCTTTCTAGAAGCTTGCACAAGACAAAACCGTTGGCCGAGCACCTTTATAGTCATTTCGGAATGTTTACTGCCTTCTTCAAATTCAAGAGAAATGGCACAAGTCTCAAACGTTTCGTGGTTAAGCTTAAATGATAAAACACCTAATGCTAACCGGTCTCCCAGAAAAAAACATGGTATATGATGAATTAGCACGACAGCAGTAATTATCTCCTGATCAAGAACACGCCACTGTCCTGCTCCTATTGAAAGTACTTCACATTGACAAACATCCGTAGCAGCTTTGGTAGTTAACCTAACAATTTTATAAACCTTTTCCTTTTCGACGTATCCCAATCCAATATAGCATTTGGAAAACTCCTCGCATGGTCTTTTAATGGAAATTATTCCAATCTTGTACCGTCATTTCTCTTTTCACCCATGGAAAAAATGTTAAAGAGGAGATGATCCAATCCTACATATCTACTGCTTTTGTGTGAACAATTAGTTCAAAATATGGTTTTCATCTACAAGGGAATGTATGAGAAAAGAAACAATGATGATCATCTCTGTACGCAGTTGTGCATGGAATGTGGAATGTAGAACGTCCTTGCTTGGTAACTCCATGCACGTATTAAATTCGTAACTATTCTATATATACGATGGCTTTCCCATCAACATTTGGACTTATATCTTTTGTGCGTTCAAAGTTTTGTTTTAAATTTACTCGGCAAATGCTCTCTGTAAATTCCAGGTTTTGTGTAAAGACAAGTTGAATTTATTTTAGTTAGATATAAGTTATACGCTATGCCTTGCTTTCTGGAACCAAAAAAAGGTTCTTCATGGGTTGACCATGTAACAGTTCATGTATCTGCTGCAATTTCTTTTTAATACTCAGTCAGGAGAGTTAATTCTCTGTATCCAAATTCTCTATATCCAAAAAATAAAATCCCTTGATTTTCACCTTTTGCAATTAAGTCAAAGAAAAAAAGTGGTTTTAGTTGCAAAAAGGTGGAATTGAGGAAGTGTTGATTGGTTGAGTACAGAAGATTAGAGAATTTTGGATATAGGTAATTTTATTTTCTCAGAATATATGCTCCGACGACAATCGTAACAAATTGAATTTTCAATTTCAAATATTTAATTTACTTAAATATAAAAACGATTGTAATTATCTGAATTTCAAATATATGAGCTATTTAAAATAATTTAATTGTATAACGATTATTTAAATATTATAAATATCAAAATAACTGAATCTCGAATTCATTATGACATTAAGTTCATTTCTATGCTTATTTAAAGTCTATTTAAATAAAAAGGAAATAATAATCTGCAATCTTGCAATTGAAATGATTTTAAATATATTTATAATTCACGTGTGTAATTATCACACTACAAAAATTACCAATACCAGAGGATTACACATGCGCACTTGTTGTTATAAATAAAGGCACAAACATAATTAAAACACCCTTAAAGTTAAGGGAGGTAAGAATGACGATTTGAATAAATAGTGCCACATCACGGAATAAAATGAAGGACTGAAGTACAAAAATGAATTTGTAGACACGTAACAATATGTATTTCTTTTGTTACAAGAATGTGTGTGTCAACTCATATATGTGCACCCTACGTGGAAGGAAGAGGGGATTTGTTACGACCGTTGTTACGTAACAGTGATGTCATAGCCGAAGGTTACGGACTGAGCTATGCAAGAAAGACAATGCTCTCAAAAGATACTCGTAAGATTTGAGTTAAGGAAGAGATTGTTCGGATCACCTCGCATGTTGTTAAAGTAGGAGTGATGGTTTAAATAAATAGTCTCACATCACGGAATAAATTTAAATGGTAGAGTACAAATATGAGATGATAGGTGTGTAACAACAGAAATTTCATTTGTTACAATGACGTGTGTGCCAACTCATATGTATGTGTGTAGGAGAGAGGAGCTTTGTTCCAACCATCATTACATAACATCATTCACCTCATATGTAAAACATGACTTGTATAGAATCTTAACGTTGGATCATGAAGTAGCATTTTCTGCAGAGTCTTGAAAAGATTATCAGTAGAAATAGAAATTAAGCACATAACGCAAGTTATTACTCCTATTCACTCCGTGATTAAATGCAGCTAAATTCATGTATTAGAAATGATTAATGAAGCAAGAATAAAGTTTGACGTCAATTATAACCATCAGCAGTAATGCTATATTAGCAAACTAAAAATAGATCAACTGTATGACAAATAACCAAAGGTAAAAAATAAAAGGGTTGAACATCAAAACTTTGTGAAGCTGCACATCATTGTACCAAACCAGTATCAACTGCACAACATTGTATCAAACTAGCATCAAAATCGTGGTTAGCCAAGATGTACAGATTTACAAATTTTGACATTACCGAATACAAGTTTATGAACCAAAAGGTTTATGATGTTTACTGCGTTAACACTTAACTTTCGCAAGGATAAATTTCAATAGTCAAAATAATAATTATGTAAAATTTTCATATACAGTTACCGTAAATGGTGGTTAATGCAAATTTTCTAAATCAGTATCAAACTAATATCTATAAATGATCTGAACAAATAGTACTATACAACCTTTAAGTTATACACTGGCAAATTGAAATCAATTACATCTAAAAAATTTGCTATAAAAGAAAGTCATTTGAAACATCTTAATATTAGTTAGAATTGTGTTTTGATTAATATATACACACACACACACACTGGGACGGAGCTAGGATTTTACTTCGACCCGGGCTAAGTAAAAGCGATGAAAAATGATAGAGTAGTTGTATGATATCAAAAACTGTGTTATAGTCTATGGATGGATCAAAGCTGTAGCCTGAGTAAACTGAGACTACATGCTGTGTTCTTTTCTGTTGCTTGTGTGGGAAAGAAGAGATACATGTATAATTTTGGCATTTTTTTTCTTCTGAAAATCATAAAATTAGAATGCTAAATCACTATTTGAAAGTTAACTAGGTATAAAAATAGAGACTACTCTAGCCGATATGAAAAGACAGATAATGAATAAATTAGAGTTGAAACATTACCACACGGTGGAAAATACATCACTAACATTTCCCATCGAAGATCTTTTAAAAAAATTCACAATAATTACAACCTTCAGGAGAGGCAAAGTCATCCTCCCTTTGACAATCATAATGGAGGTGGCCATCCTATCAGTAAGAATATTCCTGAAATAGATGATTCAGACCACCGCTCACCCATCAACATTCCAAAGGGAACACGCTCTCTATTTGGAGTGAAGGAGAAGAAATAATTCACAAGCTATCAGCAATATTGAGAGACGAAACCTCAGTATCGAAGATAACAGGGACATTACTTTAGATCTGTAGATCGCAAAACCAGAAACAAGATTTAAAAGCCAAATCGATTATTTTCCAACAAACTTCCCATATCCAACTTTTCTGGTGGGCGACTAGCACTAGATCTGAGAATTGTAGCAGTGAAGATAAGAAATGAAGCCTTCAAGAACCATTAGGTTCAACTAGAGATCCAAATATCAAAGTTGTCAATGAAACCGCCATGACTATAATTCCTTCTGAAGCTGAGAGAGGTTTAGTGCTTGTCGTTTGAAGGTTTTGTACGCATAATTTTGGCTTATTGGACAATGCGACTTCTGATTTATTAGGCTAAAATACAATACATACATTTTATTTTTGGGAAAGAGCACATAAACACGTGGATCCGTCCCTATATATATATATATATATATATATATATATATATATATATATATATATATATATATACGCTGGTAGCTACCAATTCTACAACCCTTAAAATCGATATTAATTGTATATATGGAATTCTTATATCGATATTATTTATTTTTAATGGGATTTTTTTCTATTCATTTTTTGCCATGCCCCCCAAAAAAAAGATAGAAAAAAAATCCCATAAAAATCAAAGAATATATAATAATATTTATATAAAAGAAAATTAAAATTTAATATAAACGGATTGAAGAACAAGCTTATAAATCAAACATGCATAGTTATAACAACTTGTCCCTTCAAACTCCAACAAACCTCATACTGAAATTATAAAGAATACGCAAATACGTCTTGGATCTCTAGCTCCCATAATGACCCAGATTTTTAATCGATTTATTTAAAACATTTAAATAGTGTTTTAAGTATTGTGTTGATAATATAAATGGATTTTTATATTGAGTTATCGATTTAATAATCGAAATACGATTTATTTCGAATATATATAATCATCGTAATACGAGAATCTGAAATAATTCAATTCGAAATTAAAACGGAATCATATTAATTCAAATGATTAATCGAAATTCTATTTGAATAGAAATGACGATAGTAATAATTTATTATCAAGGAATTAGTTGTTTTGAATATAATTTATATCGATTTAAATTAATATCTTCTCCATGTGATCGATTGGTGCTTCAAAATCTGTCCCACTTTGTCCAGAATAAGGGTATAACCTTAGAAACGTTGGTTGTTATGTTCAAATAAGAGTTCAGAACCATAAAATATATTATTATAATATATAGTTGATAAGCTCCTACTCAAATCGTAGTTAAATCAAAATCTAATCGAAATTAATTACATTGTACTTAGCATACCCTGACTTATCTACCTTGCGCAGACTACTTTCTTCATACCTAAGCTTTCTTCTCGTCTATATAATACGTGACTACCCCCTTTTATTTTCTTCCCATTTGCTCACTCCTTAGATAGATTTCAAAAGCTTCTTAAACAAAATGAAAATGGTCGCCCATTTCATGTGAAAAACAAAGTCCACGCTAGTTTTAAAAATTCAAAACAAATCATACGAAATCCTAGATTCCCAAAACTTGGATCGATTAATTCGTGTGGTCTAGTTCTTCGATTGGGAGTAGAACTGCAAGGTGCGATGCAAGTTGAGGATGCTGTTGTTCCTCGAGACACGAATCAGTGATGTTGAGGAGGTTGTGGTGATGTCTAGGAGATAGCGACATGGTATGTCGCTCTGTAGTTGAAGTCAGAGTTGAAGGGAGTGCGTTACTTTTGGTGCGAATTTGTGGTGGAATTCAAAATTGATTGGTATCGAGGCATGAAGTGGCATGACCGTGAATGAGGGGGTCAATGCGTTTCAGAGGGGAAATTCTAGGTCAAGAAATGCCGTAAGTGCCAAAATGGCTCAACCCAGAGAAGATGAGTTAGGTTTTGGAGGAGGCCTACGAGCCGAACATTGTCATGATGAGCTTTGGAGGTTAAAACAGTAGAGAGAACGAGCATGGAATGTAGGCAGGTCTGAGTGGCATTCATAGTGGGTTCAACTGATCTCACAAATTTCTGTTCATTGCAAATGAAGAGCAGATTCCTGATTTGGAGAAAAGGATTTACGTGATTATTTAAGATATATTTTTTATTTATAATTTATATTGAAACTAATTTATATAATTAGGAAGTGACCAAAGTATGTTGTGAAAAAATGAAATAAAAACATATAGAGTTGTTAACGAAGAAATAAAATATGTAGGCAAATCGTTTAAGTAAAATTTAGGTTTAATTTAGAACTATTACACGTGAGTAATTAAGTAATTGAATTCATATAATTAAATATAACTGGAATTTTATTTATTTTTGTTTTACATTGGAAAAACGGACGTATGGAGGAATCGCTGTGAAATTTATATAACGTGCTTTAGTGGGTGTTCTATGCAAATAAAAATCATTGTGAGTAAACTCACTCTCTAGATTTTATTTAAATAATTTTTATATGTTGTTTGTTGGTTTCTTGGATGCGTTTAAATATTTTTGTGGCTATAATAAATACATTAGTTATTAGGCTTGGTGTTTGTAGCTATTCTATATATGTATATATATATACATATATATTGGTGGTTGGATATTTCCTGCAATAGCATTAGCGGATGCCCGTAGAATTATTAGCGGATGAACCTATGCGCCCCACAATATGATAGTGAATGACCTTCTGTACCGCGATATCCTGCCTTGAAGAAAGATGGGTATTATTTATGTTGGCTAACGTCTGTGGATGCAGGAAAACAGGTTAGAGGGATCCAACTGGATTCCTCAAAAAATTATTATTTGTTTGTTTTCATATATATTATCATATATGATGTGTTAGAAAACCTGTGATTGATAATTGGATGTTTTCGAATGTTTAAATATCGTTGGGCCTAAATGTTGATTTATAAAAATATCGTGAAAAGGGATTTTTAAATTTAAAAGGTGTTGATGTCAAAAGTTGGTCACTAGTGACGTTCAAACCCTAATCGTGTGAAGAGCACACAAATACTGATTAGAAAATACAGAAAAAGTAAAGAAAACAGGGAAAACACACAGACTTTTATAGTGGTTCAACAAAGACTGTGCCTACGTCCACTTTATATATTATTTCTGCTTTAGATTACAAGTACAATGCTTTTTCTATTTGAAGAAAAGAGAGAAGACGACTATTTTTCTCTTCCAGATAAAGTTTCTCTAGGAAGAAGAAGAAGTTGAAGTCGAAAAAAAAGGTCCCTTTCCTCTTTAAGCTTTGAGGTATTTATAGGTGGAGATGGCGACTTGGGCTGTTGTGACGTAGCCCGACCTTTCTGGAAAGTTCTTGATGCGTGGAGTCCATTCCTTGGATAGAATAGCGGCTAGAAAACCAATTCCACTATTCATAAATAGTATCCTAGAAAGTTGCGACTTAAGTGGCATCCACAGTGAGGTGTATCAAAAGTAGAGCATTGTCCGGATGTGGTTGACCACCTTTTCTTCCTTGAAAGTCGGGCTAAGTATTTGAACAACTCAGCTGGATATTTCCATGTAGATCAGAAATATTCGGTCGATATGCCTTATATGAGAGCGGTTCTCTCGGTCGACTGGGAGAGCGAGTCTTCTGGAGTGAGATATTGGTTTGTTTGCGAAACGGCTCAGCCTAATACGTGATTTCCTTGCACCAAGCTTCTGCTGGACTTCCTGAAGTGCGATCTGTCTAGTTTGGTTGGCCGCGCATTTTGGGCTTCGATCTGACCCGTTGCGGCTTTTGCCAAAAAGAGGGCTACCAAAAGGGAAAATCTATTTTTCTAAAATAAAATTTGAATTTCGAAGGGGTAAGAAATATTAACTTGTTTTGAATAATAAAAACAAGCAATGAATTTTTAAGAGATGTTTATAAATTAAATAATGCAGGAAATTGAAGTGAATTTATAAATGGTGTTTATAAATGAAATGGGAAAATTATCATTTGGATAATTTGGGGAATCTAGATTCAAATGTGAATTTAAAAAGGGAATTGAAATCAGTTTCAAAGAGAAACGATAAATCTATTCTGACATTCAGAATGTAAACTAAATTAAAATAAATCTGTTTGGATTTACGATGAATTCAATTAGATAGAATTTATTTAAATAAACATTTTCAGAAAAATATATTAGGATTGTATTAAATCGAAGTTTAAATTTTAAATATGAAAATAGATTCACTGTATATATATAAGTAATAATCAATAAAATATTCCAGAATAAGAATTGGGTTTCAAATGGATTTGAAAACGTATGAATTTAAAAATGAATTGGAAATCATTTCAAAAATGGGATGACGGATGTTATTCCGGAATTCAAAATATAAACCAAATTAAGATAATTCTAAGAATTTATAATTAAAATTCGAGTATATTGAATTTTGTAAATAATTTATTTGTAAAGGGAATTGGAATTTAATATAGAAAATTGAGTCATAAAATAAATTTATAACCGAGTAATGGAAAATCGACAATTAGAGATAATCGGAAATATAAATAGGATTTGAAAACTGGATTTAATATATATTAAATTATATTATAGAACGAGATTGGAATTTAAATTGAAAGAAGTTTAACGTTTATGTTTAAATATAATTAAAATGAGCTTGCCGCGGCGCGATAGTTCATGAATTGGCATTTCGAACTTCTGTTGAGTATATAGAACTCAATTTAAGTCCGAATTCTTTGAAACAAGAATCCTCAGGACCGATTGAATAATAGTTCTAATGGAAAAGAAATTTTTTGATTTCGCCTTAAAGATTTTGAGTTATGTAAAAATCAAATTTTCAGAAAAACAACGCCATAATCATTATAAAACCATAACCGTTTATTTAAATAAATAAAAGGATTTTTAAGTAAATAAAATCTGAATTTCCATTAGAGAAATCCATATCTGAGATACAAAATAAATGAAACGACCCGAAATCTCCCTTACGGGAAATCACGGATTGAGTTGAGGACAAGACCAATCCGAACACAAACAGAAGAACATTTCATTGTTAATTACAACAATTCCATCGGAACACAAGAATATACAGAGTATAAATCAATATTACACATTATATATCTTAGATTACAACACATTTCATAGTAGCGGAAAATAATACAATACACAACTGAAAGAGATAAACGGATACATACCTTTCCGGATATCGTTCCGGCTGTGAATCAGGATCCTGTGAATATAAATCTGCAAAACCCAAACTACTAGCCGCCTGTGCAAAATAAGGGCACCCAGAGTTTAGGTTAGAAACAATAAACTCCAGTTCAGTCATGTGACTGGTGTGAGAACTAAAACCGTTATTAATCTTTATTTTAAAGTTAGGTAAATCAAGGGACCACGCCGTATAACACGGAACGGATTTCCTTCCAAGAATACTAGTGCATAAAACAACAACGCAATGCTAAATAAAGAACAATGAAGCTATTAAAAGACCCAGGTCCCATCACACAATGCAGCACAAGCCGAAGTATAGGGTTTTACCTTATAATAGCCAAAGAATGCTTGATACGCTAAATTTCATCTTTTATTATTACTATAAGTGTATAGTGTCAAAACAATTTCAATCATAAATATCAATCATAAGCGGCATGGGTACCATATATCATGTCGCCATACTAATTCTACAATTAAATCCGCAAAATCATGTATTTGGAAGTCGGATTTCCATCTGTGAACCGAGGCAAAAGATAGTCCTCACCGGCTTTGAGACTCTCTAGCCCGAGCCTCAGGGTCAGAGCGTATTAACCCTTGGATCGTCAGGGCCGGTCCACCGATGTGGACTAAAATGCCTGAACACTGCGTTTCCCCGCCCTTTGGGGCGTAAATGAGCCCAATGGCTCCATCGGCTCCACATAGTCACCAATATATCTGAGGCGCCTCGCAACAACAACAACCACACAGGTGAAAATAATATAAATGTCAGGGCTGGTAGGTCACTGACACCACCCTAGCTAGAAGGAAACGCATGCCCTCCCTGAGGTCCTCTCCCGTTTCTTGTTAACAACCGGGGTGTGAGGCTCGCGAATTCACATTACACAAAGCTATGCCACACAGGCGATGCTTTGATCATCAACCACAAGACTTTGCTTTTCAACAAAAGCCTTGATCATTTGCCACTTAGGCATGCCACACAGGCAATTCACACCATGCGACTAATGTCCATCGGTATACAACCTCTGATCCCGTACGTCTCAGAGAAGGGTGGAGTAAGGGAATAAATTCCCTTTCACCAGGAAGATGTATATTTAATAGAGATCAATCAACACAGAAAAAATCCAATGTCAGACACACAGTCCATTCAAGTCCATTCTGGGTCTGAACGAAATCGGAGGCACCTTGTACCTCGCACATCCATCGATCTCCAAGTACGTCTGGACGATCACCAACTGATTCCCTCCTCTTGGGTGTACAGCCCAATCAAGATCATCAGTAATCACCCAAACGACGTGAAGACCTCTGGTCTTCGACCACCGTCTTCATCCTCGACACTAAGTCGAATCAGTTATTCAGAATGAGATAAACTCGGTCTTTCTGAATAACTCGCGTATATAATAAATAAGTGTTACACAAACACAACATACGCCTCATTCCAATTCAGAATATTCTTTTAATCAAATACTCTTACACTTTGAGAAAGGTTCCCATTAATTTTATCAAAGATAAATTCTTCAAATTTATTCTTTAATCTTCTTTGAATATCAATTCAAACTAGTCGGGATTAGCGAACCACACCGAATTAATCATTCATTTTATTTCTCAATCCCAGCCTATTTATCCCATGAAGTAAAACTGGTCACACTTCATATCTAACAGCACGGTGTTATCGGTAAATTCAATTACCATTTCATGTTCAAATCTAATTAAAGATTTAACTATCGCCTGAAGCAAAACTGGTGATACTCCATTCTCGATTATTTCAATCTAATTAAAGATTCATTAAAACTCCACATGGTTTTAATCTTCCCAATAATCACTATCAATGATTATTTAACTGGGTTAAAGAACCAATGTCGTTCAAAACACGGTTCACGATAAACCCAAAATCACATTCATTAATTATCGGGCTAAAGAACAAGTGTTATTTAAAACACCGTTCACGATAAACCCATAAATCAATTCCAATTCAATTTCAATTAAATACCATTTAATTGGTACACTTCATTGAATCTAAATAAAAAGATTTAATCTTTTTCTCAACTGGGTTTAAGAACAGTGTTAATGAAGACACCATTCACGACAAACCCAAATCACATTTGATATTAAATACAAGGCTCTGAATAGAAAATATATCGGCTTATATTTAATACCAAATTCTATGACCAACAAATATCTTATTGGAAATAACGATATAAATATATCTTACAAATTTCCATACCAATATCTATATAATTACGCAATGCAACATCGAACTATTCCAAAGACAATTTCGATTCAAATCCATTCCAATTCAATTATTGGAAATTTTGGTTACCTTTAAAACCCCTTTTCAAATTCATTTTATTTATTTCAAAAACAAATTGATTCTAATTCTAGTTCAAAACTAGTTCGTTTCGATAAAAATCTATTTTTATCTTCTCAAATATGGAGTTTTTTAATCCCAATTCTTTCCAAATCATTTCTTATGATTTTACACAAAATATTAATATTTTTAATAATTTCATCAAGGCCCGTACTGTCGATTTCCATCAACGGCCATCGAACTGTACTTACAGCGACCTTTTCCAAATTTGATTTGGACATAATTCCAAATCCAACCATTAGATTTCTAATTTCTAATATTCGTTAGAAAGCTCTTTTCGATACGAATCCAACGGTTTCGGTTTTAGGAGAATTCGACGGTCGGATCTCCCATAATATCAATTCGAAGTCAATGGTCGAAATTCGCGAACTGCCGCGGCGCGTTCGATTCAGGCCATTATATATATAATATATATATATATATATATATTTCATCGATTTCCTTTTAAAACGTATTTTATAAATCGTTTTAAAATTCGTTTTCAAAACGATTTCAACTTCCTATTCAATTTCTAGTCAAAATTGAATATTCCATATCATTAATCTATAAATGATAATATTTTCAAAACGTTATATTTTGAAATGATTTCCTTTTCTATATTCATTATAAAAACGAATATAATCGATATAAATATCGTTTGCGTCAAAATGGCGCATATCTAACCAACACGACTTTATATATTTTAATAACTTCATTATTCTATTCAACAAATGAATATTTTCTTCAACACATGAATATATATTTTTCTATTCAACACATGAATTTATATTTCTATTCAACACACGAATATTTATTCTATTCAACACATGAATTTATATTTCTATTCAACACATTAATATATATTCGTCTATTCAACACATGAATTTATATTTTTCTATTCAACACATGAATTTATATTTTTATTCAACACATGAATATTATATTTCTATTCAACACATGAATATTTATTCTATTCAACACATGAATTTATATTTCTTATTTTCCAAATTGGAATGAGGCCCAATCAATTACCATATAATGTTAATTATATGGATTCCGTACAACATACGTATATAATAGCAACGATAAATAATCAACCATCATCCAGAGTGCACCACACAACTGTATAAGCATTAAATATATATAATTAACGCTTACACAGTTTGTCAACCCATCGGTTGACATACAACTAAACAATCAAGATTAGTGTACGTCAAATATCATCCCAATACCCGTGTAGGGTTTCAAATCAACAAACACAGATTTTTATTTGTGCAGTTGGGCGATGTGTAAAATTTATCATCCCAATCAATATCAGTCAAATCAGTGTATATAAACAAATCGTCCGATTTGTTTATTACTATTTATTTTATATACACGTTAAAAATCATATTTTTAACTATAAAATATTTTATTTCATTCCACATCACACAAACAAATTTCACAACACAGCAATCAAACAAACAAGTCATCCATGGTCTATGGACGACGGGTGTCGGGTGCTGCTAAGCACCATCTACATCCTAGTTTATATTTCAAACTAGAAATTAAAATAAAAGTGAGGAGTTCTCACCGAGGGTTCCACTCCGCCGTGCTTTACTTTTGAACTGCTGAACCGTCTGGATCTGTTTAAAATTCTAATGCAGTCCTTGTCCCGCTGTTCATAATAAAAAATTATATTTTTATTGTTTCATCCTAATAAATAAAAATAATATTTTTATTTCTACTTCATATATTTTCAATGCTTCTTTCTATATAAAAATTATATTTTTATATTTCCACTTCTTCTATAAAGATCGAATTTTTATATCATCGCTATAAAAATCACATTTTTATTTCAACATATATATAAAAATCATAACTTTTTTATTTACTACATATATAAAAAACACATTTTTCTCTAGTATATAAAAATCATATATTTTATTCGCTACAAAATCTATACTTCTATATAATAAAATCCATTCTTTTTGAAGTTAAAATTCAAATCTTGTTAACCAATAAAAATCAATATATTTCTAAAATCATAACTTTAATCCCCCAAAAATTATATATTTTCAGTTTTAAAACTATACATTTTTATTTTAAAAATCATTCCATTTAAAACAGATTAAAGTACTTAAAAAAGGACTTAAAGTAAGAAACAAGGGGAAAGGGGGGCTGAGCGCTCGAGGTGGAGGGGGGGTGAAGAGGTGGTGGCGGCAATCGGTCGGGGAGGGGCTGTCCACGCCGTCGCTTTACTTGCGGCGGTGGCTCCGTTCAACTGGGTGAGGGATCGAGCTATGAAGCTCGCGTCGGAGATGTGGAGGAAGGAGAAGCGGTGCTCCACCCGACGCGGCGGCGACGACGGCCAGGGATCGCCTAGGGAGCGACGAGATGCGGTTTCCCCTTTTGTTATTTTGAAATGAGGCGTTGACCAGAAGGAAAGGTAAGGGGAAGGAGAATTTATATATAATATTTATTTATTTTATTTTAATTATCTCCTAAAAGTAACTTTTCTATTCGAACTTCAATCGAGACCCAACGATTGTCATCCATAACTAATTACCCCCATTCCGAACACAATGGGTATCGTAGGCTGATTTGATCATTTCGATCAATTTCTGTCAAAATCAAAATATAAATCTATATATTGAATTTGAACGCGCATTTCAATTTATCGAGGCCACATACGGACTCTAAAAATTTCCAAAAAATATTTTCTAGCTTCATATTGACGATACGGTCCTAACAAAACTAATTTCGTCAAATTTGAAGGCCGTTTGAAAAATGGCTATTTTGCAGTCGATTAAAATCAACTAAAACTGGTCAAACGCGTTTTCTCTTGCCACGCTCACATATTGATTCAAAAAATTATGAATTTTGGAATCTAGCAATAACTTGACACTCCAGTTCCAACAAAAGTGGTTTCATCGAAAACAGAGGTCATTTGCAAAATTTCCACTTTTAAGGGCCAAAATTTCATAGCGACTATTCTGAAATTTAATTTGGGCATAACTTTTTATCCCCACTATGAAATTTCAATTTTTGGGATTCGTTGGAAAGATATTCTCAAATAGATTCTAATATTTATGATTTCGCTAAAATCCGGTTTATTTTGAATCCTGTACATTCATTTGAACTTTGAAATCGAATTTTCAAACTACCGCGCCATTTCCAATTCCTTTTATAATTAAAATAAAATATTTATATTCTAACGATGATTCAAATAAATATATGTGTTTGAATTCTATTCAAAATAAATTTCTAATCGTAATTATTTAAAATAATTCATTTTTAATAATCAAAATTCACTAAAATTGCCAAAATAAAAAATTTTAATTGGCTCGGATTTCCGGGTTATTACAATAAATATGAACTCAAGTGGAGTAAGTGAACTGATTTGTATTGTGATAGTATGAGTGCCATCCACCTAGCAAAGAATCAAGTTCATCATGCCCGAACAAAGCACATTGATGTGCGTTATCATTTCATCAGAGAAGTATTGGTTGAGGGTCATATTCTCTTGGTAAAGGTTGATACAAAAGAGAATCCTACAGACATGTTGACTAAAGTGGTTCCTAATGTCAAGTTCAAGCATTGTCTTGACTTGATTAATGTTTTGTATGTTTGATGTATGATACCTCGATGGGGTGGAGGTTCTTCGGAACACTGTGAAGTCTCGTTTGCGAGACATTATGGTGAACTACGGAAGCTTGATCCTTTGGTACGTAGGCAACTACTTTGGTGGTGCTGCTGGATATGTGGCAATCAGAGTATTTTGTGTGTGATCGTCTCATGCTTTTATGCATGATCCGGGGTAGAGAATTGTGAAGACTGTTGCATGTTTGTGTGCAGTCACATGCCTTTTCTTTTCTTATGTACTATTATGTTAAAGCTTTATGGGCCTACTACTTGGTAAAAGCCCAAACATCATACTATATAGTGTATAATGTTGTGAGGGTTTGTGCGCTAGAGAGGGTAGTAGCCACAAAAGAAAAACTGAAAGTTAGCTGAGAGTATTTTGAAAAAACTGTGTATGAGTTCTGGTGTGTTCTCCATTGTGAGGTAATAAAATCATCTTTTTGCCCGAGGACGTAGGCTTTACAGCTGAACCTCGTTAAAACATTGTGTTCCTTTTGTTTTGTTGTCTTGTTCATTTTATGTACTAAATTGGGCTGTGTGAGCTGACGTAGCTACCGCTATGCCTAATCTCGACAGAGCCCTGTTCCAAAACCTATAGTTTTAAATCCACCAGAAATTTGAAGAGACAATTCCTTAGTAGGTGATAATACACAGGCGAAGAAAGCTTTTGGAGACATACATGGATATTTGCCTTTGTTTCACATCGACCAAGGATTTTCTGGATATAAGGTCCCAAAATCTCATTGTGATACTCGATGTCACACTCGTTATATTCATATCGCAAGCCACATGTTGAATTCTTCTCTCCAACTCTTTGTTTAAGTTTCTTTTATTGTTTCTTATTGTAACAACCCGAATTTCGACAAATCGATTTTTTTTTTCAAAATTCTAATCCAAAGAAACCCGTGTTGGTTGCTCTGGTATCCTGCATAAAAGACAGATATATAAAATATATTAGAGCTCAAAAAGTATCTCACAGTGGAATGGATAAAGTATAATATAATCAAAGTATAGCCTTACCGTAGTAAGAATATTGCCTAACCAGTATCCAAAGCTATCATATCTCTGCCACAAATCTAAACTACGAGTATGTTATGAAGAGGGGGTCAGAATACAAGTTCTGATGACTAGATTTAAACTATACACTTTGGATAATCCTACATATACTGTTCAATCACATTTTCTTATTTATTGGTTACTTGGGTTAACAGCACTCAAGGCTTACGCACACGTCGTACCCATTTACTTCCTAGTGGATAAACCTAATATAGTATATATGTCACAACACAATATTTCCTGTTTTGCCGCACCCAAATGCGGAAGAATTGCCACGGGCTGAAGCCGTGGCAATTTCGGAACAACTTTTAGCCATGGCAACCGTCTTTATTCTTTAGCATGGTTTTGGGCCGTGGTAATTTTAGAACAGCCTTCCTTTGTTCCAATATCAGAGAAAAGTTTTCACACCACTGTTCCACTAAGCTGTCCAGTTATATCACGCCCAATACACAACCCCGTCCAGTTCCAACCAACAGAAAAAAAAAGAAACCGCACTCATCAGATCGAAATAAACCATATCACGCTCCTCAGATTGAAGTCGCCTTTCATCCATCGAAGTCTCGTTTCATCCATTCAGGTATTATTCTAATTAAAATCAAAACCCTAAATGATTACGTGGTGTGTAGATCTTTGTGGCGATTTTGTTTAAGTATGTTAGGAGTGTTAGTATTTTTATACGATTATTTGGTTGTGATCGTGATTATTTATTTTGATTTGAATTGAATTGTGGAGTTGGTGTTTGTAAACTGCAACGATTAAGATTAAAGAACAAAACAAGTGATGATTAACGGGTCAATTGACCCCTTTGAATAGCCTGTAATTTCGTTTTTCCCATAACATATACAACGTTTTCTTCCAGTCCATATGTTTTTTATGTCAAGGCATTTTACGGTATATTATGTGATGGCTTTATGATTATAAGATATGTAATTGGATAGGATTGTTCCCTTATTACTCCAGGGAGAATGCTAGGAGGAACTAATTGGGTAGCATTTTGGAAGTGAAAAAGTTTCTGTCACAAGTTCAAAAGATTGCATCAAAACAATATTCTATCCATTTCTATTTGCATAACCCAGAACTTTATTATTCTTCAAACTTATTATTTGACTTTTCAAACATATGCAATTTTGATTGAAAAATATTTTTATGGGAATTTCTCATATTCAAGTCCATATGCAGGAAAGATTGATGAGTTAGTAAATATGAATTTTGCGGTGCACTAAGTTGAGCTTCTGGCAAAGCATAGGCGATAACAATAGATAAAACTATTTTTAACTTAGAATTTTTATTTGGATACCTATAAATGATGTATAGAATCCACTTTAAATTTAATTTTAATATTAGAGCTTAAAAATAAACCTTCTTATGTGTATTGTACATAAAATAAACTAGAGAAAGTTTCAGGAGCAGTGAAGATATTTCCGACGCACAATGGGTTGATGCCCAATAAAATGGAAAAATGTAAAATTCTTCTCTAACACATTTTTTGAAATCCCCAATTATCTTTTCACCTCTAAACTGACCTGCTGTGCATATGTACCATTTGTAGGAAAGGTTATTCCTAGAAAAGTATACCATGTTTTTCACTCTACATCTTTTTCCTTTATTTTTTTTATAGACTAAACGGTTTTATACACTAAACTGTTTTGTATACCATGTCAGCAGATCAAAAAAACTCTTTGACTTCGTATGCGTATTGTTTAATATATGCTATTCCAGGTCAAATATGTTGCTTTTGGGGATATGTTATTCACTTCTTAATTTAAGCCCATTTTCCATCTATTATAATTATGTTAGACTATTTTTCTAGAGTTTCTAAGTACTAGAAATTTGTGAGTGCCTTATGGTAATTACTTTTCTTTCATAAGACATGAAAAACTACGCAACTATAAATGATTTATTTGTCAATGTGATTAATATCATCTGCTAAAGTGGAAATCCAAACTTTTTTATCTTATATGTGCAATTAAGAATCAAGACAGAAAGGAAACATTTGCAAAGTATAGTAAATATCGAGTGAGCCACATATGATAGAAAAGAGAATCATCAAGTGTATTCCTTCTAAGCCAACGAATGTAATGAGGCTCACCTACCAACTTAAATAAATTTTGCATAGCAGACTTGCTTTGGATCTCAACAACCCCCATCTTCTATTTCAAGTTATATATTGTCCTTATTTTTGAAGTGTTTTTAGGAAAATTCCTTTTAACATTAATTAAAATGTCTTTAGAATTCACTCCCGAAATAGATATATCCAACCAATGCTTTTTTTTCCACTGTAGCTAACTGGCCGGCATATAAATAACAAATTAGAGTTTTTGTTAACTCCTAATTATGACCACATTAACCACTATATTCCTATAATTTAGTATTTCTTTCATTGACTTTGACGCATTTCACTTCCGTATGCATTCTAACTTTTTCGCATTTAAACTGAACTCTTGGTTTCTTCCCTAACGGCTTATTCGATCGATTAATCACAATTATTATTTTCGACTTCTTCCCCGTCGTTTGACACCAATGTATCATTGGTTCGCATGATAAGAAAATATACATACAATAATATAGTGGAATTTCAGTAGATTTTCTTTCATTCGGTTTTAATTAAGTTTATAAGTGTGTATAACAACTTACTTCCTTACTAGTAAAGTATCCCCATTAAATATTTAAATCAACTTTGATGCCTTTGTCGTTATCTGCTTTCGGATCATATAATTTGACTGGTCAAGTTCACTTCCATCAACGGCCATGTCCTCAATTCTAATAACTTGTAACTCATCTTTTAATTTTCTCTACACCTTCCCATGGATTTACACTATAAATCATTGGACTTGTATAGATGCATAATATATCAAATAAAGGATAAAATGCATGTTCTTGTATTTCATAATTGAATTGTATTGAATTTCAAGTGTGACTGAATTTAGAATTTCAATTGTGACTGAAATTAGAATTTCTTTATTGAACTGTGTTATATTTTGCTCAAGTTGACTGTGCAATTGAAGTAGCCCAAGTTGTAGGGTTAGCAGAAAATTTAAAACTTGTTCAGTAATATCAGACATGCTATAATATATATTTATATGATATCTTATTTAGTAAGACAATTCAATGTTAGATTCTGAAAATTATTAGTTATCATAAGTCTGAAATATCAGAAAATTCACATTCAAGAAATCACTGAAAAAGATGGGGATACATTCACTTCCAGTTTAATGATCTGCATACAGAGATTATTACTGATGATTTCATTAAGAATATGAAATGCCTGAAAAATATGATAACTATTGAGATGCACGAAGTTAGTGAAAATAATAAATGTCCTGTTATGTTAATACAAGGGAGAACAATGTGAGAAACTATTAATAGAATAAAAATAGGACAGATTCTCCTGTTTAAAGAAGTCTGAGGAGCAGTATGAAAACCTGAAAAGCAATATGAAAATTAAACGACTATCATAATGTGGAATGTTAGGGATATGAGTAATGATAAATACATACAAGACATATGCATACTACTAGTCAAATATAAACTAACAATTGCTAGCTTCATCAGAAAATATAAAACTTATACAGTAATATCAGACATGTAATAAGATATATTTATATGATATCTTTTTTAGTAAGACCATTCAATTTGAGATTCTGAAAATTATTAGTTATCATAGTGTTTTTATTTTATGACGTCTCTGTATACAAATATGTATCACATAGCAGCTTTCCACTTTATTTCAGTTTGAAATAAACATAATTTTTTTTTACTGACTAGATGAGAAAGAAAAATCTAGAAATGATGACCCTGCTTGTACCAAATTGTATGGTATCTAATTCAACCAGTACCATTTGTCTCTTGCCATGGGACTACCTTTTAGATATCCAAATGCACAATAACTTTGTCTTATTTTCAATATTTAGCTTAAAAAGTTGAAATCAGGTCCAACTGACGTTGACATTTATCACCATTGAGTAATATTTTCCGATCAAATTAGGTCCGACTGACCGTTAACATAAAGTTGAATTATTTTCCTGCCTAGCTACGTTTATTACTTTTTCTTAACAACTCAGACTAGGCCTGTATAATTTGTAGACAGCCTATGCTTTGTAAATGTATATTTCGTTTAGTTAAAATAAAATTATTATCAATTCAATTCCCATTTATTTCACAAAAACTGATCCATCAATATTCTTGCTCGAAAGAAATGATATTTTGAAGTAAAATTCCATAACTTAATTAGCATATGTAATAATTCATAAAAAGAAGAGTTAAAATGATGGAATCTTGAAGATAAATGCAAGGTATTGCAGTAGAAAAGCCTTAAAAAATTGGGTACATGATGCTTGAACATGTGTTTAAGCACCAACTCATGATGATCAATTGTATAATGGTGCAGGATTGCATAGGCGGCCCTTAAGTCCTGTTTTTCCCACAATCCTAACATATTATACAAATAAATATGAAGTCTTGATTTATGGGGATGCTATCTTTTAGGGTCCCCTACATGATATGTATTGATTAACCAGAGCAAACGACTATATAAAGTATTAGACACCCAAATCAAATTGCAACACTCAATTGTTGGTTTAAAAGGATGCTTGAATTTCAAATTATGTTTATCCAACAATCGTGCCCAAATTTAAGGACATGGGAGATCCAACGTTGCATGACATCATTAGCTAAATGTTCTGGATCAAAACAAAACCAATAATTTTATACGATTTTAAAACTAACTTCGATCCATACTTTAAAGCGTACGGTCTGAATTTCGACAATTTATTTACGACATGAATTAGATTAAAAAAAATGTAAACCATTCTGCTTACATAAAATGTTCTGCTTACAAGCAGACTTTCAAAATATGAAGGCTTTCTGCTTACAATCAAAATTTCAAAATATAACCCATGGTCCATCTAATTTCGTTTTCAACTTGTGTCATTTTCGGTAATAATTGCAAAATATGAAGAAATTGAAGAGGCGAATGTTATGATACGAGGAAATGGAGGGAATGCTAAAAAAAGGAAGAGACCATAAAAAAATGAACTGCATAAAAATAAAAAATATCCTATATTTTTTATGTTAAATTTGTTTTTTAAATTGGCAATTTTTTTCATAATATCAACGCATCATTTGCATTTTTTTTATAATCAAAAAATTAAACGGAAAAGAGCAAAACTAACACAGTTTACTGCGATCATTTTAACTTGATATGACTAGCATTTGTAGCAAAAAGGTTCTTGGTTTGTTTTCAAACATCTATCCAAAAAGTTGTACGAATAACAGTAATCTCAGCCGTGTTTCAAATAGAGAAATATATAAAATGATGCTCCCAACATATGCAAATCACCATGCGCCTATATTTAATTTAATTGAACTTGTTTAAAAAATTAACGTATTGACAATAGCCCAGTGTGCGTGACACATTCTAGAGAATCAAATCTTTTGATTAATTTTTTAACCGAGGAATAAACAAAGGTTAATCTTTGATGATTTTAAGTAATATAGATTCAAATAGTTGGAATTTGGGAAGCATAACACTGTGGTGTCTTGGATAAGCCCGTCACTGCTCTTCATTTTAAATTTTACTTTGCCTACGGGTAGGTTTTAATTAATTACTTTAAGTTTAGGATTGCTGGGCTTGGGAAAGCTAAAGACTATGCGTCCCATGTGATGTGGGAATCAAAATGCACAGCATGTCATTCAAGTAGTTTTACTTCTTTACATGAACTTACTTTCTTCCTGAGGGAAGATGGAAAGCTTTGGATAACTAAGGTTTTTTTTTTCGGCTATGCCAACGATTACGTAAAAATCATTATTATATGGATTGATTTTAATAGTTATGCGAAAAAATAAATCTGTTACCGTCACCAACGCTGTAGTATTCACATGTATAGTTATTGGTAAGCAATTGTAAAAGTTAATGAGAAGTAAATCATTACCGTCACCATCCCCTTACCACTGAAACAAATAAGCTCTGTCGACAATGGAAAACTTACATTATGATACTCTATTGTTTTGCTGATTGTTTTCCGGTATGTTCCACTAATTGGACATGAAATACTTTCACTTTATTTACTTACATTTATGCTTGCTTCCCTGTAACTATGTTGTAATTTTTTTCTTTCAAAAAGACTCAAATCATACTTAGTTGCTTGCAACCAAGATTTATGAGTTTTAGAATTTGTTCTTTATACTTCAACAATTATTTTGCAGTCCTATAACAAGGATTCAAATATCCCCCCATAAAAGCAGTTCCTGGAGCTGAATAGGTTGACTTACCTTTTGTTTTCATGTTACTGGACCAGGATGTGTTTCTACGTTTTTGCATGTCAACCAACAAGCCTGTAGCCATTTTTCTGAAATATATTTCTATTTCATATTCAAAAACAAAATTCCCGAGTGCTATTTGTATTTGCACATAGACACATGCATATAGGTATAAACATATACATAATTTTCATGTGCTTCTGTCTGTATTTTCTCCCTCTCATTTCTTTATCTACCCAAATCTGAGACTACTGCTTATATACATTATAAAGGGTTGCTCGGTGAAGCATGGATAATGAGAGGCCCGATACCTCACCTGACATTTGGAGATTACATTAGAGCTACCATCATACTTAAGAAACATATCTACTGGTGTATGCATAATATTTCAATATAATTTCACTGCTCTTGCAAATATATGCTAAGCTACCATTCTTGCCTATTTCGTGCAATATGGTAAATGATTATTATTATTATTATTATTATTATTTTTGGCTATAAGCAGTTAAATTGATTACTATGCTTGCATGCTCTTTCTGAACTATTGTATTCGCTTTGTGGAAATAAACCAATAGTATATACTGGTTGTAAAAATAAGAAGTTAAAACATGTGCACATCTGCTCTGAATTTCCAAGCAGTTTATAATCAATACTTGCTCAATTACTACTAAAATGTACTACTTTCTTTATTTTTAGGCATCATTAATAAAGAAATTATCAAATACATAGCTAGTTTTTTTTTCCTTAAGAAAGTATCATTGTTTTCTTGTATTGTAACAGTTTTATCCAATTTATTAATTTTTGTGTTTTTTTTAAGACTTTCCATTGGTTTCTAGTGCTTCTGAAGAGTATTTTGGTTTCTAATGAAGTTTTATTTTGATGAAACCAACTTCGAATCTGATTCATGAGAATACATACCTAATGAAACGACAATAATGTTATTCCTTTTTTCTTGCAGATTGTGATATTTATTGCCCTTCTTTCCTTCAGAATTTCTTTATGACTGTTAATAGGAAGGTATTAAGACGAAATGTTGATGACGTTGATATTGGTGTGGACAATTTGCTTCGACATCCTTGAATCTGCAAACATAACCTAGAAGGATTAATGGCTAACGATGTCACGTAGTCAACTATGTAAAAAGTGATATCAGTATTTATGGATAGAGAAGTGATTATCCTCAACACTTTTAAGGCCAAACAGGTTTGTTATTTCCGGAGTTTTATTTCCTTAACAATCTTCATGTTATCTACTTTACTTTCACATTTTATTTTTTAGATCTTTAATTATCTTAATTTTCTGTTCTACATTTTTACTACTACTTTTGATGGCTCTCATAAATTATTTTGATGATAACCCATGCATTCTCTGACGTGTTGGGCATTTAACTAATTATCTGGAGGGGAAATCTCAAAAATATATTAGAGACGGCTATATTATTCTCAACAGTTCTCCTCTTCAATTGGGTTGTTTACAGTTTTGGATTTTGTTTACCATCCAACCTTCATGTTATCGACTTTCATCTTCACATTTTTTTTATCTTCGATCGTCTTAATTTTCTCTTATATGATTTTTTAGGTTTGTATTCCATCAATTCATCTTCTTCATTTCTTCTTCGAAATTTGGTGACTCTTATACGGTTTAGTATGCTAATTGTTGAATGTATTGCAGGGTGAACACGAAATGAAATGGTGGAGGTTTATGTTGTTTGAAGTTGATGCTTTTGGTGGAGCTTTGAGCGGCTTTATCTTTATCACGTGAAAAAGAAATGAATGAAAAATGAACTATCATGTTTTTTTTAGTGTGCTAATTTACAAATAAGCATAATTGTACTTTAAAGTAAAGGTTTGTAATTTGAATTGTTGATGTCTACCGATATTGTGAATTGAAGTTGAACTTTGTAGTTTTTAGTTTGGAAATGTTGTATTTGTGTTAATTAAGTATGAGTTGTTTATTTTAACTTGTAGCTATGAAGATTAAAATCTGTATTGGTGGGTATAATCTACATATAAATTTATATTGGTGTGTATAATATGTTCATATTTTTTTCAAATCAGAGTTTTATGCTTCAGGTTGAGGGATCTGGTTAGTATGTATTTCTTCAATTGAATTTAACCACGGTCCAAAGCCACGATTTCAAATTGCCATGAACTAACTACCACCCAATATTGAGGTACACCTCATGGTACCCCACTGACACAGTCTCCATCGTAATGCCACAGAAATGAACGTAGTCCCTCATCCTACGCCGGAGTGACATATAAATCTCTACATAACAATGTTACGTTCCGCATATATATGTAATTACTATGCTACGTAAGCACACGGACTGCCACCTTCGATCGAATCAGATTCCATCACAGAGTAATGCCCTCAAGTCTACGATCCACCACCCAGAGCAGACATGCTTGTGTCTAGACTTTCCCATGTATGTATCATCAATCGTGCTCGATGTCTTAACCGCACATAACCTCTAACGTGCACCGAGTTCCGTGGCAGGGATGTACAAGAAACACGGAGATCGATCGGAAGCTTTTCCATATCTGTACAGGCCCACTTTTAAGAGCCCCAAAATACATATATCCTTCTGGTCTGTTTTTCATGGTGGCTATGGCCCCACCTCGGCCCCTCCTTCAACTAGTAAAGACTACAAGAGCTAAGAGACTTGCCTTTAACAAACAATCTAAACATCCAGTTGGCATCTCCCTCAACCACCATGCCTCGATAGTGAAAGGTGGACGGCGTCTTGCGTTTAGCTCTAGTCTTTTCGCATCCCACTGGCTGTCGATGACTGTTACTCGACGATCTATTATCCTTGTTGGTCCTGACTTCGCCTCCCGTTAAGGCGATCGCCGAGTCACCCTAGTGTCACCTCGCCACAACATTCTGTTTGCAAAGCTACTTTTGCAGTCAAGGCTCACCCACCTGGTAGTAATGCGCAAACCCAACCTCTGCGAGCACAGCCTAAGCATATGCCGCCGCACAGAGGACTACCAGGAGCACCTTACGTATCTCAGGAAGTCGTGTGCTTCCCCTTCTAGTCCTTCGGAGCTAACTGAATAATCAGCTGGATGAGCGCTCCCTTGTGCCTCATGACACCGCGATGATCTTCCCCGTTGGGTTATTCATCTTAAACGTGCGGACTGGTCCAAGCGCCTTATGTTATTATACCCTATGTCTAAACATTCTATTATGCGCTTGCTCTACCTCATCGGGTTTCCATTTAACTTGGTTATTCCCATTCACATTGACTTCTTAATCAAATTATCAAGTTCCTCTCGCTTATTAATTTCAGTCATATAACTCAACCAATTTAAGTTTATTAATAAACCCATAACATGTTATTATCTAGATTGTAATCCAAGGTCTATAATCTACAATCTCTTTATATTATTGCTTGATTTCATAATTTCAATAACATGTTCTACTTAATATGTAATTAAGTCTACCTCAATTCACATGTTTTCTGTTTAACATGTCACTCATTATTTATAATTAAGTATAACTTATTTCATTTCATAAGTTTGCCACATTCTTTCTTATTTCATAATTCCATCTTATGATGTCACTACAACCTATCGTTGTTTGCTTATTAACTTAGTTCTCTTAACTAAGGTTTACTAATAAGTTCCCTTTTCATAAATATCAATTATGTTGTTCTTATCAGCATATCTTAGATTCTTGTTCTCACATATAACTTAATTTACAATGAAGTACAACTTATCTTATTACATAAGTTATTCCAATTTCCTTATTGTTTATTATAACCTAAGTTATAATCCCCACTTGTCCCTAGTACAAGCCTACCTATTATATAACATTCTTATTAATGTAATTTATTTATAATAGGTTATTATCATTCCCTGTTCGTTCCATTTCTTTTATTGTTGTAATTATCCTTCACTCGGTTCCTTATTCATTGCCATTCATTTCCATTAATCACAGTTAGTGCCATTTAACTCTATCTTTATATACATATATATGCTTATGTACTAGACCTCTCACATTAAGCCTACCACTTGTGGATGCTGGATTTGTCAGGCGGTTCCGGGCAGACATCTTCTATAAGTTGGCTTAATCTCGTGTCTTAGCACCGTACATGTTTTATTTACGTACTAGACCTCTCACATTAAATTAACAACTTGTGGACGCTGGATTTGCCGAGCGGTTCCGGGTAGACTTCTACCACAAGTTGAATTCAACCTCGTGTCCAGATGCGTTACAGTTTTCTATTAACTGTAAATTTAGGCATAAAATTCTTTTCAAGTCTTTACTGTTAGTGCCATTTAATTCTATCCTTTTATTTACGCACTAGACCTCTCCATTAATCACAGTTAGTTCCATTTAATTCTACCCTTATATATATGTATATACACACACACACACACACATATATATATATATATGCTTATGTACTAGTCCTCTCACATTAAGCCTACCACTTGTGGATGCTGGATTTGTCGGGCGGTTCCGGGCAGACATCTTCCATAAGTTGGCTTAATCTCGTGTTTTAGCACCGTACATGTTTTATTTACGCACTAGACCTCTCACATTAAATTAACAACTTCTGGACGCTGGATTTGCCGAGCGGTTCCGGGCAGACTTCTACCACAAGTTGAATTCAACCTCGTGTCTAGGTGCGTTACAGTTTTCTATTAGCTGTAAATTTAGGCATGTTATTCTTTTCAAGTTTTTACTGTAATCTATTTTACATGTCATCATATTAAGCCCATTTTATGTCGCATGTTCCTTCTAGCATGTAATTGATTCTAATCTAACGTGTAATCATTTAATCATGCAATTGTTCAAATCTAACAAGTTAACATGTCATTTTCTCAATTCTACAGCTAATATTTCAAGTACATAATATGCCACAAGTGAATCATGTAATTACAGCAGTAATTGTTACTTATATTTTAACAAGTTTAAGTTTCAACAAATGAACATTTCAGCATATTAAACATTTCAACATAAGAATTTTCCAACATATTAATATTTCAACATGTCATATTAGCATTTCATCACTTTACATTGCATAATAACGGGGAATGTTAAACTAATGATGCACTGTGTGAATGTTAGACTATTTTTCTAGAGTTTCTAAGTACTAGAAATTTGTGAGTGCCTTATGGTAATTACTTTTCTTTCATAAGACATTAAAAACTACGCAACTATAAATGATTTATTTGTTAATGTGATTAATATCATCTGCTAAAGTGGAAATCCAAACTTTTTTATCTTATATGTGCAATTAAGAATCAAGACAGAAAGGAAACATTTGCAAAGTATAGTAAATATCGAGTGAGCCACATATGATAGAAAAGAGAATCATCAAGTGTATTCCTTCTAAGCCAATGAATGTAATGAGGTTCACCTACCAACTTAAATAAATTTTGCATAGCAGACTTGCTTTGGATCTCAACAACCCCCATCTTCTATTTCAAGTTATATATTGTCCTTATTTTTGAAGTGTTTTTAGGAAAATTCCTATTAACATTAATTAAAATGTCTTTAGATTTCACTCCCGAAATAGATATATCCAACTAATGCTTTTTTTTTTTCACTGTAGCTAACTGGCCGGCATATAAATAACAAATTAGAGTTTTTGTTAACTCCTAATTATGACCACATTAACCACTATATTGCTATAATTTAGTATTTCTTCCATTGACTTTGACGCATTTCACTTCCGTATGCATTCTAACTTTTTCGCATTTAAGCTGACCTCTTGGTTTCTTCCCTAACGGCTTATTCGATAGATTAATCACAATTATTATTTTCGACTTCTTCCCCGTCGTTTGACACCAATGTATCATTGGTTCGCATGATAAGAAAATATACATACAATAATATAGTGGAATTTTAGTAGATTTTCTTTCATTCGGTTTTAATTAAGTTTATAAGTGTGTATAACAACTTACTTCCTTACTAGTAAAGTACCCTCATTAAATATTTAAATCAACTTTGATGCCTTTGTCGTTATCTGCTTTCGGATCATTTAATTTGACTGGTCAAGTTCACTTCCATCAATGACCATGTCCTCAATTCTAATAACTTGTAACTCATCTTTTAATTTTCTCTACACCTTCCCATGGATTTACACTATAAATCATTGGACTTGTATAGATGCACAATATATCAAATAAAGAATAAAATGCATGTTCTTGTATTTCTTAATTGAATTGTATTGAATTTCAAGTGTGACTGAATTTAGAATTTCAATTGTGTCTGAAATTAGAATTTCTTTATTGAACTGTGTTATATTTTTCTCAAGTTGAATGTGCAATTGAAGCAGCCCAAGTTGTAGCGTTAGCAGAAAATTTAAAACTTGTTCAGTAATATCAGACATGCTATAATATATATTTATATGATATCTTATTTAGTAAGACAATTCAATGTGAGATTCTTAAAATTATTAGTTATCATAAGTCTGAAATATCAGAAAATTCACATTCAAGAAATCACTGAAAAAGATGGGGATACATTCACTTCTAGTTTAATGATCTGCATACAGAGATTATTACTGATGATTTCATTAAGAATATGAAATGCCTGAAAAATGTGATAACTATTGAGATGCACGAAGTTAGTGAAAATAATAAATGTCCTGTTATGTTAATACAAGGGAGAACAGTGTGAGAAACACTATTAATAGAATAAAAATAGGACAGATTCTCCTGTTTAAAGAAGTCTGAGGAGCAGTATGAAAACCTGAAAAGCAATATGAAAATTAAACGACTATCATAATGTGGAATGTTAGAGATATGAGTAATGATAAATACATACAAGACATATGCATACTACTAGTCAAATATAAACTAACAATTGCTAGCTTCATCAGAAAATATAAAACTTATACAATAATATCAGACATGCAATAAGATATATTTATATGATATCTTATTTAGTAAGACCATTCAATTTGAGATTCTGAAAATTATTAGTTATCATAGTGTTTTTATTTTATGACGTCTTTGTATATAAATATGTATCACATTGCAACTTTCCACTTTATTTCAGTTTGAAATAAACATAATTTTTTTTTACTGACTAGACGAGAAAGAAAAATCTAGAAATGATGACCCTGCTTGTACCAAATTGTATGGTATCTAATTCAACCAGTACCATTTGTCTCTTGCCATGGGACTATCTTTTAGATATCCAAATGCACAATAACTTTGTCTTATTTTCAATATTTAGCATAAAAAGTTGAAATCACGTCCAAGTGATGTTGACAATTATCACCATTGAGTAATATTTTCCGATCAAATTAGGTCCGACTGACCGTTAACATAAAGTTGAATTATTTTCCTGCCTAGCTACGTTTATTACTTTTTCTTAACAACTCAGACTAGGCCTGTATAATTTGTAGACAGCCCATGCTTTGTAAATGTATATTACGTTTAGTTAAAATAAAATTATTATCAATTCAATTCCCATTTATTTCACAAAAACTGATCCATCAATATTCTTGCTCGAAAGAAATGATATTTTGAAGTAAAATTCCATAACTTAATTAGCATACGTAATAATTCATAAAAAGAAGAGTTAAAATGGTGGAATCTTGAAGATAAATGCAAGGTATTGCAGTAGAAAAGCCTTAAAAAATTGGGTACATGATACTTGAACATGTGTTTAAGCACCAACTCATGATGATCAATTGTATAATGGTGCAGAATTGCATAGGCGTCCTTTAAGTCCTATTTTTCCCACAATCCTAACATATTTTACAAATAAATATAAAGTCTTGATTTATGGGGATGCTATCTTTTAGGGTCCCTTACATGATATGTATTGATTAACCAGAGCAAACGACTATATAAAGTATTAGACACCCAAATCAAATTGCAACACTCAATTGTTGGTTTAAAAGGGTGCATGAATTTCAAATTATTTTTATCCAACAATCGTGCCCAAATTTAAGGACATGGGAGATCCAACGTTGCATGACATCATTAGCTAAATGTTCTGGATCAAAACAATACCATTAATTTTATATGATTTTCAAACTAACTTCGATCCATACTTTAAAGCGTACAGTCTGAATTTTGACAATTTATTTACGACATGAATTAGATTAAAAAAATGTAAACCATTCTGCTTACATAAAATGTTCTGCTTACAAGAACACTTTCAAAATATGAAGGCTTTCTGCTTACAATCAAACTTTCAAAATATAACCCATGGTCCATCTAATTTCGTTTTCAACTTGTACCATTTTCGGTAATAATTGCAAAATATGAAGAAATTGAAGAGGCGAATGATATGATACGAGGAAATGGAGGGAATGCTAAAAAAAGGAAGAGACCATAAAAAAATGATCTGCATAAAAATAAAAAATATCCTATATTTTTTATGTTATATTTGTTTTTTAATTTGGTAATTTTTTTCATAATATCAACGCATCATTTTCATTTTTTGTATAATCAAACAATTAAACGGAAAAGAGCAAAACTAACGCAGTTTACTGCGACCATTCTTACTTGATATGACTAGCATTTGTAGCAAAAAGGTTCTTGGTTTGTTTTCAAACATCTATCCAAAAAGTTGTACGAAGAACTGTAATCTCAGTCGTGTTTCAAATAGAGAAATATATAAAATGATGCTCCCAACGTATGCAAATCACCATGCGCCTATATTTAATTTAATTGAACGTGTTTAAAAAATTAACGTATTGACAATAGCCCAGTGTGCGTGACACATTCTAGAGAATCAAATCTTTTGATTAATTTTTTAACCGAGGAATAAACAAAGGTTAATCTTTGATGATTTTAAGTAATATAGATTCAAATAGTTGGAATTTGGGAAGCATAACACTGTGGTGTCTTGGATAAGCCCGTCACTGCTCTTCATTTTAAATTTTACTTTGCCTACGGGCAGGTCTTAATTAATTACTTTAAGTTTAGGATTGCTAGGCTTGGGAAAGCTAAAGACTATGCGTCCCATGTGATGTGGGAATCAAAATGCACAGCATGTCATTCAAGTAGTTTTACTTCTTTACATGAACCTACTTTCTTCACGCCGAAGGTAAGATGGAAAGCTTTGGATAACTATGGTTTTTTTTTCGCCTATGTCAACGATTACGTAAAAATCATTATTATATGGATTGATTTTAATAGTTATGCGAAAAAATAAAACTGTTACCGTCACCAACGCGGTAGTATTCACATGTATAGTTATTGGTAAGCAATTGTAAAAGTTAATGAGAAGTAAATCGTTACCGTCACCATCCCCTTACCGCTGAAACAAATAAGCTCTGTCAACAATGGAAAACTTACATTATGATACTCTATTGTTTTGCTGATTGTTTTCCGGTATGTTCCACTAATTGGACATGAAATACTTTTACTTTATTTACTTACATTTGTGCATGCTTCCCTGTAACTATGTTGTAATTTTTTTTCTTTCAAAAAGACTCAAATCATACTTAGTTGCTTGCAGCCAAGATTTTTGAGTTTTAGAATTTGTTCTTTATACTTCAACAATAATTTTGCAGTCCTATAACAAGGATTCAAATATCCCCCCATAAAAGCAGTTCCTGGAGCTAAATAGGTTGACTTACATTTTGTTTTCATGTCACTGGACCAGGATGTGTTTCTACGTTTTTGCATGTCAACCAAAAAGCCTGTAGCCATTTTTTTGAAAAATATTTCTATTTAATATTAAAAAACAAAATTCCCGAGTGCAATTTGTATTTGCACATAGACACATGCATATAGGTATAAACATATACATAATTTGCATGTGCTTTTGTCTGTATTTTCTCCCTCTCATTTCTTTATCTACCCAAATCATAGACTACTGCTTATATACATTATAAAGGGTAGCTTAGTGAAGCATGGATAATGAGAAACCCGATACCTCACCTGACATTTGGAGATTACATTAGAGCTACCATCATACTTAAGAAACATATCTACTGGTGTATGCATAATATATGCATAATATTTCTATATAATTTCACTGCTCTTGCAAATGTATGCTAAGCTACCATCCTTGCCTATTTCGTGGAATATGGTAAATGATTTTTTATTTTATTTTTGGCTATAAGCAGTTAAATTGATTACAATGCTTGCATGCTCTTTCTGAACTATCGTATTCGCTTTGTGGAAATAAACCAATAGTATATATTGGTTGTAAAAATAAGAAGTTAAAACATGTGCACATCTGCTCTGAATTTCCAAGCAGTTTATAATCAATACTTGCTCAATTACTACTAAATGTACTACTTTATTTATTTTTAGGCATCATTAATAAAGAAATTATCAAATACATAGCTAGTTTTTTTTCCTTAAGAAAGTATCATTGTTTTCTTGTATTGTAACAGTTTTATCCAGTTTATTAATTTTTGTGTTTTTCCTTAAGAAAGTATCATTAATAAGAAGTATAATGTTATTCCTTTTTGCTTGCAGATTGTGATATTTATTGCCCTTCTTTCCTTCAGAATTTCTTGATGACTGTTAATATGAAGGTATTAAGAAGAAATGTTGATGCCCTTGATATTGGTGTGGATAATTTGCTTCGACTTCCTTGAATCTGCAAACATAATTAAGAAGCATTAATGGCTAACGATGTCACGTAGTCAACTAACGAGGTAAAAAGTTATATCTTAGTATTTATGGATAGAGAAGTGATTATCCTCAACACTTTTAAGGCCAAACAAGTTTGTTATTTCCTGAGTTTTATTTCCTTAACAATCTTCATGCTATCTACTTTTACTTTCACATTTTATTTTTTAGATCTTTAATTATCTTAATTTTCTGTTCTACGTTTTTACTACTACTTTTGATGGCTCTCATAAATTATTTTGATGATAACCCATGCATTCTCTGACGTGTTGGGCATTTAACTAATTATCTGGAGGAGAAATCTCAAAAATATACTAGAGACGGCTATATTATTCTCAACAGTTCTCCTCTTCAATTGGGTTGTTTACAGTTTTGGATTTTGTTTACCATCCAACCTTCATGTTATCGACTTTCACCTTCACATTTTATTTTTTGATCTTCGATCGTCTTAATTTTCTCTTATATGATTTTTTAGGTTTGTATTCCATTAATTCATCTTCTTCATTTCTTCTTCGAAATTTGGTGACTCTTATACGGTTTAGTATGCTAATTGTTGAATGTGTTGCAGGGTGAACACTCAATGAAATGGTGGAGGTTTCTGTAGTTTGAAGTTGATGCTTTTGGTGGAGCTTTGAGCGGCTTTATCTTTATCACGTGAAAAAGAAATGAATGAAAAATGAACTATCATGTTTTTTTTGTGTGCTAATTTACAAATAAGCATAATTGTACTTTAAAGTAAAGGTTTGTAATTTGAACTGTTGATGTCTACCGATATTGTGAATTGAAGTTGAACTTTGTAGTTTTTAGTTTGGAAATGTTGTATTTGTGTTAATAAAGTATGAGTTGTTTATTTTAACTTGTAGCTATGAAGATTACAATCTGTATTGGTGGGTATAATCTACACATAAATTTATATTGGTGTGCATAATATGTTCATATTTTTATTAAATCAGAGTTTTATGCTCCCTTACTTCCAACAGTTACCCCTATTTTTTAACTTTTGCGAAGGGTTGGTTTTTGCAGCAGCCAATCCAAATGATTCATCATATTTCATATTTGTCGATCTATCACTACTATGCCTAAACTATCTCTACTTTTCTTAATACTTTGAAACAACCCTTCTTTTTAATCCTACCTCTAGTTCTATGAATAGCCCTTACTTCCAACAATTACCCCTATTTTTTAACTTTGTGAATGGTTGGTTTTTGCAGCACCCAATCCAAATGATTCATCATCTTTCATATTTGTCGATCCAATCCAAATGATTCATCACCTTTCATATTTGTCGGTCCAATCCAAATGAATCATCATCTTTCATATTTGTCGATCTACTTCTACTATGCTTAAACTACCCGTACTTCTCTTAATACTTCAAAACAATCCTTCTTTTTAATCCAACCCCTAATTCTTTAAATGGCTCTTCCTTCCAACAATTACCACTATTTTTTAACTACTTTGAAGGGATGGTTTTTGCGGCACCCAATCCAAACGATTCATCATCTTTCATATTTGTCAATCTACCCGTACTATGCTTAAACTACACCTACTTCTCTTAATACTTCAAAACAGCCCTTCTATTTAATCCTTCCCCTAATTATCTAAATAGCCCTTACTTCCAACAATTACCCCTACTTTTTAACTACGGTGAAGTGTTGATTTTTGCAGCACCCAATCCAAATGATTCATCATCTGTCATATTTATTGATCTTCCCCTACTATGCTTAAACTACCCCTACTTCTCTTAATACTTCAAAAACAACCCTTCTTTTTAATTCAAACCCTAATTCTCTAAATTTTCCTTCCTTCCAACGATTACCCCTATTTTTAAGCTACTGTGAAGGGATGGTTTTTGCAGCAACCAATCCAAACGATTCATCATCTCTCATATTTGTCGATCGACCCATACTATGCTTAAACTACCCCTACTTCTCATAATACTTCAAAACAACCCTTCTTTTAAATCCTGTCCCTAATTCTCTAAATAGCCCTTACTTCCGACAATTACCCCTATTTTTTAACTTTTGTGAATGCTTGGTTTTTGCAGCTGCCAATCCAAATGACTCATCATATTTCATATTTGTTGATCTGCCCCTACTACGCCTAAACTATCCCTACTTCTCTTAATACTTTGAAACAACCCTTTTTTTAATCCTACCTCTAGCTCTATAAATAGCCCTTACTTCCAACAATTACCCCTATTTTTTAACTTCTGTGTATGGTTGGTTTTTGTAGCACCCATTCCAAATGATTCATCATCTTTCGTATTTTTCAATCCAATCTGAATGATTCATCATCTTTCATATTTGTCGATCTACCCCTACTATGCTTAAACTACCCGTACTTCTCTTAATACTTCAAAACAATCCTTCTTTTTAATCCAACCCCTAATTCTCTAAATGGCTCTTCCAACAATTACCCCTAGTTTTTAACTACTGTGAAGGGCTGGTTTTTGCAGCACCCAATCCAAACGATTCATCATCTTCCATATTTGTCGATCTACCCCTAATATGCTTGAACTACCCCTACTTCTCTTAATACTTTGAAACAACCCTTCTTTTAAATCCTACCTCTAGTTCTATAAATAGCCCTTACTTCCAAAAATCACCGCTTATTTTTTACTTCTGCGAATGGTCGGTTTTTGCAGCACCCAATCCAAATGATTCATTATCTTTCATATTTGTCGATCCAATCCAAATGATTCATCATCTTTCATATTTGTCGATCAACCCCAACTATGCTTAAACTATCCAAACTTCTCTTAATACTTCAAAACAGTCCTTCTTTTTAATCCTACCACTACTTCTCTAAATGGCGCTTCCTTCCAACAGTTAGCCCTATTATTTAACTACTGTGAAGGGTTGTATTTTGCAACACCCAATCCAAACGATTTGTCATCTTTCATATTTGTCGATTCACCCTTACTATGCTTAAACTACCCCTGCTTCTCTTAATACTTCAAATCAAACCTACTTTTTAATCCTATGCCTAATTCTCTAAATAGCCCTTACTTCCAATGATTACCATATTTTTTAATTACTGTGAAGGGTTGGTTTTTGCAGCACCCAATCCAAACGATTCATCATCTTTCATATTTGTCGATCTACCCCTACTATGCCTAAGCAACCACTACTTCTCTTAATACTTCAAAACAGCTCTTGTTTTTAAACCTACCCCTAATTCTCTAAATAGCCCTTACTTCCAACAATTACGCCTATTTTTTAACTACTTTGAGGAGTTGGTTTTTATAGCACCCAATCTAAATGATTCATCATCTTTCATATTTTTCGATCTACCACTACTATTCTTAAACTACCCCTACTTCTCTTTCTACTTCAAAACAACCCTACTTTTTAATCCTACCCCGAATTCTCTAAATAGCCCTAACTTCCAATAATTACCCCTATTTTTTAACTACAGTGAAGGGTTGTTTTTTGCAACATCAAATCCAAATGATTCATCATCTTTTATATTTGTCAATCTATCCCTACTATGCTTAAACTACCCCTACTTCTCTTAGTACTTCATAACAACCCTTATTATTAATCCTTGCCCTAATTCTCTAATTATCCCTTACTTCCAACAATTGCACCTATATTTTAACTACTGTGAATTGTTGGTTGTTGCAGCACACAATCCAAATGATTCATAATCTTTGATATTTGTCGATCTACCCCTACTATGCTTTAACTACCCAAATTTCTCTTAATACTTCAAAACAATCCTTTTTAATGCTACACCTAATTCTCCAAATAGCTCTTGCTGCCAAAAATTACCCCAATTTTTTCACTACTTTGAAGGTTTGGTTTTTGCAGCAAGCAATCCAAATGATTCAACATCTTTCATATTTTCGATCTACCCCAACTAAGCTTAAACTACCCCTACTTCTCTTAATACTTCAAAACAGCCCTACTTTTTAATCCTACACCTAATTCTCTAAATAACCATTCCTTCCAACAATTACCCAATTTATTAACTTCTGTGAAGGGTTGGTATTTACAGCCCCTAATCCAAACGATTCATCATCTTTCATATTTATCGATCTAGCCCTACTATGCTTAAACTACACCTACTTCTCTTAATACTTCAAAAAAGTCCTTCTTTTTAATCCAACCCTTAATTCTCTAAATAGCCCTTACATCCAACAATTACCCACATTTTCTAACCAATTTGAAGTGTTGGTTTTTGCAGCACCCAATCTAAATGATTCATCATCTTTAATATTTGTCGATGTACCCCTGCAATGCTTAAACTACCACTACTTCTCTTAATATTTCAAAAAAATCCTTCTTTTTAATCCAACCCCTAATTCTCTAAGTAGTTCTTCCAACAATTACCGCTATTTTAATTTCGATGTAGGGTTGTGTTTTACAGCACCCAATCCAAACGATTCATCATCTTTCATATTTGTCTATCTACCCCTGCTATGCTTAAACTACCCCAACTTCTCTTAATACTTCAAAACAGCCCTGCTTTTTAATCCAACCCCTAATTCTCTAAGTAGCCCTTCCAATAATTACCCCTATTTTAACTTCTGTGTAGGGTTGGTTTTTGCAGCACCCAATCTAAATGATTCATCATCTTTCATATTTGTCAATCTTCCCCTACTATGCTTAAACTACCCCTACTTCTCTTAATACTTCAAAACAACCCTTCTTTTTAATCCAACCCCTAATTCTCTAAATAGCGCTTACTTCCAACGATTACCCCTTTTTTTAGCTACTGTGAAGGGCTGGTTTTTGTAGCACCCAATCCAAACGATAAATCATCTCTCATATTTGTCGATCGACCCCTACTATGCTAAAACTACCCCTACTTCAAATAATACTTCAAAACAACCCTTCTTTTTAATCCTTCCCCTAATTCTCTAAATAGCCTTTACTTCCAACAGTTACCCCTATTTTTTAACTTTTGCGATGGGCTGGTATTTGCAGCAGCCGATCCAAATGATTCATCATATTTCATATTTGTCGATCTATCCCTACTATTCCTAAACAACCTCTACTTCTCTTAATATTTTGAAACAACCCTTCTTTTTAATCCTACCTCTAGTTCTATAAATAGCCCTTACTTCCAACAATTACCCCTATTTTTTAACTTTGTGAATGGTTGGTTTTTGCAGCACCCAATCTAAATGATTCATCATCTTTCATATTTGTCGATCCAATCCAAATTATTCATCATCTTTCATATTTGTCGATCCAATCCAAATGATTCATCATCTTTCATATTTGTCGATCTACTCCTGCTATACTTAAACTACCTGTACTTCTCTTAATACTTCAAAACAATCCTTCTTTTTAATCCAACCCCTAATTCTCAAAATGGCTATTCCTTCCAACAATTACCTCTATTTTTTAACTACTTTGAAGGGATGGTTTTTGCGGCACCCAATCCAAACGATTCATCTTCTTTCATATTTGTCGATCTACCCCTACTATGTTTAAACTACACCTACTTCTCTTAATACTTCAAAATAGCCCTTCTTTTTAATCCTACCCCTAATTATCTAAATAGCCCTTACTTCCAACAACTACCCCTACTTTTTAACAACGGTGAAGTGTTGATTTTTGCATCACAAAATCCAAATGATTCATCATCTGTCATATTTATCGATCTTCCCCTACTATGCTTAAACTACCCCTACTTCTCTTAATACTTCAAAAACAACCCTTTTTTTTAATCCAACCCCTAGTTCTCTAAATTTCCCTTCCTTCCAACGATTACCCCTATTTTTTAGCTATTGTGAAGGGATGGTTTTTGCAGCAACCAATCCAAACGATTCATCATCTCTCATATTTGTCGATCGCCCCCTACTATGCTTAAACTACCCCTACTTCTCATAATACTTCAAAATAACCCTTCTTTTTAATCCTGCCCCTAATTCTCTAAATAGCCCTTACTTCCAACAATTACGCCTATTTTTTAACTCTTGTGAAGGGTTGGTTTTTGCAGCTACCAATCCAAACGATTCATCATATTTGATATTTGTCGATCTCCCCCTACTATGCCTAAACTATCCCTACTTCTCTTAATACTTTGAAACAACCCTTTTTTAATCCTACCTCTAGTTCAACAAATCGCCCTTGCTTCCAACAATTATCCCTATATTTTAACTTCTGTGAATGGTTTGTTTTTGTAGCATCCATTCCAAATGATTCATCATCTTCCATATTTGTCAATCCAATCCAAATGATTCATCATCTTTCATATTTGTCGATCTACCCCTACTATGCTTAAACTACCCGTACTTCTCTTAGTACATCAAAACAATCCTTCTTTTTAATCCAACCCGTAATTCTCTAAATGGCTCTTCCTTCCAACAATTACCCCAATTTTTTAACTACTGTGATGGGCTGTTTTTTGCAGCACCCAATCCAAACGATTCATCATCTTCCATATTTGTTGATCTACCACTAATATGCTTAAACTACCACTACTTCTCTTAATACTTTGAAATAACCCATCTTTTAAATCCTACCTCTAGTTCTATAAATAGCCCTTACTTCCAACAATTACTCCTATTTTTTAACTTCTGTGAATGGTTGGTTTTTGCAGCACCCAATCCAAATGATTCATTATCTTTCATATTTGTCGATCCAATTCAAATGATTCATCATCTTTCATATTTGTCGATCTACCCCAATTATGCTTAAACTATCCAAACTTCTCTTAATACTTCAAAACAGTCCTTCTTTTTAATCCTACCTCTAATTCTCTAAATGGCGCTTCCTTCCAACAATTAGACCTATTATTTAACTACTATGAAGGGTTGTATTTTGCAACACCCATTTGTCATCTTTCATATTTGTCGATTTACCCCTACTATGCTTAAACTACCCCTGCTTCTCTTAATACTTCAAATCAAACCTATTTTTAATCCTATGCCTAATTCTCTAAATAGCCCTTACTTCCAACGATTACCCATATTTTTTAATTACTGTGAAGGGTTGGTTTTTGCAGCACCCAATCCAAACGATTCATCATCTTTCATATTTGTCGATCTACCCCTACTATGCCTAAGCTACCCCTACTCCTCTTAATACTTCAAAACAGCTCTTCTTTTAAACCTACCACGAATTCTCTAAATAGCCCTTACTTCCAACAATTACGCCTATTTTTTAACTAATGTGAGGAGTCGGTTTTTACAGCACCCAATCTAAATGATTCATCATATTTCATATTTTTCGATCTACCCCTACTATGCTTAAACTACCCCTACTTCTCTTTCTACTTCAAAACAACCCTTCTTTTTAATCCCACCCCTAATTCTCTAAATAGCCCTAACTTCCATTAATTACCCCTATTTTTTAACTACAGTGAAGGGTTGTTTTTTGCATCATCAAATCCAAATGATTCGTCATCTTTTAAATTTGTCAAATTATCTCTACTATGCATAAACTACCCCTACTTCTCTTAGTACTTCATAACAACCCTTATTTTTAATCCTTGCCCTAATTCTCTAATTATCCCTTACTTCCAACAATTGCCCCTATTTTTTAACTACTGTGAATGGTTGGTTTTTGCAGCACACAATCCAAACGATTCATAATCTTTGATATTTGTCGATCTACCCCTATTATGCTTTAACTACCCAAACTTCTATTAATACTTCAAAACAATCCTTTTTAATCCTACACCTAATTCTCTAAATAGCTCTAGCTACCAAAAATTACCCCAATTTTTTAACTACTTTGAAGGGTTGGGTTTTGCAGCAACCAATCCAAATGATTCATCATATTTCATATTTTCAATCTACCCCAACTAAGCTTAAACTACCCCTACTTCTCTTAATACTTCAAAATTGCCCTACTTTTTAATCCTGCCCCTAATTCTCTAAATAACCATTCCTTCCAACAATTACCCCTATGTATTAACTTCTGTAAGGGTTGGTATTTACAGCCCCCAATCCAAACGATTCATCATCTTTCATATTTATCGATCTACCCCTACTATGCTTAAACAACCCCTACTTATCTTTATACTTCAAAACAGTCCTTCTTTTTAATCCAACCCTTAGTTCTCTAAATAGCCCTTACATCCAACAATTACCCCTATGTTTTAACAAATTTGAAGTGTTGGTTTTTGCAGCACCTAATCTATATGATTCATCATCTTTTATATTTGTCGATATACCCCTGCTATGCTTAAACTACCCCTACTTCCCTTAATACTTCAAAACAATCCTTCTTTTTAATCCAACCCCTAATTCTCTAAGTAGCCCTTCCAACAATTACCGCTATTTTAACTTCGGTGTAGGGTTGGTTTTTGCAGCACCCAATCCAAACGATTCATCATCTTTCATATTTGTCTATCTACCCCTGCTATGCTTAAACTACCCCTACTTCTCTTAATACTTCAAAACAGCCCTTCTTTTTAATCCTACCCCTAATTCTCTAAATAGCCTTTATTTCCAACAATTACCCCTACTTTTTAACTATCGTGATGTGTTGGTTTTTGCAGCACGCAATCCAAATGATTCATCATCTGTCATATTTATCGATCTTCCCCTACTATGCTTAAACTACCCTACTTCTCTTAATACTTCAAAACAACCGTATTTTTTAATCCAACCCCTAATTCTCTAAATAGCCCTTCCTTCCAACAATTACCCCTATTTTTTAGCTATTGTGAAGGGATGGTTTTTGCAGCACCTAATCGAAACGATTCATCATCTCTCATATTTGTCGATCGACCCCTACTATGCTTATACAACCCCTACTTCTCATAATACTTCAAAATAACTCTTCTTTTTAATCCTGCCCATAATTCTCTAAATAGCCCTTACTTCCAACAATTACCCCTATTTTTTAAATTTTGTGAAGGGTTGGTTTTTGTAGCAGCCAATCCAAATGATTCATCATATATCATATTTGTCGATCTACCCCTACTATGCCTAAACTACCTCTACTTCTCTTAATACTTTGAAACAACCCTTCTTTTTAATTCTACCTCTAGTTATATAAATAGCCGTTACTTCCAACAATTACCCCTATTTTTTAACTTCTGTGAATGGTTGGTTTTTGCAGCCCCCAATCAAAATGATTCATCATCATTAATATTTGTCGATCCAATCCAAATGACTCATCATCTTTCATATTTGTCGATCTTCCCCAACTATGCTTAAACTACCCAAAATTCTCTTGATATTTCAAAACAGTCCTTCTTTTTAGTCCTATACCTAATTCTCTAAATGGCGCTTCCTTCCAACAATCAGCCCTTTTATTTAACTACTATGAAGGGTTGGTTTTTGCAACACCCAATCCAGACGATGCGTCATCTTTCATATTTGTCGATCTACCCCTACTATGCTTAAACTACCCCTACTTCTCTTAATACTTTAAAACAACCCTTCTTTTTTGATCCAACACCTAATTCTCTAAATAGCCTTACTACCAACAAATACCCCTATTTTTGTCGATCCAATCCAAATGATTCACCATCTTTCATATTTGTCGATCTACCCCTACTATGCTTAAACTACCCCTACTTCTCTTAGTACTTCAAAATAACCCTTCTTTTTAATCCTACCTCTAATTCTCTAAATAGCTCTTACTTCCAATAATTACCCTTATTTTTTAACTACAGTGAAGGGTTGTTTTTTGCCACATCCAATCCAAATGATTCATCATCTTTCGTATTTGTCAATCTATCCCTACTATGCTTAGACTACCCCTACTTCTCTTAGAACTTCAAAACAACCCTTATTTTCAATCCTTGCCCTAATTCGCTAAATAGCCCTTACTTCCAACAATTACCCCTATTTTTTAACTACTGTGAAGTGTTGGTTTTTGTGGCACACAATCCAAACGATTCATAATCTTTCATATTTGTCGATCTTCCCCTACTATGCTTTAACTACCCCAACTTCTCTTAATACTTCAAAACAGTCCTTTTTAACCCTACCCCTAATTCTCTAAATAGCCCTTGCTGCCAACAATTACCCCAATTTTTTAACTACTATGAAGGGTTGGTTTTTGCAGCACCCAATACAAATGATTCATCATCTTTCATCTTTTCGATCTGCCCCAACTATGCTTAAGCTACCGCTGCTTCTGTTAATACTTCAAAATAACCCTTCTTTTTAATCCTACCCCTAATTCTCTAAATAACCATTCCTTCCAACAATTTACCCTATTTATTAAATTCTGTGAAGGGTTTGTTTTTGCAGCCCCCAATCCAAACGGTTCATCATCTTTCATATTTGTCGATCTACCCCTACTATGCTTAAACTACCCCTACTTCTCTTAATTCATCGAAATAGTCCTTCTTTTTAATCCAACCATTAATTGTCTAAATAGCTCTTACTTCCAACAATTAGCTCTATTTTTTATCTACTTTAAAGGGTTGGTTTTTGCAGCACCCAATCCAAATGATTCATCATCTATTATATTTGTCGATATACCCCTACTATGCTTAAACTACCCCAACTCCTCTTAATACTTCAAAACAACCCTTCTTTTTAATCCAACCCCTAATTCTCTAAGTAGCCCTTCCAACAATTACCCCTATTTTAACTTCTGTGTAGGGTTGGTTTTTGCAGCACCTAATACAAACGATTCATCGTCTTCCATATTTGTCGATCTACCCCTACTATGCTTAAACTACCCCTACTTCTCTTAATACTTCAAAACAAACCTTTTTTTTAGTCCTACCCCTAATTCTCTTAATAGCACTTACTTCCAACAATTACCCCTACTTTTCAACTACTGTGATGTGTTAATTTTTGCAGCACCCAATCCAAATGATTCATCATCTATCATATTTATCGATCTTCCCCTACTACGCTTAAACTACCCCTACTTCTCTTAATACTTAAGAACAACCCTTCTTTTTAATCCAAACCCTAATTCTCTAAATTTCCCTTCCTTCCAACGATTACCCCTATTTTTTAGCTACTATGAAGGGTTGGTTTTTGCAGCACACAATCCAAACGATAAATCATCTCTCATATTTGTCGATCGACCCCTACTATGCTTAAACTACCCCTACTTCTCATAATACTTCAAAACAACCCTTCGTTTTAATCCTGCCCCTAATTCTCTAAATAGCCCTTACTTCCAACTGTTACCCCTATTTTTTAACTTTTGCGAAGGGTTGGTTTTTGCAGCAGCCAATTCAAATGATTCATCATATTCCATATTTGACGATCTACCCCTATTATGCCTAAACTAACTCTACTTCTCCTAATACTTTGAAACAACCCTTCTTTTTAATCCTACCTCAAATTCTATAAATAGCCCTTACTTCCAACAATTTCTCCTATTTTTTAACTTTGTGAATGGTTTGTTTTTGCAGCACCCAATCCAAATGATTCGTTATCTTTCATATTTGTTGATCCAATCCAAATGATTCATCATCTTTCATATTTGTCGATCTACCCCTACTATGCTTAAACTACCCGTACTTCTCGTAATACTTCAAAACAATCCTTCTTTTTAATCCAACCCCTAATTCTCAAAAAGGCTCTTCCTTCCAACAATTACCCCAATTTTTTAACTACTTTGAAGGGATGGTTTTTGCGGCACCCAATCCAAACGATTCATCATCTTTCATATTTGTCGATCTACCCCTACTATGCTTAAACTACCCCTACTTCTCTTAATACTTCAAAACAACCCTTCTTTTTTATCCTACCCCTAATTCTCTAAATAGCCCTTACTTCCAACAATTACCCCTACTTTTTAACTATGGTGAAGTGTTGGTTTTTGCAGCACTCAATCCAAATGATTCATCATCTGTCATATTTATCGATCTTCTCCTATTATGCTTAAACTACCCCTACTTCACTTAATACTTCAAAACAACCCTTCTTTTTAATCCAACCCCAAATTCTCTAAATAGCCCTTCCTTACAATAATTACCCCTATTTTTTAGCTACTATGAAGGGATAGTTTTTGCAACACCCAATCCAAACGATTCATCATCTCTCATATTTTTCAATCGACCCCTACTATGTTTAAACTACCCCTACTTCTCATAATACTTCAAAACAACCCTTCTTTTTAATCCTACCCGTAATTCTCTAAATAGCCCTAACGTCCAACAATTACCCTTATTTTTTAACTTTTGTGAATGGTTGGTTTTTGCAGCAGCCAATCCAAATGATTCATCATATTTCATATTTGTCGATCTACCACTACTATGCATAAACTACCTCCACTTCTCTTAATACTTTGAAACAACCCTTATTTTAATCCTACATCTAGTCCAATAAATAGCCCTTACTTCCAACAATTACCCATACTTTTTAGCTTCTGTGAATGGTTGGTATTTGCAGCACCCAATCCAAATGATTCATCATCTTTCATACTTGTCGATCCGATCAAAATGATTCATCATCTTTCGTATTTGTCGATCTACACCAACTATGCTTAAACTATCCAAACTTCTCTTAATACTTCAAAACAGTCCTTCTTTTAAACCCTACACCTAATTCTCTAAATGGCGCTTCCATCCAATAATTAGCCCTTTTATTTAACTACAGTGAAGGGTTGGTTTTTGCAACACCCAATGCAGGCGATTCTTCATCTTTCATATTCGTCGATCTACCCCTACTATGCTTAAACTACCCCTACTTCTTTTAATACTCCAAATCAAACCTACTTTTTAATCCTACGCCTAATTCTCTAAATATTCCTTACTTCCAACGATTACCCCTATTTTCTAATTACTGTGCAGGGTTGGTTTTTGCAGCACCCAATCCAAACGATTCATCATCTTTCATATTTGTCGATCTACCCCTACTATGCCCAAACAACCCGTACTTCTTTTAATACTTCAAAATAGATCTTCTTTTTAAAACTACCCCAAATTCTCTAAATAGCCATTACTTCCAACAATTACGTATATTTTTAAACTACTGTGAAGGTTGGTTTTTACATCATCTTTCATATTTGTCGATCTACCCCTACTATGCTTAAACTACCCCTACTACTCTAAGTACTTCAAAACAGCCCTTCTTTTTAATCCTACCCCTAATTCTCTAGATATCCCTTACTTCCAATAATTACCCCAATTTTTAACTATAGTGAAGGTTTTTTTTGCAACATCAAATCCAATTGATTCATTATCTTTCGTATTTGTCAGTCTATCCCTACTATGCTTAAACTACACCTACTTCTCTTAGTACTTCAAAACAACCCTTATTTTGAGTCCTTGCCCTAAATCTCTGAATAGTCCTTACTTCCAACAATCATCCCTATTTTTTAATTACTGTGAAGGGTTGGTTTTTGCAGCACACAATACAAACGATTCATAATCTTTCATATTTGTCGATCTACCCCTACTATGCTTTAATTAACCCAACTTATCTTAATACTGCAAAACAGTCCTTTTTAATCCTACCTCTAATTCTCTAAATAGCCATTGCTGCCAAAAATTACCCCAATTTTTTAACTACTATGAAGGGTTGTTTTTTGCAGCACCCAATCCAAATGATTCATCATCTTTCATATTTTCAATCTACCCCAACTATGCTTAATCTACCGCAACTTCTCTTAATACTTCAAAACAACCCTTCTTATTAATCCTACCCCTAATTCTCTAAATAACCATTCCTTCCAACAATTGCCCCTATTTATCAACTTCTGTGAAGGGTTGGTTTTTTCAGCCCCCAATCCAAACGATTCATCATCATTTATATTTTCCGATCAACCCCTACTATGCTTAAACTACCCTTACTTATCTTAATACTTCAAAAGAGTCCTTTTTAATCCAACCCTTAATTCTCTAAATTTCCCATACATCGAACAATTACCCCTATTTTTTAACTAATTTGAAGGGTTGGTTTTTGTAGCATCCAATCTAAATGATTCATCATCTTTTATATTTGTCGATATACACCTGCTATGCTTAAACTACCCCTACTTCTCTTAATACTTCAAAACAATCCTTCTTTTTATTCCAAATAGTAATTCTCTAAGTAGCCCTTCCAAAAATTACCCCTATTTTAACTTCTGTGTAGGGTTGGTTATTGCAGCACCAAATCTAAACGATTCATCATCTTTCATATTTGTCGATCTACCCCTACCACGCTTAAACTACCCATACTTCCCTTAATACTCCAAAACAACCCTTCTTTTTAATCCTACCCCAAATTCTCTAAATAGGCCTTACTTCCAAAAATTACCCCTACTTTTTAACTACTGTGATGTGTTGGTTTTGCAGCACCCAATCCAAATGATTCATCATCTGTCATATTTATCGAACTTCCCCTACTACGCTTAAACTACCCTACTTCTCTTAATACTTCAAAACAACCCTTCTTTTTGATCCAACCCTTAATTCTCTAAATAGCCCTTCCTTCCAACAATTACACCTATTTTTTAGCTACTGCGAAGGGATGGTTTTTGTAGCACTCAATCCAAACGATTCATCATCTCTCGTATTTGTCGATCGACCCCTACTATGCTTAAACTACCCCTACTTCTCATAATACTTCAAAACAACCCTTCTTTTTAATCCTGCCCCTAATTCTCTAAATAGCCCTTACTTCCAACAATTACCCTTATTTTTTTAATTTTGTGAAGGGTTGGTTTTTGCAGCAGCTAATCCAAATGATTCATCATATTTCATATTTGTCGATCTACCCCTACTATGCCTAAACTACCTCCACTTCTCTTAATACTTTGAAACAACCCTTCTTTTTAATCCTACCACTAGTTCTATAAATAGCCATTACTTCCAACAATTACCCCTATTTTCTAACTTTTGTGAATGGTTGGTTTTTGCAACACCCAATCCAAATTATTCAACATCTTTAATATTTGTCGATCCAATCCAAATGATTCATCACCTTTAATATTTGTCGATCTACCCCAACTGTGCTTAAACTACCCAAACTTCTCTTAATACCTCAAAACAGTCATTCTTTTTAATCCTACACCTAATTCTCTAAATGGCGCTTCCTTCCAACAATTTTCCCTTTTATTTAACTACTGTGAAGTGTTGGTTTTTGCAACACCCAATACAGACGATTCGTCATCTTTCATATTTGTCGATCTACCCCTGCTATGCCTAAATTACCCCTACTTCTCTTAATACTTCAAAAAAACCCTTCTTTTTAATCATACCCATAATTCTCTAAATAGCCTTACTTTTAACAAATACCCCTATTTTTTAACTACTGTGAAGGTATTGTTTTAGTTGCACCCAATCCAAACGATTCATCATCTTTCATATTTGTCGATCTACCCCTATTAAGCCTAAACTACCTCTACTTCTCTTAATACTTTTAAACAACCCTTCTTTTTAATCCTACCTCTAGTATAATTAATAACCCTTAGTTCCAACAATTACCCCTATTTTTTAACTTTTGTGAATAGTTGGTTTTTGCAGCACCCAATCCAAATGATTCATCCTCTTTCATACTTGTCGATCCAATCCAAATGATTCATCATCTTTCATATTTCTCGATCTACCCCTACTATGCTTAAACTACCCATACTTCTCTTAATACTTCAAAACAAGCCTTCTTTTTAATCCAACCCCTAATTCTCTGAATGGCCCTTCCGTCCAACAATTACACCTATTTTTTAACTACTGTGAAGGGCTGGTTTTTGCAACACTCAATCTAAACGATTCATCATCTATCATATTTGTCGATCTACCCCTACTATGCCTAAACTACATCTACTTCTCTTAATACTACGAAACAACCTTTCTTTTTAATCCTGCCTCTAATTCTGTAAATAGCCCTTACTGCCAACAATTTCCCCTATTTTTTATCTTCTATGAAGGTTTGGTTTTTGCAGCACCCAATCCAAATGATTAATCATCTTTCATATTTGTCGATCCAATCCAAATGATTCATCATCTTTCATATTTGTCGATCTACCCCTACTATGCTTAAACTACCCCTACTTCTCTTAGTACTACAAAACAACCCTTCTCTTTAATCCTACCCCTAATTCTCTAAATAGCCCTTACTTTCAACAATTACCCCTATTTTTTAACTATAGTGAAGGGTTGTTTTTTGCAACATCAAATCCAAATGATTCATCTTCTTTCGTATTTGTCAATCTATCACTACTATGTTTAAACTACCCCTACTTCTCTTAGTACTTCAAGACAACCCTTATTTTTAATCCTTGCTCCAATTCTCTGAATAGACCTTACTTCCAACAATTTCCCCTATTTTTTAAATACTGTAAAGGGTTAGTTTTTGCAGCACACAATCCAAATGATTCATCATCTTTCATATTTGTCGATCTACCCATACTATGCTTTAACTACCCCAACTTCTCTTAATACTTCAAAACAGTCATTTTTAATCCTACCCCTAATTCTCTAAATAGCCCCTTCTGCCAACAATTGCCCCAATTTTTTAACTACTATAAAGGGTTGGTTTTTGCAGCACCCAATCCAAATGATTCATCATCTTTCATATTTTCGATCTACCCCAACTATGCTTAAACTACCCTTACTTCTCTTAATACTTCAAAATAGCCCTTCTTTTAAATCCTACTCCTAATTCTCTAAATAAGCATTCCTTCCAAAAATTACCCCTATTTATTAACTTGTCTGAAGGGTTGGTTTTTGCAGTTCCCAATCCAAACAATTCAACATCTTTCATATTTGCCGATCTACCCCTAATATGAATAAACAACCCCAACTTATCTTAATACTTCAAAACAGTCCTACTTCTTAATCCAACCCTTAATTCTCCAAATAGCCCTTACTTCCAACAATAACCCCTATTTTTTAACTATTTTGAAGGGTAGGTTTTTGCAGCACCCAATCTAAATGATTCATCATCTTTTATATTTGTCGATATACCCCTGCCATGCTTAAACTTCCACTACTTCTCTTAATACTTCAAAACTACCCTTCTTTTGAATCCAAACCCTAATTCTCTAAATAGCCCTTCCTTCCAACAATTACCCCTATTTTTTAGCTATTGTGAAGGGATGGTTTTTGCAGTACCCAATCCAAACGATTCATCATCTCTCATATTTGTCGATCGACCCCGTCTACGCTTAAACTACCCCTACTTCTCATAATACTTCAAAACAACCCTTCTTTTTAATCATGCCCTTAATTCTCTATATAGTCCTTACTTCCGACAATTACCCCTATTTTTTAAATTTTGTGAAGGGTTGGTTTTTGCAGCAGCCAATCCTAATGATTCATCATATTTTATATTTGTCGATCTACCCCTGCTATGCCTAAACTACCTCTACTTCTCTTAATACTTTGAAACAACCCTTCTTTTTAATCCTACCTCTAGTTCTATAAATAGCCCTTACTTCCGACAATTACCCCTAATTTTTAACTTCGGTGAATGGTTGGTTTTTGCAGCACCCAATCCAAATGATTCATCATTTTTCATATTTGTCGATCCAATCCAAATGATTCATCATCTTTCATATTTGTCGATCTACCCCAACTATGCTTAAATTACCCAAACTTCTCTTAATACTTCAGAACAGTCCTTCATTTTAATCCTACACCTAATTCTCTAAATGATGCTTCCGTACGACAATTAGCCCTTTTATTTAACTACTGTGAAGGGTTGGTTTTTGCAACACCTAATCCAGACGATTCGTCATCTTTCATGTCTGTCGATCTACCCCAACTATGCTTAAACTACCCCTACTTCTCTTAATACTTCAAAACAGCCTTTCTTTTTTAATTCTACCCCTAATTCTATAAATAACCATTCCTTCCAACTAATACCCCTATTTTTTAACATCTGTGAAGGGTTGGTTTTTGGAGCATCCAATCCAAACGATTCATCATCTTTCATATTTGTCGATCTACCCCTAATATGCTTATACTACCCCTTCTTCTATTAATGCTTCAATACGGTTCTTCTCTTTAGTCCAACACCTAATTCTCTAAATAGCCCTTACTTCCAACAATTACCCCCATTTTTTAACTACTGTGAAGGGTTGGTTTTTGCAGCACCCAATCTAAATGATTCATCGTCTTTCATATTTTTCCGTATACCCCTACTATGCTTAAACTACCCCAAATTCACTTTATACCTCAAAACAACCCTTCTGGTTATTCCAACCCCTATTCTCTAATTAGCCCTTCCAACAATTATGCCTATTTTTTAACTTCTGCGAAGGGTTGGTTTTTGCAGCACACAATCCAAACGATTCATCATCTTTCATATTTGTCGATCTACCCTTACCATGCTTAAACTACCTCTACTTCTCTTAATACTGCAAAACATCCCTCATTTTTAATCCTACCCCTAATTATCTAAATAGCCCTTACTTCCAACAATTACACCTACTTTTTAACTACTGTGAAGAATTGGTTTTTGCAGCACCCAATCAAAACAATTCATCATCTTTCATATTTATCGATCTACCCCTAATATGCTTAAACTACCCCTACTCTAAATACTTGGAAACAAGCCTTCTTTTTAATCCAATCCCTAATTCTCTAAATTGCCCTTCCTTCCAACAATTACCCCTATTTTTTAACTACTGCGAACGGCTGGTTTTTGCAGCACCCAATCCAAACGATTCATTATCTTTCATATTTGTCGATCTACGCATACTATGCCTAAACTACATCTACTTCTGTTAATGCTTCGACACAACCCTTTTTTTTAATCCTACCTCTAATTATATAAATAGTCCTTACTGCCAACAGTTACCCCTATTTTTTAACTTCTGTGAGGGGTTGGTTTTTCCAGCACCCAATCCAATTGATTCATCATCTTTCATATTTGTCGCTCCAATCCAAATGATTCATCATCTTTCATATTTATCGATTTACCCGAACTATGCTTAAACTACTTAAACTTCTCGTAGTACTTCAAAAAAGTCCTTTTTAATCCTACCCCTAATTCTCTAAATAACATTTCCTTCCAATAGTTAGCCCTATTATTTAACTACTGTGAAGGGTTGGTTTTTGCAACACCCAATCCAAACGATTCGTCATCTTTCATATTTTTCGATTTACCCCAACCATGCTTAAACTACCCCTACTTCTCTTAGTTCTTCAAAACAAACCTTCTTTTTAATCCTAAACCTAATTCTCTAAATAGCCCTTACTTCCAACGATTACCCCTATTTCTTAATTACTGTGAAGGGTTGGTTTTTGCAGTACCCAATCCAAACGATTCATCATCTTTCATATTTGTCGATCTACCCCTACTATGCCTAAACTACCCGTACTTCTCTTAATACTTCAAAACAATTCTTCTTTTTAAACCTACCCCAATTCTCTAAATAGCCCTTACTTCCAACAATTACGCCTATTTTTTAACTACTGTGAAGAGTTGCTTTTTACATAACCCATTCTAAATAATTCTCATATTTCATATTTGTCGATCTACCCCTACTATGCTTAAACTACCCCTACTTCTCTTAGTACTTAAAAACAACCCTTCTTTTTATTCCTACCCCTAATTCTCTAAATAGCCCTTACTTCCAATAATTGCCCCTATTTTTTAACTACGGTGAAGGGTTGTTTTTTGCGACATCAAATCCAAATGATTCCTCATCTTTTATATTTGTCTATCTATCCCTACTATGCTTAAACTACCCCTACTTCTCTTAGTACTTCAAAACAACCCTTATTATTAATCCTTGCCCTAATTCTCTAAATAGCCCTTACTTCCAACAATTACCCCTATTTTTTAACTACTGTGAAGGGTTGGTTTTTGCAGCATACAATCCAAACGATTCATAATCTTTCATATTTGTCGATCTACCCCTACTATGCTTTAACAACCCCAACTTCTCTTAATACTTCAAAAAATTCCTTTCTAATCCTACCTCTAATTCTCTAAATAGCCCTTGCTGCCAACAATTACCCAAATTTTTTAACTACTATGAAGGGTTGGTTTTTGCAGCAACCAATCCAAATGATTCATCATCTTTCATATTTTCGATCTACCTCAACTATGCTTAAACTACCCCTACTTCTCTTAATACTTCAAAACAACCCATCTTTTTAATCCTACCCCTAATTCTCTAAATAACCATTCCTTCCAACAATTACCCCTATTTATTAACTTCTGTGAGGGTTGGTTTTTGCAGCCCCTTATCCAAATGATTCATCATCTTTTATATTTGCCGATCTACCCCTACTATGTTTAAACTACCCATACTTCTCTTAATACTTCAAAACAGTCCTTGTTTTTAATCCGACCCTTAATTCTCTAAATAGCCCTTACTTCCAACAATTACCCCTATTTTTTAACTACTTTGAAGGGTTGGTTTTTATAGCACCCAATCTAAAAGATACATCATCTTTTATATTTGTCGATATACCCCTACTATGCTTAAACTACCCCAACTTCTCTTAATACTTCAAAACAACCCTTCTTTTTAATCCAACCCCTAATTCTCTAAGTATACCTTCCAACAATTACCCTTATTTTAACTTCTTTGTATGGTTGGTTTTTGCAGCACCCAATCCAAACGATTCATCATATTCCATATTTGTTGATCTACACCAACTATGCTTAAACTACCCCTACTTCTCTTAATACTTCAAAACAGCCCTTCTTTTTTATCCTAACCCTAATTCTCTAAATATCCCTTACGTCCAAAAATTATCCCTACTTTTTAACTACTGTGAAGTGTTGGTTTTTGCAGCACCCAATCCAAATTATTCATCATCTGTTATATTTATCGATCTTCCCCTACTATGCTTAAACTACCCCTACGTCCCTTAATACTTTAAAACTACCCTTCTTTCTAATCCAACCCATAATTCTCTAAATAGCCCTTCCTTCCAACGATTACCCCTATTTTTTAGCTATTGTGAAGGGATGGCTTTTGCAGCACCAAATCCAAACGATTCGTCATCTTTCATATTTGTTGATCGACCCCTACTATGCTTAAACCACCCCTACTTCTCATAATACTTCATAAAAACCCTTCTTTTTAATCCTGCCCCTAATTCTCTATATAGCCCTTACTTCCAACAATTACCCCAATTTTTTAACTTTTGTGAAGGGTTTGTTTTTGCAACTGCCAATCCAAATGATTCATCATATTTCATATTTGTCGATCTACCCCTACTATGCCTAAACTACCTCTACTTCTCTTAATACTTTGAAATAACCCTTCTATTTAATCCTACCTCTAGTTCTATAATTAGCCCTAACTTCCAACAATTACCCCTATTTTTTAACTTCTGTGAATGGTTGGTTTTTACAGCACCCAATCTAAATGATTCATCATGTTTCATATTTGTCGATCCAATCCAAATGATTCGTCATCTTTCATATTTGTCGATCTACCCCTACTATGCTTAAACTATCCAAACTTCTCTTAATACTTCTAAACAGTCCTTCTTTTTAATCCTACACCTAATTCTCTAAATGGTGCTTCCTTCCAACAATTAGCCCTTTTATCTAACTACTGTGAAGGGTTGGTTTTTGCAACACCCAGTCCAGACGATTCGTCATCTTTCATATTTGTCGATCTACCCTAACTATGCTTAAACTACCCCTACTTCTCTTAATACTTCAAAACAGCACTTCTTTTTAATTCTAGCTCTAATTCTATAAATAGCCATTCCTTCCAACAATTACCAATATTTTTTGACTTCTGTGAAGGGTTGGTTTTTGCAGCATCCAATCCAAACGATTCATCATGTTTCATATTTGTCGATCTACCCCTACTATGCTTATACTACCCCTACTTCTCTCAATACTTCAATACAAGCCGTCTTTTTAATCCAACCCCTAATTCTCTAAATGGCCCTTCCTTCCAACAATTACCCCTATTTTTTAACTACTGTGAAGGGATGGTTTTTGCAGCACCCAATCCAAACGATTCATCATCTTTCATATTTGTCGATCTACCCTACTATGCCTAAACTACATCTACGTCTATTAATACTTCGAAACAACCCTTATTTTTAATCCTACCTCTAATTCTCTAAATAGCCCTTACTGCCAACAATTACCCCTATTTTTCAACTTCTGTGAAGGGTTGGTTTTTGCATCACCCAATCCAATTGATTCATCATATTTCATATCTGTCGATCCAATCCAAATGATTCATCATCTTTCATATTTACCGATTTACGAGAACTATGCTTAAGCCATCCAAACGTCTCTTAGCACTTCAAAAAGATCCTTCTTTTTAATCCTACCCCTAATTCTCTAAATAGCGATTCCATCCAATAGTTAACCCTATTATTTAACTACTGTGAAGGGTTGGTTTTTGGAACACCCAATCCAAATGATTTGTCATCTTTCATATTTGTCGATTTACCCCTACTATGCTTAAACTACCCCTGCTTCACTTAATACTTCAAAACAAACCTTCTTTTTAATCTTACGCCTAATTCTCCAAATAGCCCTTACTTCCAATGATTACCCCTATTTTTTAATTACTGTGAAGGGTTGGTTTTTGTAGCACCCAATCCAAACGATTCATCATCTTTCACATTTGTCGATCTACCCCTACTACGCTTAAACTACCCCTACTTCTCTTAATACTTCAAAACAGCTCTTCTTTTTAAACCTACCCCTATTTCTCTAAATAGCCCTTACTTCCAACAATTATGCCTATTTTTTAACTACTGTGAAGAGTTGATTTTTACAGCACCCAATCTAAATGATTCATCATCTTTCATATTTGTCGATCTACCCTACTATGCTTAAACTACCCTAACTTCTCTTAGTACTTCAAAATAGCCCTTCTTTTTAACCCTACCCCTAATTCTCTAAATATCCCTTACTTCCAAAAATTACACCTATTATTTAATTACAGTGAAGGGTTGTTTTTGCAACATCAAACCCAAATGATTCATCATCTTTTATATTTGTCAATCTATCCCTACTATGCGTAAACTACCCCTACTTCTCTTAGTACTTCAAAACAATCCTTATTTTTAATCCTTGCCCAAATTCTCTAAATAGCCCTGACTTCCAACAATTACCCCTATTTTTTAACTACTGTGAAGGGTTGGTTTTTGTAGCACACAATCCAAATGATTCATAATCTTTCATATTTGTTGATATACCCCTACAATGCTTTAACTACCCAGTTTCTCTTAATACTTCAAAATAGTCCCTTTTAATTCTACCACTAATTCTCTAAATAGCCCTTGCCGCCAACAATTACCCCAATTTTTTAACTTCTATGAAGGGTTGGTTTTTGCTGCACCCAATCCAAATGATTCATCATCTTTCATATTTTCGATCTACCCCAACTATGATTAAACTACCCCTACTTATCCTAATACTTCAAAACAACCCTTCTTTTAAAACCCAACCCTAATTCTCTTAATAACCATTCCTTCCAACAATTACCCCTATTTATTAACTTCTGTGAAGGGTTGGTTTTTGCTACCCCCAATCCAAACGATTCATTATCTTTCATATTTGCCGATCTACCCTTACTATGCTTAAACTACCCCTAATTCTCTTAGTACTTCAAAACAATCCTTCTTTTTAATCCAACCCTTAATTCTCTATATAGCCCTTACTTCCAACAATTAACCCTATTTTTTTAACTATTTTGAAGGGTTGGTTTTTGCAGCACCTAATCTAAATGATTCATCATCTTTTATATTTGTCGATATACCCTTGCTATGCTTAAACTATCCCTACTTCTCTTAATACTTCAAAACTTACCTTCATTTTAATCCAACCCCTAATTCTCTAATTAGCCCTTCCTTCCAACAATTACCCCAATTTTTAGCTACTATGAAGGGATGGTTTTTGCAGCACCCAATCCAAATTATTCATCATCTCTCATATTTGTTAATCGACCACTACTATGTTTAAACCACCCCTACTTCTCATAATACTTCAAAACAACCCTTCTTTTTAATCCAGCCCCTAATTCTCTATATAGCCCTTACATCCAACAATTACCCCTATTTTTTAACTTTTGTGAAAAGTTGGTTTTTGCAGCAGCCAATCCAAATGATTCATCATATTTCATATTTGTCGATCTACCGCTACTATGCCTAAACTACCTCTACTTCTCTTAATACTTTACAACAACCCTTCTTTTCAATCCTACCTCTAGTTCTATAAATAGCCTATACTTCCAACAATTACCCCTATTTTTTAAAGTCTGTGAATGGTTGGTTTTTGCAGCACCCAATCGAAAGGATTCATCATCTTTCATATTTGTTGATCCAATCCAAATGATTCATCATCTTACATATTTGTCGATCTACCCCAACTATGCTTAAACTACCCAGACTTCTCTTAATACTTCAAAACATTCCATCTTTTTAATCCTACATCTAATTCTCTAAATGGGGCTTCCTTCCAACAATTATCCCTTTTGTTTAACTACTGTGAAGGGTTGGTTTTTGCAACACCCAATCCAGACGATTCGTCATCTTTCGTATTTGTCATCAACCCCAACTATGCTTAAACTACCCTACTTCTCTTAATACTTCAAAATAGCCCTTCTTTTTAATTCTACCCCTAATTCTATAAATACCCTTTCCTTCCAACAATCACCCCTATTTTTTGACTTCTGTGAAGAGTTGGTTTTTGCAGCATCTAATCCAAACATTTCATCATCTTTCATATTTGTCGAGCTACCCCTACTATGCTTATACTACCCCTACTTCTCTTAATACTGTAATACTGTCCTTCTTTTTAATCCAACCCCTAATTCTCTAAATAGCCCTTACTTCTAACAATTACCCCCATTTTTAACTACTGTGAAGGGCTGGTTTTTGCAGCACCCAATCTAAATGATCCATCATCTTTCATATTTGTCGATATACCCCAACTATGCTTAAACTACCCCTACTTCTCTTTAGAACTCAAAACAACCCTTCTTTTTAATCCAACCCCTAATTCTCAAAATAGCTATTCCTTCCCACGATTACCCCTATTTTTTAACTACTGTGAAGGGATGGTTTTTCCAGCATCCAATCCAAACGATTCATCATCTCTCATATTTGTCGATCGACCCCGTCTATGCTTAAACCACCCCTACTTCTCATAATACTTCGAAACGACCCTTCTTTTTAATCCTTCCCTTAATTCTATAAATAGCCCTTACTTTCAACAATTACCCCTATTTTTTAAATTTTGTGAAGGGTTGGTTTTTGCAGCACCCAATCCCAACGATTCATCATCTCTCATATTTGTCGATCGACCCCTACTATACTTAAACTACCCCTACTTCTCATAATACTTCAAAACAACCCTTCTTTTTAATCCTACCCCTAATTCTCTAAATAGCCCTTACTCCAACAATTACCCTTATTTTTTAAATTTTGTGAAGGGTTGGTTTTTGCAGTAGCCAATCCAAATGATTGATCATATTTCATATTTGTCGATCTACCCCTACTATGCCTAAACTACCTCTACTTCTCTTAATAATTTGAAACAACCCTTCTTTTTAATCCTACCTCTAGTTATATAAATAGCCTTACTTCCAACAAGTACCCCTATTTTTTAACTACTACGAAGGGTTTGTTTTAGTAGCACCCAATCCAAATGATTCATCATCTTTCATATTTGTCGATCTACCCCTACCATGCCTAAACCACCTCTACTTTCCTTAATACTTTGAAACAACCCTTCTTTTTAATCCTACCTCTAGTTCTATAAATAGCCCTTACTTCCAATAATTACCCCTATTTTTTAAATTATTTGAATTGTTGGTTTTTGCAGCACCCAATCCTAATGATTCATCATCTCTCATATTTGTCGATCTAATCCAAATGGTTCATCATCTTTCATATTTGTCGTTCTAACCCTACCATGCTTAAACTACCCATACTTCTCTTAATATTTCAAAACAAGCCTTCTTTTAAATCCAACCCCTAATTCTCTGAATGGCCCTTCCTTCCAACAATTACCCCTATTTTTAAACTACTGTGAAGGGCTGATTTTTACAGCACTCAATCCAAACGATTCATCATATTTCATATTTGTCGATCTACCCCTACAATGCCTAAACTACATCTACTTCTCTTAATACTTTGAAATAACCCTTCTTTTTAATACTACCTCTAATTCAGTAATTATCCCTTACTTCCAACAATTACCCCTATTTTTTAACTTCTTTGAAGGGTTGGTTTTTGCAGCACGCAATCCAAATGATTCATCATCTTTCATATTTGTCGATCCAATCCAAATGATTCATCATCTTTCATATTTGTCAGTCTATGCCTGCTATGCTTAAACTACCCCTACTTCTCTTAGTACTTCAAAATAGCCCTTCTTTTTAATCCTACCCCTAATTCTCTAAATAGCCCTTACTTCCAGTAATTACTCTATTTTTCCACTACAGTGAAGTGTTTTTTTATTTTTGCAACATCAAATCCAAATGATTCATCATCTTTTATATTTGTCAATCTTCCCCTACTATGCTTAAACTACCCCTACTTCTCTTAGTACTTCAAAACAACCCTTATTTTTAACCCTTGCCCAAATTTTCTAAATAGACCTTATTTCCAACAATTACCCCTATTTTTTAATTGCTGTGAAGTGTTGGTTTTTGTGGCACACAATCCAAACGATTCATAATCTTTCATATTTGTCGATCTACGCCTACAATGCTTTAACTACCCCAACTTCTCTTAATATTTCAAAACAGTCCTTTTTAATCCTACCACTAATTCTCTAAATAAGCCTTGCTGCCAACAATTACCCCAATTTTTTAACTACTATGAAGGGTTGGTTTTTGCAGCACCCAATCAAAATGATTCATCATCTTTCATATTTTCAATCTACCCCAACTATTCTTAAACTACCGCTACCTCTCTTTGTACTTCAAAACAGCCCATGTTTTTAATCCTACCACTAATTCTCTAAATATCCATTCCTTCCAACAATTACACCTATTTATTAAATTCTTTGAGGGTTGGTTTTTGCAGCCCCCAATCAAAACGATTCATCATCTTTCATATTTGCCGATCTACCCCTACTATGCTTAAACTACCCCTACTTCTCTTAATAATTCAAAAGAGTCCTTCTTTTTAATCCAAACATTAATTCTCTAAATAGCCCTTACTTCCAACAATTACCCCTATTTTTTAACTACTTTGAAGGGTTGGTTTTTGCAACACCCATTCTAAATGATTCATCATCTTTTATATTTGTCGATCTACCCCTGCTATGCTTAAACTACACTTACTTCTCTTAGTACTTCAAAACAACCCTTCTTTTAAATCCAACCCCTAATTCTCTAAATAGCCCTTCCTTCCAACAATTACCCCTATTTTAACTTCTGTGTAGGGTTGGTTTTTGAAGCACCCAGTCCAAATGATTCATCATCTGTCATATTTATCGATCTTCCCCTACTATGCTTAAACTACCCCTACATCTCTTAATACTCCAAAACAACCCATCTTTTTAATCCAACCCCTAATTCTCTAAGTAGCCCCTCCTTCCAATGAATACCCCTGTTTTTTAGCTACTGTGAATGGATGGTTTTTACAGCACCAAATCCAAACGATTCATCATCTCTCATATTTGTCGATCGACCCCTACTATGGTTTAACTACCCCAACTTCTCATAATACTTCAGAATACCCTTCTTTTTAATCCTGCCCCTAATTCTCTAAATAGTCCTTACTTCCAACAATTACTTCTACTTTTTAACTTTTGTGAATCTTGGTTTTTGCAGCAGCCAATACAAATTATTCATCATATTTCATATTTATCGATCTACCCCTACTATGCCTAAACTACATCTATTTCTCTTAATACTTTGAACCAACCCTTCTTCTTAATCCTACCTCTAGTTCTATAAATAGCCCTTACTTCCAACAATTAACCCTATTTTTTAACTTCTGTGAATGGTTGGTTTTTGCAGCACCCAATCCAAATGATTCATCATCTTTCATATTTGTCGATCCTATCCAATTGATTCATCATCTTTCATATTTGTCGATCTACCCCTACTATGCTTAAACTACTCGTTCTTCTCTTAATACTTCAAAACAATCCTCTTTTTAATCCAACCCCAAATTCTCTAAATGGATCTTCCTTCCAACAATTACTCCTATTTTTTTTACTACTGCGAAAGGCTAGTTTTTGCAGCACCCAATCCAAACGATTCATCATCTTTCATATTTGTCGATCTACACCTACTACGCTTAAACTACCCCTACATCCCTTAATACTTCAAAACAACCCTTCTTTTTAATTCTACCCCTAATTCTCTAAATATCCCTTACTTCCAACAATTACCCCTACTTTTAAACTACTGTGAAGTAAATTTTTTTGCAGCACCCAATCCAAATTATTCATCATCTGTCATATTTATCGATCTTCCCCTACTATGCTTAAACTACCCCTTCTTCTCTAAATACTTCAAAACAACCCTTCTTTTTAATCCAACTCCTATTTCTCAAAATAGCCCTTCCTTCCAACAATTACCCCTATTTTTTAACTACTGTATAGGGATGGTTTTTGTAGCACCTAATGCAAACAATTCATCATCTCTCATATTTGTCGATCGACCCCTATTATGCTTAAACTACCCTTACTTCTCATAACTCTTCAAAACAATCCTTCTTTTTAATCCTACCCCTAATTCTCTAAATAGCCCTTACTTTCAAAAATTACCCCTATTTTTTAACTTTTGTGAATGGTTGGTTTTTGCAACAACCAATCCAAATGATTCATCATATTTCATATTTGTGGATCTGGCCCTACTATGCATAAAATACCTCTACTTCTCTTAATTATTTGAAATAACCCTTCTTTTTAATCCTACCTCAAGTTCAATAAATAGCCCTTACTTCCAACAATTACCCCTATTTTTTAACTTTTGTGAATGGTTGGTATTTGCAGCACCCAATCCACATGATTCATCATCTTTCATATTTGTCGATCCATTCTAAATGATTCATCATGTTTCATATTTTTCGATCTACCCCAACTATGCTTAAACTATCCAAACTTCTCTTAATACTTCAAAACAGTCCTTCTTTTTAATCATACACCTAATTCTCTAAATGGCGCTTCCTTCCAAAAATTAGCCCTTTTATTTAACTACTGTTAAGGGTTGGTTTTTGCAACACCTAATCTGTAACACCCCACCTCCGCTAGGGTTACTCACAAAGGGAATGAACGAGTTTTGGAGGAGCGTTATCAAGGTAAACAATCATAGAATTATTACAAGACCGAACATAAATAAAACAATGGAAGAATCAAAAGCTAAATTTCATTACTTTCAAAAAAAGTCAAAACCTTTTACATCCAAATTACCAAATAGCCCATGTCATTATTTTCCATTACAACAAATTCTATCTTGCATAAACAAAGAAGCATAAACTTAAAACAATAAAAATAGCTTAATTCCCCAAAGGTAGCAGAAATGCAGCCATAGCATAGCTCAGGATCAAACCATACATGAGCTGAACCGCAAGCAAGCGAAATCCAAGCTATGTGCCAGAGTTTCCTCCCTGAGAACCTAGGGGGGAAAACGGAGGAAAAAGAGGCGAAAGAAAATGGGTCTGTCATAAAGTATTGTAATTCCAAGTGAATTTCAGCATAAAAATAGGTAAAGGTAACACGCCATGTATAAATTGAAAGTAAACATAAGGATGCTGTCAAGATGGCAAGATAGACTAAGATAACATGATAATTCAAGTATGGTCAAGTATAGCATCACATGTCCAAGGTTCGCTGCACCAACTGTACTATTCTCTCAAACCCATGTCTTATATTAATCGTGAAATGATCCCTTGGCCCAATATCATGAAATGACCCATTACTAGGTCCAACAGAACGATCCAATAATCATCGGCTCCCAACAAGTTCTAGCTCGTTGTGTGTTTGTCATACGACCCTATCACGAAAGTAGTTACCTATGCTAGGTCAACCATAGGGTGTATCAAGCCCTAGGGTGTCAACCACCGACACAAATCAAGCATGCACAGATAAACCTACGGATGCCCAATGCCTTCTTTTTCAACTCCAGACCACGTACACGACCATAGCACGCCTGAACCTACACTGGCGCACCAATACAGTCGTCGTTCTGGTCGCTTACAATCAGCCTAGTAATCGTGCCCCACCCTGCCTAGTTCCAGGGTACCATGATACATCTAGTGGGTTACTGGTGAAATGGACCGCGTAACTAGGGTTTCCGTCCAATAGGTTAAGTGTTGTCATTTAAATTCGCGACTTAACCCTTATCAGTCTAGCATGTTAAGTTGGTTAAGTGTTGTCATTCAAGTTCATGACTTAACCCGCCTACATGTCATGTCAATTTTGACTAAGTGTTGTCGTTTAAGTTCATGACTTAGTCCTACGAATCATGTATCAAGTTGGCTAAGTTTTGTCCTTCATGTTAATGACTTAACCCTATCATGTGGCATTAATTCATTAATGCACCCCAACCTCTCACGTCAGACGTGTTGTTGTGGTCACTGTATAAGCCGGGTGGTTCCGGGCAGATTTCCACCACAACTCAGTCTGACCTCGGGTTTTCAAGTGCGGTATGACCAACTACCCACATTGGATCCTATTGTTTGCAGTAACTGGATTTGTTGGGAAGTTCCGGGCAGAATTACACTACAAACTCAACCCAACCTCGAGTTGGCCATTTTCAAGTTCATTCTAGTGTCATGTCCATGTCCAAGTTTTCAAGTCAAGTTCGTGTCAAGTTTTCAAGGCAAGTTTCATGCCCACATCCAAATTCAAGTTATAACAATGTTCATGTTTTAAGTTTGGCCTATTATCAAGTTCATAATTCAAGTTTATAACCATTTCATGTTTTTTCTAATCTACCCAAATCGTATTCCCATCGAATGTAAACGGTAATCGATCTATACTACAAATAAATCCAAATCCTGAAATAAAGGGAATAACATCAAAACTATGATAGGCAAAAGGGACGAGCATAAAGCGATAAAAGGGATTACAAGACTAGCATGATATAACTTGAGATAATTGGTTAAAGCATCACTGGCATATAGAAAATAATAGGATTTCAAATCTAGCAAAATAAGGCGATCGTCATGATAAAAGTGGACATAAAAGAATAGGCCTGCAAAAGCAAGCCAAATACAAGGATAATGGATCCAATGGTTTTGGTGTACATAATAGCGAATAAACTAAGCAACTTACACCTTAGGTATGAGATCCAACAAAATGCCAATTCGGTGTACAACATAGTGTTATGGGCATGAACAATCAACTATAATAGTCTTAGGAAAGTAACCACAATCGTTTCAAAGTCATGGTCATAGTCAATAGTCTTATGTTCATAATCATAGGCAATAATTCATAGTCATGAGTCATAAGTGATTAGCCACAATTGTCCTTGTCATTGTCATAGGCAATAGTCTTATATTCACAGTCATATGCATAGGCATAGTCTTATGTTCACAGTCGTAGTCCTTGGCCATTAACAATAGTTTCAACGTCATAGGCATGATAATGTTTGATTTAAAATATGAAAAGGCCCAAACTGATTTCAAAGCAATATTCCCAAAAAGTCAAGATCCAAGATGAACAAGAATAGATATGAATCAATTGTCATACATAGATCCAATTCCAATTTACAACATGTCCATATTAAGTTTGTAGTTTTTATCTGAAAGTAACTTGAACTTACAGATCGTGGTTTAAGAAATTGAGATGCAGAAGTTGGATCTATAAACTAGTCGTTGAATTGTTGAATCGTTGAATCTAGATTTGATTGTAGAAGAAAATCCCCAAATATGCAAGTCCTAGCCGTAGTCTTCAAGAAATTGTCGTCGCGATTTATTTTAATTTAATTTAGAGGAAGAAGAAGAAGCCATGTCCATCAAGAATTTATGCAGCATAAGGTTAGAGAAGAATGGTGTAAAGAGAACAAGGAATGGAAGCTGTTTATGTAGAATTAGGCGGATGAATCTGGTCACGAAACAAGTCTAAATACATCAGAATGCACCAGGTTCAGAAATTGGGTTCGGGATGCAGGTCGACCCCCAGGTCGACACTATGGTCGACCTGGTCCCTGGGAGGTCGACACTATGGTCGACCCCCAGGTCAACCTGGTCCTGGGCGGGAAATTTCTCGACAAACCAATTCTGTGTTTTGAATTCGAATTTGAATTCTAATTTTTGAGTTGTTTTTTATTCTGAAAATTTCTGTAACTTCGGAGGGTCATATCTCCCTCATACGGACTCCGATTCTCGCAAACTCGGACTCGTTTCCAAGCAGAATTTCGAGACGAACGCAATGGTGCAACCCGTATCCCCTGATTCTTATTTTAAAACTTAATTCTTCCTTGATTTATGGTTTTATCCCGTTATTAAAATTCGATTTGTTACATTCTGCCCTCCTTAAAGGATTTCGTCCCCGAAATCTTCAAGTTAAGAAGAATGCATCCTATCATCCAATCAACCCTTTGCTCAACCATTATCCATAAGCAACCATTGTACTTAAAAAGGTTTCTAATGCTATATGAACATATGCAGAAAGTGTGTGTATATGTTTCTTATCTAATGCAGATGATTAGGCCTGATTGATCTTCTTAATGCAAAATATGTTTAGTGCCATGAATCCAACATGTATGCAAATAGTCCTAGTCGCATAAACACCATATGAGTGCACAAACATCCATCCATATGCAACATTCACATGATAACACGTTCAATTTCATCCATAAACAATTATAAACACTCATGCATATGCAATATGAAAATGTGTCTGAGCCGATCTAGTGCCTAATGTGTGTTATGCAACCACTTGCCACCATTTGCAAACATCAACAATAACATGTTTCAATCACATGTTTATATCCAAAAGGGTTCTACATAAGGTTCTCAAGATAGAATTGAGAAGATAAGCAAGATAAAACAAAGCATCAAGGATAAGAAGTCAAAGATGTACCCCCAGAAGATCTTGCCTACGGGCCTTGCCCTTGCTTCTTAGGGCAGTTCTTGCTGATATGTCCAGTATCACCACACTGAAAGAATGCTCCCATATTCATCTTCTTCTTTCTACAATCCTGGACTATATGCCCCTCAATACCATAGAAGTGGCATTTTCTTTTCTCACGTGTCTTGTTATCATTATTGTTGTTGCTGTTCTTGCCTCCTTTCTCGGAGTCTACCTTCTTGTTTTGAGACTCATTCGCCTTGACCTCCTTCTTTCCGTTCTTGTCTTCTTCATTTAAGAGCGCCATGTCTACTAACTTTTCGTGAGTATCCCCTATAGGTATGTGGTTCGTAGCCAGGCTGTGAAGTGGCTCATTCAATCCTTTAACAAAACGGAGAGCCTTCTTATAAGGGGTATTCACTAAGTCCAGTCCAAATCGGGCCAGCTGATTGAATTGATTGACGTACCCTTTGACAGTCATACTTCCTTGCTTAAGAGATAAGAACTTTTCCAGCTGTAAACTTCGTTCAGCTAGCGAGAGGAATTTCATCTCAAACCTTATTCTGAAACATCCATGTTTCAATCGGCTTCTCAGCATTAGTGACTTCCCACCAATAGGAAGCTTCGTCTTTGAGAAACCATACCGCCAACTGTACCTTCTGCCTATCGTCCACCTCAAAGATAACGAACAGATCCTCAGTTTCTTTGAGCCAGTTCCTCTCTTCTACGAATGATTCAGTTCCCTTGAATTCCTTTCCACTCATGGCCCTAAAATCTTTACAAATCTTTGAAAAAGCAATTGCACGAGGAGGGGGCGGAGGAGGAGGAATATCTGCTCGGCCTACATCATTGGCCCTAGCCTCTAAGTACCTCCTGAACCAGCCAGGTATTGGCACGTCCTCTGGAAAGTTAAGATTCACAGACATGCTGAAATGAAAAAGAAGAGATTCAAAACGAGGGAACAAAGGATAGTGCTAATGGCTTTTGGGGAATAGCCTTTCATTAAAACAAGACTTTTCTTGAAAAATGCTTCTTTGTAAACGGTTTTCAAAATAGTTTTAGAAGGTTTTTTAAAACTTTTGCCTAGTCTGGTAACCTTCTGCTCTGATACCAAATGTAACACCCCACCTACGCTAGGGTCACTCACAAAGGGAATACACTAGATTTGGAGGAGTGTTATCAAGGTAAACAATCATAGAATTATTACAAGCCAGAACATAAGTAAAACAATGGAAGAATCAAGAGCTAAATTTCATTACTTTCAAAAAGAATCAAAACCTTTTACATCCAAAGTACCAAATAGCAAAAGTCATAATTTTCCTTTACAACAAATTCTATCTTGCATAAACAAAGAAGCATAAACTTAAAACAACAAAAATAGCTTACTTCCAAAAAGGTAGCAGAAATGCAGCCATAACATAGCTCAAGATCAAACCATACATGAGCTGAACCGCAAGAAAGCGAAATCCAAGCTAAGTGCTCGAGTTTCCTCCCTGAGAACCTTGGGGGAGTGGGGAAACGGAAGAAAAAGAGGAGAAAGAAAAAGACTGGTATGTCCAAGTGACTTTCAGCATAAAAACAAGTAAAGGTAACACGACATGTATAAATTGAAAGTAAACATAAGGATGCTGTCAAGATGGGCAAGATAGACTAAGATAACATGATAATTCAAGTATAGGTCAAGTATATCATCGCATATTCAAGGTTCACTACACCAACTGTACTATTATCCCAAACCCATGCCTTATATTAATCATGAATTGATCCCTTGGCCCAATATCATGAAATGACCCATTACTAGGTCCAATGGAACGATCCACTAATCAATCGGCTCCCTACAAGTTCTAGCTCATTTTATATCTGTGTCATGTGGCCCTATCACGAATATAGTCACTTGTGCTAGGCCAACCATAGGGTGTATCAAGCCTTAGGGTGCCAACCACTGACACGAATCAAGCATGCACTGATAAACCTACTGATGCCAAATGCTTGCTTTTTCAACTCTGGACCACGTGCACGACCATAGCCCGCCTGAACCTACATTGGCGCACCAACACAGCCGTCGTTCTGGTCGCTTACAATCAGCCCAGTAATCGTGCCCCACCCTACCTAGTTCCAGGGTACTGTGATACATCTAGTGGGTTACTGCTGAAATGGACCGCGTAACAAGGGTTTCCGTCCAATAGGTTAAGTGTTGTCATTTAAATTCGTGACTTAACCCTTATCAGTCTAGCATGTCAAGTTGGCTAAGTGTTGTCATTCAAGTTCATGGCTTAACCCGCCTACATGTCATGTAAAATTTGACTAAGTGTTGTCATTCAAGTTCATCACTTATCCCTACGAATCATGTATCAAGTTGGTTAAGTGTTGTCTTTCATGTTCATGACTTAACCCTATCATGTGGCATTAATTCATCAATGCACCCCAACCTCTCACATCAGACCTGTTGTTGTGGTCACTGGATATGTCGGGCGGTTCCGGGCAGATTTACACAACAACTCAGTCTGACCTTGGGTTTCCAAATTTTCATGTCAAGTTCGTGTCAAGTTTTCAAGGCTAGTTTCATGCCCACATACAAATTCAAGTTATAACAATGTTCATGTTTCAATTTTTGCCTATTATCAAGTTCGTAATTCATGTTCGTAATCATTTCATGTTTTGCCTAATCTACCCAAATCATATTCCCATCGCATGTAAACGTGAATCGATCTATACTACTGATAAATCCAAATCCCAAAATAAAGGGAATAACATCAAAACTATGATAGGCAAAAGGGACGAGCATAAAGCGATAAAAGGGATTACAAGACTAGCATGATATAACTTGAGATAATTGGTTACAGCATCACTGGCATATAGAAAATAATAGGATTTCAAATCTAGCAAAATAAGGAGATAGTCATGATAAAAGTTGACATAAAGGAATAGGCCTGCAAAAGCAAGCCAAATACAAGGATAATGGATCCAATGGTTTTGGTGTACATAATAGCGAATAAACTAAGCAAGTTGCACCCTAGGGATGAGATCCAACAAAATGCCAATTCGGTGTACAACATAGTGTTTTGGGCATGAATAATCAACCATAATAGTCTTAGGCAATTAACCACAATAGTTTCAAAGTCATGGTCATAGTCAATAGTTTTATGTTCATAATCATAGGCAATAATTCGTAGCATGATTCATAGGTGATTTGCCACAATTGTCCTTATGATAGTCATAGGCAATAGTCTTATGTTCACAGTCATAGGCATATGTAACACCCCACATCCGATAGTGTCACTCACAAAGGGAGTGCACTAAGTTCTTTGAAGCATTATAGGTAAAAGATGGAGATAAATTACAAGACAGACAAAATTAAAACAGCAGAAAATAATTTTTTTGCTTTATTGATAAAATAGTTTGTACAAGAATTGTTTTCCAATACCAGAGTATCTGTCTTACAAAATAAAGAAGCATAAAATAACTTTTATATCCCCCAATGTAGTATGAGCCAGCCATAGCATTGGAAAAGTGAATCCAAGGAAAACTTCGACAAATCTTCAAGCTTGGAAAGAAAACTGAGCTAAGTAGTAACATTCCCTCCCTGTGAACCGGGGGGGGGGGGACGAAAGAAAAGAAAGCGAAAGAAAAGAGAGTCAGACATAAATTCTGGTAAGTTCAGTAACTTTCAGCGTTTGAACGGTAAAAAAAACATGACATGAACTTAACTGAATACAAGACAATACCATGATGATCGGGCTAACAAGATAACGCAAAATATGCTAAGGGAAGATAAAACTGAATGTACTGATAAAATGGATCTACGGACAAGCTGAATATACTGATAAACTGAATATGCTTCCATACTTTCCCTGCTTCGTGATTACCTTGTTATTCTGGTTTCTATTTCTCTGCAGCACCTAACTAGTGACCCAACTAGTGATCTTTATAAAATGGTATCGTGCTCCCAATCCCTGTAATTGTGGTTGCCTTCAGGTGTACATTTATTATTTATTACCTAGATCTAATCTAAGGTTTTTCTATCGAGTGCTTCCTAGATTCCATTAGGGTTTTCGCGACTTATCCAATGCTTCTTGGATTTTAGGGTTTACGCGACCTAGGTCCAACTAGGGATTACGCTACCTATCGAACGACGCCCCTACTCTAGGACACAATACCCAGAGCGATATATGTTCCTAGACTTTCCCCACGTATGTGTCGTGGATCGTTATCGCTATATAGATGCACATGTCCTCTATATGTGTGAACCGAGTCTCGTGGTAGGGCAAATTTAAGAAACACGAAACTCGGTCGGGAGCTTTCAGATATCTGCCGATGTAGATGCTAAGGTCTGTTTTTCCAGTGGCTATGGTCCCACCTGACCCCTCCCTCAACTAATGAAAGACACGCCTTGAAAATTGAGAACTATACACAGGCCCCCCTATGCCCTACTAACTTGTGGTCATCCGCAACCATAACTCGATAGCAAGTATATGGTCTGTTGGAGTTCTCCGCCTTTCCGCTTCACGTATCTTGATTGACTCAAGATAGTAAGTAGATGACAAGTTGCTATCACAGGGCTACTGGTCTCTCCGAATCACGCTGGTCCATCTTAGTACTTAGGTTGCCTTATATTGCAACCAAGGCGTACCCATGGTTCTTCTAACGCAGACCTTAACCTCTGTGAGCCGAGGCGGATTATCTGCAGCCTCGCAGAGGGTTACCGAGAGTACCCTCACATCCCCCTCGAAACTGCGTGCTTCTAAACCCAGTTTATTGGAGCCTTCATTAAGATCAGATGGACGTTCGCTCCTTCTCGTGTTGTACTAAGGTTTACTACTTAGTTCCCTTAACTAAGGTTTACTACTTAGTTCCAGAATCGTCGTCCTCTTAACTAAGGTTTACAACTTAGTCCTCTTAATTAAGGTTTACAACTTAGTTCTCTTTCTCGTCAAGTTGGATTGGTTAAGTGAAACACCCCACCTCCGTTAGGGTCACTCACAAAGGGAATGCCCTAATTTTGGTGGAGGTTTATAAGTACAAGTCAAAGATACACAAGATAGATATTAATACACATATTTTTTTAAACAGCGAAAACAACAACAACTTTTATTTCATCAGAATACGTGTCATACAAACCATATAATAATTGTCTTACAATACTTCCAAAAACATTACATTTCCATAACTGTCTTGACTGTCAAAGAAGCATAAAACATAAAATAAAGCAGAAAAATCCCTATAATGATATCCAAAACCATGATCCAAGCAAAAGAGATCCAAACCGTACATCGATTGTCTTCAAGCTTGCAAAAGAGTCTGACTAAGCTGAGTTGTTTCCTCCTTGTTGACCTGGGGGGGAAACGAAAGAAAAGAAGACGAAGTTCAATGTGCTCATCAGCGCCTGACCCGGAGATGTGGCAAATCCCAAGTTTGTCTATGAAGAGCGGATCTAATTGTATTAGTTTCTATAATTGATTTCTTCTGTGTAATACTAATTGATAGGGCCCCCACCGGACCAAAAGCTTCTCAAGCTCAAGCATTTACTTTTCTAGTTAGAGACCAACGTCTTGGGGCAGCTGCTCTAAGCGTTCCAGTCGGCGGAGCTACTCTCGGACGAATTTTCAATGTTCTTGGAGAGCAAAAAAAAAAACGGAGTCAGACATAAAGCCTGAGTAAATCTAGTGACTTTTCAGTATGTGAAAAAAAAGGATATGATAGACATAAACTGAAAACATGATAGTATCATAACTAAGGGACTGTAGTCTAGAATCGAACATACTATCGAGCGCACATTATATCTCGGAATTTGCTAGAATTATTCTAACCGGCACCTCATGCTGAGGGTGAAGTGATCCTTTTTGTTTTCTAAAGATCGGCTCCTATTCATACGTGTGTCTTACGGCTACCCCAAGAAGTGTAGATACCTATGCTGGTCCCACCATGGGGTGTATCAAGACCCATGGTGGCGGCCCCGACACAATTATTAGAAGGCATAGGATATACTACTGGTGCCCCCAGTGCCCTGCTTGTCTGCTCCGAAGTGCATGCACGACCGCACACCGTTAGACCTACACTATGCACCTAACATTGCCGTTATCTGACCGCTTACAATCAGCCCAGTAATCGTGCCCCACCCTGCCTAGTTTCAGGGTACCGTTGATACGTAAATTGGGTTACTGCTGAAATGGGTCCCTACGTTACCAGGGTTTTCTAGTCAAACATGTTAAGTGGTTTAGTATATGTTTATACCTAACCCCCACCCATCAATATTTGTTAACATGTTGAACTTGGTTAAGTGTTTTCAGTTGACTTAACCCTACTACCTGTCCTTAGCTTCTTGGAGCACCGACCACTCACATTAGACAGATATCACTACAGTTACTGGATGTGCCGGTTGGTTCCGGGCAGGTTTACACCATAGTTCAGTCTAACCTCGGGTCTTTATTGGGCTCAATGTTTAACCACCCACATCGGATAGGTATTATTGTGACTGCTGGACAGCCGGGCGGGTCCAGGCAGGTTTATGTCACAACTCAATCCAACCTCGGGTCAAACATGTCGTCTTTTCTAGATTTACATATTTTATTATTTATGCAAACGTCATGTCGTCTTTTAATTTGGGTATAACAATTTATACCACTAAAATGTCACAGTCGTTGGCATGCACCAAACATGCCAACATATTTGTTATATCATGTTTTACACCCAACGCTATCACCCCCGTTTGTACGTACTAATGTTGGGCTCGACACAATTCAGCCCAACTTGATAAACGTGAGAAAAGGGGAAATCCAGATCAAATAATATTTCTATGATACATAGAAGGTGTAGCGCATGAACTTGCAAATTGGCGTTAACATAAACATTGGATCATGTGAACTTGCATTCAAAATTGGCATACAACTAAATGGGTGTCACATAGGATGGCATATGTAGATTTACACAAACTTGGGTTTTAACATATTAACTTGGCATAATGTCGAGCACAAAACTAGCATGTTGTAAATTAACCCAAAAATGTCCAAATCTAATATATAGTCTATTTCCACATGAACTTGTATAATTTATGTAAACCAAACTGCATTTAACATAGTTCTAATCATACTTGTAATGGATCTAAGATGTATATATAAGTTTTGAGTCATGTAGGCATAAAAGTTCTCAAATCTAGGATATGTTTACATAAGTATATGGCCCATGATATCAACATAAACATAAAGGGAATATTAACAAAAACATAAGAGGGATCTAATCATAGATTTTTCCACAAACTTGCAATTGCAATTACTTCCATATACAATCGTATAATAAACTTGCATCGACCCATTTATGCCACTAATCAATACACATAACCATGATAGAAACATCACAATACACAAGATCTACATCATTATACAACAACAATACAATTCTATTCTCAATTACATCGTATCACATCATAATTTTATTCAAATTCTGAAGGACCACTATACTTACAACATGTGACAAGATCTTGTTTTCTGATTTCTGTTTTCTCAATTTGGAGGTGCTTCCTTTGGGAAGCAATTTGTTGACTGATTTGATTAGACTTTAATTTGCTTCTTAGTTTGATTCTTGGCGGCTACGATCAACTCCTTCCTGGCAGCATGACGACTCCTCTCTTATTTTCTTATGTGAATTAGTTGTGTCTTAGGGTGTATTTATATTGTTTTCAAGTTACTTTGAGCCGTCAGATGCAAACATGGAGGGAAATCAGACCGTACAACACACCAGAAGTCGAACCAGGGTCAGATCCACTTGGTCAGGCCGACCGGGCAAGTCGACCTGTAGGTCGACACCCAAGTCGACTGCGCAGTCGACTTGGGGGGGGGGGGGCAGGTTGATTGCCCTGTCGACACTAGTGTCGACCTGGTCACTGGGCTGGAATTTTCCCGCCCAGCCCAGTTTGAACTCGAATTCGAATTTTAAAACCTGTTCTGAGCTGTTTTTGAATTTTAATTTTATTCTGAAACTTCCGGAGATCATAACTCCTTCATTCGGAGTCCGTTTCATGCAAACTCAGACTCTATCTCAACCAGAATTCTGAGACGAACGCAATGGCGTAAGCCGTTTCCCTTAATTCTTTCATTAGAATTAATTATACTTTTAATTTATGAATTCCACTGTTATATAATACATAGGGTGTTACATTCTCCCCTACTTCATCCCCGAAATCTTCAAGCTAGGAAGAACGTATATCCTTACCATCCAATCGTCCATCTACTCAACCAACAAACATAGGTGTCCATTGTTCTGAAAGACTTCTGATGTTTTATGATCATATGCATTGTGTGTGTGAATGTCCCTATCTAATGTAGAAATCAGGCCGTTGACTGATTCAGTTGACCTTCTAAATGTGAATCATGTAAGTGTGATGAATCCATTATGTATGCAATTTTTTCCTACTCATAATTCTACATGAGTGCACAAAAATTCATGTAAATGCGATAACCATATGATAACATATAAAATTTCAACCATATGTGAACGAGAGTACATATATGCATATGCAGTATGAAGTGACTGAGCTGATCTAAATTCTAGGGTGTGTGTGTATATGCATCCACGAGCAACCACTAGCAATCACTTGCAACCACTTGCAGCCATAATCCATAACATGTTTTCAAATACATGTTTGCATCCATTTGTTTTCTACCTAAGGAGTTATGGAGAAAGGGCCGAGGAAATATGCCTAAAAGATAGATAAAGCATAATTTAAGGAAAAAGGGAGATCAAAAGATGTACCCTAAAAAAGAAAAGGGTAGGCTGCGCGTATTCTAGCCTCAGTTTCCCAAGTCGCGTCTTCCTCGGCGTCGCTCCGTTGAACTTTGACGAGCTTGGCTTCGCGGTTGCGTAGCTTTTTCACTTCAGTTCCTAAGATGCGTGTTGGAACTCTTCTCACAGTTGCTTCACGTTCCACTTCGGCTTCTTCTAGAATGCTAGGCTCTACTATTTCAGCAGACTCGTGTAAACACTTCCGGAGGTGAGAAACATGAAAGACATTGTGAACTCCAGCCAGTTTTTCAGGTAGCTCTAATCTATAGGCCATCTTCCCAACCTTCTCGATGATAGGACATGGTCCTACAAATCTCGGTGCTAGCTTTCCAGTGGATCCAAAACGAACAACGTTCCTTAGAGGAGATACCTTAAGAAAAACTCTGTCCCCAAGCTCAAACTCAAGGTCGGTCCTTCTCTTGTCGGCGTAGGATTTCTGTCTATCTTGGGCAGTCTTCATCCTTCTTCGTATCAAGTCCACTTTTTCTGAAGTTTCTCTGATCGTGTCTGGACCAAGAATAACCTTATCTGTAGACTCCGGCCAACAAGTTGGTGACTTGCACGGTCTTCCATACAATGCTTCGAATGGTGCCATGCCTATGGTAGCTTGGAAGCTATTGTTGTAAGAAAACTCCGCTAAGGGAAGGTGATCCTCCCATGTCCCTCCAAAATCAAGAACACAAAGTCTCAAAAGATCTTATAAAACTCTATTCACCCTTTCCGTCTGGCCATCGGTCTGGGTGTGATAGGCCGTGCTTAAACATAACTGAGTGCCTAAAGCTTCTTGCAAACTTCGCCAAAACTCGCTTGTGAAGATAGGGTCTCGGTCACTAACAATTCTAGAGGGTATCCCATGGAGTTGAACAATCTCCTTAATGTAAAGAGACACTAGGGATGAGGCGGTCCTTCTACTCTTGACAGGTAAAAATTGGGCGCTCTTTGTAAGCCTATCCACTATTACCAAAATGCTAGTATTACCCCTACTCGACCTAGCCAGCCCATCAACGAAGTCCATTGAAATGCTATCCCACTTCCACTGTGGGACCTATAGGGGATGAAGCAATCCTCCAGGCTTTTTCTGTTCCGCTTTAAGCATACCATACACTTAGAAACAAAATCTGCCACGTCCTTCTTCATGCCATTCCAAAAGAAAACTCTTTTCATGTCCTTGTACATTTTGTCTCCGCCTGGGTGTATTGTCATCTTGAAATGATGTGCTTCCTTGAGAACATTCTTTATCAACTCCCTTTCTTGTGGAACGCATAGTCTTCCATCGCGTCTCAGCCAGTGTTTATCATCGATAGAGTATCTTCTGAGGTGACAAGAAGTCTCACCCCTAATTAGCTTATCAACCACTTCAACTAGCTGAGGGTCCGCACGTTGTGCCATTCCTATGGTGTCCAAAAGAGTAGGGCGCACCTCAAGAGATACTAACAAACCCGGTACGAAATCAGAGGAGGGCCTAAAGTTAAAACTGGCTATATACTCTAGGCTTTGCCTTTCTACAAAGAGTGGGCTTAGTGTCAGTTTCTTTCTACTCAAGGCGTCTGCCACCACATTGCCCTTGCCCGGAGTATGGTAAATCTCGAAGTCATACGAGGCAAGAAACTCCATCCATCTCTGTTGCCTCAAGTTAAGATCTTTCTACGAGAAAAGATATTTCAACGATTTATGGTCAGTGTAAAGTTCGAACTTCTCACCTAGGAGATAATGGCGCCAAGACTTAAGTGTAAAGACGATGGCGGCTAACTCAAGATCGTGGGTCGGGTAGTTCTTTTCATGAACTTTCAATTGCCTTCCACCATAAGCTACTACCCTTCCTTCTTGCATCAAGACAGGGCCTAGCCCTGTCCCACATGCATCTGTATAAACTGTGAACATATTGCTTCCGTCTGGCAGAGTCAGGACTAGGGCTGTTTTAAGAGACCTTTTTAGGCGTTGGAAAGCGAACTCGCAATCCCCGTCCCAATTGAACACTTGATTCTTCTTTGTAAGCCTTGTGAGTGGAGCTGAGATTTTTGCAAAATTCCTTATGAACTTCCGGTAGAAACCTGCTAGTCCTAGAAAACTTCGGACCTCAGTTGCATTCTTTGGTGCCTTCCAGTCTTGCACTTCAACCACCTTCGCGGGGTCCACGACCATCCCTACTTGAGATACAACATGCCCAAGAAACCTAACTTCTTCTCTCCAAAAGTGGCATTTTGAAATTTTTTCCTTTAGCTGATGTGCTCGGAGAGTATCCATGATTCCCTTCAGATGTTGAGCATGATCCTCCTCACTCTTTGAAAAGATCAAGATATCGTCTACAAAGACAACCACAAACTTGTTGAGGAATTCTCTGAACACTCTGCTCATTAGGTCCACGAAATAAGCAAGTGCATTTGTCAGGCCGAAAGGCATGACAAGCCACTCAATGAAACCGTCTGGGGTTCTGAACATCGTTTTATCAATACTATCTTCAGCCACTTTTAGCTGATGAAACCCAGTTGCTCGATCAAGTTGGGAGAAAACCGACGTGCCTACAGGCTGATCAAACAAATCGTCGATTCGGGGAAGAGGGTGCCAATTTTTCTTGGTCAACTTGTTTAACTCCCTATAGTCAACACAAAGGAGAAGAGAACCATCTGCTTTGGTTGCGAAAACCACTGAAGCACCCCATTCTGAAATGCTCCTTCTAATGAACCCCTTCTCTAGAAGTTCTTTAACTTGCTTACTAAGCTGATTTCTCTCCTTTGCAGCCATATGTCTGACAGGTAAAGCTACGGGCTTTGCGTTATCCACAAGATAGATTCGAAAGTCTATTTCCCGCTTCGGAGGTAAGCCTTTCACCTCTTCGAAGACATCCAGATATTCCCGGACTACTCTAACCGATTGCAAAATATCAACAGGAGCATCAAGCGACTCTAGATAACTAAGCATAATAGCATTCAAAGGATTACTGGAAATTTCTAGAGTGTTACCAAGCCGAGTCAAGAGTCTAACTACTCTTTTCTCACAATCAAGAATGGCACCATTACTGGATAACCAGTCCATGCCTAAGATCAAACCATATCCCGAGAAGCCTAGAACAAAGGCATTACAACTAAACTCAACACTGAGAATAGAGATTTTCAAACCCAAACAAACCATTGACAAGTAAGCGGAGCCCCCAATTGGATTTGAAACTACCAAGGGATCCTCAACCATACTAGTGTCTAAATGCAGAGATTCTACTAACGCAGATGAAATAAAGGAGTGTGATGCACCAGAGTCAAAAAGTGTGCGAACTGTATGATCATAAAGATAGACTACACTTTGTACAGAAATATTAGTACCTCGCTTCTGTGGAGGTGCTGTCAGAGCATGAACTTGACCTCCTGAAGTAGATCCAACTTTCTGTCCCTGTCCTTTCTTTTTTGGGCAGTCCTTAGCTTGGTGCCCAGTCTCCCCGCAATGGAAGCAACCACCCATCTTTGCCTTCTTCTTCTGGCAGTCTTTCTCTATATGCCCAACTATGCCACAAAAATGATACTTTCTCTTTTCACGGGACTTCTTGTTCTTTCCTCATTTCTTAAAGTCTGTCTTCTTAGCCTGTAAACCTTCTTTCTTTTCCTCAGCCTTAGTCTCCTTCTTGCCATGGTCTTCCGCATGTAGCAACGCCATATCCACCATGCTTTCATAAGTCGCTCCCGTGGACACATGGGTCATGGCAAGGCTGTGTATAGGCTCATTCAGACCTTTGACGAAGCGAAGCACCTTCTTGTGTTGGGTATTTACTAAGTCCAGCCGAAATCTGGCCAGCTGATTGAACTGATTAACGTACTCCCTGACCGTCATTCTTCCCTTTTTAAGATTTAAGAACTTCTCTATTTGCAGGCTCCTTTCAGCTTGGGAGAGGAATTTCAACTCAAACCTTGTCCTAAAATCATCCCAAGTTTCTACTGCCCTTTGAGCATTAGTGATCTCCCACCAATAGGAAGCTTCATCTTGGAGCAACCACACTACTAGATGTATCTTTTGCCTATCATCAACTCCGAAGATGCCAAACAGATCCTCGGTCTCCTTTAGCCAATTTCTTGATACTACAAAGGGTTCAGTTCGATGGAAGTCTTTTCCACCCATAGACTCAAAGTCTGTACATGTTTTGGCAAAAGCATTTCCAAGGGAAGGAGCATGAGGAGGAGGAACTGGTGCTACTAGGGGAGGAAGGATATCTACTGGGCCCGCGCCATTTGCGGCCCTAGCTTCTAAGAACCTCCTAAACCAACCGGGTATCGGTACTAATTCAGGAATGTTAAGGTCTCCAAACATGCTGAAACAGAAAGGAAAGATTCAAAACGAAGGATAGAGAGATAGCACACATGGCTTTGGGGGATCATGCCTTTTAAAATATAACACTTTCTAAAAAAATGTTCTTTAAACTTTCTTTTGAAAATAATATCAAACACTTTATCTTATCTGGTAAACCTAGGCTCTGATACCAAGTGAAACACCCCACCTCCGTTAGTGTCACTTACAAAGGGAATGCCCTAATTTTGGTGGAGGTTTATAAGCATAAGTCATAGATACAAGAAGATACAAATACACATATTTTTTTAAACAGCGAAAACAACAGCAACTTTTATTTCATCAAAATACGTGTCATACAAACCATATCATAATTGTCTTACAATACTTCCAAAAACATTACATTTCCATAACTGTCTTGATTGTCAAAGAAGCATAAAACATAAAGCAGCAAAATCCCCATAATGATATCCAAAACCATGATCCGAGCAAAAGAGATCCAAACCGTACATCGATTGTCTTCAAGCTTGCAAAAGAGTCTGACTAAGCTGAGTTGTTTCCACCCTGTTGACCTGGGGGGGGGGGGACGAAAGAAAAGAAGACGAAAAGAAAAACAGAGTCAGACATAAAGCCTGAGTAAATCTAGTGACTTTTCAGTATGTGAAAAAAAGGATATAATAGACATAAACTAAAAACAGGATAGTATCATAACTAAGGGAGTGTAGTCTAGAATCGAACATACTATCGAACCCACACTATATCTCTTCATTTGCTAGAATTATTCTAACCGGCACCGCATGCTGAGGGTGAAGTGATCCTTTTTGTTTTCTAAAGATCGGCTCCTACTCGTACGTGTGTCTTACGGCTACCCCCAAGAAGTGTAGATACCTATGCTGGTCCCACCATGCGGTGTATCAAGACCTATGGTGGCGGCCCCGACACAATTATTAGAAGGCATAGGATATAATACTGGTGCCCCCAGTGCCCTGCTTGTCTGCTCCGAAGTGCGTGCACGACCGCACACCGTTAGACCTACACTGTGCACCTAACATTGCCGTTATTTGACCGCTTACAATCAGCCCAGTAATCGTGCCCCACCCTGCCTAGTTTCAGGGTAACGTTGATACCTATATTGGGTTACTGCTGAAAAGGGTCCCTATGATACCAGGGTTTTCTAGTCAAACATGTTAAGTGGTTAAGTGTATGTATATACCTAACCCCCACCCATTAATATTTGTTAACATGTTGAATCTTGGTTAAGTGTTTTCAGTTGACTTAACCCTACTACCTGTCCTTAGCCTCTTGGAGCACCGACCACTCACATTAGACAGATATCACTACGGTTACTGGATGTGCCGGTTGGTTCCGGGCAAGTTTACACCGTAGTTCAGTCTAACCTCGGGTCTTTATTGAGCTCAATGTTTAACCACCCACATTGGATAGGTATTGTTGTGATTACTGGACAGTCGGGCGGGTCCGGGCAGGTTTATGTCACAACTCAATCTAGCCTCGGGTCAAACATGTCGTCTTTTCTAGATTTACATATTTTATTATTTATGCAAACGTCATGTCGTATTTTAATTTAGGTATAACAATTTATACCGCTAAAATGTCACAGTCGTTGGCACGCGCCAAACATGCCAATATATTTATTATATCATGTTTTACACCCAACGCTATTACCCCCGTTTGTACGTAATAATGTTGGGCTTGACACAATTCAGCCCAACTTGATAAACGTGAGAAAAGGGGAAATCCAGAACATATTATATTTCTATGATACATCGAAGGTGTAGCGCATGAACTTGCAAATTGGCGTTAAAATAAACATTGGATCATGTGAACTTGCATTCAAAATTGTCATACAACTAAATGGGTGTCACATAGGATGGCATATGTAGATTTATATAAACATGGGTTTTAACATATTAACTTGGCATAATGTCGAACACAAAACTAGAATGTTGTAAATTAACCCAAAAATGTCCAAATCTAATATATAGTCTATTTCCACATGAACTTGCATAGTTTATGTAACCCAAACTGCATTTAACATAGTTCTAATCATACTTGTAATGGATCTAAGATGTATACATAAGTTTTGAGTCATTTAGGCATAAAAGATCTCAGATCTAGGATATGTTTACATAAGTATATGGCCCATGATATCAACATAAACATAAAGGGGATACTAACATAAACATAAGAGGGATATAATCATAGATTTTGCCCCAAACTTGCAATTGCAATTACTTTCGTATACAATCGTATAATAAACTTGCATCGACCCATTTATGCCACTAATCAATACACATAATCACGATAGAAACATCACAATACACAAGATCTACATCATTATACAACAACAATACAATTCTATTCTTAATTACATCGTATCACATCATAATTTTATTCAGATTCTGAAAGACCACTATACTTACAATGTGTGACGAGATCTTGTTTTCAGATTTCTGTTTTATGAATTTGGAGGTGCTCTCCTTTGGGTAGCAATTTGTTCATTGATTTGATTAGACTTTAATTTGCATTTTAGTTTGATTCTTGGCGGCTACGATCAACTCCTTCCTGGTAGCATGTCGACTCCACTCTTATTTTCTTATGTGAATTACTTGAGTCTTAGGGTGTATTTATAGAGTTTTCAAGTTACTTTGAGTCATCAGATGCAAACAGGGAGGGAAATCAGACCGTACAGCACACCAGAATTCGAACCAGGGTCAGACCCACCTGGTCAGGCTGACCGGGCAAGTCGACCTGCTGGTCGACACCCAAGTCGACTGCGCAGTTGACTTGGGGTGGGGGTGGGGGGGCAGATCGACTGCCCAGTCGACACTAGTGTCGACCTGGTCACTGGGCGGGAATTTTCCTGCCCAGCCCAGTTTGAACTCAAATTCGAATTTTAAAACCTGTTCTGAGCTGTTTTTGAATTTCAAATTTATTCTGAAACTTCCGGAGATCATAACTCCTTCATACGGAGTCTGTTTCATGCAAACTCGGACTCTATCTCAACAAGAATTCCGAGACGAACGCAATGGCGTAAGCCGTTTCCCTTAATTCTTTCATTAGAATAAATTATACTTTTAATTTATGAATTTCACTGTTATAGAATATATGGGGTGTTACATTAAGTGTCATTGGTCAATTAAAGTTAACTTAACCCATTCATTTTTCATGTTAAACTGGTTAAGTGTTATTAGTAGTTCATGTTGACTTAACCCTACCATAAATCAAGTTATATTGGTTAAGTATTTTTTATTACTTAATCCCACCCCTTCATCTTGTATTGGTTAAGTGTTTCCTTAGTTAACTTAACCCTAACATCTGTTTGTTTTACATGTTCTAATGGTTAAATATTGTCCCTTCATGTTTTAACTTAACCTTGTTCATTTGTCACACTATGCTGGCTAAGTGTTCTAAGTTTACTTAACTCCACCTTCTAGTCTAGTTAACATGCTATAACGGTTAAATCTTTTGTTAACCTCACCTACTTGTCAAGTCAACATGTTATAACGGTTATTTAACCCCTACATGTCTTGTCTTGTTAACATGTTAAGTTGGTTAAGTGTTCCTATGGACTTAATCCTCCCATTCTAGCTTAACTATTTCTTAGCTTTAAATTATTCATTAAAGGACCAACCACACACATTAGATAGATATCGTTGCAATTACTGGATTTGCCGTTCGGTTCCTGGCAGATTTACATCGCAACTCAGTCTAACCTCGGGTCCTTTTGGGCTCAATGCTCTAACCACCCATATTAGATAGGTATTGTTACAGTTGCTGGATTTGCCGGGCGGTTCCGGGCAGTCTTATACCGTAACTCAATCTTAGCTCGGGTTAGGCGTATTTATCTTTCCCTAGATTTACATATTTATCCTGTTTGTCTTTATGTAAATTGCTAATGACTCTTTTAAACAAATTTGACCTATGTTATATTCATTTGTCATGCCTACTAACATAACTATATTCCAGGGCCAAATCTTGATTTACCGACCATTTAACACAACTTACAGTTTTATGCCAATTTAGATCTAGTATTCTCACTTACAGTTCATGTCAAAACTAGATTTAATATTCTAGTTTACAGTTTATGCCCAAAACTTGGCTTACATGCCAATTCCATATTTTGCGGCCAATTAACAATTTACCATTATATGCCCAAGTCTAATATGCATGTAATATTTTTAGCCAATTCAGATTTATATCAACATATTTATTATGCCAAATTATACAAATTAAGTTACGCCCAAATTCCCCCGCCGTAGTCGTATGTATAACATGATTTCACTAGTTTTTAGGTACTTATGAAATGAAACTTAGCAAAAGGAACAGGGGATAAGCATGAGAATTTGACATAAAGAATAGGCATGCGAAAGCGAACCAAATACAAAGATAATAGTTCTAATAGGTTTGATGTACATAGCAGTGAATAAGGATAAACTAGACAAGTTACATCATAAATACAAGATCAACACAATTTAGGGAATAGGCATAGGTGATTTGGTCCAACATAATGCCAATTCGGTGTACAACATGATTTGCAACTATAGTGTTATGGGCATAAGCAACTAACCATACTAGTCATAAGCGATTAACCACAATAGTCGTAGTCATGGTTTCATAGTTATGAATCATGGTCGATTAACCACAATAGTCATGGATAATTAATAAAAATAGTCCTTGGCAATTACCCTAAATAGTCATAGGCAATTAACTGTAATAACTTCAAAGTTATGGTTATGGACAATAGTCTTATGTTCATAATCATAGGCAATAATCTCATAGTCATGAGCCATAGGTGATTGTCCCCAATTGTCCTTGTCATAGTTATAGGCAACAGTCTTATGTCCACCGTCACAGGCATAGGCATAGTCTTATGTTCACAATCATAGGCATAGGCATAGTCTTATGTTCACAGTCATAGTCTTAGTCCATTAACAATAGTTTCAATGTCATAGGCATAGGTACAGTCTCATCGGTAATTAATCTCAATAGTTCTTAATTAGATCCAAAGGCATATACAAGCATAGATTCAAATGAGAGGATCAGGCAAATTCTTATACCCATTTAATTACATGCCACAAAAAAGATCTAGACGTTCAAATCTAAAAAGTAACTGACTTACATTGATCGGTTTTAGAAAAGGATAATAAGATAACGTTGAGGTTATTTGCTATGATTTACGCGACGTTGCTCGAAGCCGTTGAATTAGCCATTCCTTCCCTTCCTGAAGCTCTAACTTGATTTGAATCTACAATTTGCAATTACTAGCCGTAGTCTTCAAGAAGTAGTCTTCGTATTTTATTTTAATTTATTTATTTCAATTATTCCAGAGGCAACATAAGGAGAGAATGAATTGATGTAAAGAGAATGAGGGTAGGAGGCTGTTTATATAGGATTAGGCGGACGAATCTAGATAGAAAACGAGACCGAATACATCACAATGAACCCAGGCTCAAAACTGGTCTACCGTACCAGGTCGACCCCCAGGTCGACACTATGGTCGACCTGGTCCCTTGGAGGTCGACACTATGGTCGACCCCCAGGTCGACCTGGTCCTTGGACGGGAAATTTCCCGCCCAGCCTGCTCTGGGTTTTGAATTCGAATTTGAATTCGAATTTCGAGCTGTTTTTCTGTTCTGAAAATCATTGAAACTTAGAAGGGTCATATCTCCCTCATACGGACTCCGTTTCTCGAAAACTCGGACTCGTTTCCAAGCAGAATTTTGATATGAACGCAATGGCTTAATCCGTTTCTTTTGATTCTTATTTTAAAATTTAATTCTGCCTTGATTTATGGTTTTAACATGTTATAAATATACGGGGTTTTACATTCTCCCCCTCTTAAAAGGATTTCGTCCACGAAATCTTCAAGTTAGAAAGAATGTATCCTACCATCCAATCACCCATATAATCAACCATTCAATCATAGGCATTCACTGTCCTTAAAAATATTTCTAATGCTTTCATGTTCATATGCATAGTGTGTGTATATGTCTTTATCTAATGCAAAATGAGGCGGTCTACTGATTCAGTTGACCTCCTTAATGCGAATTATGTCAGTGCCATGCGTCCAATCATGTATGCAAGCATCCCTAGTTATGTAAATACTACATGTGTGCATAGCCATTCATCCATATGCAACATCCGTATGATAACATATCAAGTTAAATCTATTAAGCAAATGCATATATGCGAATGTAATATGAAAGTGACTGAGTTGTTCTAGCGCCTGTGGTGTGTATATGCATCCACGAGTAACCATTTGCAACCATCAATCATAACATGTTTCAAATACATGTTTACATCCATTGGCTTCTACCTAAGGATCGATGATACTCCCTAGAGGATATACCTTAAAAGCTAGAAAGTATGCATAAAATTCCTAGAAAAAGGAGATCAAGGATGTACCCTTAAGAAAAAGGGTATGATGCGTGCATCTAGTCTTCTAAGTCGCATCTTCTTGGGCTTTACTATTCTGTACCTTATCTAATTAATCTTCACGATTGCGAAGCTTCTTGACCTCTATTTCCAAAATTGTCGTTGATCAGATAGCTGGTTTTGCATTGCCAACTAGATATATGCAGAAGTCTATCTCGCATTTTAGGGGTAAACTCCTAATCAAAAACATCTGCGTACTCACGGACTACCCTAATGGATTACAAATCGTTGATAAATGCATTAAGTGATTCTAGCTAACTAAGCCTAACTGATTCTTTATACGGAATCTCGAGGGTATTCCCAAGGCAAGTCAAAAGTCTAATTACCCTCCTTTCAGAATTATCAGCCAACCAACCCATGCCTAGAGTCAACTCATAGCCCATGGAACCAAAAACATAAGCATTACGCTTAAACTCAACACTTAATATAGTTATTCTCAAATCCTTACAATCCAAAGGTAAACGGGCCGAACCACCAATTGGATTTGAGACACTAACAGGATCTACTACTATACAAGTACTAAGGTGTAGAGACTAAACTATGCAGGTAGATATGAACAAATGTGAAGCGCTAAGATCAAAAGAGTACTAACTGGTTGATCAAAACGAAAAGTTAAACTTTTCCTATAGAGACTTTTACTATCTCTCTCTCAGGTATTCTGTTGGTGAAAGCATGCATTCTCCCTTCTGAAAATCCTGTCCCTCGTCCTTGCCCTTGTCCTTAATTATATGCCCTATTATACCATGGAAAAGATACTTCCCCTCGTCTTAGGTTTTATAATTCCTTCTTTCTTCGTGAGTCGAGTTTATATCCATGAATTTCTCATCCATGTGTTGAGCTCCCTTGCCAAACTCCCTCGTCTTGACAAATTTCTCAAAAGCTGCCTCCATCGCACGAAAACCCTTCAAAGCTTGAAAGAAGAATAGCTGCAGGTGAAACCACTATGGCTATAGATGGGAGTCGGGCACTACTTTGCCCTTCGATAGGTATCGTAGTCTTATCAAGCCTACAGAACCGTGCCGCGATGAGGTTATCTCCCAGAAAGCCAAGAGCCCCGAAGACTTAAGAAAGATGGGGACAAGAATTCAAACAGAGGATCAGAAGATAGTGCGTATCGCTTTTGGGGAATGTGCCCTTAAAACAAAACTTATCTTCTGAAAAATGCTTCTTTAAAAACCGTTTTGAAAATAAAATTTTCAAATCTTTTATCTGACCCGGTAACCTTCAGCTCTGATACAATGTGTAACACCCCCACATCCGATAGTGTCACTCACAAAAGGAATGCACTAAGTTCTGTGAAGCATTATAGGTAAAAGACGCAGATAAATTACAAGACAGACAAAATTAAAACAGCGGAAACTAAAATTTTGGCTTTATTTATAAAATAGTTCGTACAACAATTGTTTTCCAATACCAGAGTATCTGTTTTACAAAATAAAGAAGCATAAAATAACTTTTATATTCCCCAATGTAGTATGAGTTAGCCATAGCAATGGAAAAGTGAATCCAAGAAAAACTTCGACAATTCTTCAAGCTCGGAAAGAAAACTGAGCTAAGTAGTAACATTCCCTCCCTGTGAACCGGGGGTGGGGGGGGGGGGGACGGAAGACAATAAAGCGAAAGAAAACAGAGTTAGACGTAAAGTCTTGTAAGTTCAGTAACTTTCAGCGTGTGAACGGTAAAAACAACATGACGTGAACCTAACTGAATACAAGACAATACCATGATGATTGGGCTAACAAGATATGCTAAGGCAAGATAAAACTGAATGTACTGATAAACTGGATCTACCGACAAGCTAAATATACTGATAAACTGAATATGCTTCCATACTTTCTCTGCTTCGTGATTACCTTGTTATTCTGGTTTCTATTTCTTTGCACCACCTAACCAGTGACCCAACTAGTGATCTTTATAAAATGGTAACGTGCTCCCAATCCCTGTAATTGTGGTTGCCTTTAGGTGTACATTTATTATTTATTGCCTAGATCTAATCTAGGGTTTTTCTATCGAGTACTTCCTAGATTCCACTAGGATTTTCGTGACTTACCCAATGCTTCTCGGATTTTAGGGTTTACGCGACCTAGGTCCAACTAGTGATTATGCTACCTATCGAACGACGCCCCTACTCTAGGACATAATACCCAGAGCGGTATACGTTCCTAGACTTTCTCTTCGTATGTGTCGTGGATCGTTATCACTGTCTAGATGCACATGTCCTCTATATGTGCGACCCAAGTCTCGTGGCAGGGCAAATTTAAGAAACATGGAACTCGGTCGGTAGCTTTAAGCTATCTGCCAATGCAGATGCTAAGGTCTATTTTTCCAGTGGCTATGGTCCCACCTGTCTCCTCCCTCAACTAATGAAAGGAACACCTTGAAAAATGTGAACAATACGCAGGCCCCTCTATGACCTACTAACCTATGGCCATCCGCAACCATAACTAGATAGCGAGTATATGGTCTGTTGGAGTTCTCCGCCTTTCCACTTGACGTATCTCGATTGACTCAAGATGGTAGTTAGACGACGAGTTGCTATCACAGGGCTACTGGTCTCGCCGAATCACGCTGGTCCATCCTAGTCTTTAGGTTGCCTTATATTGCAACCAAGGCATACCCTTGGTTCTTCTAACGTAGACCTAAACCTCTTAAGCCCAGGCGGATCATCTGCAGCCTCACAGAGGGATACCAAGAGTACAATCACGTCCCCCTCGAAGCCGCATGCTTTGTAACCTAGTTTGTTGGGGCCTTCTTTAAGATCAGATGGACGTTTGCTCATTCTCGTGTTGTACTAAGGTTTACTACTTAGTTCCCTTAACTAAGGTTTACTACTTAGTTCCTGAATCGTTGTCCTCTTAACTAAGGTTTACAACTTAGTGCTCTTAACTAAGGTTTACTACTTAGTTCTCTTTCTCGTCAAGTTGGATTGGTTAAGTGTCATTTGTCAATTCAAGTTAACTTAACCCATTCGTTTTTCATGTAAAACCGGTTAAGTGTTATCAGTAGTTCATGTTGACTTAACCCTACCACAAATCAAGTTATATTGGTTAAGTATTTATTGTTACTTAACCCCACCCCTTCATCTTGTATTAGCTAAGTGTTTCCTAAGTTAACTTAACCCTAACATCTGTTTGTTTTACATCCTCTAATGGTTAAGTATTGTCCCTTCATGTTTTAACTTAACCTTATTCATTTTTTACACTATGATGGCTAAGTGTTCTAAGTTTACTTAACTCCACCTTCTAGTCTAGTTAACATGCTATAACAGTTAAATCTTTTCTTAACCTCACCTACTTGTCTAGTCAACATGTTATAACCGTTATTTAACCCCTACAAGTCTTGTCTTGTTAACATGTTAAGTTGGTTAAGTGTTCCTATGGACTTAACCCTCCCATTCTAGCTTAACTGTTTCTTAGCTTTAAATTATTCTTTAAAGCACCAACCACTCACACTAGACAGATATCGTTGCTGAAACTGGATGTGTCGGTCGGTTCCGGGAAGATTTTCACCGCAACCCAGTCTAACCTCGGGTCCTTTTGGGCTCAATGCTCTAACCACCCACATTAGATAGGTATTAAAACGGTTGCTGGATTTTCCAGGCGGTTCCTGGCAGTCTTATACCGTAACTCAATCTAACCTCGGGTTAAGCATATTCTCTTTCCCTAGATTTACATATTCATCCTGTTTGTCTATATGTAAATTGCTAACGACTCTTTTAAACAAATTTGACCTATGTTATATTCATTTGTCATGCCTACTAACATACCTATATTATAGGCCCAAATCTTGATTTATCGATCATTTAACTCAACTTGCAGTTTTATGCCAATTTAGATCTAGTATTCTCATTTACAATTCATGTCAAAACTTGATTTAATTTCTAGTTTACAGTTTATGCCCAAAACTTGTCTTACATGTCAATTCCATAATTTGCGGCCAATTAACAATTTACCATTATATGCCCATGTAACAACCCGTATTTTTGAATAACATGTTATAACGTAAATCAAGGCGGAATTAAATTTTAAATTATGAATCAAAGGAAACGGGCTGTGCCATTGCGTTCGTCTGGGAAAAATACGCGAAATAGAGTACGAGTTTTGGAAAAACGGAGCCCGTATGACCAAATTATGGCCCGATGATTTTAAGAAAATTCAAATTTCGAAAACATATTTGAATTTCAGCCAAATCAGAGTAGGCGGGAAAAGTTCCCGCCCAACCCACCAGGTCGACCTGGGGGTCGACCCTAGGTTTGACCTGCCAGGCCAGGTCGACCTGGGAGTCGACCTGGGGGTCGACCCTAGATTCGACCTGCCAGGCCAGGTCGACTCTAGAGTCGACCTAGGGGTCGACTGGGGAGTCGACCTGGCCCCTGAGCTAGGTCGAACCCAGCCCTTCCTGGCTGGCCTGGTCTGTGCTTAGCCGAATTCCTGAGCCTTGCCTTGTCACTAGGGCTAGGTGTTAGCTTCCTGATTGGCCTCTCCTTCAAATGAATGGCTAATATTAATCCAAGCTTCATCGACGGTCCTTATCAATTCACAAACTCTATAAAAAGGACCTAAGACTCCACCTAATTCATACAAACAAAAATAAGAATGAGATCGTCATGTTGCTGAGGAAGGACTAGAAATAGCCGTCAAAATTGAGAGATGATTAGGAGACAATTCAAAAGCTTAAAGCAACGACAACTAAATCAAAACAACGTCTACAACAAAGGATAGCATCTCCAAATTCAGATTTCAGATTCCTGAATTGAAGATTCGTCATACGTTGTAAGTAGAGTGCTATTCTGATGTGAATAAATAATTGTGTTTTAATTTGGGTAAAATGAGAAATAGAATTGTATTTGATTTGTGGTGATAATAATTCATATTTGTATGTTGCTTTGATTCTAAACGATTTGGGATGTTGTGGTATAACGATTGGATATTTGCAAGTATGTGATTCATGTTGAAAGTTAACAACTACATGTTTGTGGTAGTTTATTTGAGATTCATGACAGTATATGATTCACTATTATGCCAACATAATATATTATAATCACTTTTAGTGTAGTTGGATCCATTTGGGCATTATGACTTATGTGAATTTATGTTGGAATTGGCATCATGATTCAAGTGTAAAACCATACTTTTGTATTAGAGACAAAAGTAAGCATCTTTGTGAACTTGTGTTGACTCTATGAACATGACTAGACTATGTTTGGTGTTATGCCTAGTTGAAAAACTTGTTTTAGGCCTATATTGTTATCAAAATCATATGATAATATATGTGACACATAGCTAAGTTAGATTTACATTCCAATTGCATGTTTGCGTGAATAGATTAAAAACCATGATTTCATGTTTAGGTATGTTTATGCCATGATTATATGAGTAGATCAAAAACCATGATTTCATGTTTAGGCATGTTTATGCCATGATTACATGAATAGATCAAAAACCATGATTTCATGTTTAGGTACGTTTATACCATGATTATATGCTATTACAATACAAGTTCACAAGTGCAAAATTTATGTTAATTAGTTCGCTATGTTGCAAGTTCATATGTTCACACTCCCCTTTTTATGTTACGTAGAATATATAAACACCATGTTCTAAGCCTCCCCTTTTTCATGTGGCTAACTTGGGTTTAAATGTTAAACCCAACATTTGTTATATTGTAGCGAACGTATAAAACGGGGGATATGACGTTTGGGTTAAAATATAGAACACATATGTTGGCATGTTTGACGCATGCCAACGACCTTGAAAAACAATTAAGTGGTGTAAATTAATTTTACCCAATAAAGATGAATTTGAATAATGGGCCGAAAATGTTTACATATAAAAAGAAAAGAGACAAAATATGTAAATTTAGAAAATACAATATGTTTAACCCGAGGTTGGATTGAGTTGTGATGTAAACTTGCCCGGAACCGCCCGGTTGTCCAGTAGTCACAACAATACCTATCCAATGTGGGTGGTTAAACACGGAGCCCAATAAGGACCCGAGGTTAGACTGAGTTGTGGCGTAAGACTGCCCGGACCCAACCGGCAACAGGCAGCAACAACAATATCTGTCTAATGTGAGAGGTCGAGGCTTTAATAAGACAATTAAGGCTGAGTCAGGATTGGTAGGATTAAGTAAATTGAATTAATACTTAATCAAAAATGGAACATGCTAAACTATACAGACTGATTGGGGTTAGGTTTACAAAACACTTAACCAACTTAGCATGTTGGCCAGAAATAGAAAACCTAGTAGCGGGGGACCCTTTTCAGCAGTGACCCTAGAAGGTGTATCAGGATACCCTGAACTAGGCAGGGTGGGGCACGATTACTAGGCTGATTGTAAGAGGTCAAATCGACGGCGGTGGTGCAGCAGTGTAGGTTCTAACGGGGTGTGGTCGTGCACACACTCTGGCATTGAAAAATAAGGCACTGGGCACCAGTAGTATATCTGTGCATTCTAGAATTGTGTTGGGCCGCCACCATGGGACTTGATACACCCTATGGTGGGACCAACATAGGTAACTACAACATCAGGGGCCGTAAGACACATGTAACTATGCGAGTAGCAGCCGATCATTAGAAACGGATCACTTCACCGTGATTATGGGGTGCCTGTTGGGAACTAGTTTATATGGATGCAGAGATTAATATGGGGTACGATACGTATATTCGACTCTAGACAACTTAACTTAGTTTTTGGTGCTTTCCCATTTCCAGTTTATACTTATCATGCCCAGTTCTTTATTCATAGACTGAATAGTCCTAGACTTACTCAGGCTTTATGTCTGACTCTACTTTTCTTTTGTCTTCTTTTCTTTCGTCCCCCCCGTCCCCCAGGTCCACAGAGAGGGAATACCGCAGCTTGACCAGTTTTCACATCCAGCTTCAAGAGAAAGAATGTATTGCTTGGATCTCTTTCGTTTTGGACTATGGCTTTGGATTGCAACTATGGGGACTTATGCAGTTTACTTTTGTTTTTATGCTTCTTTAAGTTATGAAATCAAGATAGTTATGAAAATGTAATGGTTTTTGGAAGTATTGTAAGACAATTATGACATGGTTTGTGTAACACGTATTTTGGTTGAAATAAAAATTGCTGTTGTTTTCCGCTGTTCAGAAATATGTGTATTTATATCTGTCTTGTGTATCTGTGACTTATACTTATAAACCTCCACCAAAAATCAGGGCATTACCTTTGAGAGTGACCCTAATGGAGGTGGGGTGTTTCAGCCCAAGTCTAATATGCATGTAACATTTATAGCCAATTCAGATTTATATCAACATATTTATTATGCCAAATTGTACAAATTAAGTTATGCCCAAATTCCCCCGCCGTAATCGTATGTATAACATGATTTCACAAGTTTCTAGGTACTTATGAAATGAAACTTAACAAAAGGAATAAGGGATAAGCACGAGAATTGGACACAAAGAATAGTCAAAGCGAACCAAAAACAAAGATAATAGTTCCAATAGGTTTGATGTACATAGCAGTGAATAGGAATAAACTAGACAATTTACATCATAAATACAAGATCAACAAAATTTAGGGAATATGCATAGGTGATTTGGTCAAACATAATTCCAATTCGGTGTACAACATGATTTGCAACTATAGTGCTATGAGCGTAAGCAACTAACCATACTAGTCATAGGCAATTAACTACAATAGTCATAGTCATGGTTTCATAATTATGAATCATGGGTGATTAAACACAATAGTCATGGATAATTAACAAAAATAGTCCTAGGCAATTACCCTAAATAGTCATAGGCAATTAACTGTAATAATATCAAGGTCATGGTCATGGAAAATAGTGTTATGTTCATAATCATAGGCAATAATCTCGTAGCCATGAGTCATAGGTGATTGGCCCCAATTGTCCTTGTCATAGTTATAGGCAGTAGTCTTATGTCCACTGTCATAGGCATAGGCATAGTCTTATGTTCACAGTCATAGGCATAGGCATAGTCTTGTGTTCACAGTCATAGTCTTAGGCCATTAACAATAGTTTCAAAGTCATAAGCATAGGTACAGTCTCATCGGTAATTAATCTCAATAGTTCTTAATTAGATCCAAAGGCATATACAAGCACAGATTCAAATGAGAGGATTAGGCATATTCTAATATCCATTTAATTACATGCCACAAAAAGATCTAGACGTTCAAATCTAAAAAGTAACTGACTTACATTGATCAGTTTTTGAAAAGGATAATAAGATAACGTTGAGGTGATTTGCTAAGATTCGCGCGACGTTGGTCGAAGCCGTTGAATTAGCCATTCCTTCCCTTCTTGAAGCTCTAACTTGATTTGAATCTCCAATTTGCAATTCCTAGTCGTAGTGTTCAAGAAGTAGTCTTAGTATTTTATTTTAATTTGTTTATTTCAATTATTCCAAAGGCAGCATAAGGAGAGAATGAAATGGTGTAAAGAGAATGAGGCTAGGAGGCTGTTTATATAGGATTAGGCGGACGAATCTAGACAGAAAACGAGACCGGATACATCAGCATGAACACAGGCTCAAAACTGGGCTACAATACCAGGTCGACCCCCAGGTCGACACTATGGTCGACCTGGTCCCTGGGAGGTCGTCACTATGGTCGACCCCCAGGATGACCTGGTCCCTGGGAGGGAAATTTCCCGCCCAGCCTATTCTGGGTTTTGAATTCTAATTTGAATTCGAATTTCGAGCTGTTTTTATGTTCTGAAAATCCTAGAAACTTCGGAGGGTCATATCTCCCTCATAAGGACTCCGTTTCTCGAAAACTCAGAATCGTTTCCAAGAAAAATTTCGTGATGAACACAATGTCGTGACCCGTTTCCCTTGATTCTTATTTTGAAATTTAATTCTGCCTTGATTTATGGTTTTAACATGTTATAAAAATACGGGGTGTTACAGCATAGGCATAGTCTTATGTTCACAATCATAGTTCTTGGTCATTAACAATAGTTTCAACGTCATAGGCCCAAACTGATTTCAAAGCAATATTCCCAAAAAGTAAAGATCCAAGATGAACAAGAATAGATATGAATCAATTATCATACGTAGATCCAATTCCAATTTACAACATGTCCATATTAATTTTATAGTATTTATCTAAAAGTAACTTGAACTTGAAAATGTGAGTGCGTATGTGCTAAGTATAATACACACAAGGATCGTGTAATATGACAAACAATATTCAAGTATAAAGTAATAGCTAGTCACAGATAAGTAAATATTGTAAATGCAGTAAAAAAATTCACACCAGGGATTTTTATACTGGTTCGGAGCACCGTCCTACGTCCAGTCCCCGATCACCTATTTGGATTTTCACTAAACAACCTCTCTTCACCCGGAGGAACAGGTTCACAACACCCGAGCAGCCGAACGGGATTTCACTCCTCTATCAACACGAGGACTTCACAACTTGCCTCTTACAACGCTGAGGACTTCAGACAAGATAATTAAACTTGTAATTTGACAATGTGTGTTCTCAATAACACGAATTTGTCAATTCTTGTACACCCTTCCTATAATCTTATCCTCAAATATGATCTTGTGATTATGAAGATTTGGAAGATGATATAGTTGTTTGAATCCAAAGAATAATATATAGACTCAAGGATTCAAATAACGATATGTGAGAATTATGAGCTTTTGAATGCTTTTAGAGAGCAAGAATGAAATCAGCAATTAGATAGCAAGAATAGAAAGAATTGTTGTATTTAAAATGGTGATTTCATGTTGCTTTTATAGAGGATGGAGAGTTGTAATCATTAGTGAAGAAAGCAAAGCATATAGATGATTTATGTCGAAGAGAAAAGGAAACAACCCTTGATAAATGAGAGTGTCTGTTAGAAAAGTTGTTTCAGTTCGTAGACTAGTCGACTAGTTAAAAATGACAAGTAGACTGGTATTTGAATATATGTACTTTATATATATGTGTGCACGTTCATTGTGCATTTCTGCTTAGAAACGGTCGACCGCCCAGAATGAAACCGGTCGACCGGTTTCTGGTATTATGCACAATGAATGTGCATACATATATATACATATATATATTCAAACCATTGAGGTATATGATTGTTTGAGGATAGATTTTAACATTTACAACCTAAATAAAACTCTAAATAATCTTTCACCACTAAATGTCCGGGACCCTATCGATGCTGCTACTCGAAGCGCCCTATTGCCAGGAGTTCAACCGTGCCACTAATCTAGCCTTCGGCCTCCCCATTGTGAATCGAGCCTTTGCCCAAGCACAACCAGTAGAAAATGGAGCTCCGGTAAACATGATCGGACCCAATAAAATGGGCATGGGATTAAAGAGCACAACTTCCTGAGTTGGAATATATATCCCTTTGGATTTATAGATTCGTATTTGATTTTCTTTTGATTTTTGAAGTTAGGGTTCTTCACGTTTTTAACATCCTGGTGGCGGCTCATAGAATTTTACCGTGAAGAAAAGTGATTAGGGTCAGGAAATATTTTAGGGTATTTATAGGAATATTTAAATATTTATTTATTCGAATATTATACTAATTTTTAAGCAAACGCTATTTTTATTTGTCCTCTAAAATTCCTGTAATCACACATGACACCCAAAAATCACAAAACTGCACATGCATCTTAAGTTCGACATTACGGTCCCAACGAAACTGGTTTCGTCGAATTCCGACTCCGTTTGCTCACATAACGTATTTTTAAAGGTCAAAATATCGACTGCTTCTAACGTCAAAATCCCGTACGGCCACATACTGACTTCAAAAATCATGGAAATTTAAATCTAGCAATAATTTAATATTGCGGATCCAACAAAATTAGTTTTGTCGAATTCCGACGTCGTGTACAAAACTGGCTATTTTTAAAGCTCTAAATGACCCTTTTAAATATATAAATATATTTAAAAACAATTAAATTTAGTATTTAAAAGTAAATATTATCATATATATTCATAGTGGAATACACTACAGCTCCACAATATTCCTATATTAATTTCTAACTCAATATTTCAATCCCGACTAAATCGATATTCTATTTATAATGAAATTTCTTTTATATATATAAATAAATCGTTATAAATTATAAAGGAATTCCATAGCGACTTTTCTAAAATTTGATTTGGACATAAATCAAAATCTACATGACGAAATCTCGATTTTTCTCTTCCGCTAGAAAAATATCCTTTACCAACTCCTAACGTTTCTTGTTTCACAGAAATCCGATTTAAAATGGCTTCTGTATATTCGTTTAAAGTTCGAATAGCCGAATCGCGAACTACCATGCCATTTTGAGCTCAATTTTAATTATAATATAATTATACGTTTAAACTTCATTTATATAATATATTCGTGAATATAATTCAACTCTAAACTGAATTACATATTTTAAATAATCCAAATTACACCATACTGTGAATTTCACTATTTTTGATTATTTCTATATTAAATATATTAATCTATTATTTATATTAATTAAATAATCCATATAATTAAATTAACCAACCTTTAATTCTTTAAATCACTTAATAAATAATTAAATAAATTAATTATTATGTGGTAAAATATGGGTCGTTACAAGGCCAGTTAGACACGTTCCAATCCAAGCAGTCAAACTCAAGCAAGTCAAAGCTCTTAGCAATGCTGGAATCCTAAGCTCACACCCACATATTTCAATAAGGCGTCCCAACCATTCCAAAGAATTTCCCTCTCGACATACCGATCACTAAGCACCACATGGAGATGTTTGCACCCATATCAGACCCATCTCACTTCAAAGCGTGTCCTATTAACAAAAAACATATTTTGAGGGGGTAAATGTTAACCATCCTTTTGGTCTGGTTACCAAAAGTCACAATACATGTTCATCTCAACATATCGCGTGATATTACAGTCCAGAGGCATCGGGGGTCCAGTACCAGAAGACTCGAGTTTGGACACTAGCAGGATGTCGCGTCCCTCTAACGCAACCTCCATTAAGTATCTGTCCACATCCGACCCGAAGGCGAGCCGTGCTCCGAGCCGAAGGCGAGCCGCCTAGCGGGTCCTGGCGCACTGCCGGTGGGTGTCCGGGGCCCCACAGTCCCGATGGCGATCAATTGTCTTGCCCAGAATTACCAGATCAGCTCAAAGTCAAGATTCAGCAAAAAATTTCAGCGAGCCTCGCTGCTCCTCTAGCACATTCCCGAACCATGGCCTCGACATCCCCGGACGCACCGACCAGGATTTCGAGCCCCCAAGCCACTCAGACAGACCTCACGCCTCTCAAATGGAATTTTCGTACCCCCGAGAGGTTCGAAATTCTGCACCCTCGAGGTGTGAAATTTCGTACCTGTAAGGTTTGAAATTTCATTCCCTCGAGGTGCGAAATTTCGTACCCTCGAGGTGCGAAATTTCGTACCCGCGAGGTGCGAAGTTTCGTACCCTTGACTTGCGAAATTATGCACCCACAAGGTGCGAAATTCACACCCTTTGGAAGAGGTGAGAAAAAACAGCGTTCGAGGGCCTGAGATGCGAATTTTCAGTAGCTGGTCCATATATCTACCTACTCCTACATAACCCCTACCTAACTACTTCCTATAAATACCCCATGGGCTCACACTACAAAGTGGTGGGATTCGTGACCTTTGAGTCCTCCATAGAGCTCCATTAATGGCTTCTCCTATTTAAGGAAGAAGAAGGAAAAAATTGTCCATTCTCCTAATTCTTGCAAATATAACTGTTGTAACTTCATGTATGGTAGTTAATGAATGTAATTAGAGCATATTAACCTTGTTATCTTTCAAGTGATCGATAAAATTTCAACGTTTCTTCAAAGTGGACGTAGGCCCTCGCTGAGGCTGAACTACTACAAATCTCTTGTGCTATTTACTACTTTATGCTCTGTTTTATGTTCTTGTCTATGCGACCATATTCATTTTTCCCAGCAATTGGAATCTTTTGAGTTTACGACATTTTTTGCCATCAACATAGGGGTCATTTAAGCATAGTAGGGGTAGATCGACAAATATGAAAGATGATGAATCGTTTGGATAGGGTGCTGCAAAAACCAAACCTTTACAGTAGTTAAAAAATAGAGGTAATTGTTGGAAGTAAGGGCTATTTAGAGAATTAGGGGTAGGTTTAAAAAGAATAGCTTTTTTGAAGTATTAAGAGAAGTAGGGGTAGTTTTAGCATAGTAGGGGTAGATCGACAAATATGACTAATGATGAATCATTTTGATTGGGTTCTGCAAAAACCAACCCTTCACAGTAGTAAAAAGATAGGCGTAATTGTTGGAAGTAAGGGATATTTAGAAAATTAGGGGCCGGATAAAAAAGTATGGATGTTTTGAAGTATTAAGAGAAGTAGCGGTAGTTTAAGCATTGTAGGGGTAGATCGACAAATACGAAAGACGATGAATCGTTTGGATTAGTGTAACACCCCACCTCTGCTAGGGTCACTTGCAAAGGAATGCACTAGCTTTAGAGGGGCATTATTGGTAAACATGCTCAGAAATATCACAAGACAGAACATATAAAATAGCGGAAGTAAAATCGAACTTTCATAAACATTAATAATTAAGGTCTAAAGCCTTTTACATCAGAGTACATCAAAACCTGTCTTGCAATAGTAAAGAAGCATAAAGACTTTTTCATAAATTATTCCCCCAAACAAAACAGTAAAGTAGCCATCGCCAAGAAAAGTCCAAGCCATCCATGATGACCTTCAAGCAGAAGAAGTCTGAACTAAACAGCATTGTTTCCTCCCTGTAACCTGGGGGGGAACGGAAGAAAAGAGGCGAAACAAAACGGGTCAGTCAAAAAGACTGAGTAAGTCCTATCTACTTCCAGTATAAAAACAGGTAAAGGTAACATGACATGCATAAACTGAAAGTAAACATAAGGATAACTACAAGATAGATAAACTAAACCAGGGTAGCCGGTTGAACTACTGTGGCAAGGTAAACTAAGGTATCATGATAAACTACGGTGTTATGATAAGTCAAGGTATCACATCGTCAGATTTCTATCGAGTACATTATCCCAAGGTATCTGCCCCGTCTAACATCCCACGGTATCTATTATGTATATTCTTCCTAGTTCTAACATGTATATTTGCTCTGCACCCTCCGTACTAGTATCCCAGCCTTGTTATGTGTTAACCATGAATGTCCCTTACTCAAAGTCGTGTAATGGTCCATGTCAACCTAATATATCACATATATAGGTTAATCAAATCATATGTTTCTTTCCATGTATATAGGTTCAGTCCTTTGCCGTACCTCGTACGGGCTTCCTCATGTCGTATTATCCTTGAAATCGTTTGGACTATCACCCTTGTTCTAGCTAGGCTCTTCCATATGAATCATCGTTTGAACTACTAGGACTTACGCCACCTAGCACCACTAGGGATTACGCTTACCTATTGCACGCTTTCGTATTTCGGTTTGGGTTAAACCACCTAGGCCACTAGGGATTACGCTAACCCTCAACCGCGCCCTTTTTCCCACGCATTCATCGTGAATCATTTTTCTATAACTGTATGCACATGTATCACATCGTGCCATCCGAGTCCTGTCATAGGGCAAAACAAGAAATACAGGACTCGGTCGGGAGCTTTAGATTTATCTGCCGATGCAGATACTAAGGTCTGCTTTTCTACACGTGGCTATGGTCCCACGAGACCCCTCCCTCAACTAGTGAAAGGCAACACAAGAGAAAATCTTGCATGAGAACTACACTCCGGCCAGCCTACATCCTACGGCCTACCTCACCCATAATTAGATAGCAATTATGGTCTGTTGGGTGTTCCCTGCCTTTCCGTACGTACACGCTTGACTTAAGATGGTAGATGATCGACGAACTTGCTATCTAGGGCACTATCATGTATTCGTTGACTCACTACTATCCATCCCAGTCTTTAGGTCGCTCGTATAGCAACCAAGGCATACTCTTGGTTCTTCTAACGCAGACCTTAACCTCTTGTGAGCCCAGGATGATCATCTGCGACCTCAATGAGGGATCCCAAGAATATCCTCACGTTCCCCGAAGCCGCTGCTTCGTTACCCAGTTCGTTGGAGCCTTTATCTAAATCAGATAGCCTGCTCCCACACGCATACTTAAACGTTGACCTAACGTATCGGGTTACTAATCTATTTAAGAAGTGGTCCAAATTTCTTTGATTAAGAATTATTACTTAGTTTCCCTTAACTAAGGTTTACCACTTATCCTTATTTCCATTATCCTTGTTAACTATGGTTATTTACCTAATCCTCCGAATTAGGGTTTATCTAATGGGTTAAGTGTCACTTAAGATCACAACTTAACCCGTCTACAAAACATGTCGAAACTGGCTAAGTATCCAAGTCCAAGACTTAACCCTACAGACCATGTGTCAAGTTGGTTAAGTATATCAAGCAATCCATGACTTAACCTCGTCTAATTATCATTTTAGATTGGTTAAGTATATATTAATTTGACCCTATCAAATTACCGAGTCAAATCGGTCAAGCGTATTCGAAATGATTCGTGACTTAGCCTTATCATGTTTTTACGTTAGATTGGTTAAGTATAGGTTAACTTAACCTCATCAAATTAACTTGTTAGATTGGTTAAGTATAGGTCACTTAACCTCATCAAATCATCGTGTTAAATTAGTTAAGTGTTTAACTTAACCCCATTAAATTACCAAGTTAAGTTGGTTAAGTATGGGTTACTTGACCTCATTGAATTACCAAGTTTAAATTGGTTAAGTGATTTACTTAACCCCATCGAATTACCGTGTTTAGATTAGTTAAGTGTGGATTACTTAACCCCATCTAATTACCGTGGTTAGGTTAGTTAAGTCTTAATTACTTAACCCCATATAATTACCCAGTCGGATTAGTTAAGTGTAAATTACTTAACCCCATCTCCTAATCATCTTGCATGGTTAAGTGTCATTAAGGAATCAAGTCCGGTCCCACTTAACCTACCCATTCGTGTCATATCGGTTAAGTGTCATTAGTCAAATTTACTTAACCTTATCATGTGGCATTATTTCAATTAATGCACTCTTAACCTCTCACATTAGACCTTGTTGTGGTTACTAGTTAAGTCGGGCGGGTCCGGGTAGATTTACACCACAACCTAGTCTAACCTCGGGTCTTAAGCGCGACATGACCAACTTCTCACATTGGGTCCTATTGTTTGCAACTACTAGTTAGGCCGGTCGGTTCCGGGTAGTTTTACGTTGCAAACTCAACCCAACCTCGAGTTGGCCACAATTGTATTATCTAAGTTCATCATGTTTCCAAAACATGTTACAAGTTTTCAAGCATTTGGGTAGACCTAACTTAATAGGTAAATTCCCAAAGGGTAGACCTAACTTAATAGGTAAATTCCCAAGCTCATGTTTTTATGCATACTTACATGCCAAGTTCCATGTTATCTTCCAAGTCAGATTTTCAAGTATAAACACATGTCATAATCAAGTTAAGATTTCGCGACATGTTCATGTTTATCTAACTACCCAAAATCGTGTTTTCCCAACGCAAGCAAGGCGATTCAACATAGTAAGGATACTATGTCACATATTGGTCTCAAAACATGCATGATGCTAAAAAGGGCTTGGCTTCCACATGCATAACATCATAAAGGGATTGGCCATAAACATGCATAGTGTCATAAGGTAATTTGGCCACAAACATGCATATTATCAAAAAGGGTTTAGCCATAAACATGCACAACTTAAAAGAGGGGATTGGCCACGAGCATACATAATCTCATAAAGGATTTGGCCACAAACGTGCATGTTACCATAAGGGGTTTGGGTTCATAAACATGCATAAGCCCCAAAATCTTGTCTTAGCCAATGTTTCACACATAAAGTGGTTCCTAAAGGTTCATGCTAGCATTTCATGCATAAAGATCCAAACTTGCAAGTTAAACTAGGTTATGCATAGCATGAGAGGCATGATTAAGTCACTCACATGGCCTAAAATCATAATCATGAACACAAGAGGCAAGGTAAGGTTCATATAGGTTCGCATAATCATGTTTAGCCTCATTTTATCCCATGTCATTATCAAAACTACCGTTTCCATCTAAAAGTAGCTAGAACTTACATAGTTAGGCCTAGGGAAAGAAGCATGAATCATCTTGGCTAAGAAAGGTGCCTCCTTTGTTGAAGAATTGTCATGGAACTCGCATAGCAACGTTGATTTTGCCTCTCTTTGGTGTAGCAAGCTTGCATCTTTTGATTTGAACCCGATTTGAATGCATAGGCTCTAGGGATTTGAGATGGAGGCCATGAGAGTAGAAATTTGGCCATAGTTTAGTTACATGAGTGAATAATGAGGGTTTAGGGGTAGGTTTAGGGTCTTTTTATAGAGATTAGGATAGTTTTAGGCCCTTAGATTAACCCTAGGACCAACCTGAACCGTCAGATTTCAAACCAGGCCCAAAAACCTAGCCAAGGCAGAAAATAGGTGCACCAGATCAGAATCAGCCGACAGGGCAAGTCGACAGCCCTGTCGACATGCCTGTCGACATGCCTGTCGACTTGTCTGGGCGGGAATTTTCCCGCCTGGCCCCATTTCTGCATGTTTCGAAATTCAAATTTCCCGAAAACTTCTTTGGGCCTTAACCGGGTCATACGGACTCCGATTTTCGAAAACTCAGACTCTATTTCGCGTATTTTTCCGAGACGAACGCAATGGCATAGCCCGTTTTACTTGATTCAGAATTTAAAATTAAATTCTGCCTTGATTCTCGTTTTAACATGTTATTGAAATTTGGGTTGTTACATTCTCCCCACCTTTTAGGATTTCGTCCCCGAAATCTCTAAGTTAGGAAGAACATATCCTACCATCCATCATCCATCTACTCAAAACATCATCCACAAGCAACCATTGTCCTTAGATGATTTCTAATGCTGTATGAATACATGCAAAATGTGTGTGTACATGTTCCTTAGCTAATGCTAATGATCAGGCCTGGATAATCTTTCTAATGCAAAAATATGTATAGTGCCATGAATCCAACATGTATGCAAATAGTCCTAGCCATATAGATACTATATGCGTGCACAATCATTCATTCGTATGCAACAACCGCATGATAACACATTCGATTTCATCCATAAACAAGTATAAATACTCGTGCATATGCAATATGAAATGTGACCGAGTCGAGCTAGTATCTAATGTGTATTCGCGCATCCACGAGCAACCACTTGCAACCACTTGCAACCATATCAATCATAACATGTTTCAAATACATGGTTACATCCATAGGGTTCTACCTAAGATTCCCTGAAACAGGGTCGAGAAGATAAACAAAACAAACTCCGTATGGGGTTTGTAACAGAGACAGGACCGAGAGGATATCCATAAAAGATAGCCTACAAGCAAGCTCAACAGAAAAACAGGGATCGAGGATATATTCCCAAAAGAGATATCATGCACGTATTTAGTCTTCAGTCTCCTGAGTCGCATTACCTTGAGCTTAGTTCCTTCGTGCCTTGTCCGCCCCTTTTACTTCACGATTTCGCAGCTTCTTATTTCCTATTTTCATAACATGAGTTGGAACTCATTTCCTCGTCGCCCCTCGTTCCACTTGCACTTATTCTCCTTCTCGAATACTTGGCGCAAACAGGACTGCGTACTCTTGATTCCACGCAAGCTTTCCAAAATTTCATTAGTGAATCCTGGACCTCGTACCACAAGGTATTCCCCGTAGAAAAACTTTCCCTTGCAAGTAAACAGATTACCATGCGCACTTACTAGGGTAATTCCCATAACCCAAACATAAGCGAAGTAGACCATCCGTCCTACTAGCAAACACCACTCGATCGGGTTTCTAATTTCCAACAAAGGCATCTAGGGATTCTAAGTAACTAATCATGACAGAACCCAAAAGGTTACGCGATACTTCAAGGGTATTACCAAAGCAAGCCAAGAGTCTAACTACCATCCTTCTAAAACCGAGAGTGGCACCCCTTACTGGATAACCACTTCATCCTTAGAATCCATCCATAGCTTATAAACATAAGCATTATTTCCAAGCTCAATACTTGGCATAGACATTCTCAAATCCAAACAAGTCATGAATAAATGGACCGATCTTCCAATAGGACTTGGGACAAAAACGGGATCCCCTACTACGCTAGTACTAAGGTGCAGAGACTCAACTATCGAAGAGGATTTAAAAGATGCGGTGATCAAAACAAAGTCCCGACAGGATGATAGAGAAGAAAAGATAAACCTTTAACAAGATCTTTACCCTCCTTCTGAGGTACCCTAGAAATGAGAGCATACTATTGCCCTCCGAATGATCTTGTCCCTTAACTATCCGTCCCGTTTCACCATGCCAAAGGTACTCTCTCGTCATGGGTTTCATTGTTCGTCTTTCTCCCTACTTTTAGGACTCAGCCATACCAACATGTTGCTTATCCCTGAGCTCGTATCCTTTATCCTTGTTCTTACTATCCTTTCATGCATAACTCTGCAACGGTCTCTCGAGAACCACCTCCATCGTACGGGAAACACTTACGCAGCTAGAAAGACTAGTCGCAGTCAAAACCACTGTGACTACAGTTGGAGGAAAGAAAGGAAAAGAGATTCAATCAAGGAAACAAGGATAACGCTAATGGCCTTTGGGGAATAGCCTTTTTCTTTTTAAAAGAAAATTTTCTTGAAAAATGCTTCTTTGTAAACGGTTTTTCAAATAATTTTCAGAAGGTCTTTAAAAACTTTTGCCCAGTCTAGTAACCTTCTGCTCTGATACCAAATGTAACACCCTACCTCCGCTAGGGTCACTCGCAAAGGAATGCACTAGCTTTAGAGGGGCATTATTGGTAAACATGCTCAGAAATATCACAAGACAGAACATATAAAATAGCGGAAGTAAAATCGAACTTTCATAAACATTAATAATTAAGGTCTAAAGCCTTTTACATCAGAGTACATCAAAACCTGTCTTGCAATAGTAAAGAAGCATAAAGACTTTTTCATAAATTATTCCCCCAAACAAAACAGTAAAGTAGCCATCGCCAAGAAAAGTCCAAGCCATCCATGATGACCTTCAAGCAGAAGAAGTCCGAACTAAACAGCATTGTTTCCTCCCTATAACCTGGGGGGGAACGGAAGAAAAGAGGCGAAACAAAACGGGTCAGTCAAAAAGACTGAGTAAGTCCTATCTACTTCCAGTATAAAAACAGGTAAAGGTAACATGACATGCATAAACGGAAAGTAAACATAAGGATAACTACAAGATAGATAAACTAAACCAGGGTAGCCGGTTGAACTACTGTGGCAGGGTAAACTAAGGTATCATGATAAACTACGGTGTTATGATAAGTCAAGCTATCACATCGTCAGATTTCTATCGAGTACATTATCCCAAGGTATCTGCCCCGTCTAACATCCCACGGTATCTATTATGTATATTCTTCCTAGTTCTAACATGTATATTTGCTCTGCACCCTCCGTACTAGTATCCCAGCCTTGTTATGTGTTAACCATGAATGTCCCTTACTCAAAGTCGTGTAATGGTCCATGTCAACCTAATATATCACATATATAGGTTAATCAAATCATATGTTTCTTTCCATGTATATAGGTTCAGTCCTTTGCCGTACCTCGTACGGGCTTCCTCATGTCGTATTATCCTTGAAATCGTTTGGACTATCACCCTTGTTCTAGCTAGGCTCTTCCATATGAATCATCGTTTGAACTACTAGGACTTACGCCACCTAGCACCACTAGGGATTACGCTTACCTATTGCACGCTTTCGTATTTCGGTTTGGGTTAATCCACCTAGGCCACTAGGGATTACGCTAACCCTCAACCACGCCCTTTTTCCCACGCATTCATCGTGAATCATTTTTCTACAACTGTATGCACATGTATCACATCGTGCCATCCGAGTCCTGTCACAGGGCAAAACAAGAAATACCGGACTCGGTCGGGAGCTTTAGATTTATCTGCCGATGCAGATACCAAGGTCTGCTTTTCTACACGTGGCTATGGTCCCACGAGACCCCTCCCTCAACTAGTGAAAGGCAACACAAGAGAAAATCTTGCATGAGAACTACACTCCGGCCAGCCCACATCCTACGGCCTACCTCACCCATAATTAGATAGCAATTATGGTCTGTTGGGTGTTCCCTGCCTTTCCGTACGTACACGCTTGACTTAAGATGGTAGATGATCGACGAACTTACTATCTAGGGCACTATCATGTATTCGTTGACTCACTCCTATCCATCCCAGTCTTTAGGTCACTCGTATAGCAACCAAGGCATACTCTTGGTTCTTCTAACGCAGACCTTAATCTCTTGTGAGCCCAGGATGATCATCTGCGACCTCACAGAGGGATCCCAAGAATATCCTCACGTTCCCCGAAGCCGCTGCTTCGTTACCCAGTTCGTTGGAGCCTTTATCTAAATCAGATAGCCTGCTCCTACACGCATACTTAAACGTTGACCTAACGTATCGGGTTACTAATCTATCTAAGAAGTGGTCCAAATTTCTTTGACTAAGAATTATTACTTAGTTTCCCTTAACTAAGGTTTACCACTTAGCCTTATTTCCATTATCCTTGTTAACTATGGTTATTTACCTAATCCTCCGAATTAGGGTTTATCTAATGGGTTAAGTGTCACTTAAGTTCACAACTTAACCCGTCTACAAAACATGTCGAAACTGGCTAAGTATCCAAGTCCAAGACTTAACCCTATAGACCATGTGTCAAGTTGGTTAAGTATATCAAGCAATCCATGACTTAACCTCGTCTAATTATCATTTTAGATTGGTTAAGTATATATTAATTTGACCCTATCAAATTACCGAGTCAAATCGATCAAGCGTATTCGAAACGATTCATGACTTAGCCTTACCATGTTTTTACGTTAGATTGGTTAAGTATAGGTTAACTTAACCTCATCAAATTAACTTGTTAGATTGGTTAAGTATAGGTCACTTAACCTCATCAAATCATCGTGTTAAATTAGTTAAGTGTTTAACTTAACCCCATTAAATTACCAAGTTAAGTTGGTTAAGTATGGGTTACTTGACCTCATTGAATTACCAAGTTTAAATTGGTTAAGTGTTTTACTTAACCCCATCGAATTACCGTGTTTAGATTAGTTAAGTGTGGATTACTTAACCCCATCTAATTACCGTGGTTAGGTTAGTTAAGTCTTAATTACTTAACCTCATCTAATTACCCAGTCGGATTAGTTAAGTGTAAATTACTTAACCCCATCTCCTAATCATCTTGCATGGTTAAGTGTCATTAAGGAATCAAGTCCGGTCCCAATTAACCTACCCATTCGTGTCATATCGGTTAAGTGTCATTAGTCAAATTTACTTAACCTTATCATGTGGCATTAATTCAATTAATGCACTCTTAACCTCTCACATTAGACCTTGTTGTGGTTACTAGTTAAGCCGGGCGGGTCCGGGTAGATTTACACCACAACCTAGTCTAACCTCGGGTCTTAAACGCGACATGACCAACTTCTCACATTGGGTCCTATTGTTTGCAACTACTAGTTAGGTCGGTCGGTTCCGGGTAGTTTTACGTTGCAAACTCAACCTAACCTCGAGTTGGCCACAATTATATTATCTAAGTTCATCATGTTTCCAAAACATGTTACAAGTTTTAAAGCATTTGGGTAGACCTAACTTAATAGGTAAATTCCCAAAGGGTAGACCTAACTTAATAGGTAAATTCCCAAGCTCATGTTTTTATGCATACTTACATGCCAACTTCCATGTTATGTTCCAAGTCAGATTTTCAAGTATAAACACATGTCATAATCAAGTTAAGATTTCGCGACATGTTCATGTTTATCTAACTACCCAAAATCGTGTTTTCCCAACGCAAGCAAGGCGAGTCAACATAGTAAGGATACCATGTCACATATTGGTCTCAAAACATGCATGATGCTAAAAAGGGCTTGGCTTCCACATGCATAACATCATAAAGGGATTGGCCATAAACATGCATAGTGTCATAAGGTAATTTGGCCACAAACATGCGTATTATCAAAAAGGGTTTAGCCATAAACATGCACAACTTAAAAGAGGGGATTGGCCACGAGCATGCATAATCTCATAAAGGATTTGGCCACAAACTTGCATGTTACCATAAGGGGTTTGGGTTCATAGACATGCATAAGCCCCAAAATCTTGTCTTAGCCAATGTTTCACACATAAAGTGGTTCCTAAAGGTTCATGCTAGCATTTCATGCATAAAGATCCAAACTTGCAAGTTAAACTAGGTTATGCATAGCATGAGAGGCATGATTAAGTCACTCACATGGCCTAAAATCATAATCATGAACACAAGAGGCAAGGTAAGGTTCATATAGGTTCGCATAATCATGTTTAGCCTCATTTTATCCCATGTCATTATCAAAACTACCGTTTCCATCTAAAAGTAGCTAGAACTTACATAGTTAGGCCTAGGGAAAGAAGCATGAATCATCTTGGCTAAGAAAGGTGCCTCCTTTGTTGAAGAATCGTCATGGAACTTGCATAGCAACGTTGATTTTGCCTCTCTTTGGTGTAGCAAGCTTGCATCTTTTGATTTGAACCCGATTTGAATGCATAGGCTCTAGGGATTTGAGATGGAGGCCATGAGAGTAGAAATTTGGCCATAGTTTAGTTACATGAGTGAATAATGAGGGTTTAGGGGTAGGTTTAGGGTCTTTTTATAGAGATTAGGATAGTTTTAGGCCCTTAGATTAACCCTAGGACCAACCTGAACCGTCAGATTTCAAACCAGGCCCAAAAACCTAGCCAAGATAGAAAATAGGTGCACCAGATCAGAATCAGCCGACAGGGAAAGTTGACAGCCCTGTCGACATGCCTGTCGACATGCCTGTCGACATGCTTGTCGACTTCTCTGGGCGGGAATTTTCCCGCCTGGCCCCATTTCTGCATGTTTCGAAATTCAAATTTCCCGAAAACTTCTTTGGGCCTCAACCGGGTCATACGGACTCCGATTTTCGAAAACTCGGACTCTATTTCGCGTATTTTTCCGAGACGAACGCAATGGCATAGCCCGTTTTACTTGATTCAGAATTTAAAATTAAATTCTGCCTTGATTCTCGTTTTAACATGTTATTGAAATTTGGGTTGTTACAATTAGGTGCTACAAAAACACAGTAGTTAAAAAATAGAGGTAATTGTCTGAAGTAAGGCCTACTTAGAGAAATAGGGGTAGGATTAAAAAGAATAGCTATTTTGAAGTATTAAGAGAAGCAGGGGTAGTTTAAGTGTAGTACAGGTAGATCGACAAATATGAAAGAGGTGAATTGTATGGTTTGGGTGCTGCAAGAAGCAACCCTTCATAGTAGTTAAAAAATAGGGGTAATTATTGGAAGTAATGGCTATTTATAGAATTAGGGGTAGGATTAAAAAGAATAGCTGTTTTGAAATATTAACAAAAGTAGGGGTAGTTTAATCGTAGTAGGGGTAGACCGACAAATTTGAAAGATGATAAATCGTTTGGATTAGGTGCTGCAAAAACCAACCCTTCACAGTAGTTAAAAAATAGGGGTAATTGTTGGAAGTAAGGGCTATTTACAAAATTTGGGGTAGGATTAAAAAGAATGGTTGTTTTGAAGTATTAAGAGAAGTAGGGGTAGTTTAAGCATTGTAGGGGTAGATCTACTAATATGAAAGATGATGAATTGTTTGGATTGGGTGCTGCAAAAACATAGTAGTTAAAAAATAGCGGTAATAGTTGGAAGTAAGGGCTATTTAGAGAATTAGATATAGTGAGACACCTCACAATTGTTAATGTCACTCACTAAGGGAATGCATTAAGTTTCGTGAAGCGCTTATAGGTAAACAGTCACAGAATAATTACAGGACGAAGATAAATAAGACAGAAACGGAAATTTTTAATTTTTATTTCAAACATAAATCATAATACCATGGTCCATAATTCCATATATCAAAAAAACCATTAAAATAAAATAACTTCTGTTTGGCATCATCAGAGTACATAAGAAACTAAAAAGCATAATTCCCCAATTAAAAGAGTTAAGCCACAATAATACCCACTACCAATCCTGTTTTACATAACCCTAACTTAATTTCATAGTCATACAATCTTTATGGACTAAATTAGGTTAAGTAGTCCATTTCATTACCATGTCCAATTATGGTTTTATAATGGGCTCGACCTCCCATATTAGGCCTACAACATGTGGATGCTGGATATGTCGGTCGGGTCCGGCAGACTTATTCCAAATTTGGGCCAAACCTCGTTTCATAGCCCGATTCGTATCTATGTACTTAGACCTCCCACATTAGGTTCAACATTAGTGGCTGCTTGATATGCTGGTCGGGTCAGGGCAGACTTCCACCACTATTGTAACCTAACCTCGTGTCATAAGTCCAATTACAATTCCTAATTGTAATTACTAACTGTCCATTTTTATTCAAATCTACCTATGTCATTATAGGTAATTATTTCTATCTTTCCCCATTTGAATTATATGTCCAATTCATATAAATATTACATAAATTATGCAAAATATAAATCCCCTTTTTTTCCTTGTCCCTAACTAACGTATTCGCATGTATTTTGGCGGCATCTAGGCTATACAGTAGCTTAGGCATAAAGCAAAGAGAATGTGACAAAGGCAATAGTTTCAACATATCTTGGCATAAACATAACTATCATGATAACAAGGTGAATGGACATGTGATAACATCATAACAAGTTGGACATAAAACTGATGACTTGTGGCAATTACTACGATGTCAAAGCAATATAATGAGATCAAAATTAACCTTTTTATGTGTCCAACTATTTATATCTAACATAATTAACATAACAACATGTTTAGATCTACAAATGGCATCACATGTCAAGTTTGAAAAATATTTAGACTGATCACAATATGACAAGTGAAAGGTGATTTACATAAGGAGCTTGATCTACCCAATGTTACAACTATCCAATTTAATAAGTGTAACACACCACCTCCGTTAAGGTCACTCACAAAGGGAATGCCTTAACTTTGGTGGAGCATTTTTAGGTACAAGATGCAAATAAGTTACAAGACAGACAAATAAAGCAGCGAAGAATAAATACTTTATTGATAAAAAATCTTGTACACAGATTTGTTTCCAACATCAAATCATCAATACTCGGTACAAAAAAATATTGTCTTGTTTAACAAAATAAAGAAGCATAAAATGACTATGATATTTTCCAAATAAGCATGAGCCAGCCATAGCAGTGGAAAAGAGAGTCCAAGGAAACACTCCAACTAATCTTCAGGCTTGGAAAGAGAAGTGGTACAAACTATGCTGAGCTATTCCCTCCCTGACTACCTGGGGGGGGTAAGGAAGAAAAGAGGCGGAAACGAACTAGGTCAGGCATAAGTCTAGTAAGTTCAGTTATTTAATAGCATGTAAACAAGAAAAAGACTATGACATGAATAAACTGAACTTAGAATAATACCACAAGGATAAGGTAATCCAAAGACGAGACAAAGCATCATTTAACGGAATAGACTATCGCACTCACTTATATTTCTCTGTACTCACTAAGAACCGTTTAACTGGCATTTCGCATTCTTGATAAAGTGATCCCCATCTTGTATTGATCATCTCCTGCTCGCATTCATGTGTTTCCGCTGTCATGCAGCCCCATGTAATTTTTAGGTACTTGTGCTTCGGTCCTTTCTTTGATTCCTATTGTTTCGGACAACCAACCTAGGTCTTACTAGGTTCTGTTATCAAGCGTTACCTATATCCGACTAGGGTTTAATCTTTACACACTTTCTCGATTAGACCAGGGTTTATGCAACCCAGGGCCACTAGGTTTTACGCTACCTATCGAACAATACCCTTTATTCGACGACACGCTACCCAGAGCGATATATGTTCCTAGAGTTTCCCCACGTATGTGTCGTTAATCGTTCTCGCTGTATAATTGCACATGTCCTCTACATGTGCGTCCCGAGTCCTGTGGCAGGGCTAATCAAGAAACACGGAACTCGTTCGGGAACTTAAAGTTATCTACCGAGGCAGATGCTAAGTTCTTCTTTTATATGTGTATGGCTATTGTCCCACTTGACCCCTCCCTCAACTAATGAAAGTCACCCAAGAAAATCAAGAATGAGAAATGTACGTAGGCCCCCCTATGCCCCACAAACCTATGGGCCAACCTCACCCATAACTAGATAGCAAGTATTTGGTCTTTTGGAGTTCTCCGCCTTTCCGCTTCACTTGCTCGATTGACTAAAGTTGGTAGGTAGACGACGTCGTGCTATCACAGGGCTAATCTAGATATCGCCACCTCACGCTGGTCCATCCTAGTCTTTAGGTTGCCTTATATTGCAACCAAGGCATACTCTTGGTTCTTCTAACGTAGACCTTAACCTCTGTGAGCCCAGGAGGATCAACTGCAACTTCATAGAGGGATACCAAGAGTACCCTTGTGTCCCCTCGAAGCCGCGTGCTTCATAACCCAGACCGTTGGAGCCTTCAAACGTTCACTCTTTCTCGTGTTCTACTTGACTTTCTTGAATAAGGTTTACTACTTAGTTCCCTTAACTAAGCTTTACCACTTAGTTTCCTGTATCGTTTGTTTTCTTAACTAAGGTTTACAACTTAGCCCTCTTAACTATGGTTTACTACTTTGTTCTCTTTCTCGTCATGTTGGATTGGTTAAGTGTCATCAGTCAATTCAAGTTAACTCAACCCATTCACTTGTCATGTTAAATTGGTTAAGTGTTATCCAATATTTCACGTTGACTTAGCCCACCGCTATATCAAGTCAAATTGGTTAAGTGTTATCTAGCGGTTCATGTTGACTTAACCCACCCCTACATCAAGTCAATTTGGTTAAGTATTCCTTAACCCTACTCGTTCATTCGGTTATATTGGTTAAGTGTTTCTCATTAACTTAACCATGTTCATTCATCATGCTATTATGACTAAGTGTTTTAAGTTTACTTAATCCCACATTCTAGTGTAGTTAACATGTTAAATTGGTTAAGTGTTCTAAATTTACTTAACCCTATCTTCTAGTCTATTTAACATGTTAAATTGGTTAAGTGTTCTAAATTTACTTAACTCCACCTTCTAGTCTAGTTAACATGTTATAACGGTTAAACATTTACTTAACCTTACGCACCTGTCTAGTTAACATGTTATAACGGTTAAGTGTTTCCTTAGTTACTTAACCCCCACAAATCTTGTCTTGTTAACATGTTAAGTTTGTGAAGTGTCCAAATTAACTTAACCCCCACCATCAGTTTAGTGCATTAGTTAAGTGTTACCTTAATTAACTTAACCCTACCATTCATGTCATAGCTTTAATTTATTCATTAAAGCACCAACCACTCACATTAGACAGGTATTGTTGTGGTCAATGGATGTGTCGGTCGGTTCTGGGCAGTTTTACACCACAACTCAGTCTAACCTTGGGTTCTTTTGGGCTTGATGCACTAACCTCTCACATTAGACATGTATTGTTGTGGTCACTGGATATGCCGGTCGGTTCCGGGCAGTTTTACACCACAACTCAGTCTAATCTCGGGTTAGGCATATTTGTCTTTTGCTAAATTTACATTTTTTTCATTTATGTCAAGTATACATGTAAATTTCCTTCGAATGTTTTCATGGCACATAATTTAATTATGTTCATAACTAATGGTATATAGATTATACCATTTCATGTCCTTAACCATTTACATGGTTATGGGCCCACCTACATTATTAACATGTTATAATTTAATGTCCATCCCAACGTTACCCCCGTTTATACGTTCGCCTCAATCACATAAAGTAATTAGGCCCGCAAATTAGCCTAATTTATAAACAAGAGGTAGAAGAAGGGAACGTGCCTAGTATAAATCCAACCAAATATATGTCATGTAATGTAGACGTTGAACATTATTCATCTCAACTAACATGTCACATGAACTTGTATATGAATTGGACTAAATAATCACAAGCCTAAACATGTTACTAAGTAGATCTAGGCATATGTAAACATAACTTGGTTTATAAACTAGCATACGACATAATCATGACATGTACATTACCAAAGCATGTATAAGTTTAACTTTAACATGTAGATGTGAACTGGATCTAACAATAATGATCATATGAACTTGCATGAACCCACTTTATAAGCATGGATATAAATATAGATCTAATTTTGGATCTAACAAGTAACTTGCATATGAACATATTTATATAATTCTTGATTTGGACCTAACATAAAACATATAACCTGCATTAATCATATGAACATATATATATATACATATATATATATATATATATATATATATCTCGACTTAGATCTAATTAGCATGGATCTAAGCACATAATGTTTTTTAGATCTAAACATATAGACTTACAGATTTAAATATTTAAGCATATATAAATATTAATTAGCCTAAAAACTAGCATGTAACATATCATGAAAGGATAAACTTGCATATGGTATGATAGTTTCATTCCCAAATCATAATAGATCCAAAACCAATTTCAACATAATATGATAAATCCGATAACCCACAATCATTCCAAGACATTAATGATAAAATCATCACAAGAAATAGCATCGTAATTATTATACAACATGGTACAATTCTATATTTCATTTTATTTCAAATCACGTCTTAAATTTGTTTACATCTAAAAAATAAATAAACTTACAATCAAAAGACGATCTTGATTTCTGGAATATGTATTCTGAAGTTGAAATGCTCGCCTTTGATGTAGACAATCTTTGTTTTAGCTTAATTTTGATTTGATTTGGTTTGTCTGTTTTAATTTGCTTCGAGTTGAACGGCGGCTACTCGAGGTTGTCCAATGGTAGCATGACGGCTCTTGGTTTGATTTTTAATATTATTTAGGGTTGAGGTATTAGGTTGCTTTTATAGAGATTTAGATTAATTTAGGCCATTGGGTCACACAGGAGCAATCAGAACAGTATAGACTAGATAGAGTTATACCAGTGACTCAGCAACAGGTCAGGAATGACTCAGCAAATGTATTAATAACCTTCTAGTATAACGTTAATGTACCAAATGTTCATCTTTTATTTTTTATTGTCAATTAACATAAGTGACAAATTATCATATTCCTTAAATTATCATATTCTTTTTAATGTTAATTGACATAAGTGACAAATAAGTATTCATACAAATTAAGATTAATTAATTATCATCAAATAAACTTAAATGATAATCAATCAAACATAAATGCCTACTTAATATTTTTTTTTCCTTTTTAATTAATATCAATTAACATGAATGACAAATTAGCACAAACACATATACAAACCAAGGTCAATAACATATTTTCCAAATCAATGCCATATTTACAAACATCTACAAATTAATTTTACATATTCTCCCTTTACTGTATATATTAATTACCCATATATATAAATATACATTTATACATGCATAAATCTTTCTTACCTTTAATTTTTCACAAATCCTATCACAGAAGGCCACGAAAAAAACAACCCTTGACAACCAAAAATGCGCCAGGTACGCCACATGATGCGTGCACGTCATATATATATATATATTTATTAATTTTTATCTATTTTCCCAATTAACCATTTTCACACTAAACCACTTTTTGAACTGCTTTCACACTAAGCCATTTTTTTAGCCATTCCCCTAAAACAAAAATATGGCGCTGGCGGGGATCGAACTCTGTACCCCTTGTATGCAAGTCACATGTTCCAACCAAATGAGCTACTATGTCTTTCGATTACAATCCTTAGAACAATGCTAAATATTATTCTTTTCTCATGTTTTGCTACAATATTTTTATGCTCACAGAAAATACGGGGTGTTACATTCTCCCCTCCTTAAAGGATTTCATCCCCGTAATCTTCTAGTCAAGATGAATGTGTCCTAACATCCAATCACCCATCTACTCAACCATCATCCACAAGCATTTACTGTCCTTAAAGTTTCTAATGCTGTATGAACATATGCAGAGTGTGTGTATATGTCCCAATACTAATGCAAAAAATCAGGCGGTCCACCGATTTAGTTGACCTCCTTAACGCGAATCATGAGAGTGCCATGCGTCCAAGATGTATGCAAGCATCCCTAGCCATGTAAATACAATATGTGTGCATATTCATTCATCCATATGCAACATCCATATGATAACACATCAAGTTTTAATCCATATAAAAACATATGCACTTGGATCCATATGGAATATGAAAAGGTTACTGAGCTGATCTAGTGCCTAATGTGTGTAAATGCATCCACGAGCAACCACTAGCAAACACTTGAATCCACTTGCATCCATCAAACATAACATGTCTCAAACACATGTTTTCAACCGTAGGTTTAAACGTACCTAAGGATCGAAGATATGACCTAGAGGATATACCTAAAAAGATAGAAACAAGTATGCATAAGATTCCAAGAAAAAGATCAAGGATATATCCTCAAGAAAAGGGTATGATGCACGTGTCTTATCTTCAGTCATCTAAGTCGGATCTTCTTGAGCTTCTCTCCATTGTGCTCTGACTGTCTTAACTTCACGATTGCGTAGCTTCTTAATTTCTGTTTCCAAAATATGATTTGGAACTCATTTCACGGTCGCCTCTCGATCCACCTCTTCTCCTTCTAGTATACTCGGCACTATAACTTCTGCTGTGCCAAGCTAACATTTCCTCAAAAGGTCTTCCGAAATCCAACTCACCCTTTTCTGTTAGAGGATGATAAGCGTTGCTCCTTAGCCAAACTCCCCCATTCTCATCTTTGCCATCCTTGTGAAACTACTGCAGCTATATATGTAAGTGGGCACTTCTTCACCCTTTGTCGGATGTCGTAGTCTTTATCAAGCCTACGGAACTATGTCGCGATAAGGTTACCTCCAAGTAAGCCAGGAGACCCGGGAACTCAAGAAAGAAGGAAACAAGGACTCAAACAGAGGATCAAAAGATAGTGCATATGGCTTTGGGGAATATGCCTTTAAAACAAAACCTTTCTTTTGAAAAATGCTTCTTTTAAAACTATTTTGAAAATAAATTTTCAAATCTTTTATCTGATCTGGTAACCTTCAGCTCTGATACCAAGTGTAACACCCCACCTCCATTAAGGTCACTCACAAAGGGAATGCCTTAACTTTGGTGGAGCATTTTTAGGTACAAGATGCAAATAAGTTACAAGACAGACAAATAAAGAAGCAGAGAATAAATACTTTATTGATAAAACAACTTATACACAGATTTGTTTCCAACATCAAATCATCAATACTCGGTACAAAAAAATATCTATCTTGATTAACAAAATAAAGAAGCATAAAGTGACTATGATATTTCCCAAATAAGCATGAGCTAGCCATAGCAGTGGAAAAGAGAGTCCAAGGAAACACTCCAACTAATCTTCAGGCTTGGAAAGAGAAGCGGTCCAAACTAAGCTGAGCTATTGCCTCCTTGACTACCTTGGGGGGGGGGGGGGGGAACGGAAGAAAAGAGGCGGAAACAAACTAGGTCAGACATAAGTCTTGCAAGCTCAGTTATTTAATAGCATGTAAACAAGAAAAAGACTATGACATGAATAAGCTGAACTTTGAATAATACCACAAGGATAAGATAATCCTAAGACAAGACAAAGCAGGATTTAACGGAATAAACTATCGCACCCATTAAGAACCGTTTAACTTTCATTGTGTGTTTATGATAAAGTGATCCCCTTCTTGTATTGATCGGCTCCTACTTGCATTCATTTGTTTCTAGTGTCATGTGGCCCCACGTGATTTTTAGGTACTTGTGCTTCGGTCCTTTCTTTGATTTCTATTGTTTTGGATAGCCAACCTAGGTCTTACTAGGTTCTGTTATCGAGCGTTACCTAGATCCGACTAGGGTTTAATCTTTAGACGCTTTCTCGATCCGACCAGGGTTTATGCTACCCAAGGCCACTAGGTTTTACGCTACCTATCGAACAATGCCCTCTAGTCTACGACACACTACCCAGAGCGTTATATGTTCCTAGAATATCCCCATGTATGTATCGTGAATCGTTCTCGCTGTCTAGTTGCACACGTCCTCTATATGTGCGTCCCGAGTCCCATGGCAGGGCTAATCAGGAAACAAGGAACTCGGTCTGGAGCTTTAAGTTATCTGCTGAGGCAGATGCTAAGGTCTTCTTTTATATGTGTGTGGCTATGGTCCCAGTTGACCCCTCCCTCAACTAATGAAAGGCACCCAAGAAAATCAAGAATGAGAACTGTACGCAGGCCCCCCTATGCCCCAACAAACCTATGGGCCAACCTCACCAATAACTAGATAGAAAGTATATGGTCTTTTGAAGTTCTCCCCCTTTCCGCTTCATGTGCTCGATAGACTAAAGATGGATGGTAGACGATGACGTGCTATCATAGGGCTAATCTACATATCGCCGCCTCATGATGGTCCATCCAAGTCTTTAGGTTGCCTTATATTGCAACCAAGGAATACTCTTGGTTCTCCTAACGCAGACCTTAACCTCTGTGAGCCCATGAGGATCAGCTGCAACCTCGTAGAGGAATACCAAGAGTACCTTCACGTCCCCTTGAAGCCAAGTGCTTCGTAACCCAGACCGTTGGAGCCTTCAGATGTGTTCTACTTGACTTTCTTAACTAAGATTTACTACTTAGTTCCCTAAACTAAGGTTTACCACTTAGTTTCCTGAATCGTTCGTTTTCTTAACTAAGATTTACTACTTAGCCCTCTTAACTAAGGTTTACTACTTAGTTTTATTTCTCATCATGTTGGAATGGTTAAGTGTCATCAGTCAATTCAAGTTTACTCAACCCATTCACTTGTCATTTTAAATTGGTTAAGTGTTATCCAATAATTCACGTTGACTTAACCCACCCGTATATCAAGTCAAATTGGTTAATTGTTATCAAGCGTTTCATGTTGACTTAAACATCACCTTTATCAAGTCAACTTGGTTAAGTATTCTTTAACCTTACTCGTTCATTAGGTTAAATTGGTTAAGTGTTTCTCATTAACTTAACCCTGTTTATTCATCATGCTATAATGGCTAAGTGTTTTAAGTTTACTTAATCCCACCTTCTAGTCTAGTTAACATGTTAAATTGGTTAAGTGTTCTAAATTTATTTAACCCCACCTTCTAGGCTAGTTAACATTTTAAATTGGTTAAGTGTTCTAAATTTACTTAACCCCACTTTCTAGTCTAGTTAACATGTTGTAATGGTTAAACATTTACTTAACCTTACCGACCAGTCTAGTTAACATGTTATAACGGTTTAGTGTTTCCTTATTTACTTAATCCCCACAAATCTTTGTCTTGTTTACATGTTAAGTTGGTTAAGTATCCAAATTAACTTAACCCCCACAGTCAGTTTAGTGCATCGGTTAAGTGTTACCTTAATTAACTTAACCCAACCATCCATGTCTTAGCTTTAATTTATTCACTAAAGCACCAACCACTCACATTAGACATGTATTGTTGTGTTCACTGGACGTGCCGGTCGGTTCCGGGCAGTTTTACACCACAACTCAGTCTAACCTCGGGTTCATTTGGGCTTGATGCACTAACCTCTCACATTAGACAGGTATTGTTGTGGTCACTGGATGTGCCGGTCGGTTCCGAGCAGTTTTACATCACAACTCAGTCTAACCTCGGTCTAGGCATATTCGTCTTTTGCCAAATTTACATGTTTGTCATTTATGTCAAGTATACATGTAAATTTCCTTCGAATGTTTTCATGGCACATTATTTAATTATGTTCATAACTAATGGTATATAGATTATACCATTTCATGGCCCTAACCATTTACATGGTTATGGGCCCAACTACATCATTAACATGTTATAATTTAATGTCAATACCAACGTTACCACCGCTTATACGTTCGCATCAATCACATAAAGTAATTAGGCCCGCAAATTAGCCTGATTTATAAACAAGAGGTAAAAGAAGGGAACGTGCCTAGTATAAATCCAACCAAATATATGTCACGTAATGTAGACATAACACATTATTCATCTCAACTAACATGTCACATTAACTTGCATATGAATTGGACTAAATAATCACAAGCCTAAACATGTTACTAAGTAGATCTAGGCATATGTAAACATAACTTGGTTTATAAACTAACATACGACATAATCATGACATGTACATTACCAAAGCATGTATAAGTTTAACTTTAACATGTAAATGTGAACTGGATCTAACAATAATGATCATATGAACTTGCATGAACCCACTTTATAAGCATGGATATAAATATAGATCTAATTTTGGATCTAACAAGTAACTTGCATATGAACATATTTATATAATTCTTGATTTGGACCTAACATAAAACATATAACCTGCATTAATCATATGAACATATATATATATATATATATATATATATATATATAGATCTTGACTTAGATCTAATTAGCATGGATCTAAACATATTAAGTTTTTTAGATCTAAACATGTAGTCATATAGATCTAATTATTTAGGCATATATAAATATTAATTAGCCTAAAAACTAGCATGTAACATATCATGAAAGGATAAACTTGCATATGGCATGATAGTTTAATTCCCAAATCATAATAGATCCAACACAAATTTCAACATAATATGATAAATCCGATAAACCACGATCATTCCAAGACATTCATGACAAAATCATCACAAGAAATAGCATCGTCATTATTATACAACATGGTACAATTCTATATTTCATTTTATTTCAAATCACGTCTTAAATTTTTTCACGTCTAAAAGATAACTAAACTTACAATCAAAAGACGATCTTGATTTCTGGAATCTGTATTATGAAGTTGAAATGCTCACCTGTGATGTAGACAATCGTTGTTTCAGTTTAATTTTGATTTGATTTGGTTTGTCTCTTTTAATTTGCTTCAAGTTGAACGACGGCTACTCGAGGTTGTCCAATGGCAGCATGACGGCTCTTGGTTTGATTTTTAATATTATTTTGGGTTGAGGTATTAGGTTGCTTTTATAGAGATTTAGATTAATACAGGCCATTGGGTCACAAAGGAGCAATCAGAACTGTCTAGACTAGATAGAGTTATCCAAGTGACTCAGCAACAGGTCAGGAATGACTCAGCAAATGTATTAATAACCTTCTACTTTAACGTTAATGTACCAAATGTGTTTTTTTTATTCTTTAGTGTCAATTAACATAAGTGACAAATTATCGTATTCCTTAAATCATCATATTCTCTTTAATGTTAATTGACATAAGTGACAAATAAGTATTCATACAAATTAAGATTAATTACATTATCATCAAATAAACATAAATGACAATCAATCGAACATAAATGCCTACTTAATATATATACTTTTTTTATTTTTTAATTAATATCAATTAACATGAATGACAAATTAGCACAAAAACATATACAAACCAAGGTCAATCACATATTTTCCAAATCAATGCCATATTAACACAAATCTACAAATTAGTTTTACATATTCTCCCTTTACTGTATACATTAATCATCCATATATATAAATATCTATTTATACATGCATAAATCTTTCTTACCTTTAATTTGTCACAAATCCTATCAGAGAAGGACACAAAAAAAAAACAATCCTTGACAACCAAAAATGTGCCACGTACGCCACATGATGCGTACACATCATATATATATATATGTATGTATGTATGTATGTATATTCTGTATAAATATATATTTATTTATTTTTATCTATCTTCCCAATTAACCATTTTCACAATAAACCACTTTTTGAACTGCCTTCACACTCAGCCATTTTTTTAGCCATTCCCTTAAAACAAAAATATGGCACTGGCGGGGATCGAACTCTGTACCCCTTGTATGCAAGTCACATGTTCCTACCAAATGAACTACTAAGTCTTTTGCTTACAATCCTTAGAACGATGCTAAATATTATTCTTTTCTCATGTTTTGCTGCAATATTTTTATGCTCACAGAAAATACGGGGTGTTAAAATAAGCAAATATTCACCATAACATGGTTACAAGTCAAGATCCACGTAGGAAACATAATAGAATAATTGCAATTGTATTAGATCTAGGAAAATAGATCTATCATGACATAGTATAGGATTTAACACTTGCACAAAATCATACTTTACAACATATCCAAGTCATAGTCTTTCACAATTTACTTTTATTTATCTAAACCTAAAAACAACTAGAAACTCCCAGCATTAGGTGAGAGAATTGAGAAAGAATGGATCTTGAATTTCTAAATTCTGAATTTAATTTGCAAAGCACGTTGTTGTAGAAAGCGGTTCCGTCTCAGTTTGAATCCCGACAGCGTATGGCCTCCACAGTAATTTTGCCGCTCAGAGGAATTTTTCGAATTCGAATCCTCTGGATAAACTTATGACTCATCTCTGACTTACCTCTGACTCATGTATATATATATAATTTTTCTATGCGTATACAAACTTAATACTCGTAACTTCTTCATACGTTATCTGTTTTACGCAAACCAATTGTCTATTTTAACCAGAATTTTGAGACGGACGCAATGGTTATGTCCGTTTCCTCTAATTCTGAATATTAAATTAATTATTATTTCATTTATTCTCTTTAATGTCGTTAAAAATTCGGGGTGTTACATTCTCCCCTACTCAAAGGATTTCGTCCCGAAATCTTTAAGTTGAGAAGAATGCATATCCTGTCATCCATCATTCGTCTACTCATCAGCTAACCACTAGCATCCATTGTCCTTAAAGATTTCTAATGCTTATATGAATATATGCGAAAGTGTGTGTATATGTCCCAACACTAATGAGAAGATCAGGCGGTCTACTGATTCAGTTGAGATCCTTAATGCAATGTTTGTTTGTGCCATGAATCCAATATATATGCAAATAAACCTATTGTATCATATAAGTTGTATTTGTGTGCACACCCATCCGTCCAAATGCAACACCCATATGCCAATTCATCCATTTCCAACCATGAATGAAAATAAAAAGCAAACACATCCATATGCAATATGAAAGTGATTGAGCCGATCTTAGTGCCTAATGTGTGTGTATATGCGTCCACGTGAAACCACTAGCAAACAGTTACATTCACTTGCATCCTTCAAACATAACATGTTTCAAACACATGTTTACACCCATAGGGTTCCTATCTAAAGGTCAAAAACACTACGAATAAGATATACTCTATTGATGGAAACAAGCACTGATAAAACGTAGGAAAAGGAGTATACCCTTAAAAAGAAAAGGGTACGAAGCATGATTCTTGTCTTCGGTCTCCAAAGTTGCATCTTCTAGGTTATCTCCCCATTGAACCTTTAGCAACTTGATCTCCTTACTGCGTAGCTTCTTAGTTTCTGACCTAAGAATACGGCTAGGGACTCGTCTGAGTGTCGCCTCCCGTTCCAGTTCGACTTCTTTCAACATGCTCGGCTCAACAACTTTTGCGGTGTCATGGAGGCACTTCCGTAGATGAGAGACATGCAAAACATCATGAACACCAAATAGATTTTCTGGGAGCTTTACTCTATAGGCTATTTGGTCAATCCTCTGGGTTATGGGAAATCGTCCCCACAAACCTAGCTACCAACTTCCCTACTGCTCCGAAGCAAACCACGTTCCTCAGAGGTGATACTTTGATAAAAACTAAGTCTCCCACTTTGAATTCGATGTCATTCCTTCTCTTATCTGCATAGGACTTCTTCCTATCTTCACTGTCTTCATCCGCCGTCGAATAAGGTCTTTTTTTTCGGACGTTTCCCTAACCATATCTGGTCCAAGAAATAAGTTTTCTGTAGATTCCCACCAACAAGTTGGCGATCTACAGGGTCGCCCGTACAATGCTTCGAAGGCTGTCATGCCGATGCTAGCTTGATAACTGTTATTATAGGCAAACTCTACTATAGAAAGATGCTCTTCCCAAGTCCCTCTGAAGTCAAGGATACACAACCTTAAAAGGTATTCAAGAATACTGTTCACCCTCTTTGTCTGTCCATCGGTCTGAGGATGATAGGCGGTGCTCAAACACAACTATGGACCTAATGCTTCTTGCAAGCTCCTCTAAAATTCGCTGGTAAAGATAGGGAAATGATCTCTTGCTATGTTGGAAGGTACTCCATGGATGCAAACTATCTCATGAACATAAATCGCTGCCAAACACGATGCCGTCCGCTTACTCTTAATAGGAATAAAGTGGACGCTCTTAGTGAGTTTATCTACTACCACCCAAATAATGGTATTGTCTTTCTTTGATCTAGGAAACCCATTTATGAAATCCGTAGAGATACTCTCCCATTTCCACTAAGGAACCTCCGAAGGATGAAGAAAACCACTTGGCTTATTTTGCTCAGCTTTGACTTGCTCGCAAACTAAACATTGAGAAACAAATTAAACTACATCCTTCTTCATCCCAGCCCAAAATAAAACACTTTCATGTCCGTTTACGTCTTATCACCGCCTGGACGAATGGTCATATTAGAATGGTGGTGTTCTTCTAGGACTGCCTTAATTAAGATTTCAGTTTTAGGAACACAAAGCCTTCCATCTCGTCGCAACCACCCCTTTTCTTCTATGGTATATCTGCTGAGGTGACTCTAAGTCTCCACTCTTCTAAGCTTTCCATGACGTCTAGAATCTGTGGGTCACCTTGTTGTGAGGCTCATATTTAATCCAAATGGGTTGGTCAAATCTCCAAGGATGCAAATAAATCGGGCAAAACCTCGATGGAGGGTCTAAAATCAAAAGCATATATGAACTCCAAGTAGTTTCTTTCCACAAATAGAGGACTCACCGCCACCCTATGCCTACTTAGTGCATCTGCCACCACATTAGCCTTGCCAGGGGTATAAGTAATCTCAAAATCATATGAAGATAAGAACTTCGTCCACCATTGTTTCGTTAAGTGGAGATCCTTCTGTGATAATAAATACTTGAGAGATTTATGATCGGTGTATAACTCTAACCTTTCTCCACGTAAATAATGATGCCACATCTTTAATGCGAATACTATGGCAGCCAACTCTAAGTCTTGGGTGGGGTAGTTCTTCTCAAGAAATCTCAACTATCTACCCCCATAACATATTATTTTCCTTTCTTGCATCAGCACCTCACCAATTCCTGTACCGCACGCATCAGTGTAAACAGTAAACACTTTGCTTCCATCGGACAAGGTCAAGACTGGGGTTGTTGTCAAAGCCCTTTTCATTCGTTGGAAAGCAACATCACAGTCTATGTCCCATGAGATTGCCAAATTATTCTTTGTTAGCTTTATGAGAGTGGCTGATATATTCGCGAAGTCCGTAATGAACTTCCTATAATAAACTGCCAACCCAAGAAAGCTTCTCACCTCAGTTGCATTTTTAGGAATCTGCCAATCTTGCACTAGAACCACCTTTGCGTGATCTACAATATTATGGGTAGGATTAAAAAGAAGGGTTGTTTTGAAGTATTAAGATAAGTAGAGGTAGTTTAAGCATAGTAGTGGTAGATCGACCAATATTAAAGATTATGAATCGTTTGGATTGCGTGCTGCAAAAACCAACCATTCACAGAAGTTAAAAGATAGGCGTAACTATTAGAAGTAAGGTCTATTTGGAGAATTAAGGACAGGATTAAAAAGAAGGTTTGTTTTGAAGTATTAAGAGAAGTAGGGGTATTTCAAGCGTGGTAGGGGTAGATCGACAAATATGAAAGATGATGAATCATTTGGATTGGGAGCTGCAGAAACCAACCCTTCACAGTAGTTGAAAAATAGGGGCAATTGTTGGAAGTAAGGGCTACTTAGGGAATTAGGGGAAGGATTAAAAAGGACTACTTTGACGTATTAAGAGAAGTAGGGGTAGTTTAAGCATAGTAGGGGTAGATCGACAAATATGAAAGATTATGAATTGTTTGGATTGTGTATTGCAAAAACCAACCCACCAATCCAAACAATTCATAATCTTTCATATTTGTCGATCGACCCCTGCTATGCTTAAACTACCCTTAATTCTCTAATACTTCAAAACAATCCTTTGTTTTAATCCTATCCCTAATTCTCTAAGTAGCCCTTACTTCCAACAATTACCCCTATTTATTAACTACTGTGAAGGGTTGGTTTTTGCAGCAACCAATCCAAACGATTCATCATCTTTCATATTTTTTGACCTACCCCTACTATGCTTACACTACCCCTACTTTTCTTTATAACTCAAAACAACCCTTCTTTTTAGTCCTAACCCTAATTCACAAAGTAGCCCTTACTTCCAATAATTACACCAATTTTTTAAATATTGTGAAGGGTTGATTTTTGCAGCACACAATCCAATCGATTCACCATGTTTCATATTTGTCGATCTACCCCTACTATGCCTAAACTACCCCTACTTCTCTTAATACTTCAAAATAGTCCTTCTTTTTAATTGTTAGCCTACTTTGTGAATTAGGCTACATAAAGATAAAAGGCCAATTCCTGAAGAATGCTGGTTAGAAGAGCACACGCTCAAAATCTGGATCAGATCGGGGTTTTCTGACCAAAATATAGTGTGGCTGAGCAAGAAATTAGAGAAGCAGAGACAGATTCGGATCGGGTCGATGTAGCCTGATCCGCTCCTCCTTCCCTTTTTATATCGGGTCGAACCGAGAGTAAGTGGATAGTGGTTATAGCCCACGACTCCAAAAGATGTGGGCGGTTAGACAGCCACTTCCCCACGTTCACGCACGATATAGTCTTGTTGTCATCATCTTGTTCTATCCGAAACCGACTCTCACGGGATGTCTCCCACGTGTATCCAAACCGAAGCTACTTCAGAGAAACATTCCACCTATAAATACACTTCAAAGGGCCATTTGAAGGGAACTTTTGGCAAATTCTTGACTCAAACACCTACAACTTCCGAATTTCATTACTTGTCATTTATTCGAAACGCCGTGAATTCCTTGATTCAACATTCTCCCCCTTTTTGATTGATGACAACATAGCTCTGAATTTTTTTTAACTCCCCCTGAATATATGCTCCCCCTGAAATACATACTAAAAAAAATCTGCAAAACATAATGTTAGTAATATTTTTCTCCCCCTTTGTCATCGACAAAAAGGAGTAGTGAACACACAAATAGCTTAAGAAGAACTTTAAGATTGTAGCATATAATATACATCAGACATACCACAAGCAATTCATGTAACTAATATCTTAAGACGTATAAACCCAAAATAAATACAACACTATTTACATACAAGTGCCGGTTTTAAGTTTTGCATAAAAATATAAAACATAGTATCATAAAACGTGGATGAAAAAACAAACTAATGCGATGACGATTTGGATTCAGTGGTGTCCCACACAATTTGTTCGTTCCTTCCTTCTTCCTTGTCTCCTTCTTCTGGAATATCTTCCTCGTCGTTGTTTCCTTCGTATTCCTCATCGGTCTGCTTGGTTCAGATCAAAATCAACTTTTAGAGCATATTGTGGAGAAGATTGAGTAAAATTATTCATTGTATGAGTGAAATTGAGTGAAAAAATTCATTGTACTTGCATTCTTATCATCAATTGGAGAATTTCAAAGTGGACGTAGGCTCTTGTATGCCGAACCACTATAAATTGTGTGTTCTCTTTGCTTTTATTTTCATTTCATTTTATATTATCGTTAGCTTGGGTGTTAGAACCATTTTTGGATCTAATATTTTGGTGCTTTCACTGAGAATTTCTCAAATTCTCTACAATTTTTGGGCTACCATTCTATTATTTGAGTTTGCATATCCGAAGGAGATAGTCCATACAATCAGTATCATTAAAACTTTATCGGAACTAGCTTTGAAAAAGTTGGACGTTATGACCAAAGGAAAAGGAAAAGAAGTGCAAAACGTGCGGAAAAGTTAGATGAGAGAGGATCAACAAACTAGGGTCGTCACAAGGTCGAGGGCACAGAGTTCAGGAGCTACCCAATAAGGCAGGACACCCCCTACCGGATCCGAGAAGCCCGGCTCGAATCGATTCTAGGAAATTCCCATGATCCGACCCGGCTGCTTGAACACTCCAACTCGCTCCCCCTCGATCCGAAATGCAGAAGCAAGGGAAGGATGATCCGAGCTGAATTTGGCTAAAGTTGGTACCTCTACTCTAGCTCCTACAAATGCGCTAATACCAGTAGTGACAAATGATGATCAGCCTACACCTTCTGAACTCATTACACATGGAGATTTTTCACGTTTGCTTAATATGCTTAAGTGTACTAAAGACACTTCAGAAGACCATAAGCGTGAAAGTTTTTTAATGCGCAATAACATGATATCCATGCGAAAAGAAATAATCGAGCTGCGTAGACAACGAGTTTTGTCTCCAGTTCATCGCCCTGTTGCCGATCGCTTATCCTCTTCAGACAAAGAGCGCCCGCGCCAGAGGATGCCATACGAGAGGCCGGGAAATTTGGATTAATTAACATTTGGGATGCTGAGGACATGTGAAGATGTTGCCTGGACTCTTGGAGATAATGATCCGGGCTTGAGGGAATCACCTGTTCCAACCAGGGATCCTAGTACTGGTAATCCTGCTCAAGGTCAACTTCTCCACCCAAATCGTCCCGTGAATGACCGGCATCACAGAAGGCAAGGAAGTTCAACTGAAATTCGACATCAACGAACATCGCCTAACGTAGGCCCTAGATGCACTAGAAGAGATAGGAGTGATGATCCTAGACACGCGCTGACTAACGTTGAAGTAGAAGCAATGATACTTCAAATCATGGTTGATAGTCGTCGATGTACCAACGAAGATTGGGGTATTGAGCGCAGTCACACTCCATTCGTCGACGACATCTTGGAGTTCCAATTCCCTTGATGGTTCAACCTACCATAGATGGATCAATATGCTAGGAGGACAGATCCAGGGCGACATCTGATGAGGTATGCGTGGTATATGAACGCTGCTGACACACCTGATGCTGTCAAATGTAAAGCCTTTCCGATATATTTAGAGGATGTGGCATTGATGTGGTTTACTTGACTTCCCCTACGATCGGTGTTGAACTTTCAAGAAATAAGCAAGCACTTTATGAAGCAGTTCCGACTCCATGCCCGAAAGGTTAAAAGTGTTATTGAATTGTCCAGTTACCAAAGTAAGTTTCCCTCACAAACCTACTATCTTGATGGCTTTGATAGACGGAATCGATCCAGACACTGAATTCGGAGGATATCTAGCCGGAAAACCACCATTGAATAGAGAGGCATTTTACATAAAAGAGAATATTCGCCAACGGCGAGAAGAGATATATGCTAGCCGAAAAAGAAAATCTGATGGAGCTTCAAAAGAAGATGTCCAAAGTAACGTAGCGGTGAAGCAATCCGATGACAGCTCGGGAAAAGTCGAGGTAAATGTTGGCAATAAAAATGAAGGAAGTGACAATAGGAATGGAAGCGGCAATGGAAGGGATAGGAACCGAGGAAGCAACCCCGGTAAAAGACCTCGATTCCAAACCTTCGAGAACAATTCACCATTGAGCGACACATTGGAAAACATATAATTAGACACGTACAACGTTCTTCCGTACATAAAACCGCCACTCGGGTACTCCACTGAGAAAGAGATTGCAACAGGGAAGTTATATCTGTTCCATGGGACTCATGGTCATTCCATAAACGAATGTCGTCATTTAAGGGACATTGTCGAGAAACTACTTCGAGAAGGGAAGTTGGATGAGTATAAAGTTGAACCGAGAGACAGGGGGCAAGGAAATCAAGCCCCAAACCAAAATCAACCTACTCCTATACCCACATCCCAACAGAAGGGTAAAGGAATTGTTATCAATACCATAGTAGGTGGGCCTCATCCTACAGCCCATTGCTTTAGGGTAATGGACCAATATGTCAATGAAACCAAACATATTGGAGCAGGAGAGTGCAGTAAACTCGAAGATAGTGCTCCAGTAAAGCAACAGAAGACGATGTCAGATGATATCATGTTTCGTGACAGAGACGATACCATAGTTCGATAGCCCACTGAAGATCCTTTGGTGATTACTACCACTATTGGTCCAGCTTTAGTTCACAAAATATTGGTGGATAATGGAACTTCAGTTAATATCCTATTCAAGAAAGCATTCGATCAGATGAGACTTGAAGCGAAATATTTGAAGCCTTGCGAAAGATGGATACGAGGCTTCAATGGAGCATCGATGGCTCCAATGGGATATGTAGAATTATCGGTGACATTGGGACATGGAGATCAACAGAAAGTGAGAATCCTCCCATTTATGGATTTGGACATCGACTCACCTTACAATCCCTTTTTAGGCCGACCAGCCGTCACATAATTCAGGGCCTGCATAGCACCATGGTGTCTGTTGTTAAAATTTCCAACCGAAGTAGGAGTGCGAATGATGAGAGGTGATCAGATCACCAGACGATCCTGCTACATGGCAGAGTTGAAAATATTGTTAAAAGGTTTGAGCATAGATACCAAGGATGCCCTCTCCTGTACGAAGGAGGCTCGGCATAGCAATTAAAGAAATCAACTTTGAGGGAATCGCCTAAAGAGCTGTTCGACGATACACATCCCAGAGAGGATGAAGAACCCGGTGACAGGAAGGCGACCCCCAATGAAACGACTATAGACATTTCCATCGACAATGTATATTCAGCCAAAGTTTTGATGATCGGGTCTCGGCTAGGTCCGTCCCGAGCAAAGGAACTAACTGACCTTTTAAATGCAAATTTGGATGTGTCTGCATGGACCCATGTCGACATGTGTGGGGTATCCCCTTCCGTCATAAGCCACTCATTGAGTATCAACCCGAAACATCCACCTGTTAAGCAGAAGATGCGTATGTTTGGCCCAGAGAGGTCAGCAGCCTTAAAAGAAGAGGTAGAAAAGTAGAAAGATAATGGGTTCTGTAACAACCCGTATTTTCTATTAACATTATAGTAACGAATTAAACAATACTTAATTTCAAATGTGAGAATTAAGGGAAACGGGTTACGCCATTTCGTTCATCTCGGAATTCTTCTTGAGATAGAGTCTGAGGTTGCGTGAATTGGACTTCGTATGAAGAATTTATGGCCTCTAGAAGTTTCAGAAATTCGAATAAATCCAAATAGCTCAAAACCAGATTTCAAAATTCAAACAGAAGTCAGAAGTGGGCTGGGCGGGAAAATTCCCACCCAATACCCAGGCCGACCAGGGTGCAACACCCCAGATTTTTTTGAATAATAGAATTAACTAAATTATATAACAATTAATCTCAGACTTGAGAATTAAGGGAATGGGGTTGCGCCATTGTGTTCGTCTCGGAATTCTGGTTGAGATAGAGTCCGAGTTTGCGGGAAACGGATACCGGATGAAGGAGTTATGGACGAACGAAGTGTGGTGGAAAAAAAATAAAAAAAAGGGATTGCACTGGCGCACTTGGGAAGTGCGCAAGTACAAATTTGCACTGGCGCACCTGCCAAGTGCCCCCAGGCCGAGGCAGAAGCCTGCACAGCTTTCTGGTTCAGACTGACCCATGTTGTTGAGTCCATTCTGACTCCTTGCTGAGTCATTAGGGCTAACTCATCACCCTATCCTGATTGAATGGTTTTGATTAACCCTAAGATCATCCGGCGGCTTAAATTAATTTAAAACTCTATAAAAAGACCCATAGACTCAAACCCTAAATCAGAATTTAAACTGAAACTATGGCCGTCATGTTGTTGTCTTGAACCCTAGAGCAGCCGCCACCAAAATTAAGAGAAAGAACATCAACCAAATCAGAACTATTCAACCCTAACATTGAATCTTCTTCAAGCGAGAGCTAATTCAACTCCAGAAATCAGAATTCAGAACTCAAGACTGCTTTTGAGTTGTGAGTTCGATAGTTTTAACAAGATAATTAGTAATTTAGGATTTGATATGAAGTATTGATTGCATGTTGTAATTATGTTGTATGATTGTGATTGAAATCTCTATGACGTTATGTTGTGATACTATCATTTATGATGTAAAGTTATGTTGCTATCATCCATGTTGTAATTTTATATACAATCAAATCATCATGTTTCTTATGTTAGTTTGTTATATTGACTCATATGATAAATCAAATGTAGGAAAGTTTAGATTTTGATTCAAACATGAATCATATACAAGTTGGGTAGAATTATATGTGAACTTACATAGTTATGACACATAGTTTATGTGCAAATTTAATTGAAAGTTAGGCTGTGACATGTGTGAGTTTATGCTAAATTTTACATGATATTTTACATGTTTTGGTTTTTGCAGCACCCAATCCAATGATTCATAGTTTTTCATATTTGTCGAACTACCCCTACTATGCTTAAACTACCCCTGCTCTCTTAATACCTCAGAACAACCCTTCTTTTTAATCCTACCCTAAATTCTCTAAGTAGCCATTACTTCCAACAATTACCCATATTTCTTAACTACTGTGAAGGTTTGGTTTTTGCAGCATGCAATCAAACGAATCATCATCTTTCATATTTGTCGACCTACCCCTACTATGCTTAAACTACCTCTACTTTTATTAATACTTCAAAACAAAATATACTTTTTAATCCTACCCTTAATTCTCTAAATAGCCCTTACTTCCAGCAATTACCCCTATTTTTTAACTTCTATGAAAGGTTGGTTTTTGCAGCACCCAATCCAAATGTTTCATCATTTTTCATATTTGTCGATCTACCTTTACTATGCTTGAACTATCATTACTTCTCTTAGTACTTCAAAACATCTCTTCTTTTTAATCCAACCCCTAATTCTCTAAATAGCAACTTCCAACAATTATCCCCATTTTTAACTACTGTGAAGGGTTGGTTTTTGCTGCACCCAATCCAAACGATTCATCATCATTCATATTTGTCGATCTACCCATATTATGCTTAAACTACCTCTACTTCTCATAATACCTCAAAACAGCCTTCTTTTTAATCCTACACCTAATTCTCTAAATAGCCCTTACATCGAACAATTACCCCTATTTTTTAACTACTGTGAAGGGTTGGTTTTTGCAGCACCCAATCCAAACGATTCATCATCTTTAATATTTTTCGATCCACCCCTACTATGCTTAAACTACCCTTAGTTCTCTTAATACTTCAAATTAGCTATTCTTTTTAATCCTACTGCTAATTCTCTAAATAGCCCTTACTTCCAACAATTACCCCTATTTTTTAACTACAATTAAGGGTTGGTTTTTGCAGCACCCAATTTAATGATAATCATCTTTCAAATTTGTCGATCTACTCCTACTATGCTTAAACTACCCCTGCTTCTCTTGATACTTCAAAAAAAACCTTTTTTTTAATCCAACCCCTAATTCTTTAAATAGCCCATCCAATAATTATCCCTATTTTTAAACTACCTTGAAAGGTTGGTTTCTGCGGCACCCAATCCATATGATTCATCATCTTTATATTTGTCGATCTACCCCTACCATGCTTAAACTATCACTACTCTCTTAATACTTCAAAACCGTCCTTCTTTTTAATCATACCCCTAATTCTCTAAATAGCCCTTACTTCCAACAATTAAGCCAGTCTTTTTGCTACTGTGAAGGGTTGGTTTTTGCAGCACCCAATCCAAACGATTCATAATCTTTCATATTTGTCGATCTACCCTTAGTATGCTCGAACTACCCCTACTTCTCTTAATACTTCAAAACGGCCCCTTTTCTTTTAATCCTACCCCAAATTCTCTAAACAGCCCTTACTTGCAACAATTACCCCTATTTTTTAACTACTATGAAGGATTGGTTTTTGCAGCACGCAATCCAAACGATTCATCATCTTTCATATTTGTCGATCTACCCGTACTATGCTTAAAATATCCCTACTTCTCTTATTACTTCAAAATCGCTATTCTTTTTAATCCTACCCCTAATTCTCTAATTTGCCCTTACTTCCAATAGTTACCCCTATTTTTTACCTACTGTGAAGGGTTGATTTTTGCAACACTTAATACAAATGATTCATCATCTTTCATATTTGTCGATCTGCCCCTACTATGCTTAAAGTACCCCTACTTCCCTTAATACTTCAAGGCAACTAATATTTTTAATCCTACCCCTAATTCTCTAAATGGACCTTACTTCCAACAATTACGCCTATATTTTACTATTGTGACAACCAATCCAAACGATTCATAATCATTCATATTTGCTGATCTACCCCTACTATGCTTAAACTACCCTTACTTCTCTTAATACTTCAAAACGACCCTTCCCTTTAATCCTACCCACAATTCTCTAAATATCCCTTACTTCCATCAATTACCCAATTTTTTAACTACCGTGAAGTGTTGTTTTTTGCAGCACCCAATCTAAATGATTCATCATCTTTCACATTTGTCGATCAACCCCTACTATGCTTCAACTACCCCTACTTCTATTAATACTTCATAACAGCCTTCTTTTTAATCCTACCCTTAATTCTCTAAATATCTCTTACATCCAACAATTACTCCTATTTTTTAACTACTTTGAAGTATTGGTTTTTGCAGCACCCAATCCAAACGATTCATCTTCTTTCGTATTTGTCGATCTACCCGGGCTATGCTTAAACTATCCCTACTTCTCTTAATACCTAAAAAAACTATTCTTTTTAATCCTTTCCCTAAATCTCTAAATCGACCTTACTTCCAAAAATTACCCCTATTTTTTAACTACCGTGAAGGGTTGGTTTTTGTAGCATCCAATCCAAACGATTAATCATCTTTCATATTTGTCGATCTTACCGTACTATGATTAAACTACCCTACTTGTCTTAATACTTCAAAAAAGTTATTCTTTTTAGTCCTACCTATAGTTCTCTAAATAGACCTTGCTTCCAACAATTACCCTTATTTTTTAACTTCAATGAAAGGTTGATTTTTGCAGCACTAAATCAAGATGATTCATCATCTTCCATATTTAACGGTCTACCCCAACTATGCTTAAGCTATCCCAACTTCTCTTACTACTTATAAACAACCCTTCTTTTTAATCCTAACCCTAATTCTCTCTATAGCCCTTACTTCCAAAAATTATCCCTATTTTGTTACTACTATGAAGGGTTGGTTTTTGCTGCACTCAATCCGAACGATTCATCATCTTTCGTATTTGTCGATCTACCGCTATTATGCTTAAACTAATCCCACTTCTCTTAATACTTCAAAACAACCTTCTTTTTAAAACTACCCTTAATTCTCAAAATAGCCCTTACATCCAACAACTACCCATATTTTTTAACTACAATGAAGGGTTGGTTTTTGCAGCACCCAATCTGAATGAGTCATTATCTTTCAAATTGGTCGATCTACTCCTACTATGCTTAAACTACCCCTACTTCTCTTAATACATCAAAACAACCCTTCTTTTTAATCCTACCCTTAATTCTCTAGATAGCCCTTCTAACAATTACCCTTATTTTTAAACTTCTTTTAAGGGTTGGTTTTTGTAGCACCCAATCCATATGATTCATCATCTTTATATTTGTCGATCTACCCCTACTATGCTTAAAGTACACCTACTTCTCTTAATACTTCAAAACAGTCCTTATTTTTAATCCTACCCCTAGTTCTCTAAATAGCCCTTACTTCAAACAATTAAGCCAAAAAATTTACTACGGTGAAGGGTTGGTTTTTGCAGCACCCAATCAAAACAAATCATAATCTTTCATATTTGTCGATCTACCCATACTATGCTTAAACTACCCCTACTTCTCTTAATACTTCAAAACAACAATTCTTTTTAATCCTACCCCTAATTCTCTAAATCGCCCTTAATTCCAAAAATTACACCTATGTTTTAGTACTGTGAAGGGTAGGTTTTTGCAGCAATCAATCCAAACGATTCATAGTCTTCCATATTTGTCGATATACCCCTACTATGCTTAAACTACCCCTACTCTTTTAATACTTCAAAACAACCCTTCTTTTTAATCCTACCGCAAATTCACCATATAGCCCTTACTTCCAGTGATTATCTATATTTTTTAACTACTATGAAGGGTTGGTTTTTGCAGCATGCAATCCAAGCGATTCATCGTCTTTCATATTTGCCGATCTACCCTTACTATGCTTAAACTACCTCTACTTCTCTTAATACTTCAAAATTGCTATACTTTTTAATCCTACCCCTAATTCTCTAAATAGCCCTAACTTCCAACAATTACCCTTATTTTTTAACTTCTGTGAAAGGTTGGTTTTTGCAGTACTCAATCCAAATGATTCGTTATCTTTCTTTTTTGTCGGTCTACCCCTACTATGCTTAAACTATCCCTACTTCTCTTAGTACATCAAAACGACCCTTCTTTTTAATCCTACTCCTAATTCTCTCAATAGCCCTTAGTTCCAATAATTATGCCTATTTTTTAACTACTATGAAGGGTTGGTTTTTGCTGCACCCAATCCAGATGATTCATCATCTTTCATATTTGTCCATCTACACCTATTATGCTTAAACTACCCCTACTTCTCTTTATACTTCAAAACAGCCTTCTTCTTAATCCTCCTCCTAATTATCTAAATAGCTCTTACATCCAAAAATTACCCCTATTTTTTAACTAGTATGAAGGGTTTGTTTTTGTAGCATCCAATCCAAACGATTCATCATCTTTCAAATTTGTCGATTTAACCCTACTATGCTTAAATTAATCTACTTCTCTTAATACTTCAAAACAACTATTCTTTTTAATCCTACTCCTAATTCTATAAATAGCCGTTGCTTCCAACAATTACCCCTATTTTTTAACTTCTGTGAGTGGTTGGATTTTGCAACACCTAATCCAAATGATTCATCAGCTTTCATATTTGTTGATCTACCCATACTATGCTTAAACTATCCCTACTTCTCTTAGTACTTCAAAACAGCCCTTCTTTTTAATTCTACCCCTAATTCTCTAAATAGCCCTTGCTTCCAAAAATTATCCCTATTTTTTAACTAAAGTGAAGGGTTGGTTTTTGTTGCGCCCAATCCAAACGATTCATCATTTTTCATATTTGTCGATCTACCCCTATTATGCTTAAACTACCCCTACTTCTCTTAATATTTCAAAACAGCCTTCTTTTTAATCCTACCACTATTTATCTAAATAGTACCTACATCTAACAACTACCCTATTTTTTAACAACTGTGAAGGGTTGGTTTTTGCAGCACCCGATCCAAACGATTCATCATCTTTCATATTTTTCGATCTACCCCTACTGTGCTTAAATACCCCTACTTCTCATAATACTTCAAAACAAGTATTCTTTTTAATCCTCTCCCAAATTCTCTAAATAGCCCTTACTTCCAACAATTACCCCTATTTTTTAACTACTGTGAAGGGTTGATTTTTGCAGCACCCAATCCAAACGATTCATCATCTTTCATATTTATCGATCTACCCCTACTGTGCTTAAACTAGCCCTACTTCTCTTAATACTTCAAAATAGCTATTCTTTTTAATCCAACCCATAATTCTCTAAATAGCCTTTACTTCCAACAATTACCCCTATTTTTTATCTTCTGTGAAAGGTTGGTTTTTGCAGCACCCAATCCAAATGATTCATCATCTTTCATATTTGTCGATCTACCCCTACTATGCTTAAACTATCCCTACTTCTCTTAGTACTTTAAAACATCCCTTCTTTTAAATCCTACCCCTGATTCTCTAAATAGCTCTTACTTCTAATAATTAGCCTTATTTTAAACTATTGTGAAGGGTTGGTTTTTGCTGCACCCAATGTAACACCCCGTGAAGAGATAGAGTCTGAATTTGCGTGAATCAGACTCTGTATGAAGGAGTTACGACCTTCGGATGTTTCAAAGTAAAATTTATAATTCAAGCAGCTCGATTTAAAATTCAAAATTTGAAAAAAGGTTCAAACTGGGCTGGGCGGGAAAATTGCCGCCCAAGGACCAGTTCAACCATAGAGTCGACCATGGTGTCGACCTAGTCACCCCAGGTTGACCATAGTGTCGACCTGGGTGTCGACCTGCCAGCCGACCTACCTGATCGACCTGGCTGGCTGGGTCTGGCTCTGGCTCGAATTTCTGTGGCTTGGTGTGTCACTAGGGCTGACATGTCACCTCTTGATTGGCTCTTTGAACTTTGTATGGTCTAGATTCCTCCTGCCTTCATCCGACGGCTCAAAAACAATTTAAAAATCTATAAATAAACCCTAAGTCTCAACTAAAATTCACACAAAAAAATAAGATGGGAGTCGTCATGCTGTCAGGAAGGAATTGAGCGTTGCCGTCAAGAAAAAGGAGCTTTGAGACGAATCAAATTAAGAAAAAGAATAAAGCTTAATCAAATTAATCAACGCAACGTTAATATACCCAAAGGAGCGCATCTCAATTTCAGAATTCAGAATCCAGAATTCAAGATTCTGCATTCGTTGTAAGTATAGTGACCTTTCATAATATGAATGAAACTGTGATGTGGTTCGATGTAAATGAAAATAGAATGGTGTTATTGTATAAATTCTGGGTACTATAATGATTCTGTTATGACTTGTGTATTGATATATGTGGCCTAAATTGATTGATGCAAGTCTATTGAACAATTGTATATGAAAATAATGGCACTTGCAAGTTTGTGGCAAAAACTAGAATTTGATCCATTTATGTTTCTGTCGATGACATGGACTATATACATTCTCTAAGTCTAAATTAAAGCTTATGTAAACATGTTCTAGATTTGAGGCCTTTTATGCCTATATGACCCAAAACCTATGAACTCATTCTTATGTTTAATTGCAAGTATAATTGGATCTATGTTAAGTACCATTTGGTTTACATAAACTATGCAAATTTCATGTTGAAATAGGCTATATGATTAGTTGTTTAAAATTAGATATTTTGGTGATTATTCAACATGTTAGTTTTGTGTTTGACATTATGCCACGTTAAATATGTTTAACACAAGTTTGTATAAGCCTAAACTATGCCATTTCATATGTCACCTACATAGTTATACTTTGATTTGAATGCAAGTTCACATGACCCATAATTTATGTTACTTGAATCGTTAAATTGCAAGTTCATGCGCCACACACCTTTTATTGTAAAATGTTACATGTTCTTAATTTCCCCTTTTCTCACGTTTATAAAGTTGGGCTGAATTGTGTCGAGCCCAACATTTGTTATAATGTTGCGAACGTACAAACGTGTAATAACGTTGGGTGTAAAACATGAAAATATATGTTGGTATGTTTGGCACATGCCAACGACAATGACATTTAAGCGATATAAATTGTTATACCCAAGAATAAAAGACATGACATTTACATATAATTGAGAAGTGGTAAAATATGTAAATTTAGAAAACATGGTATGCTTAACCCGTGGTTGGATTGAGTTGTGACGTAAACCTGCCGGGACCCGCCCGGCTGTACAATAGTCACAACAATACCTATCCAATATGGGTGGCTAAGCATTGAGATCAATAAGGACCCTAGGTTAGACTGAGCTACGGTGTAAACCTGCCCGGATCCGACCGGCACATCCAGTAACCGTAGCAATATCTGTCTAATGTGAGTGGTCAGGTGCTCTAAGAGGCTAAGGACAGATGGTAGGGTTAAGTCAACTAAAAACACTTAACCAAATTCAACATGGTAACAAGAATTGATGGGTGAGGTTAGGTAAATACAGACACTTAACCACTTAACATGTTTGACTAGAAAACCCTAGTAACGAGGGACCCGTTTCAGCAGTAACCCAAGTTAGGTATCATGGTATCTTGAAACTAGGCAGGGTGGGGCATGATTACTGGGCTGATTGTAAGCGGTCAAAACGACGGCGGTGGGTGCACAGTGTAGGTTCTAACGGGGTGCGGGCATGCACACTCTCCGAAGCAGACAAACATGGCACTGGGGCACCAGTAGTATAACCTATGTATTCTAAGGTTTGTGTCGGGGCCGCCACCATGGGTCTTGATACACACCCCATGGTGAGACCAGCATAGGTATCTACAGTTCTTGGGGGCCATGAGACACATATGTTTATGCGTGTAGGAGCCGATCTTTAGAAACGGAATCACTTCACCCTCAGCATAGGGTGTCTCTTTTGAAACGAGATCACTTCACCCTCAGCATGGGGTGCCAGTTAAAATAAGCTCTAATAGGTGCAGAGATATAGTATGGGTGCGATAGCACATTCGATTCTAAACTACACTTCCTTAGCTTGTGATACTTCACTGTTTTCAGTTTATACCTATCATGCCCTTTTTCCTATTCGCATACTGAAGAGTTACTAGATTTACTCAGACTTTATGTCTGACCCTATTTTCTTTTTGTTTTCTTTTCTTTCGTTTCCTCCCGCCTCCCCAGGTCCACAGGGAGGAAACAACCCAGCTTAGTCGGACTCTTTGCAAGCTTCAAGACCGTAGATGTATGGTTTGGATCTCTTTTGCTCGGACTATGGATTTGGATATCACTATGGGGATTTTTGTTACTTTATTTATGTTTTGTGCTTCTTTAATAAGCAAGACAGTAATGAGGTTGTAGTGTTGAAAGTATTTTGAGACAATTATGGAAATCTTTTGTTTGAACACGTATTGATGAAATAAAAGTTTGTTTGCTTTCCGCTGTTTGAAATATGTGTATTTATATCTGTCTTGTGTTTACTTGTGACTTTTACTTATAAACCTCCACCAAAGTTAAGGCATTCCCTTTGTGAGTGACCATATTCCATTGTTTAAAGAAGCATTTTTCAAGAGAAAAAAAACTGTTATATTTTAGATGGCATAATCCACCAAATCCATATGCACTATCTCTCTCTATCCTTCGTTTTGAATTTTTCCTTTCTGTTTCAGCATGTCTGGGGACCTTACTCCCCAGCTACAGATGCTTTTACTCCTCCTCCTTCTCTACGTAAACCAGCAAACAGAAGAATCGCCGAACAAGAAGACGGATAAAAGTCAAGGAGGAAAGGACCACAGCAATAATAACAAGACACGTAAGAAAAGGAAATGTTATTTCTGTGGGATTGTTGGACATGTGGTGAACAACTGCAGAAAGAAGAAGAGGAAGATGAGTGCTACTTGCTTCCATTGCGGTGAGGCTAGACACATGGCTAAGGACTGCCCTAAGAAGCAAGGGCAAGGCCCGCAAGCAGGACCTTCTGGGGTACCTCTTTAACTTCTTCACCTAGATGCTTTGTTTTATCCTGCTTATCTTCTCAATCCTATCTTGAGAATCTTAGGTAGAAATATTTCTATAGAAAGCTTAGTTTATCTTTACGATCATCCAGTTCGCACTCTCTTTGATTCTGGTGCATCACACTCCTTTATTTCATCTGCTCTAGTAGAATCTCTACACCTAGACACTAGTATGGTAGAAGATTCCTTGGTTGTTTCGAATCCAATTGAGAGCTCGACTAATTTGTCGATGGTTTGCTTAGATTTGAAAATCTCTATTTCAAGTGTTGAATTTAGATGTAGTGCCCTTGTTTTGGGCTTCTCAGGGTATGGACTGATCTTAGGCATTTGCCTAGTTATCTAGTAATGGTGCCTTTCTTGATTGTGAGAAAAGAGTGGTTAGGCTCTTGAGTCGGCTGGGTAACACTCTAGAAATTTCTTGTAATCCCTTGAATGTTGTTATGCTTAGTTATCTAGAGTCTCTTGCTGCTTCTGATGAGAATTTGCAGTCTGTTAGAGTAATCCGGGAATATCCGGATGTCTTTGAGGAGGTGAAGGGCTTACCTCCGAGGCGGGAAATAGACTTCCGCATATATCTTGTGGATAATGCAAAGCCTGTAGCTTTACCTGTCAGACACATGGCTCCAAAGGAGAGAAAGGAGCTCAGTAAGAAGGTTAAAGAACTTCTCAAAATGGGGTTCATTAGATGGAGCATTTCAGAATGGGGTGCTCCAGTGGTGTTTGCAACCAAAGTGGAAGGTTCGCTTCGCCTTTGCGTCGACTATAGGGAATTAAACAAATTGACCAAGAAAAATATGCACCCTCTTCCCCGAATCGACGATTTGTTTGATCAGCTTGTAGGTGCGTCGGTCGTCTCCCAACTTGATCTGGAAATTGGGTTCCATCAACTAAGAGTAGCTGAAGACAACATTGATAAAACGACATTCAGAACCCCAGACGGTTTCTTCGAGTGGCTTGTCATGACTTTCGGCTTGACAAACGCACCTGCTTATTTCGTATACCTAATGAGTAGGGTATTCAGAGAATCCCTCAATAAATTCATGGTGGTCTTCGTAGATGATATCTTGATCTTCTCAAAGAATGAGGAAGAGCATGCTCAACATCTGGAAGAAATCATGGAAACTCTCCGAGTTCATCAGCTAAAAGCAAAATTCTCCAAGTGCCACTTTTGGAGAGAAGAAGTAAGATTTCATGGGCATATAGTGTCCAAAGAAGGGTTGGCGGTGGACCCCGCGAAAGTGGTGGCAGTGCAAAATTGGAAGACACCAAGAAATACAACTGAAGTCCGAAGCTTTCATGGGCTAGAAGGTTTTTACCGAAAGTTCATTAGGGATTTCGCGAAAATCTCAGCTTCACTCACAAGGCTAACAAAGAAAAATTTAGCATTTGCTTGGGATTTGGACTGTGACATTGCCTTCCAACGCCTAAAAAGAGCTCTTACAATAGCTCCAGTTCTAACTCTGCCTGACGGAAGCAAAATGTTCACAGTATATACAGATGCATGTGGAACGGGACTAGGGGCTGTTCTAATGCAAGAACGAAGGGTAGTAGCTTATGGTGGAAGACAATAGGAAGTCCATGAAAAGAACTACCCAACCCATGATCTTGAGTTGGCCGCCATCGTCTTTGCACTTAAGTCTTGGCGCCATTATCTCGTAGGTGAGAAGTTCAAATTATACACTAACCATAAATCATTGAAATATCTCTTCTCGCAGAAGGATCTAAACTTGAGGCAGCAAAGGTAAATGGAGTTTCTTGCCTCGTATGATTTTGAAATTTCCTATATTTCCCGGCAAAGGCAACATAGTAGCAGACGCGTTGATCCGAAAGAAACTGACCTTAAGCCCTCTCTTTGTGGAAAGGCAAAGCTTGGATCATATAGCCAGTTTTAACTTTAGACCCTCCTCAGATTTTGTACCGGGTTTGTTAGCATCTCTCGAAGTACGCCCTAATCTCTTGGACTCAATAGGGGCTGCACAGCGTGAAGACCCTCAGCTTGTTGATGTGATTGTTAAACTTATAAGTGGTGAGACTTCTAGTCACCTCAATAGATATATCATCGATGATAAGGGTTGGCTGAGGCGAGATGGGAGATTATGCGCCCCACAAACAAGGGAGTTGACAAAGAAGGTTCTCGAGGAAGCACATCATTCCAAGATGACTATACACCCTGGTGGTGATAAGATGTACAAGGATATAAAAAGAACTTTCTTTTGGAGCGACATGAAGCAGGACGTGGTAGATTTCGTTTCTAAGTGCATGACCTGCCAACAGGTCAAGGCGGAACAGAAAAAGCCTGGAGGACTACTTCATCCTTTGGAGGTCCCACAGTGGAAGATAGCATTTCAATGGACTTCATTGATGGACTGCCTAGGTCAAGAAGAGGCAATACTAGCATTTGGGTAATAGTGGATAGGCTTACTAAAAGCGCCCACTTTATACCCGTTAAAAGTAGAAGAACTGCCTCATCTCTAGCATCTCTTTATCTCAAGGAAATAGTTTGACTCCATGGGATACCCTCCAACATTGTTAGTGACTGAGACCCTATCTTCACAAGAGAGTTTTGGTGGAGTCTGCAGGAAGCTATAGGCACACAGTTATGTTTGAGCACGGCCTATCACCACCAAATAGGTGGCCAAACGGAAAGTTTGAATAGAGTTTTAGAGGATATTTTGAGACTTTGCGTTCTTGACTTTGGAGGAACATGGGAGGATCACCTTCCTTTAGTGGAATTTTCCTACAACAACAGCTACCAAGCTACCATCGGTATGCCGCCCTTTGAAGCCTTTTATGGAAGACCGTGCAAATCACCAACTTGTTGGTGGGAGTCTACAGATAAACTTATACTTGGGCCGGACATGATTCGAGAGACTTCAGAGAAAGTGGACTTGATACGGAGAAGGATGAAGATAGCCCAAGACAGACAAAAATCCTATGCCGACAAAAGAAGGACCGACCTTGAGTTTGAGGTTGGGGACATGGTTTTCCTTAAGGTATCTCCTTTAAGGAACGCCGTTCGCTTTGGATCCATAGGAAAGTTAGCACCAAGGTTTGTAGGGCCGTTTCCTATCATCGAAAAGGTTGGTAAGATGGCCTATAGATTAAAGCTACCCGAGAGACTGGCCGGAGTTCACAATGTCTTTCATGTTACTCACCTTCGGAAGTGTTTGCATGAGTCTGCGGAAGTGGTGGAACCTAGCATTCTAGAAGGAGCCGAAGTGGAACATGAAGCAACTATGAGGAAAATTCCAACCCGCACCTTAGGAACTGAAGTGAAAAAGCTACGCAACCATGAAGTCAAACTCGTTAAATTTCAGTGGTGCGACGCTGAGGAAGACGCGACTTGGGAAACTAAGGATAGAATACGCGCTGCCTACCCTTTTCTTTTTGAGGGTACATCTTTGATCTCTCTTTTTCCTTAAGTTATGCTTTATCTATCTTTTTAGGTATATCTCCTCGGTCCTTTTCCAAACTCCTTAGGTAGAAAACAAATGGATGCAAACATGTTATGGATGATGGCTGCAAATGGTTGCTAGTGATTGCTAGTGGTTGCTCGTGGATGCATATACACACACACCCTAGGTTTTAGATCGGCTCAGTCACTTCATATTGCATTTGCATATGTGTATTCTCATTTATATATGGTTGAAACTTAATATGTTGTCATATGGTTGTCGCATTTGTATGAATGGTTGTTCACTCATGTAGAATTATGAGTAGGAAAAATTTGCATACATAATGGATTCATGACACTTACATGATTCGCATTAAGGAGGTCAACTGAATCAGTAGACCGTTTGATTTCTGCATTAGATAAGGACATGTACACACACTATGCATATAATCATGAAGCATTAGGTGACTTTTAAGGACAATGGACGCCTGTGGTTGTTGGTTGAGTAGATGGACGATTGGATGGTAGGATATACATTCTTCCTAACTTGAAGATTTTAGGGACGAAATCCTTTTAAGGGGGAGAATGTAACACCCCGTGAATTCTATAACATTACGCTTCACAAATTAAAGTGTAATTAATTCTAAATGTAAGAATTAAGGGAAATGGGTTACGCCATTGCGTTCGTCTCGGAATTCTGCTTGAGATAGAGTCCGACTTTGCGTGAATCAGACTCCGTATGAAGGAGTTATGACCTTCGGAAGTTTCAGAGTAAAATTTAAAATTCAAATAGCTCGGTTTAAAATTCAAAATTCGAAAAAAATGTTCAAACAGGGCAGGGCGGGAAAATTCCCGCCCAGGGACCAGGTCGACCATAGGGTCGACCATGGTGTCAACCTGCTCACCCCAGGTCGACCATAGTGTCGACCAGGGTGTCGACCTGCCAGTCGACCTATCTGGTCGACCTGGCTGTCTGGGTCTTGCTCTGGCTCGAATTTCTGTGGATCGGTGAGTCACTAGAGCTGACAACTCACCACTTGATTGGCTCTTTGAACTTCGTATGGTCTAGATTCCTCCTGTCTTCATCTGACGGCTCAAAACAATTTAAAAATCTATAAATACACCCTAAGTCTCAAATAAAATTCACACAAAAAATAAGATGGGAGTCGTCATGCTGTCAGGAAGGAATTGAGCGTAGCCGTCAAGAAAAAGGAGCTTTGAGACAAATCAAACTAAGAAGAAGAATAAAGCTTAATCAAATTAATCAACGCAATGTTAATCTACCTAAAGGAGCGCATCTCAATTTCAGAATTTAGAATCCAGAATTCAAGATTCTGCATTCGTTGTAAGTATAGTGACCTTCCAGAATATGAATGAAACTGTGATGTGGTTCGATGTAAATGAAAATAGAATGGTATTATTGTATAAATTCTGTGTACTGTAATGACTCTGTTATGACTTGTGTATTGATATTTGTGGCCTAAATTGATTGATGCAAGTCTATTGAACAATTGTATATGAAAATAATGGAACTTGCAAGTTTGTGGCAAAAACTAGAATTTGATCCCTTTATGTTTCTGTCGATGACATGGACTATATACATTCTCTTAGTCTAAATTAAAGCTTGGGTAAACATGTTCTAGATTTGAGACCTTTTATGATTACATGACCCAAAACCTATGAACTCATTCTTATGATTAATTGCAAGTATAATTGGATCTATGTTAAGTGCCGTTTGGGTTACATAAACTATGAAAATTTCATGTTGAAATAGGCTATATGATTAGTTGTTTAAAATTAGACATTTTGGTGATTATTCAACATGTTAGTTTTGTGTTTGACATTATGCCACGTTAAACATGTTTAACCGAAATTTGTATAAGCCTAAACTATGCCATTTCATATGTCACCTACTTGTTTGTACTTTGATTTGAATGCAAGTTCACATGACCCATAATTTATGTTACTTGAATCGTTAAATTCCAAGTTCATGCGCAACACACTTTTTATTGTAAAATGTTACTTGTTCTTGATTTCCCCTTTTCCCACGTTTATAAAGTTGGGCTGAATTGTGTCGAGCCCAACATTTGTTATAATGTTGCGAATGTACAAACGGGGGTAATAACATTGGGTGTAAAACATGAAAATATATGTTGGCATATTTGGCACATGCCAACAACAATGACATTTAAGCCGTATAAATTGTTATACCCAAGAATAAAAGACATGACATTTACATATAATTGAGAAGTGGTAAAATATGTAAATTTAGAAAACACGGTATGCTTAACCCGAGGTTGGACTGAGTTGTGACGTAAACCTGTCCGGACCATCCTTGCTGTCCAGTAGTCACAACAATACCAATCAACTGTGGGTGGTTAAGCATTGAGCCTAATAAGGACCCGAGGTTAGAGTGACCTACGGTGTAAACCTACCCAGAACCGACCGACACATCCAGTAACCGTAGCAATATCTGTCTAATGTCAGTGGTCAGGTGCTATAAGAGGCTAAGGACAGATGGTAGGGTTAAGTCAACTAAAAACACTTAACCAAATTCAACATGTTAACAAGAATTGATGGGTGAGGTTAGGTAAATACAGACACTTAACCACTTAACATGTTTGACTTGAAAATCCTAGTAACGAGGGACCCGTTTTAGCAGTAACCCAAGTTAGGTATCATGGTACCCTGAAACTAGGCAGGGTGGGGCACGATTACTGGGCCGATTGTAAGCGATCAAAATGATGGTGGTCGGTGCACAGTGTAGGTTCTAACGGGGTGCGGGCGTGCACAAACTCCAGAGAAGACAAACAGGGCACTGGGGCAACAGTAGTATAACCTATGTATTCTAAGATTTGTGTCGGGGCCGCCACCATGGGTCTTGATACACCCCATGGTGGGACCAGCATAGGTATCTACAGTTCTTAGGGGCCATAAGACACATATGTTTATGCGAGTAGGAGCCGAGCTTTAGAAACGAAATCACTTCACCCTCAGTATAGGATGCATCTTTAGAAACGGGATCACTTCACCCTCAGCATGGGGTGCCAGTTAGAATAAGCTCTAGTAGGTGCAAAAATATAGTATGCATGCGATAGTACAATCGATTCTAAACTACACTTCCTTAGCTTGTGATACTTTACCGTTTTTCAGTTTATATCTATCATGCCCTTTTTCCTATTCGTATACTGAAGAGTTACTAGATTTACTCAGGCTTTATGTCTGACCCTATTTTCTTTTTGTCTTATTTTCTTTCGTCCCCCCCCCCCCGGTCCACAGGGAGGAAACAACCCAGCTTAGTCAGACTCTTTGCAACCATCCAGACCGTAGATGTTTGGTTTGGATCTCTTTTGCTCGGACTATGGCTTTGGTTATCACTATGGGGGTTTTTCTTACTTTATTTATGTTTTATGCTTCTTTAATAAGCAAGACAGTAATGAGTTTGTAATGTTGAAAGTATTTTGAGACAATTATGGAAATCTTTTGTTTGAACACGTATTGATGAAATAAAAGTTTGTTTGGTTTCCGCTGTTTAAAATATGTGTATTTATATCTGTCTTGTGTTTACCTATGACTTTTACTTATATACCTCCACCAAAGTTAAGGCATTCCCTTTGTGAGTGACCTTAACAGAGGTGGGGTGTTTCACCCAATCCAAACGATTCATCATCTTTCGTGTTTGTCGATCTACCCCTATTACGCTTAAACTACCCCTACTTCTCTTAATACTTCAAAACAGCCTTCTTTTTAATCCTACCTCTAATTCTCTAAATATCCCTTACATCCAACAATTACCCCTATTTTTTAACTAATGTTAAGGGTTGGTTTTTGCAGCACCCGATCCAAATGATTCATCATCTTTTATATTTATCGATCTACCCCTACTATGCTTAAACTACGCCTACTTCCCCTAATACCTCAAAATAGCTATTCTTTTTAATCCTACCCTTAGTTCTCTAAATAGCCCTTACTTCCAACAATTACCCCTATTTTTTAACTACTATGAAGGGTTGGTTTTTGCAGCACCTAATCTAAATGATACATTACCTTTCAAATTTGTCGATCTACTCCTACTATGCTTAAACTACCCTTACTTCTCTTAATACTTCAAAACAACCCTTCTTTTTAATCCAACCCCTAATTCTCAAAATAACCCTTCCGACAATTACCTCTATTTTTAAAAATCTTTGACGGGTTGGTTTAAGTAGCACCCAATCCGTATGATTCATCATCTTTATATTAGTCGATCTACCCCTACTATGCTTAAACTACCCCTGCTTCTCTCAATACTTCAAAACAATCCTTCTTTTTTATCCTACACCTAATTCTCTAAATAGCCCTTACTTCCAACAATTAATCCAATCTTTTTACTACAGTGAAGGGTTGGTTTATGCAGCACCGAATCAAAACGAATCATAATCTTTCATATTTGTCGATCTACCCCTACTATGCTTAAACTACCCCTACTTCTTTTAATACTTCAAAATGACCCTTCTTTTTAATCCTTGCCAAAATTCTATAAATAGCCCTTACTTCCCACAGTTGCCCCAATTTTTTTACTACTGTGAAGGGTTGGTTTTTGCAGCACCCAATTCAAACCGTTCATCATCTTTCGTATTTGTCGATCTACCCGGGCTATGCTTAAACTATCCCTACTTCTCTTAATACTTCAAAACAACTATTCTTTTTTATCCTACCCCTAATTCTATAAATCGTCCTTACTTCAAAAATTACACCTATCTTTTAGTACTGTGAAGGGTTGGTTTTTGTAGTACCCAATCCAACGATTCATAGTCATTCATATTTGTCGATCTACCCCTACGATGCTTAAACAACCCCTTCTCTCTTAATACTTCAAAACAACCCTTCTTTTTAATCCTACCACAAATTCTCTAAATAGCCATTACTTCCAACAATTACCTCTATTTTCTAAATTCTGTGAAGGGTTGGTTTTTGCAGAATGCAGTCCAAACGATTCATCATCTTTCATATTTGTCGATCTACCCCTACTATGCTTAAACTACCTCTACTTCTATTAGCACTTCAAAACAGCCATTCTTTTTAATCCAACCCCTAATTCTCTAAATAGCCATTACTTCCAACAATTATCCCTATTTTTAACTACTGTGAAGGATTGGTTTTTGCTGCACCCAATCCAAACGATTCATCATCTTTCATATTTATCGATCTACCCATATTATGCTTAAACTACCTCTATTTCTCATAATACATCAAAACAACCTTCTTTTTAATCCTACCCCTAATTCTCTAAATAGCCCTTACATCGAACAATTACGCCTATTTTTTGACTACTGTAAAGGGTGCTTTTTGCAGCACCCAATCCAAACGATTCATCATCTTTAATATTTGTCGATCTACCCCTAATATGCTTAAACTACCCTTACTTCTCTTAATACTTCAAAACGGCTATTCTTTTTAATCCTACCTCTAATTATCTAAATAGCCCTTACTTCCAACAGTTACCCTTATTTTTTAACTACTATGAAGGGTTGGTTCTTGCAGCACCCAATTTAATGAATAATCATCTTTCAAATTTCTCGATCTACTCCTACTATGCATAAACTACCCCTACATCTCTTAATACTTCAAAACAACGCTTCTTTTGAATCCAACCCCTAATTCTCTAAATATCCCTTCCAACAATTATCCCTATTTTTAAACTACTTTGAAGGGTTGGTTTCTGCAGCACCCAATCCATACGATTCATCATATTTATATTTGTCGATCTACCCCTACTATGCTTAAACTACCCTTACTCTCTTAATACTTCAAAATAGTACTTCTTTTTAATCCTACCACTAATTCTCTAAATATCCCTTACTTCCAACAATTAAGCTAATCTTTTTACTACTATGAAGGGTTGGATTTTGGAGCACCCAATCTAAACGTTTCATAATCTTTCATATTTGTTGATCTACCCTTAGTATGCTCGAACTACCCCTACTTCTCTTAATACTTCAAAACGACCCTTCTTTTTAATCCTACCCCAAATTATCTAAAAAGTCCTTACTTCCAACAATTACCCCTATTTTTTAACTACTATGAAGGATTGGTTTTTGCAGCACGCAATGCAAACGATTCATCATCTTTCGTATTTGTCGATCTACCCGTACAATGCGCAAAATATCCCTACTTCTCTTAATACTTCAAAATCGCTATTCTTTTTATTCCTACCCTTAATTATCTAAATAGCCCTTACTTCCAATAATTACCCCTATTTTTTACCTACTGTGAAGGGTTGACTTTTGCAGCACATAATACAATTGATTCATCATCTTTCAAATTTGTCGGTCTACCCCTACTATGCTTAAAGTACCCCTACATCCCTTAATACTTCAAGACAACTAAAATATTTAATCCTACCCCTAACTCTCAAAATAGCCCTTACTTCCAACAATTACGCCTATCTTTTACTACGGTGACACCCAATCCAAACGATTCATAATCTTTCATATTTGTCGATCTACCCTTACTATGCTTAAACTACCCTTATTTCTCTTAATACTTCAAAACGACCCTTCTTTTTAATCCTACGCAATATTCTCTAAATATCCCTTACTTCCAACAATTACCCCAATTTTTTAACTACCGTGAAGTGCTGGTTTTTGCAGCACCCAATCTAAAAGATTCATCTTCTTTCACATTTGTCGATCTACCCCTACTATGCTAAAACTACCCTTACTTCTATTAATACTTCATAACAGCCTTCTTTTTAATACTACCCCTAATTCTCTAACTAGCCCTTACATCCAACAATTACTCCTATTTTTTAACTACTGTGAACTGTTGGTTTTTGCAGCAACCAATCCAAACGATTCATCATCTTTCATATTTGTCGATCTACCCATACTATGCATAAAATATACCTACTTCTCTTAGTACTTCAAAACAGTCCTTCTTTTTAATCCTGCCCTTAATTCTCTAAATAGACCTTACCTCCAACAATTATCCCTATTTTTTAACTACTGTGAAGGATTGGTTTTTGCTGCACCCAATCCAAACGATTCATCGTTTTTTCATATTTGTCGATCTAGCCCTATTATGCTTAAACTACCCCTACTTCTCTTAATACTTCAAAACAGTCTTCTTTTAAATCCTACACCTAATTCTGTAAATAACCCATACATCCAACAATTTCCCCTATTCTTTAACTACTGTGAAGGGTTTGGTTTGTTCAGCAACCAATCCGAAAGATTCATCGTCTTTCAATTTGTCGATCTACGCCTACTGGGCTTAAACTACCCCTTCTTCTCATAATACTTCAAAACAACTATTCTTTTAGTCCTCCCCCAAATTATCTAAATAGCCCTTACTTCCAACAATAACCGCTATTTTTTAATTACTGTGAAGGGTTGGTTTTTGCAGCATCCAATCCAAAGGATTCATCATCTTTCATATTTGTCGATTTACCCCTACTATGCTTAAACTAGCCCTACTTCTCTGAATACATCAAAACATCTATTCTTTTTAATCCTAACCCTAATTCTCTAAATAGCCCTTACTTCCAACAATTACCCCTATTTTTTATCTTATGTGAAAGGTTGGTTTTTGCAGCACACAATCCAAATGATTCATCATCTTTCATATTTGTCAATTTATTTCTACTATGCTTAAACTATCCCTACTTCTCTTAGTAATTCAAAACAACCCTTCTTTTTATTCCTACCCATAATTCTCTAAATAGCCCTTACTTCCATCAATTATCTCTATTTTTTAAATACCGTGAAGAGTTGGGTTTTGCTACACCCAATCCAAACGATTCACCATCTTTCATTTTTGTCGATCTACCCCTATTACGCTTAAACTACCCCTACTTCCCTTAATACTTCAAAACAGCCTTCTTTTTAATCCTACCCCTAATTCTCTAAATAGATCTTACATCCAACAATTACCCCTATTTTTTTAACTACTATCAATGGTTGGTTTTTGCAGCACCCGGTCCAAAAGATTCATCATCTTTCATATTTGTCGATCTACCCGTACTATGCTTAAACTACCCCTAATTCCCTTAATACTTCAAAACAACTATTCTTTTTAATCCTAACCTTAACTCTCAAAATTTCCCTTACTTCCAATAATTACCCCTATTTTTTAACTACTATGAAGGATTGGTTTTTGCAGCATCCAATCTAAATGATTCATTATCTTTCAAATTTGTCTATCTACTCCTACTATGATTAAACTACCCCTACTTCTCTTAATACTTCAGAACAACCCTTTTTTTAATCCAACCCCTAATTCTCTAAATAGCCCTTCCAACAATTACGCCTATTTTTAAACTTCTTTGAAGGGTTGGTTTTTGCAGCACTCAATCCATATGATTCATCATCTTTATATTTGTCGATCTACCCCTACTATGCTTAAACTTTCCCTACTTCTCTTAATATTTCAAAACAGTCCTTCTTTTTAATCATGTCTCTAATTCTCTAAATAGCCCTTAGTTCCAAAAATTAAGCCAATCTTTTTATTACTGTGAAGGGTTGGTTTATGCCGCACCCAAACAAAACGATTCATAATCTTTCATATTTGTCGATCTACCCCTACTATGATTAAACTACCCCTACTTCTCTTAATACTTCAAAATGACCCTTCTTTTTAATACTAGCCCAAATTTTATAAATATCCCTTACTTCCAACAATCACCCCTATTTTTTAACTATTGTGAATGGTTGGTTTTTGCAGCACCCAATCCAAACGATTCATCGTCTTTCGTATTTGTCGATCTAGCTGGGCTATGCTTAAACTATTCTTTTTAATCCTACCCCTTATTCTCTAAATCACCCTTACTTCCAAAAATTACACATACCATTTAGTATTGTGAAGGGTTGGTTTTTGCAGCACCCAATCCAAATGATTCATAGTCTTTTATATTTGTCGATCTACCCCTACTATGCTTAAACAACCCCTTCTCTCTTAATACTTCATAACAACCCTTCTTTTTAATCCTACCCCAAATTCTCTAAATATCCGTTACGTCCAACAATTACCTCTATTTTCTAAATACCTGAAGGGTTGGTTTTTGCAACATCCAATCCAAACGGTTCATCATCTTTCATATTTGTCGATTTACCGCTGCTATGCTTAAACTGCCCTTACTTCTCTTAATACTTCAAAACAGCTATTCTTTTTAATCCTACACCAAATTCTCTAAATAGCCCTTACTTACAACAGTTACTCCTATTATTTAACTTCTGCGAAAGGTTCGTTTTTGTAGCATCCAATCCAAACGTTTCACCATCTTTCATATTTGTCGACCTCCCCCTACTATAATTAAACTACCCCTACTTCTCTTAATACTTCAGAACAACTATTCTTTTTAATCCTACCCCTAATTCTCCAAACAACCCTTACTTGCAACAATTACCCCGATGTTTTAACTCCTGTGAAAGGTTGGTTTTTGCAGCAGCCAATCCAAATGATTCATCATCTTTCATTTTTGTCGTTCTACCCCTACTATGCTTAAACTATCCCTACTTCTCTTAGTACTTCAAAACTTCCCTTCTGTTTAATCCTACCCCTAATTCTCTAAATATCCGTTACTCCGAACAATTATCCCTATTTTTTGACTACTGTGAAGGGTTGGTTTTTGCTGCACCCAATCCAAACGGTTCATCATCTTTCCTATTTGTCGATCTACCCCTATTATGCTTAAACTACCCCTACTTCCCTTAATACTTCAAAATAGCCTTCTTTTTAATAGTACCCCTAATTCTCTAAATATCCCTTACATCCAATAATTACCCCTATTTTTAAACTACTACGAAGGGTTGGCTTTTGTAGCAAATAATCCAAATGATTCATCATCCTTCATATTTGTCCATCTACCCCTACTATGCTTAAACTACCCCTACTTCTCTTAATACTTCAAAACAACTATTCTTTTTTAATCCTACCCCTAATTCTCTAAATAGCCCATACTTCCAACAATTACCCCTATTTTTTAACTACTATAAAAGGTTGGTTTTTGCAACAACCAATCCAAATGATTCATCATTTTTCATATTTGTCGATCTACCCCTACTATGCATAAACTATCCCTACTTCTCATAGTACTTCAAAATAGCCATTCTTTTTAATCCTTCCCCTAATTCTCTAAATAGCCTTTACTATCAAAATTACCCCTATTTTTTAACTATTGTGAATGGTTGGTTTTTGCAGCATCCAATCCAAACGATTCATCATCTTTCATATTTGTCGATCTACACCTACTGTGCTTAAACTACCCCTACTTCTCTTAATACTTCAGAACAACTATTCTTTTTAATCCTACCCCTAATTATCTAAATAGCCCTTACTTCCAACAATTTCCCTATTTTTTAACTTTAGTGAAAGGTTAGTTTTTGTAGCACCCAATCCAAATGATTCATCATCTTTCATATTTGTCGATCTTCCCATACTATGCTTAAACTATACCTACTTCTCTTAGTACTTCAAAACTGTGATGACCGGGAATTTCGCTCGATTCGAATCAGTCGCTAAATCGATCAAGACCGTTCGAAACGCCTGATTGTTGAGAACACGACAAATTAGAACGTAGACAGAACAACATTTCATTGCTAATTTACAACAATTCCATCAGAATACAAGAATATACAGAGTATAAATCAATATTACACATTCGCTAAATATCAGAGATTACGATACATTACATGGCAGCGGAAAATAATACAATACACAACTAGAAGTAATACGCGGATACAAAGCTTTCCGAATATCATTCCAGCTGTAAATCAGGATCCTGTGAATATAAATCTGCAAAACCAAAACTACTACCTGCCGTGTCAAAATAAGGCACCCAGAGTTTAGGTTAAAACAATAAACTCCAGGTAAGTCATGGGACTGGTGTGAGAACTAAAACAGTTATTAATCTTTATTTTAAAGTTAGATAAATCAAGGGACCACGCCGTATAACACGGAACGGGTTTCCTCCCAAGAATACCAGTGCATAAAACAAATAGTGCAATGCTAAATAAAGAAAAATGAAGCTATTATAAGACCCAGGTCCTATCACACAATGCAACCAAAGCCGGGTGATAGGTTTTTCCCTTATAATAGCCAAAGAATGCTTGATACGCGAAATTTCATATTTTATTATTACTATAAGTGTATAGTGTCAAAACAATTTCCCATCATAAATATCAATCATAGACGGCATGAGCACCCCATCCCACTATGTCGCCATACTAGGCTCTATAATCAAAACCGCACATGTCACGTATTTGGAAGTTGGATTTCCATCTGTGAACCGAGGCAAAAGATAGTCCTCTACCGATTTGAGATGCTCTAGCCCGTGTCTCAGGATTAGAACGCATCAACCCTTTGGATCGTCAGGGCTGGTCCACTGATGTGGATAATTATGCCTGAACACTACGTTTCCCCGCACTATGGGGTGTCAATGAGCCAACGAATGACTCCATCGGTCCCGGATCGACCGATATAACTGAGGTGCCTCGCAACAGCAACAACCACATAAGTCAAACTCGTCAGGGCGTGTAAAACCACTGATGCCACTTCTAGCTAGAAAGAAAAGGCATGCCCTCCCTGATGTCCTCTCCCGCTTCTGGTTCACAGCCGGGGTGTGAGGCTTGCGAATTCACGTTACACAAAGCTGTGCCACCCAGGCTGTGCTTTGATCATCACCCACAAGTCTTTTTTTTTCAACAGAAGCCTTGATCATATTGCCACTTAGGCGTGCCACACAGGCAATTCACTCCATGCGTTTGATATCCATCAATATATAACCTCTGAGCTCGTACGTCTCAGAGAATGGTGTTAAGCACGAGAATAAATTCTCCGCTGCCAAATAGATATATATTTAATAGAAATCAATCACACAGACTAAAATCCAATGTCTGACACACAGTCCATTTACTAGTTCGTTCTGGGTCTGAACGAAACCGGAGGCACCTAGTACCCCGCATATCCATCGATCTCCAAGTATGTCTGGACGACCACTATCTGATTCCCTCCTCTTGGGTGTACGGCCCAATCAAGATCATTAATAATCAGCCAAACGACGTGAAGACCTCCGGTCTTCAACCACCGCCTTCATCTTCGACACCACGTCGAATCAGTTATTCAGAATGGGATAAACCCGGTCTTTTTTAAAAAACTCGCGTATATAATAAACACGTGTGACACAAACACAACATATGCCTCAATCCAATTCAGAATATTCTTTTATTCAAATATTCTTATACTTTGGGAAAGGTTCCCATTAATTTATCAAAGATAAATTCTTTAAATTTATTCTTTAATCTTCTTTGAATATCAATTCAAACTAGTCGGGATTAGCGAACCACACCGGAGTAATCATTTATTTTATTTACCAATCCCCACTGGTAATACTTCATATCTAACACCATGGTGTTATCGGTAAATTCAATTACCATTTCACGTTCAAATCTAATTAAAGATTTAACTATCGCCTGGAGTAAAACTGGTGATACTCCATTCTCGATCTTTTCAATCTAATTAAAGATACATTAAAACTCTACTTAGTTTTAAACGTTAACTGGGTTAAAGGATCAGTGTCATTTAAAACACGGTTCACGATAAACCCAAAATCACATTCCATTAATTATCGGGTTAAAGAACAAGTGTTATTTAAAACACTGTTCACAATAAACCCAAAAATCAATACCAATTCAATTCCAATTAAATATTATTTAATTGGTACACTTCATTAAATCTAAATAAAAAGATTTAATCTTTTTCTCAACTGGGTTTAAGAACAGTGTTAATGAAGACACCATTCACGACAAACCCAAATCACATTTGATATTTAATACAAGGCTCTTAATAGAAAATATATCAGCTTATAATCAATATGAAATTCTACGACCAACAAATATCGTATAGGAAATAATGATATAAATATATCTTTCAAATTTCCATAACAATATCTGTATAATCACGAAATCCAACATCGAAATATTCCGAAGACAATTTCAATTCAAATCGACTCCAATTCAATTATTGAAATTTCTGGTTATTTTCAAAACCATTTTCAAATTCAATTTATTTATTAAAAAAATAAATAGAATTATAATTCTAGTTCAAAAATAGTTCATTTCGATAAAAATCTATTTTTATCTTTTCAAATATGGAGTTTTTCATCCCGATTCTTCCCAAATCATTTCTTATGATTTTACACAAAATTATCACTATTTTTAATAATTTTGTCAAGGCCCGTACTATCGATTTCCATCAACGGCCACCGAACTGCACTTACAGCGACCTTTTCCAAATTTGATTTGGACATAATTCTAAATCCAACCATTAGATTTCAAATTTCTAATATTCGTTAGAAAGATCTTTTCGATACGAACCCAACGGATCCGGTTTCAGGAGAATCCGACGATCGGATCTCCCGCAATATCAATTCGAATTCAATGGTCGAAATTCACGAACTGCCACGGCGCGGCGCATTCTATTCAGGCCATTATATTATATATATATATATTTATATGTAATATATATAATATATACTTCATCAATTTCAATTTAAAACGTGCTTTATAAATCGTTTTAAATTCATTTTCAAAACGGTTTCAACTTCATATTCAATTTCAAATCAAAATTGAATATTCCCATAAAAATTCGTTTTAAATCCATTTCAAATCGATTTCAATTCAATTTCAATTCAATTTCAATTTAATTCGAATTTCAATTCATTTCAATTTAATTCGAATTTCAATTCTACTCAATTTAATTCGAATTTAAATTTATTTCAATTTAATTCGAATTCAATTCTATTCAATTTCAATTTAATTCGAATTCAATTCTATTTAATTTCAATTTGAATTCAATTCTTTTCAATTTAATTCTAATTTTGATTATTTTCAATATAATTCAAATTTCGAAATCACTTTCAATATAATTCAAATTTCAAAAGCACTTTCAACATACATTGAAAATTGAATAAAATCGATATAAATATCGTTCACGTCAAAATAGCGTCAATCTAATCAACACGGCTTCATATATTTCTATTTTCAAATATTCTATTTCAAATATTTCTATTTCAAAAATTTAATGAGGCCCAATTAATTACCATATAATGTTAATTATATGGATTTCCCACAACACATGTATAAAATCACAACGATAAATAATCAACCATCATCTAGATTGCGTTCTACACTGTATAAGCATCAAATATAAATATTTAACGCTTATAACAGACTGTCAATCAATCGATCGACATACAACTAATTATTGGGACTAGTGTATGTCATATATCATCCCAATACCTGTGTGGGGTTTCAAACAATCAAACATAGATTTTATTTGTGCAGTTGGGCGATGTGTAAAATTTATCGTCCCAATCAATATCAATCAAATCAGTGTATATAAACAAATCTCCGATTTGTTTATAAATATTTAATTTAAATACACGTTAAAATTTCTATTTTTAACTATAAAATATTATCCACTATAAAATATTTTATTTCATTTCACATCACATCACACAATCAACTACACATCAAAATCAAACAAACAAGCATACAAGACGTCCATGGTAAGTGAACGACGGGTGTCGGGTGCTACAAAACACCGTCTCCATCCTAGTATATATTATTAACTAGAGAACAAAATTAAAGGTGGGAAGTTTTCACAGAGGGTTCCACTCCGCCGTGCTTTGCTTTAGAACTGCTGAACATCTGGATTTGCTTGAAGTTCCAATGCAGTTCTTTTCATGCTGTTCAAATAAAAATTATATTTTTATCGCTTTATTTCAATAAATAAAAATCTATTTTTATTTCTACTTCATATATATTTTACAACGCTTTTATTCTATATAAATTATATTTTTATATTTTAACTTCATATATAAAAGATCGAATTTTCATTTCAACATATATATAATAAAAATCAGATTTTTATTTCGCTATAAATATAAAGATAATATTTTCATATTCTCTATTATATAAAAATCACATTTTCAATACTTCTACAATATAAAAGTCATATATTTATTCTTTCTACTAATATAAAAATTACATCTTTAATCTAATTTAAAGTCGAATCTTTGCCTATAAAAATACATATGTTTTATATATTACAAATCAAGTGTTTTATAATCTTAAAACTGTAAATAAATGAAGACTAACAAGTAAAGGAGGCTTACAATTAGAATAGAGCGTGGGGGGGAAGCTGAAGAATGCGGCAGGCGGGGTGTGGTCGGTCTGGTGGTCAACTCGAGGTGGTGGAGGCGTTCGATTTGATTTGGGGTCGGGGTTCATGGATTAGAGGTAGCGAAAGCATAGAGAGGAGAGAGAAGGTCGAGGGGAGGGAGGCACATCTGGGGAGGGCGGCGGATCTGGGGTAGTGGAAGGAGGTCTTGGGTTTGTGGACGTCGGATTGGGCTGGAAGGGAGAGGGTTCACGCGAGGAGGGAGGAGGGGATAGGGGGAGGGTCGGCGGCGCCACGGCCGGAGGCGTGGTGGTCAGCACTGGGGCGCGAGGTCGAGGCAGTGAGGGATCTCCCTTTTTTTAATTTTCTTTTATCTGAAAGAGAACGTGGAGGAAAGGAGAGTATATGGGGAGTTTAAATAAAATATATATTTAATTTAATATTTAATTTTCAAAAAGCAACTTTTTATTTCGAACCCGAAATCAATCCCACCGACTGTCGTCCCTAGCTAATTACCCGCATTCCGAACACAATGGGATATGTCACGTAAGCTGATTCGGTCGTTTCGATCAGTTTTGGTCAAAATCAACATATAACTCTATATATTGAATTTGAACGCGCTTTTCAATTTACTGGGGCCACATACTAACTAGAAAAATTTCCGAAAAATAATTTCTAGCTTCGTATTGACGATACGGTCCTAACAAAACTAATTCATCAGATTCTGAGGCCATATGAAAAATGGCCATTTTCCAGTCGATTAAATCAACTGAAACTGGTCAAACGTGTTTTCCCTTTCCATGCTCACATATTGAATCAGAAAATTTCGAATTTTGAAACCTATCAATAATTTGACATCGCGGATCCAAAAAAAGTGGTTTCTTCGAAATCCGAGGTCGTTTGCAAAATTCACATTTTTAAAGGCCGAAATTCCATAGCGACTATTCTGAATTTTCATTTAGCCATATCTTTTGATTCCCGCTATGAAATTTTGATTTTTCGGATTCGTTGGAAAGATAATCTCAATTAGATTCTAATATTTTTGGTTTCACTAAAATCCGGTTTGTTCTGCACCTGGTATGTTCAATTGAATTTAAAATCGAATTATCAAACTACCGCGCCATTTTCAATTCCTTTTATAATTTAAAATAAATATTTATATTCTAACGACGACGCGTATAAATATATTCGTTCTAATTATTTTCAAAATAAATTTCTCGTTGCTATTATTTAGAATAATTCATTTTAAATAATCAAAATTTGTCAAAATTGCCAAAATAAAATTTTTAAAATGGCTCGCATTTCCGGGTTGTTGCATTCTTCCCCCACTTAAAACTTTTCGTCCCCGAAAAGGAATGAAGCCGAAAGTTGTTTAACTAATCAACTCAAGTTTCATTGTTTTTGTTACGGCTTAAGTTCTTCAACTTTTCAGTTTCTAAGAACTTTTCAAAATTTTCAAGGATTAGGCTAACACCCTAAATTTCCGAAAAATTTCGCCATAACCTCCCCTACACCGGGGAATTCGCGATATTTCATATAGCCTCCCATGGCCTTCTTCAATCCAAAAGAAAAATAAAAAGCCAATTGGCTCACAAAATCATCATCACCCAAACGAAACAGCAAATTGTGATAAACATGTACCTATTTGTCAGGCAAACAATTTTATTCTCTGCTCTAGCCTCCTTGCTATGACCTGTTCAATGTAAGTACATGTATATGCAAGCAAATGAGACTAATTTTCAATACAACTCACTATTTGAATCAATTTGGCTAAAGGTTCAACATTTTATTAATCATACATTAATCCGACAACACAATCAGCAATCAATTAGTTAATTATCATTTCAAACACATAATTTTGATATATAGTCAAAAAATCACATTTTGATGCCAAATCACAACGATAGGCCCTATCTAATTTTGGTTCTCACACTAGTCTAATAGAAATATATAGATATCACACCTTCGAAACACGAATATAAATACTGATGATTCCGGACATCACCAGAATTATCCCCAAGCGACTAGAGTGCGAATCTATATCTATCCAGTATATTAAAATTCCGAATACACGCGTATCAGACGTATATGCAAAATCTTTATATATTGGATGGTCCAAATCAATTTAAATAAATATTCAAATATGAATAATTGAATTAAATTTTCAAAACAAAACTTGTTTTCAATTCAAAAATATACTCTTAACACTCGTTCTAGGATACTACTGATACCATCTCTAACGAGTCATTCCCGTTGGATCTTACTAATCCAATTTCTGATGAATTCTTTCGTATTGTTCTAATGTGTCTTGTTCTCTGAGCTTTGTAAACCAAAGCTCTGATACCAGCTGTGACGATCGGTAATTTCGCTCGATCCGAATCAGTCGCTAAACCGATCAAGACCGTTCGAAATGCCATATTGTTGAGAACACGACAAATTAGAACGCAGACAGAAGAACATTTCATTGCTAATTTACAACAATTCCATCAGAATACAAGGATATATAGAGTATAAATCAATATTACACATTCGATAAATATCAGAGATTATAATACATTACATAGCAGCGGAAAATAATACAATACACAACAAGAAGTAATACGCGGATACAAAGCTTTCCGAATATCATTCCAGCTGTAAATCAGGATCATGTGAATATAAATCTGCAAAACACAAACTACTAGATGCCCGTGTCAAAATAAGGGCACCCAGAGTTTAGGTTAAAACAATAAACTCCAGGTCAGTCATGGGATTGGTGTGAGAACTAAAACAGTTATTAATCTTTATTTTAAAGTTAGGTAAATCAAGGGAGCACGCCGTATAACACGGAACGGGTTTCCTCCCAAGAATACCAGTGCATAAAACAAACAAAGCAATGCTAAATAAAGAAAAATGAAGCTATTATAAGACCCAGGTCGTATCATACAATGCAACGCAAGCCGGGGGATAGGGTTTTCCCTTATAATAGCTAAAGAATGTTTGATACGCGAAATTTCATGTTTTATTATTACTATAAGTGTATAGTGTCAAAAAAATTTCACATCATAAATATCAATCATAGATGGCATGAGGGCCCCATCCCACTATGTCGCCATACTAGGCTCTACAATCAAAACCGCATATGTCACGTATTTGGAAGTTGGATTTCCATCTGTGAACCGAGGCAAAAGATAGTCCTCTAACGATTCGAGACGCTCTAGCACGTGTCTCCGGATCAGAACGCATCAACCCTTTGGATCGTCAGGGCCGGTCCACCATGTGGATTATTAAGCCTGAACACAACGTTTCCCCACCCTATGGGGTGTCAATGAGCCAACGAACGACTCCTTCGGTCCCGGATCGAATGATATAACCGAGGCGCCTCTCAACAGCAACAACCATATAAGACAAACTCGTCAGGGCATGTAAAACCACTGACGCCACTTTTAGCTAGAAGGAAACGCATGCCCTCCCTGATGTCCTCTCCCGTTTCTGGTTCACAACCGGGGTGTGAGGCTCGCGAATTCACGTTACACAAAGCTGTGCTACACAGGCTGTGCTTTGATCATCACCCACAAGACTTTGTTTTTCGACAGAAGCCTTGATCATATTGCCACTTAGGCATGCCACATAGGCAATTCACTCCATGCGTTTGATATCCATCAATATATAACCTTTGAGCTCGTACGTCTCAGAGAAGGGCGTTAAGCAAGAGAATAAATTCTCCGCCGCCAAACAGATATATATTTAATAGAAATCAATCACACAGACTAAAATCCAATGTCAGACACACAGTCCATTTACAAGTTCGTTCTGGGTCTGTACGAAACCGGAGGCACCTAGTACCCCGCATATCCATTAATCTCCAAGTACGTCTGGACGACCACTAACTGATTCCCTCCTCTTGGCTGTACGACCCAATCAAGATCATCAGTAATCACCCAAACGACGTGAAGACCTCTGGTCTTCAACCACCGCCTTCATCTTCGACACCACGTCGAATCAGTTTTTCAGAATGGGATAAACCCAGTCTTTCTGAACAACTCGCGTATATAATAAACACGTGTGACACAAAAACAACATACGCCTCAATCCAATTGAGAATATTCTTATAATTTGGGATAGGTTCCGATTAATTTTATCAAAGATAAATTCTTTAAATTTATTCTTTAATCTTCTTTGAATATCAATCCAAAATAGTTGGGATTAGCGAACCACACCAGAGTAATCATTTATTTTATTTACCGATCCCCACCTATTCATCCCATGAAGTAAAACTGGTAATACTTCAAATCTAACACCACGGTGTTATCGGTAAATTCAATTACCATTTCACGTTCAAATCTAATTAAAGATTTAAATATCGCCTGGAGTAAAACTGGTGATACTCCATTCTCGATCTTTTCAATATAATTAAAGATTCATTAAAACTCCACTTAGTTTTAATCTTTAACTGGGTTAAAGGATCAGTGTCATTTAAAACATGGCTCAGGATAAACCCAAAATCACATTCCATTAATTATCGGGTTAAAGAACAAGTGTTATTTAAAACACTGTTCACGATAAACCCAAAAATCAATACCAATTCAATTCCAATTAAATATTATTTAATTGGTACACTTCACTAAATCTAAATAAAAAGATTTAATCTTTTTCTCAACTTGTTTTAAGAACAGTGTTAATGAAGACACCATTCACGACAAACCCAAATCACATTTGATATTAAATACAAGGCTCTGAATAGAAAATATATCGGCTTATATTCAATATCAAATTCTACGACCAACAACTATCGTATTGGAAATAACGATATAAATATATCTATCAAATTTCCATAACAATATCTGTATAATCACGAAATCCAACATCGAAATATTCCGGAGACAGTTTCGATTCAAATTCATTCCATTCCAATTATTGGAATTTCTGGTTATTTTCAAAACCATTTTCAAATTCAATTTATTTATTAAAAAAATAAATAGAATTATAATTCTAGTTCAAAACTAGTTCATTTGGATAAAAATCTATTTTTATCTTTTCAAATATGGAGTTTTTCATCCCGATTCTTCCCAAATCATTTCTTATGATTCTACACAAATTATCACTATTTTTTATAAATTTTTCAAGGCACGTACAGTCGATTTCCATCAACGGCCATCGAACTGCACTTACAGCGACCTTTTCCAAATTTGATTTGGACATAATTCCAAATCCAACCGTTAGATTTCAAATTTCTAATATTCGTTAGAAAGCTCTTTTCGATACGAACCCAATGGTTCCGGTTTCAGGATAATCCGACGGTCGGATCTCCCGCAAAATCAATTCGAAGTCAATGGTCGATATTCAGGAACTGCCGCAGCGCGGCGCGTTCTATTCAGGGCATTATAATATATATATAATATGTAATATATACTTCGTCGATTTCAATTCAAAGCGTGCTTTATAAATCGTTTTAAATTCATTTTCAAAACGGTTTCAACTTCATATTCAATTTCAAATCAAAATTGAATATTCCCATATAAATTCGTTTTAAATCCATTTCAAATCGATTTCAATTCAATTTCAATTTAATTCGAATTTCAATTCATTTCAATTTAATTCGAATTTCAATTCTACTCAATTTAATTCGAATTACAATTTATTTCAATTTAATTCGAATTCAATTCTATTCAATTTCAATTTAATTCGAATTCAATTCAATTCAATTTCAATTTCATTTTGAATTCAATTCTTTTCAATTTAATTCGAATTTCGATTATTTTCAATATAATTCAAATTTCGAAATCACTTTCAATATAATTCAAATTTTAAAAACACTTTCAACATACACTGAAAATTGAATAAAATCGATATAAATATCGTTCACGTCAAAATGGCGTCAATCTAATCAACACGGCTTCATATATTTCTATTTTCAAATATTCTATTTCAAGTATTTCTATTTCAAAACTTTAATGAGGCCCAATCAATTACCATATAATGTTAATTATATGGATTTTCTACAACACATGTATAAAATCACAACGATAAATAATCAACCATCATCCAGAGTGCGTTCTACACTGTATAAGCATCAAATATAAATATTTAATGCTTATAACAGCCTGTCAATCAATCGATCGACATACAACTAGTTATTGGGATTAGTGTATGTCATATATCATCCCAATACCCGCGTGGGGTTTGAAACAATCAAACATAGATTTTATTTGTGTAGTTGGGCGATGTGTAAAATTTATCATCCCAATCAATATCAATCAAATCAGTGTATATAAACAAATCTCCGATTTGTTTATAAATATTTATTTTAAATACACGTTAAAAATTCTATTTTTAACTATAAAATATTTTCCATTATAAAATATTTTATTTCATTTCACATCACATCACACAATCAACTACACATCAAAATCAAACAAACAAGCATACAAGCCGTCCATGGTCTATGGACGACGGGTGTCGGGTGCTACTAAACACCGTCTGCATCCTAGTATATATTATTAACTAGAAAACAAAATTAAAGGTGAGAAGTTCTCACAGAGGGTTCCACTCCGCAGTGCTTTGCTTTTGAACTGCTGAACATCTGGATTTGCTTGAAGTTCCAATGTAGTTTTTTCACGCTATTCGAATAAAAATTATATTTATATCGCTTTATTTCAATAAATAAAAATCTATTTTTATTTATACTTCATATATATTTTACAACGCTTTTATTCTATATAAATTATATTTTTATATTTTTACTTCATATATAAAAGATCGAATTTTCATTTCAACATATATATAATAAAAATCAGATTTTTATTTCGCTATAAATATAAAGATAATAATTTCATATTCTCTATTATATAAAAATCACATTTTCAATACTTCTACAACATAAAAGTCATATTTTTATTCTTGCTACTAATATAAAAATTACATCTTTAATCTAATTAAAAGTCGAATCTTTTCCTATAAAAATTCATATGTTTTCTATATTACAAATCAAGTGTTTTATAATCTAAAAACTGTAAATAAATGAAGATTAACAAGTTAAGGAGGCTTATAGTTAGAACCGAGCGTGGGTGGGGGGGGGGAGCTGAAGAACGCGGCAGGCGGGGTGTGGTCGGTCTGGTGGTCAACTCGAGGTGGTGGAGGCGTTCAATTTGATTTAGGGTCTGGTTTCATGGATTAGACGGAGCGAAAGCGTAGAGAGGAGGGAGAAGGTCGAGGGGAGGGAGGCGCATCTGGGGAGGGCGGCGGATCTGGGGTAGTGGAGGGAGGTCTCGGGTTTGTAGACGTCGGACTGGGATGGAAGGGAGAGAGTTCACGCGAGGAGGGAGGAGGGGATATGGGGAGGGCCGACGGCGCCACGGCCGGAGGCGCGGTGGTCAGCACCGGGGCGCGAGGTCGAGGCAGTGAGGGATCTCCCTTTTTTTAATTTTCTTTTATCTGAAAGAGAACGTGGAGGAAAGGAGAGTATACGGGGGAGGGGGGGTTTATATAAAATATATATTTAATTTTCAAAAAGCAACTTTTTATTTCGAACCCGAAATCAAACCCACCGACTGTCGTCCCTAGCTAATTACCCCCATTCCGAACACAATGGGATACGTTACGTAAGCTGATTCGATCGTTTCGACCAGTTTTCGTCAAAATCAACATATAATTCTATATATTGAATTTGAACGCGCATTTCAATTTACTGGGGCCACATACTAACTATTAAAATTCCCAAAAAATAATTTCTAGCTTCGTATTGACGATACGGTCCTAACAAAACTAATTTCATCATATTCTGAGGCCATATGAAAAATGGCCATTTTCCAGTCGATTAAAATTAATTGAAAATGGTCAAACGCGTTTTCCTTTGCCACGCTCACATACTAAATCAAAAAATTACGAATTTTGAAACCTACCAATAATTTGATATCGCGGATCCAATAAAAGTGGTTTTGTCGAAATCCGAGGTCGTTTGCAAAATTCCCATTTTTAAAGGCCGAAATTCCATAGCGACTATTCTGAATTTTCATTTAGCCATATCTTTTGATTCCCGCTATGAAATTTTGAATTTTCGGATTCGTTGGAAAGATATTCTCAAATAGTTTCTAATATTTTTGGTTTCACTAAAATCCGGTTTATTCTGCACCGATATGTTCAATTGAATTTTAAAATCGAATTATCGAACTACCGTGCCATTTTCAATTCCATTTATAATTTAAAATAATTATTTATATTCTAACGACGACGCGTATAAATATATTCGTTCTAATTCTATTCAAAATAAATTTCTCGTCGCTATTATTTAAAATAATTCATTTTAAATAATCAAAATTCGTCAAAATTGCCAAAATAAAAATTTTAAATTGGCTCGCATTTCCGGGTTGTTACAAAAAGAACCCTTTATTTTAATCCTACCCCTATTTCTCTAAATAGCCCTTACTTCCAACAATTATCTTTAACTACTATGAAGGGTTGGATTTTGCTGCACCCAAACCATATGATTCATCATTTATCATATTTGTCGACTTACCGCTATTATACTTAAACTATCGCTACTTCTCTTAATAGGTCAAAATAGCCTTCTTTTTAATCCTACCCCTAATTCTCTAAATAGCCCTTACATTAAAAATTACCCTTATTTATAACTACTGTGAAGTGTTGGTTTTGGCAGCATCCAATCCAAATGATTCATCATCTTTTATATTTGTCGACCTACCCCTACTATGCTTAAACTACCACTACTTCTCTTAATACTTCAGAACGACTATTCTTTTTAATCATACCCTAATTCTCTAAATAGCCCTTCTTCCAACAATTACCCCTATTTTTTAACTTCTGTGAAAGGTTGGATTTTGCAGCAGCCAATCCAAATGATTCACCATCTTTCATTTTTGTCGGTCAAACCCTACTATGCTTAAACTATCCCTACTTCTCTTGGTACTTCAAAACAGCCCTTCTTTTTAATCATACCCCTAATTCTCTAAATAACCCTTACTTCAAAAAATTATCCCAATTTTTTAACTACTGTGAAGGGTTAGTTGTTGCTTCACCCAATCCAAACGATTCATCATCTTTCATATTTGTCGATCTACCCCTACTATGCTTAAACTGCCCCTACTTCTCTTAGTACTTCTAAATAGCCTTCTTTTTTTTTCCTATTCCTAATTCTCTAAATAGACCTTACATCCAACAATTACCCCTAATTTTTTTACTACTACGAAGGGTTGGATTTTGCAGTAATCAATCCAAATGATTCATCATCTTTCATATTTGTCGATCTACCACTACTATGCTTAAACTACCCTACTTCTCTTAATACTTCAAAACAACTATTCTTTTTAGTTCTACCCCTAATTCTCTAAATAGCCCTTACTTCCAACAACTACCCCTATTTTTTAACTACTGTGAAAGGTTGGCTTTTGCAACAACCAATCCAAATGATTCATCATTTTTCATATTTGTCGATCTACCCCTACTATGCTTAAACTATCCCTACTTCTCTTAGTACTTCAAAACAGCCCATCTTTTTAATCCTACCCCTGATTCTCTAAATAGACTTTACTTCCAACAATTATCCCTATTTTTTAACCACTGTGAAAGGTAGGTTTTTGCAGCATCCCATCCAAATGAGTCATCACCTTTCATATTTGTCGATCTACCCCTATTATGCTTAAACTATCCCTACTTCTCCTAGTACTTCAAAACAGCCCATCTTTTTAATCCTACACCTGATTTTCTAAATAGACTTTACTTCCAACAATTGTCCCTATTTTTTAACTACTGTCAAGGGAAGGTTTTCGCAGCATCTAATCCAAACGATTCATCATCTTTCATATTTGTTGATCTACACCTACTATGCTTAAATTACCCATACTTCTCTTAATACTTCCAAACAGCTATTCCTTTTAATCCTACCCCTAATTCTTTAAATAGCGCTTACTTCCAACAATTACCCCTATTTCTAACATCTATGAAGGATTGGTTTTTTCAGCATCCAATCCAAATGATTCATCATCTTTCATATTGGTCGATACACGCCTACTTTGCTTAAGCTATTTTTTTTAATCCTACCCCTAATTCTCTAAATAGCCGTTAATTCCATCAATTACCCTATTTTTTAACTTCTGTGAAAGGTTTGTTTTTGCAGCACCTTATCCAAATGATTCATCATCTTTCATATTTGTCGATCTACCCCTGCTATGCTTAAACTATCCCTGCTTCTCTTAGCACTTCAAAACAACCCTTCTTTTTAATCCTACCCCTAATTCTATAAATAGCCCTTACTTCCAACAATTATCCCTATTTTTTAACTACTGTGAAGGGTTGGCTTTTGCTGCACCCAATCCAAACGATTCATTATCTTTCATGTTTGTCGATCTACCCCTATTACGCTTAAACTACCCCTGCTTCTCTTAATACTTAAAAACAGCCTTCTTTTTAATCCTACCCCTAATTCTCTAAATAGCCCTTACATCCTACAGTTACCCCTATTTTTTAACTACTGTGAAGGGTTGGTTTTTGCAGCACCCAATCCAAAAGATTCATCATCTTTCATACTTGTCGATCTACCCCGACTATGCTTAAACTACCCCAACTTCTCTAAATACGTCAAAACAGCTATTCTTTTTAATCCTACCCCTAATTGTCTAAATAGACCTTGCTTCCTACAATTACCCCTATTTTTTAACTACTTTGAAGGGTTGGTTTTTGCCGCACCCAATCTAAATGATTCGTCATCTTTCAAATTTGTCGATCTACTCCTACAATGCTTAAATTACCCCTACTTCTCTTAATACTTCAAAACAACCCTTGTTTTTAATCCAACCCCTAATTCTCTAAATAGCCCTTCCGACAATTACTCCTATTTTTAAACTTCTTTGAAAGGTTAGTTTTTGCAGCACCCAATCCATATGATTCATCATCTTTATATTTGTCGATCTACCTCCACTATGCTTAAACTACTCCTACTTCTCTTAATACTTCAAAACAGTCCTTCTTTTTAATCATACCCCTAATTCTCTAAATAGCCCTTACTTACAACAATTAAGCCAATCTTTTTACTACTGTGAAGGGTTGGTTTTTGCAGCACCCAATCAAAACGATTCAAATTCTTTCATATTTGTCGATCTACCCCTACTATGCTTAAACTACCCCTACTTCTCTTAATACTTCAAAATGAACCTTCTTTTTAATCGTACCCCAAATTTTATAAATAGCTCTTACTTCCAACAATTACCCCTATTTTTCAACTACTGTGAAGGGTTGGTTTATGCAACACCTAGTCCAAACGATTCATTATCTTTTGTATTTGTCGATCTACGCGTACTAGGCTTAAACTATCCCTACTTCTCTTAATACTTTAAAACAACTATTCTTTTTAATCCTACCCCTAATTCTCTAAATAGCTCTTACTTCCAATAGTTACCCCTATTTTTTTGCTACTGCGAAGGTTTGGTTTTTGCAGCACCTAACCTAAATGATTCATCATCTTTCAAATTTGTAGATCTACCCCAACTATGCTTAAACTACCCCTACTTCCCTTAATACTTCAAAACAACCCTTGTTTTTAATCAACCCCTAATTTTCTAAATAGCCCTTCCAACAATTACCCCTATTTTTAAACTTCTTTGAAGGGTTGGTTTTTGCGGCCACCAATCCATATGATTCATCATCTTTATATTTGTCGATCTAACACTACTATGCATAAACTGCCCTTACTTCTCTTAATACTTCAAAATAGTCCTTCTTTTTAATCCTACCCCTAATTCTCTAAATAGCCCTTACTTCCAACAATCAAGCCAATCTTTTTACTACTGTGAAGGCTTGGTTCTTGCAGCATCCAGTCAAAACAATTCATAATCTTTCATATTTGTCGATCTATACGTACTATGCTTAAACTACCCCTACTTTTCTTAATACTTCAAAACGATCCTTCTTTTTAATCCTACCCCAAATTATATAAATAACACTTACTTGCAATAATTAACCCTATTTTTTAACTACTGTGAAGGGTTGGTTTTTGCAGCACCCAATCCAAAAGATTCACCGTCTTTCGTATTTGTCGATCTACCCGTACTATGCTTAAACTATCCCTACTTCTCTTAATACATCAAAACAGCTATTCTTTTTAATCCTACCCCTAATTCTCTAAATAGCCCTTGCTCCCAACAATTACACCTATCTTTTACTACTGTAAAGGGTTGGTTTTGCAACACCTAATCCAAATGATTCATCATCTTTCATATTTGTCTATCTACCCCTACTATGCTTAAAGTATCCCTACTTCTCTTTGTAATTCAAAACCGCCCTTCTTTTTAATCCTACCCCTAATTCTCTAGATAGCCCTTACTTCCAAATATTATCACTATTTTTTAACTACTGTGAAGGGTTGGTTTTTGCTGCACCTAATCCAAACAATTCTTAATTTTTTATATTTGTCGATCTACCCCTATTATGCTTAAACTACCCATACTTCTCTTAATACTTCAAAACTGCCTCCTTTTTAATCCTAACCCAAATTCTCTTGATAGCCCTTACTTCCACCAATTCCTCCTATTTTTTCACTATTGTGAAGGGTTGGTTTTTGCAGCATTAAATCTAAATTATTCATCATCTTTCATATTTGTCGATCTACCCCTACTATGCTTAAAGTACCCCTACTTCTCTAAATACTTCAGAACAACTATTCTTTTTAATCCTGCCCCTAATTCTATAAATATCCCTTACATCCAACAATTAAACCTATCTTTTACTACTGTAAAGGGTTGGATTTGTAGCATCTAATCCAAATGATTCATCATCTTTCATATTTGTCGATCTACCCCTACAATGCAACTATCCCTACTTCTCTTAGTACTTCAAAACAGCCTTTCTTTTATAATCCTACCCGTAATTCTCTAAGTAGCCTTTACTTCGGAAAATTATCCCTATTTTTTAACTACTGTGAAGGGTTGGTTTTTGTTGCACCCAAACCAAGCGATTCATCATTTTTCATATTTGTTGATCTACACCTATTATGCTTAAACTACCCCTAATCCTCTTAGTACTTCAAAACTGCCTTCTTTTTAATCCTACCCCAAATTCTCTTGATAGCCCATACTTCCAACAGTTACCCCTATTTTTTAACTACTATGAAGGGTTGTGTAACACCTCGTAATTTTATAACATTAAAATTCACAAATTAAAGTATACTTAAATTTTAGAAAAGAATTAAGTGAAATGGGTTACGCAGAGAAATATATATATATATATATATATATTGATATACATATATATATATATTAAAAAATTAAATAAATAAATATGCGAAAAAGTTCAAAACAGCGAATTGGGAGGGGAAATAACCAAACCGGCCGATTTTTGAGGTCGACCCAAGCCCCGTTGGGTCGACTACGGGTTAATCCAGGGTGTTTGGCTGCCAACCAGTGGGCCGATTCGCTTAAATGCAGATTTTGCATTTGATTGGTTCTCATGGTTCAGGGTTAAACTAATGGCCATAAATAACTTCCTATACCTATAAATACATCCTAATGCTAACCCTAAACCTAATTAAAAATAGAATAGTTACCGTCGCCATGGAAATCAATGGAGCCACCGCCAACTAAGAAAGAAGAAAAGCAAATTCAATTATAATTCTCTCAACCCTAAAGCAAAGAAAAACTCTCTCTTTTCTTCTCAAAATTGTGAGTATGATGATCTTAACAAGATTATTATCATTTTAATTAGGTTGAGTTATGAATGGATTATGAGTAAATGATGTGAATTATCATATATGTTGTTGTAAACCCCTTTTGCTATCATGTATATTGTAAATCCAATGTTATGTGATGATGATATCTTATATGTTGTAAATCATGCTATGATGAGGTTATGTATGTTGAAAGTTTCTATGCTAAGTTGTGACGAATCATACATGTTAAAAAGGCCATAAGTGGATGGCCATAATTGAGTCAATTATGGACATCATTAAATGTTGACTTAATTAATAATTTGAATAGGGAAATATTAAAACTGGGGTAAAAGATTTTAAGTGTTAATCAATGCTTAGGACATGAGGTTGGACTCGTTTGTGACGTAAACCTGCCCGGACCCGCCCGGCAAATCCAGTGGTCACAAATGTCAGCCCAATGTGAGAAGTCCTAGGCCTAAACTAAAGCATAACGGTTGTAAAGACACGAGGTTAGACTCTTTTATGGTGTAAGACTGCCCGGACCCGCCCGGCAAATCCAGCTGCCATAAATGTCAGTCTAATGTGAGAGGTCTTTATGAGGTTATGGCCGGAATGAATTAAGAAATACTTAACCAAATAAACATGTAAGGTGGGACATGGGGGTTAAGTAGGTGCCTTGGGTGGCATGAGGAATCTAGGGGGTGCCCTTAGTGGCATGTGAAATATGATTAGTAAGACTTAACCAAACACACATGTAAATAAACATGACTAAGAGGGTTAAGTGGGATATATTAATGACAAGCTTAGGTGGGTAGCTTGTGGGGGCCTTTTCGACCTGTATCCCAAACGTATCTTTGTGGGCTCGACCCAAGTCGAGGACGGGGCACGCATGCTGGGTTCGACTGTAAGAGGCCAAAACGGGGAGCGGTGGCAACGCAAGTCCAACGGGTTTTGTATGCGTGTGTGGACCCGGGCTGGTAGGTAAGACGTTGTTGCATCGTGTAGGTATAAGCCGTGCATTCTCAAGTTGTATCGGGTTGCCACTTTAGGGGAGTGATACACCCCACTGTGGGGCTAGCACGGGTATCTACGAGTAGGGAGCCGATCGAAAGTGGGCAGTGGGTACACCTAGTGGAGATAGGGGCAGACGACACCTATGTAGTCAGCTAGGGGTACGTAAGGCTATTTATAAAGTTTCTGTGTGAAGCAAGTGGGATCAAACAATAGGGTGACTGGTGTGGTGTAGTGTAGTAATGTGCGGTGCAGTGTAGTAATCATTCGTTAGTGACTAGGTGTGCCTTTACCGTTATCTTTAACGTTATCTTAAACGCTATCTTTATCTTCCTAAGAGTTCATAGACATTTACTTGTCTTTCAGCTTATGCCTTAGTCTAGTTATTTTGATAATAGTATTGTTAGAATTATCATACTCGCCAGACTTTATGTCTGACCCCCTCTATTTCTATCCTTTTCCCCCTCTAGGTCCTCAGGTTGGGCCCAGCTCTAGTGGAGTTTGATTGAATTGCTTCATCTCTCTTTGGAAAGCTTGGATCGTTGAAGTAAAGTCCAGCTTGTTATCTTTTTAATGGCTATTTATGTAATGGGATTATGTATTTTGTTTTTATGAAGATGGATATTGTACTTGGTTATGATCTATGGTTTTATGATGTAACAAACATGTTTAATTTCCGCTGCAATAAAATGAAGTTTTAGATTTCCAAGTACTATTTATTATCTGTGTTTTTGCAATTTTTCTGTTCTATATTCACTTATAACCTCCATGGAAGTTAATGCATTCCCTTTGTGAGTGACATTAATGGACGTGGGGTGTTACACGTGGTATCAGAGCTTAAGGTTACCAGAACATATAAAAATACTTTAGAAAAATAGTTATTTTTGGAAGAAGTGTTTTCAAAAACATGTTTTAATGAGAAATTTAAAGAGAAAAGTTTTTAAGAAAAACATAATCCCCAATCCCCACATATCTTTATCTTTCGAATTCTCCATTTTGAACCTTTCCTTTTTCGTTTCAGCATCGCTGAAGATCTTAATCTACCCGACGGTGTAACGATACCAGGAAGGTATAGGAGGTTATTAGAGGCTAGGGCCGCTGCAGGTCCGGCCAATGTTCCTCCACCACCAGTTGCACCCGTTCCTCCTCCTCCTCGCGTAGATACTTTTGCAAAGACGTGCAAGGAGTTCAAGGCTATGAGTGGAAAACCATTTCAAGGGTCAGAAACGTTTGTGGAAGCTAGAGATTGTCTTAAGGAGGTGGAAGAATTGCTAGAAATATTTGAAGTAGAAGAAGGGAGGAGAGTTCATTTAGCAGCTTGGTTGATGAAGGGAGAGGCCTCGTTTTGGTGGGAGGTCACTAATGGGGAGCGTCCTGTTGGCTCTTGGGCGGATTTCAGACGTAGGTTCGAGGCGAAGTTTCTCTCAAGGGCGGAAGAAAATCTATATATGGAAAGGTTCTTGACATTGAAGCAAGGAAGCTCATCAGTGAAAGAATATGTCAATAAATTTAATCAGTTAGCAAGGTTTGGCTTGGACTTAGTAAACATGCCGGAGAAGAAGGCTCTAAGGTTCGTGAATGGCATGAATGAACCATTGCAAGGGTTGGCTATGACCCACATCCCTATGGGGGCCACCTTTTAGAAGTTAGTAGAAATGGCGCTTGTTAGCCCACTTTGTGAACTGGGCGACACAAAGTCGAGATGTGAAACATTCAAGAACTTGGAAAGCATTATAGCGGGTCGGATCGGAGAGATGTAGCAGGTCGGATCGGAGAGGTTTTGTTGTTCGGATCGGTGAGCTGTTATTGTTGGAATCAGAGGGGCACTGCTGTTCGGATCAGAGAGCAACCTACTGCCAGTTGGAGCGGAGGGCTACCTGCTATAGAGAAAGATCAGAATGGAGCAAAACTGGATGAAGACTTAGCCTTGGGACAATCTGGATCGGATCAGATACCCCGATCCGAACCCCTCCTGCACGCTCCTCCGATCCGAACCCATATTCCACATCACACTCCCCCACGATCGCCTGAATATGCGGAGCACGTATGACCAGTTCCTGCCCACAACGTCCACTGCTCTAATGCGTTGTCAACACTGAAATCCATCCGAACCTGAGGCTGATGGGTTGGAAGACACGTGGCTCCGATCCAGATCGGGTTCTGAGCAAATTTTCACCTATAAATACCCTGTCTGGAGACAATGAAAAGGATCTTCTTTTCGGCACTTTGGGGGTTGAACCACTTTCATAAACCGAATTCCAGCACTCTCGGATAATCCAAATCTTTTTTCAACATTTGCTTTGAAACAATTGAGTGAATGTATGTGAGTTGTGAGTGAAATTGAGTGAATATCTCATTGTAATTGCAACTCTATCGTCGAGAATAGTGATTGACAAGTGGACGTAGGCGCTTAAACGCCGAACCACTATAAATTCTGTGTCTCCATTTTACTTTTGATCTTATTTCATTCTACTTTTAGTCAGTTTGGGAGTTAGAACCACTTTTTGGTCTAACATTTTGGTGCTTTCAGTGAGAGCCATCTGAATTCTTTGTTTTCGGGATTATTGTTCTACTTTTTGGACTGTTGAGTTCAAAGAAGTTAATCCTCAAGTTTCGACGCTCTTGAATATTTGTTGAATTGATTGTTGAAGAACCATGGCCAAAGGAAAAGGTAAGGAAGTTCAAACTAGTCGAGGAAACAGAGTTGGTGAAGATCAGCAAAATGCAGTTGTGACAAGGTCTCGTGGGCAGAGCTCAGTAGCAGGACGGACTGATACAGGAAATCCGAACCACACTCAGGGGGAGAGCTCCGATCCGATCCGGGTAGGAGAATCTGAAGCAGTGCATTCCCCCAACCTGAACCGACCCGAGCAGCTCGCCCTACACTGACCCGACCTGGCTTTCCAGCTCCGACCCGAATAGGCTTCCCAGCTCCGACCCGACCCGATTTCACATCTCCGAACCGACCCGACACTTGGTGATGTTGGAACCTCTACTCGAGCCCCCACAAATGCTTCGATTCCAGCCACCAGGGTCAATGATCTGGTCAATCCATCCGCACCTATTACTCAAGGAGATTTATCGCGCCTACTTGACATGCTTGAGAATACTAGGGAGGCTATGAAAATCCACGAGCGTACCAATCTCATGATGCAAGAAAACATGAGACTCATGAGCAGGGAAATTAGAGAACTCCGTAGACAGAGAACCCTATCCCCGGTTCGCCACACACCAATGGATCAGTCTTATTCTTCCGAGGAAGAACGACCCCGTGAAAGAAGGCCGCCCGAACGACCTCAGAATTTAGAGCAACTGACGTTCGGATCTTTGGGGTCCCGTGAGGATATTGTACGAGCACTAGGAACCAATGATCCAAGCTTGAGAGACCCTAACCTCACTAATCCCACTCAGTGGCAGATGCTCCAGCCCCTTCCTCCCGAGATCGACAGGGAGCGTAGGGAACGAAGTAGAGCAGAAGCAGCTCAAAGAAGAAGGGCATCTCCTGAACAAGAGCCCAGAAGGAACCCGGATGCCAGGGCCAGGGAACCTGAACGGCCCCTGAATAATGCCGACGTACAGGCAATGGTACGCTAGATTATGTCCGAAAGCCGGAACTACACCAATGAAGATTATGGCATTGAGCGAAGCCATACTCCTTTCACTGACGACATCCTCAATTTTCAGTTTCCCAGACGTTTTAACCTGCCGCAGATGGACAAGTACAATGGAAGAATCGATCCGGGACAACATTTGATGCGATACTCGTGGCTAATGAATGCTGCTGCTACTCCTGACGCAGTGAAGTGTAAAGCATTCCCGATCTATTTGGAAGATGTGGCGCTGCTATGGTTTACCCGACTTCCCCCTCGTTCGATATCGAATTTCAGGGAATTAAGCGAACGTTTTATGAATCAATTCTGACTCCATACCCGAAAGTCTAAGAGTGTTATTGAATTATCAAAAATTAAGCATGCGCCAGGAGAGTCTTTGAGGTCATACCTCGACCATTTCAACTTAGCTGTAACTGAAGTTAGTGACCCACATGAGCCCACCATCTTGATGGCTTTGATGGAAGGGGTCGATCCTGACTCCGAGTTTGGAGATTACCTTTCCGGAAAGACACCCACCACGAGAGAGTTATTTTATGAAAAGGCCGATATTCACTTAAAACGAGAGGAGGCCAGGGCAAACCGAAAGAGAAAGTCTGAAGCGGCTTCAAAAGAAAATGTTCAGAGTAACGTCGCCGTGAAGCAGTATGGGGAACGTTCCGGAAAAGTTGAAGTGAATGTGGGAAACAAGAGTGGAAACGACAATTCTGGAAACGGGGGCAACAACAATAACCGTAACGCGAATGGTAACAGAAGTAATAGAAATAGGGGAAGTGATCCTAACAAAAGACCCCGATTCCAAACTTATGAGAATTATACACCGTTGAACGACACTCTGGAGAACATTTACTTGGATACATACAATGTTTTGCAATATAAAAGACCGCCACCTCGCGACTCAACAGAGAAAGAAATGGCAACTGGGAAGTTTTGTTTGTTTCATGGAACTCATGGGCATTCAACCAATGAATGTCGACATTTGAGAGACGTGATTGAGAAGCTGTCGCGCGAAGGGAAACTGGATGAATATAAGGTTGCCCCGAGGGACAGGGGCAAGGAGAGCAGGCTCCAAAACAGATTCAATCTGCTCCCAAGCCTACGCCGCAGCAGAAAGGCAAGGGAATTGTTATCAACTCCATAGTGGGTGGACCCCACCAAACAATCCGCAGTTTTAGAGCGATGGATCAATATGCAAATGCTGCCTAGCACCTAGATGTGGATGAATGTGATGAATTGGAAGATATCGCTCCCATAAAGCAACAAAAGAGAATGTTTGACGACGTGGTATTCCGTAGCAAAGATAATACTGGGATCCAGTCACCTACCGATGATCCGTTGGTCATTACTACCACCATTGGGCCGGCCTTGGTTCATAAGGTGTTAGTAGACAATGGAAGCTCTGTTAATATTTTGTTTAAAAATTCATTCGATCAGATGAATCTTGAATCTGAAGATTTGAAGCCATGCGAAGGTTGGATCCGATGCTTCAACGGGGCGTCGACAGCCCCAATGGGGTACATAGAATTGCACGTAACCTTGGGACAAGGAGAACACCGAAGAGTACGGATGCTTCAGTTCGTAGTGTTGGACGTAGATTCGCCTTATAATGCATTTTTGGGAAGGCATGCCCTTGCTGAGTTCAGGGCTTGCATCGCCCCTTGGTGTTTATTGCTTAAGTTCCCAACTGAAGCCGGAACTGGAGTAATGAGAGGGGATCAATTCTCCGGACGGGCCTGCTATGTTGCCGAATTAAAGATGTTGATGAAAGGACTTAACATCGAGAGTAAATATGCCTTGCCTCCTCCGAAGGAGGGCTCGGCGTAGCAATTAGAGGGATCGGCCCCGAAAGAGTTGCCCAAAGGAACGCCTGAAGACCTGGATCCCAGAAAAGACGAGGAACCAGAGACTAGAAATGCAACTCCTAATGAAGCGACAGTGGACATTCCTATTGATGAAGCTGATCCAACAAGAGTTTTGAAGATTGGAACTCAGTTGGATCCACGTCGGGCCGAAGAACTAACGGACTTCTTGAAGGCAAACTTGGACGTGTTTGCCTAGACTCATGCTGACATGTGTGGGATATAGCCATCCATCATAAGTCACTCACTAAATGTAAACCCGAAACACCTGCCTGTGAAGCAAAAGAGACGTATGCTGGGCCCAGAGAGGTCGGCTGCTCTCAAAGAAGAAGTGGAGAAGCTGAAACAGAACGGATTTATTCGAGATTCGACATATCCCGACTGGATATCGAATCCCGTCTTAGTAAAGAAGCCGAATGGAAAGTGGCGGACTTGCATTGATTTTTCAGATTTGAACAAAGCTTGCCCGAAAGATTGTTTCCCACTTCCCAGGATTGACCAGCTTGTAGATTCGACAACGGGACATGAACTTCTCTCTTTCATGGATGCATATTCCGGGTACAACCAAATTCCTATGCACGTGCCAGATCAAGAACATACGAGCTTCATTACAAATTTGGGGTTATATTGTTATGTTGTAATGCTATTCGGATTAAAAAACGCCGGAGCCACTTATCAGTGCTTAGTGAACAGAATGTTTTATAATCAAATAGGGAAGACTATGGAAGTTTATGTAGATGATATGCTTGTCAAATCGAAACAGTCCTCCCGCCATACGCAAGACTTGGCAGAAATGTTCGGTATCCTGCGAAAGTGTCAGATGAAGTTGAATCCTTTGAAGTGTTCATTTGGAGTGGCATTGGGAAAGTTTCTAGGCTTCGTTATGAGCTCCCGAGGAATTGAAATCAATCCCAGCCAAATAGCAGCGATTAGAAACATTGAAGAGCCAAGAAGAATTAAAGATGTCCAAAGTCTTGCAGGGAAAGTAGCCACATTGAGTAGATTTATCTCCAAAGCCAAAGGCAAATGCATCCCGTTTTTTGATTTGATTAAAAGGGGAAAGAAGAACATTGAGTGGACTCCGGACTGTGTTGAGGCCTTTCGAAATTTATTGGAACTTCAGTCAAAGCCAGTGGATCATGAAGAATTGTTTGTTTACTTGGCAGTCTCAGCTCACGCTGTTAGCACAGCCTTGGTTCGAGAAGAAGACAAAGTGCAAAGGCCAGTATATTATGTAAGCAAGAAATTGGCAGCGGCAGAACGCAACTACCCAAAGATTGAGAAGCTCGCTTATAGCCTCCTAATCGCATCCCGAAAACTTCGTCACTGTTTCCAAGCTCATCCAATAACCATATACACTGACCAGCCTCTGAGGCAGGTGTTGCAGAGACCCGAAGCATCGGGAAGGTTGATCAAATGGAATATAGAATTAAGTCAGTTTGATTTAAATTTTCAGCCATGAAGGTCGATTAGGGGGCAAGCTCTGGCAGACTTTATAGCAGAGTTCACTATCCCAGAGGAGGAAGTGACCGATGACAGGGTGGTCAAGTCCGAAGATGAGTTAAAGATATATTCATGGAAGCTATACACACATAGATCCAAAAATGACCGAAGGTCCGGAGCTGGAATCGTCTTAGTTACTCCTGAAGGGCGGTCGTTATATTACGCTCTACGATTAGAATTTTCGGCGACTAACAATGACTCTGAATACGCAGCCCTGAATGACGGGCTGAAGCTTGCTAAAGAACTCGGAATAAAAATGTTGGACATATTCTGCAACTCCAAAATCGTTGTTTGCCAAGTGCGAAAGGAATTTGTGGCTCGGGGACCTCGACTCATCGCCTACCTCGAGAAAGTGGAAAAGCTGTTGAGCAACCTGGAGCGGTACAGTATAACGCATATCCCAAGAGCCGAAAACTAGAAGGCAGACAGGCTGGCAAAGCTAGCTAGTTCCGACAACCCAGAGGAAACTGAAATAATTCCAATTGAAACATTGGAATCACCAAGCTTTGAATCGATGGAAGTTGAGTTCGCTTTCGAAGCGAAACAGGAGAAGGAGTCATGGATGACCCCAATTAAGAACTTCCTTAAGAATGAGACACTCCAATCAAAGAAGAGTGAGAGAAGGGCTATAGTTCGCAAGGTTACCAGATATGTCCTACAAGATGATACTCTCTATAGACAAGGATTTTCTATGCCCCTGTTACGATGTATAGCACACGACGACATCAGACGTGTACTAAGAGAAGTACACGAAGGTGAGTGTGGAGATCATACAGGAGGTCAGACTTTAGCGAAAAAGATATTGCGGTATGGATACTTCTGGCCCACAATTAATAAAGATGCAGCTGATTATTCCCGACGCTGCGATAAGTGCCAGAGATTCGCAAAAATCCCTAGAGCACCGTCGACCCAACTCAAATCGATGGTGAGTCCTTGGCCTTTTGCCACGTGGGGAATTGATATCATCGGAGTTCTACTGATTGCTAAAGGAGGAGCGAAATATGCAATAGTCGCTGTGGACTATTTTACGAAGTGGGTGGAAGCTGAGCCCTTAACCAAGATCACGACGAGAAAGGTGATAAGTTTCGTGGTTAGTAATATTATATGCCGATTCGGGATCGCAAGGTCCATTATAACTGACAACGGAACCCAGTTCGATGGTACTGAATTCAGAAATTTCCGCCAGAAATATAAGATCGACAAAAGGTATACTGCGGTTGCTTATCCGCACTCAAACGGGCAAGTTGAAGCAATAAACAAAGTTATAAAATCCATCCTCAAGAAACGGTTAGAGTGTGCAAAGGCAAAATGGGTTGACGAATTGCCCTTAGCTTTGTGGGCATATCGAACAACATTTAAGACCGCTACTGGTCATACCCCTTTCTCTCTCTCTTTCGGTTCAGAAGCAGTAATTCCAGTAGAGCTTGAAGTTCCTTACCACCGGGTGACGTATTATGACCCGATGACGAATCGGGCACTCTTACTCGAGTCTCTTGATGAAATCGAAGAAAAAAGGGACGAAGCGGATTTGCGTGCGGCAAGACATCGACGTCAGATGGCACGCTATTACGACAAAAAAGTTCGCCTTAGGACTTTTGAACCAGGAGATTTGGTGCTAAAGAGAGTCTTTCCATCCCTTCCTCACCTCGGGCCAAAGTGGGAAGGACCCTTTGTCATCCAACGGAAACTTGAAAAATGAACCTTCAAGTTAACGACCGTAGATGGCAAAGAAGTACCTAGGGCATGGAATGCCCAACACTTGATGCGATGTTTGAATTAGAAATGTTGTACTCTTTGTTATTTTTCTTATGAACTCTGTAAAAAGGCACGACTTGTCTTAGGAAAATCTGATGATATGAATAAAGGACAATAAACTGTATGTAGACTACGACTTAGCCGAACCACTATAAAAATATCGTGTGTCATTTACTTTCATGCATTATATATATACCTTCATCTACTATTCTGCTGCGATTATGGAATATAAGATGATTTAAAACCTAAAAAGTTGAAAATAGTTTATACGCAAGAAAAAGCACAACGACTATTTGTGCGACAAGACATAAAAGAATGGAAAAACGAGATTCTTAACTCTAACTCTCGAGAATTGAGAGAGAGTATAAAAGGACAGAAAGATGACGTCCTCTGAGGCGTGAAGGTGCACCCAGACAAGAGACCGCCTCAGTAAGAACTCTAACCTGAGTATAAGACAGGAGAGTATAAAAAAATGCCAGAAAAAACGACAGGCATTGACGACACAGAAAATGCAATCCCATCAGAAAATCGGGGACATTCAGACTACTTGATTAAGTCTTGAATAGTTTTTTGAGATCGAATGGGGGCATATATGTACACACATATTTCCCCCTACCATAACTTCATTACACAACTACAGTAAAACATGCATTCTTACATAAGTGCAGAACTAATGGCTAACAGACATTGCAGAAAATGAATTATTTTTTATTTACGAATGAATGAATTTGTACAGAAAAATAGCCAAAAAGAAGGTGCAAGAGCCACCCTTATAGAAGCAATTGTTGGTCTACCAAATGCTAAAACAACGCAAGACAACCCACTATTTAGATTTCGAGTGAGGCTTGGACTTCTTGGCGGCTTTCTCAGCATCCTTTGCCTCTTTCTCGGCCTCCGTCAAGATGCGCTTTGATTTTATCTTTCCTAAAGATGCGGCATTGGAATCGGTTGACTTCTTCCCGGAGTGCGGAGCGCTGGAGTCAAGAGAAGATTTTTTAGCGAGTTCCTCTGTAATAGATCTAGTTGAAAGATTAACAACTAACCTTGATCCCGCATCCACAACTGCGAGAGGCTTGAGGATTTCAGGGTCTAAGTCTTCAGCTTTTAACTGCAAGCGTTTATCTTGGTCAGCTTTCATTGCAGCCAAAGTAACATCATCTGCACTTTTCGACTCCCCGACTATTGCCACCTCTGGATCTTCCTCATGTCTTCCGTCGCCGCTATCATCCTTTAAGGCTGCTATCATTTCCTCATCACGGGGAGTGTCAGCCTTAGATGGTTCTCTTCCTTCTCCCAAATCTATAGGAGCAGCCTTGTCCTTCACCCCTTTACCTTCTCCGTAGGCTCTGCCCCAGAGGCGGCTCCCTGAGTCACATCTGTCTTTCCGGATGGCTCAATACCTACAGAGTGAGAAGCAACAGTTATCAACTCAGGAGAAAATAATGGGTTTTTCATCGATTGCTCAATCACGTGGCGAAAGGTTGAAATAGCCTTGACGAAATGAGGAGAAAAGGTAGGGATACCTTCCGAATACTTCTCGGCAGGGGTAACTGCTCTCTCTGATGCCATTTCGAGGATAGGGGATAACAGAGTTGTTCGAGGGATTCCCGGGTTTTCAGGATCATACCCCTCTACTTCAGAAGTTGCGGGGGCAGTAGAAGAGGAACCAGCCTCGGGAACGTTCTTCTGTTTAGTCCTCCGCCTCTCTTCTTCCATAGCATTAGCAATGAGGCGGCGCCCTTTAGCTAGGCGTTCTGGCTCATTATCCCTTAAGTATTTCTCCATCAGTTTGTCTTCATCCATGGAATCAACCTTGAGCTCGTCTCTTCCGACTCAACGATCTGACTTTATACTTGGACTAGAGTAGATGGATAATCCTCAATCCAAGAAATGTTCCGGCGACGGATGATATGTGCAAAGAATTCAATCATTAATTCGCCGAAACCCTGAATCTCGGCCTCCACCTCTGACAATTGTTTGCGGGCCTCCTCAGCGGATTTGATAGCACATTCGACGTTACCCTCCGCCAGGGCAGCTCTATTCTCCGCCTCCATTAGCTTAGAAGCCAAGTCAGCATTTTTCTTTTCTAGCTCAGCATTCCTCCTTGCTAACTCGACATTTTTATGTTCAAGGTCAGCGTAAGCAAGGCGCGTTTCAACGGCATCTGACATAGCATCTTCAGCTTGCTTTTTTAACTCAGAACGCTCTTGAGTGTGAGATTCAAGCAAATCATGATAATGTTTTTGCATATCTTCAAATTGTTGTTTGAAGCTAGTAGCGTCCCATTGAGCAACAACAAGCTGGGCCTGTGTGTCCTCCAAATCTTTGCCTAGATTCTTTAAGGCCTTTGCATCTTCTTCCGTGGTTTTTTGCATCGAATCAGCATTTGTGATTAGAGTACGAATGATTCTGGAAAGGTTGCGTGAATATTTGAACATTTTAGAATACTGTTTTTCGACCGCATCTATCTTTGCTTTGGCCTCATCTGCCCACCTGGAAGAAATAGGCTCGAGGCCAGGTAAAAAAGTCAAGTTCTCGAAGTAATGTTCGGGAAACTGCTCCTCCAAATACGCCCGCTTGATTGCGGTTTCAGCATCTAGTGGTGGAGGGGAGGGGATCGTCAACTCAGTGTCCCTGTGCGTGGAGGATTCAATAGTCTCTCTATCTGTTCTAGGCCGTTTAGCAGGGACCTTGCGTTTACTTCACGACTCAGTATCTTTTGGCGGGCTTCTCTCCCAGCTGCGCTGTTCCTGAGAAGAGGTGGAGTCTTTTGGTTGCGGCCTGTCCTCTTCCCTACGACTTTGATAACCTTTATATCTCTCTGGGCCCGACCGAATGGGAGAGCGAGAACACGAGGTTTGAGAGCGATAGGGTTCATAAGGCCTTCTCTCCTCCCTACTGCGATCGTCGCGGCGATCATACTCAGTGTCAAAAGGTGGATTAGACATGCTGCGGCGGATCTTCCTGATATCATAATAAGATCGGGACATCGTGCCTGCACAATAAGACAAATGAAATTCAGAATCAATAGTTTCACAGAAAGAGAGGTGCAATGAGTGGTAATGCTATTGTGTAAAGTGTGTCCTAAGTGATGTGTTTCCCCCCAATCAACCCGAGTCCGAAGCTAGACTAGTACGGGCAGGCTCTTTGGCCTTAGCAGGAGTGGTCTCTGCAGAAGAGGTGAAAACTAAAGGATCCTTCCTAAAATCCTCTGAAGTTTCAGGTAAGGGGAGATCCCCCAAACCCTGAAATAATGGGTCATCAGTACTAGGGACATCTCCCTCGGAAGCATCAATTGGCAACTCTTTGGAAGACGTTGACCTTTCTGGGGAAATGGCATCCTCAGGAGCAGTATACCCTTCGCGATGCTTTTCGGCCAAGTTAGCCAATTCATTATCTTGAGTAGAAGATGGAGAAGGTGAAGTTTGAAGAGGCGCTGTAGGAGCTCCCAACCCTTCTCCTGTCTCTGGGACTACATCCACTGGAGGAATATATACGTATGGATCCATCCCATGACCGATACTACGCGTAATAGATAACAGCCCATGAAAATGAAGTTATTCGTCCTTAAGGACTTCATCAATAGTCAGGAACTTCTGATCGCCATTAAGGAGCTGGTGCATCCCGTCAAAGAACACCTGGTCTGATATTTGTTTTGGGTTGTCGGCTGCAAACAAAAAGAAAAACGAGTTAAGGTGATGACTTGAATGTATAGAGCCAAGATTTAGAAAATCAGTGCTTTACTTGATTTCGTCCACCTCCTGGCACACCCAGGCTGTCGCTTCACATAAAACCATTCCAGTCTGGAATCTCCAGCTTTACTACTAAATGGCGCTGAAATTATCTTCCTCTTAGGGACGAACTCAAAATAGCAGAAAGAAGGAGTTTCTCGAGTCCGATGCTTGAAGTTGTAGAAGAAATGAAAGTCATCGAAAGTGAGCTCTATGCCTAAGATCTCACGGTATGCTATATATAAGGTGTGTAAGTGAGCATAAGAATTGGGATGCAGCTGCATGGGGGCAATCTGCATTTGTCTTAGAAAATCAACTATGAAGGAAGAAAACGGGGGGATAGCACCGACCATGCACATCAACCGAGTGATTGCCATATATCCTTCTGGAGGGTTGTGGGGATGGTCAGATCTCGAAGGCACTAGAGTGTCCCTTTTTAGTATCCCGTATTTTAAACAGATTCGGATAAGTCTGTCATTGTTGATTGTTGATTCAACAGAATCTTGGGGTGATTACAATATGACAGCCGATTCAAACTCATCAGGAGCCCGGTCGTCACCAATCCCTCCTTCCTCTTCAAAACCTGGAGAAACTTCATCCTTCGAAGACACATTGTCACTTTCGCGATTTCCAACCTCGTAATCTGAACCCTCATCATTCCATTCCGGATCCGAAGGGGACGATATGTCCTCGAGAGTAACTTTGTTGGATGTCTCCGGGGCCTCTCTCTTCGCAGCTAGTCTAGAAGAGTGTCTGGGTCTCATGGTCATAAAACTATTGAAGAAGCAAGAGCACAAATTAGAGTAAATTAGCCCGTATCCCCCCGTGCATGTGTACAAACTAAAGTGTAAGCAGTGTATGCGGAAAGTGTAAAGTAAATGTTTAAAAGTGCGACACAAAAGTTTGGCAAAGTATAAAGAATTGAAGTAGTTCTTGATGTCCAGTTATGTTCGCAAGGCACTATCCTAACTGTCCATTAAGTTGAAGATTATGCCAAAAGTTGATTGTGCCAGTTAAACAAGTTTTCATGCATTAAGATGGACTGCCCTTCGGTTCGGTTCGGGCGCATTCATTGGGATCGGATCGGGGGCGTGGCCTTGTCTTGGGTTCGGATGAACTTTGAAACTCTGAAATCAAAGTCGGATCGGCTCAGAGGTAGATTCCCCTAACGGTTCGGATCGGACCACGTAGTTGTGCTTCTCCTCCTTTATTTTACAGTCCGACCCGATCCGGTTGGGTGAACACCCTTCTCCTCCTTTTCAATTTCCAGTCCGATCCGATTTTGAGAATCCTCTCCGACCCGATCCGGTCAAATGAGCTCTGTTTCCATCTTTGGCTTTGCCCCGACCCAATCCGAACTTGTGAATCTCTCTTCCTTTCCTTCTTATCCATCTTCTATACTCCAACCCGAACCGATCCCCTCAATCCTCTTCTTCTTCTTCCCCTTCCTCAACCACAGTCAAATCCGCTTCCATATCCAAAGCTCCAGTTAAAGACGAGCACATGCTTCATTTAACCTCTCAGCGCCTCGAGATGGTGGTAGAACCACCCACGACGACGACAGGGGAGGAGGGAGACACGATATCGAAGCAGGAGAGGATCCATGCTCAAATCGTTCAAAATCAACTGCAAATCTCAATTGAAACCCATTGTTACGAAATTAATTGAAGGATTCAAACCTACCAGAGTATGTAAATTGGAAATTCGCACGAAAATGGTGAAAAGTTCTTATTTCTTTTTCTCTAAATTCTGGAGTTCTGAAACAAAAAGGGTAAAACGATAAAAGGAAATGAGAGAAAGACGAAGACCCAGTTTATGTAGAGAAGCAGAGTGACTATTCGTCTCCCCGTTCGGACCGGATCGACAGTTCAGTAGCAGAGCTTGGCCCAATAGTCCAACGAAAAATAGAAAGAAGAGGGGGTCTATTCGGATCGGAATCCGAACCGAACAGAATTCTGTAACTCAGCAGTGAGTTAAATTGAAGTTCGAAGAAGAAGATGAAAACATAAGGAAAATCAAAGGAAAATTTACCTAGAAGACGCTGTGCAATGATAATCAAAGCACGCTCCGTCTCCAACAGAAGCATCATTTGAGGGGGCAAAATGTTAGCCCACTTTGTGAACTGGGCAACACAAAGTCGAGATGTGAAACATTCAAGAACTTAGAAAGCATTATAGCGGGTCGGATCGGAGAGATGTAGCGGGTCGGATCGGAGAGGTTTTGCTGTTCGGGGCGGTGAGCTGTTATTGTTGGAATCAGAGAGGCACTGCTGTTCGGATCGGAGAGCACCCTACTGCCAGTTGGAGCGGAGGGCTACCTGCTACAGAGACAAATCGGAATGGAGCAAAAGTGGATGAAGACTTAGCCTTGAACAATCCGGATCGGATCGGATACCCCGATCCGAACCCCTCCTGCACGCTCCTCCGATCCGAACCCATATTCCTCATCAAACTCCCCCACGATCGTCTGAATATGAGGAGCGGGTATGACCAGTTCCTGCCCACAACGTCCACTGCTCTGATGCGTTGTCAACACTGAAATCCATCCGAACCCGAGGTTGATGGGTTGGAAGACACGTGGCTCCGATCCGGATCGGGTTCTGAGCAAATTTTCACTTATAAATACCCTGTCTGGAGACAATAATAAGGATCTTCTTTTTGGCACTTTGAGGGTTGAACCACTTTCATAAACCGAATTCCAGCACTCCCAGATAATCCAAATATTTTTTCAACAATTGCTTTGAAACAATTGAGTGAATGTATGTGAGTTGTGAGTGAAATTGAGTGAATATCTCATTGTAATTGCAAATCTATCATTGAGAATAGTGATTGACAAGTGGATGTAGGCTCTTTAACGCCGAACCACTATAAATTCTGTGTCTCCATTTTACTTTTGATCTTATTTCATTCTACTTTTAGTCAGTTTGGGTGTTAGAACCACTTTTTGGTCTAACAGCGCTCATGCATGAGCAGAAAAGCGCTAAAGCTGATAAGGCACCCGAGAAGAAGGGGATCAGAAGAAACCACAACAGCAAAACAAGAAGGGTGGTAAAGACAATAACGGCAAGGGAAAGAAGAAATGTTTTAACTGTGGGACACCAGGCCATCTCAGCAAGGATTGCCGAAAGAAAAAGAAGACAGGTTGTTTTCATTGTGGCAATGCGTGACATTTAGTGAAGGACTGCCCAAAGAAGGGGCAGAGGGCAGGAGCTACCTCGGGAGGACAGGTGCAGGCTCTTATGGCACCAGGGCAGGCAAGGGGACAAGCTCAGGCTCTCGCAGTCCCACCACTGCAAGAACGAGGTAGAACAATTTCTGTTGAAAGCTTAGTTTTTCTGGTTGATCATCCTGTTTGTACCTTATTCGATTCGGGCGCATCACATTCGTTTATCTCTACATCATTAGTTGAATCATTGCACTTAAAACACCAGTTTAGTAGAGGATCCCTTAGTTGTTTCGAATCCAATAGGGGGCTCAGCTTATTTGTCCATGATGTGTTTGGATTTGAAAATTTCCATATTTAGCATTGAATTTAGATGTGATGCTTATGTGTTGGGCTTCACGGGCTATGGGCTAATTTTAGGAATGGATTGGTTATCCAAAAATGGGGCCATTCTTTATTGTGATAGAAGAGTAGTTAGGCTCGTGACTCGCCTTGGCAACACTCTCGAAATCTTCTGTAATCCCATAAATTCAGTTATGCGAAGTTATCTAGAATCGCTTGACGCGTCTGAGGAAAATCTACGATCTGTTAGAGTGGTCCGAGAATATTCGGATGTGTTTGAGGAGGTGAAGGGCTTGCCTCCGAAGCGGGAGATAGATTTTCGAATATATCTTATGGATAATGCGAAACCAGTATCTTTGCCAATACGCCATATGGCTCCACGTGAAAGGAGGGAACTCGGTAAGCAAGTGAAGGAGTTGCTTGAGAAGGGGTTCATAAGACGAAGTATATCGGAGTGGGGTGCTCCAGCAGTATTTGCCACGAAGGCGAATGGGTCCCTTAGACTGTGTGTGGACTATAGAGAACTTAATAAACTTACTAAGAAGAACAGACACCCACTGCCGAGGATTGACAATCTCTTTGATCAATTAGTTGGCACCTCTGTGTTTTCACAGTTGGACTTAGCCACTGGTTTACAACGGTTGAGAGTGGCTGAGGATAGCATTGACAAGACTGCCTTTAGGACTCCGGACGGTTTCTACGAATGGCTAGTGATGCCCTTCGGTTTGACAAACGCTCCCGCATACTTTGTTGATCTGATGAGTAGGGTGTGTAGGGAGTACCTTAACAAATTTGTGGTAGTCTTTGTAGATGACATCTTGATCTTTTCTAAGGATGAAGAAGAGCATGCCCTACATCTTAGGGAAGTGTTGGAGACTCTTCGAGCGCATAAGCTTAAAGCTAAATTTTCTAAGTGTCACTTTTGGAGGAAGGAAGCACGGTTCTAAGGACACGTGATTTCCAAAGAAGGGATAGCTGTAGATCCCGTGAAGGTGGTGGCCATCCAAGATTGGAAGGTTCCTAAAAATGCTACCTAAGTGAGAATTTTCTTGGGGTTGGCTGGCTACTATAGGAAGTGTATCAAAGACTTTGCAAAGATATCAGCTCCATTGACATGCTTGACAAAGAAGAACCTAGTTTTCACATGGGACGTAGATTGTGATGATGCGTTCCAACGTTTGAAGAGAGCTTTGACTTCAGCCCAGTCTTAGTATTTCCAGACAGGAGTAAGCCGTTTACCGTTTATACTGACGCTTGTGGGACAGGACTAGGCGCAGTCTTAATGCAAGAGGGTAGGGTAATAGCCTATGGTGGAAGGCAGTTGAGAGCGCATGAGAAAAATTATCCTACACATGACCTAGAATTGGCCGCTATTGTTTTCGCGCTTTAGTCTTGGCGTCATTATCTTCTTGGCGAGAAATTCGAATTATTCATTGACCACAAGTCTTTAAAATGCCTATTCTCTCAAAAGGATTTGAACTTAAGGCAGCAAAGGTGGATGGAGTTCTTAGCGTCCTACGACTTCGAAATAGCCTATACCCCTGGCAAATGTAACATGGTGGTAGATACCTTAAGTAGAAAAAGATTATCCTTAGGTCCTTTGTTTGTTGAGCGGCAAAGTTTAGAATTCATTTCGATGTTTGACTTTGGACCTTCCGTTGACTTCGTACCCGGTTTGTTAGCATCCTTAGAGGTCAAACCTATGCTTTTGGGACGGATTGGCGAGGAACAGCGAGATGACCCACAGTTGGTTGATTTAGTAGAAAAACTCAAAGGAGGGGAGTCATCAAGCCATCTCCGTAGGTATACCATCGACGATAAGGGTTGGTTACGTAGGGACGGTAGACTTTGTGTACCAAAAGACGATGACCTCAGGAAGACTATTCTTGACGAAGCACATCGTTCGAAGATGACCATTCATCCCGGCGGGGACAAGATGTACAAAGAAATGAAGAGAGTTTACTTTTGGGCCAACATGAAGAATGACGTGGCCGAGTATGTCGCTAGATGCTTGGTATGCCAACAAGTAAAAGCGGAGCAAAAGAAACCCGGTGGGTTGCTTCACCCATTGGAGTTTCCACTATGGAAGTGGGAAAGCATCTCGATGGATTTTGTGGATGGATTACCGCGATCGAGGAAGGGTAATACGGGAATTTGGGTTATAGTATATAGACTTACTAAGAGCGCCCATTTCATTCCCGTGAAGAGTAAGAGGACTGCTCCATGGTTAGCTTCTGTATATGTCCGAGAAATAGTTCGTTTGCACGGTGTTCCTTCTAGCATAGTGAGCGACCGCGATCCTATTTTTACTAGCAAATTTTGGAGAAGCTTACAAGAGGCGGTAGGGAATCAGTTATGTTTGGGCACCGCATATCATCCTCAGACGGACAGCCAGACCGAGAGGGTGAATTGCATTCTAGAGGATCTTTTGATGCTATGTATCCTAAACTTTGGGCGTACGTGGGAAGAGCATCTTCCATTTGTGGAGTTCGCATATAATAACAGCTTTCAGTCAGCATTGGTATGGCACCATTCGAAGCTCTTTATGGATGACCTTGTCATTCACCTACATGTTGGTGGGAATCTACGGATAAGATCTTACTTGGGCACGATATGATTAGGGAGTCTTCGGATAAGATCGACTTGATTCGAAGGAGGATGAAAGCAGCACAGGACAGGCAGAAATCTTTTGCGGATAAGAGGAGGACATATCTCGAGTTTGAAGTTGGGGACATGGTCTTTGTCAAAGTGTCTCCATTACGAAACGTTGTTCGCTTTGGGTCCATTGGGAAATTTGCACCAAGGTTTGTAGGGCCGTTTCCTATTATGGAGAAAATTGGACAGATGGGGTATAGAGTGGAGTTGCCCGAGAGACTTAGTGTTGTACATGATGTATTCCATGTGTCACATTTGAGGAAGTGCTTGCACGAGACCGCGGAAGTGGTAGAGCCGAGCTTGCTTAGAGAGGTGGAGATAGAGCGTGATGCGACAATTCGACGAGCTCCTACGCGCATTTTTGGGTCGGAGATCAAGAGGTTGAGGAATCGAGAGATCAGACTAGTCAGAGTGCAATGGGGAGATGATAAGAGCAACACTACTTGGGAGACAGAAGAGAAGATGCGTTCACGATACCCTTTTCTTTTTGAGGGTATGTCCTTTAATTTCTCCTTTATCGCTTAGCTTGTACTTATCTTATCTTTAGTATATCCTCTCGCTAGTATCTTTGACCTTTAGTTAGGATAATCCTATGATTGAAACATGTGTTTGAGACATGTTATGTATGGTGGATGCAAAGTGGATGCAAGTGTTTGCTAGTGGTAGCTCGTGGATGCATATACACACACTATTAGGCACCAGATCGGCCCAGTCACTTCATATTGCATATTGCAAATATATGGAAGTATTTTGTAAAATGGATGTATACTGGTTGTACTATCATATAGTTGCTGCATTCGGGTAGATGGTTGTGCACGCATATAGAATTAATATGTATCATTAGGAATCTTTTGCATACATATTGGACGCATGGCACTATCATGAATTGCACTAAGGAGGTCGACTGAATCAGTAGACCGCCTAATTTTGCATTAGATATGGACATATATACACACTGTGCATATAAACATTAAATCATTAGAAGTCTTTTAAGGACAATGGATGCTGGTGTTTGATGGTTGAGTAGATGGACGATTAGATGGTAGCATATACATTCTTCTTGACTTGGAGATTTCGGGGACGAAATCCTTTAAGGAGGGGAGAATGTAACACCCCGTAATTTTATAACATTAAAATTCACAAATTAAAGTATACTTAATTTTTAGAAAAGGTGAAATGGGTTGCACAGAGAAATATATATATATTGATATATATATATATAAATTAAAAAATAAATAAATAAATATACGAAAAAGTTCAAAACAGCGAATTGGGAGAGGAAATAACCGAACCGGCCCATTTTTGAGGTCTACCCAAGCCCCGCTGGGTCGACTAGGGGTTAATCCAGGGTGTTTGGCTGTCAACCCGTGGGCCGATTCGCTCAAATACAGATTTTGCATTTGATTAGTTCTCATGGTTCAGGGTTAATCTAATGGTCCTAAATAACTTCCTACACCTATAAATACATCATAATGCTAACCCTAAACCAAATTAAAAATAGAATAGTTACCGTCTCCATGGAAATCAATGGAGCCGCCGCTAACTAAGAAAGAAGAAAAGAAAATTCAATTCTAATTCTCTCAACCCTAAAGCAAAGCAAAACTCTCTCTTTTCTTCTCAAAATTGTGAGTATGATGATCTTAACAAGATTATTATCATTTTAATTAGGTTGAGTTATGAATGGATTATGAGTAGAGATGTGAATTATCATATATGTTGTTGTAAACCCCTTTTGCTATCATGTATATTGTAAATCCAATGTTATGTGATGATGATATCTTATATGTTGTAAATCATGCTATAATGAGGTTATGTATGTTGAAAGTTTCTATGCTAAGTTGTGATGAATCATACATGTTAAAAAGGCCATGATGTTACCATCTATGCTAGTTAGTTCATATTAATTGAATCATCATGTTTGGGTTATGTTGATCTATATGACAAGTCACATATGCAAGTTAGATTGATTAGAAAAGTTATGAACATATGCCAAGACATCTATTATGACATCTAGAATTATGCTATGACATATGTGATATCCTATGCTAGTTCACACCAACATTATGTTTCCTAAAAACCCCATATGCAAGTTTATGTATAGATTTGGGCTATGATCATATCATATAAATTGAGACATTTAACAAGTTGACACCTTTTAATCCTTAACATGTGTAGTTTATGCAAGTTTCACCCCTATTATGATTAGATTTATTTTAATTGTCTATATGTTGTGATAATTTATCTTTGTGCTAGGTTTTAGACTATACAAGTCTAGCCTATATTATGCGTTGAATCAGCGAACGTATAAATGTGGGGTAGGGGTAATATTAAGGATTCAATATTAAAAAGTTAGGGTGCAATTGATATGATTTTGCATGCCATAAGTGGATGGCCATAATTGAGTCAATTATGGACATCATTAAAAGTTGACTTAATTAATAATTTGAATAGGGAATTATTAAAACTGGGGTAAAAGATTCTAAGTGTTAATCAATGCTTAGGACACAAGGTTGGACTCGTTTGTGACGTAAACCTGCCCGGACCCGCCTAGCAAATCCAGTGGTCACAAATGTCAGCCCAATGTGAGAGGTCCTAGGCCTAAACTAAAGCATAACGGTTGTAAAGACACGAGGTTAGACTCTTTTATGGTGTAAGACTACCCGGACCCGCCGGCAAATCCAGCTGCCATAAATGCCATTCTAATGTGAGAGGTCTTTATGAGGTTATGGCCTGAATGAATTAAGAAATACTTAACCATTTAAACGTGTAAGGTGGGTCATGGGGGTTAATTAGGTTCCTTCGGTGGCATGAGGAATCTAGGGGTGCCCTTAGTGTCATGTGAAATACGATTAGTGAGACTTAACCAAACACACATATAAATAAACATGACTAAGTGGGTTAAGTGGGATATATTAATGACAAGCTTAGGTGGGTAGCTTATGGGGGCCCATTTCGACTAGTATCCCAAACGTATCTTTGTGGGCTCGACCCAAGTCGAGGACGGGACACGCATGCTGGGTTCGACTATAAGAGGCCAAAACGAGGAGCGGTGGCAACGCAAGTCCAACGGGTTTCGTATGCGTGTGTGAACCCGGGCTGGTAGGGAAGACGTTGTTGCATCGTGTAGGTATAAGACGTGCATTCTCAAGTTGTATCGGGGTCCCACTTTAGAAGAGTGATACACCCCACTGTGGGGCCAGCACGGGTATCTACGAGTAAGGAGCCGATCGAAAGTGGGTAGTGGGGTACACCTAGTGGAGATAGGGGCAGACGGCACCTATGTAGTCAGCTAGGGGTACGTAAGGATATTTATAAAGTTTCTGTGTGAAGCAAGTGGGATCAAACAATAGGGTGACTGATGTGGTGTAGTGTAGTAATCATTCGTTAGTAATTAGGTGTGCCTTTACCGTTATCTTCAACTTTATCTTAAACGCTATCTTTATCTTCCGAAGAGTTCATAGACATTTACTTGTCTTCCAGCTTATGCCTTAGTCTAGTTATTTTGATAATAGCATTGTTAGAATTATCATACTCACCAGACTTTATATCTGACCCCATCTATTTCTATCCTTTTTCCCCCTCCAGGTCCTCAGGTTGGGCCCAGCTCTAGTGGAGTTTGATTGAATTGCTTCATCTCTCTTTGGAAAGCTTGGACTGTTGAAGTAAAGTCCAGCTAGTTATCTTTTTAATGGCTATTTATGTAATGGGATTATGTATTTTGTTTTTCTGAAGTTGGATATTGCACTTGGTTATGATCTATGGTTTTATGATGTAACAAACATGTTTAATTTCCGCTGCAATAAAACGAAGTTTTAGATTTCCAAGTACTATTTATTATCTGTATTGTTGTAATTTTTCTGTTCTATATTCACTTATAACCTCCATGGAAGTTAATGCATTCCCTTTGTGAGTGACATTAATGGACGTGGTGTGTTACAGGTTGGTTTTTGCGGCATCCAATCCAACCGATTCATCATCTTTGATATATGTCAATCTACCCCTACTATGTTTAAACAACCCCTACTTCTCTTAATGCTTCAAAACGACCATTCGTTTTAATCCTACCCCAAATTCTATAAATAGCCCTTACTTCCAACAATTACACCTATTTTTTAACTACTGCAAAGGGTTGGTTTTTGCAGCACCCAATCTAAACGATTCATCGTCTTTCATATTTGTCGATCTACCCGTACTATGCTTAAACTATACCTACTTCTCTTAATACTTCAAAACAGCTATTCTTTTTAATCCTACCCCTAATTCTCTAAATAACCCTTACTTCCAATAGTTACCCCTATTTTTTAGCTACAGCGAAGGGTTGGATTTTACAGCACCTAATCCAAATGATTCATCATCTTTCATATTTGTCGATCTACCTCTACTATACTTAAAGTACCCTTACTTCTCTTAATACTTTAAAACAACTACTCTTTTTAATCCTACCGATAATTCTCTAATTAGCCCTTACTTCCAACAATTACTCCTATCTTTTATTTCTGTGAAGGGTTCGTTTTTGTAGCACCCAATCCAAACGACTCATAATCTTCCATTTTTGTCGATCTACCCCTACTATGCTTAAACTACACCTACTTCTCGTAATACTTCAAAATGACCCTTGTTTTTAATCCTACCCAAAATTCACTAAATAGCTCTTACTTCCAACAATTACCCCTAATTTTTTTACTACTTTGAAGGGTTGGTTTTCTAAGCACCCAATCTAAATGATTCATCATCTTTCACATTTGTCGATCTACCCCTATTGTGGTTAAACTACCCCTACTTCTCTTAATACTTCAAAACAACCTTCTTTTTAATCCGACAACTAATTCTCTAAATAGCCCTTACATCCAAAAATTACCCCTATTTTTTAACTACTGGGAAGGGTTAGTTTTTGCAGCACCCAATCCAAACGATTCACCATCTTTCATATTTGTCGATCTACCACTGCTATGCTTAAACTACCCCTACTTCCCTTAATTCTTCAAAACGACTATTCTTTTTAATCCTATCCCTAATTGTTTAAATAGACCTTTCTTCCAACAATTACCCCTATTTTTTAACTACTATGAAGGGTTGGTTTTTGCAGCACCCAATCTAAATGATTCATCATGTTTCAAATTTATTGATCTACTCCTACAATGCTTAAACTACCCCTACTTCTCTTAGTACTTCAAAACAACCCTTTTTTTTAATCCAACCCCTAATTCTCTAAATAGCCCTTCCAACAATTACCCCTATTTTTAAACTTCTTTGAAGGGTTGGTTTTTGCAACACCCAATCCATATGATTCATCATCTTTGTATTTGTCGATCTACCCCTACTATGCTTAAACTACGAATACTTCTCCTAATACTTCAAAACAACTATTCTTTTTAATCATACCCCTAATTCTCTAAATAGCCCTTACTTCCAACAATTAAGCCAATCTTTTTACTATAGTGAAGGGTCGCTTTTTGCAGCACCCAATCAAAACGATTCAAAATCTTTTATATTTGTCGATCTACCCCTACTATGCTTAAACTACCCCTACTTCTCTTAATACTTCAAAACGAACCTTCTTTTTAATCCTGCACCATATTCTATAAAGCACTTACTTCCAACAATTTCCCCTATTTTTCAACTACTGTGAAGGGTTAGTTTTTGCAGCATCCAGTCCAAATGATTCATCATCTTTTGTATTTGTCGATCTACCCGTACTATGCTTAAACTATCCCTACTTCTCTTAATACTTCAAAACAGCTATTCTTTTTAATCCTACCCCTAATTCTCTAAATAGCTCTCACTTCAAATAGTTACCCCTATTTTTTAGCTGCTGCGAAGGGTTGGTTTTTGTAGCACCTAATCCAAATGATTCATCATCTTTCATATTTGTCGATCTACCCCAACTACGTTTAAACTAACCCTACTTCTCTTAATACTTCAAAACAATCCTTGTATTTAATCAACCCCTAGTTCTCTAAATAGCCCTTCCAGCAATTACCCCTATTTTTAAACTTCTTTGAAGGGTTGAATTTTGTAACACCCCATAATTTTAATCTTAATGCTGACAAATTTAAAGAATACTTAATTTTAAATGTGAGAATTAAGGGAAACGGGTTACGCCGTTGTGTTCGTCTCAGAATTTTGGTTGAGATAGAGTATGAGTTTGGGTGAATTGGACTTTTTATGAAGAAGTTATAGCCATCGGAATTTTCATTAAAATTCAAACAGATTTCAAAAATTCAAATTCAAACCCAGATTGGGCTAGGCGGGAAAATTCCCGCCAAGGGCCAGGTCGACCATGGGGTCGATCTACCCATATAGGTCAACCTGGGGCCACCCTGCCCCTAGGCAAATTTGAGAGATGACGAATTTGTGACTGGTTGCTAAGTAATTAGGTTTTCTGGATAGTTTTGATCTGGTTTGAATGGTTGGGGTTCATTCTAGGTTGATCGGATGGCCTAAATTAATCCTAAATTCTGTATAAACACATGTAGACTCAAACCCTAAAATCTAATTAAAAATTAGATCAATGGCCGTCATGTTGTCACTCCAAAACCTAGAGTATCCGCCACCAATTAGAGGGAAAGTGAAGCTAATCAACTAAATTCAACCCAATTCTGTTCAACTCAAATCTAAACAACAACGAATTTTCCTACTTCAACGGAAAGCTAAAGCAATTTCAGAACTCATATTTCAGAACTCAAGAACTTCTTTGAGTTGTGAGTTCAATTTCTTTAATAAGATAATTAACAAGTTAATTAGGTTGAGATATAAATTGGGTTATATGGCAATGTTTGCGAATCATAAGAAAAATGTGATATTTTGTCAATATATGCTAGTTGTTTATCATGATAGTTTTGTTGTGGATCCCTTTTCATATGCCAAATCATCTATGTTCAACTTGATTCATGTTTGATAACATTTTATATGCAAGTTTGGGTGTAGATTATATGCTAGTTTCTATGTGAATTATTCATGTGAATCAAATAAAGTGATTCTATGCAAGTTTAGGTAGAAATTGGATTCACATATATGCAAGTTTACACCTTTAGATTTAGGTCCATGACATACATCGTTTTATGCAAGTTTGTGACTATGGCCTGTGCAAGTATACACCTTTAGATTTAGATCTATGACATATATAGATTTATGCAAGTTTGTGACTACGGCCTATGCAAGTTTTAGGTGAAAAACTATATTATATATTTGCAGGTTCACACCTGTAGGCCTATGACAATAACAAGTTTATGCTAGATATGTGGTAATCCTTATTTGTAAGATTAGATCCAATTTGTATGTTATGCAAGTTTGTGGCATTTCTTCTTTTTATGTGTCTTAGACTAATTGTTGTAATACCCTACCTCCAATAAGGTCACTCACAAAGGGAATGCCTTAACTTCAGTGGAGCATTTTTGGTAAATAGACATAGAATATCACAAGACAGATATAAAAATTTTGCAGTGGAAAACAAATAACTTTATTAAATCTCCAAAATACTTTGTTACATAATACCATGAGTCATAAAACTATTACAACAAAACACTTCTGTCGTATATCATCAGAGTACATAGGTATTCAAAAGAAAACATCATTCCCCATATTAAAGAGCAAGCCATATAAGAGACAGAGACTCGAGCCATACTTCGGAAGTAGCTCCTAGAAGATGATATCCAAATCCTGACTAAACCTACGTGTTTCCTCCCTGAGAACCTGGGGGGAGAAATGGAAGAAAAGAGGCGAAACAAACTAGGTCAGACATACGTCTGGTGAGTCTAGTAACTTTTAGCCAGTAAATAAATAAAGGTAAACATGACAGGCATACAAAGTGGATAAGAGGATCACGGTACAGATGACAGGTATGACAGGACAAATAAGGTAAGGTGTATGCATGATTCACTACTAACTACTCTGTACTATTACTAGTCAAATCAAGATGGGATAATCCCTTCTGCTAATCATGATAACGATGGTGGTAGTTTTGTGTATTCCTAGCTGCTGCCATAGGTGCCGCCTGCTCCTATCTCAACTCGTGGTACCCACTACACTCCTACTACAAATTTGTAGACTTAGGGCATATGTCCGGATATACCCGAACCACTACCCTAATCGACCGGCTCCCTACTCCATAGATACTCTGTGCTGGTCCCACAACTAGGGGGTATCACTTCCCTAAAGTGGCAACCTAAGGTGTGCACAGTTATACCTACCGGTGTCACGGTCATCTTGTCCCTCTCTACTCGGCCCACGTCCCCGGCCGGTTTGCGCCGCCCACACCATCCGTCTTGTTTTGGATCTCTTACAATCAATTAGTAATCATGCCCCTTCCCTGCCTAGTACGGAGATGTTTACTTTGATACCCCTCCAGGTTACTGATTGAAATGGGTCCCACACAACATGATACAAGCTCTCCCCTATGCCTTGTATCACCACTAGGTTTTCTACTAACTATGTATACCCTAAGGTGTCTTTAATTACATAGCCCTCAATCATTTATGCATACCTATAGGTGTCTTTAATACATAACCCCTATTCTACCTATTGGTTATGCATACCTATAGGTGTCTTTAATATATAACTCTATCTATTCCCATTAGTTATGCGTACCCCTGAGGGTGTCTTTAATACATAACTTTACCTATTCCCATTAGTTATGCGTACCCCTAAGGGTGTCTTTAATACATAACTTTACCTATTCCCATTAGTTATGCGTACCCCTGAGGGTGTCTTTAATACGTAACTTTACTATTCTGCCCCGGTTATGTATACCATTAGATGTCTTTAATTACATTACCCCTTTTTAATGGTTAAGTTTGCGGGCCTATAAATATTAATATTACCCACCTACCCTTCAGTTGTACTTAACATTCCCACTGATTTAATCCTATTTATTTAATGGTTAAGTTTGTGGGCCTATATATACTAATATTACCCACATATCCATCATTTGTACTTAACCCACCCACAATCCAACTCGTTTTACTTAACCCTAACTTACGTCTATCATCATACAGTCCATATGTATTAAGTTAGGTTAAGTAGTCTTTAATCAGCATTAATTAATTATTGAGACACCTAGTCGTATTTCACATGCCACCCAAGGCACCCACTTAATTCCACATGCCACCCAAGGCACCCACTTTACCCCCTCATGTCCCACTACATGTTTATCTGGTTAAGTGTTTCTTAATTCATTAAAACTGTAACCTTATAAAGACCTTCAACATTTGACTAGCATTTGTGGCAGCTGGATTTGCCGGACGGGTCCGGGAAGTCTTACACCACTAAAGAGCGTAACCTCGTGTCTTTAAAACTGTCACACATTTAGTTTATGCCTAAGACCTCCCACATTAGACTAGCATTTGTGGACGCTGGAATTGGCGGGCGGGTTCGCGCAGTCTTACACCACAAAAGAGCCTAACCTCGTGTCTTAGACGATTAATTACTCCTAATTAATCATCCCCCAACTTGAATTACTTTCCCTATTCAAATTATCAATTAATTCCAAATTTCACTATGGCCATAATTAACTCAATTATGTCCATCTATTTATGGTATGTAAAATCATACCAATTTTCATCACAAATTTATTTTATGCCAATTCTCAATATTAAATCTTCAAACTTTAATTGCTTAAACATTACTATTTTGATTAATTAAGTTAATTAATTAATCCTTTCCTTTTTCATAGGTGTCAATAACTATCTTATTAACAATTTGGATTTCTTATCAATAAATGGTCATATACAAATTATACCATTTTTATCCAATTTTACCCATGTCATAATAGGTAATTATTTATGTTTCCCTACTTGAATCATGTGTCCAATTTACATAGTCACTATGTAAATTATGCCTATTACAAATTCCCCTTTTCCCCGTTTCTTAACTAGCGTAACCGTTTGTGTTTTTAGCGTCATCGAGGCTACAAAGTAGTCTCGCCATAACAATAAAATAAACAGAATGTCATGGTGATCGTTTTCAGTACAATTTTGGCATAAGCATGGCAACTAGGGAAAATGACATGATAACCTCGCATATTATTATGATTCACCACATAATTAACAACTTGCATAGATTCATAACAACTTGCATAGGTTCATGAATTGACAACATAATTAACAACTAACATAGGCTCATGATTCTTAACATAATCAACAACTTATATAGGTTCATGATTCACAATATAACAACTTGCATGATTCATAACATAACTTCTTGCATAGATGACTTACATAGATTCATGATCCACAACATAACAACTAGTATAAGTCCATGAATTAACAACTTATCAACTTGCATAGGTAACTTCATAGGTTCATAATAACTTGCATAACTTCATGATTCACAACAATAATAAACTTGCATCATATCATGATTTACAACAGTAATGAACTTGCATAACTTCATGATTCACAATAATAAGAAAATGCATCATATCATGATTTACAACAATAATGAACTTGCATAACTTCATGATTCACAATAATAAGGAACTTGCATCATTTCAGGATTCACAACAATAAACTTGCATAACTACAAAAAATATATACCCAAATCATAGTCTACCACAATTCACTTTTATTTATTTAAACCTAAAATTGACTAGAACTCACTAAATAAGGGGTCTTAAGTTCTGCGTTCTGAATTCTGTAATTGATTAGCACTCCCTTGTTGTACGCAATTTTGTTGTTGTAGTTTTAGGCTTGATTTGATTTGAATTGAGTTGCTTTACTTTGCTTTTAGTTGGTGGCGGCTACCCTAGGGTTTGGAGTGACAACATGATGGCCACTGATCTAATTTTTGATTTGATTCTAGGGTTTGAGACTACACATGTTTATATAGAATTTCAATTTAATTATAGCCGTCGGATGATCTAGGGTTAATCAATACCACTCAGTCGAGATTGGGTGACACCTTAGCCCAAATGACTCGGCAAGGAGTCAGAAAGGACTCAGAAATGAGTCAAGACATGGGTCAGACTGAACCAGAAGGCTATGCAGGTTTTCTCTTGGCCTGGGCGCACTTGGGAAGTGCGCCAATGCAAATTTCTACTGGCGCGCTTCCCAAGTTCGCCAGTGCAAATTTTTTTTCCAACAAAACTTCGTTCGTCCATATCTTCTTCATACGACATCTGTTTTACGCAAACTCGGACTCTATCTCAAGCAGAATTCCGAGATGAACGCAATGGCATGACCTGTTTCCCTTCATTCCCACATTTGAAATTAAGTATTCTTTAATTTAGTTAATCTGATTATTCAAAAATTCAGGGTGTTACATTCTCCCCTCCTTAAAGGATTTCGTCCCCGAAATCTCCAAGTTAAGAAGAATATGTCCTACCATCCAATCACCCATCTACTCAACCATCATCCACAAGCATCCATTGTCCTTAGAAAATTTCTAATGTTGTATGAACAAATGCAAAAGTGTGTGTATATGTTCCTTATCTAATGCAAAATCAAGTGTTCTACTGATTCAATTGACCTCCTTAATGCAAACCATGATAGTGTCGTGCGTCCATTATGTATGCGAAGGAATCCTATCGATACATATTATTTCTACGTGTGTGCTCAACCATCATCAAAATGCAGCATCCATATGATAACACAACCATTGTTCATCCATTAACCTAAATATGTACACACATTTATATGCAATATGAAAGTGATTTGAGCCGATCTAGTGCCTAATGTGCGTGTAAATGCATCAACGAGCAACCACTAGCAAACACTTGCATCCACTTGCAACCATCAAACATAACATGTCTCAAACACATGTTTACATCCATGGATTTCCTATCTAAAGGTCGAAGATTCGGTTGATGGGATACAAACAAATGATACAACGAAAACAAAAGCTCTGTTCCCATTTCACATCGGTTAAGAGAATAATTCCCTAAGTCTCATCCCCGAAGACCGAAATCAACATCAGACTGATACCCAAAGAATTACCCCCATTAAACAATGCCAAAACTGGAGATCTACTCCATGCTTCGAGTAGAAACCTGTATCCTTTAGAAATATCCAGATACTTACAGACTACTAGTACAGATCAGATTACAGAATGATTCTAAAAAAGCTTAGCATAAAACACCCTTGCGGGTCACAAGAAACTTTGGGGTCTTCCCATGACAAGTTAGAAACTTAACGACCCTCCTCTCAAAATCTAGAATGACCCTCTACATAGAAAGCTGGTCCATTTAGACCCAACCCATAACCCATAAACTTGAGCACACAAATGTCACATTCAAATTTTTGACGCCTAACACAGATAATTTCAAACCCCTACAAACCACTAACAATTGAGCCGAACCACAAATGGGGTTTGAAACAACTACAGGAAAAGAAACAAGACTAGTATTAAAGTGTAGATTCTCGATTATATAATCAAAAAGAGTCTTAGCTTCATAACAAAATATGGAAATTAAACCTTCTGCATAAATTTTCCTATCCCTATCCTATCCATCAACCGCGAGAACATTTGCCTATCCTATCAAAGGAAGAGATTTCAGACAAAGGATCGAAGGATACTACATATGGCTTTTCGGGGAATGTTTTTTCAAAATAGGCTTTCCTTTTTGAAAATACTCTCTTTTAAAACCTTTTGAAAAATATTTTCAAAACTTTTATCTAATCTGGTAACCTTCAACTCTTATGCCAAGTGTAACACCCCACCTCCATTAAGGTCACTCACAAAGGGAATGCCTTAACTTCAGTGGAGCATTTTTGGTAAATAGACACAGAATATCACAAGACAGATATAAAAATTTTGCAGTGGAAAACAAATAACTTTATTAAATCTCCAAAGTACTTTGTTACATAATACCATGAGTCTTAAAACTATTGCAACAAAATACTTCTGTCTTATATCATCAGAGTATATAGGTATTTAAAAGAAAACATCATTCCCCATATTAAAGAGCAAGCCATATAAGAGACAGAGACTCGAGCCGCACTTCTGAAGTAGCTCCTAGAAGATGATATCCAAATCCTGACTAAACCTATGTGTTTCCTCCCTGAGAACTTGGGGGGAGAAATGGAAGAAAAGAGGCGAAACAAACTAGGTCAGACATACGTCTGGTGAGTCCAGTAACTTTTAGCCAGTAAATAAATAAAGGTAAACATGACAGGCATACAAAGTGGATAAGAGGATCACGGTACAGATGACAGGTATGACAGGACAAATAAGGTAAGGTGTATGCATGATTCACAACTAACTACTCTGCACTATTACTAGTCAAATCAAGATGGGATAATCCCTTCTGCTAATCATGATAACGATGGTGGTAGTTTTGTGTATTCCTAGCTACTGCCATAGGTGCCGCCTGCTCCTATCTCAACTAGTCGTACCCACTACCCTCCCACTACAAATTGGTAGACTTAGGGCATATGTCCGGAAATAACCTAACCACCACCCTAATCGATCGGCTCCCTACTCTGTAGGTACCCTGTGCTGGTCCCACAACTAGGGGTTATCACTTCCCTAAAGTGGGAACCTAAGGTGTGCATAGTTATGACTACTGGTGTCACGGTCGTCTTGTCCCCCTCTGCCCGGCCCATGCACGCACATGTCCCCGGTCGGTTTGCGTCGCCCACACCATCAGTCTCATTTTGGGTCTCTTACAATCAATCAGTAAGCGCGCCCCTTCCCCGCCTAGTACGGAGTTCTTTACTTTGATACCCCTCCGGGTTACTGACTGACATGGGTCCCACACAACATGATACATGCTCTCCCCTATGCCTTGTATCCCCACTAGGTTTTCTACTGACTATGTATACCCTAAGGTTTCTTTAATTACATAGAACTCAATTAGTTATGCGTACCTACAGGTGTCTTTAATACATAAACCCTATTCTACCTATTAATTATCCGTACCTATAGGTGTCTTTAATACATAACTCTATCTATTCCCATTAGTTATGCGTACCCCTGAGGGTGTCTTTAATACATAACTTTACCTATTCCCATTAGTTATGCGTACCCTTAATGATGTCTTTAATATATAACTTTACCTATTCCCATTAGTTATGCGTACCCCTGACGGTGTCTTTAATGCATAAATTTACTATTCTGCCCCGGTTATGTAACACCCTACGTCCTTCATTAATGTCACTCGCAAAGGGAATGCATTAACTTCCATGGAGCATTATAAGTGAATATAGAATAGAAAATCAGAACAAGACAGATATTAAGCAGTTCTTGAAAATTTACAACTTTATTTATTGCAGCAGAAGGTAAATATGTTTGGTTACATCATCCAAAATCATAAACCAAAGTCAAATACATAATATCCATCTTGATAAAACAAAGTACATAATCCCACTACTACAAATAGCCATAAAGAAAATGAGAGGATTACCTTTACTTCGGCAATCCAAATTCGAGTCCTCCCAAAGAGATCCCAATCAAGCTCCACTAGTACTTGTCCCACCCTTAGAACCTGGGGGGAGGGGGGGCAGGAAGAAAAGAGGTGGAAACAAAGGGGGTCAGACATAAAGTCTGGCGAGTGCGATAACTCTAACAACATAATTATTAAAGCAATATGATAAGATATAAGCTGGAGAATATGGTAATGACTGTGTGAACCACATGGGTATTGCAAGACAATCAAGAGAAACAGAGATAATGTTAATGGCGCTTCCTAATCAATATAGGATAATCACTATACTCTACCGTACTGTACCATACTGTACTGTACTAACACTAACTGCACCCCTACTAGTCACTTTAGAAATTTGATCCCTTTTGGCTAAATAGAACGATGATTGCTTTGTGTACTACTAGATGTACCCACTATCCTCCATGTTTGACTGTATATCTCTAGTTGCTATCATAGGTACCCAGCGTGAACCTGTCCCCCCTAGATATACCCCTTCAATAAGTAATAATGGTAATTCTATGTACTCCTAGCTGACGTCATAGGTGCCGCCTGCTCCTATCTCCAATAGGTGTACACCCTTAATAATTATTAATAATAGTGGTAGCTTCTTGTGCCCCTAGCTGACTACATAGGTGTCGTCTGCTCCTATCTCCACTAGGTGTACCCACTACCCTGCCCCATTCGATCGGCTCCCTAACTCGTAGATAGCCATGCTGGCCCCACAATGGGGTGTATCACTCCCCAAAGTGGTTACCCGATACAACCAACAATGCACGACTTATACCTACATGAAGAAACAACGTCTTACCAACCAGCCCGGGTCCATACACGCATATGAACCTGTTGGACTTCCGTTGCCACCGCTAACCCAGTTTGGCCTCTTACAATCAAGCCCAATAAGCGTGTCCCGTCCTCGACTTGGGTCGAGCCTACAAAGATACAAATGGGTTACTGGTTGAAACATACCCCCATTACTTGACACAACCTATCCTCCTAAGCTTGGTCCCCTCTAGTATATCCCACTTAGCCCCTTTCATGTCCACTTACATATTTTAAATTTGGTTAAGGGTTTCAATTAGTAATTCCTCATGCCTCCCAAGGCACCCACTTAACCCCTATGTCCCACTTACATGTTTTACCTTGGTTAAGTGTTACTAATCGTATTTCCTCATGCCACCCAAGGCACCCACTTAACCCCCTCATGTCCCACTACATGTTTATATGGTTAAGTGTTTCTTATTTCATTAAGACCGTAACCTCATAAAGACGTCTCACATTAGACTGGCATTTGTGGCAGCTGCATTTGTCGGGCGGGTCCGGGCGGGTCCGGGCAGTCTTACACCACAAAAGAGCCCAACCTCGTGTCTCTACAACTGTTACGTATTTAATTTGTGCCTAAGACCTCTCACATTAGACTAGCATTTGTGGCAGCAGGATTTGCCGGGCGGGTCCAGGCAGTCTTACACCACAAACGAGCCTAACCTCGTGTCTTAGACGATTAATTACACCTAATTAATAATCCCCTAATTTGAATTACTTTCCCTATTCAAATTATCAATCAATACCAAATTTAACGATGTCCAAAATTGGCTCAATTATGTCCATCCATTTATGGTAGGTAAAATCATACCAATTTCATCACTAATTAATTTTATTCCTTAAAATTAATTACATGCCTTTTTAGGCCATTACATGACAAATTCACAATAAGTGTATACCCAGTATTATCCCCATCGTACCCCCGTCATTCGTTCGCTTAACATGACATATACATATTAGACTAACAAATAGTCTAATACTAAAAAAAGGGAATAAACGTCACAAAGTCACATACACACAATAATAGATCTAATTTGCGTCTAACTTGCAATTAAGAATCACAACATACTTGCATAGTCTTTGTATTATCAAGGATCCAACAATCATAGATCTAAAAGGTGTGAGCTTGCATGTATGAACATAGTTTTACACCCAACTAGCCTATGTAATTATCACAAACTTACATAAACTGTGTATGTCGTCAACCTAAACATAAAGGTGTCATCTTGCATAACTATGGATCCAATAAAGGTGTTAACTTGAATAAACTATGGATCCACATAAAGGTGTAAACTTGCATAAGTAGGCATGTCATAGATTCAACGTGAAAATGTCAACTTGAATATGGATCTAAACTTTAAAGATGTGAACTTGTATATATATGAATCTAATTATCACTTAAACTTGCATATGAACATAATACCTATACAAACTAGCATATGATCCACATCCATATTCGCATAAAAACTGATGTTATAAACCTAGGTGGTTGGATTATAAAAAGGGATTCATTAACACAAGTTAACATCTTGAACTACTAACATATATTTTAGATCCAAACTTACATAACATCATATAACTCGCATACAACTTGCGTGATCCTATTAACTTGCATAACATCATATGTACAACTTGCATAATCATATCAACTTAAAATAACATCATATATGAAACTTGCATAACATCATATATAAAACTTGCATAACATCATATATGAAACTTGCATAACATCATATATAAAACTTGCATAACATCATATTTAAAACTTGCATAATGTCATATATAAAACTTGCATAACATCATATATAAAACTTGCATAACATCATATGATATAAATCAAGTTAACATACATGATTAAACATATGAATTAGATTCACAACCACAACTTATAATCCAACATATATCACATCGTAATTGATTTAGCAATTATTTTGTTAAGGTGATCGAACTCACTACTCAAAAGCGGTCTTGAGTTCTGAATTCTGATTTTTGGAGTTGTACTAGCTCTCCTTTGAAGAAGATTCGTTGTTATGGGTGAATAGAACTGATTTGATTTGCTGTCCTTCCTCTTTAATTTGTGGCGGCTACTCTAGGGTTCAAGACAACAACATGACGGCCATAGTTTCAGTTTTAATTCTGATTTAGGGTTTGAGTCTATGTGTCTTTTTATAGAGTTTTGAATTAATTTAGGCCGTCTGATGATCTTAGGGTTAATCAAAACCATTCAGTCATGATAGGGTGACAAGTCAGCCCTAATGACTCAGCAAGAGAGTCAGAAAGGACTCAACAATGAGTCAGAACATGGTTCAGACTGAACCAGAAGGCTGTGCAGGTTTTCTCTCGGCCTGGGCGCACTTGGGAAGTGCACCAATGTAAATTTGTACTGGCACACTTCCCAAGTGCGCCAGTGCAATAATTTTTTTTCCTTTCTTGCCACCAAACTTCGTTCGTCAATAACTCCTTCATCTGGTACCCGTTTCCCGCAAACTTGGACTCTATTTCAGCCAGAATTCGGAGACGAAAACAATGGCCCAACCCCATTCCCATAATTCTCACGTCTGAGATTAATTATTCTTTAATTTAGTTAATTCGACTATTCAAAAATCCGGGGTGTTACATTCTCCCCTCCTTAAAGGATTTCGCCCCCGAAATCTCCAAGTTAAGGAGAATGCATATCCTACCATCCAAACAACCATCTACTCAACCATCAAACACGGGCATCCATTGTCCTTATAAAATTTCTAATGCTTTATAAACATATGCAAGAAGTGGATGTATATGTTCCTTATCTAATGCAAAATCAGGCGGTCTACTGATTCAGTTGACCTCCTTAACGCAAAACATGATAGTGCCATGCGTCCATTATGTACGCGAAAGAACCTTATCGATACATATTATTTCTACATGTGTGCACAACCATTAACCAAAATGCAACATCCATATGATGGTACAACCATTATACATCCATTACTTAAATATGTACACACATTTATATGCAATATGCAATATGAAGTGACTGAGCCGATCTAGTGCCTAAAGTGTGTGCATATGCATCCACGAGCAACCACTAGCAACCACTTGCATCCACATGCATCCATCATACATAACATATCTCAAACACATGTTTTAACCATAGGTCTACCCTATCTAAAGGTCAAAGACACTAGCGAGAGGACATACTAAAGATAAGATAAGTACAAGTTAAGCAATAAAGGAGAAATTACCCTCGAAAAGAAAAGGGTACAATGAATTCATCTTCGCTTCCGTCTCCCAAGTAGCGTTGCTCTCATCATCTCCCCATTGCACTTTGACTACTTTGACCTCTCGATTCCTTAACTTCTTAATCTCCGACCCAAGAATGCGCGTAGGAGCTCGTCGAATCGTCACATCACGCTCGATCTCCACCTCTCTAAGCAAGCTCGGCTCTACCACTTCCGCTATCTCGTGTAAGCACTTCCCCAAATGTGATACATGGAATACGTCGTGTACAACACTAAGTCTCTTGGGCAACTCCATTCTATACGCCATCTGGCCAATCCTTTCCTTAATAGGAAACGACCCTACAAATCTTGGTGCTAACTTCCCAAAGGACCCAAAGCAAACGACGTTCCGTAATGGAGACACCTTGACAAATACCATGTCCCCAATATCAAACTCAAGATCTGTCCTCGTCTTGTCCGCATAAGATTTCTGCCTATCTTGTGCCGTCTTCATCCTCCTTCGAATAAAATCGATCTTTTCCGAAGTCTGTCTAATCATATCGGGCCCAAGTAAGACCTTACCTGTAGACTCCCACCAACATGTAGGCGAATGACACGGCAGTCCATAAAGAGCTTCAAACGGTGCCGTGCCAATGCTAGACTGAAAGCTTCTATTATATGCGAACTCTACCAACAGAAGATCTTCCTCCCATGTACCTCCGGAATCTAAGACACATAACCTTAAAAGGTCTTCTAGAATACAATTCACCCTCTCGGTCTGGCCGTCCGTCTGAGGATGATATGCGGTGCTCAAACATAGCTGAGTCCCTACCGCCTCTTGTAATCTCTTCCAAAATTCGCTAGTGAAGATAGGATCGCGGTCGCTCCGTATGCTGGAAGGAACACCGTGCAAATGAACTATTTCTGGAACGTATACGGAGGCTAACCATGGGGCAATCCTCTTACTCTTTACGAGAATGAAATGGGCGCTCTTAGTAAGTCTGTCTACCACTACCCAAATCCCCGTATTACCCTTCCTCGATCTTGGTAATCCGTCAAAAAGTCCATCGAAACCCTTTCCCACTTCCATTGTGGGATCTCCAATGGGTGAAGCAATCCACCAGGCTTCTTTGGCCTGCTTTTACTTGTTGGCACACCCAGCATCTAGCAACAAGCTCTGCCACGTCCTTCTTCATACCGGCCCAAAAGTAAACTCGTCTCATGTCCATGTACATTTTGTCCCCGCCGGGATGGATGGTCATCTTCGAACGATGTGCATCATCAAGAATGGTCTTTCTTACGTCATCATCTTTTGGTACACAAAGTCTACCGTCCCTATGTAACCAACCATTATCATCTAGGATATACCTACGGAGATGGCTTGATGACTCCCCTCTTTTGAGATTTTCTTCTAAGTCAACCAACTGTGGGTCGTCTCGTTGTGCCTCGCCAATCCATCCCAAAAGCGTAGGTCTGACCTCCAAGGACGCTAGCAAACTGGGTACAAAATCAATGAATGGTCCAAAGTCAAACGTAGAGATGAACTCTAAACTTCGCCGCTCAACAAACAACGGACCCAAGGATAACCTTTTTCTACTTTAGGCATCTGCCACCACGTTACCCTTGCCAGGGGTATATGCTGTCTTGAAATCGTAGGACGCCAAGAACTCCATCCACCATAACATATCACCCTTCCCTAGAGACCACATGCCCTAAAATCCTCACCTCTTTCCTCCAAAAATGGTATTTTGGAGAACTTAGCTTTAAGCTAGTGCACTTGTAGGGTCCCTAAGCTTTCCCTAAGATGTAGGGCATGCTCTTCTATGCTTCTAGAGAAAACCAGGATATTATCCCATGCAAAATCGTCATAACTATCCATCTCCCACAGACCATCCTAGTCGAACTCGACATCCCCCAAGTGCAAGCCCCAAAGGCCTGAACCAGTATCAGACAAACACCCAAGGGATACCTCCTTCGAATTCAGACGACCTACGTGAGATGATACTAGTAAGACAGCCAACAAATTGAGCACTTGACCGACTCTGGCTGTCCTTGCCAGTCTTGCTCCAAAACCACCGCTGATTACATAACTGGCTTTGCTTAATCTATTAAGCAAATACGAAAACTTTTTTTGAGTCTCTGGGTAAACCCCGCATTTTATCAACGACGTCTCCATACTAACGGATCACACAAACAGAATCCCAATCATCGTTGGATGCATCAGAAGATTCTAGGCAGCTAAGCATCACTGAACCCCTAGGGTCACAAGAAATATGAGGGTCTTTCCATAACGAATCAATAGTCTAACTACCCTCCTTTCACAATCTAGGATCGCACCCCGCTTGGCTAGCCAATCCACCCCTAGAATCAAAATATAGCCCATGAAACCAAGGACAAAGGCGTTGCATTCAAATCCAATGCCCAAGATAGATACTCTCAAATCCGGACAATCCATTGAAGGATGAGCCGAACCGCCAACAGGATTTGAGACTAGGATGGAATCCTTAACTAGACTAGTATTTTGGTGCAGTGTTTCAATTAACAAAGCAGATACTAACGAGTATGAAGCGCCAGAATCAAACAAAGTTCAAACAGGATGATAAAGAAAACCAAATTTCAACCAAGACGGTCCTACCCCATTCAGGTATACCAGCCGTGAGGGAATACAACTACCTTACAGAAGATCCTGTACTTTGTCCTTGCCTCTTTGGACAATCCTAATGTGTCCTATTTCTCCAAAACAACTAGCCTTCTTCTTCACATTCTCCATTCGTGACCTCCCACCAAGATGAGGTTTTTCCCTTTGTTAACCAAACAGCTATTTGAACCTTCCTCCCATCGTCTATCTTAAAGGTACCAACAAGCCCTCCACTTCCCTGGGCTAACTTCTAGCCCGACAAACGTCTAAGTCCCTTGAAGTGGTTCTCCGTCCTTCGTACGGAAGTCCTTATTTATCATAGAAAAAACATCTATACGCGGAGGGGAAAAAAAGAGAAAGAGGAAGAGATTCAAAACGGAGAATCGAAGGAAGGATATATGGCTCTTGGGGATTATTTCCTTAAAATAAACCTTTCTTTCAAAAATACTCTTCTACAAACATATTTTTGAAAGTATTTTTACAAAAATGCTTTTGAAAATTAGTTTTTCAAAATATCTTATCTGTTCTGGTAACCTTCAGCTCTGATACCACGTGTAACACCCCACGTCCATTAATGTCACTCGCAAAGGGAATGCATTAACTTCCATGGAGCATTTTAAGTGAATATAGAACAGAAAATCACAACAAGACAGATATAAAGCAGTACTTGAAAATCTAAAACTTTATTTATTGCAGCAGAAGGTAAATATGTTTGGTTACATCATCAAAAACCATAAACCAAAGTCAAGTACATAATATCCATCTTGATAAAACATAGTACGTAATCCCACTACTACAAATAGCCATAAATAAAATGAGAGGCTGAACTTTACTTCGGCAATCCAAATCCAATTGCTCCAAAAGAGATCCCAATCAAGCTCCACTAGTACTAGTCCCACCCTCAGAACCTGGGGGGGGGGGTTGGGGGAAGGAAGAAAAGAGGTGGAAACAAAGGGGGTCAGACATAAAGTCTGGCGAGTGCGATAACTCTAACAACATAATTATTAAAGCAATATGATAAGATATAAGCTGGAGAATAAGGTAATGATTGTGTGAACCATAGGGGTATGGCAAGGCAATCAAGAGAAACAGAGATAACGTTAATGGCGCTTCCTAATCAATATAGGATAATTACTATACTCTACCGTACTGTACCATACTGTACTGTACTAACACTAACTGCACCCCTACTAGTCACTCTAGAAATATGATCCCTCTTGGCTAAATAGAACGATGATAGCTTCGTGTACTACTAGATGTACCCACTATCCTCCATGTTTGACTATATATCTCTAGTTGCTATCATAGGTACCCAGCGTGTACTTATCCCCACTAGATGTACCCCTTCAATAAGTAATAATGGTAATTCAGTGTACTCCTAACTGACATCATAGGTGCCGCCTGCTCTTATCTCCACTAGGTGTACCCCCTTAATAATTATTAATAATAGTGGTAGCTTCGTGTACCCCTAGCTGACTACATAGGTGTCGTCTGCTCCTATCTCCACTAGGTGTACCCACTACCCTAGCCCATTCGATCGGCTCCCTAACTCGTAGATACCCTTGTTGGCCCCACAGTGGGGTGTATCACTCCCCAAAGTGGCAACCCGATACAACCAACAATGCACGGCTTATACCTACACGATGCAGCAACGTCTTACCTACCATCCCGGGTCCACACACGCATATGAACCCGTTGGAATTGCGTTGCCACCGCTAAGCTGGTTTGGCCTCTTAAAGTCAATCCCAATATGCGTGTCCCATCCTCGACTTGGGTCGAGCACACAAAGATACGAATGGGTTACTGGATGAAACGGACCCCCATTACTTGACACAAGCTATCCACCTAAGCTTGGTCCGCTCTAGTATATCCGACTTAACCCCTTTCATGTCCACTTACATGTTTTAAATTTGGTTAAGGGTTTCCATCAGTAATTCCACATGCCACACTAGGCATCCACTTAACCCCTATGTCCCACTTACATGTTTTACCTTGGTTAAGTGTTACTAATCGTATTTCCTCATGCCACCCAAGGCACCCACTAGATTCCACATGCCACCCAAGGAAACCACTTAACCCCCTCATGTCCCACTACATGTTTATCTGGTTAATTGTTTCTTAATTCATTAAGACCGTAACCTCATAAAGACCTCTCACATTAGACTGGCATTTGTGGCAGCTGGATTTGCTGGGCGGGTCCGGGCAGTCTTACACCACAAACGAGCCTAACCTCATGTCTTTACAACAGTTATGTATTTAATTTGTGCCTAAGACCTCTTACATTAGACTGGCATTTGTGGCAGCGGGATTTGTCGGGCGGTCCGGGCAGTCTTACACAACAAACGAGCCTAACCTCGTGTCTTAGACGATTAATTACACCTAATTAATCATTCCCCCAATTTGAATTACTTCCCCTATTCAAATTATCAATCAATTCCAAATTTAACGATGTCCATAATTGACTCAATTATGGACATCCATTTATGGTAGGTAAAATCATACCAATTTCATCACTAATTAATTTTATTCCTTAAAATTAATTACGTGCCTTTTTAGGCCATTACATGACAAATTCATAATTTGTGTATATCCAGTATTATCCTCATCGTACCCCCGTCATTCGTTCGCTTAACATGACATATAGATATTAGACTAACAAATAGTCTAATACTAAAAAAAAAGGGAATAAATATCACAAAGTCACATACACACAATAATAGATCTAATTTTCATCTAACTTGCAATTAAGAATTACAACATACTTGCATAGTCTTTGTATTATCAAGGATCCAAAAGTCATAGATCTAAAAGGTGTGAGCTTGCATATATGAACATAGTTTTACACCCAATTAGCCTAGGTAATGATCACAAACTTACATAAACTGTATATGTCGTCAACCTAAACATAAAGGTGTCATCTTGCATAACTATGGATCCAATAAAGGTGTTAACTTGAGTAAACTATGGATCCACATAAAGGTGTGAACATGCATAACTAGGCATGTCATAGATTCAACATAAAAATGTCAACTTGAATATGGATCTAAACTTTAAAGGTGTGAACTTGTATATACATGAATCCAGTTATCACTTAAACTTGCATATGAACATAATACCTATACGAACTAGCATATGTTCCACATCCATATTCGCATAAAAACTGAGGTTATAAACCTAGGTGGTTGGATTATAAAAAGGGATTCATTAACACAAGTTAACATCATGAACTACTAACATATATTTTAGATCCAAACTTACATAACATCATATAACTCGCATACAACTTGCGTGATCCTATTAACTTGCATATCATCATATGTACAACTTGCAAAATCATATCAACTTGCATAACATCATATATGAAACTTGCATAACATCATATATAAAACTTGCATAACATGCATAACATCATATGTGAAACTTGCATAACATCATATATAAAACTTGCATAACATCATATACAAAACTTACATAACATCATATATAAAACTTGCATAACATCATATGTGAAACTTGCATAACATCATATGTGAAACTTGCATAACATCATATATAAAACTTGCGTAACATCATATGATATAAATCAAGTTAACATACATGATTAAACATATGAATTAGATTCACAACCACAACTTATAATCCAACATATATCACATCGTAATTGATTTAGCAATTATTTTGTTAAGGTGATCGAACTCACTACTCAAAAGCGGTCATGAGTTCTGAATTCTGATTTCTAGAGTTGTATTAGCTCTCCTTTGAAGAAGATTCGTTGTTAGGGTTGAATAGAACTGATTTGATTTGATGTTCTTCCTCTTTAATTTGTGGCGGCTACTCTAGGGTTCAAGACAACAGCATGACGGCCATAGTTTTAGTTTTAATTCTGGTTTAGGGTTTGAGTCTATGGGTCTTTTTATAGAGTTTTGAATTAATTTAGTTTGTCGGATGATCTCAGGGTTAATCAAAACCATTCAGTCATGATAGGGTGACAAGTCTGCCCTAATGACTCAGCAAGGAGTTATAAAGGACTCAACAATGAGTCAGAACATGGGTCAGACTGAACCAGAAGGATGTGCAGGTTTTCTCTCGGACTGGGTGCACTTGGGAAGTGCACTAATGTAAATTTGTGCTGGAACAATTTCCTAGTGCGCCAGTGCAATAATTTTTTTATTTTTTTCTTTCTTGCCACCAAACTTCGTTCGTCCATAGCTCCTTCATCCGTTACCCGTTTCCCGCAAACTCGGACTCTATTTCAACCAGAATTCCGAGACGAACACAATGGCGCAACCCCATTCCCATAATTCTCATGTCTGAGATTAATTATTCTTTAATTTAGTTAATTCGACTATTCAAAAATCCGGGGTGTTACAGGTTATGTATACCATTAGGTTTCTTTAATAACATAACCCTTTTTTAATGGTTAAGTTTGTGGGCCTATAAATATTAATATTACCCACCTACCATTCAGTTGTACTTAACCTTCCCACTGATTTAATCCTATTTATTTAATGGTTAAGTTTGTGGGCCTATATATACTAATATTACCCACCTACCCATCAGTTGTACTTAACCCACCCACAATCCAACTCGTTTTACTTAACCCTAACTTATGTCTATCATCATACAGTCCATATGTATTAATTTAGGTTAAGTAGTCTTTAATCAACATTAATTAATTATTGAGACACCTAGTCGTATTTCACATGCCACCCAATGCACCCACTTAATTCCACATGCGACCCAAGGCTCCCACTTAACCCCCTCATGTCCCACTACATGTTTATCTGGTTAAGTGTTTCTTAATTCATTAAGACCGTAACCTTATAAAGGCCTCCCACATTAGACTGGCATTTGTGGCAGCTGGATTTGCCGGGCGGGTCCAGGCAGTCTTACACCACAAAAGAGCCTAACCTCGTGTCTTTACAACTGTCACACAATTAGTTTATGGCTAAGACCTCCCACATTAGACTGGCATTTGTGGCAGCTGGATTTGTCGGGCGGGTCCGGGCAGTCTTACACCACAAAAGAGCCTAACCTCGTGTCTTAGACGATTAATTACTCCTAATTAGTCATCCCCCAATTTTAATTACTTTCCCTATTCAAATTATCAATTAATTCCAAATTTCACTATGGCATAATTGACTCAATTATGTCCACCTATTTATGGTATGTAAGTTCATACCAATTTTAATCACAAATTTATTTTATGCCAATTCTCAATATTAAATCTTCAGACTTTAATTGCTTAAACATTACTCTTTTGATTAATTAAGTTAATTAATTAACCCTTTCCTTTTTCATAGGTGTCAATACCTATCTTATTAACAATTTGTATTTCTCATCAATAAATGGTCATATTCAAATTATACCATTTTTACCCTATTTTACCCATGTCATAATATGTAATTATTTATGTTTCCCTACTTGAATCATGTGTCCAATTTACATAGTTACTATGTAAATTATGCCTATTACAAATTCCCCTTTTCCACGTTTCTTAACTAGCGTAACCGTTGCGTTTTTGGCGTCATCGAGGCTACAAAGTAGTCTCGCCATAACAATAAAATAAAGGGAATGTCAAGGTGATCGTGTTCAGTACAATTTTGGCATAAGCATGACAACTAGGGAAAATGACATGATAACCACGCATATAATTATGATTCACCACATAATTAACAACTTGCATAGATTCAAAACAACTTGCATAGGTTCATGCATTAACAACATAATTAACAACTAACATAGGGTCATGATTCTTAACATAATCAACAACTTATATAGGTTCATGATTCACAATATAACAACTTGCATGATTCATAACATAACTTCTTGCATAGATGACTTACATAGATTCATGGTCCACAACATAACAACCAGCATAGGTTCATGAATTAACGAATTATCAACTTGCATAATTAACTTCATAGCTTCATAATAACTTGCATAACTTCATGATTCACAACAATAATAAACTTGAATCATATCATGATTTACAACAATAATGAACTTGCATAACTTCATGATTCACAATAATAATAAACTTGCATCATATCTTGATTTACAACAATAACGAACTTGCATAACTTCATGATTCACAATAATAAGGAACTTGCATCATTCCATGATTCACAACAATAAACTTGCATAACTACAAACAACATATACCCAAATCATAGTCTACCACAATTCACTTTTATTTATTTAAACCTAAAAGTGACTAGAACTCACCGAATAAGGGGTCTTGAGTTCTGGGTTCTGAATTCTGTAATTGATTAGCGTTCCCTTCTTGTAGGCAATTTCGTTGTTGTAGTTTTAGGCTTTATTTGATTTAAATTGAGTTGCTTTACTTTGCTTTTAGTTGGTGGCGGCTACCCTAGGGTTTGGAGTGACAACATGACGACCACTGATCTAATTTTTGATTTGATTCTAGGGTTTGAGTCTACACATGTTTATATAGAATTTTAATTTAATTATAGCCGTCGGATGATCTTAGGGTTAATCAAAACCACTCAGTCGGGATAGGGTGACACCTCAGCCCTAACGCCTCAGCAAGGAGTCAGAAAGGACTCAGCAATGAATCAAAACATGGGTCAAACTGAACCAGACGGCTGTGCAGGTTTTCTCTTGGCCTGGGCGCACTTGGGAAGTGCGCCATTGCAAATTTGTACTGGCGCACTTTCCAAGTGCGCCAGTGCAATTTTTTTTCCAACCAAACTTCGTTCGTCCATATCTTCTTCATATGCCATCTGTTTTATGCAAACTCGGACTCTGTCTCAAGCAGAATTCTGAGATGAACGCAATGGCATGACCCGTTTCCCTTAATTCCCACATTTGAAATTAAGTATTCTTTAATTTAGTTAATCTGATTATTCAAAAATTCTGGGCGTTACACTAGTCTAATATATATATATATATATATATATATATGTCATGATAAACAAACGAACAACGTGGGGACGATGGGGTAATATTGAATATACACCCATTGAGAATTGGCATAAATGGCCTGAAAAGGGCATATAATTAATTTATTTTAATTTAAGACATTAATTAGAGAAATTGGCATTTATGGACATAATTGAGACAATTATGGACATAAGTATATTTGGAATGTATTGACAAATTTGAATAGGGATATTAATCCAATTTGGGGTTAAATGAAGATGTGTAATAATAAACCGCCTAAGATACGAGGTTAGACTCTTTTGGGGTGTAAGACTGCCCGGACCTGCTCGGCAAATTAAGCAGCCCCAAATGCCTGTTAATGTGAGAGGTCAAAGGCATGAATTAAATGCGTAACAGTTGTAAAGGCACGAGGTTAGGCTCGTTTGTGGTGTAAGACTGCCCTGACCCGCCTGGCAAATCCAGCTGCCACAAATGCTAGTCTAATGTGGGAGGTCTTTACAAGGTCACGGTGTTAATGAACTAAGAAACACTTAACCTGATAAACATGTGATGGGGCATGAGGGGGTTAAGTGGGTGCCTTGGATGGCATGTGAAATTAAGTGGGTGCCTTGGGGTGGCTTTTGAAATACGATTAGATGCACTTAACCAAGATTGAAACATGTAAGAAGACATGAGTAAGAACAGGGTTAAGTTGGAAAACCTTAGAGGGGACCAAGCATAGATGGAAAGCTTGTGTCATGCATGGGTGCCCTTTTCAAACCAGTAACCCATTAAGTATCTTTGTGGGCTCGACCCAAGTCGAGGATGGGAAACACGTACTGGATTTGATTGTAAGAGGTCAAAACGGGTCAGCGGTGGCAACTCAAGTCCGACAGGTTCTTATGCATGTGTGGGCCCGGGCTGGTAGGTAAGACATTGTTGCATCACGTAGATATAAGCCGTGCATTTTTGGTAGTAATGGATTGCCACTTTAGGGAGTGATACACCCCACTGTGGGGCCATCACGGGTATCTACGAGTTAGGGAGCCGATCGAATGGGGGTAGTGGGTACACCTTGTGGAGATAGGGGCAGACGACACCTATGAACGCAGCTAGGGGCACACGAAACTATCATTATCATTTTAAGTTCTGTAGGTGGGATCAACCTTTAGGGTGACTAGTGGTGGTGCAGAATAGTAATTATCTTATAGTGATTTCGGTGTGCCTTTAACGTTATCTTTGTTTGTCTTATTTCCTTTGTTTGCTCTGTTATACCCATTTGTTCACAGTCATCTCCTTATTTTCCAGCTTATGCCTTATCCCAGTTACTTAATGATTATATTGTTAAAGTTATTGCACTCGCCAGACTTTATGTCTGACCCCCTTGTTTCCACCTATTTTCTTCCCTTCCCCCCCCCCCCCCCCAAGGTGCTTAGGGTGGGACTAGCACTAGTGGAGCTTGATTTGAACAACTTTATCTCTTTATTTGGAAGTTGCTTGGATCGCTAAAGTAAAAGTTCAGCCTTTCCTATTTATGGCTATTTTATGTTGTGGTTTTGCCTTTCATTTTTTGTACTCTGATCTAATCAAGATGGATATTATGTACTTGACTCTGGTTTTTTGTTTTTGACGATGTAATCAAACTTATCTTTTACCGCTGCAATGTATAAATTTTTAAATTTTTAAGTACTATTTTATATCTGTCTTGTTGTTAAGTTTCTGTTCTATACACACTTAAAACGCTCCATAGAAGTTAATGCATTCCATTTGTGAGTGACATTAATGGACGTGGGGTGTCACACGTGGTATCATAGCTGAAGGTTACCAGAACAGTTATGAATTTTGAAAAACTGTTTTTCAAAAGCACTTTTAAAAAGAAATACTTTCAAAAATACGTTTTAAGGAAAGTATTTTCAAGAGAAAAGTCTATTTTATAAACATATTGCTTTAATAAATAAAGTTGTTGGAGTTATCACACTCGCTAGACTTTATGTCTAACCCCCTTTGTTTCCACCTCTTTTCTACCTTCCCCCCTAGGTTCTAAGGGTGGGACTAGCACAAGTGGAGCATGATTGGGATATCTTTGGGAGCACTTGGATTTGGATTGCCGAAGTACAGTTCAACCCTCATTTTCTGTATGGCTATTTGTACTAGTGGGATTATGTACTTTGTTTTATCAAGATGGATATTATGTACTTGACATTCATTAATGGTTTTTGATGATGTAACCAAACATATTTACCTTCTGCTGCAATAAATAAAGTTTTAAATTTTCAAGCACTTGTGATTTTCTGTTCTATATTCACTTAAAATGCTCCATGGAAGTTAACGCATTCCCTTTGTGAGTGACATTAATGGACGTGGGGTGTCACACGTGGTATCATAGCTGAAGGTTACCAAAACAGATATGAATTTTGAAAAACTGTTTTTTCAAAAGCACTTTTAAAAAGAAATACTTTCAAAAATACGTTGTAAGGAAAGTATTTTCAAGAGAAAAGTCTATTTTATAAACATAAACCCTAAGAGCCATATATCTCTTTATTTTCTTTTCAGTATGTCTAGAATTCCCGAGATACCCGAGGGGTTACCGATACCAGGATGGTTAAGAAGGTATTTGGAAGCTAGGGCCAATGTCACAGACCCAACAAATGCTCCTCCTCCTCCTCCTTCTCCTCCTCCTCCTCCCCGTGTCGACACTTTCGCGAAGATATGTAAGGACTTTCGAGCAATGGGTGGGAAAACTTTTCACGGGTCGGAGACGTTTGTTGAAGCTCGAAATTGGGTAAAGGATGTGGAAGAATTGTTTGGAATCTTTGAGCTAGAAGATGGAAGAAAGGTCCAGTTAGCTGCCTGGTTAATGAAGGATGAGGCCTCGTTTTGTTGGGAGGTCACTAATGGAGAGCGTCCAGTTGATACATTGCCGGATTTCAGGCATAGGTTTGAGGTAAAGTTTCTCTCACGGGCTGAAGAGAATCTACACATGGAAAGGTTTTTGGCATTGAGGCAGGGGAATCTATCAGTGAAAGAATACATCAACAAGCTCAAGCTGTTGGCCAGATTTGGCATGGACTTGGTCAATACACCCGAAAAGAAGGCCCTGAGATTTGTTAAGGGTTTGAACGAGCCGCTACGTGGGTTAGCTATGACCCACACCCCTATGGGGGGCGCCTTTGAGAGACTAGTTAACACGGTGCTTATGCATGAGGAAGAGAATGGTGCTAATGCTAATAAAGCACCTGAGAAGAAAGGAGATCAGAACAAACCACAACAACAAAACAAGAAGGGCGGGAAGAATAATAATTACAAAGGAAAGAAGAAGTGCTTTAATTATGGGACACCAGGCCATATGAGTAAAAACTGTAAGAAAAAGAAGAAGACTAGTTGGTTCCACTGTGGAGAGGCATGTCATCTAGTTAAGGACTACCCAGGAAACAGGGGCAAGGGCAAAGAACTTCTGGAGGGCAGCTTTAGGCTCTCATGGCACCAGGGCAGGCAAGGGAGCAGGTCCAGGCTCTCGCGGTTGCACAGTTGCAAGAACGAGGTTGAAACATTTCCGTTGAAAGTTTGGTTTTTCTGTTTGATCATCCTGTTTGTACTTTGTTTGACTCTGGCGCTTCACACTCGTTTGTGTCTGCTTCGTTAGTTGAAACACTACACCTAAATACTAGTCTAGTTTCAGATCCCATAGTAGTCTCAAATCCTACTGGTGGTTCGGCTCATCTTTCTATGATTTGTCGGGATTTGAGAGTGTCTATCTTGGGCTTTGGGTTTGAATGCAATGCCTTTGTTCTTGGCTTCATGGGCTACGGATTGATTCTAGGTATGGATTGGCTAACTAGATACGGTGCCATCCTAGATTGTGAAAGAAGTGTTGTTAGATTGTTGACTCGTTGTGGAATGACCCTTGATATTTCTTGTGACGCTAGAGGTCCGGTAATGCTTAGCTACCTATAATCCCTAGACGCATCCAATGAGGATTTGAAATTTGTTCATGTGGTCCGTGAATATAGTGACGTCTTCGTTGAAGTTCGAGGTTTACCCCCGAGGCATGAGATAGACTTCTGAATATACTTAGTAGATAATGCAAAGCCAGTTGCATTACCAGTGCGCCACATGGCTTCGAGAGAGAGAAGAGAACTCAATAAGCAAGTCAAAGAATTACTTGAGAAGGGTTTCATAAGAAGAAGTATTTAGGAGTGGGGTGCTCCAGTCGTTTTTGCTACAAAAGCTGATGGTTCACTTAGATTGTGCGTGGACTATAGAGAGCTGAATAAGCTAACAAAGAAGAACAGACACCCGTTACCATGGATAGATGATCTATTCGATCAGTTGGTGGGCGCTTCAGTTTTCTCGCAATTGGATTTGGCTACAGGGTTTCATCAGCTAAGGGTGGCTGAAGATAGCATCGATAAGACTGCATTTAGAACTCCTAACGGTGGCCTTTTGGCCTGACGAATGCACCCACATATTTTGTTGACTTAATGAGTAGGGTGTTTTGGGAGTTTCTGAACAATTTTGTTGTAGTCTTTGTAGATGATATTCAGGTTTTCTCTAAAAATGAAGAAGGGCGTGCCCAACATCTTATGCAAGTCTTAGAGACCCAACGAGCACATCATCTAAAAGCTAAGTTCTCTAAGTGCCATTTTTGGAGAAGAGAAGTGAGGTTCTTAGGACACGTGGTCTCTAAGGAAGGGATAGCTGTGGATCCCGCCAAGGTAGTGGCAATCCAAGATTGGAAAACGCCTAAGAACATAACCGAAGTAAGAAGCTTTTTAGGGTTGGCTGGCTATTATAGGAAGTCCATTAAGGACTTCACAAAGATATCAGCCCCTCTCACTCGATTAGCGAAGAAGAATTTGACTTTTAATTGGGACATTGAGTGTGATGATGCTTTCCAACGTCTGAAGTGAGCTTTGACGACACCTCCAGTTTTAGTTTTGCCAGATGGGAGTAAGACATTCATTGTATATACCGATGCTTGCGGGACAGGGCTTGGCGTAGTTTTTATGCAAGTGGGAAGGGTGATATGCTATGGTGGAAGACTGTTGAAAACCCACGAGGAAAATTACCCTACCCACGATTTAGAGTTGGCGACAATAGTTTTTGCGCTTATGTCATGGCGTCATTATTTGCCTGGAGAAAGGTTTGAGTTGTATACAGACCATAAGTCGCTAAAGTACTTATTCTCTCAGAAGGACCTAAAGTTGAGGCAACAGATATGGATGGAGTTTTTGGCATGCTACGATTTTGAGATCGCATATAACCCTGGAAAGGGAAACATTGAGACTGACTCCTTAAGTATAAAGAAGTTAACTTTAAGTCCTTTGTTTGTAGAGCGGCAGAGTTTGGAGTATATATCTTCCATTGACTTCAGACCCTCTGTCAATTATGTACCCGGATTGTTGGCATCATTGGAGCTGCAACCTACACTTTTGGGTCGAGTTGGAGAAGCATAGTGGAACGATCCATAGCTGGTTGAGATAGTAGGCAAGCTTATAGGAGGGGAGTCCTCAAGACATCTTGATAGAAATGTTATTGATGAAAGAGGTTGGCTACGTAGAGATGGAAGTCTTTGCGTACCACAAGACGAAAGTTTGAAGAAGGCAATTCTTGAAGACTCACACCGCTCTAAGATGACCATACATCCTGGTGGTGACAAGATGTATAGGGATATGAAGCGAGTTTTACTTTGGGCTGGAAGATGTGGCCGAGTTCGTTGCTAGATGCTTTGTGTGCCAGCAAGTCAAGGCGGAGCAAAAGAAGCCCAGAGGTTTGCTCCATCCCTTAGAGATTCTGCTTTGGAAATGGGAAAGCATTTCCACGGATTTTGTAGACGGGTTACCAAGATCGAGGAAGGGTAATACGGGGATTTGGGTAATATTAGACCAACTTACTAAAAGTGCCCATTTTATTCCCGTCAAAAGTAGAAGGACCGCCGCATGGTTAGCATCTGTTTACCTTCGAGAGATAGTTCGTTTGCACGGCATACCCTCCAGTATTGTGAGCGATAGATATCCTATTTTCACAAGCGAATTTTGGAAGAGCTTACAAGAGGCGGTTGGGATGCAATTATGCTTAAGTACCGCTTATCATCCTCAGACGGACGGCCAGACCGAGAGGGTGAATCGGATTCTAGAAGACCTTCTGAGGTTATGCATTATAGACTTTGGAGGAACATGTGAAGAACACCTTCCACTAGTAGAGTTCGCGTATAATAATAGTTTTCAGGCTAGCATTGCAATGGCACCTTTTGAGGCTCATTGTGGATGACTGTGCCGATCACGTACATGTTGGTGGGAATCCACGGATAAGGTTTTGCTTGGACCCGACATGATTAGGGAGACTTCGGAAAAGATAGACCTGAATCGACGGCGAATGAAGACGACATAGGACCGACCGAAGTCATATGCTGATAAGAGACGAACCGATCTTGAATTAAATGTTGGGGACATGGGTTTTATTAAGGTGTCACCATTGAGAAATGTAGTCAGCTTTGGATCGGTAGGGAAGTTGGCACCAAGGTTCGTCGGATCCTTTCCAATTACAGAGAGGATTGGACAGATGGCGTACAGAGTAAATTTGCAAGAGAAGCTCAGCGGAGTTCATGACGTGTTTCGTGTTTCACTTTTATGTAAGTGTTTACGCAATACGGTGTAAGCGGTAGAGCCGAGCATGCTCGAGGAAGTGGAAGTAGAGCGCAATTCCACGATCAGACGAGCTCCTACACGCATTCTCGGATCGGAGGTCAATAAGCTTCCAAACAAAGAGGTCAAGTTGGCCAAAGTGCAATGAGGAGATGATCAAAGAGACGCGACTTAGGAGACGGAAGATAAGATGCATACGTTGTACCCTTTCCTTTTTGAGTGTATGTTTAAATTTCTCCTTTTTCTACCTCTTGGTTGATACTTGTCCTATCTTTTAGTATTATCTTTGCAATGGCATCTTCGATCTTTAGTTAGGTAGAACCCTATGGTTGAAACATGTGTTTGAGACATGTTATGTCTGATGGATGCAAATGGTTGCTAGTGGTTGCTTGTGTATACATATACACACACCTTAGGCACTAGATCGGCTCAATCACCTTCATGTTGCATATAAATGTGTGTGCATATTTAAATTAATGGATGTATAATGGTTGTGATGTCATACGAATGTTGCATTTTGACGAATGGTTGTGCACACATGTAGAAATGATATGTATCGACAGTATTCTTTCGCATACATAATGGACGCATGACACTATCATGATTTGCATTAAGGAGGTCAACTGAATCAGTAGACCGCCTGATTTTGCGTAAGATACAAACATGTACACACACTTCTTGCATATGTTCATACAACATTAGAAATTTTTTAAGGACAATGGATGCCTATGTTTGATGGTTGAGTAGATGGGTGATTGGATGTTACGATATGCATTCTCCTTAACTTGTAGATTTCGGGGGCGAAATCCTTTAAGGAGGGGAGAATGTAACACCCTATAATTTTAATATTAATGTTAACAAATTTAAAGAATACTTAATTTTAAATGTGAGAGTTAAGGGAAACAGGTTACGCCATTGTGTTCTTCTCTGAATTCTACTTGAGATAGAGTCCGAGTTTGTGCGAATTGGACTTCGTATGAAGAAGTTATGGCCATCGGAAGTTTCATTAAAATTCAAACAGATTTAAAAAATTCAAATTCAAACTCAGATTGGGCTAGGCGCGAAAATTCCCGCCAGGGGAAAGGTCGACCTGGGGGGTCGACCTACCCATACTAGTTGACCAGGGGGTCGACATGACCCCTGTGCAGATTTGACTGATGACGATTTTGTGACTGGTTGCTGAGTTATTAGGGTTTCTGGATAGTTTTGATCTTGTCTGAATGGTTGAGGTTAATTCTATGTTGATCGGATGGCCTAGATTAATCCTGGATTCTATATAAACACATGTAGACTCAAACCCTAAAACCTAATTAAAAATTAGATCAATGGCCGTCATGTTGTCACCCCAAAACCTAGAGTAGCCGCCACCACTTAGAGAGAAAGTGAAGCTATCAGCTCAATTATATTCAACTCAAATCTAAACAACAACGAATTTGTCTACTTCAAAGGAGAGCTAAATCAATTTTAGAACTCATATTTCAGAACTCAAGACCTTCTTTGAGTTGTGAGTTCAATTTTTTTAATAAGATAATTAACAAGTTAATTAGGTTGAGTTATAAATTGGGTTATATGGCTATGTTTGTGAATCATTGGAAAAATGTGATATTTTGTGAATATATGCTAGTTGTTTATCATGATAGTTTTGTTGTGGATCCCTTTTCATATGCCAAATCATCTATGTTCAATTTGATTCACGTTTGACAACATTTTAAATGCAAGTTTGGGTGTACATTATATGCTAGTTTCTATATGAATCAAATAAAGTGATTCTATGCAAGTTTAGGTAGAAATTGGATTCACATATATGCAAGTTTACACCTTTAGATTTAGATCTATGACATACACCATTTTATGCAAGTTTGTGACAATGGCCTATGCAAGTTTACACCTTTAGATTTAGATCTATGACATATATAGTTTTATGCAAGTTTGTGACTATGGCCTATGCAAGTTTTAGGTGAAAAACTATATTATATATATGCAAGTTCACACCTTTAGGACTATGACAATAACAAGTTTATGCTAGATATGTGCTAATCCTTTTTTGTAAGATTAGGTCCAATTTGTATGTTATGCAAGTTTGCAGCGTTTCTTCTTTTTAGGTGTGTTAGACTAATTGCTAGTCTAATATATATATATATGTATATATATATATATATATATACATATGTGTGTGTGTGTGTGTGTTTTTATATTTATATGTCATGATAAACGAACGAACAACGTGGGGACAATGGGGTAATATTGAATATTCACCTATTGAGAATTGGAATAAATGGCCTGAAAAAGGCATATAATTAATTTATTTTAATTTAAGACATTAATTTGAGAAATTGGCATTTATGGACGTAATTGAGACAATTATGGACACAAGTATATTTGGAATGTATTGACAAATTTGAATAGGGATATTAATCCAATTTGGGGTTAAATGATGATGTGTAATAATAAACCGCCTAAGACACGAAGTTAAACTTTTTTGTGGTGTAAGACTGCCCGGACCCGTCCGACAAATCCAGCAGCCACAAATGCCAGTCTAATGTGAGAGGTCAAAGCCATGAATTAAATGCATAACAGTTGTAAAGACGCGAGGTTAGACTCGTTTGTGGAGTAAGACTGCCCGGACCCGCCCGACAGATCCAGCTGCCACAAATGCCAGTCTAATGTGGGAGGTCTTTACAAGGTCACAGATTTAATGAATTAAGAAACACTTAACCAGATAAACATGTGATGGGACATGAGTGGGTTAAGTGGGTGCCTTGGATGGTATGTGAAATTAAGTGGGTGCCTTGGGTGGCATTTGAAATACGATTAGATGCACTTAACCATGATTGAAACATGTATGAAGACATGAATAAGAATAGGGTTAAGTGGAAATCCTTAGAGGGGACCATGCATAGGTGGAAAGCTTGTGTCATGCATGGGAGCCCTTTTCAAACCAGTAACCCATTAGGTATCTTTGTGGGCTCGACCCAAGTCGAGGACGGGACACGCGTACTAGATTTGATTGTAAGAGGTCAAAACGGGTCAGCGGTGGCAACGCAAGTCCAACGGGTTCATATGCGTGTGTGGGCCCGGTCTTGTAGGTAAGACATTGTTTCATCGTGTAGATATAAGCCGTGCATTTTTGGTAGTATCGGGTGGCCACTTTGGGGAGTGATACACCTCACTGTGGGGCCAACATGGGTATCTACGGGTTAGGGAGCCGATCGAATGGGGGTAGTGGGTACACCTAGTGGATATAGAGGCACACGACGCCTATGAAGGAAGCTAGGGGTACACGAAACTATCATTATCATTTTAAGTTCTGTAGGCGGGATCAACCTATAGGGTGACTAGTGGTGGTGCAGAATAGTAATTATCTTTTAGTGATTTCGGTGCGCCTTTATAGTTATCTTTGTTCGTCTTATTTCCTTTGTTTGCTCGGTCATACTCATCTGTTCAAAGTCATCTCCTTATTTTGCAGCTTATGCCTTATCCTAGTTACTTAATGATTATATTGTTAAAGTTAGTCACTCGCAAGGCTTTATGTCTGACCCCCTTGTTTTCACCTCTTTCCCACCATTACCACCCCCAGGTGCTCAGGGTGGGACTAGCACTAGTGGAGCTTGATTTGGACAGCTTAATCTCTTTCTTTGGAAGTTGCTTGGATCGCTGAAGTAAAAGTTCAGCCTATCTTATTTATGGCTATTTTATGTTGGGGTTATGTCTTTCATTTTATGTAATATGATCTAATCAAGATGGATATTATGTACTTGACTCTAGTCTTTAGTTTTTGACTATATAATCAAACTTATCTGTTACCGCTGCATTGAATAAAGTTTTAAATTTTTAAGTACAGTTTTATATCTGTCTTGTTGTTAAGTTTCTGTTCTATACACACTTAAAATGCTCCATAGAAGTTAATGCATTCCCTTTGTGAGTTACATTAATGGACGTGGGGTGTCACAGTTTTTGCTGCACCCAATCCATATGATTCATCATCTTTATATTTTTTGATCTACCCATATTATGCTTAAACTACCCCTACTTCTCTGAATACTTCAAATAGTCCTCCTTTTTAATCCTACCCTAAATTCTATAAGTAGCCCTTACTACCAACAATCAAGCCAATTTTTTTACTGCTGTGAAGGGTTGGTTTTTGCAGCACCCAATCAAAACGATTCATAATCTTTCATATTTGTCGATCTACCCTTACTATGCTTAAACTACCCTTACTTCTCTTAATACTTCAAAACGATCCTTCTTTTTAATCCTACCCCAAATTATATAAATATCACTAAGTTTCAACAATTACCCCTATTTTTTAACTAATGTGAAGGGTTGGTTTTTGCAGCAGCCAATCCAAAAGATTCATCGTCTTTTGTATTTGTCGATCTACCCGTACTATGCTTAAATTATCCTTACTACTCTTAATACATCAAAACAACTATTCTTTTTGATCCTACCCCAAATTCTCTAAATAGCCCTTACTTCCATCAATTATGCCTATCTTTAACTACTGTAAAGGGTTAGTTTTTGTTGCACTTAATCCAAATGATTCATCGTCTTTCATATTTGTCGATCTACCCCTACCATGCTTAAACTATCCCTACTTCTCTTAGTACTTCAAAACCGCCCTTCTTTTTAATCCTACCCTAATTCTCTAAATCGCCCTTACTTGCAAAAATTATCCCTACTTTTAACTACTGTGAAGGGTTGGTTTTTGTTGCACCCAATCCAAACGATTCATCATTTTTTATATTTGTTGATCTACCCTTATTATGCTTAAGCTACCCCTACTTCTCTCAATACTTCAAAACTGCCTTCTTTTTAATCCTACCTTAAATTCTCTTGATAGCTCTTACTTCCAACAATTATCCCTACTTTTTCACTACTGTGAAGGGTTGGTTTTTGCAGCATCCAATCTAAATGATTCATCATCTTTCATATTTGACGATCTACCCCTACTATGCTTAAAGCACCCCTACTTCTCTAAATACTTCAGAACAACTATTCTTTTTAATCCTACCACTAATTCTCTAAATATCCCTTACATCCAACAATAAAACCTATCTTTTACTACTGTAAAGGGTTGGTTTTTACATCACCTAATCCAAACGATTCATCATTTTCCATATTTGTCGATCTACCCCTACAATGCTTAAAGTTTCCCTACTTCTCTTATTACTTCAAAACTGCCCTTCTTTTATAATCCCTCTTTTATATTCCTACCCCTAATTATCTAAATAGCCCTTACTTCCAAAAATTATCCCTATTTTTTAACTACTATAAAGGGTTGGTTTTTGTTGCACCCAATCCAAAAGATTCATCATTTTTCATATTTGTCGATCTATACCTATTATGCTTAAAGTACACCTAATTCTCTTAGTACTTCAAAACTGCCTTCTTTTTAATCCTACCCAAAATTCTGTTGATAGCCCTTACTTCCAACAGTTACCCCTATTTTTTAACTTGGATTCTGCAGCATCCAATCCAACTGATTCATCATCTTTGATATTTGTCGATCTACCCCAACTATGTTTAAACAAACGCTACTTCTCTTAATACTTCAAAACGACCCTTATTTTTAATCCTACCCCAAATTCTATAAATAGCCCTTACTTCCAACAATTATCCCTATTTTTTAACTACTGCGAAGGGTTGGTTTTTGCAGCACCCAATCTAAACGATTCATCATCTTTCGTATTTGTCGATCTACCCGTTCTATGCTTAAACTATCCCTACTTCTCTTAATACTTAAAACGGCTTCTCTTTTTAATCCTACTCTTAATTCTCAAAATAGGCCTAACTTCCAAAAGTTACCCCTATTTTTTAGCTGCAGCGAAGGGTTGGTTTTTACAGCACCTAATCCAAATGATTCATCATCTTTCATATATGTCGATCTACCCCTACTATACTTAAAGTACCCCTACTTCTCTTAATACTTCAAAATGACCCTTCTTTTTAATCCTACCCCAAATTCTCTAAATAGCCCTCACTTCCAAAAATTACCCCTATTTTTTATACGATTTTGAAGGGTCGGTTTTTGTATCATCCAGTCTAAATGATTCATCACTTTTACATTTGTCGATCTACACCTATTGTGCTTAAACTACCCCTACTTCTCTTAATACTTCAAAACAACCTTCTTTTTAATCCTACCCCAAATTCCCTAAATAGCCCTTACATCCAACAATTACCCCTATTTTTTAACTACTGTAAAAGGTTGGTTTTTGCAGCACCTAATCCAAACGATTCATTATCTTTCATATTTGTCGATCTACCCCTACTATGCTTAAACTACCCTTACTTCTCTTAATACTTCAAAACAGCTATTCTTTTTAATCCTACCCCTAATTGTCTAAATAGACCTTACTTCCAACAATTACCCCTATTTTTTAACTACTGTGAAGGGTTGGTTTTTGAAGCACCTAATATAATTGATTCATCATCTTTCAAATTTGTCGATCTACTCCCACTGTGCTTAAACTACCCTTACTTCTCTTAATACTTCAAAACAACCCTAGTTTTTAATCCAACCCCTAATTCTCTAAATAGCCCTTCCAACAATTACCCCTATTTTAAACTTCTTTGAAGGGTTGTTTATTGCAGCACCCAATCCATATGATTCATCATCTTTATATTTGTCGATCTACCCCTACTATGCTTAAACAACCCCTACTTCTCTTAATACTTCAAAACAATCCTTCTTTTTAATTATACCCCTGATTCTCTAAATATCCCTTACCTCCAACAATTAAGCCAATCTTTTTACTAATGTGAAGGGTTGGTTTTTGCAGCATCCAATCAAAACGATTCAAAATCTTTCATATTTGTCGATCTACCCTTACTATGCTTAAACTACCCCAACTTCTCTTAATACTTCAAAACGAACCTTCTTTTTAATCCTACCCCAAATTCTATAAGTAGCACTTACTTCCAACAATTACCGTTGTTTTTCAACTACTGTGAAGGGTTGGTTTATGCAGCACCCAGTCCAAACGATTCATTATCTTTTGTATTTTTCGATCTACCCGTACTATGCTTAAACTATTCCTACTTCTCTTAATACTTCAGAACATCTATTCTTTTTAATCCTACCCCTAATTCTATAAATAGCTCTTACTTCCAATAGTTACCCCTGTTTTTTGGCTACTGCGAAGGGTTGGTTTTTGCAGCACCTAATTAAATGATTCATCATCTTTTATATTTGTCGATCTACCCCAACTATGCTTAAAATACCACTACTTCTCTTAGTACTTCAAAAAAACCCTAGTTTTTAATCAACATCTAATTCTCTAAATAGCCCTTCCAACAATTACCCCTATTTTTAAACTTCTTTGAAGGGTTGGTTTTTGTAGCACCCAATCCATATGATTCATCATTTTTATATTTGTCCATCTACCCCTACTATGCTTAAACTACCCCTACTTCTCTTAATACTTCAAAATAGTCCTTCTTTTTAATCCTACCCCTAATTCTCTAAATAGCCCTTACTTCCAACAATCAAACCAATTTGGTTACTACTATGATGGGTTGGTTTTTGTAGCACCCTATCAAAACGATTCATAATCTTTCATATTTGTCGATCTACCCATACTATGCTTAAACTACCCCTACTTCGCTTAATACTTCAAAACGATCGTTCTTTTTGATCCTACCCCAAATTATATAATTAGCACTTACTTGCAACAATTACCCCTATTTTTTAACTACTCTGAAGGGTTGGTTTTTGGAGCACTCAATCCAAAAGATTCATCGTCTTTTTTCTTTGCCGATCTACCCGTACTATGCTTAAACTATCCCTACTTCTCTTAATACATCAAAACAACTATTCTTTTTAATCCTACCCCTAATTCACTAAACAGCCCTTACTTCTAAAAATTATCCCTATTTTTTACCTACCTTGAAGGGTTTATTTTTGTTGCACCCAATCCAAACGATTCATCATTTTTTGTATTTGTCGATCTACCCCTTTTATGCTTAAGCTACCCATACTTCTCTTAATACTTCAAAACTACCTTCTTTTTAATCCTATCCAAAATTCTCTTGATAGCCCTTACTTCCAACAATTACCCCTATTTTTTCACTACTGTGAAGGGTTGGTTTTTACACCATCCAATCTAAATGATTCCTCATCTTTCATATTTGTCGATCTACCCCTACTATGTTTAAAGTACCCCTACTTCTCTAAATACTTCATAATAACTATTCTTTTTAATCTTACCCCTAATTCTCTGAATATCCCCTACATCCAAAAATTAAACCTATCTTTTACTACTGTAATGCGTTGGTTTTTGCAGCAACTAGTCCAAATGATTCATCATCTTTCATATTTGTTGATCTACCGCTGCAATGCTTAAATTATCCCTACTTCTCTTAGTACTTTAAAACTGCCCTTCTTTTATAATCCTACCCCTAATTCTCTAAATAGCCCTTACTTCCAAAAATTATCCCTATTTTTTAACTACTGTGAAGGGTTGGTTTTTGTTGCTCCCAATCCAAACAATTCATCATTTCTCATATTCGTCGATCTACAACTATTATGCTTAAACTACCCCCAATTCTCTTAGTACTTCAAAACAGCCTTCTTTTTACTCCTACCCCAAATTCTCTTGATATCCCTTACTTCCAACAGTTACCCCTAATTTTAACTACTGTTAAGGTTTGGTTTTTGCAGCATCCAATCCTACTGATTCATCATCTTTGATATTTGTCGATCTACCCGTACTATGTTTAAACAACCCCTACTTCTCTTAATACTTCGAAACGAGCCTTCTTTTTAATCCTACCCCAAATTCTATAAATAGCCCTTACTTCCAACAATTACCCTTATTTTTTAACTACTGCGAAGGGTTGGTTTTTGCAGCACCCAATCTAAACGATTCATTATCTTTCGTATTTGTCGATCTATCCATACTATGCTTAAACTATCTCTACTTCTCTTAATACTTAAAAACAGCTTTTCTTTTTAATCCTACCCCTAATTTTCGAAATAGACCTTACTTCCAACAATTACCCTTATTTTTTAACTACTGTGAAGGGTTGGTTTTTGCAGCACCTAATATAAATGATTCATCATATTTCAAGTTTGTCGATCTACTCCTACTATGCTTAAACAACCCTTCTTCTCTTAATACTTCAAAACAACTACTCAATTTAATCCTACCCCTAATTCTCTAAATAGCCCTTACTTCCAACAATTACGCTTATCATTTACTTCTGTGAAGGGTTCGTTTTAGTAGCACCCAATCCAAACGACTCATAATCTTTCATTTTTGTCGATCTACCCCTGCTATGCTTAAACTACCCCTACTTCTAGTAATACTTCAAAATGACCCTTCTTTTTAATCCTACCCCAAATTCTCTAAATAGCTCTTACTACCAACAATCACCCTTTTTTTTTACTATTTTGAAGGGTTGGTTTTTGTAGTACCCAATCAAAATGATTCATCATCTTTCAGATTTGTCGATCTACCCCTATTATGCTTAAACTACCCCTACTTCCCTTAATACTTCAAAACAACATTCTTTTTAATCCTACCCCTAATTCTCTAAATAGCCCTTACATCCAACAATTACCCCTATTTTTTAACTACTATAAAGGCTTGGTTTTTGCAGCACCTAATCCAAACGATTCATCATCTTTCGTATTTGTCGATCTACCCGGGCTATGCTTAAACTATCCCTACGTCTCTTAATGCTTCAAAACAACCATTCTTTTTAATCCTATCCATAATTCTCTAATCCGCCCTTACTTCCAACATTTACGCCTATCTTTTACTACCATGAAGGGTTGGTTTTTGTAGCATCCAGTCCAAACGATTCATAGTCTTTTATATTTGTCGATCTACCCCTACTATGCTTAAACTACTCCTACTCTCTTTATACTTCAAAACAACCCTTCTTTTTAATCCTACCCAAATTCTCTAAATAGCCCTCACTTCAAACAATTACCCCTATTTTTTAACTACTGTGAAGGGTTGGTTTTTGTAGCATCCAATCCAAACGATTCATCATCTTTCATATTTGTCGATCTACCCCTACAATGCTTGAACTACCCCTACTTCTCTTAATACTTCAAAACAACTATTTTTTTTATCCTATCCCTAATTCTCTAAATAGCTCGTACTTCAAACAATTACCCTTATTTTTTAACTATGTGAAGGGTTGGTTTTTGCAACACCCAATCTAAATGGTTCATCATCTTTCGAATTTGTCGATCTTCTCCTACTATGCTTAAACTACCCCTTACTTCTCTTAATACTTCAAAACAACCCTTCTTTTTAATCTAACCCCTAATTCTCTAAATAGCCCTTCCAACAATCACCCCTATTTTTAAACTTCTTTGAAGAGTTGGTTTTTGCAGCACCCAATCCATATGATTCATCATCTTTATATTTGTCGATTTGGACCTACTATGCTTAAACAACCCCTACTTCTCTTAATACTTCAAAATAGTCGTTTTTTTAATCCTACCCCTGATTCTCTAAATATCCCTTACATCCAACAATGTCCAACAATTAACTCTATTTTTTAACTTTTGTAAAAGTTTGGTTTTTGCCGCACTCAATCCAAATGATTCATCATCTTTCATATTTGTCGATCTACCCCTACTATGCTTAAACTACCCCTACTTCTCTTAGTACTACAAAACCGCCCTTCTTTTTAATCCTACCCCTAATTCTCTAAATAGCCCATACTTCCAAAAATTATCCCTATTTTTTAACTACTATGAAGGGATGGTTTTTGTTGCACACAATCCAAACGATTCATCATTTTTTATATTTGCCGATCTACCCGTATTATGCTTAAACTACCCCTACGTCTCTTAATACTTCAAAACATCCCTTCTTTTTAATCCTACCCCTAATTCTCTAAATAGCCCTTAATTCCAACAATTACCTCTATTTTTTAACTACTATGAAGGGTCGGTTTTTGCAGCATCAAATCCATACGATTAATCATCTTTCATGTTTGTCGATCTACCCCTACTATGCTTAAACAACCCATACTTCTCTTAATACTTCAAAACGACTATTCTTTTCAATCCTACCCCTAATTCTCTAAATAGCCCTCACATCAAACAATTACCCCTATTTTTTAGCTTCTATGAAAGGATGGTTTTGGCAGCACCCAAACCAAATGATTCATCATCTTTCACATTTGTCGATCTACCCCTACTATGCTTAAACTATCCCTACTTCTCTTATTACTTCAAAATAGGCCTTCTTTTTAATCCTACCACTAATTCTCTAAATAGCCCTTATTTCCAAAAATTATCCCTATTTTTTAACTACTGTGAAGGGTTGGTTTTTGCTGCACCCAATCCAAATGATTCATCGTTTTCATATTTGTCGCTATACTCCTATTATGCTTAAAATACTCTACTTCTCTTAATACTTCAAAACTGCCTTCTTTTTAATCCTACCCCTAATTCACTAAATAGCCCTTATATTCAAAATTACTACTATTTTTTAACTACTGTGAAGGGTTGTTTTTTGTAGCACCCGATCTAAAAGATTCATCATCTTTCAAATTTGTCGATCTTCTCCTACTATGCTTAAACTACACCTACTTCTCTTAATACTTCAAAACAACCCTTGTTTTTAATCCGACCCCTAATTCTCTAAATAGGCCTTCCAACAATTACCCCTATTTTCAAACCTCTTTGAAGGGGTTGTTTTTGCAGCACCCAATCCATATGACTCATCATCTTTATATTTGTCGATCTACCCCTACTATGCTTAAACTACCCCTACTTCTCTAAATACTTCAAAATTGTCCTTCTTTTTAATCCTACCCCTAATTCTCTAAATAACCCTTACTTTTAACAATCAAGCCAATCTTTTTACTACTATGAAGGGTAGGTTTTTGCAGCACCCAATCAAAACAATTCATAATCTTTCATATTTTTCGATCTACCTATACTACGCTTCAATTACCCCTACTTCTCTTAATACTTCAAAACGATTCTTCTTTTTAATTCTACCCCAAATTATATAAATAGCACTTACTTCCAACAATTACCCCTATTTTTTAAATACTATGAAGGGTTGGTTTTTGCAGCACCCAATCCAAAAGATTCATCGTCTTTCGTATTTGTCGATCTATCCGCACTATGCTTAAACTATCCCTACTTCTCTTAATACTTCAAAACAGCTATTCTTTTTAATCCTACCCCTAATTCTCTAAATAGTCGTTACATGCAACAATTACGCCTATCTTTTACAACTGTAAATGGTTGGTTTTTGTAGCACCCAATCCAAATGATTCATCACCTTTCATATTTTTCGATCTGCCCCTACTATTCTTATACAACCCTTACTTCTCTTAGTACTCCAAAAAAGCTATTCCATTTAATCATGCCCCTAATTCTCTAAATAGCCCTTATTTCCAAATAATATCTCTATTTTTTAACTACTGTGAAGGGTTGGGTTTTTTTGCACCTAATCCAAACGATTCATCATTTTTCACAATTGTCGATCTACACCTATTATGCTTAAACTACCCCTAGTTCTCTTAGTACTTCAAAACTGCCTTCTTTTTAATCCTAGCCCAAATTCTCTTGATATCCCTTACTTCCAACAGTTACCCCTATTTTTTAACTACTGTGAAGGGCTGGTTTTTGCAGCATCCAATTCAAATGATTCATCATCTTTGATATTTGTCGATCTACCCATACTATGCTTAAACCACCCCAACTTCTCTTAATACTTCAAAACGAGCCTTATTTTTAATCCTACCCCAAATTCTATAAATAGCGTTTACTTCCAACAATTATCCCTATTTTTTAACTACTGCGAAGGGTTGGTTTTTGTAGCACCCAATCTAAACGATTCATCATCTTTCGTATTTGTCGATCTACCCGTACTATGCTTAAACTATCCCTACTTCTCTTAATACTTCAAAAAAGCCATTCGTTTTAATCCTACCACTAATTCCCTAAATGACCCTTACTTCCAATAGATACACCTGTTTTTTAGCTACTGCGAAGGGTTGGTTTTTGCAGCACCTAATCCAAATGATTCATCATCTTTCATATTTGTCGATCTACACCTACTATACTTAAAGTACCCCTACTTCTCTTATTACTTCAAAACAACTATTCTTTTTAATCCTAACCCTAATTCTCTAAATTGCACTTACTTCTAACAATTACGCCTATCTTTTATTTCTGTGAAGGGTTCGTTTTTGTAGAACCCAATCCAAACGACTCATAATCTTTCATTTTTGTCGATCTACCCCTACTATGCTTAAACTGCCCCTACTTCTCTTAATACTTCAAAACAACCCTTTTTTTCAATCCTACCCCTAAATCTCTATATAGCCCTTACTTCCAACAATTACGCCTATCTTTTTACTACTTTGAAGCGTTGGTTTTTACAGCACCCAATCCAAACGATTCATCATCTTACATATTTGTCGATCTAACCGTACTATGCTTATACAACCCCTACTTCCCTTAATACTTCAAAACAACTATTATTTTTAATGCTAACACTAATTCTCTAAAAAGCCCTTACTTCCAACAATTACGCCTATCTTTTACTACTGTGAAGGGTTGGTTTTTGCCGCACCCAATCCAAATGATTCATCATTTTTCCTATTCTTCGATCTACACGGGCTATGCTTAAACTATCCCTACTTCTCCTAATACTTCAAAACAGACATTCTTTTTAATCCTACCCATAATTCTCTAATCCGCCATTACATCCAACATTTACGCCTTTCTTTTACTACTGTGAAGGGTTGGTTTTTGTAGCACCTTGTCCAAACGATTCATAGTCTTTTATATTTGTCGATCTACCCCTACTATGCTTAAACTACCCCTACTCTCTTTATACTTCAAAACAACCCTTCTTTTTATTCCTACCCAAATTCTCTCAATATCCCTTACATCAAACAATTACCGCTATTGTTTAACTACTGTGAAGGGTTGGTTTTTGCAGCATCCAATCCAAACGATTCATCATCTTTCATATTTGTCGATCTACCCCAATAATGCTTAAACTACCCCTACTTCTCTTAATACTTCAAAACAACTATTCTTTTTAATCCTACCCCTAATTCTCTAAATAGCCCATACTTCCAACAATTACTCTTATTTTTAACTATGTGAAGGGTTGGTTTTTGAGCACCCAATCTTAATGGTTCATCATCTTTCAAATTTGTTGATCTACTCCTACTATGCTTAAACTACCCCTTACTTCTCTTAATACTTCAAAACAACCGTTCTTTTTTTCCAACCCCTAATTCTCTAAATAGCCCTTCCAACAATCACCCTTATTTTTAAACATCTTTGAAGGGTTTGTTTTTGCAGCACGTAATCCATTAGATTCATCATCTTTAAATTTGTCGATCTAGACCTTCTATGCTTAAACAACCCCTACTTCTCTTAATACTTCAAAATAGCTACTAAATAGCCCTAATTCTCACTTCCAACAATGTACAACAATTAACCTTATTTTTTAGCTTCTGTGAATGGTTGGTTTTTGCAGCACCCAAGCCAAATGATTCGGCATCTTACATATTTGTCAATCTACCCCAATTATGTTTAAACTATACCTACTTCTCTAAGTACTTCAAAACAACCCTTCTTTCTAATCCTGCCCCTAATTCTCTAAATAGCCCTTACTTCCAACAATTATCCCTATTTTTAACTACTGTGAAGGGTTGGTTTTTGCTGCACCCAATCCAAACGATTCATCATCTTTCATATTAGTCGATCTACCCCTATTATGCTTAAACTACCCCTACTTCTCTTAATACTTCAAAACAGACTGCTTTTTAATCGTACCCCTAATTCACTAAATAGCCCTTACATCCAACAATTATCTCTATTTTTTAACTACTGTGAAGGGTTGGTCTATGCAGCACCCAATCCAAACGATTCATCATCTTTCATATTTTTCGATCAACCCCTACTATGCTTAAACTGCCCCTACTTCTCTTAATACTAAAAAATTACTTTTCTTTTTAATCCTACCCCTAATTCTCAAAATAGCCCTTACTTCCAACAATTACCCCTACTTTTTAACTACTAGAAAGGAACATCAAAATAGCCCTTCTTTTTAATCGTACCCCTAATTCTCTAAATAGCCCTTACCTCCAACAATTACCCCTATTTTTTAACTATTGTGAATGGTTGGTTTTTGCAGCATCGAATCCAAACGATTCATCATCTTTCGTATTTGTCGATCTACCCCTATTATGCTTAAACTACCCCTACTTCTCTTAATACTTCAAAACAACTATTCTTTTTAATCATACCCTTAATTCTCTAAATAGCCCTTACTTCCAACAATTACCCCTATTTTTCAACTACTGTGAAAGGTTGGTTTTTCCAGCACCCAATCCAAATGATTCATCATCTTTCATATTTGTCAATCTACCCCTACTATGCTTAAACTATACCAACTTCTCTTAGTACTTCAAAATAACCCTTCTTTTTAATCCTACCCCTAATTCTCTAAATAGCCCTTACTTCCAACAATTACCCCTATTTTTTAAATACTATGAAGGGTTGGTTTTTGTAGCATCCAATCCAAATGATTCATCATCTTTCATATTTGTCGATCTACCGCCACTATGCTTAAACAACCCCTACTTCTCTTAATACTTCAAAACAACTATTCTTTTTAATCCTACCCCTGATTCTCTAAATAGCCCTCACATCAAACAATTACCCCTATTTTTCAGCTTCTGTGAAAGGTTGGTTTTTGCAGCACCCAAACCAAATGATTCATCATCTTTCACATTTGTCGATCTACCCCTACTATGATTAAACTACCCCTACTTCTCGTACTACTTCGAAACTGCCTTCTTTTTAATCCGACCGCTAATTCTCTAAATAGCCCTTACATCCAACAATTACCTCTACTTTTTAACTATCGTGAAGGGTTGGTTTTTGCAGCACCCAATCCAAATGATTCATCATCTTTCATATTTGTTGATCTACCCCTGCTTTGCTTAAACTACCCCTATTTCTCGTAATACTTCAAAATAATTATTCTTTTTAATCCTACCCCAAATTATCTAGATAGACCTTACTTCCAACAATTACCCCTATTTTTTAACTACTGTGAAGGGTTGGTTTTTGCAGCGTCTAATCCAAACGATTGATCATCTTTCATGTTTGTCGATATATCTGTTCTATGCTTAAACTACCCCTACTTCTCTTTATACTTCAAAACAACTATTCCTTTTAATCCTGCCCCTATTTCTCTAAATAGTCCTTACTTCCAACAATTACCCCTATTTTTTAACTACTATGAAGGGTTGGTTTTTGCAGCACCCAATCCATACGGTTCATCATCTTTATATTTGTCGTTCTACCCTTACCATGCTTAAATTACCCCTACTTCTCTTAATACTTCAAAACAGTCCTTCTTAATCCTACCCCTAATTCTCTAAATATCCCTTAATTCCAACAATTAAGCCAATCTTTTTACTCCTGTGAAGGGTTGGATTTTGCAGTACCCAATCAAAACGATTCATAAACTTTCATATTTATCGATCTACCCCTACTATGCTTAAACTACCCCTACTTCTCTTAATACTTCAAAACGACCCTTCTTTTTAATCCTATACCAAATTCTATAAATAGCCCTAAATTTCAACAATTACCCCAATTTTTTAACTGCTGTGAAGGGATGGTTTTTGCAACACCCAATCCAAACGATTCATCATTTTTCATATTTGTCGATCTACCACTACTATGCTTAAACTACTCCTACTTCTCTTAATACTTCAAAACAGCTACTCTTTTTAATCCTACCTCTAATTCTCTAAATAGCCCGTTCTTCCAACAATTACCCCTATTTTTTAACTATTGTGAAAGGTTGGTTTTTGCAGCACCCAATCCAAATTATTCATCGTCTTTCATATTTGTCGATCTACCCCTACTATGCTTAAACTATCCCTACTTCTCTTAGTACTTTAGAACAGCTATTCTTTTTAATCCTACCCCTAATTGTCCAAATAGCCCTTACTTCCAATAGTTACCCCTATTTTTTAGCTACCGTGAAGGGTTTGTTTTTGCCGCAAATAATCCAAATGATTCATCATCTTTCATATTTGTCGATCTATACCTACTATGCTTAAAGTACCAATACTTCTCTCAATACTTCAAAACAAATATTCTTTTTAATCCTACCCCAAATTCGCTAAATAGCCCTTACTTCCAACAATAATCCCTATCTTTTACTACTATGAAGGGTTGGTGCAACACCCAATCCAAACTATTCATCATCTTTCATATTTGTCGATTTACCCCTATTAAGCTTAAACTTCCCCTACTTCTCGTAATACTTCAAAACAACCTTCTTTTTAATCCTAACACTAATTCTCTAAATAGCCCTTACATCCAACAATTACCTTTTTTTTAATACTGTGAAGGGTTGGTTTTTGCAGCACCCAATCCAAACGATTCTTCATCTTTTGTTTTTGTCGATCTTCCCGGGCTATGCTTAAACTATTCCTACTTCTCTTAATATTTCAAAACAGCTATTCTTTTTAATCCTACCACTAATTTTGTAATTCGCCCTTATTTCCAACATTTACGCCTATCTTTTACTACTGTGAAGGGTTGGTTTTTGCAGCGCCCAATCCAAACGATTCATAGTCTTTCATATTTGTCGATCTACCCCTACTATTCTTAAACAACCTCTACTCTCTTAATACTTCAAAACAACCCTTTTTTTAATCCTTCCCCAAATTTTCTAAATATCCCTTACTTTCAAAAATTACCACTATTTTTTAACTACCGTGAAGAGTTGGTTTTTGCAGCACCCAATCCAAACGATTCATCATCATTCGTATTTGTCGATATGCCCGAGCTATGCTTAAACTATCCCTACTTTTCTTAATACTTCAAAACAACTATTCTTTTTAATCCTACCCCTAATTCTCAAATTTGCCCTTACTTCCAACATTTACGCCTACCTTTTACTAATGTGAAGGTTTAGTTTTCTTAGCACCCAATCTAAACGATTCATCAACTTTCATATATGTCGATCTATCCCTACTATTCTTAAACTACCCCGAATTATGTTCATACTTCAAAACAACGATTCTTTTTAGGATTAATTGACAAGAATAATCCGAAATTTAATGTGTCCGCCCATATTAATCCCAAGTTTGCGTTATTCAAGAATAATTCCAAGTTTAGGGGGTGTCCTCCCAAATTAATCCCATTTACTTGTATCTTCCCATATTATTCTGAAGTTTGGGGGTGTCTTCCCAAATTGATCCCAAAATAACACATGAAAAAATCATCAAAAGTCATCGGGATCATTTTGGGAAGACACCCCCTAAACTTGGGATTATTCTTGAATAACACGAACTTGGGATTAATATGGGCGGACACATTAAACTTTGTATTATTCTTATCAATTAATCCTTTTTTTAATCCTACCCCTAATTCTCTAAATATCCCTTACTTCCAACAATTACGCCAAATTTTTAACTACTCTGAAGGGTTGGTATTTGTAGCACCCAACATAAATGATTCATCATCTTTCAAATTTGTCGATCTACTCCTACCATGCTTAAACTACCCTACTTCTCTTAATAATTCAAAACAAACCTTCTTTATAATCCAAACCTAATTCTCTAAATAGCCCTTCCAACAATTACCCCTATTTTTAAACTTCTTTGAATGGTTGGTTTTTCCAACACCCAATCCATATGGTTCATCATCTTTATATTTGTCAATCGAGCCTTACTATGGTTAAACTAACCTTAATTCTCTTCAAGATAGTCCTTCTTTTAGTCCTACCCCTTATTCTATAAATAGCCCTTACTTCCAATAATGTCCAACAATTACCTCTATTTTTTAACTTCTGTGAAATGTTGGTTTTTGCAGCACCCAATCTGTAACACCCCGTATTTTCTATGAGCATAAAAATAACAAATTAAAGAGTAATCAAATTGAAAAAAAAAGAATTAGGTAAAACGGGTTGCTCCATTGTGTTCATCTCGGAATTCTCCTTGAGATAGAGTATTCTTTTGCGAAAATCGGACTCAGTATGAGGAAGATATCTTTAAATTAAATATTGTAGCAAACATGAGAAAAGAATAATATTTAGCATTGTTCTAATGATTTCAAGCAAAAAACTTAGTAGCTCATTTGGTTGGAACATGTGACTTGCATACAAGGGGTACAGAGTTCGATCCCCGCTAGCGCCATGTTTTTGTTTAAGGTGAATGGCTAAAAAAATGGCTTAGTGTGAAAGCAGTTCAAAAATGGTTTAGTGTGAAAATGGTTAATTTGGAAGATCGATAAAAATAAATATATGTATAGAGAATATACATACATACATACATACATACATACATACATATATATATATATATATATATATATATATATATGACGTGTATGCATCATGTGGTGTACATGGCGCATTTTTGGTTTTCAAGGATTTTTTTTTCGTGGCCTTCTCTGATAGGATTTTTGATAAATTAAAGGTAAGAAAGATTTATGGATGTGTAAATAGATAGTTATATATATGGGTAATTAATGTATATAGTAAAGGGAGAATATGTCAAACTAATTTGTAGATGTGGTTTAATATGGCATTGATTTGGAAAATATGTGATTGACCTTGGTTTGTATATGCGTTTGTGCTAATTTGCCATTCATGATAAGTGATATTAATTAAAAAAGAAAAAAAAAATATACCAAGTTGGCATTTATGTTAGATTGATTGTCATTTATGTTTATTTGATGATAATTAATCTTAATTTGTATGAATACTTATTTGTCACTTATGTCAATTAACATTAAAGAGAATATGATAATTTAAGGAATATGATAATTTGTCACTTATGTTAATTGACAATAAAGAATAAAAGATGAACATTTGGTATATTAACGTTAAAGTAGAAGGTTAGTAATACATTTGCTGAGTCATTCCTGACCTGTTGCTGAGTCACTGGGATAACTCTATCTAGTCTAGACGATTCTGATTGCTCCTGTGTGATCCAATGGCCTATATTAATCTAAATCTCTATAAAATCAACCTAATACCTCAACCCTAAATCATATTAAAAATCAAACCAAGAGCCGTCATGCTGCCATTGGACAACCTCGAGTAGCCGCCGTTCAACTTGAAGCAAATTAAAAGAGACAAACAAAATCAAATCAAAATTAAACTAAAACAACGATTGTCTACATCAAAGACGAGCATTTCAACTTCAGCATACAGATTACAGAAATCAAGATCGTCTTTTGATTGTAAGTTTAGTTATCTTTTAGATGTGAACAAATTTAACGGGTGATTTGGAATAAAATGAAATATAGAATCGTACCATGTTGTATAATAATGACGATGCTATTTCTTGTGATGATTTTGTCATGAATGTCCTGGAATGATTGTGGTTTATCGGATTTATCATATTATGTTGAAATTGTTGTTGGATCTACCATGATTTGGGAATGAAACCATCATACCATATGCAAGTTTATCCTTTCATGATATGTTACATGCTTGTTTTTAGGCTAATTAATATTTATATATGCCTAAATATTTAGATCTATATGACTACCTGTTTAGATCTAAAAAACTTTATGTGCTTAGATCCATGCTAATTAAATCTAAGTCAAGATCTATATATATATATATATATATATATATATATGTGTGTGTGTGTGTGTGTGTGTGTGTGTGTTTGTGTGTGCGTGTGTGTGTGTGTGTGTTCACATGATTAATGCAAGTTATATGTTTTATGTTAGGTCCAAATCAAGATTTATATACATGTTCAAATGCAAGTCACTTGTTAGATCCAAAACTAGATCTATATTTATATGCATGTTTATAAAGTGGATTCATGCAAGTTCACATGTTCGTTATTGTTAGATCTAGTTCACACCTACATGTTAAAATAAAAAATTTACATGCTTTGATAATGGACATGTCATGATTATGTCATATGCTAGTTTATAAATAAAGTTATGTTCATACATGCCTAGATTTGCATATTAACATGTTTAGGCTTATGATTATTTATGCAAGTTCATGTGACATGTTAATTGAAATGATTAATGTTCAATGCCAAATCTACATGACATGTGTTTGTATTATGCATGTTCCTTTCTTTTACCTCTTGATTATAAATTTGGCCAATTTGCGGGCCTATTAACTTATTGTAATTGATGCGAACATAAACGGGGGTAATGTTGGGATAGACATCAAATTATAACATCTTAATGATGTATGTGGGCCCATAACCATGTAAATGGTTAAGGCCATGAATTGGTATAATTTATATACCATTAGGCTTGGATATAATTAAAATATGTGACTTGAAAACATGAAGAAAAATTTACATATATACTTGACATAAATGACAAATATGTAAATTTAGTAAAAGACGAATATGCCTAACCCGAGGTTAGACTAAGTTGTGGTGTAAAACTGCCCGGAACTGACCAGCACATCCATTGACCACAACAATACCTGTCTAATGTGGATGGTTAGTGCATCAAGCCCAGAAAGACCCGAGGTTAGACTGAGTGTGGTGTAAACCTGCCCGGAACCGACCGGCACATCCAGTAACCACAACAATATCTGTCTAATGTGAGTGGTTGGTGCTTTAATTAATTAATTAATCAATTAAAGCTCATAAACAATCAAGCTAAAATAGTAAGGTTGAGTAATTAAGGAAACACTTAACCAACTTAACATGTTAACAAGATATGATTTGTGGGGGTTAAGTAACTAAGGAAACACTTGACCATCATAACATGTTAACCAGACAAGTGGGTAAGGTTAAGTAAATGTTTAACCGTTATAACATGTTAACTAGACTATAAGGTGGGGTTAAGTAAGTTTTGAACAATTAACCAATCTAACATGTTAACCAAACCAGAAGATGGGGATAATTAAACTTAGAACACTTAACCGTTATAGCATGAATAGGGTTAAGTTAATGAGAAATACTTAACCAATATAACCTGATAAACGAGTAAGGTTAATGAACCATTAACCAATTTAACTTGATATATGGGTGGGTTAAGTCAACATGAACCGCTAGTTAACACTTAACCAATTTGACTTGATATATGGGTGGGTTAAGTCAACGAAAACTACTGGATAACACTTAACCAATTCAACATGACAAGCGAATGGATTAAGTTAACTTGAATTAACAGATGATACTTAACCAATCCAACACGACGAGAAAGAGAACTAAGTAATAAACCTTAGTTAAGAGGACTAAGTTGTAAACCTTAGTCAAGAAAACGAACGATTCAGGAAACTAAGTAGTAAACCTTAGTTAAGAGAACTAAGTAGTAAACCTTAGTCAAGAAAGCCACGTAGAACACGAGAAAGAGCGAATGTCCGTCCAATCAGGAAGAAGGCTCCAACGGTCTGGGTTACGAAGCACGCGGCTTCGAGGGGATGTGAGGTTATTCTTGGTATCCCTCTGTGAGGTTGTAGAAGATCCTCCTGGGCTCACAGAGGTTAAGGTCTGCGTTAGAAGAACCAAGAGTATGCCTTGGTTGCAATATAAGGCAACCTAAAGATATGGATGCACCAATGTGAGACGACGATATCTAGATTAGCCCTGTGATAGCGTGTCGTCGTCTACCTACCATCTCGAGTCAATAGAGCACGTGAAGCGGAAAGGCGGAGAACTCCAATGGACCATATACTTGCTATCTAGTTATGGGTGAGGTTGGCCCATAGGTTTGTGTGGCATAGAGGGCCAGCGTACAGTTCTCATTCTTGATTTTCTTGGGTGACTTTCATTAATTGAGGGAGGGGTCAAGTGGGACCGTAGCCACACACAGATAAAATCAGACCTTAGCATCTATCTCGGCAGATAACTTAAAGCTCCCGACCGAGTTCTGGGTTTCTTGATTAGCCCTGCCACGGGACTCTGGACGCACATATAGAGGACATATGCAACTAGACAGCGAGAATGATTCACGACACATACGTGGGGAAATTCTAGGAACATATACCGCTCTGGATAGTATGTCCTGGACCAGAGGGCATTGCTCGATAGGTAGCGTAAAACCTAGTGGCCCTGGGCAGCATAAACCCTAGTCGAATTGAGAAAGCATCTGAAGATTAAACCCTAGTCGGATCAAGGTAACGCTCGGTAACAGAACCTAGAAAACCTAGATTGGCTGTCTAGAATAGTAGGAATCAAAGAAAGGACCGAAGCACAAGTACCTAAAAATCACGTGGGTCGTATGACACCGAAAACACATGAATGCGAGTAGGAGCCGATCAATACAAGAAGGGGATCATTTTATCATGAACACACAATGCCAGTTAAACGGTTCTTAGTAGGTGCAATGAAATATAAGGGGGTGCAATAGTCTATTCCGTTAAATCCTGCTTTGTCTCATCTTAGGATTACCATATCCATGTGGTATTATTCTAAGTTCAGTTTATTCATGTCAGAGTCTTTTTCTTGTTTACATGCTATTAAATAACTGAGCTTACCAGATGTCTGATCTAGTTTGTTTCCGCCACTTTTCTTCTGTTCCCCCCACCCCCCAGGTAGTTAGGGAGGGAATAGCTCCGCTTAGTTTTGACCGCTTCTCTTTCCAAGCCCGAAGATTAGTTGGAGTATTTCCTTGGACTCTCTTTTCCACTGCTATGGCTAGCTCATGCTTATTTGGGAAATATCATAGTCATTTTATGCTCCTTTATTTTGTTAAACAAGACAGATATTTTGTTGTACCGAGTGTTGATGATTTGATGTTGGCAACAAATCTATGTACAAGTTGTTTTATCAATAAAGTATTTATTCTCCGCTGCTTTATTTGTCTGTCTTGTAACTTATTTGCATCTTGTACCTAAAAACGCTCCACCAAAGTTAAGGCATTCCCTTTGTGAGTGACCTTAATGGAGGTGGGGTGTTCCACAATCCAAATGATTCGTCATCTTTCATATTTTTCGATCTACCCCTACTGTAGTCCTTCTTTTTAATCCTACCCCTATTTCACTAAATAGCCCTTAAATCCAACAATTATCCCTTTTTTAACTACTGTGAAGGGTTTGTTTTTGTTGCACCCAATCCAAACGATTCATCATCTTTCATATTTGTCGATCTACCCCTACTATGCTTAAACTTTCCCTACTTCTCTTAATACTTCAAAACAACTATTATTTTTGATCCTACTTCTAATTCTGTAAATAGCCCTTAATTCCAACAATTACCCCTATTTTTTAACAAATGTGAGGGGTTGGTTTTTGCAGCACCCAATCTAAATGATTCATCAGCTTTCATATTTGTCGATCTACCCCTACTATGCTTAAACTACCCCTACTTCTCTTAATACTTCAAAACAACCTTCTTTTTAATCCTACCCTTAATTCTGTAAATAGACCTTAATTCCAACAATTATCCCTATTTTTTAACTAATATGAAGGGTTGGTTTTTGTAGCACCCTATCCATATGATTCATCATCTTGGTATTTGTCGATCTACCCTACTATGATTAAACTATCCCAACTTCTCTTAATACTTCAAAACATCCCTTCTTTTTAATCCTACCCCTAATTCTCTAAATATCCCTTACTTCCAACAATTACCCCAATTTTTTAACTACTTTGAAGGGTTGGTTTATGCAGCACCCAATCACAATGATTCATCATCTTTCATATTTCTCGATCTACCCCTACTATGCTTATCTTAATACTTCAAAACATATCTTCTTTTTAATCCTACCCCTAATTCTCAAAAATAGCCCTTACTTCCAACAATTACGCCTATCTTTTTACTACTGTGAAGGGTTGGTTTTTGCAGCACCCAATCCAAATGATGCATAATTTTTCATATTTGTCAATCTACCCCTACTATGCTTAAACTACCCCTACTTCTCTTAACACTTCAAAACAACCTTTCTTTATAATCTTGCCCCTAATTTTCTAAATAGTCATTCCCTCCAACAATTACCCCTATTTTTTGACTACTGTGAAGGGTTGGTTTTTGCAGCACCTAATCCAAACGATTCATAATCTTCCATTTTTGTCAATTTACCCCTACTATGCTTAAACTACCCCTAGTTCTCTTAATACTTCAAAACGACCCTTCTTTTTAATTCTACCCCAAGTTCTCTAAATAGCCCTCATTTGCAACAATTACCTCTATTTTTTAACTACTGTGTAGGGTTTGTTTTTGCAGCACCCAATTTAAATGATTCATCATCTTTCAAATTTGTTGATCTATACCTACTATGCTTAAACTACCCTAGTTCTTTTAATACTTCAAAAATAACCTTCTTTTTAACCCAGCCTCTAATTCTATAAATAGCTCTTACATCCAACAATTACCCCTAATTTTTAACTACTGTGAAAGGTTGGTTTTTGCAGCACCCAATCCAAACGATTCATCATCTTTCGTATTTGTCGATCTGCACGAGCTATTCCTAAACTACCCCTACTTCTCTTAATACTTCAAAACAACTATTCTTTTTAATCCTTCCCCTAATTCTCTAATTCGCCCTTACTTCCAACATCTACGCGTATCTTTTACTACTGTGAAGGGTTGGTTTTTGCAGCACTCAATCCAAACGATTCATAGTCTTTCATATTTGTCGATCTACCCCTACTATGCTTAAACTATCCCTACTCTCTTAATACTTCAAAACAACCTTCTTTTGAATCCTGCCCCAAATTGTATAAACATCCCTTACTTCCAACAATTACCCCTATTTTTTAACTACAGTGAAGGGTTGGTTTTTGCAGCATCCAATCCAAACGATTCATCATCTTTCATATATGTCGATCTACCCCTGCTATGTTTAAACTACCCCTACTTCTCCTAATACTTCAAAACAACTATTATTTTTAATCCTACATCTAGTTCTCTAAATAGCCCTTACTTTCAACAGTTACCCCTATTTTCTAACTACTATGAAGGGTTGGTTTTTGTAGCACCAAATCTAAATGATTTGTGATCTTTCAAAATTGTCGATCTACTCCTACTATGCTTAAACTACCCCTACTTATCTTGATACTTCAAAACAACCCTTATTTTTAATCCAACCCCTAATTCTCTGAATAGCCCTTCCAACAATTACCCCTATTTTTAAACTTCTTTGAAGGGTTGGTTTTTGCAGCACTCAATCCATATGATTCATCATCTTTATATTTCTCGATCTAGCCCAAATATGCTTAAACTACCCATACTTCTCTTAACACTTCAAAATAGTCCTTCTTTTTAATCCTACCTCTGATTCTCTAAATAGCCCTTACTTCCAACAATGTCCAACAATTACCCCTATTTTTTAACTTCTATGAAAGATTGGTTTTTGCAGCACCCAATCCAAGTGATTTGTCATCTTTCATATTTGTCGATCTACCCCTACTATTCTTAAACCATCCCTACTTCTCTTAGTACATCAAAACAACCCTTCTTTTTAATCCTACCCCTAATTCTCTAAATAGCCCTTACTTCCAACAATTATCCCTATTTTTAACTACTGTGAAGTGTTGGTTTTTGCTGCACCCAATCCAAACGATTCATCATCTTTCATATTTGTCGATCTACCCACATTATGCTTAAACTACCACTACTACTATTAATACTTCAAATAAACCTTTTTTTAACCCTACCCCTAGTTCTCTAAACAGCCCTACATCCAACAATTAACCCTTTTTTTAACTACTGTGAAGGGTTGGTCTTTGCGGCACCCAATCCAAACGATTCATCATCTTTCATATTTGTCGATCTACCCCTACTAAGCTTAAACTACCCCTACTTCTCTTAATATTTCAAAACAACTATTCTTTTTAATCCTACCCCTAATTCTCTAAATAGCCCTTATTTCCAACAATTACACCTATTTTTAACTACTGTGAAAGGTAATTGAAGACAACACTTCTTTTTAATCCTACCCCTAATTCACTAAATAGCCCTTACTTCCAACAATTACCCCTTTTTTAACTACTGTGAAGGTTTTTTTTGCATCATCCAATCCAAATGATCCATCATCTTTCATGTTTGTCGATCTACCCCTACTATGCTTAAACTACCCATAGTTCTCAATACATCAAAACAGCTATTCTTTCTAATCCTACCCCCAGTTCTCTAAATAGCCCTTACTTCCAACAATTACCACTGTTTTTAACTTCTGTGAAAGGTTGGTTTTTCCAGCACCCAATCCAAATGAATCATCATCTTTCATATATGTCGATCTAACCCCACTATACTTAAACTATCCCTACTTCTCTTAATACTTCAAAACAACACTTCTTTTTAATCCTACTCCAAATTCTCTAAATAGACCTTACTTCCAACAATTATCCTATTTTTTAACTAGTGTGAAGGGTTGGTTTTTGCTGCACCCAATCCAAACGATTCATCATCTTTCATATTTGTCGATCATCCCCTATTATGCTTAAACTACCCTACTTCCCTTAATATTTTAAAAAAACCTTCTTTTTAATCCTACCCATAATTCTCTAAATAGCTATTATGTTCAACAATTATCCCTATTTTTTAACTACTGTGAACGATTGGCTTTTGCAGCACCCAATCCAAACGATTCATCATCTGTCATATTTGTCGATCTACCCCTACTATGCTTAAACTACCCCTACTTCTCTTAATACTTCAAAATAGCAATTCTTTTAAATCCTACATCTAATTCTCTAAATAGCCCTTGCTTCCAACAATTACCCGTATTTTTTAACTACTGTGAAGGGTTGGTGTTAGTGGCACCCAATCTAAATGATTCATCATTTTCATATTTGTCGATCTACCCCAACTATGCTTAAACTACCCATACTTCTCTTAATACATCAAAATAGTCCTTCATTTTAATCCTACCCCTGATTCTCTAAATAGCCCTTACTTCCAACAATGTCCAACAATTACGCCTATTTTTTAACTTCTGTGAAAGGTTGGTTTTTGCAGCACCCAATCCATATGATTTGTCATCTTTCATATTTGTTGATCTACCCCTACTATTCTTAATCTATCCCCACTTCTCTTAGTAATTGAAACCAATCCTTCTTTTTAATCCTACCCCTAGTTCTCTAAATAGCCCTTACTTCAAACAATTATCCCTAATTATAACTACTGTAAAGGGTTGATTTTTGCTGCACCCTACTCCTCCTAATACTTCACAAAACAGCCCTTCTTTTTAATCTTATCCCTAATTCTCTAAATAGCCCTTACTTCTAACAATTACCCTATTTTTTAACTACTGTGGAAGGTAATTCAGGACAACCCTTCTTTTTAATCCTACCCCTAATTTTATAAATAGCCCTTACTTCCAACAATTACCCCTATTTTTTAACTACTAAGAAGTGTTGGTTTTTGCATCATCCAATCCAAACGATTGATCATCTTTCATGTTTGTCGATCTACACATGTTATGCTTAAACTACCCCTACTTCTTTTAATACTTCAAAATAGCCTTCTTTTTAATCCGACCCCTTATTCTCCAAATAGCTCTTACATTCAACAATTACCCACTATTTTTTAGCTATAGTGAAGGGACGGTTTTTGCAGCACCCAATCCAAACGATTCATCATTTGTCATATTTGTCGATCTACCCCTACTATGCTTAAACTACACCTACTTCTCTTTATACTTCAAAATACTATTCTTTTTAATCCTACTTATAATTTTGTAAATATCACTTACTTCCAACGAATACCCCTATTTTTTAATTAGTGTGAAGGGTTGGTGTTTGTATCACCCAATCTAAATGACTCATCATTTTCATATTTGTCGATCTACCCCTACAATGCATAAACTACCCCTACTTCTCTTAATACTTCAAAACACCCCTTCATTTTAGTCCAACTCCTAATTCTGTAAATAGCCCTTCCAATAATTACCCTATTTTTAAACTTCTATGAAAGGTTGGTTTTTAAAGCACCGAATCCATATGATTCATCATCTTTATATTTGTCGATCTACCCTATTATGCTTAAACTACCCCTACTTCTCTTAATACTTCAAAACATCCCTTCATTTTAATCCTACCCCTAATTCTCAAAATAGCCCTTACTTCCAACAATTACCCCTATTTTTTGACTGTTGTAAAGGGTTGGTTTTTGCAGCACCCAATCTAAATGATTCATCATCTTTCATATCTGTCGATCTACCCCTACTATGCTAAAACTACCGCCACTTCTCTTAATACCTCAAAACGGTTCTTCTTTTTAATCCTACTCCTAATTCTCTAAATAGACCTTACTTCCAACAATTACGCCAATCTTTTTACTATTGAGAAGGGATGGTTTTTGCAGCACCCAATCTGAATGATTCATCAAATTTCATATTTGTCAATCTACTCCATCTATGCTTAAACAACCCCTGCTTCTCTGAATAATTACAAAAATTTCTTTTTTATTCCTACCCCTAATTCTCTAAATAGACCTAACTTCCAAAAATTATGCCTACCTTTTAACTACTTTGAAGGGTTGGTTTTTGTAGCACCCAATGCAAACGATTCATAATCATTCATATTTGTCGATCTACCCCTACTATGCTTAAACTACCCCTACTTCTCTTAATACTTCAACACAACCATTCTTTTTAATCCTACCCCTAATTCTCTAAATATTCATTCCTTCCATCAATTAGCCGTATTTTTTGATTTCTGTGAAGGGTTTGTTTTTGCAGCACCCAATCTAAATGATTCACCATCTTTCATATTTGTCGATCTACCATAATTATGCTTAAACTACCCCTACTTCTCTTAATACTTCAAAACAACCCTTCTTTTTAATCCAAACCCTAATTTTCTAAATAGCCCTTACTTTCAACAATTACACCTATTTTTTAACTAATGTGAAGGGTTGGTTTTTGCAGCAACCAATCTAAATGATTCATCATCTTTCATATTTGTCGATCTACCCCTACTATGCTTAAACTACCCCTACTTCTCTTAATACTTCAAAATAGTCCTTCTTTTTAATCCAACCCCTAATTCTCTAAATAGCCCTTACTTCCAACAATTACGTCTATCTTTTTACGATTGTGAAGGGTTGGTTTTTGCAGCACCCAATCTAAATGAATCATCATATTTCATATTTGTCGATCTACCCTTATTATGCTTAAACTACAACTACTTCTCTTTATAATTCAAAATAATCCTTCTGTTTATTCCTACCACTAATTCTCTAAGTAGCCATTGCTTCCAACAATTATGCCTATCTTTTTACTACTGTGAAGGGTTGGTTTTTGCAGTGCCCAATGCAAATGATTCATAATCTTTCATATTTGTCAATCTACCCCTGCTATGCTTAAACTACCCCTACTTCTGTTAATACTTCAAAACAACCCTTCTTTTTAATCCTACCCCTAATTCTCTAAATAGTCATTCTATAACACCCTGTGTTTCTATTAATATTAATATTCACAAATTAAAAGAATAACTAATCTCAGACGTGAGAATTGTGGGAAACGGGTTGCGCCATTGTGTTCGTCTCGGAATTCTGGTTGAGACAGAGTCCGAGTTTGTGTGATTTGGACTTCGTATGAAGGAGATATGGCCATCGGAATTTTCAGAAAATTCAAAATAGATTTTAGAAAATTCAAAATTCAAAGTCAAACAGGCTAGGCGGGAAATTTCCCGCCCAGCACCCCAGGTCGATTTGGGAGTCGACTGGGCAGTCGACTCCCCCCAGGTCGACTGGGGAGTCGACTGGGCAGTCGACACCCACAGGACTAGGTCGACTGCGGAGTCGACCTGGGTGTCGACCTGGTCAGGTCGGCCAGGTTTTGGCTGAACCCAATCTTGAGCTGCTGATATGTCTTTAGGGCTGAGTTGTCAAATTTAACGGTTCAGGTTAGTTCTGAGTTGATCTGATGGTCTAAATAAACCCTAAACTTTATATATACCAAGGTTGTCTCTCACTCTAAGTTCACATGAAAAATAGAATAGCCGCCGTCATGCCATCGCCATAGAACTCAGTGTAGCCGCCGCCAACTAAGAAAGAAGAAAGCTAATCAAAACTCTAATTCTACTCTACTCTAAAGCAAATCAAGACTCTCTTTCTTTTCTAATTGTGAGTATGATGATTTTATTAAGATTATTATTAAACTGATTAGATTAAGTTATGAATGGATTATAAGTGAATGATGTGGATTATTGATTGTATGTTGTAAATCTTATGCTATCATGTAAATCCTATGTTATGTGATGATGATATTATATATGTTGAAATTTTCTATGCTAAGTTGTGATAAATCATACATGTTACAAAGTCATGATGTTATTGTCTATGCTAATTAGTTCATGTTAATCAAATCATAATGTTGATATTATTTGGGCTATGTTGATTTATATGACAAATCATGTATGCAAGTTTAGATTGATTAGTAAAGATTATGAACATATGCCATGACATCTATTTAGATCTAGAATTATGACATTTATTTAGATCTAGAATTGTGCTATGACATGTGTGAGTTCTATGTGTTAGATGCTAGTTTACACCTTCATTATGTTGCCTAAATCATATATGCAAGTTTATACATGAACTTGGGTTATGATCATATTATGTAAGTTGTAACATTTAACCAAACAAGTTGACACCTTTAGATCCATGACATGTGTAGTTTTATGCAAGTTGTAGTTTTTGCCTATGCAAGTTTAGGTGTTGGACATCTATCACACATGCAAGTTTCACCCTTTTTATGATTAGATATAGTTTAGTCATATGTATATGTTGTCGTTGTGATAATTTCTTTTTATGCTATTAGTTAGGCAATTCGAGTCTAACGTATATTTTGCGTTGAATAAGCGAACGTATAATGTGGGGTAGGGGTAATATTAAGGATTTAATATTGAGAAAATTGGATGCAATTGATATGATTTTGCATACCATAAGTGGATGGCCATAATTGAGTCAATTATGGACATCATTAAAATTGGAATTAATTAATGATTTGAATACGGATATATATAAAACTGGGGTAAAAGATTATAAGTAATAATCAATTCTTAGGACACGAGGTTGGACTCGTTTGTGACATAAACCTGCCCGGACCCGCCCGACAAATCCAGTAGTCACAAATGTCAGCCCAATGTGAGAGGTCCTAGGCCCAAATTAAAGCATAACAGTTGTAAAGACATGAGGTTAGACTCTTTTATGGTGTAAGACTTCCCGGGCCCTCCCGGCAAATCCAGCTGCAATAAATGCCAGTCTAATGTGAGGGGTCTTTATAAGGTTATGGTCTGAATGAATTAAGAAATACTTAACCAGATAAACATGTGAAGTGGGACATGGGGGTTAAGTAGGTGCCTTGGGTGGCATAAGGAATCTAGTGGGTGCCTTTAGTGGCCTTTGAAATACGATTAGTAAGACTTAACCAAACACACATGTAAATGAACATTACTAAGAGGGTTAAGTGGGATGTACTAGTGGGGACAAGCTTAGGTGGATAGCTTGTGGGGGCCCATTTCAACCAGTAACCCAAAGCATCTTTGTGAGCTCGTCCCAAGTCAAGGACGGGACACGCATACTGGGCTTGACTATAAGAGGCCAAACGGGGTAGCGGTGGCAATGCAAGTCCAATGGGTTTCATATGCGTGTGTGGACCCGGGCTGGTAGGTAAGACGTTGTTGCATCGTGTAGGTATAAGCCATGCATTCTCAAGTTGTATCGAGTTGCCACTTTAGGGGAGTGATACACCCCACTGTGGGACCAGCACGTGTATCTACGAGTAGGGAGCCGATCGAAAGTGGGTAGTGGGGTACACCTAGAGGATATAGGGGCAGGCGGCGCCTATTTAGTCAGCTAGGGGTACACGAAGCTATTTATAAAATTTCTAAGTGAAGCAAGTGGGATCAACCTTTAGGCTGACTGGTGTGGTGCAGTGTAGTAATTATTCATTAGTAATAGGTGTGCCTGTAACGTTATCTTCTTCTGCTCTTCCATAACCAATAGTTCATAGACATTTCCTTATTTTCCAGCTTATGCCGTAGTATAGTTATTTTGATAATAGTATTGTTAGAATTATCATACTCGCCAGACTTTATGTCTGACCCCCTCTATTTCTATCTTTTCCCCCCTTCTGGTCCTCATAGTGGGCCCAGCTCTAGTGGAGTTTGATTGACTTGCTTATTCTCTCTTTTGGAAAGCTTGGACCATTGAAGTAAAGTCCAGCTTGTTATCTTCTTTAATGGCTATTTATGTAATGAGATTATGTATTTTGTTATATCAAGATGGATATTGTACTTGACTCTGATTTATGGTTTTATGATGTAACAAACATGTTTAATTTCCGCGGCAATGAAATAAAGTTTTAGATTTCCAAGTAATACTTATTATCTGTCCTATTGTAATATTTCTGTTCTATATTCACGTAAAAGCTCCATGTAAGTTAACGCGTTCCCTTTGTGAGTGGCATTAATGGACGTGGGGTGTTACACGTGGTATCAGAGCTTACGGTTACCAAAACAGATAAAATATTTAGAAAAACTATTATTCTAAAGTATTTTTGGAAGAAGTATTTTCAAAAACATGTCTTAATGAGTGATTTTAAGAGGAAAGTTTTTATGAAAAACATAATCCCCAATAGCCATATATCTTTATCTTTCGAATTCTCCATTTTGAATCTTTCCTTTTTCGTTTCAGCATGGCTGAAGATCTTAACCTTCCGGATGGTGTAATGATACCAGGATGGTATGGGAGGTTATTAGAGGCTAGGGCCGCTGCAGGTCCAGCCAATGTTCCTCCACCACCAGTTGAACCCTCTCCTCCTCCTCCTCGCGCTGATACTTTTGCAAAGACATGCAAGGAATTTAAGGCTATGGGTGGAAAACCTTTTCAAGGTTCAGAAACGTTTGTGGAAGCTAGAGATTGGCTTAAGGAGGTGGAAGAATTGCTAGAAATCTTTGAAGTAGAAGAAGGGAGGAAAGTCAAATTAGCAGCTTGGTTAATAAAGGGAGAGGCCTCGTTTTGGTGGGAGGTCACTAATGGGGAGCGTCCTGTTGACTCTTGGGCGGATTTTAGACGTAGGTTTGAGGAAAAGTTTCTCTCAAGACCAGAAGAGAATCTATATATGGAAACGTTCTTGACATTAAAGCAAGGAAGCTCATCAGTGAAAGAATATGTCAACAAATTTAATCAGTTAGCAAGGTTTGGCTTGGACTTAGTGAACACGCCAGAGAAGAAGGCTCTGAGGTTCGTTAATGGCTTGAATGAGCCATTGCAAGGGTTGGCTATGACCCACATCCCTATGGGGGCCACCTTTGAGAAGCTAGTAGAAATGACGCTCATGCACGAGGAGAAAGGCGCTAATGCTAATAAGGCACCCGATAAGAAAGGGGATCAGAAGAAACCACAACAGCAAAACAAGAAGGGTGATAAAGACAATAATGGCAAGGGAAAGAAGAAATGCTTTAACTGTGGGATACCAGGCCATCTCAGCAAGGATTGCAGAAGGAAAAAGAAGACTGGTTGTTTTCATTACGGTGAAGTGGGACATCTAGTGAAGGACTGCCCAAAGAAGGGGCAGAGGGTAGGTTTTACCTTGGGAGGACAGGTGCAGGCTCTTATGGCACCAGGGCAGGAAAGGGGACAAGTTCAGGCTCTTGCGGTCCCACCGCTGCAAGAACGAGGTAGAACCATTTCTGTTGAAAGGTTTGTTTTTCTATTTGATCATCATGTCCGTACCTTATTCGATTCGGGCGCATCGCATTCGTTTATCTCTACATCATTAGTTGAATCACTGCACTTAAACACCAGTTTAGTAGAGGATCCCTTAGTTGTTTCGAATCCAATTGGGGGCTCAGCTTATTTGTCCATGATATGTTTGGATTTGAAAATTTCTATACTTAGCATTGAGTTTAGATGTGATGCTTACGTTTTGGGCTTCACGGGCTATGAGTTAATTTTAGGAATGGATTGGTTATCCAGAAATGGTGCCGTTCTTGATTGTGAAAGGAGAGTAGTTAGGCTCATGACTCGCCTTGGCAACACTCTCGAAATCTTTTGTAATCCGATAAATTCCGTTATGCTAAGTTATCTAGAATCGTTTGACGCGTCTGTTGAGAATCTACAATCTGTTAGAGTAGTCCGAGAATACTCGGATGTGTTTGAGGAGGTGAAGGGCTTGCCTCCGAAGCGAGAGATAGATTTTCGAATATATCTTGTGGATAATGCAAAACCAGTATCGTTGCTAGTACGCCACATGGCTCCTCGTGAAAGGAGGGAACTCAATAAGCAAGTGAAGGAGTTGCTTGAGAAGGGGTTCATAAGACGAAGTATATCAGAGTGGGGTGCTCCAGTAGTATTTGCCATGAAGGCGGATGGGTCCATTAGACTTTGTGTGGACTATAGAGAACTTAATAAGCTTACTAAGAATAATAGACACCCACTGCCGAGGATTGACGATCTCTTCGATCAATTAGTTGGCGCCTCAGTGTTTTCGCAGTTGGACTTAGCCACAGGTTTCCATCAGTTGAGAGTGGCTGAGGATAGCATAGACAAGACTGCCTTTAGGACTGTGGATGGTTTCTTTGAATGGCTAGTGATGCCCTTCGGTTTGACAAACGCCCCCGCATACTTTGTTGACATGATTAGTAGGGTGTTTAGGGAGTACCTTAATAAATTCATGGTAGTCTTTGTAGACGACATCCTGATCTTTTCTAAGGACGAAGAAGGGCATGCCCTACATCTTAGGGAAGTTTTGGAGACTCTACGAGCGCATAATCTTAAAGCTAAATTTTCTAAGTGTCACTTCTGGAGGAAAGAAGTACGGTTCTTAAGGCACGTGGTTTCCAAAGAAGGGATAGCTGTGGATCCCACGAAGGTGGTGGCCATCCAAGATTGGAAGGTCCCTAAAAATGCTACCGAAGTAAGGAGTTTCTTGGGGTTGGCTGGCTACTATAGGAAGTTCATCAAAGACTTCGCAAAGATATCAGCTCCATTAACATGTTTGACGAAGAAGAACCTAGTTTTCACATGGGACGTAGATTGTGATGATGTGTTCCAATGATTGAAGAGAGCTTTGACTTCAGCCCCAGTCTTAGTACTGCCAGGCGGGAGTAAGCCATTTACTGTTTATACCGATGCTTGTGGTACAGGACTGGGCGCAGTCTTAATGTAGGAGGGAAGGGTAATAGCCTAGGGGGGAGGGGGGAAGACAGTTGAGAGTGCATGAGAAAAATTACCCTACACATGACCCAGAGTTACCCGCTATTGTTTTCGCGCTTAGTCTTGGCGCGATTATCTTCTTGGCGGGAAATTCGAATTATTCACTGACCACAAATCTTTAAAATACTTATTCTCTCAGAAGGACATGAACTTAAGGCAGCAAAGGTGGTTGGAGTTCTTAGCGTCCTACGATTTCGAAATAGCATATACCCCTGGCAAGGGTAACCTGGTGGCAGATGCCATAAGTAGGAAAAGGCTATCCTTGAGTTAGTTGTTTGTTGAACGGTGAAACTTAGAATTCATCTCTATGTTTGATTTTAAAACTTCCATTGACTCTGCACCCGGTTTGCTAGCATCCTTGGAGGTCAGACCTACGCTTTTGGGATGGATTGGTGAGGCACAGCGAGACGACCCACAGTTGGTTTAGTTAGTGGAGAAGCTCAAAAGAGGGGAGTCATCAAGCCATCTCCGTAGGTATACCCTAGATGATGAGGGTTGGTTACATAGGGATAGTAGACTTTGTGTACCACGAGACGAGGACTTGAGGAAGACTATTCTTGATGATGCACATCGTTCGAAGATGACAATTCATCCCGGCGGGGATAAGATGTACAAACACATGAAGCGAGTTTTCTTTTGGGCCGGTATGAAGGGGGATGTGGCCGAGTATGTCGCTAGATGCTTGGTGTGCCAACAAGTAAAAGAGGAGAAAAAGAAACCCGGTGGGTTGCTTCACCCATTGGAGGTTCCACTATGGAAGTGGGAAAGTGTCTCGATGGACTTTGTGGATGGATTACCAAGATCAAGGAAGGGTAATACGGGGATTAGGGTTATAGTAGATAGACTTACTAAAAGTGTCCATTTCATTCCCGTGAAGAGTAAGAGGACTGCTCCATGGTTAGCTTCTGTATACGTTCGAGAGATAGTCATGGTGTTCCTTCTAGCATAGTAAGCGACCGCGATCCTATCATCACTAGCGAATTTTGGAGGAGCTTACAAGAAGCGGTAGGGACTCGGTTATGTTTGAGCACCGCATATCATCCTCAGACGGACGGCCAAACCGAGAGGGTGAATTGTATTCTAGAGGACCTTTTGAGGATATGTATCCTATACATTGGGGGTACGTGGGAAGGGCATCTTCTATTGGTAGAGTTCGCATGTAATAACAGCTTTCAGTCAGGCATTGGCATGGCACCTTTCGAAGCTCTTTATGGACGACCTTGTCGTTCACCTACATGTTGGTGGGAATCTACGGATAAGATCTTACTTGGGCCCGATATGATTAAAGAGACTTCAGAGAAGATTGATTTGATTCGAAGAAGGATGAAGACAGCGCAAGATAGGCAGAAATCTTATGCGGATAAGAGGAGGACAGATCTTGAGTTTGATGTTGGGGACATGGTCTTTATCAAAGTGTCTCCATTACGGAACGTTGTTCGCTTTGGGTCCGTTGGGAAATTAGCACCATGGTTCGTAGGGCCGTTTCCTATTAAGGAGAAGATTGGACAGATGGCGTATAGAGTGGAGTTGCCTGAGAGACTTAATGGTGTACACGACGTAATCCATGTATCACATTTGAGGAAGTGCCTGCATGAGACCGCGGAGGTGGTAGAGCCGAACTTTCTTAGAGAGGTGGAGATAGAGCGTGATGCGACGATTCGACGAGCTCCTACGTGCATTCTTGGCTTGGAGATCAAGAAGTTGAGGAATCGAGAGGTCAGACTAGTCAAAGTGCAATGGGGAGATGATGAGAGCAACGCTACTTGGGAGACAGAAGCGAAGATGCGTTCGTTGTACCCTTTTCTTTTTGAGGGTATGTCTTTTAATTTCTCCTGTATCGCTTAGCTTGTACTTATCTTATCTTTAGTATGTCCTCTCGCTAGTATCTTTGACCTTTAGTTAGGATAATCCTATGGTTGAAACATGTGTTTGAGACATGTTATGTATGATGGATGCAAAGTGGATGCAAGTGTTTGCTAGTGTTTACTCGTGGACGCATGTACACACACTGTTAGGCACTAGATCGGCTCAGTCACTTCATATTGCATATTGCATATAAATGGATGTACTTAGTAAAATGGATGTATGATGATTGTATTATCATATGATGCTGCATTCAGATGATGATTGTGCACGCATATTGAGATAATATGTAGCATTAAGGAACTTTTGCATACATAATGGATGCATGGCACTATCATGATTTGCATTAAGGAGGTCAACTGAATCAGTAGACCGCCTGATTTTGCATTATATATGGACATATACACACACTGTGCATTTAAACATGAAAGCATAAGAAGTCTATAAGGACAATGGATGCATGTGTTTGATGGTTGAGTAGATGGACAATTGGATGTTAGGATATACATTCTTCTTGACTTGAAGATTTCGGGGTCGAAATCCTTTAAGGAGGGGAGAATGTAACACCCCGTGTTTCTATTAATATTAATATTCACAAATTAAAAGAATAAATAATCTCAGATGTGAGAATTGTGGGAAACGGGTTGCGCCATTGTGTTCGTCTTGGAATTCTAGTTGAAATAGAGTCTGAGTTTCCGTGATTTGGACTTCGTATGAAGGAGATATGGCCATCGGAAGTTTCAAAAAATTCAAAACAGATTTCAGAAAATTCAAAATTCAAAATTTGAAGTCAAACAGGCTGGGCGGGAAATTTTCCGCCAAGCACCCCAGGTCGACTGGGGAGTCAACTGGGCAGTCGACACCCCCATAGGTCGATTGGGGAGTCGACTGAGCAGTCGACACCCCCAGGACCAGGTCGACTGCGCAGTCGACCTGGGTGTCGACCTAGTCAGGTTGGCCAGGTTTTGGTTGAATCCAATCTTGAGCTGCTGATGTGTTTTTAGGGCTGAGATGGCAAATTTAACGGTTCCGGTTAGTTCTGAGTTGATCTTATGGTCTAAATAAACTTTAAACTCTATATATACCTAGGTAGTCTCTCACTTCAAATTCACATGAAAAATGGAACAGCTTCCATCATGCCATCGCCATGAAACTCTGTGTAGCCGCCGCCAACTAAAAAGGAAGAAAGCTAATCAAAACACTAATTCTACTCAATTCTAAAGCAAATCAAGACCCTCTTTCTTTTCTAATTGTGAGTATGATGATTTTAATAATATTATTATTAAACTAGTTAGATTAAGTTATGAATGGATTATAAGTGAATGATGTGGATTATTGATTGTATGTTGTAAATCTTATTCTATCATGTAAATCCTATGTTATGTTATGTGATGATGATATTATATATGTTGAAATTTTCTATGCTAAGTTGTGATAAATCATACATGTTACAAAGTCATGATGTTATTATCTTTGCTAATTAGTTCATGTTAATCAAATCATACTGTTGATAATATTTGGGCTATGTTGATTTATATGACAAATCATGTATGCATGTTTAGATTGATTAGTAAAGATTATGAACATATGCCATGACATCTATTTAGGTCTAGAATTATGACATCTATTTAGATCTAGAATTGTGCTATGACATTTGTGAGTTCTATGTGTTATATGCTAGTTTACACCATCATTATATTGCCTAAACCACATATGCAAGTTTATACATGAACTTGGGTTGTGATCATATTATGTAAGTTGTAACATTTAACCAAACAAGTTGACACCTTTAGATCCATGACATGTGTAGTTTTATGCAAGTTGTAGTTTTTGCCCATGCAAGTTTAGGTGTCGGACATCTATCACACATGCAAGTTTCACCCTTTTTATGATTAGATCTATTTTAGTCATATGTATATTTTGTTGTTGTGATAATTTCCTTTTATGCTATGAGTTAGGCTATTCGATCTAACGTATATTTTGCGTTGAATAAGTGAACGCATAACGTGGGGTAGGTGTAATATTAAAGATTTAATATTGGGAAAATTGGATGCAATTGATATGATTTTGCATACCATAAGTGGATGGCCATAATTGAGTCAATTATGGACATCATTAAAATTGGAATTAATTAATGATTTGAATAGGGATATATTTAAATCTGGGGTAAAAGATTATAACTAATAATCATTGCTTAGGACACGAGGTTGGACTCGTTTGTGACATAAACCTGCCCGGACCCGCCCGACAAATCTAGTAGTCACAAATGACAGCCCAATGTGAGAGGTCCTAGGCCCAAATTAAAGCATAACAGTTGTAAAGACACGAGGTTAGACTCTTTTATGGTGTAAGACTACCCGGGCCCGCCCGGCAAACCCAGCTGCAATAAACGCCAGTCTAATGTGAGAGGTCTTTATAAGGTTATGGTCTGAATGAATTAAGAAATACTTAACCAGATAAACATGTGAAGTGGGACATGGGGATTAAGTAGGTGCCTTGGGTGGCATGAGGAATCTAGTGGGTGCCTTTAGTGGCATTTGAAATACGATTAGTAAGACTTAACCAAACACACATGTAAATGAACATGACTAAGGGGGTTAAGTGGGATGTACTAGTGGGGACAAGCTTAGGTGGATAGCTTGTGGGGGCCCATTTCAACCAGTAACCAAAACGTATCTTTGTGAGCTCGACCCAAGTCGAGGACGGGACACGCATACTGGGCTTCAATATAAGAGGCCAAACGGGGTAGCAGTGGCAATGCAAGTCCAATGGGTTTCATATGCGTGTGTTGACCCGGGCTGGTAGGTAAGACGTTGTTGCATCGTGTAGGTATAAGCCGTGCATTCTCAAGTTGTATCGGGTTGCCACTTTAGGGGAGTGATACACCCCACTGTGGGACCAACGCGGGTATCTACGAGTAGGGAGCCGATCGAAAGTGGGTAGTGGGGTACACCTAGCGGAGATAGGGGCAGGCGGCGCCTATGTAGTCAGCTAGGGGTACACGAAGCTAATTATAAAATTTCTAAGTGAAGCAAGTGGGATCAACCTTTAGGGTGACTGGTGTGGTGCAGTGTAGTAATTATTTGTTAGTAATAGGTGTGCCTGTAACGTTATCTTTATCTGCTCTTCCAAACCCAATAGTTCATAGACATTTCCTTATTTTCTAGCTTATGCCTTAGTCTAGTTATTTTGATAATAATATTGTTAGAATTATCATACTCGCCAGACTTTATGTCTGACCCCCTCTATTTCTATCTTTTTCCCCCTCCAGGTCCTCAGGGTGGGCCCCACTCTATTGGAGTTTGATTGACTTGCTTATTCTCTATTTTGGAAAGCTTGGACCGTTGAAGTAAAGTCCAGCTTGTTATCTTCTTTAATGGCTATTTATGTAATGGGATTATGTATTTTGTTTTATCAAGATGGATATTGTACTTGACTCTGATTTATGGTTTTATGATGTAACAGACGTGTTTAATTTCCAATGCAATGAAATAAAGTTTTAGATTTCCAAGTACTACTTATTATCTGTCTTGTTGTAATGTTTCTGTTCTATATTCACTAAAAACCTCCATGGAAATTAATGCATTCCTTTTGTGAGTGACATTAATGGACGTGGGGTGTTATACATTCCTTCCAAAAATTACCCTAATTTTTTTAACTTCTTTGAAGTGTTGGTTTTTGCAGCACCCAATCTAAATGATTCATCATCTTTTATATTAGTCGATCTACCCTAACTATGCTTAAACTACCACTACATCTCTTAATCCTTAAAAACAACCCTTCTTTTTAATCCTACCACATATTCTCTAAATAGCTCTTACATCCAACAATTACACCTATCTTTTTACTACTATGAAGGGTTGGTTTTTGCAGCAACTAATCCAAACGATTCATAATCTTTCATATTTGTCGATCTACCCCCACTATGCTTAAACCCCCTACTTCTCTTAATACTTCAAAACCACTATTCCTTTTAATCCCACCCCTAATTCTCTAAATAGCACTTACATTCAATAATTACCCGTATTTTTAAACATCTGTGAAGGGTTGGTTTTTGCAGCACCCAATCCATATGATTCATCATCTTTATATTTGTCGATCTACCCCTACTATGCTTAAACTACTCCTACTTCTCTTAATACATCAAAACAACCCTTCTTTTTAATCCTACCCTACCCCTAATTCTCTAAATAGATCTTACTTACAACAATTACTCATATTTTTAACTACTGTAAAGGGTTGGTTTTTGCGGCACCCAATCTAAATGATTCGTCATCTTTCATATTTGTCGATCTATCCCTACTATGCTTAAACTACCCCTACTTATCTTAATACTTCAAAACAATCCTTGTTTTTAATCCTGCCCCTAATTCTCTAAATAACCCTTACTTCCAACAATTACGCCTATCTTTTTACTACTTTGATGGGTTTGTTTTTGCAGCCCCCAATTCAAACGATTCATAATCTTTCATATTTGTCGATCTACCCCTGCAATGCTTAAACTACCCCTACTTCTCTTAATACTTCAAAATAGCCGTTCTTTTCAATTCTACCCTAATTCTCTAAATAGTCGTTCCTTCCAACAATTACCCCTATTTTTTAACTTTTGTGAATGGTTGGTGTTGATACCATAAATTGGTTCAACACCTTAAGAGAAGAATTTTGTAGAGAATAAGTGAAGATTGCTAACAACAGATAACGCACAGAAATTAAAAAGAATCACACACAAAGTTTTTATAATGGTTCGGCAAAGACGGTGCCTACGTCCACTTTATATGTTATTTCTTTATGATCAATGAGAATGATTACAAAAAAAAAATCTTCTTTTCTCTGAATTGAAACATAGGTATTTATAGGTGATGCAATACTTGGCCGTTATCTACACATGTTATTAGATCCAGAAGAATAGTTGCGGCTGAATGAATTTGCATTTGCTGGAGAATCGGTATTATTTTCCAAATATATGGCATGAAACATGCTTGATTCGTTTGACTTAGGCAGTTTGAGCAAGAAGATCTGAAATGAGCTATTCTTTAGGCTGGCTTCCCAGGCTTCAAATGAACATATCGTGGCCGATCAGGCTTAATAATCTCAGGCTCCTCTTGGGCTGCGCTCTATAGGCGAAGTGGACTAAGATGATGGACTTCTCCAACCCATTTACTACGAAGACTCTGAATACGGATCTACCACGTTGTTATGCTTTGATGGGCGGTCCGGAAGGCCCATGAACACTTTGCCCCCCAAAGTATGATTCGTTTAGTGAGAAGCATACTTTGTTGTCATATATCTCAAGTTAGACCCTATATGCTGATTGTCTTATTGGTTACTTTAACTTTTATTCAGTAGACATCGCAAACTGCGTCGAATCCCATTAATCGCTTCAAAATTATGAATAAGTTCAGGTAATGATGACGCCTCCCCGTCTTCTCTTCTTATCAATTGGTCTCCAACTCTCCAACTTCTTTACACGTCCGCTTGGTCCAATCACATTGGCTGAATTGGAATAGCCGCTCTTCTTATCTATTATAAAAGTAAAATCCCATTTACTTTTTTTCTTTTTACTTTTAAACTCTACAATGGTTAATCTACCATTCCGGAAAGAAAGACGATTACCGATTATCACTTCCACCCAAAATCTTCTTTTCAGGTATTAATCATGATTTATATCAAAACACCATTCTTGCATGGGGTCTTCTCTCTTTTTATTATAATCTAGGGTTTAATTTGACCTAATCGACGGAGGTCTTCTGCGTCAGACCGTCGGAGTCAGCGGCGGTGCGGTTCCCCAAGGTAAGACTTCCACCCTTCGGGCAAGAACCATTGGTAACGAATTCCTGATTTCGATGGTATTACAAAAAGATCCCGACTTTTCCAAGCATTTTGTGAGTCGGAGTATTTTTGAACCCTAAGGCACATGACAATGCTAAAAAGGGCGATGTAAGGGATATCAATTTCCACATACCTTAGATCATATCACTTGTGATTCATCGTTTGCTAGGGCCATGCTTGTAGAAAGTCCTGACTCTGTCTCTTCTTTTGTTCTTTTTCTTTTATTTTTATGCCACAAGTTCTTCATAGGTAAATGGTCAAAATGCGTGATACCCGTAAGCAAGAGTCTTGTGGAGAGATACCATTTTCCATTAGAGTGGACAGGTCTTCAGAGTCTTCGAGTCATTTTGGACCTACTTTTGACAGCGACCCTAGATATCGATGGATGGATCCGCAATCTGTTCCTCCAATAGCAGTCGAGCTAGTTGAAGTGGTGCCCATTCCGCTGGCTCCTGACATTCTCCCAGGTGCGGAGATTTTGAGGAACCCTCCAGAAGCAAAACAGTCCAACATCACCCTTAAACGACTACAATATTTAACAACAAAGCACAATATTCCATTTGACGATGTCCTCGTCCCTGAAAAAACTGACAGACCTCATAATCCTCTGGATGGTTACATGGCAATCTCCCTTCCGATGTGCAACGTGGGAGCCATTCCCCCTTTCCTTCTTTCATTGTCGATTTTCTGTGTCGGATGACTTTGGCTCTGATGCAATTTCACCTAATAGCTTATGGAAATTTGTTGTCGACCTGTTATTTATATCTGAAATATCTGGGTTATTCCCCGACCATTGATGATATAGCCTTTCTTTTCAACTTTAGACACAATAAAACACAGTATCCTTCTTTACTCTATTTTGAAGTTGTTCGAGGCTGGAAGATTATCGAGGATGTCCCAAGCAAGGCGGGCCATCCCAAGTGAGACTGGTTTTGGATTAAGGAGCAGCCGGGGTGTGCTCAATACTGGCTTAAATGTGGTGGATTCTCCTCTTTTCTTTATATGTTCCTTTTCCATAGTGTTGGCTCGCTTTTTGACCAAGCCACCCAGGATCATTTGTAAGAGGAAAGCAGGAAACCACATTATCTAAGAACATGAAGGAATGGATCGTGCATCATCGTCTCGCCCAAGATCGATTCGCGTACCATCGTCTCGCCCAAGATCGATTCGCGTACTGTCATCTCGCCCAATACTGGATCGCCCCTTCTCATTAGCAAACGATACAACCGGACGATCCGATCCAGGCTCACGTTGTTATCCCAAGCGAACCGATCCGATCTCCTGGTGCATGGCGAACCCTCTGACCCGTTCAAGCACACGCTATTCTTCAGCGATCCGAATTGCGCGGATCTGGCGACGCGTGTCCCTAACCGTCACTTGGACCGATTCTCCCCTATCTGCACGATCCGATTTTCAAGCAGATCACGACACCTGTCCACAACGGCTAATTTGACCCTTTCCTCAACGGCGGCGATCTGATCCGATACTCTCGGGATTCGTGCCACGTGTCCACGATCCGCCTGACAAAATCAGCTATAAATAGCCCAGAGCTTGGCATTTTTCGGGATCCTTTTGGCAATATTGAGTACTGAGTCCGCCATTATTGTCAAACTACTGAAATATTGAGAGAAACCACTGTTGTATTAGCTTTTAAAGCATAATCAACAACATATAAAGTGGACGTAGGCTCGTTAACGTCGAACCACTATAAATTCTGAGTGTTATTTTCTTTTTCCTGGTTCTTCATTCGAATTTCTCTACTGTTCATAATAATTTGGGTGTTAGGTCCAAATTTCGATCTAACATTTTTGGTGCTTTCACTGAGAACTCAGTTCTAAAGTTTCACTATTCGCTTCTTTGAGGATTCCAGCGATTCGGATATCATGGCTGGAAAAAGATCTAAAGCTTCGCAGACCAACGAAACGATTGAGGAGAGTGTACACGAACTGGGCAAGGAAGAAATTCTGGATCGCGGAGCGCAGGGGGCGATCCGAACCGACGAAGACACCTCGTTCCGAGTCGATGGGAATGAGACGATCCGTGCCACTGAAGGGGTTGTCACTCGATCCCGAGGCAACACCTCGCAACCTCCGCGTACTACGACCACGAGTCGATCTCAGGGGGGCGCAACGAATCGCCCTCCACGAACCGCCGCTATCCGAACTGATGGTCAGACTACAACTCGACCTGGAAAAGAACCTATGACCCATTCCTATCGTCCCGGAACCTCCGCTCGACCCGGTTCGAGCTCTTTGCGTATAAGAGAGAGCGATGATGACCATTATGATCCTGCTGCTCCTGTCACTGAGGGGGATCTCTCTCGCTTCGCCGAAATGTGGGATAGGTTGTTTGATGAGTTGGCTGCCCAAAGGCAGGAAAGTTCGATCCTGCGGCAGAATTTGACGGCTATGGATAGAAGGCTTGACGAACTAGCAAGGCAAAGAGCATCACCGGTTCGTCCACTCACCCCAATATATTCTTCTTCGTCTGAAGAATCGCCGAGACCTCCGCGGCGACCATATGAGAGAGCCAAAAACATAGAACAGCTTCGGTTCGGAACCCGGCCCTCACAAGAAGAGGAGCTAGGGGCGGGGTCCCCAAACCGTAATGTGAATAGTCCTGTGCATAACAGACCACCTCAGCCCCGTCGCCGCATGCATACTCATGATAACAGGGGACCGCGAAGCCCTGTCCGAGCCCCGGATTTTGTAGCTGCTTCCCGAAGAGAGATCAGAGAACCTCGTCGGGACAGAGGCACTGACCCTGAACCTCCTTTGGCCAGTGCAAATGTTGCAGCCATGGTTCACCAGATTCTCGCCGACAGCCGCGGACAGCGGAACGAAGATTGGGGAATTGACCGCAGTCATACTCCTTTTATTAACGATATTTTGGATGCGACTTTTCCAAGGCGTTTCAACATGCCACAAATAAATCGATATGCGGGAAGATCTGATCATGTTCAACACCTGATGAGATACTCTTGGTCGATGACTGCTGCCGCCGCTTCTGACGCGGTTAAGTGTAAAGCGTTTCCCATATTCCTGGAAGACGTGGCTTTGTTATGGTTCACTCGTCTGCCGGCATGATCGATTTCTAGCTTCAGGGAACTGAGCGAGAAGTTCGTAGAACAATTCCGTATCTACGCACAGAAGACGAAAAGCGTGATCGATTTATTCCTGGTCAAACAGCGACCAGGCGAGAGTCTAAAGATGTACCTGGATCGTTTCAATTTGGCCGCCACTGAGGTCAAAGATCCTCATGAGCCGACCATTGTCGCAGCACTAATTATTGGAGTAGATAAGGACACTAAATTCGGGAGGTACTTGGCAGGCAAACCACCCCACACCAGAGAGTTATTCTATGAGAAATCCAACGTACATCTGCGCCGGAAGAGGTATACGCGAACCGAAAAGTTAAAACAACTGATAAGGAGGAAATTCAGAGCAATGTCGCCATCAAACAGACTGGAGACAGCTCGGGGAAAGTTGAAGTTAACGTCGGAAATCAGAATCAGGGTGGCCGTCAACCGGGTAACAACAGTAACAATGGTAACGGCAACAACCGGAAGAGGGGCCGAGGGAACGATTCCCAGAGAAGGACTCGTCCCAGGGCCTTTGAAAGTTATACACACATCAATGATACTTTGGAGAATATTTTCATGGATGCGTACGAAGTCCTCCAAAATAAGAGGCCACCTCCTAGAGAATCGACAGAAAAAGAGCGTGAGACAGGAAAGTTTTGTCTATTTCATCAAATTCACGGTCATTCGACGAATGAATGCCGTCACCTGAGGGACGTGGTCGAAAGGCTGCTTCGAGAAGGGAAGCTAGATGAATACAGAGTAGCGCCTAGGGACAGGGGGCAAGCAGTGCAGGCCCCGAATCAGAATCAAAATCCACTTGCTGCTAGGCCGACTGCTCAGCAAAAAGGAAAGAATATTGTTATCAATACCGTGATCGAAGGACTCTATCTTGCTGGGCATAGTTCCAAAGCGTTAGATCAATACGTCAATGCGGCCAAACAACACCTCGAAGTGGGGGAATGTAGCAACCCTGAGGACAGTATCCCGGTGAAGCAGCAGAAGATGATGACTGATGATGTTGTTTTTCGAGAACGAGAAAGCATCGGAGTCCATGCTCCAACTGAAGATCCACTTGTAATTACAATACCCATTGGGCCAGCCACTGTTCATAAGGTCCTGGTGGACAACGGGAGTTCCATTAATATTCTCTTCAAAAAGGCCTTTGACCAGATGAATCTTGAAATAAAAGACTTGAAGCCCTGCCAGGGGTGGATCCGTGGATTCAACGGAGCGTCCACCGCTCCAATGGGTTATGTAGAGTTGCCAGTTACACTTGGGGAAGGAGAACGCCAGAGAGTGAGAATCCTTCCCTTTGTGGTTTTGGATGTCGAATCGCCATAAAATGCCTTCTTGGGTCGACCGGCCCTCGCAAAGTTCAGAGCCTGTATAGCCCCCTAGTGCTTGTTACTGAAATTCCCCACAGAAGCTGGCTTTGGTATCGTCAGAGGGGATCAAGTTGCTGCGCGAGCATGTTATGTTGCCGAACTAAAGTTACTTCGCAATGGAGGGGATATCGAAACTAAAGGCACTTCTCCCCCTTCGGGGGCGGAGACCTTATAGCAACCAAAGAGGACAATCGTTGGAGTGTTGCCTAGAGAGATTCCCGAGGACATAGATCCCAGAGAGGATCAGGAACCCGGGGGCAGAATGGCGACTCCCAACGAGGCAACCGTGGATGTACCAATCGATAACAGTGACCCGGAGAAGGTCCTTAAGATTGGATCCCAGTTAAGTCCGAACTTTGCTGAAGAATTGACGAATTTCTTAAAGAACAACCTAGATGTATTTGCCAGGACCCACGCAGACATGTGCGGGATCTCCCCATCAATCATGAGCCATTCTTTGAGCATTGACCCCAAACATCCTCCGGTAAAGCAAAAAAGGCGAATGCTGGGCCCAGAGAGGTCCGCTGCCTTGAAAGAAGAGGTGGGAAAGCTAAAGAGTAATGGATTTATCAGAGATTCGACCTACCCAGATTGGATTTCGAACCCAGTCCTAGTAAAGAAGGCCAATGGGAAGTGGCGAATGTGTATCGACTTCTTGGATTTGAATAAGGCTTGTCCAAAAGATAGTTTCCCATTGCCTCGAATTGACCAGTTGGTAGACTCGACGGCAGGTCACGAGCTTCTCTCATTTATGGATGCTTATTCAGGATACAACCAAATTCCGATGCATGTTCCAGATCAAGAGCACACTAGTTTTATCACCGATCTGGGATTATATTGTTATGTGGTAATGCCCTTCGGTTTGAAGAATGCGGGCGCTACATATCAGCGTTTGGTCAACAGGATGTTCTATAACCAGATCGGGAAAACGATGGAAGTATACGTTGACGATATGTTGGTTAAGTCCAAACAATCTTCTCAGCACACTGCTGACTTGGCAGAGATGTTCGGCATTCTTCGAAAGTATGGAATGAAACTCAATCCGACCAAATGTTCGTTCGGTGTTGCTTCTGGAATATTCCTGGGATTCATTGTCAGTTCCCGCGGTATCGAGATTAATCCAGACCAGATTGCGGCAATCAGAAACATTCAGGAACCTAGGCAAATTAGGGATGTGCAAAGCCTTGCCGGAAAAGTGGCCGCATTAAGCAGATTTATCTCCAGGGCTACGGACAAGTGCATTCCATTCTTTGAATTAATAAAGCGAGGAAAACGCCACTTTAAATGGACACCTGACTGCGTAGAAGCGTTTCAGAATTTGCTCAGGCACTTGGAGAAACCTCCGATTCTATCCAAACCAGTAGATCACGAGGATTTATTCGTGTATTTGGCAATGTCGTCCCATGCGATCAGCTCAGCATTGGTAAGGGAAGAGGACAAGGTCCAAAGACCTGTGTATTATGTGAGCAAAAAATTGACAGCAGCAGAGCGCAATTATCCACGGATAGAGAAGCTGGCCTACAGTTTACTGATTGCTTCCCGAAAACTTCGGCACTACTTTCTGGCACATCCTATCACCATATACACTGATCATCCACTCAAGCAAGTTTTACAGAGACCGGAGGCATCTGGAAGGTTACTCAAATGGAATATTGAGTTAAGTCAATTTGACTTGAACTTTCAGCCCAGACGGTCAATTCGGGGGCAAGCGATAGCCGACTTCATAGCAGAGTTCACTGTCCCTGAAGAAGATATAGCCAACGAAGATGTGGATCCTTCGAAGTTACTTTTCGATTCAAATGCCTGGAGACTGTATACTGATGGCGCTAGGAACGATGAAAGATCCAGCGCTGGAATAGTGCTTGAAACCCCCGAGAAACGATTGATAACCTATGCAATCCGGATGTTGTTTCAGGCCACTAACAACGATTCCGAATATGAAGCTCTGATAGCCGGATTGAAGATTGCAAAGGAACTGGAAGTCACAAAGCTGAACATTTTCTGCGACTCTAAGTTAGTTGTGAATCAAGTAACTGGAAGATTCCAAGCTAAAAGTGCAAGATTGATTCTATACTTAAAGAAAGTCAAAGAACTGCTGAATGATTTTGATCATTATAGCATATCTCATATTCTGCGGGCAAAAAATCAGCAGGCAGACAAGTTGGCAAAGATGGCTAGTTCTAACGATCCTGAAGTGATTGGGCTAGCCCCCGTTGAAGTACTCCGGTCCCCTAGCATTGATCAGATGGAAATCGACCTAGTGCTAGAGACGGAACCAGAAAGGGAGTCCTGGATGACCCCTATAAAGAATTTCCTAATGGATGGAGCGCTTCCGACCAAGAAAAGCGAGAGGCGTAAAGTGATTCGTAAAGCCGCCCGATACGTTCTGCAAGGCAGAGTTCTTTATAGACAAGGATTTTCAATGCCCCTCCTTCGGTGTATAGCCCACGATGACATCAAACGTGTGCTGCAAGAAGTCCACGAAGGCGAATGTGGCGACCACACTGGAGGGCAAAATCTGGCAAAAAAGGTGTTGCGGCATGGTTATTTCTGGCCTACCATAAACAAGGATGCAGTGAGATATGCCCGACGATGTGATGCGTGCCAGAGATTCTCAAAGATACCCAGAGCGCCTTCGAGTCAGTTAAAAACAATGATGAGTCCATGGCCTTTTGCTATGTGGGGAATTGATATCATAGGAAGCCTCCCCATAGCAAGGGGCGGAGCAAAGTTCGCTATTGTGGCCGTAGATTATTTCACTAAGTGGGTCGAGGCAGAACCACTAACTACAATCACAACTAAACGAGTAATCAACTTCATCGTGAGAAACATCATATGTCGATTTGGGATTCCAAAGATTGTGGTAACAGACAACGGAACTCAATTCGATAGTGCTGAATTCAGAAATTTCTGCCAAAGATACCGCATTGAGAATCGGTACACTTCTGTAGCGCACCCACAATCGAATGGGCAAGTCGAAGCCGCAAATAAAGTAATTAAGTCCATTCTGAAAAGAAGAATGAAGCGGGCCCGAGCCATGTGTGCTGATGAATTGCCCTTGGCACTATGGGCTTACAGGACAATATATAAATCGGGAACGGGACATACCCCGTTCTCCCTTGCTTTTGGAACAGAGGCTGTCATTCCGGTCGAGATAAAGGTACCTTCTCATCGGGTGACTTACTATGATCCAATGACCAATAATGAATTGCTCCTTGAGTCCCTGGATATGATCGAAGAAAAGAGGGATGAAGCAGACCTGCGTGCTTTGAGATGCAAACAGCCGGTCGCCCGATATTACAACAAAAAGTTCAGAGTCCGAACATGGGAACCCGGAGACTTGGTTCTAAAACGTGTCTTCCCACCCCCAACTCATATGGGAGCGAAGTGGGAAGGACCGTACTCCATTTTGAGCAAGCTTGATAATGGAACCTTCAAGCTAGCAACCGTAGATGGACAGGAAATCCCCAGAGTGTGGAATGCCCAACATTTACGGCCATATTTAACATGAGAATTTCAAATCTACTCTTTTGCTTTGTTAAAAAACTATGTACAGGGCATGACTTGCCTAGAATAGTCTGATTCCTTAAAGCAAGAGATTATAAAGTGGACGTAGGTCGTGACTCGACCGAACCACTATAAAAATACCGTGTGTTATTTGCCTTTATTTACATCTTTATTTATTTGCCCATTTATTTTTATGAAAATCAATGTGAATAATCCAGGTACCCGAAGTCTGGTGCCAACCGTTCTTCCCGTAGACCAATCGGAAAAGCCCAAAGCTTTTGCAAAGGCTCCAACTGCTTGTCCGACTAGCTTTAATCCACGAAGCATGGGATAAAGTATGCCCCAAGGGTGAGTTTAATGAGAATGCATGATCGCAGGCTGCTTGATCTGTGACTCTAACTCTCCAGAGAGAGAGAGAATATAAAAGCGTCTCCGATTGAGCGCTGAGAAAGAGCTCCTTTCCCGCTGAAGGATCGTGAATCGAGTGAATCGCTGAGCTCGAACTCTAACTCTCCAGAGAGAGAGAGTATAAAAGCGTCTCCGATTGAGCGCTGAGAAAGAGCTCCTTTCTCGCTGAAGGATCGGGAAGCGAGTGAATCGCTGAGCTCGAACTCTAACTCTCCAGAGAGAGAGAATATAAAAGCGTCTCCGATTGAGCGCTGAGAAAGAATATATTCCCTGCTAAAGGAACAAGGGCTGACTGAACTGCTGTTATCCCATGAAATTTCCTATGCCCCCATATTTAGAAATAGGGGGCAACTCGCCGACGGTATTAATCAATCCCTAGTAAACACCAGTTGGATGCTATGGTAACAACTGATTGGGAGGCACCATGCACTCATACGCAAACACTAAACTTTGATACAACAGCGTAACATAGCATGGACATCCTTCTTCCTATTGGTTGACTGACTTATAATTTGTCAATAGTTGGTTAATGGCTAAACATGAAAAGTCTATTTGAATACAGGTACATAAGGATGCAAAAAGAGATGAGCTTTTATTTATGTACTCAGAATCGACAAAGCAAAAAAGCCTAGAAACAAAAAGTGAGGACCAGTCTCACAACTACACTTCCTGGCCAGTGGAAAACCTAAAGGAAAAATATCAACAAACATCCTATTTGCGCTTTGATTTCTTCTCTTGTTTCTGCCTCTCCAGTCTCTCCTTGTCGGCTTCAGATGGATCCCCCTTCCTCCTCTTCCGCTTGTCTACAAGGGGAACATCCGACTCCTCTGAGGTCTCCTCTTCCATCTCTCTTCTCTTGCTTCTACTGGAGAGGGAAGCCGGGAAGTCATCGGGGTTTGCGAAGTGAAGCTGTCGGCTGATGGACTTGGACTGGATTTTCACTATCATCCCAGTTTTGGGATCGAATTCTGCGAGAGGGATTACGTCCAAAGCCTCGTCTCCCACCTTCTTTGAAGCCAATTCTATCTCTTGTCTGGCTTTTCGGCTGGCCAGGGGTTCTTCATCATCATCATCATCGGCCTTTTTAGTGCCGGTAATGTCCTCTTCGTCATCCACATGACGACCATCCATGTCTTTTAAAGCTTCGATAGTTTCGGCATCCTTGGGTACATCGGTGCTAGCTGCCGGGATGTTTTCTTCTACTGTTGTGACCTCGACCCGCTCTGAGACATCAACATCAGCACCCGGAAAGACAACCTCTTTCTCCACTTCACTCTCTTTTTCAGCACCCTTGTCAATGGGCTCACCACCTGCATTACGAGAGACACACATTACTAACTCAATCGGTTGTCCTGCCAAACGACGACAATTCTTAATTGCTTTAACAAATTGCGGGGAAAGGAGAGAGATACCTTCAGCAGATCCTCCCTCTTGAATTGTTCCAGATGCTCCAACAACCACGGGAGTTAGGCCCAAAGGGATTAGCGGATCATCAGGATGGTACTCCTCGACTCTGAAAGTTTTAGGTTTCGCAGCGGAACTGGAACCTTCGTCAATTTTGCTTTTACCTTTAGCCAAGGTTCTCTCCTTTTCCATTTCCGCCAGGATTAGGCGGCGACCCTCTGCCAGGTCCTCAGGCTCGTTGTCTCTTAGGATGTTCTTCATCAATTCATCCTCAATGATCTCTTCGACCCCCAGTCTATGTTTTTCGCCTTCCACAATGGCATCCCATAAGTTGGCCAAAGTAACATGATAATCCGGGATCCATGAGATATTGCGAGTTTTGAGAACCTGGCCAAGGAAATCAAAAATCATCTCCTCAAACCCCTCGATTTCTTTCTCTCTTTCGAGGAGCTTGTTGTTGGAAGCAGTGGCCAATTCGAGGGCACTTTCAACGTTCTTTTCGGCTAGGGTTGCCCTCCTTTCCGCATCTGAAACCTGGTCGTTCAAAATCACCGCTTCTTCCTTTGCCAGGGCTAAACTTTCTTTCAAGCTCGCTTTTTCCGCCTCCCAAGCAGCCTTCTCAGCTTCGAAATGATCTCGTGCTGTTTTCAACTTGATATTGGCCATCTTGAGATCTTCAACCTCCTTTTTTAAAGCCATCTTTTCTTGGCTATTGGAATCCAGTTCTGAATAAAAGCGCTGCTTGGCATTTTCCAATTCAGTCTTATAATTCACAGCGTCCCTCTGTGCTAGAGCAAGCTGGGCCTGAGCGTCCTCCAGATCCTTATCCAATTTCGTCCTAGCCCTTTCATTATTTTCGAGTTTTGCTTTGGATCTGTGCGCTTCAATTTCAAGTGTCTGGATGACTTCCGAAAGGTTAACGGCATGCTTTTTCATCATCTCGTACTACTTGGCCACATGACGGATGTGCCCGATGACTTCACTATCCCAGTTTTTAAGGACCGGTTCCAAGGCAGGAACAAATACCATCCTATCAAAGAATATGCCTGGAAATTGTTCCCGCAGCTTTTCCAGCCTACCTTGGATCTCAGGACCGTGAACGTGATCCCGTGACCCGGGGGCAGCTAACTCTGGTTGGCTAGTGGCAACGATATCACTTCCCCCCTTTTCAGTCTCTTTGGATGATTCTCTGTCCCTATCCTTGGATTCGTGATGCCTTTTTGATGACCGACTATGGGACGGAGCACTCTTTGGAGGAGTCAACTCTTTTGGAAGTTGTTTTCCCCCGGTCGGAATTGTCGGATGACTCGAAGGCCTGGTAGAGGTTGATTTGGGTGGAGATCGAGGTTGCGAGGAACTCGGCCTATGAGGAGGACCGCGAGGGCGCTCTGTATCCGGGCGGAGGCTAGGTGTGCCCTCGCGGAGAGAACGATATGAGTAAGATTTCCTGCAGGACATCGCTCCTGTAAAAAGAAAAGAAGAGCATATTACAACTTTGAATATCCACGATATGATAGTGCAAGGTCAGGCAGTGTGTGTGAGGTGTGCATCCCATATAATTCCCCCTAACAGACCCGGGCCTGGAGACAGGCTCATCTGACCCGTTTCTCGTCCCCTTGTTGAAGCGGTCGCCTCTTCGGGAGCAGAAATGAAAGGCTCCTCGCCGAAGTCTTTTTCTGTACATTCGATATCGGGTAGAGGGATTTTATTCAGCTCGTCAAATAACTGTTCTTCTGTCAAGTCGTCATCACCAACAGTTTCCATTGGAGCAGAGGTAGGGATTTCCTTTGACACATCACCACGGGACTCGTCCCCTTTGTATGTATTCAAGTCTTTGTCGTCTTGGATGACTATCGGAGAAGGACTTTTGCGAAATTTAGTTGTCTCTACCGCTTGTGAAGTTCCCTCTCCCTCTGCTGGGGGCAAGTACTTATAGGGTTTGCCGCCGGTGCCAAGTCCAAATCTTCTGTCTAGGAGGTGATGCTTATGGAGATTGTCGTCAGTAATGCATTTTTTAATCCTTAAAAAGTCGGATCTGCTTTGTGAAAGAATGGCTAACCGATTGCTGTATAGAGGACCCTCCGTTTTCGGGAAGACATGATCTGTTCGAAACGAAGGAAAAAGCGGAAGAATATTAGTACTTAGACTCCTCGAGCAAGATATTCGATTATATGATCGGAGCTTACTTGATTTAAGCCATCTTCGTGAGCATCCGGCCTGTCTCTTGATATAAAACCAGTCTGATTTGGGATCCCCTATATTGCTGTACCCATCGTATAAGACCTTCCTATTCGCCACCGACTCAAAGAAGGAGAAGTTTGGAGTTGCCGAGGAACGGTGCTTGAAAAGAAAGAAGAATGTCAAATCTCTAAATTTAAGTTCGGCATGTAAGATCTCCGCATATGCAATGTACAAGGTATATAATGATGCGTAGGCATTTGGATGGAGCTGCATCGGAGCGATGCCTAGTCGTCTTAAAGTTTCGATAGCAATCGGAGGGAACGGAGGGATAGCTCCTACTAGACACATTGTTCGACTAATCGCCATATACCCTTCCGGTGCTAGATGGGGTCTATCTTCGCTTCCGGGTGTCAGGACATCGTCCCAAGGAATGCCGTGTCTTAAGCAGATTCTCTTGAGTTTTATCTCGTCAAGCTTGGACGCTAAATTATCAGAGAATTTATCTATCCCGACTGCGCTGGGGATTTCGTCCGGAGCTCGCTCGTCAGACTCAGAGTTGTTGCTGGATGAAGTACTTTCTGTCAGATTTGACTCTGTAGCTTCATACTCAGATCCAGAATTCTCACCTCCCGAGTTGATTGGAGAAATTTCGGGATTGTACTGTTCAGGAGTCTCGGATTCTGCTTCTGCTACGGATCTTGGAGAATATTTATCGTTCGACATTGCTGCTAGGACGAGAAAATATGAACAATAAGATTAACACTACCCGTTCCCCGTGTGTGCAAGTGCCGGTGTATGTGCTTGTGTGTGCGCGTTATTAAAAATAATAACAAAGCATGAAAGCAGTCAAGGTTATCAGAAGTCATTAGTCGTCATATGCAATCGAATCATGAGGTCATTTAGTCCAGAAAGTCCAACGTCGCGGTTCTAGCCTAACTGTTCAAAGTTTTATGGTGACAGGACGTTGATTAAAGTCTGAAATTTCTTCGTATCGTTAGTTGTAGGACGGATCGCAAAGCATAGGGATCGCCCTCCTTTTCGACTCGCGAAGCATAGGAATCGCCCCCCATTGAGTTGCCGGATGAAGGGATCGCCCCTTCATGAACCGTTGCGACTCCCACGATCCGTCCCTTCGTGGCCACCTCGATCTGTCGTCTCGCCACTTGCGTCCATCTTCCATCTTTGACCACGAACCGAAACGGCCTTCTGTCTTCTTCTTCTTCCTCCTCCGTTTTCCTCCTCTCCTTTCCTTCTTCGAATTCCGAGCTCTACGTCACTTGGCCATGGCATTTTGATGATCTCGTCAGAAAAGCACGAATTCTCACCGTTTCCAGTCGAGAAAGTTCACGGAAGAGCGGCGTTTGCGAATAAGAATGCTTTTAGTAGAGTTACCTTTCTAAGGATTGAAAGAATGCTTGGATTTTCGAAGGGTCAAAAGATTTGGATTCGCTCCTGGGTAGTGTAGGCGAAACGATTCGGAAGGAAAGAAAGTAGAAGGAGAATGAAGGGAAGGGGGCCGGCTTATATAGGCTAAGAAGGTGACCGTTTGTCTCCCCTTCTTTGTCTTATTCGGTCCACGAAGCACCACGCAGGCCACGATCCAAAGATGGAATCGCATAGAAGCCCACGGACCGCTTTGAAGCGATGGCCCACAAAACTCAAAGCCCGACACGGCTCGAAGGAAAATACGCCCTGTTTCGGACGAAGGCCTAGGTACTCGGCACGAGATGAGCAGATGACCAAATCGGACCGTGTCGCCCTATGGCGATCCGATTCATACATGTGTCGACATGAACCAATGCGACTGTTGATTTACATCCCTTCAGGAGAAGGTAAATGAGAATCTTCGAAGCATGTTCCATCATCGATAAAACATACTTCGAGGGGGCAAAATGTTGGCTCGCTTTTTGACCAAGCCACCCAGGATCATTCGTAAGAGGAAAGCAGGAAACCACATTATCTAAGAACATGAAGGAATGGATCGCGCATCATCGTCTCGCCCAAGATCGATTCGCGTACCATCGTCTCGCCCAAGATCGATTCGCGTACCGTCGTCTCGCCCAATACCGGATCGCCCCTTCTCATTAGCAAACGATACAACCGAATGATCCGATCCAGGCTCACGTTGTTATCCCAAGCGAACCGATCCGATCTCCTGGTGCATGGCGAACCCTCTGACCCGTTCAAGCACGCGCTATTCTTCAGCGATCCGAATCGCGCGGATCTGGCGACGTGTGTCCCTAACCGTCACTTGGACCGATTCTCCCCCATCTGCACGATCCGATTTTCAAGCAGATCACGACACCTGTCCACAACGGCTAATTTGACCCTTTCCTCAACGGCGGCGATCCGATCCGATACTCTCGGGATTTGTGCCATGTGTCCACGATCCGCCTGACAAAATCAGCTATAAATAGCCCAGAGCTTGGCATTTTTCGGGATCCTTTTGGCAATATTGAGTACTGAGTCCGCCATTATTGTCAAACTACTGAAATATTGAGAGAAACCACTGTTGTATTAGCTTTTAAAGCATAATCAATAACATATAAAGTGGACGTAGGCTCGTTAACGCCGAACCACTATAAATTCTGAGTGTTATTTTCTTTTTCCTGGTTCTTCATTCGAATTTCTCTACTGTTCATAATAATTTGGGTGTTAGGTCCAAATTTCGATCTAACACATAGAGATTTCTCTTTCTGATCACCCTAATTTTTCATACAGAGGACGATCCTGTAAGACCTGACGATGAGGTTTTTAAAGAGCACCACAAGCGATTGATCAGAATAAAAAAGAAGCGACGACGGTTTTGGAACTGTCTGTCCGATGAAAACTTGCACCAATATGCCCTACTCGACCGAAGTAGGACAAAGGGATCAGCAAACGACAGACTTGATCCAGCAGTACCAGCTCAAGACGAAGCGCCCCCAGTCTCGAAGAAGTCGGGGGATGAACAGGCGATTCGCTCAATTGAAGGGTCCCTTACTCGCTGTGTACCCGGAAAGAGAGAGAAATCCGGTCTGAAGAAGCCCGCTTTCAAAAGACGCGTTCTAAAGGTCAAGTTTCAAGAAGTTGCTCGCGGCGAGGTCGAACATCGACAAAAAGAGAAGGTTCCTGCCAAGAGAGCTTTCAAGGTGGCACAAAAGAAAATAAACAAAGAAGAACCAATCGAGGTTCATCCGAAAGATTCGAAAGTTGAGGATGATCGACTCATGATCTATAGGAATGGCTTGACGCAACCCCTCTTCCAGGATTGGAAAAACTTCAAATGCCCAACATTATTCTCTCACGACAAAGCTTAGATCCAGATCGGTTTTTTGCCAATCAATCTGAAGGGATATCCTTTCTAGACAGACAGGGCGGTATAGGAGGTATAATCTTGTCACGACTATAAGGTTTATTGCACATCGCAACATCAAATACTTATGCATAAATCGAGGATCGCTAGTTTCATTTTGCTTTCCTTGTAGGCGTTGATGAAGAGTTTTATGGAGACCTGTTTGCTTCCTTCCCAATGGACATTGGGTTGGAGGAAGATACTTTGCCACATACTGAAAAAGATGGCAATGAAAAAGACAGTAATAGCAGAAGGAAGGAGACATAAGACGTGAGGGAAGACAGGGAGTAAAGAAAAAAGGAAGAATCAAGGGAAGAAGGAGGGGGGCGAACTGCCCGAGGAACTGGATGGGCAGAAAAAGAGACGCTTGAGAAGACATGATCGAACGTCGGGAGATATGGAAGAGTTGGGTCGCGTGCCCAAGAAAAGGAAAAAGATGATTCTCACAAATCCAAGGAGGGTAAAGGAGTCGATCCTTCTCGAACAGTAACACATCGCTCCTGTCCTACGGTTGGAACTTCCTCCGCCGACCGATTCCATGAACTGGAACGAAATTTCCCCAATCTCATTTTTTCTGAGAATGGGCCACCCCCCGAAATAAAACCATTAACCCACAGGTTTCGGCACCGCATGCGAAATAATCTGGAATATGCCTTATCTCCATATGATGCTATGCTGGAATATGCCGAGCATGTGAGTGGAGCATTAAAGGGAAAGCTTACCGAGATCGTTGGTTTAAAAAGGGACATCGACAGTGGTAAGAAGACCTTTGGGTATCTAGAAAAGAAAATCAAAGATCAAGAGCTACAAGCAGCGGCAGACAAAGAAAAGTATGGGAGAGAGGTCAAAGACATGAACATTCAGGTTCAGCAGAGAGGCCAGGAATGCGATTCTATGAGGGAAGAGATTGAAATTTTGAAGAGGCATAGATCCCAACTCGATCTTCAAATTCAGAATTTAAAAGCTACTATTCATTCGTCCGAGTTAGCCAAGGATCAGGCTGAGAAAAATACAGCCGCAGTAGTCGAGTCTACTAGCAATCTGAAGCTTCAGCATGATGTTGAGATCGAGGCTCTTAAGGCTGAGCACGCCCGAGAGAAAGTTGAATTGAAGAAGGGGCATGCTCGTAAGGTTCTTTTGTTTTGCGCAGATTTCCTTTGCTATAGGGATTTATCTTGGATGCCGGGATTTACCTGGTCATTGGTCGATGTATGGACGTTACTCCTAAGGGAAGAGAAGAAAACGGCATAGGGTCACCCAGTTGATCAGGCATCACTAAGGACTCATATTATGAATGATAGAGAACGTGCCATCGTTGCATAGGCAATAAACCAAGAGAGGAAAGTAGCAGAGGCAGAACATTGCAGGACGAAGGGAAAATTGGTTCTCTAAACCTAAGTGAGTGACAGTCGGCCTTATGATCCAGCACCTTCTGCGCACATGGTTATGGAAAGGGGCTCATCTTCTACCTTTCCATCTGATTTAGTTAAGGCCACAGAAGGGCAGGTGATTGGTTCCAACGTTTGAGGTAAGTCTTTTTTTTATAAGTCCTTATCCTCCCATAATTGCATGCATCTCCTTTCTTTCTTAGGGATTTCTGTTGCTACTGAAAAAGCGGATAAAGGACCTGCTGTCGAGAAAAAGGGTACCACCGATGAAGTAAAAAAGACTGCAGAAGAATAGATGGTCGACTTGGTATCTCCTGAGGATAGAGAGGTTGAGGTTGTTAAGGAGTCCAAAAGGGAAAACTGCCCATCCATGGCCGAGATCAAAGACCAGAAGGACAAAGAAATTTATGCCATGAAGCATGAGCCTACTGAAGATCCTTTGAACATCAAACCTCTCCAGTTCCTTACCCTGACCGTCCTCTCTTTAGCCTTGGGTCCTGTTGCCCCATTGTTTCACAGGTTTCTGCCTCAGCTCCTCGTCATTGTGGCAGTACGCTAGTAGGGTCGAAACGTAGAATGACTACTACAGAGATGCAGGAGATGATCAAGCAAAAAGAGATGGCTAAAATGGTTGAACAAGGACTGATGCCGCCTCATTTTTAGGACATTCCTTTGTAATTGTTTGATGATGTTTCTCTAGTAGCGTTACTTGAATGGTACCTGTCATGTAGTAGTATTTTGTAACGATGTCAGAGTACTTTAAATGAAAATCAACTTATTTTGATCATAACATATGTAACATAAACATCGTGTGAATCTCATGGTTATGTTTTTGATGTTAAGGGTGAGTCGCCCTTTACCCTCGTTGGGGGCGTTAACTATTTCTTTTGCCTCCAGTGTCGGGTAGATGCTTGAGCGGTGAACTTCCCTGTCGAACTCAACTAGTCCCATCCTTAATCACGGTTTGGATGCAATTGAGCAGGGGCGCCTTGAGGCTTTTATACTTATCCTTTGTCTGTAAAGGGAAAAGTTCTATCGTTTGAGCGGTCTTTTTTCAATGTGCACCATTCACGTTCGATTGTCATTTATACTCTTCATCAAGTCAACGAGGTCGGGAGTTGAGTCCTGATGGTCGATAAGTATGCCTGGACGGGCATTGATTTTATCCCTGATTCATTCAAGGAAAAAGTTGAAAAATAGGCCGATGAATCATAATCGTTAGCTCTTTACAATCACAAAAGGTAAGGGCAGGAACGGAGACTCTTATTAATATGCTATTGCGACTAATGACGGTCGCTTATTAGAATGCCAAAAACAAATAAATCAACAATCTATATGCAGAAAGAAAACAAAAACGTTAAAATATATCCAAAGAAAGATAAAGTCGCAAATGCTCTGCTTTCCATGCTCTTTGAAACGTTTCGCCATCCACAGTTATTAGCCTAAAACGACCATTGTCGAGCTTTCTTTGAATGACGTATGGTCCTTCCCATCTCGGGCCCATGCGTATGGGGACCGGGAAGATTCGTTTCTGGACCAAATCTCCTACTTCAAAAGTCTTTGGTCGGACCTTTTTGTTGTAATACCGAGCGACCCATTTCCTGTGGGCCACGGCACGTACGTTCGCCTCCTCTCTTTTTTCGTCGACCATGTCCAATGAAGTCATGAGAAGCGCCTTATTAGTCAGAGGATCATAGTAAGTCGTCCAGTGAGTAGGGCCTTCAAGTTCAATTGGGAAAACAGCCTCAGAACCGTACGACAAAGCGAAGGGAGTATGTCCTGTTGCGTTCTTGTGGGTAGTACGATATGCCCATAATGCCAGAGGCAACTCGTCGACCCATTTTCGTTTAGCGCGTTCCAGCCGTTTCTTCAAAATGGTCTTAAAGATTTTATTGACTACTTCAACTTGACCATTGGATTGGGGATGTAATATTGCTGTGTATTTCTTCTCAATATGATATTTCTCACAAAAATCCTGGAATTCTAGACTGTCAAACTGAGTACCGTTGTCTTTAATGATGGTTCGAGGCACTCCATATCGACATATAATGTTTCGAACGATAAGCTGATAACCTTCTTTGTTGTAATCGTAGTCATCTTCTTGGCTTCTGTCCATTTTGTGAAGTAGTCTACTGCTACAATCGCATACCTAGCGCCCTCATTCGAAATAGGCAAGGTTCCGATGATGTCAATTCCCTATACATCAAACGGCCAAGGACTTGTCATCTGGGTAATATTCGTTAGGGCCGCTCATGGGATTTCCGCGAACCTCTGGCATTTATCACATTTTTTGGCATAGTTGACGGCATCCTTACTGATGGTCAGCCAGAAATAACCATAGTGCAGTATTTTCCAGGCTAGGTTTTCCCCCTGGTGTGTGCTCCACAATCTCCCTCATGCACTTCTTGCAGTATTGTTTTGATGTCATCGTTGGCTACACATCGGAACATGGGAACCGAAAATCCTCTTCTATAGAGCTGGCCTTGCTGAATGAGGTACCTAGAGGCTTGTCGTACCAACGCTCGCTTCTCGTTTTTCTTTTCGGGCAGCTCTCCATGGAGAAGGAAATTTTTGATGGGAGTCATCCATGATTCTTCTTCAGGTTCGACATTAGTCTGGACGACATCCATCTGATCGATGCTTGGCATTCTCAGGATTTCTATGGGAACTAATTCTGTCTCGCTCGGATGGTCCGAACAAGCTAGTTTTGCTAGCCTATCTGCTTTCTGGTTTTCTCCCCGGGGAATATGAGAAATGCTATATCGGCTAAAGTTCCGTAGCAACTTCTTGTCTTCTTTGAGGTAAGAGGTTAGTCGCTCTCCTCAGGTAACAAATTCCTTTCGGACTTGGCAGACTACAAGCTGTGAGTCACAAAAGATGTCGAGCGATGTTATCTTCAGGTCTCTTGCTAATTATAGTCAAGCAATTAGGGCTTCGTACTCAGAGTCATTGTTGGTTTCCAAAAATTCTAGCCTCAAAGCATAATAAATCGAGCGTCCTTCAGGAGATAAAAGTACTATGCCGGCTCCCGAATGTTGTTTATTTCGGCCTCCAGCCATGTAAAGCATCCAACTGATTGGCTCATGATCGACCTTCATAGGCTCAGGTTTATCATCTTGACACTCCTCCTTTAGGGTTGTAAATTCTGCTATGAAATCAGTTAAAGCTTGTCCTCGGATCGATTTCCGAGGAATAAACGTTAGGTCGAGCTAGCTTAATTCGGTATTCCGTTTTATTAGCCTCTCTCTCTAGCTTCTGGTCGTTGAAAGATTTGTCGAAGAGGTTGATCAGTGAATATTTTAATTGGATGGGCCTGGAATTAATGCTGAAGCTTTCTTGACGTGATTAATAAGCTATAGGCCAGTTTTTCGATTTTAGGATAATTACGTTTGGATCCGGCCAACTTCTTACTCACATAATAGACTGGTCGTTGTACTCGATCTTCCTTGTGGACCAGGACTGAGCTAATTGCATGTGCAGATACAGCTAAATAAATGAACAAGTCTTCATGGTCGACAGGTTTGGATAGAATAAGAGGCTTTTCGAGATGATCAAGCAGATTTCGGAAAGCTTCGACACAGTCAGGCGTCCAAGCAATGTTTCGTTTCCCCCTTTTTTATCAGTTCAAAGAAGGGTAGGAATTTATCAGTGGCTTTCGAGATGAATCATCCCATGGCTGCTACCGTTTCTGTTAAACTCTGAACATCCTTTATCCGGCGAGGTTCCTGAATTCCCTTAGGGGCTGCAATTTGATCAGGATTGATCTCAATTCCACGGGAACTCCAAATGAAGCCGAGAAATTTGCCCGATGCCACTACAAAAGAACATTTCAATAGATTTAGTTTCATTTTGTAATTCCGGAGAATGTTAAACATCCTTGACAGGTCGTTCACGTGCTCGGATGATTGTTTTGACTTTACAAACATATTATCTACATACACCTCCATCGTTTTCCCTAATTTGATCATCAAACATACGATTAACTGGCCTTTGATAGGTAGCTCCTGTGTTCTTTAAACCAAAACGCATCATCACATAACAGTATAACCCGAGGTTGGTAATGAAGCTAGCATGTTCTTGGTCAGGGACGTGCATGGAAATCTGATTGTATCCGGAATATGCATCCATGAATGAAAGTAGCTCATGCCCGGAGGTCGAGTCAACCAGCTGATCGGTTCTAGGCAATGGGAAGCTGTCCTTAGGGCAGGCCTTATTCAAGTCGGAAAAATCAATACTGGTTCTCCACATCCCATTAGCCTTCTTCACCAGTACCGGGTTGGCTATCCAGTCGGGATAGGTCGAATCACGGATGAATCCATTGGTTTGTGACTTCCCAATCTCTTCTTTTAAAGCTCTCGACCTTTCAGGGCCCAACGTTCGCCTTTTATGTTTTACAGGAGTGTATTTTGGTTCGATGCTGAGGGAGTGGGTTATGATAAACGGATATATCCTACACATGTCAGCGTGGGTCCTGGTGAACACGTCTAAATTCGCCCGGCGGAATTCACTTAGCTCCTTCGTCCGAAAGAGATCAAGATGAGACCCAATCTTTAGAACTTTGTTAGGATCATTGTCATTGATCAATATTTCTATGGTGGCTTCATCTGGAGCCGCCTTTCTACACCCTGACTCATCGTCATCTCGTGGGTCGATGTCTTCGACCTCACAGGACGACGGTCCTGGTTGAGGTATTCTCTATAATTGCTATGCTTCCTTCTCCTCCCTTGAGGGAGAAGATTTTTCAGACTCGTTGCTACTGCTGCTCCTCAACACCTTCCACGCTACCATATAGCATGCTCGACCAATTACTTGGTCTCCTCGCACAGTTCCGATCCCACTGTTGGTGAGAAACTTCATAAGCAAACACCAAGGGGCGATACAAGCTCGGAATACCGACAGGGCAGGCCTTCTCAAGAAGGAATCATAGTGCAAGTTGATATTCATTACTACAAATGGTAGAATCCTAATCCTTCATCTTTCCCCATCTCCTAACTCCACCGATAGTCTGACCTGGCCGATAGGTTCGGTGGATGCTCCGTTGAAACCACGTATTTGACCTTCATATAACTCTAAATGCTTTGTTTATAACTTCATTTGATCGTAGGTTTGTTTGAATAGGTGTTTACTGAGCTTCCATTGTCTACCAGAACCTTTCGAACAGTGGTTGGGCCAATGATGGCAGTTATCACCAATGGATCAACCGTTGGGGTTTCTATAACAATTGGATCGCGGTCAAGGAAGACGATATCCTCGGCCATTGTCTTCCTTTGTTTGACGGGGCTTGCGGCCTCGTGTGGTCCCACCACAATGGCGTTGATGACAATTCCATTCCCTTTTTCTTGAGGAGTTGCACGAGCTGCAGGTTGAGTTTGCTCGGGCATCGAAGTTCCTTGCCCCCTATCCCTTGGAGCTGTTTTATATTCGTCGAGTTTCCCTTCTCGAATCAGCTTTTTAACAATGTCCCTAAGATGTCAGCACTCGTTGGTCGTATGCCCGTAAATATTGTGGAATAAGCAGTACTTCCCGGTCGCTCGTTCCTTCTCCGTAGGCTCTCGTGGGGGCGGCTTCTTATATTGCATTGTATTGCAGGTATCGAGGTATATGTTCTTTAATGTGTCATTTAATGCAGTATACGTGTCAAACACCTTGAAGCGAGGGCGCTTTCGGGAGTTCCCTCTTTGCTTTGAATTCCCGCTGTTTTCCCTCGACCCTTCACCGCTTCGCTTGCCACGGTTTTCAACATTGACCTCGACTTTCCCCGTGTTATCCCCAGATTTTTTAACTGCGATGTTGTTTTGAGCTGACGGATTGAAAGCGCCCGTCTGACCACCTTCTTCCTCCAACTGCGCATCTTCTTGCCTCAATCGGATGTGAGCCTTTTCATAGAAAGCTTCAATCGTAGTTGGTGGCTTTCCAATCAAATATTTTCCAAACTCGGTTCGTTTGTCGATGCCATTGACCATGGCCATTAAAACTGTTTCATGGTTGGGGTTGCTAACCTCGGTTGCCGCCCGATTGAACAGATTGAGATAATTCCTTTGGGATTCGCCTCTTCCCTTCTTAACTGCTGACAAAGCCATGACATGTTTTAATTTGGTAGCGTGAAGGCGGAATTTAGTTAGAAATTTTTCGCTCAAGTCTTTAAAGCTAGGAACTGACTTTGCGGGTAGATGGACAAACCACATAAGGGCAATCCCACTTAGAAAGATTGGAAAAGCCTTGCATTTAATTGTCTCAGGAGCAACAGCTACTTCCATGTGCCAAGAATATCTCATCAGGTGTTGCTGTGGGTCTGAAGTTCCATCATATTGATTCATTTGGGGGCATATTGAATCTCCTGGGAAACTCCACTTGCAAGATGTCATCAATAAATGGTGTGTGGCTTCGGTCGACTCCCCAGTCTTCGTTTCTATGCCCACGACTATCGTTCATAATTTGTCGTACCATAGCGGCTAAATCTGGGGTGACTCTCGTGTCATGGTCGACTTCATCATCCGGTGGACTCCTTCTACCCCCTCCATCAGGAAATGCCATCCGGGCATTTCTTCTCCTCCGGTTTTCTTGGTTAATTACAAGATTCCGAGCAGGATGTAGAGGGGCCCGATTTCTTCGAACAACATTTCGATTTATAGGAGGGAATGTCTCCCGATTGTGTGGGGCTATGGGATCGACCACTTCTAACTCGACCTGATCAGCATGTCCTTGGTCGTGTTCATCTGGTGGATTCTGATGTTCTTCTATACGCAGCTGCCGGGAATTTTCAACTCTTTCTAACGGTCGCCAAGGTTGACGTGGGTCTCTGCCTTCCTCCGATGAGGAGGAGCTTTCTGACACTCGATCCAGCGGAGGAGGTGGGAGTTGATGGTCCTGAGCCTCCTGCGCTTGCTTTCTGAACTCCTCGCACTGTCGCGCTATGCGAGTCATGTCTTCACGCATGGTGGCATTCTCTCGAGAGTGGTCCCTTAAGGAATCAGTAGTTTCCTTAAGCCGAATTTCCATAGCCATGAATTCGTCTCGGGTGGTGAAGGCAGAAGATGGGGCTACATCCCCTCCAGGGTGTAATGTAGGATGATCCGAGGCAGCTTCAGGGTCAGCTGTTCTGCTGGCTGCTTCCACGGATGTTCCAGCTTGTGGATTCTTTCCGGTATTACGAACTGTTTTTCCAGCCATTGCTAAATCAATGTACTGACAAAAATGAGATTTCCTACATGGACTTGGTGATCCAAAAGTAGATCGAAAATCTGAATTGACCTGAGAAAGTCTGTTCTCAGTGAAAGCACCAAAATGTTGATACCGAAAATTGGTTCAACACCCAAAGAGAAGAATTTTGTAGAGAATAAGTGAAGATTTCTAACAACAAACAACATACAAAAATTAAAAAGAAACACACACAAATTTTTATAGTGGTTCGGCAAAGACAGTGCCTACGTCGACTTTATATGTTATTTCTTTATCATCAATGAGAATGATTATTAAAAAAATTCTTCTTTTCTCTGAATTGAAACATAGGTATTTATAGGTGATGCAATACTTGGCCGTTATCCACACGTGTTATTAGATCCAGAAGAGTAGTTGCAGCTGAATGAATTAGCATTCGCTGGAGAATCAGTATTCTTTTCCAAATGTCTTGCATGAGACATGCTTGATTCGTTTGACTTAGGCGGTTTGAGCAAGAAGATCTGAAATGAGCTATTCTTTAGGCTGACTTCCCGGGCTTCAAATGAACATATCGTGACCGATCAGGCTTGATCATCTCAAGCTCCTCCTGGGCCGCTCTCTACGGGCAAAGTGGACAAAGATGATGGACTTCTCCAACCCATTTACTTCGAGGACTCTGAATATGGATCTTCCATGCTGTTATGCTTTGATGGGCGGTCCTAAAGGCCCATCAACAGTTGGTTTTTGCAGCACCCAATCTAAATGATTCATCATCATTTATATTTGTCGATCTACCTCTACTAAGCTTAAACTACCCCTACTTCTCATAAGACTTCAAAGCAGTCCTTTTTTTTTTAATCCTACCCAAAATTCTCTAAATAGCCCTTACTTCCAACAATTAATCCTAACTTTTTACTACTGTGAAGGGTTGGTTTTGGTGGCACACAATCCAGACGATTCATAATCTTTCCTATTTGTCGAACAACCCCTACTATGCTTAAACTACCCCCACTTCTCTTAATACTTCAAAACAACACTTCTTTTTAATCCTACACCCAATTCTCTAAATAGTCATTCCCTGCAATAATTACCCCTATTTTTTAACTTCTATAAAGGGTTGGTTTTTGCAGCACCCAATCTAAATGATTCATTATCTTTCATATTTGTCTATCTACGCCTACTATGCTTAAACTACCTCTACATCTCTTAATACTTCAAAACAACCCTTCTTTTCAATCCCACCCCTAATTCTCTTTATAGCCCTTACTTCCAACAATTACGCCTATCTTTTTACTACTATGATGGGTTGGTTTTTGCAGCACCCAGTCCACACGATTCATCATTTTTCATATTTCTCGATCTACCCTTACAATTCTTAAACTACCCCTACATCTCTTAATACTTCGAAACAGTTATTCTTCTTAATCCAAACACTAATTCTCTAAATTGCCCTTACTTCCAACATACACGCCTATCTTTTACTACTGTGAAGGATTGGTTTTTGCAGTACCGAATCCAAACGATTCATAATCTTTCATATTTGTCTATCTAACCCTACTATACTTAAACTTCCCCTAATTCTCTTAATACTTCAAAACAACTATTCTTTTTAATCCTACCCCTAATTCTCTAAATAGTCCTTACTTACAACAATTACCACTATTTTTTAACTACTGTGAAGAGTTGGTTTTTGCAACACCCAATCCAAATGATTCATCATCTTTCATATTTGTCGATCTACCCCTACTATGCTTAAACTACACCTACTTATCTTAATACTTCAAAATAGCTATTCCTTTTAGTTCTACCCATAATTCTCTAAATTGCCCTTACTTCCAACAATTACCGCTATTTTTTAACTACTGTGAAGGGTTGGTTTTTTTGTGCACCCAATCCAAATGATTCATCATCTTTCATATTTATCGATCTACCCCTACTATGCTTAATCTTCCCCTACTTCTCTTAATACTTCAAAACAACCCTTCTTTTTAATCCAACACCTAATTCTCTAATATAGCTTACTTCCAAATTTAAGCCAATCTTTTTACAACTTTAAATGGTTGGTTTTTCAGCACCCAATCCAAACGATTCATAATCTTTTATATTTGTCGATCTACCAATACTATGCTTAAACTAACCCTACTTCTCTTAATACTTCAAGACAACCCTTCTTTTTAATCCTACCCTTAATTCGCTAAATAGTCATTGCTTCCAACAATTACCCCTATTTTTTAATTCTATGAGGGGTTGGTTTTTGCAGCACCCAATCTAAATGATACATCATTTTCTATATTTGTCGATCTAACTCTACTATGCTTAAACTACCCTTACTTCTCTTAATACTTCAAAACAGTTCTTCTTTTTTATCCTACCCCTAATTCTCCAAATAGCCCTTACTTCCAACAATTACGTCTATCTTTTTAATGCTGTAAAGGGTTGGTTTTTGCAGCACCCAATCCAGACGATTCATAATCTTTCATATTTGTCGATCAACCTCTGTTATGCTTAAACTACCACTACATCTCTTAATACTTCAAAACAACCCTTCTTTTTTATCCTATGCTTAATTCTCTAAATAGTCATTCCTTCCAACAATTACAGATATTTTTTGACTTCTGTGAAGGGTTGGTTTTTGCAGCACCCAATCAAACGATTCATTATTTTTCATATTTGTCGATCTACTCCTACTATGCTTAAACTACCCCTACCTCTCTTAATACTTCAAAACAACTATTCTTTTTAATCCTAACACTAATTCTCTAAATAGCCCTTACTTCCAAAAATTATGTCTATCTTTTACTACTGTGAAGGGCTGGTTTTTGCAGCACCCAACCCAAACGATTCATAATCTTTCATATTTGTCGATCTTACCCTACTATACTTAAACTACACATGCTTCTCTTAATACTTCAAAACAACTATTCTTTTTAATCCTGCCCCTAATTCTATAAATATCCCTTACTTACAATATTACCCCTTACTTTTAACTACTGTGAAGGGTAGGTTTTTGCGGCAATTATTCCAAATGATTCATCATTTTTCGTATTTGTCGATCTACCCCTACTATGCTTAAACAACCCCTACTTCTCCCAATACTTCGAAACTGCTATTATTTTTAATCATATCCCTAATTATCTAAATGCCCCTTACTTCCAACAATTACCCCTATTTTTTAACTACTTTGAAGGGTTGGTTTTTGCAGCACCCAATCTAAATGATTCATCATCTTTCGTATTTGTCGATCTACCCCTACTATGCTTAAACTACCCCAACTTCTCTTAATACTTTAAAAAAGCCTTTCTTTTTAATCCAATACCTAATTCTCTAAACAGTCCTTACTTCCAACAATTACGCCTATCTTTTTACTACTTTAAAGGGTTCGTTTTTGCAGCACCCAATCCAAACGATTCATAATCTTTCATACTTGTCGATCTACCTATACTATGCTTAAACTACCCCTACTTCTCTTAATACTTCAAAACAACACTTCTTTTCAATGCTACCCCTAATTCTCTAAATACTCATTACTTCCAACAATTACCCCTATTTTTTAACTTCTATGAAGGGTTTGTTTTTGAAGCACCCAATCTAAATGATTCATCATCTTTTAAATTTGTCGATGTACCTATACTATGCTTAAACTACCCCTACTTCCCTTAATATTTCAAAACAGTCCTTCTTTTTAATCCTACCCCTAATTCTCTGAATAGCCCATACTTCCAACAATTACGCCTATCTTTTTACTACTATGAAGGGTTGGTTTTTGCAGCACGCAATCCAGACGATTCATAATCTTTCACGTTTGACGATCTACCCCTACTATGCTTAAACAACCTCTACTTCTCTTAATACTTCAAAAAAAAAACCTTCTTTTTAATCCTATGCCTAATTCTCTAAATAGTTATTCCTTCCAACAATTACCCATATTTTTTAACTTCTGTGAAGGATTGGTTTTTGCAGCACCCAGTCTAAATGATTTATCGTCTTTCATATTTGTCGATCTACCCTTACTATGCTTAAACTACCTCTACTTCTCTTAATACTTGAAAACAACCCTTCTTTTTAATCCTACCTCTAATTCTATGAATAGCCCTTACTTCCAACAATTACGCCTATCTTTTTACTACTGTAAATGGTTGGTATTTGCAGCACGCAATCCAAACGATTCATCATTTTTCTTATTTATCGATCTACCCCCTACTATGCTTAAACTACCCCTACTTCTCTTAATGCTTCAAAACAGCTATTCTTTTTAATCCTAATACGAATTCTCTAAATAGCCCTTACTTCCAACATTTACACCTATCTTTTACTACTGTGATTTTTATTTTTTATTTATTTTTTTATTTTTTTATTTTTGCAGAACCCAATCCAAACTATTCATAATCATTCATATTTGTCGATCTACCCCTACTATGCTTAAACTACCCCTACTTCTCTTAATACTTCAAAACAGCTGTTCTTTTTAATCCTACAACTAATTCTATAAATAGCACTTACTTCCACTAATTAGCCCTATTTTTTAACTTTTGTGAAGGGTTGGTTTTTGCAGCACCCAATCCAAATGATTCATCATCTTTCATATTTGTCGATCTACCTCTACTATGCTTAATCTATCCCTGCTTCTCTTTGTACTTCAAAATAGCCCTTCTTTTTAATCAAACCCCTTATTCTCTAAATAGCTTTACTTCGAACAATTATACATATTTTTTAACTAATGTTAAGGGTTGGTTTTCGTAGCACCCAATCCAAACGATTCATCATCTTTCATATTTGTCGATCTACCCCTATTATGCTTAAACTACCGTTAGTTCTCTTAATACTTCAAAATAGCCTTCTTTTTAATTCCTACCTCTAATTCTCTAAATATCCCTTAAATCTAACAATTACCCCTTTTTAACTACTATGAAGGGTTGGTTTTTACAGCATTCAATCCAAACGATTCATCACCTGTCACATTTGTCGATCTACACCTACTATGCTTAAACTATGCCTACTTCTCTTAATACTTCAAAACAACTATTCTTTTTAATCCTACCTCTGATTCTCTAAATATCCCTTACTTCCAACAATTATCACTATTTTTTAACTACAGTTAAGGGTTGGTTTTTGCCGCACCCAATCTAAATGATTCATCATCTTTCATATCTGTCGATCTACCCCTAATATGCTTAAACTACCCCTACTTCTCTTAGTAATTCAAAACAACCCTTAATTTTATTCCAACTGCTAATTCGCTAAATAGCAATTCCAAAAATTACCCCTATTTTTAGACTTCTGTGAAGGGTTGGTTTTTGTCGCACCCAATCCATATGATTCATCATCTTTATATTTGTCGATCTACCCCACTATGCTTAAACTACTTCTACTTCTCTTAATACTTCAAAACAACCCTTCTTTTTAATCCTACCCCTAATTCTCTAAATATTCATTCCTTCCAACAATTACCCCCAATTTTTGAACTTCTATGAAGGGTTGGTTTTTGCTACACCCAACTAAATGATTCATCGTCTTTTAAATTTGTCGATCTACCTCTACTATGCTTAAACTACCCCTACTTCTCTTATTATTTCAAAACAACCATTCTTTTTAATCCTACCCCTAATTATCTAAATAGCCCATACTTCCAACAATTATGCCTATCTTTTTACAACTATGAAGGGTTGGTTTTTACAGCACCCAATCCAGACGATTCGTAATCTTTCACTTTTGATGATCTACCCCTACTATGCTTAAACTGCACCTACTTATCTTAATACTTCAAAATAGCTATTCCTTTTAGTTCTACCCCTAATTCTCTAAATAGCCCTTACTTCCAACAATTACCGCTATTTTTTAACTACTGTGAAGGGTTGGTTTTTGCAGCACCCAATCCAAATGATTCATCATCTTTCATATTTGTCGATCTACGCCTACAATGCTTAATCTTCCCCTACTTCTCTTAATACTTCGAAACAACCCTTCTTTTTAATCCAACACCTAATTCTCTAATATCCCTTACTTCCAAATTTACACCAATCTTTTTACTACTTTAAATGGTCGGTTTTTCAGCACCCAATCCAAACGATTCATAATCTTTTATATTTGTCGATCTACCCATACTATGCTTAAACTAACCCTACTTCTCTTAATACTTCAAGACAACCCTTCTTTTTAATCCTACCCTTAATTCTCTAAATAGTCATTTCTTCAAACAATTACCCCTATTTTTTAATTCTATGAGGGGTTGGTTTTTGCAGCACCCAATCTAAATGATACATCATTTTCTATATTTGTCGATCTACCTCTACTATGCTTAAACTACCCCTACTTCTCTTAATACTTCAAAACAGTTCGTCTTTTTAATCCCACCCCTAATTCTCTAAATATCCCTTACTTCCAACAATTACGCCTATCTTTTTAATGCTGTAAAGGGTTGGTTTTTGCAGCACCCAATCCAGAAGATTCATAATCTTTCATATTTGTCGATCAACACCTGTTATGCTTAAACTACCACTACATCTCTTAATACTTCAAAACAACCCTTCTTTTTTATCCTATGCTTAATTCTCTAAATAGTCATTCCTTCCAACAGTTATAGCTATTTTTTGACTTCTATGAAGGGTTGGTTTTTGCAGCACCCAATCAAACGGTTGATCATTTTTCATATTTGTCGATCTACCCCTATTATGCTTAAACTACCCCTACTTCTCTTAATACTTCAAAACAAATATTCTTTATAATCCTAACACTAATTCCCTAAATAGCCCTTACTTACAAAAATTATGCCTATCTTTTACTACTGTGAAAGGTTGGTTTTTGCAGCACCCAACCCAAACGATTCATAATCTTTCACATTTGTCGATCTAACCCTACTATACTTAAACTACACATGCTTCTCTTAATACTTCAAAACAACTATTCTTTTTAATCTTTCCCCTAATTATATAAATATCCCTTACTTACAATAATTACCCCTTACTTTTAACTACGGTGAAGGGTTGGTTTTTGCGGCAATTATTCCAAATGATTCATCATTTTTCGTATTTGTCGATCTACCCCTACTATATTTAAACAACCCCTACTTCTCCTAATACTTCGAAACTGCTATTATTTTTAATCATATCCCTAATTATGTAAATGCCCCTTACTTCCAACAATTACCCCTATTTTTTAACTAATTTGAAGGGTTGGTTTTTGCATCACCCAATCTAAATGATTCATATTCTTTCATATTTGTCGATCTACCCCTACTATGCTTAAACTACCCCAACTTGTTTTTATACTTTAAAGCAGCCTTTCTTTTTAATCCAATACCTAATTCTCTAAACAGCCCTTACTTCCAACAATTACGCCTATCTTTTTACTACTTTAAAGGGTTCGTTTTTGCAGCACCCAATCCAAACGATTCATAATCTTTCATACTTTTCGATCTACCTATACTATGCTTAAACTACCCCTACTTATTTTAATACTTCAAAACAACACTTCTTTTCAATCCTACCCCTAATTCAATAAATATTCATTCCTTCCAACAATTACCCCTATTTTTTAACTTCTACGAAGGTTTTTTTTTAAGCACCCAATCTAAATAATTCATCATCTTTTAAATTTGTCGATGTACATCTACTATGCTTAAACTACCCCTACTTCCCTTAATATTTCAAAACAGTCCTTCTTTTTAATCCTACCCCTAATTCTCTGAATAGCCCATACTTCCAACAATTACGCCTATCTTTTTACTACTATGAAGGGTTGGTATTTGCAGCACCCAATCCGGACGATTCATAATCTTTCACGTTTGACGATCTACCCCAACTATGCTTAAACAACCCCTACTTCTCTTAATACTTCAAAAAAAAACCTTTTTTTTAATCCTATGCCAAATTCTCTAAATAGTTACTCATTCCAACAATTACCCATATTTTTTAACTTCTGTGAAGGATTGGATTTTGCAGCACCCAATCTAAATGATTTATTGTCTTTCGTATTTGTCGATCTAACCTTACTATGCTTAAACTACCTCTACTTCTCTTAATACTACAAAACAACCCTTCTTTTTAATCCTACCTCTAATTCTATGAATAGCCCTTACTTCCAACAATTACGTCTATCTTTTTACTATTGTAAATGGTTGGTATTTGCAGCACCCAATCCAAACGATTCATCATTTTTCTTATTTATCGATCTACCCCCTACTATGCTTAAACTACCCCTACTTCTCTTAAATTACCCTACTGTGATTTTTTTTTTGTAGAATCCAATCTAAACTATTCATAATCATTCATATTTGTCGATCTACCCCTACTATGCTTAAACTACCCCTACTTCTCTTTATACTTCAAAACAGCTGTTCTTTTTAATCCTCAACTAATTCTATAAATAGCACTTACTTCCAATAATTAGCCCTATTTTTTAACTTCTGTGAAGGGTTGGTTTTTGCAGCACCCAATCTAAATGATTCATCATCTTTCATATTTGTCGATCTACCTCTACTATGCTTAATCTATCCCTACTTCTCTTTGTACTTCAAAATAGCCCTTCTTTTTAATTAAACCCCTAATTCTCTAAATAGCTTTACTTCGAACAATTATACCTATTTTTTAACTAATGTATAGGGTTGGTTTTCATAGCACCCAATTCAAACGATTCATCATCTTTCATATTTGTCGATCTACCCCTATTATGCTTAAACTACCCTTACTTCTCTTAATACTTTAAAAAAGCCTTTGTTTTTAATTCCTACCTCTAATTCTCTAAATTTCCCTTAAATCTAACAATTAACCCTTTTTTAAACTACTATGAAGGGTTGGTTTTTACAGCACCCAATCCAAATGATTCATCACCTGTCATATTTGTCGATCAACACCTACTATGCTTAAACTACGCCTACTTCTCTTAATACTTCAAAACAACTATTCTTTTTAATCCTACCTCTGATTCTCTAAATATCCCTTACTTCCAACAATTATCACTATTTTTTAACTACGGTTAAGGGTTGGTTTTTGCTGCACCCAATCTAAATGATTCATCATCTTTCATATCTGTCGATCTACCCCTAATATGCTTAAACTACCCCTACTTCTCTTAATAATTCAAAAAAACCCTTAATTTTATTCCAACTGCTAATTCTCTAAATAGCAATTCCAAAAATTACGCCTATTTTTAAACTTCTGTGAAGGGATGGTTTTTGTAGCACCCAATCCATATGATTCATCATCTTTATATTTGTCGATCTACCCTACTATGCTTAAACTACTTCTACTTCTCTTGATACTTCATAACAACCCTTCTTTTTAATCCTACCCCTAATTCTCTAAATATTCATTCCTTCCAACAATTACCCCTATTTTTAAACTTCTATGAAGGGTTGGTTTTTGCTACACCCAATCTAAATGATTCATCATCTTTTAAATTTGTCGATCTACCTCTACTTTGCTAAAACTACCCCTACTTCTCTTATTATTTCAAAACAACCCTTCTTTTTAATCCTACCCCTAATTATCTAAATAGCCCATACTTCCAACAATTACGCCTATCTTTTTACTACTATGAAGGGTTGTTTTTTACAGCACCCAATCCAGACGATTCGTAATCTTTACCTTTTGATGATCTACCCCTACTATGCTTAAACTACCCCTACTTCTCTTAAAACTTCAAAAAAACCTTCTTTTTAATCCAATGCCTAATTCTCTAAATAGTCATTCCTTCCAACAATTACACCTATTTTTTAACTTCTGTGAAGGATGGTTTTCGCAGCACCCAATCTAAATGATTTATCGTCTTTCATATTTGTCGATCTACCCTTACTATGCTTAAACTACCTCTACTTCTCTTAATACCTCAAACAACCCTTCTTTTTAATCCTACCCCTGATTCTCTAAATTTCCCTTACTTCCAAAAATTACGCCTATCCTTTTACTACTTTGAAGTGTTGGTATTTGCAGCACCCAATCCAAACGATTCATCATTTTTCTTATTTGTCGATCTACCCTATACTATGCTTAAACTACCCCTACTTCTCTTAATACTTCAAAAAAGCTATTCTTTTTAATCCTAATACTAATTCTCTAAATAGCCCTTACTTTTAACATTTACCCCTATCTTTTTACTACTGTGAAGTTTTTTTTTTGCAGAATCCAATCCAAAAGATTCAAAATAATTCATATTTGTCGATCTACCCCTACTATGCTTAAACTACACCTACTTCTCTTAATACGTCAAAACAGCTATTCTTTTTAATCCTACCCCTAATTCTCTACATAGCACTTACTTCCATTAATTAGCCCTATTTTTTAACTTCTGTGAAGGGTTGGTTTTTGCAGCACCAATCCAAATGATTCATTATCTTTCATATTTGTCGATTTACCTCTACTATGCTTAATCTATCACTAGTTCTCTTTGTACTTCAAAATAGCCCTTCTTTTTAGTCCAACCCCTAATTATCTAAATAGCCTTACTTCCAACAATTATCCCTATTTTTTAACTAATGTGAAGGGTTGGTTTTTGTAGCACCCAATCCAAACGATTCATCATCTTTCATATTTGTCGATCTACCCCTATTATGCTTAAACTACCCTTACTTCTCTTAATACTTCAAAACAGCCTTCTTTTTAATTCCTACCTCTAATTCTCTAAATATCCCTTACATCCAACAATTACCCCTACTTTTTAACTACTGTGGAGGGTTGGTTTTTACAGCACCCAGTCCAAACGATTCATCATCTGTCATATTTGTCGATCTACACCTACTATGCTTAAACTACGCCTACTTCTCTAAATACTTCAAAACTACTATTCTTTTTAATCCTACCTTTGATTCTCTAAATAGCCCTTACTTCCAACAATTACCCCTAATTTTAACTACTATGCTTAAACTACCCCTACTTTTCTTAATACATCAAAACATCCCTTCTTTTTAATCCTACCTCTAATTCTCTAAATATCCCCTACTTCCAATAATTACCCTTATTTTTTAACTAGTGTGAAGGGTATGTTTTTGCAGCACCCAATCTAAATGATTCATCATCTTTCATATTTGTCGATCTACCCTTACTATGCTTAAACTACTGCTACTTCTCTTAGTACTTCAAAACACCTATTCTTTTTAATCCTAATACTAATTCTCTAAATATACCTTACTTCCAACAATCACGCATATCTTTTTCTACTGTGAAGGGTTTATTTTTGCAGTAGCCAATCCAAATAATTCATAATCATTCGTATTTGTCGATCTACCCCTACTATGCTTAAACTATCCCTACTTCTCTTAATATTTCAAAACAGTTATTCTTTTTAGTCCTACCCCTAATTCTCTAACTAGCCCTTACTTCCAATAATCACCCCTATTTTTTAACTTCTGTGAAGGGTTGGTTTTTACAGCACCCAATCCAAATGATTCACCATCTTTCATATTTGTCGATCTACCCTTACTATGCTTAAACTATCCCTACTTCTCTTAGTACTTCAAAATAGCCCTTCTTTTTATTCCTACCCCTAATTCTCTAAATAATCATTGCTTTCAACAATTACCCCTTATTTTTTAACTTCGGTAAAGGGTTGGTTTTTGCAGCACCTAGTCCAAATGATTCGTCATCTTTCATAATTGTCGATTTACCCCTATTATACTTAAACTACAACTGCTTCTCTTAATACTTCAAAACAACCTTCTTATTAATCCTACCCCTAATTCTCTAAATATCCCTTACATCCAACAATTACCCCTATTTTTTAACTACTGTGAAGGGTTGGTTTTTACAACACCCGTTCCAAATGATTCATCATCTTTCATATTTGTCGATCTATGCCTACTACGCTTAAACTACGCCTACTTTTCTGAATACTTCAAAACAACTATTCTATTTAATCCTACCCCTAATTCCCTAAATAGCCCTTACTTCCAACAATTACCCCTATTTTTTAACAATTGTGAAGGGTTTGTTTTTGCAGCACCCAATCCAAATGATTCATCATCTTTCATATTTGTCGATCTACCCCTAATATGCTAAAACTACTCCTACTTTTCTTAATACTTCAAAACAACCCTTCATTTTAGTCCGACTCCTAATTCTCTATACAGCCATTCTGACTAATACTCATATTTTTAAACTTCTGTGAAGGGTTGGTTTTTGCAGCACCCAACCCATATGATTCGTCGTCTTTCTATTTGTCGTTCTACCTTACTATGCTTAAACTACCCCTACTTCTCTTAGTACTTCAAAATAATTCCTCTTTTTAATGCAACCCCTAATTCTCTAAATAAACCTTACTTCCAACAATTACGCCTATCTTTTTACTACTGTGAAGGGTTGGTTTTTGCAGTACCCCATCTATATGATTCATAATCTTTCATATTTGTCGGTCTACCCCTACTGTTTTTAAACTACCCCTACTTCTCTTAATACTTCAAATCAGTCCTTCTTTTTAATCCTACCCCTAATTCTCTAAATAGTCATTCCTTCCTACAATTACCCCAATTTTTTTACTTCTGTGAAGGGTTGGTCTTTGTTGCACCCAATCTAAATGATTCACCATACTTCATATTTGTCGATATACCCCTACTATGCTTAAACTACCCCTACTTCTCTTAATAATTCAAAACAGTCCTTCTTTTTATTCCTACCCCTTATTCTCTAAATAACCCCTGCTTCCGACAATTACGCCTATCTTTTTACTACTGTGAAGTGTTGGTTTTTGCAGCATCCAATCCAAACGATTCATAATCTTTCATATTTGTCGATCTACCCCTACTATGCTTAAACAACCCCAACTTCTTTTAATACTTCAAAACAGACATTCTTTTTAATCCTACCCCTAATTCTCTAACTAGTAATTCCTTCCAACAACTACCCCTATTTTTTAAATTCTGTGAAGGGTTGGTTTTTGCAGCACCTAATCTAAAGGACTCATCATCTTTCCTATTTCTCGATCTACCCCAACTATGCTTAAACTACCCCTACTTCTCTTAATACTTCAAAACAGCCCTTCTTTTTAATCCTACCCCTAATTCTCTACACAGCCCTTACTTCCAACAATTATGACTAACTTTTTACTACTGTGAAGTGTTGATTTTTGCAGCACCCAATCCAAACGATTCATCATTTTTCATATTTGTCGATCTACCCCTACCATGCTTAAACTACCTCTACTTCTCTTAATACTTCAAAACAGCTATTCTTTTTAATCCTAACACTAATTATCTAAATAGCCCTTACTTCCAATAATTACCCCTACCTTTTACTACTGTGAAGGGTTGGTTTTTGCAGCACCCTATCCAAACGATCCATAATCTTTCATATTTGCCGATCTACCCTTGCTATACTTAAACTACCCCTACTTCTCTTTATACTTCAAAACAACAATTCTTTTTAATCCTACCTCTAATTCTCTAAATAGCCCTTGCTTACAACAATTACCCCTAATTTTTAACTACTGTGAAGGGTTGGTTTTTGCAACACCTAACCCAAATGATACATCATCTTTCATATTTTTCGATCTACCCCTACATCCCCTACTTCTCTTAACACTTCAAAATAGCTATTCCTTTTAGTCCTACCCCTAATTCTCCATATGGACCTTACTTCCAACAATTACCCCTAAATTTTAACTACTGTGAAGGGTTGGTTTTTGCAGCACCCAACCTCAATGATTCATCATCTTTTATATTTGTCGATCTACCTCTATTATGCTTAAACTACCTCTACTTCTCTTAATACTTCAAAACAGTTCTTCTTTTTAATCCTACCCCTAATTCTCTAAATAGCCCTTACTTCCAACAATTACTCCTTTTTTTTTACTACGGTGAAGGGTTGGTTTTTGTAGTACCCCATCCAATTGATTCATAATCCTTCATATTTGTCCATTTACCCCCACTGTGCTTAAACTACCACGCTTCTCTTAATACTTCAAAACAACCCTTCTTTTTAATCCTACCCCTAATTAACTAAATAGTCATTCCTTCCAACAATTAACCCTATTTTTAACTTCTGTGAAGGGTTGGTTTTTGCAGCACCCAAACTAAATGATTCATCATATTTCATATTTGTCGATATACCCCTATAATGCTTGAACTACGCCCACATCTCTTAATAATTCAAAACAATACTTCTTTTTATTCCTACCCCTTACTCTCTAAATAGCCCCTACTCCCAACAATTATGCCTATCTTTTTACTACTGTGAATGGTTGGTTTTTGCAGCATCCAATCCAAGTGATTCATAATCTTTCATATTTGTCCATCTACACCTACTATGCTTAAACTACCCCTAATTCTCTTAATACTTCAAAACAACCCTTCTTTTAATCATACCCCTAATTCTCTAAATAGTCATTCCTTCCAACAATTACCCATATTTTTTAACTTCTGTGAAGGGTTGGTTTTTGAAGCACCTAATCTAAAGGATTCATCATCTTTCATATTTCTCGAACTACCCCAACTATGCTTAAACTACCCCTACTTCTCTTAATACTTCGAAACAGCCCATCATTTTAATCGTACCCCTAATTCTTTACATAGCCCTTACTTCCAACAATTATGCTTATCTTTTTACTACCGTGAAGGATTGGTTTTTGCCGCACCCAATCCAAAAGATTTATCATTTTCCATATTTTTCGATCTACCCTTACAATGCTTAAAGTAGCCCTACTTCTCTTAAAACTTCAAAAAAGTTATTATTTTTAATCCTAACACTAATTCTCTAAATAGCCCTTACTTCCAACAATTACGCCTATCTTTTACTATAGTGAAGGGTTGGTTTCTGCAGCACCTAATCCAAACAATTCATAATCTTTTATATTTGTCGATCTACCTCTACTATACTTAAACTACCCCTACTTCTCTTAATACTTCAAAACAACTATTCTTTTTAATTCTACCTCTAATTCTCTGAATAGCACTTACTTAAAACAATTACACCTAATTTTTAACTACTGTAAAGGGTTGGTTTTTGCCGCACCCAACCCAAATGATTCATCATCTTTCATATTTGTCGATCTACCCCTACTATGCTAAAACTACCCCACTTCTCTTAATACTTCAAAACAGCCTTCCTTTTTAATCCAACACCTAATTCTCTAAATAGCCCTTACTTCCAAAAATTACGCAAATCTTTTTGCTACTTTGAAGGGTTGGTCTTTCCAGCTCTCAATCCAAACGATTCATAATCTTTCATATTTGTCGATCTACCCCTACTATGCTTAAACAACCCCTACTTCTCTTAATACTTCAAAACAGCCCTTCTTTATAATCCTACACCTAATTCTCTAAATAGTAATTCCTTCAAACAATTACCCCTATTTTTTATCTTCTGTGAAGGGTTGGTTTTTGCAGCACCTAATCTAAAGGATTCCTCATCTTTCATATTTCTCGATCTACCACAACTATGCTTAAACTACCCCTACTTCTCTTAATACTTCAAAACAGCCCTTCTTTTTAATCCTACCCCTAATTCTCTACTCATCCCTTACTTCCAACAATTACGTCTATCTTTTTACTACTGTGAAGGGTTGGTTTTTGCCGCACCCAATCCAAATGATTCATCATTTTTCATATTTGTCGATCTACCCTTACAATGCTTAAACTACCTCTACTTCTCTTAATACTTCAAAAAAGTTATTCTTTTTAATCCTAACACTTATTCTCTACATAGCTCTTACTTCCAACAATTACGCCTATCTTTTACTACTGTGGTTTGGTTTTTCCAGCACTCAATCCAAACGATTCATAATCTTTCATATTTGTCGATCTACCCCTACTATGCTTAAACAACCCCTACTTCTCTTAATACTTCAAAATAGCCCTTCTTTATAATCCTACCCCTAATTCTCTAAATAGTAATTCCTTCAAACAATTACCCCTATTTTTTATCTTCTGTGAAGGGTTGGTTTTTGCTGCACCTAATTTAAAGGATTCATCATCTTTCGTATTTCTCGATCTACCCCAACTATGCTTAAACTACCCCTACTTCTCTTAATACTTCAAAACAACCCTTCTTTTTAATCCTACCCCTAATTCTCTACACGTCCCTTACTTCCAACAATTATGACTATCTTTTTACTACTGTGAAGGGTTGGTTTTTGCAGCGCCCAATCCAAACGATTCATCATTTTTCATATTTGTCGATCTACCCCTACAATGCTTAAACTACCTCTACTTCTGTTAATAGTTCAAAAAAGTTATTCTTTCTAATCCTAACACTTATTCTCTAAATAGCCCTTATTTCCAACAATTACGCCTATCTTTTACTACTGTGAAGGGTTGGTTTTTGATGCACCCAATCCAAACGATCCATAATCTTTCATATTTGTCGATCGACCCCTACTATACTTAAACTACCCCTACTTCTCTTATTACTTCAAAACAGCTATTCTTTTTAATCCAACCTCTAATTCTCTAAATAGCCCTTACTTATCACAATTACCCTTAATTTTTAACTACTGTGACGGTTTGGATTTTGCAGCACCTAACCCAAATGATTCATCATCTTTCATATTTTTCGATCTACCCTTATTATGCTTAAACTACTCATACTTCTCTTAATACTTCAAAACAACTATTCCTTTTAGTCCTACCCCTAATTCTCTAAATAGCCCTTACTTCCAACAATTACCCTTAATTTTTAACTACTGTGAAGGGTTGGTTTTTGCAGCACCCATCCTAATTGATTCATCATCTTTTCTATTTGTCGATCTACCTCTACTATGGTAAAACTACCCCTACTTCTCTTAATACTTCAAAACGGTTCTTCTTTTTAATCCTACCGTTAATTATCAAAATAGACCTTACTTCCAACAAGTATGCCTATCTTTTTACTATGGTGAAGGGTTGGTTTTAGCAGTACCCCATCCAAATGATTCATAATCTTTAATATTTGCCCATCTACCCCTGCTGTGCTTAAACTACCCCTACTTCTCATAATACTTCACAACAACCCTTCTTTTTAATCCACCCCTAATTATCAAAATAGTCATTCCTTCCAACAATTACCCCTATTTTTTAACTTCTGTGAATGGTTGGTTTTTGCAACACCTAATCTAAATGATTCATCATATTTCATATTTGTCGATATACCGCTACTACGCTTTAACTACCCCTACTTCACTTAATAATTCAAAACAATCCTTCTTTTTATTCCTACCCCTTATTCTCTAAATAGCCCCTACTTCCAACAATTACGCCTATCTTTTTACTACTGTGAATGGTTGGTTTTTGCAGTATCCAATCTGAATGATTCATAATCTTTCATATTTGTCTATCTAAACCTACTATGCTTAAACTACCCCTACTTCTCTTAATACTTCAAAACAACCCTTCTTTTAATCCTACCCCAAATTCTCTAAATAGTCATTCCTTCCAACAATTACCCCTATTTTTCAACTTCTGTGAAGGTTTGGTTTTCGCAGCACCTAATCTAAAGGATTCTCCATCTTTAATATTTCTCGATCTACCCCAACTATGCCTAAACTACTCCTACTTCTCTTAATACTTCGAAACAGCCCTTCTTTTTAATCGTACCCCTATTTCTCTACATAGCCCTTACTTTCAACAATTATGCTTATCTTTTTACTACTTTGAAGGGTTGGTTTTTGTAGCACCCAATCCAAATGATTCATCATTTTTCATATTTGTCGATCTGCCCCTACAATGCTTAAACTAGCCCTACTTCTCTTAATACTTCAAAACAGTTACTCTTTTTAATCCTAATACTAATTCTCTAAATAGGCCTTTCTTCCAACAATTACGCCTATCTTTTACTACTGTGAAGGGTTAGTTTTTGCAGCACCGAATCCAAACGATTCATAATCTTTCGTATTTGTGAATCTACCTCTACTATACTTAAACTACCCCTACTTCTCTTAATACTTCAAAATAGCTATCTTTTTAATCCTACCTCTAATTCTCTAAATAGAACTTACTTAAAACAATTACACCTAATTTTTAACTACTGTGAAGTGTTGGTTTTTGCAGCACCCAACCCAAATGATTCATCATCTTTCATATTTGTCGATCCACCCATACTATGCTTAAACTACAGCTACTTTTCTTAATACTTCTAAACAACCCTTCTTTTTAATCCTATGCCTAATTCTCTAAATAGGCATTCCTTCCAACAGTTACCGTTATTTTTTAACTTCTGTGAAGGGTTGGTTTTTGAAGCTCCCAATCCAAATGATTCATCATCTTTCATATTTGTCGATCTAACCTTACTATGCTTAAACAACCCGCACTTCTCTTAATACTTCAAAACAACTATTCTTTTTAATCCTACCCCTAATTCTCTAAACATCCCTTACTTACAATAATTACCCCTATTTTTTAACTACCGTGAAGGGCTGATTTTTGCAGCACCCAATCCAAATGATTCATCATCTTTCATATTTGTCCATCTACCCCTATTATGCTTAAACTACCCTTACTTCTCTTAATACTTTAAAACAGCCTTCTTTTTAATCCTACCCCTATTTCTCTAAGTATCCCTTACATCCAACAGTTACCCCTATTTTTTAATTACTGTGAACGGTTGGTTTTTACAGCACCCAATCCAAATGATTCATCATCTGTCATATTTGTCGATCTACAAATACTATGCTTAAACTACGCCTACTTCTCTTAATACTTCAAAACAACTATTCTTTTTAATCCTACCCCTGATTCTCTAAATAGCCCTTACTTCCAACTTTTAACCATATTTTTTAACTTCTGTGAAGGGTTGGTTTTGGCAGCACCCAATCTAAATGATTCATCATCTTTCATATTTGTCGATCTACCCCAACTTTGCTTAAACTACCGCTGCTTCTCTTAATACTTAAAAACAAGCCTTCTTTTTAATCCTATCCCTAATTCTCTATATAGCCCTTACTTCCAAAAATTACGCCTATCTTTTTACTACTGTGAAGGGTATGTATTTGCAACACCCAATCGAAACGATTCGTCATTTTTCATATTTGTTGATATACCCCTCCTATGCTTAAACTACCCCTACTTCTCTTAATACTTGAGAACAGCTACTCATTTTAATCCTAACACTAATTCTCAAATAGCCCTTACTTCCAACAATTACGCCTATATTTCATTATTGCGAAGGGGTTTTTTTTAGCAGCACCCAATCCAAATGATTCATAATCTTTCATATTTGTCGATCTACCCCTACTATGCTTAAACTACCCCTACTTCTCTCAATACTTCAAAACAACTATTCTTTTTAATTCTACCTCTAATTCTCTAAATAGCCCTAACTTCCAATAATTGTCCCTATTTTTTAACTACTGTGAAGGGTTGGTTTTTGCAGCTCCAAATCCAAATGATTCATCATCTTTCATATTTGTCGATCTACCCCTACTATGCTTAAACAAACCCTACTTCTCTTAATACCTCAAAACAACTATCCTTTTTGATCCTACCCCTAATTCTCTAAATATCCCTTACTTACAATAATTACCCATATTTTTTAACTACCGTGAAGGGCTGATTTTTGCAGCACCCAATCCAAATGATTCATCATCTTTCATATTTATCGATCTACCCTTATTATGCTTAAACTACCCTTACTTCTCTTAATACCTCAAAACAACTTTCTTTTTAATCCTACCCCTAGTTCTATAATTTCCCTTACATCCAACAGTTACCCATATTTTTTAACTACTGTGAACGGTTGGTTTTTACAGCACCCAATTCAAACGATTCATACCCTGTCATATTTGTCGATCTACACATACTATGCTTAAACCACGCCTACTTCTCTTAATACTTCAAAACAACTATTCTTTTTAATCCTACCCCTGATCTCTAAATAGCCCATACTTCCAACAATTACCCCTATTCTTTAACTACTGTGAAGGGTTGGTTTTTGCAACACCCAATCTAAATGATTCATCATCTTTCATATTTGTCGAACTACCCCCAATATGCTTAAACTACCATTACTTCTCTTAATACATCAAAACAACCCTTCATTTTAGTCTTACTCCTAATTCTCTAAATAGCCCTTCCAACCATTACCACTATGTTTTAACTTCTGTGAAGGTTTGGTTTTTGCAGCATCCAATCCACATGATTCATTGTCTTTATATTTGTCAGTCTACCCTACTATGCTTAAACTACCCCTAATTCTCTTAATACCTCAAAACATCTCTTCTTTTTAATCCTACCCCTTATTCTCTAAATGTCCCTTACTACCAACAATTACCCCTATTTTTAACTACTATGAAGGGTTGGTTTTTGAAGCACCCAATCTAAATGATTCATCATCTTTCATATTTGTCGATCTACCCCTACAATGCTTAAACTACCCCTTCTTCTCTTAATACATCAAAACAACTATTCTTTTTAATCCTAACACTAATTCTCTAAATAGCCCTTACTTCCAACAATCCCCCCTATTTTTTACTACTGTGAAGGGTTTGGTTTTGCAGCACCCAATCCAAATGATTCATAATCTTTCATATTTGTCGATCTGCCACTACTATGCCTAAACTAACCCTACTTCTCTTAATATTTCAAAACAGCTATTCTTTTTAACTCTACCCCTAATTCGCTAAATAGCCCTTACTTCCAATAATCACCCCTATTTTTTAACTTCTGTGAAGGGATGGTTTTTGCAGCACTCAATCCAAATGATTCATAAACTTTAATATTTGTCGATCCACCCCTGCTGTGCTTAAACTATCCCTAATTCTTTTAGTACTTCAAAATAGCCCTTTTTTTTAATGCAACCCCTAATTTTCTAAATAGCCCTTACTTCCAACAATTATCCCTATTTTTCAACTACTGTCAAGGGTTGGTTTTTGTAGCACCTAATCCAAATGATTCGTCATCTTTCATATTAGTCGATTTACCCCTATTATGCTTAAACTACCCCTACTTCTCTTAATACTTCAAAATAGCCTTCGTGTTAATCCTACTACTAGTTCTCTAAATATCCCTTAAATCCAACAATTACCCCTATTTTTTAACTTATGTGAAGGGTTGGTTTTTACAGTAACCAAATGATTCATCATCTTTCATATATGTCGATCTACACCTACTATTCTTAAACTACACCTACTTCTCTTAATATTTCAAAATGGCTATTTTTTTAATCCTACCCCTTATTCTCTAAATAGCCCTTACGTCCAACAATTACCCCAATTTTTTAAATACTGTGAAGGGTTGGTTTTTGCAGCACCCAATCCAAATGATTCATCATCCTTTATAATTGTCGATCTACCCCTAATAGGCTTAAACTACCGCTACTTATCATAATACTTCAAAACAACCCTTCATTTTAGTCCAACTCCCAATTCTCTATATTGCAATTCCAACAAATACCCCTATTTTTAAACTTCTGTGAAGGGTTGGTTTTTGCAGCACCCAATCCGTATGATTCAACATCTTTATATTTGTCGATCTACCCTACAATGCTTAAACTACCGCTACTTCTCCTAATACTTCAAAACATCCCTTCTTTTTAATCCTACTCCTAATTCTCTAAATAGACCATACTTCAAAAAATTACCCCTACTTTTTAACTACTTTGAAGGGTTGGTATTTGTTGCACCCAATCTAAATGATTCATCATCTTCCATATTTGTCGATCTACACCTATTTTGCTTAAACTACCCCTACTTCTCTAAATACTTCAAAACAGTTCTCCTTTTTAATCCTACCCCTAATTCTCTAAATAGCCCTCACTTCCAACAATTACGCCTATCTTTTTACTACTGTGAAGGGTTGGTTTTTGCATTACCCCATCCAAATGATTCATAATCTTTCATATTTGTCCTTCTACCCCTACTATGCTTAAACTACCCCTACTTCTCTTAACACTTCAAAATAGCCCTTCTTTTTACTCCTACCACTAATTCTCTAAATAATCATTCCTTCCAACAATTACCCCTATTTTTTAACTTCTGTGAAGGGTTAGTTTTCGCAGCACCAAATCTAAATGATTCATCATATTTCATATTTGTCGATATACCCCTACAATGTTTAAACTACCCCTACTTCTCTTAATAATTCAAAATAGTCCTTCTTCTTATTCCTAACCCTAATTCTCTAAATAGCCCTTACTTCCAACAATTACGCCTATCTTTTTACTACTGTGAAGGGTTGGTTTTTGCAGCATTCAATCCGAACGATTCATAATCTTTCATATTTGTCGATCGACCACTACTATGCTTAAACTACCCCTACTTCTCTTAATACTTCAAAACAGCCCTTCTCTTTAATCCTACCCATAATTCTCTAAATAGTCATTCCTTCCAACAATTACCCTTATTTTTTAACTTTTGTAAAGGGTTGGTTTTTGCAGCACCCAATCTAAAGGATTCATCATCATTCATATTTGTGGATCTACCCCAACTATGCTTAAACTACCTCTACTTATATTAATACTTCAAAACAACCCTTCTTTTTAATCCTAACCCTAATTCTCTAAATAGCCGTAACTTCCAACAATTACGCCTATCTTTTTGCTACTGTGAAGGGTTGGTTTTTGCAGCACCCAATACTAACGATTCATCATCTTTCATATTTGTCGATCTACCCTACTATGCTTAAATTACCCCTACTTCTCTTAATACTTCAAAACAGTTATTTTTTAATCCTACACCTAATTCTATGGATAGCCGTTACTTCCAACAATTATGCTTATCTTTTACTACTGTGAAGGGTTGGTTTTTGCAGCACCCAATCCAAACGATTCATAATCTTTCATATTTGCCGATCTAACCTACTATGCTTGAACTACCCCTACTTCTCTTAATACTTCAAAAAAACTATTCCTTTTAGTCCCACTCCTAATTCTCTCAATAGCCCTTACTTCCAAAAATTACCCCTATTTTTAAACTTCTGTGAAGGGTTGGTTTTTGCAGCACCCAATCCATATGAATCATCATCTCTATATTTGTTAATCTACCCCAACTATGCTTAAACTACCCCTACTTCTCTTAATACTTCAAACCAGCCCTTCTTTTTAATCCTACCCTAAACCTTACTTCCAACAATTACCCATATTTTAACTAATGTGAAGGGTTGGTTTTTGCAGCGCCCAATCGAAATGATTCATCATCTTCGTATTTGTCAATCTATCCCTACTATCCTTAAACTACACATACTTCTCTTAATACCTCAAAACCGTCGTTGTTTTTAATCTTGCCACTAATTCTCTAAATAGCCCTTGCTTCCAAGAATTACGCCTATCTTTTTACTACTTTGAATGGTTGGTTTTTGCAGCACCCAGTCCAAATGATTCGTTATCTTTCATATTTGTCGATCTGCCTCTACTTTGCTTAAACTACACCTACTTCTCTAAATACTTCAAAACAGCCCTTCTTTTTAATCCTACCACTAATTCTCTAAATAGCCATTCCTTCCAACAATTACCTCTATTTTTTAACTTCTGTGAAGGGTTGGTTTTTGCAGCAAGCAATCTAAATGATTTATCATCATTCATATTTGCCGATCTACCCCTACTATGCTTACACTACCCTTCTGCTCTTAATACTTCAAAGCAGTCCTTCTTTTTAATCAACGCCTAAATCTCTATATAGCCCTTACTTCCAAAAATTACGCCTATCTTTTTACTACTGTGAAGGGTTGGTTTTTGCAGCACCTAATCCAAACGTTTCATAATCTTTCATATTTGTCGATCTACCCCTACTATGCTTAAACTACCCCTACCTCTCTAAATAGTTCAGAATAACCCTCTTTTTAATCCTACCACTAACTCTCTAAATAGTCATTCCTTCCAACAATTACCCATATTTTTTAACTTCTGTGAAGAGTTGGTTTTTGCAGCATCCAATCTAAATGATTCATCATCTTTCATATTTGTCGATCTACCCCTACTATGCTTAAACTACCCCTCATTCCCTTAATACTTCAGAACAACCCTTTTTTTAATCCTACCCCTAATTCTCTTTATAGCCCTTACTTACAACAATTACGCCTATTTTTTTACTACTGTGAAGGGTTGGTTTTTATGGCACCCAATGCAAATGATTCATCATTTTCCAGATTTGTCGATCTACCCTTACTATGCTTAAACTACCCCTACTTCTCTTAATACTTCAAAACACCTATTCTTTTTAATCCGGACACTAACTCTCTAAATATCCCTTACTTCCAACAATTACGTCTATCTTTTGCAACTGTGAAGGGTTTGTTTTTGCAGCACCCAATCCAAACAATTATTAATCGTTCATATTTGTCGATCTACCCCTACTATGCTTAAACTATCCCTACTTCTCTTAATACTTCAAAACAGCTATTCTTTTTAATCCTACATAGAATTCCATAAATAGCCCTTACTTCCGATAATTACCCCTATTTTTTAACTTCTGTGAAGGGTTGGTTTTTGCAGCACCCAATTCAAATGATTCATCATCTTTCATATTTTTTTATTTACCCCTACTATGCTTAAGCTATACCTACTTCTCTTAGAACTTCAGAATAACACATCTTTGTAATCCAACCCGTAATTGTCTACATAGCCCTTACTTCCAACAATTATCCCTATTTTTTAACAACAGTGGACGTTTGGTTTTTGCAGCACCCAATCCAAATGATTCATCATCTTTCATATTTGTCGATCTACCCCTATTGTGCTTAAACCACCCCTACTTCTCTTAACACTTCAAAACAACCTTCTTTATAATCCTACCCCTAATTCTCTAAATATCCCTTACATCCAACAATTACCCCTATTTTTTAACTACTCTGATGGGTTGGTTTTTACAGCACCCAATCCAAACCATTCATCATCTTTCATTTTTTTCGATCTACCCCTACTATGCTTAAACTACGCTTACTTCTCTTAATACTTCAAAACAACTACTCTTTTTTATCATACCCCTAATTCTCTAAATATCCCTTACTTCTAGCAATTACCCCTATTTTTTAACTATTGTGAAGGTTGGTTTTTGTAGCGTCAATTCTAAATGATTCATCATCTTTCATATTTGTCGATTTACCGCTAATATGTTTAATCTACCCCTACTCTCTTAATACTTCAAAACAACCCTTCATTTTAGTCAAGCTCCTAATTCTCTAAATAGCCCTTCTAACATTTACCGCTATTTTTAAACTTCAGTGAAGGGTTGGCTTTTGCAGCACCCAATCCATATGATTCGTCACTTTATATTTGTCAATCTACCCTACTATGCTTAAACCACCCCTACTTCTCTTAATGCTTCAAAACATCCCTTCTTTTTAATCCTGCCTCTAATTATCTAAATAGCCCTGACTTCCAACAATTACTCCTATTTTTTAACTACTGTGAAGGGTTGGTTTTTGCAGCACCCAATCTAAATGATTCATCATATTTCGTATTTGTCGATCTACTCTTACTATGCTTAAACTACCCCTACTTCTCTTAATTCCTCAAAATAGTTCTTCTTTTTAATCGTACCCCTAATTCTCAAAATAGCCCTTTCTTCCAACAACTACACCTAACTTTTAACTTCTATGAAGGTTTGGTTTTTGCAGCTCCCAATCCAAATGATTCATAATCTTTTATATTTCTCCATCTACCCCTACTATGCTTAAACTACCCCTACTTCTCTTAATACTTCAAAACAAACCTTCATTTTAATCTTGTCCCTAATTCTCTAAATTGTCATTCCTTCCAACAATTACCTTTATTTTTTAACTTCTGTAAAGGGTTGGTTTTTGCATCACCCAAACAAAACGATTCATCATCTTTCATATTTGTCGATCTACCCATACTATGCATAAACTAGCCCAACTTCTCTTAATACTTCAAAACAACTATTCCTTTTTATCCTAACCCTAATTCTATGAATATCTCTTACTTCCAACCATTACGCCGATCTTTTACTACTATGAAGGGTTGGTTTTCGCAGCACCCAATCCAAAGGATTCGTAATCTTTCGTATTTGTCGATATACCCTTACTCCCCGTACTTCCCTTAACACTTCAAAACAGCTATTCTTTTTAATTCTACCCCTAATTCTCTAAATAGCCCTAACTTCCAACAATTACCCCTATTTTTAAACTTTTGTGAAGGATTGGTTTTGTAGCACCCAATCCGTATGATTCATCATCTTTACATTTGTCGATCTACCACTACTATGCTTAAACTAACTCTACTTCTCTTAATACTTCAAATCAATCCTGCTTTTTGATCCTATCCCTAAATCACTAAATATCCGTTACTTCCAACAACTACCTCTATTTTTAACTATTGTGAAGGGCTGGTATTTGCAGCACCCGATCTAAATGATTCTTCATCTTTCATATTTGTCGATCTACCCCTACTATGCTTAAGATACCCGAACTTCTCTTAATACTCCAAAAAAGTCCTTCTATTTAATCCTTCCCCTAATTCTCTAAATAGCCCTTCCTTCAAACAATTACACCTATATTTTTACTACTTTTAAGGGTTGGTTTTTGCAGCTCACAATCCAAACGATTCATAATCTTTCATATTTGTTAATCAACCCCTACTATGCTTAAATTACCCCTACCTCTCTTAATACTTTAAAACAAACCTCCTTTTTAATCCTACCCTGAATTCTCTAAATAGTTGTGATACCCCGTATCTTTACATTTTAAAAGTAAGAAATTTACATACGTATACGATGATACGCAAAACAGGAAGGTAAAAGATATTCTGTTTATACTTCTAGAATTAAGGTAAACGGGACTCACCATTGCGTTCGTCTCGGAAAAATACGCGAAATAGAGTCCGAGTTTTCGAGAATCGGAGTCCATATGACCAAGTTATGGTCCGTCGAAGTTTTCAGGGTTTTCAAGTTTGAAAGTCACCTAGGAAGTTCAAGTTTTGGGGTAGGCGGGAATTTTCCCGCCAAAGCCCATGTCGACAGGGGAGTCGACAGGGCTGTCGACACCCCTGGACCCCAAGTCGACAGGGCTGTCGACTGGGTCCAAAACACAATTTCGTGTTTTGTGGCCTGGTGCACCTGGATGCAGCCTTGGTCTGGTCTGATGGGCCTGTGACGATTTCTGTGGTCTAGATTAATCCTAGATCTAATCCTATGGCCTAAAACTATCCTAATCTCTATAAAAAGACCCTAAACCTAACCTAAATCCCTAAAAATCAAACCTAGCAACTAAGTGCTGCCAAAATCAATTTTGATCATGGCCTCCATCTCCAATCCCTAGAGCCTATGCATTCAAACCGGGTTCAAATCAAAAGATGCAAGCTTGCTACACCAAATAGAGGCCAAATCAACATTGCTATGCGAGTTTCATGACGATTCTTCAACAAAGGAGGCGCCTTTCTTAGCCAAGATGATTCATGCATCTTTCCCCAGGCCTAACTATGTAAGTTCTAGCTACTTTTAGATGGAAACGGTAGTTTTGATAATGACATGGGATAAAATGAGGCTAAACATGATTATGCGAACCTATATGAACCTTACCTTGCCTCTTGTGTCCATGTTTATGGTTTTAGGCCATGTGAGTGACTTAATCATGCCTCTCATGCTATGCATAACCTAGTTTAACTTGCAAGTTTGGATCTTTATGCATGAAATGCTAGCATGAACCTTTAGGAACCATTTTTACTTGTGAAACATTGGCTAAGACTAGATTTTGGGGCTTATGCATGTTTATGAACCCAAACCCATAATGTTAACATGCAAGTTTGTGGCCAAATCCTTTATGACATTATGCATACTTAGGCCCAATTTCCTTGAAAATTATATTATGCATGCTTGTGGCCAACCCTTTATGAACCTATGCATGTTTTAAGCCAAACCCTCATGATACTATGCATGTTTGGGGTCATTGTGTAGCATAGTATCTCTACGATGTGACTCGTCCATTCTTGCGTTGGAACACGAATTGGGTTGAGGTTAGACAAGCGTGAAAAACTTAACTTGAAGTTACATGAAAACATGATAGGCGAGCTAAACTTGACATGAACCATGATTTGGGTAAATGGGTATAAACGTGATAACATGTAACGTTAAATATGACATGTGTATATACTTAGAAAACATAAGCTTGGGAATTTACCTATTATGTTAGGTCCGTCCATTGGGAATTTACCTATTAAGTTAGGTCTACCCAATTGCTTGAAAACTTGACTATGAACATGACACTAGACTAAACATGAAAGTGGCCAACTCGAGGTTGGGTTGAGTTTGTAACGTAAAACTACCCAGTACCGACCGGCCTAACTAGTAGTTGCAAACAATAGGACTCAATGTGAGAAGTTGGTCATGTTGTGCTTGAACCCGAGGTTAGACCAAGTTGTGGTGTAAATCTACCCGGACCCGCCCGGCGTAACTAGTAACCACAACAAAGTCTAATGTGAGAGGTTGGGGTGCATTAAATAATTAATGCCACATAATAGGGTTAAGTAAATTTGATTAATGAGGCTTAACCAAATATGACATGGACAAATGGGTTAAGTAATTTGATTAGGCTAATGATACTTAACAAAACATGACAGGGTTGGGTAGGTTAAGTAACTTGATTTGCCTAACGACACTTGACCATTTTTATATGACTAATGGACGGGATTAAGTTAACTAACACTTAATCAATCCAACACGATAACTTGATAAGGTCAAGTAAATTTTCTTAAGTAACCCTTAACCCATTAGACAAACCCCAATTCGGAGGATTGGGTAAATGACCATAGTTAACAAGGATAAGGGAAATAAGGCTAAGTGGTGAACCTTAGTTAAGGGAAACTAAGTAATAATCCTTAGTCAAGGAAATTTGGGCCACTTCTTAGATAGATTAGTAACCCGATACGTTAGGTCAACGTTTAAGTATGCGGGTAGGAGCAGGCTATCTGATTTAGATAAAGGCTCCAGCAAACTGGGTAACGAAGCAGCGGCTTCGGGGAACGTGAGGATATTCTTGGTATCCCTCTGTGAGCTGCCAGGTCATTATACTAGGCTCACGAGAGGTTGAGGTCTGCGTTAGGAGAACCAAGAGTATGCCTTGGTTGCTATACGAGTGACCTAAAGACTGGGATGGATAGCAGTGAGTCGACGAATACATACTGGTGCCCGAGATAGCAAGTTCGTCGATCATCTACCATCTTGAGTCAAGCGTGTACGTACGGAAAGGCAGGGAACACCCAACAGACCATAATTGCTATCTAATTATGGGTGAGGTAGGCCGTAGGATGTGGGCTGGCCGGAGTGTAGTTCTCATGCAAGATTTTCTCTTGTGTTGCCTTTCGCTAGTTGAGGGAGGGGTCTCGTGTGACTATAGCCACGTGTAGAAAAGCAGACCTTAGCATCTGCATCGGTAGATAGATTGAAAGCTCCCGACCGAGTCCTGTACTTCTTGATTAGCCCTGGGACAGGACTCGGGTAGCACATAATGATACATGTGCATACAGTCATGGAGAAACGATTGACGATGAATGCGTGGGAAAAAGGGCGTGGTTGAGGGTTAGCGTAATCCCTAGTATCCCTAGGTGGTTGAACCTAAACCGAAATACGAAAACGTGAGGTAGGTGAACGTAATCCCTAGTATCCCTAGGTGGTTGAACCCAAACCAAAATACAAAAACATGAGATAGGTAAGCATAATCCCTAGCAGTCCTAGGTGGCATAAGTCCTAGTGGTACAAACAATGATTCATGCTAAAAGGCCCTAGTTAAAGATAGGGTGATAGCCCAAACCGATCTTAAGGATCATAGAACTACGTTAAAATGAAATCTCATGGAAAGCCCGTACGGTGTACGGCGAGGGACTGAACATATACATGGAAAGAAACATACGAGTTTAGAGACCTACATATTCTATATGTTAGGTTAACATGGACAATTTCCCGAATTGTTGAATAAGGGTTATTCAGGGTTAACACATGTACGGGGGAAGGTACTAGTACGGTAGATGCAGAGTATATACAGATAGAACTCGGGGATGTTAAACTTGAGGGATACCTTGGAATGTTATACTTGATGGAAACCTGACGATGTAATACCTTATTTTACTTTGACATCGTAATTTATCATGACACCTGGGTTTATCTGGGTACGGTAATCCATCCTATTATCCTGGCTTAGTATCTATCTTGTCATCATCACCATGTTTACTTTTAGTTTATGCATGTCATGTCACCTTTATCTGTTTTTATGCTGAAAGTAGATAGGACTTACCAGTCTTTATGACTGACCCCGTTTTCTTTCGCTTCTTGTCTTCCGTTCCCCCCCCCCAGGTTACAGGGAGGAAACACTGTTGTTTAGTTCAGACTTCTTCCGCTTGAAGGTCATCTTGGATGGCTTGGACTTTTATTGGCTGTGGCTGCTTTACTGTTTTACTTGGGGAATATTTTATGAAAAGGTTTTTATTATTATGCTTCTTTACCATTGCAAGACAGGTTTTGATGTACTCTGATGAAAAAGGCTTTAGACCTTATTTATTAATGTTATGAAAGATTGATCTTACTTCCGCCATTTTATATGTTCTGTCTTGTGATATTTTTGTGTATGTTTACCAATAATGCCCCTCTAAAGCTACTGCATTCCTTTGCGAGTGACCCTAGCGGAAGTGGGGTGTTACATATGGTATCAGAGCGAGGTTACTAGACTGGGCAAAAGTTTTTAAAGACCTTCTGAAAATTATTTGAAAAACCAATTACAAAGAAGCATTTTTCAAGAAAAACTTTGTTTTGAAAGTTATTCCCCAAAAGCCATTAGCAATGTCCTTGTTTTATTAGTTGAATCCTCCTTTCCCTTCTCTCTCCCATCGATAGTCACGTTGGTTTTGGTTACAAGTAGTTTTTAAGTTAGAAAAGTGTTTTCTTTATGACGGGGGAATAGTTCTCGAGAAAATGGAGTTGAGTTAGGAGGAAGTAAGATAAGGGAAGGATGCAGGGCAAGAAAAAAAAAGGGGGGCCAGTCGACTTGCCTGTCGACAGGGTTAACCCCCCTGTCGACAGGGCTTTCGACACGACGCGCCTGCAGATCAAAAAAATATATAAGCCCGAAGGCCGAGAGCTTCAGCTCATAACCCCAATTCTCTTCTCCTTCCCTCCCAGCCACCAAAACCGAAAATTCACCAATTCCACCACCTCCCATCACCTCGTTTCTCCACCGTTCTCATAAAATTAATCTCAAATCGAAGCTAGAGACCCTCTCCATCCGGATCTATAGTTCCCCTCTTCCAATTCGTGTTTAAATCACCATGGCCAATCAACCCAATCCCTACGAGCTTTACCCTCAACTAACCGCGCAAGAGGTCGAGTGGTGTGACGAGCAGCCAGGGATAATTGAGCACTACATGCAGCTTGCCAGTAGGAATTTGCTTTTAGGCCGACCAGTAAGGTTTGCGGATTTTGCGGGAACTGCCGTGGAAAGTTTGTTTGTTAATGCGGGTCTTATTCATATTCTGGATACGCACACAGCCGAGAGGAGAGGCTACAAGCGTATGGTAAGACTTTTTGATGCTCGTTTGCAAATTGATGTGGATGATAACGGGTTGATAACCTATAGTTCATGGGTTAAGGGTACCCATATATTTATGAATGAGGTCCAATTTGGGGAAATTTTGAATATCCGGGGTACGGGACTCGATATAAATGATCTTGAGATGGATTATTTGAATGTGTGGGGTAGGATCTTTCTTAATGGACTTGATAGGCAATGGGATAGTACACATTTGCGCCCGCTAGCTAGGTTTGTGATCAGAATATTGCAATATAACATTGCGGGGCAGAGTCATGGGTTTGATAGGGTCCCAGTAGTTGTTAAGGCCGCTACTTATGCTATTTTTGGGGGCATACAAGTAAACTGGGCAAGGACCATCTTACAGCAGTACCAGATCTTTAGGGGAGCAAGGCACTCCAATATTTGTTTTGGGAATTTATGGACCATAGTTTTCCGCTGGTTTGGGGTAGATTTGCATGATGAGGATTATGTGACACTTTCTAACCATCCCTCTGTTATCATCACTGAAGCTGCACTAGGGAGGATGAGTATAGATATGCATGAGCTGCAAGAGGAGCCACAGCCTATGGAGCATGAGGGATTAGATGAGGAATAGGATGAGGCTGATGAGGAGGAGGAGCAAGAGGAGGAGCCACATGATGATCAGTTTGGACAGTTTGAGGGGCCCCATCAGGCACCACAGCACGAGGGTGAGCAGGCTGGGGATGGAGCCTGGCCTTATCAGGCCCCGGTAAAGGGGGCTCCGGATACAGGTGCCTGGGATCCATGGGCTACTAGGGATCCAGACTGGAGGACTGAGCTGAGATATGTTTCACAACAGCAGGCTCGCTTGATGAGGAGCCACCAGGATATTCTGAGGTCACAACAGCAGACACTGGAGTCACAGGTAGCCATGGCTCAGACACAGCAGTAGATGCTTTAGGATATGAGTTCCTCTTCTGATCAGTTGGCGGCTGGGATGCAAGACCTACAGTTAGAACTTAGGCAAGGGAACCGACGGCATGAAGAGAGGCTTGATAGCTTAGAGGAGCTCATCCGTAGCTATTTCCATCAGGGTTGACTTCTATCAGTTACCCGTAGGATAGTATCTTATTTCAGTATTGTTTAGCTGTTTCTTTTGTTGTCTAGTTGTAACGATGTACTGAAACTGTCTTAATAAAGTTGTACGTTATCTGTTTATGCAACTTGTTGTGTCTAATGTAATTATGAAATATTGCACGATAAATAACGAAGGACAATGAAAGCATCAAAATGGGATATCTCTCCGTTACATAAAAATTTAGAAAGTTAGATCTTTCTAAATTAATAATGGATGGTAGGATCTTGGATGCTCAAATTGGATGAACTTCACTCTTATTTTATAAGGGTGTAGGAAAATCTGGATGAAATTGTTTTTTCAAATTTTTGCATTCATATAGAACTGCAAGTATATTTAGGATGAGAGCATCATGGTTTGAAATTTTTTTTTTTAAGAAATTGCATTTCATGTAGGTGGTACCACAAGTTAGGCATACATATTTTTCTACAATGTGATTCACTTTTGCACATGTGCACATGTTTGCAACAATTGGCTGAACACTTCTGGATGCTAATATGGGGACATAAATCCTACTACTATTGAATTTCGGGGACGAAATTCCTTAAGGGTGGGAGAATGTGACACCCCGTATCTTTACATTTTAAAAGTAAGAAATTTACATACGTATACGATGATACGCAAAACAGGAAGGTAAAAGATATTCTGTTTATACTTCTAGAATTAAGGTAAACGGGACTCACCGTTGCGTTCGTCTCGGAAAAATACGCGAAATAGAGTCCGAGTTTTCGAGAATCGGAGTCCGTATGACCAAGTTATGGTCCGTCGAAGTTTTCAGGGTTTTCAAGTTTGAAAGTCACCTAGGAAGTTCAAGTTTTGGGGTAGGCGGGAATTTTCCCGCCAAAGCCCATGTCGACAGGGGAGTCGACAGGGCTGTCGACACCCCTGGACCCCAAGTCGACAGGGCTGTCGACTTGGGTGTCGACTTGGGTGTCGACTGGGTCCAAAACACAATTTCGTGTTTTGTGGCCTAGTGCACCTGAATGCAGCCTTGGTCTGGTCTGATGGGCCTGTGACGATTTCTGTGGTCTAGATTAATCCTAGATCTAATCCTATGGCCTAAAACTATACTAATATCTATAAAAAGACCCTAAACCTAACCTAAATCCCTAAAAATCAAACCTAGCAACTAAGTGCTGCCAAAATCAATTTTGATCATGGCCTCTATCTCCAATCCCTAGAGCCTATGCATTCAAACCGGGTTCAAATCAAAAGATGCAAGCTTGCTACACCAAATAGAGGCCAAATCAACATTGCTATGCGAGTTTCATGACGATTCTTCAACAAAGGAAGCGCCTTTCTTTGCCAAGATGATTCATGCATCTTTCCCTAGGCCTAACTATGTAAGTTCTAGCTACTTTTAGATGGAAACGGTAGTTTTGATAATGACATGGGATAAAATGAGGCTAAACATGATTATGCGAACCTATATGAACCTTACCTTGCCTCTTGTGTCCATGTTTATGGTTTTAGGCCATGTGAGTGACTTAATCATGCCTCTCATGCTATGCATAACCTAGTTTAACTTGCAAGTTTGGATCTTTATGCATGAAATGCTAGCATGAACCTTTAGGAACCATTTTTACTTGTGAAACATTGGCTAAGACTAGATTTTGGGGCTTATGCATGTTTATGAACCCAAACCCATAATGTTAACATGCAAGTTTATGGCCAAATCCTTTATGACATTATGCATACTTAGGGCCAATTTCCTTGAAAATTATATTATGCATGCTTGTGGCCAACCCTTTATGAACCTATGCATGTTTTAAGCCAAACCCTCATGATACTATGCATGTTTGGGGTCATTGTGTAGCATAGTATCTCTACGATGTGACTCGTCCATTCTTGCGTTGGAACACGATTTGGGTTGAGGTTAGACAAGCGTGAAAAACTTAACTTGAAGTTACATGAAAACATGATAGGCGAGCTAAACTTGACATGAACCATGATTTGGGTAAATGGGTATAAACGTGATAACATGTAACGTTAAATATGACATGTGTATATACTTAGAAAACATAAGCTTGGGAATTTACCTATTAAGTTAGGTCTACCCATTGGGAATTTACCTATTAAGTTAGGTCTACCCAATTGCTTGAAAACTTGACTATGAACATGACACTAGACTAAACATGAAAGTGGCCAACTCGAGGTTGGGTTGAGTTTGCAACGTAAAACTACCCGGAACCGACCGGCCTAACTAGTAGTTGCAAACAATAGGACTCAATGTGAGAAGTTGGTCATGTTGTGCTTGAACCCGAGGTTAGACTAAGTTGTGGTGTAAATCTACCCGTACCCGCCCGGCGTAACTAGTAACCACAACAAAGTCTAATGTGAGAGGTTGGGGTGCATTAAATAATTAATGCCACATATTAGGGTTAAGTAAATTTGATTAATGAGGCTTAACCAAATATGACATGGACAAATGGGTTAAGTAATTTGATTAGGCTAATGATACTTAACAAAACATGACAGGGTTGGGTAGGTTAAGTAACTTGATTTGCCTAACGACACTTGACCATTTTTATACGACTAATGGACGGGATTAAGTTAACTAACACTTAATCAATCCAACACGATAACTTGATAAGGTCAAGTAAATTTTCTTAAGTAACCCTTAACCCATTAGACCAACCCCAATTCGGAGGATTGGGTAAATGACCATAGTTAACAAGGATAAGGGAAATAAGGCTAAGTGGTGAACCTTAGTTAAGGGAAACTAAGTAATAATCCTTAGTCAAGGAAATTTGGGCCACTTCTTAGATAGATTAGTAACCCGATACGTTAGGTCAACGTTTAAGTATGCGGGTAGGAGCAGGCTATCTGATTTAGATAAAGGCTCCAGCGAACTGGGTAACGAAGCAGCGGCTTCGGGGAACGTGAGGATATTCTTGGTATCCCTCTGTGAGCTGCCAGGTCATTATACTAGGCTCACGAGAGGTTGAGGTCTGCGTTAGGAGAACCAAGAGTATGCCTTGGTTGCTATACGAGCGACCTAAAGACTGGGATGGATAGCAGTGAGTCGACGAATACATACTGGTGCCCGAGATAGCAAGTTCGTCGATCATCTACCATCTTGAGTCAAGCGTGTACGTACGGAAAGGCAGGGAACACCCAACTGACCATAATTGCTATCTAATTATGGGTGAGGTAGGCCGTAGGATGTGGGCTGGCCGGAGTGTAGTTCTCATGCAAAATTTTCTCTTGTGTTGCCTTTCGCTAGTTGAGGGAGGGGTCTCGTGGGACCATAGCCACGTGTAGAAAAGCAGACCTTAGCATCTGCATCGGCAGATAGATTGAAAGCTCCCGACCGAGTCCTGTACTTCTTGATTAGCCCTGGGACAGGACTCGGGTAGCACATAGTGATACATGTGCATACAGTCATGGAGAAACGATTGACAATGAATGCGTGGGAAAAAGGGCGTGGTTGAGGGTTAGCGTAATCCCTAGTATCCCTAGGTGGTTGAACCTAAACCGAAATACGAAAACGTGAGGTAGGTGAACGTAATCCCTAGTATCCATAGGTGGTTGAACCCAAACCGAAATACAAAAACATGAGATAGGTAAGCATAATCCCTAGCAGTCCTAGGTGGCATAAGTCCTAGTGGTACAAACAATGATTCATGCTAAAAGACCCTAGTTAAAGATAGGGTGATAGCCCAAACCGATCTTAAGGATCATAGAACTACGTTAAAATGAAATCTCATGGAAAGCCCGTACGGTGTACGGCGAGGGACTGAACATATACATGGAAAGAAACATACGAGTTTAGAGACCTACATATTCTATATGTTAGGTTAACATGGACCATTTCCCGAATTGTTGAATAAGGGTTATTCAGGGTTAACACATGTACGGGGGAAGGTACTAGTACGGTAGATGCAGAGTATATACAGATAGAACTCGGGGATGTTAAACTTAAGGGATACCTTGGAATGTTATACTTGACGGAAACCTGACGATGTAATACCTTGTTTTACTTTGACATCGTAATTTATCATGACACCTGGGTTTATCTGGGTACGGTAATCCATCCTATTATCCTGGCTTAGTATCTATCTTGTCATCATCACCATGTCACCTTTATCTGTTTTTATGCTGAAAGTAGATAGGACTTACCAGTCTTTATGACTGACCCCGTTTTCTTTCGCTTCTTATCTTCCGTCCCCCCCCCCCCCGTCCAGGTTACAGGGAGGAAACACTGTTGTTTAGTTCAGACTTCTTCCGCTTGAAGGTCATCTTGGATGGCTTGGACTTTTCTTGGCTGTGGCTGCTTTACTGTTTTACTTGGGGAATATTTTATGAAAAGGTTTTTATTATTATGCTTCTTTTCCATTGCAAGACAGGTTTTGATGTACTCTGATGAAAAAGGCTTTAGACCTTATTTATTAATGTTATGAAAGATTGATCTTACTTCCGCCATTTTATATGTTCTGTCTTGTGATATTTCTGTGTTTGTTTACCAATAATGCCCCTCTAAAGCTAGTGCATTCCTTTGCGAGTGACCCTAGCGGAAGTGGGGTGTTACAATAGTCATTCCTTCCAACAATTACCCCTATTTTTTAACTTCTGTGAAGGGTCGGTTTTTGCAGCACCCAATCTAAATGATTCATCATCTTTTATATTTGTCGGTCTACCTCTACTTTGCTTAAACTACCCCTACTTCTCTTAATATTTCAAAACAGTCCTTTTTAATCCTACCACTAATTCTCTAAATACCCCTTACTTCCAACAATTACGCCTATCTTTTTACTACATTGAAGGATTGGTCTTTGCAGCACCCAATCAAGACGATTCATAATCATTCGTATTTGTCGATCTACGCCTACTATAATTAAACTACCCCTACTTCTCTTAATACTTCAAAACAGTCCTTCTATTTAACCCTGCCCCGAATTCTCTAAATAGCCCTTCCTTCCAACAATTACGCCTATCTTTTTACTACTTTGAAGGGTTGGTTTTTGCGGCACACAATCCAAATGATTCATAATCTTTCATATTTGTCGATCTACCTCTACTATGCTTAAATTACCCCTACTTCTCTTAAAACTTCAAAACAACCCTTCTTTTTATTCCTACCACTAATTCTCTGAATAGTCATTCCTTCCAACAATTACCCCTATTTTTTAACTTCTGTGAAGGGTCAGTTTTTGCAGCAACCAATATAAATGATTCCTCATCTTTTATATTTGTCGATCCACCTCTACTATGCTTAAACTACCCTACTTCTCTTTATACTTCAAAACAGTCCTTCTTTTTAATCCTACCACCTAATTCTCTAAATAGCCCTTACTTCTAACAATTACGCCTATCTTTCTACTACAGTGAAGGGTTGGTTTTTGCAGCACCCAATCCAGACGATTCATAATCTATCATATTTGTCGGTCTAGCCCTACTATGTTAAACTACCCATACTTCTCTTTATACTTCAAAACAACCCTTATTTTTAATCCAACACCTAATTCTCTAAATAATCATTCCATCCAACAATTACCCCTATTTTTTTAACTTCTTTGAGCGATTGGTTTTTTGTAGCACCCAATCTAAATGATTCATCATCTTTCATATTTGTCGATCTACCCCTACTATGCTTAAACTACCCCTACTTCTCTTAATACTTCAAAACAACCCTTGTTTTTAATCCTACCCCTAATTCTCTATATAGACCTTACTTCCAAAAATTACGCTTATCTTTTTACTACTTTGAAGGGTTAGTTTTTCCAGCACCCATTCCTAACGATTCAACATTTTTCATATTTGTCGATCTACCACTACTCTGCTTAAACTACCCCTACTTCGCTTAATACTTCAAAACAGCTATTCTTTTTAATCCTAACACTAATTCTCCAAATAGCACTTACTTCGAAAAATTACGCCTATTCTTTTTAATTCTAACACTAATTCTCTAAATAGCACTTATTTCCAATAATTACGCCTATCTTTTACTACTGTGAAGGGTTGGTTTTTACAGCACCCAATCCAAACAATTCACGATCTTTCATATTTGCCGATCTAACCCTACTATGCTTAAACTACCCCTACTTCTCTTTATACTTCAAAAGAACTATTCTTCTTAATCCTACCCCTAATTCTCTAAATAGCACATAATTCTAAAATTACCACTATTTTTTCCCTTCTCTGAACGGTTGGTTTTTGCAGCACCCAATCCAAATGATTCATCATCTTTCATATTTGTCGATCTACCCCTACTATGCTTAAACTATCCCTACTTCTCTTAGTACTTCAAAACAGGCCTTCTTTTTAATCCAACCCCTAATTCTCTTAACAGCCCTTACTTCGAACAATTATCTGTGACGACCCGGTGGAAAGCACGGATTGCTTTGAGGATAAGCCACATCAGAACGAGAACAGAAGAAGATCTCATTGTTAATTACAACAATTTCATCATAATTCAAGAATATACAGAGTATAAATAAATAATATACATTTCATAAATATCAGAGATTACATTACATAGCAGCGGAAAATACTTCAAAACACAACTAAAGTAGATATACGGATACAAAGCTATACGGATATCGTTCCAGCTGTAAACCAGGATCCTGTGAATATAAATATGCAAAACCAAAACTACTAGCTGCCCGTGACGAAAATAAGGGCACCCAGAGTTTAGGTTAAAACAAAAAACTCCAGGTCAGTCATGTTACTGGTGTGAGAACAAAAACAGTTATTAACCTTTATTTTAAAGTTAGGTAAATCAAGGGACCATGCCGTATAACACGGAACGGATTTCCTCCCAAGAATTCCAGTGCATAAAACAACAACACAATGCTAAATAAAGAACAATGAAGCTATTATAAGACCCAGGTCCCATCACACAATGCAACACAAGCTGGAGGATAGGGTTTTACCTTATAATAGCCGAAGAATGCTTGATACGCTTAATTTCATCTTTTATTATTACTATAAGTATATAGTGTCAAAACAGATTCAATCATAAGTATCAATCATAGACGGTATGGGTACCATATATCATGTCGCCATACTAGTTCTACAATTAAAACCGCAAAATCACGTATTGGAAATTGGATTTCCATTTGCGAACCGAGGCAAGGGATCGTCCTCTACCGATTCGAGACAATCTAGCCCATGTCTCAGGACCTAAACACAGGTGATCCCTTGGATCGTCAGGGTCGGTCCACCGATGTGGATTAAAATGCCTCAACACTATGTTTCCCCGCCCTTTGGGGGCGTAAATGAGTCTTATGACTCCATCGGCTCTACATAATCACCGATATATCTGAGGCGCCTCGCAACAGCAACAACCACATAGGTGAAAATAATATAAATGTCAGGGCTAGTAGGTCACTGACACCACCCTAGCTAGAAGGAAACGCATGCCCTCCCTGAAGTCCTCTCCCGTTTCTGGTTCACAACCGGGGTGTGAGGCTCGCGAATCAACGTTACACAAAGCTATGCCACACAGGCGGTGCATTGATCATCAACCACAAGACTCTGCTTTTCAATAGAAGCCTTTATCATTTGTATCTTAGCATGCCACACAGGCAAACCACTCCATGCAACGAATATCCATCAATCACAAAAAATGATATCCAATGTTAGACAAACAGTCCATTTACAAGTCCGTTCTGGGTCTGAACAAAACCGGAGGAACCTTATTCCTCGCATATCCGTCGATCTCCAACTACGTCTGGACGATCACCAACTGATTCCCTCCTCTTGGGTGTACAGCCAAATCAAGATCATCAGTAATCACCCAAACGATGAGAATTCCTCCGGTCTTCGACCACAACATAATAAATAAGTGTTACACAAATACAACATAATAAATCAGTTATTCAGAATGGGATAAACCCAGTCTTTTTGGATAACTCGCATATATAATAAATAAGTGTTACAAAAACACAACATAAGCCTCATTCCAATTCAGAATATTCTTATACTTTGGGAAAGGTTCCCATTAATTTTAGCAAAGATAAATTCTTTAAATTTACTCTTTAATCTTCCTTAAAATATCAATTCAAACAAAATAATGATTTATCCAAACTAGTCGGGATCAGCGAACCACACCAAAGTAATCAATTTTTTTTAATTTCCCAATCCCAACCTATTAATCTCATGAAGCAAAACTGGTAATACTTCATATCTAACACCACGTTGTTATCGGTAAATTCAATTACCATTTTTCGTTCAAATCTAATTAAAGATTTAACTATCGCCTAGAGCAAAACTGGTGATACTCCATTCTCGATCATTTCAATCTAACTAAAGATTCATTAAAAATCCACTTGGTTTTAATCTTCCCAAAAATCAATATTAATGATTATTTAACTTGGGAAATCATATCCTGTCTTTAACTTGGTTAAAGAACCAATGTCATTCAAAACACGGTTCACTATAAACCCAAAATCACATTCAAATTCAATCCCAATTAAATACCATTTAATTGGTATACTTCATTAAATCTAAAATAAAAAGATTTAATCTTTTTCTCAACTGAGTTTAAGAACAGTGTTAATGAAGACACCATTTACGACAAACCCAAATCCCATTTGATATTAAATACAAGGCTCTGAATAGAAAATATATCAACTTATATTCAATATCAAATCCAATAAACAACAAATATTATATGGAAATAACGATATAAATAACTTTCAAATTCCCATAACAATATCTGTATAATCTCGAAATCCAACATCAAAATATTCCAAAGATAATTTCGATTCAAATCCATTCCAAATCAATTATTGGAAATTCTGGTTATTTATAAAACCATTTCAAATCCAATTCATTTATTTTTAAAAATAATTGAATTATAATTCTAGTTCAAAACTAGTTCAATTGGATAAAAAACAATATTTATCTTTTCAAATATGGAATTTTTCATCCCAATTCTTCACAAATAATTTCTTATGATCTTACACAAATTATTACTATTTTTAATAATTTTATCAAGGCCCGTACGGTCGATTTCCATCAACGGCCATCGAACTGCACTTACATCGAACTTTTCCAAATTTGATTTGGATATAATTCCAAATCCAACCGTTAGATTTCTAATTTCTAATATTCGTTAGAAAGCTCTTTTCTATACGAACTCAACGGTTCTGGTTCTAGGAGAATCCGACGGTCGGATCTCCCGTAACGTCAATTTGAAGTCAATGGTCGAAATTCGCGAACTGCCGCGGCGCGGCGCGTTCTATTCAGACCATTCTATATATATAATATATATATTATATTTATTTCATCGATTTCCTTTTAAAAATATTTTATAAATTATTTTAAATTCGTTTTCAAAACCATTTCAACTTCATATTCAATTTCGAATCAAAATTGAATATTCCACTTCATTGGTATACAAATGATAATATTTTCAAAACGTTATATTTTGAAATCACTTCCTTTTCTATATTCATTATAAAAACGAATATAATCGATATAAATATCATTCACATCAAAATGGCTCAAATCTAATCCACGTGGCTATATATATTTTTCAATAATTCATTATTCTATTCAGCAAATGAATATTTTCTTCAACACATGAATATTCTCAACACATGAGTATCGTCAACACATGACTATTTTGTTATTTAATATATTTTATAAAATTATAATTTATATCATCAACTCTTAATCAGACTCTAATCGTGAATTAGTAAGATAACGATTCCCTAAATATTAACCCCGAAGGCCGAAACCAACATCAGTTCAATACCCAGGAAACCATTCATCTTATCTGATTTCCAGTTAGTTTCTAATTTCATATTTGATAAAGATGTGAATTTTATTGTTAAAATATTTTACTCGACATATGATAAGTTTCAACACATGAATATTCTCAACACATGAGTATCGTCAACATATGACTATTTTGATTATTCAACACATGAATTTTCTTTCATTCAACACATGAATTTTCATTTTATAATATTCTTTATTTTCCAAATTGGAATGAGGCCCAATCAATTACCATATAATGTTAATTATATGAATTCCATACAACAGATGTATATAATAGCAACGATAAATAATCAACCATCATCCAGAGTGCACCACACAACTGCATAAGCATTAAATATAAATATTTAATGCTTGCAACAGCCTGTCAATCAAACGATCGACATATCACTAAACAATTGGGATTAGTGTACGCCAAATATCATCCCAACACCCGTGTGTGCTTTCAAATCAACAAACACAGATTTTATTTGTGCAGTTGGGCGATGTGTAAAATTTATCGTCCCAATCAATATCAGTCAAATCGATGTACATAAACAAATCGTTCGATTTGTAAATGAATATATGTTTTATTTCAACACGAGAATATATATGTTATTTCAACACATGAAATTATTTTACTTCAACACATGAAGTTATTTTATTTCAACACATGAAATTATTTTATTTCAATACATGAAATTATTTTTCTTTCAACACATGAATATATACTTTTCACATCACAATCAAAAGTCAAATTTCACAACACAAACAATCACACAAGTCGTCCATGGTCTGTGGACAATGGATGTCGGGTGCTACTAAGCACCCTCTGCATCCTAATATATATTTTAACCAGAAAACAAAATAAAAGTGAGGAATTCTCACCAACTAGCTAAACCAATCCACCGCGAATCTTCATATGTAGAAAAATTTCGCCGCGTTACCAATCGGTTCCATCGCACTCTGTTTCCCACGATTTATATAAAAATCACATTTTTATTTCGCCACAAATATTAAGATCACATTTTTATTTCGCTACATACATTATATAAAAATCTAATTTTTACTTCCCTACTTTTTTAGAAAAGATTATATTTTTACAATGCTATTTATTTAGAAAAGAATATATTTTTACAGCGCTATTTATTTAGAAAAGATATATTTTTTACAACGCTATTTATTTAGAAAAGATTACATTTTTACAACGCTATTTATTTAGAAAATATTATATTTTTGCAACGCTATTTATTTAGAAAAGATTATATTTTTCTTTTCTAAAAATCAATGCCTTTTCTACGGTAAAAATCATCTCTTTGCGACGACAAAAATTCTATCTTTTCATAAAATAAAAATTCTTACTTTCTTCATATAAAAATCATAGCTTTGTGATATTATCTCTATAGTAAAAATCACATTTTTATGTATAAAAATTATATATTTCCCTTGCAAATGTAGATATAAAACTGAGAGTTACTTCAACACTTCATATATATATATATATATATGTATATATATATTAGAAATTTAAACAATTTATAAATTAAATAAACAAAAAAAAAAACTCACATTTCGTTGAAGAAGTTGAATCGCGGTTGCGAGAGGGGTCGAGGTCGGGGGAAGGCGGCTCAAGCACGTTGGCGTCGCTGTGAGGGGTTGCTTTGCGCTGTAGAAGGGAATGGGGGGTTTTCTTGGACCTAGGAAGGGAATGGGCGGTATTCTTGTTGGCTTTGGGGTGGTGGAGGAGGCGCCCTGGGCTGAGGGAGGGGGCGACGCTCGTTGGTCGAAGAGGTGGCGGGCTAGGGTTTTGGGCGGCGACTGAATTTGGGGTTTCGAACGGAGTAACGGGGCAGAGGAGGAAGGAGGTGCGGAGGGGAGGTGGCCCAGAAGGACGGCGCATCGCACTGGTGGTGGCGGCCGATCCACGGTGGCGTCGGGCTCCAGGAAGGGCGACTCGATTTGATGTTGGGAGGACTGAGCGATCGGATTTTTTTATTATTATTTCTTTTTTTCCTTTAACAACTTAGAGAGAGAGAGGGGTAAGGGTGATTATATAATTTATATAATTATTTTAAATTCCAAAAGTTACCTTTTTACACGAACCCCAAATCGAACCCAACGACTATCGTCCCTAGCTAATTCACCCAATTCCGAACACAATGGGATATGTATCGTAAGCTGATTCGATCGTTTCGATCAGTTTTCATCAAAATCAAAATATAAATCTATATATTGAATTTTAACGCGCATTTCAATTTACCGAGGCCATGCATGAACTCTAAAAATTCCCGAAAAATATTTTCTAGCTTTGTATTGACAATACGGTCCTTACAAAACTAATTTCGTCAAATTCCGAGATCGTTTAGAAAATGGTCATTTTCCAGTCGAGTAAATTCAACTAAAACAGCTAAAACACATTTTCCTTTGTCACGCTCACATATTGATTAAAAAAATTACGAATTTTGGAATCTCGCAATAACTTGACATCATAGATCCAAAAAAGTGGTTTCATCGAAAACCGAGGTCGTTTGCCAAATTTCCATTTTTAAGGGCCAGAATTCCATAGCGACTATTCTGAAATTTCAACTGGGCGTAACTTTTGATTCCCGCTATTAAATTTTGATTTTTCAGATTCTTTGGAAAGATATTTTCAATTAGATTCAAATATTTTTGGTTTCCCTGAAATTCGGTTTATTTTGTATCATTTACATTGATTTGAACTTTGAAATCGAATTATCGAACTACCGCGCCATTTTAATATCTTTTTATAATTAAAAATAAATAATTATATTCTAATGTCGATTCAAATAAATATATACGTTCTACTTCTATTCAAAATAAATTTCTCGTTGTTATTATTTAAAATAAACCATTTTAAATATTCAAAATTCATAAAAATTGCCAAAATAAAAATTTTAAATTGGCTCAGATTCCCGGGTTATTACAATCTCCCCCACTTAAAACTTTTCGTCCCCGAAAAGGAACGAAGCCGAAAGTTGTTTTACAAATCAACTAAACTTTCATTATTTTCATTATGGCCAAAGTTCTTCAACTTTTCAGTTTCTAAGAACTTTTCATATTTTTCAAAAATTTGGCTAAGACCCTAAATTTTCTAAAAATTTCGCCATAACCTCCCATGCACCAGGAGCTTCGGGATATTTCAAATAGCCTCCCATGGCCCTCACCAATCAAAAAAGAAAAAGAAACAGCCAAGCGGCTAGCCAGTCTGCTCATAAAATCATCCAAACCCAAAGAAATACAATAAACATGTACCTATTTGTCGGGCAAACAATTTCATTCCTCTTCTCTAGCCTACTTGCTATGACCTGTTCAATGTAAGCACATGTACATATATGCAAATGCAACTAATTTTCAATACAACTCACTATTTGGTTCAATATTGACATAATGGTTCAAAAGTCTAATTAATCAAAACAATAATCAAACAACATATTCAGCAATCAATTAATTGATTAACGTTTCGAATCCATAATTTTGATATATAGTCAAAATCACATTTTTGATGCCAAACCACAACAATAGTCCCTATCTAATTTTGGTTCTCACACCAGTCAATTGGAAATATATAGAAATCCTACGTTCGTCACTCGAACATAAACACTGATGATGATATATCTACCCAGTATATTTGAGACTTCAATAAATGTGGATCAGACGTATATGAAAATCTCTATATACTGGATTGTCCAAATTCAATACAAAATAAATAATCAAATATGAATAATTGATTTAAATTTTCAAAGCAAAACTTGTTTTCATTTTAAAAATATACTATTCACACTCGTTCTAGGATACTACTTGTAACAACCCAAATTTTAAACAACGTGTTAAGACAAGAATCAAGGCAGAATTGAATTATAAAATCTGAATCAGGATAAACAGGTTGCACCATTGCGTTCGTCTCGGAAAAATACGCAAAATAGAGTCCGAAATCTCGTAAATCGGAGTTCGTATGACCCAGTTAAGGCCCAACGAAGTTTCACGAAAATTCAAATCCGAAAACAGATTTGAATTCAGCCCAAGAAGGGAAGGCGGGAAAATTCCCGCCAGACACACAGGGTGTCGACCCCTGGGTCGACCCCCCCCCCCCTCCAGGGGGTCGACGTGGGTGTCGACCCTAGGGTCGACCCCTCCCAGGGGGTCGACATAGGGGTCGACCACTGGGTCGACCCCCTCCCTGTAGAACTCCGACCTGGTGCACCTGCTTGACATGTTGGCTCGGTTTTGGAGGCTTGTGACGATTTTTGAGGGTTCAGATCTATCCTAGGGTTTATCCTACGGCTTAAAACTGCCCTATCATCTATAAAAAGACCCCTAGACCTAGCCTAACCCCTCATAATTCACTCATGCCACGAAGTGTTGCCCAAATGCCAAGTGATCATGGCCTCCATCTCCAATTCCTAGAGACTATGCATTCAAATCGGGTTCAAATCAAAAGGTGCAAGCTTGCTACATCCAATCGGGGGTAGATCAACATTGCTATGCAAGTTTCATGACGGTTCTTCATCAAAGGAGCCACCTTTCTTCTTCACGACGATGCATAAACCTTTCCTAAGCCTCGCTATGTAAGTTCTAGCTGCTTGTAGATTTAAACGATGATTTTGATGTGACATGGGATAAAATGCGATGTAACATGAGTATGTTAGCCTATGAGAACCTAGTTTGCCCCTTTATTGTGAACATATGACTTTGGGTTATGTTTTAGCGGCTAAACCATGCTATTCATGTTGCATTGGACTTAGTTTGCCATGCAAGATTTGACCTTTACTTGTAGTATGATAGCATGAACACTTAGAGCCACTTTGACTTGTGAAATAGTTTCATAAATTGGACTTTGGGGCTTATGCATGTAAATGAAACCAACCCCCTTATGATATCATGTTTATATAAGGTCAAATCGGTTATGACAATATGCATGTTTGTGGCCAAATTTCCTATGATAATATGCAAGTTTGTGGCCAAATCCTTTATGACATTATGCATGCTTGTGGCCAATCCCTTTTTGTTTTGCTATGCATGCTTATGGCCAATATATGACACTATCGTTCAAGTTTTAAGGCCAAACCCCCTTATGATACCATGCATGTTTGGAGCCAATCCCTTTTTTGGCATTGTGCATATTTTGGGGTCTTCACGTAGCCATAGTATTTATACTATGTTGACTCGCTTTCACTCAAGTGAAAACACGATTTTGGGGTAGTTAGACAAACGTGAACGTGACGCGAAAACTTGACTTGAATGTGGCACGAAAACTTGACATGGGGTTGCATGAAAATGTGACACTCTTGAACACTTAAACAAGAACATGACACGTACGAAAACATGGAACTTGGGGCTAGAAACATATGGGTTGTAAGTGTAATATGACACTAGACCAAACATGAAAGTGGCCAACTCGAGGTTGGGTTGAGTTTGTAGCATAAATCTACCGGGACCCGCCCGACTTAACTAGTGGCTACAAACAATAGGACCCAATGTGAGTAGTTGGTGATATGGCACTCAAAACCCAAGGTTAGACTAGGTTGTGGTGTAAATCTACCCAGACCCGCCCGGCTTAACTAGTAACCATAACAAAGTCTAGTGTGAGAGGTTGGGGTGCATTAATCTAATTAATGCCGCATGATAAGGTTAAGTAAATTTGACTAGTGACACTTAACCGATACGACACGAATGGGTAGGTTAAGTGCGACCGGGCTTGATTTCTTAATGACACTTAACCATACAAGACAATTAGGGGATGGGGTTAAGTAATTTATGCTTAACTAATCCGACTGGGTAATTAGGTGGGGTTAAGTAATTTAGACTTAACTAATCTAAACACGGTAATTAGATGGGGTTAAGTAACCTATACTTAACTAACCTAAACACGGTAATTCGATGAGGTTAAGTTAAACACTTAACCAATCTAAACTTGGTAACTCAATAAGGTTAAGTAGCCAATACTTAACCAACTTAACAAGATAATTTAATGGGGATAAGTAACTTATACTTAACCAATTAGACATGATGATTTGATGAGGTTAAGTAACCTATACTTAACCAATCCAATATGCGGACCAGATAGGGTTAAGTCATAAGACCTTTTAAATATACTTAACCGTTATAGTACGATTAGTGGATGAGGTTAAGTCAACCTATACTTAACCAATCCGACCCGATAATCCGATGAGGTTAATATAATCCGTGCTTAACCAATCTAACACGATAACCTGATAGGGTTAAGATAAACAAATACTTAACCAAACTGACCCGATGATTGAATAGGGTTAAGTCATGAGCTTCTTGGTATACTTAACCAACTGGTAGGGCTAGGTCTTGAACTTGAGTACTTAGCCAATCTTGACATGATTCGTAGGCAGGTTAAGTCATGAACTTGAATAACAACACTTATCCCAATAGGCAAAACCCTAGTAGAGGAACTAGGTAGAAAATCGTAGTTAATCAAGGGTAATGGGGAAATGAAGCTAAGTGGTAAACCTTAGTTAAGTATAACTAAGTCATAATTCTTATCCAAGGACAAGGGACTAGTTCATGAATAGATGAGTAACCCGGTACGGTAGGTCATCGCTTAAAACACGAGGAGGAGCAAATTATCTGACTTAGATAAAGGCTCCAACGAACTGGGTGACGAAGCGGTAGCTTCGGGGGACGTGAGGGTACTCTTGGTATCCCTCTATGAGGTGGCAGATGGTCCATGAAACCCGGCCTCACAGGGGTTAATGTCTGCGGTAGAAGAGCCAAGAGTATGCCTTGGTTGCTATGCGAGCGACCTAAAGACTGGGATGGATTAGCGTGGAGTCGACAATACTTGATTTTGCCCTGGATAACACGTCGCCGACTACCTACCATCTTTACTCAATCGTGTACGAACGGAAAGGCAGAGAACCCCCAACAGACCATGTTCTTGCTATCAAGTCATGGGTGAGGTTGGCCCATAGGAAAGTGGGGCTATAGTGGGGCCGGGATGTGGTTCTCATACATGTTTTTTCTTGGATTGCCTTTCAGTAGTTGAGGGAGGGGTCACGTGGGACCATAGCCACGGGTACAAAAACAGACCTTGATATCTGCATCAGCAGACGACTCAAAGCTCCCGACCAAGTTCCATATTTCTTGATTTGCCCTGGCACGGAACTCGGATGGCACATTGAGGAACATGTGCGTCTAGACATGGAAAACGATTCACGATAATTACGCGGGATAAAGGGCATGGTTGACGGGTGGCATAATCCCTGGTGGCCCTAGGTGGCCTGAACACAAACAAAGTTACGAATATGTTCATTAGGTAGCATAATCCCTAGTGGTCCTAGGTGGCATAAATCCTAAGTGATCACGTGATAGCTCATGGTAGGAAAACATAACTAGATCAAGGGTAGCAGTCCAAAACAACTTCAAGAATAAAATGGTACTGTGTTGAGGTGGTATAGATTTACATGGGAAAGCCCGTACGGCCTACGGCAAAGGACTGAACTTATACATGGAAAGAAACATACGAATGGGGAAAAACCTACATATGCTATATATTAGGTTGGCATGGGCCATTACATGACATTGGGCAAAGGACATTCATAATTAACACATGAAGCGGGTTGGGATGCTAGTACGAGGGGTGCAGAGCAAATATACATGATAAATATCGTGGGATGTTATAGATGATAGATACCTTGGGATTGTATAATTGATAGAGACCTGGCGATGTGATACCTTGATTTATCATGATACCTTAGTTTAGCTTGCTCCAGTAGTTCATCCAGTTATCTTGGTTTAGCTTATCTATCTTGTCGTCATCCTTATGTTTACTTTCAGTTTATGCATGTCATGTTACCTTTACCTGTTTTTATGCTGGAAGTAGATAGGACTTACCAGTCTTTATGACTGACCCCGTTTTCTTTTGCCTCTTTGTCTTCCGTTTCCCCCCCAGGTTTCAGGGAGGAAAGGCTGTTGTTAGTTCGGACTTCTTCTGTTGAAGGTCACCTTGTATGGCTTGGACTTTTCTTTGCTATGGATACTTTACTATTTCACTTGGGGAATAATTTATGAAAAGGTTTTATGCTTCTTTATTATTGTAAGACAGGTTTTGATGTATTTTGATGTAAAAGGTTTTAGACCTTGTTTTATAAGGTAAATGAAATTTGTTTTACTTGCGCTGTTTTATATATGTTCTGTCTTGTAATATTTCTGTGTATGTTTACCTCGATAATGCTTCACCAAACCTAGTGCATTCCCTTTGTGAGTGACCCTAGTGGAGGTGGGGTGTTACACTACTGATCCCATCTCTAACGAGTCATTCTTACTGGATATTACTAATCCAATCTCTAATGAATTCTTTCGTATGGTTCTAATGTGCCTTGTTCTCTGAGCTTTGTAAACCAAAGCTCTGATACCACGATGTGACGACCCGAACTTCCCCATGAAGGAAAGAACGGATTGCTTTGAGGACAAGCCACATCGAAACACAAACAGAAGAAGATCTCATTGTTAATTACAACAATTTCATCAGAATACAAGAATATACAGAGTATAAACAAATAATATACATTTGATAAATATCAGAGATTACAATACATTACATAGAAGCTGAAAATACTATAAAACACAACTAAATGAGATATACGGATACAAAGCTTTCCGGATATCGTTCCAGCCGTAAACCAGGATCATGTGAACATAAATCTGCAAAACAAAACTACTAGCTGCCCATGTCGAAAATAAAGGCACCCAGGGTTTAGTTTAAAACAATAAACTCCAGGTCAGTCATGTGACTGGTGTTAGAAATAAAACAGTCATTAATCTTTATTTTAAAGTTAGGTTAATCAAGGGACCGCGCTGTATAACACGGAACGGGTTTCCTCCCAAGAATAACAATGCATAAAACAACAGCACAATGCTAAATAAAGAAAAATGAAGCTATTATAAGACCCAGGTCCCATCACACAATGCAACACAAGCCGAAGGATAGGGTTTTACCTTATAATAGCCAAAGAATGCTTGATAAGCTAAATTTCATCTTTTATTATTACTATAAGTGTATAGTGTCAAAACAAATTCAATCATAAGTATCAATCATAGATGGCAAGGGTACCATATATCATGTCGCCATACTAGTTCAACAATTAAAAGCGCAAAATCACGTATTGGAAATTGGATTTCCATCTGCAAACCGAGGCAAGGGATCGTACTCTACCGATACGAGACAATCTAGCCCTTGTCTCAGGACCCAGACACAAGTGAGCCCTTGGATCTTCAGGGCCGGCCACCGATATGGATTAAAATTCCTGAACACTGCGTTTCCCCACACTTTGGGGCATAAATGAGTCCTATGACTCCATCGGCTCCATATAGTCACCGATATATCCGAGGAGCCTCGCAACAGCAACAACCACACAGGTGCAAATAATATAAATGTCAGGGCTGGTAGGTCACTAACACCACCCTAGCTAGAAGGAAACGCATGCCCTCCCTGAAGTCCTCTCCCGTTTCTGGTTCACAACTGGGGTGTTAGGCTCGCGAATCAACGTTACACAAAGCTATGCCACACTGGCGGTGCTTTGATCGTCAACCACAAGACTCTGCTTTTCAACAGAAGCCTTGATCATTTGCATCTTAGCATGCCACACAGGCAAACCACTCCATGCAACCGATATCCATCAATCACATAGAATGATATCCAATGTCAGACACGTAGTCCATTTACAAGTCCATTCTGGGTATGACCGAAACCGGAGGAACCTTATTCCTCGTATATCCATTGATCTCTAAGTACGTCTGGACGATCACCAACTGATTCCCTCCTCTTGGGTGTACAGCCCAATCAAGATCATCAGTAATCACCCAAACGATGTGAAGACCTCCAGTCTTCGACCACCGTCTTCATCCTCGACACCACGTCAAATCAGTTATTCAGAATGGGATGAACCCGGTTTTTCTGGATAACTCGCGTATATAATAAATAAGTGTTTCACAAACAAAACATACGCCTCATTCCAATATAGAATATTCTTATACTTTGGGAAAGGTTCCCATTAATTTTATCAAAGATAAATTCTTTAAATTTACTCTTTAATCTTCCTTTGAATATCAATTCAAACCAAATTATGGTTTATCCAAACTAGTCGGGATTAGCGAACCACACCGAAGTAATGATTTGTTTTAATTTTCCAATCCCAACCTATTCATCGCATGAAGTAAAACTGGTAATACTTCATATCTAACACCACGGTGTTATTGGTAAATTCAATTACCATTTTTTGTTCAAATCTAATTAAAGATTTAACAATCGCCTCGAGAAAAACTGGTGATACTCCATTCTCGATCATTTCTATCTAATTAAAGATTCATTAAAAATCCACTTGGTTTTAATCTTCCAAAAAATCCATATTAATGATTATTTAACTTGGGAAATCATATCCTGTTTTTAACTGGGTTAAAGAACCAACGTCATTCAAAACACGATTCACTATAAACCAAAAATCACATTCAAATTCAATCCCAATTAAATACCATTTAATTGGTATACTTCACTAAATCTGAAATAAAAATATTTAATCTTTTTCTCAACTGGGTTTAAGAACAGTGTTAATGAAGACACCATTCATGACAAACCCAAATCCTATTTGATATTAAATACAAGACTCTGAATAGAAAATATATCGGCTTATATTCAATATCTAATCCTATAACAAACAAATATTATATTGGAAATAACTATATAAAAATCTTTCAAATTCCCATAACTATATCTGTATAATCACGAAATCCAACATCGAAATATTCCAAAGACAATTTCGATTCAAATCCATTCCAATTTGGAAATTCTGGTTATTTATAAAACGATTTCAAATCAATTCATTTATTTTTTAAAATAATTAAATTATAATTCTAGTTCAAAACTAGTTCATTTGGATAAAAATCTATTTTTATCTTTTCAAATATGGAATTTTTCATCCCAATTCTTCACAAATATGATTTTACACAAATTATTACTATTTTTAATAATTTTATCAAGGTCCATACAATCGATTTCCATTAACGGCCATCGAACTGCACTTACAACGACCTTTTCCAAATTTCATTTGGATATAATTCCAAATCCAACCATTAGATTTCTAATTTCTTATATTCGCTAGAAAAAACTTTTCGATACGAACCCAACGGTTCCGGTTTTTGGTGAATCCGACGGTCGGATCTCCCGCAACGTCAATTCAAAGTCAATGATCGAAATTCGCAAACTGCCGCAGCGCGACGCATTCTATTCAGGCCATTATATATATATAATATATATATATATATATTATATATATTTCATCGATTTCCTTTTAAAACGTATTTTATAAATTGTTTTAAATTCGTTTTCAAAACGATTCAACTTCATATTCAATTTCGAATCAAAATTGAATATTCCACTTCATCGATGTACAAATGATAATATTTTCAAAACGTTATATTTTGAAATCACTTCCTTTTCTATATTCATGGTAAAAACGAATATTGTCGATATAAATATCGTTCGCATCAAAATGGCGCAAATCTAATCCACACGGCCGTATATATTTTTCAATAACTTCATTATTCTATTCAACAAATGAATATTTTCTTCAACACATGAATATTCTCAACACATGAGTGTCGTCAACACATGACTATTTTATTATTTAATATATTTTATAAAATTATGATTTTATATCGTCAATTCTTAATCATCCTCTAATCGTAAATTAGTAAGAGAACGATTCCCGAAATATTAACCCCGAAGGCCGAAACCAACATCATATCAATACCTAGGAAACCATTCATCTTAACTGATTTCCAGTTAATTTCTAATTTAATATTTGCTAAAGATGTGAATTTTATTGTTAAAATATTTTACTCAACACATGATGTTTACACTAAAATTTGGCAAAACAACCAAAGTATTGCTTAAAGCGTCACCTAGTTGGAGGCGGAATGCTTAGGAAGCATGTCACCTTTTCTAGGCAAGGCATAAGAATACCTTTTTTATTATGTGAGGCCATATCTAATATATCAAAACATAAAAATACGAAAAGAAGACAGGTGTTTATAGTGATTCGACTCTTATTCGAGTCTACGTCCACTTTGAAGATAGAATCTCATTATTCACCAAGAGTTTTACAACATTTTCTCACTTATACATTCATAAGAGCTCTTCTGACATGCATTCATCTTTACACTCCTTTAAGAATGGTAGAAATCTTGAAACACTTATGCTTTTTCCTCCATGGAAGCCATGATCATATGCTTGATAGATCTTCGATAAAGCATGAAGAAGAAATGTTGAAATGTTTGAAGAAATCCAAGAACCAATTTGGCAGCACCTCCTCTTGTTTCAGGAAAAGTCCCCACTAAAATGATGGAGGTAGGGTGCTATTTATAGGCGAAGGAGTGGCTGAAATCTTGTATTCAGGGTTCTGGTCAGTATTTTTGATATTTACGGAAATGCCACTGCCAGTTGTCTCCAGCTGTCAGGCCATTTTGGATGCTACGACCGACCAAAGGCCTTTATTGAAGGGAAAGACGACCAGGAGGCTTAGATGCGGAGCGGACCGACCAGTTGTTAATGAACGACCAAGAAGCTGGAGCAATAAAGCAGACCGACCAGGTTGAAGGAACATGTCGACGCTACCCTCTGGAAATGCGGGACCAGGATCGAGAAAACATCAGAATTGGCTTCTTCAAACATGGGGTCGTCCTTGAGAGAAAAACGACCAGTGGACGTCCGCATTTGGAGCGACCAGAGGTCTTCTTCATTTGGAGCGACTAGAGGTTTCGCCCACAATGACAGACCCTTCCTTTACTGTCCCAGGACCGACCCCTTCTTCAAATGCACAGAACCGACCCATACAAACTTGTTGATATCCCATCGATCGATTTAGGTGGATAACATTTTGCCCATCGGAGCTTGTATTTTTTGCTTGTGAGAAATGCGAGCTTCGAAAAGAACATTGCTATCATGTCTGCGTTGGAATTCGGTCATAGCTTTTGAACTCGTCGACTAGACTTATATGTTCCGTAGCACCTGTTCTATAACGAAAACAAGCACTTGCACGATTTTGGGCTTATACGTTGTTATTGATCGTCCACATCAATAACATATTAGTCAATCATTAGTGAATGAAGTATAATAAATTGAATGTCATATCTATGCAGAACTGCTTTACCTAATAGTTATGATTTGTTAAGCATTATTTGCATAAACATGGTATTCGATTTTGAATTTGATTTATAAATTTGGGACTTCTACTTAGAGAAGCCATTGCATCTTCGATCTCTGCTTTGGAGAGATAACCTTTTTTATGGAAAGAATTTGTAGATTATTGCATTATTTTGTATTGCGAATTTGAGTGAGGCTTGCATTTCTCTGCGCTACAAACTCCCACACTTTGTCTTGCCATAGCAAGTTCCCGTGCCTCGTTTTGCACGTACGGATTCCCGCAAACCACTGGGTGAAGGTTATATTTATTCATGGAGAGGGCATCAGTCATCGGCTGTAGTCACTTCTCGTCATAAGTGCTCGCATCCCGACTGATGGAGCCTGGACCTCCGTGAGATTTTATGGTAAAGGTATTGATCCACGGACCGGGCATCAGTCATCGGCTAAAGTCACTTATCGTCATAAGTGCTCGCATTCCGAGTGAAACAGCCTGGACCTCCGTGAGATTTTACCTCTGCTATGGGAGGTCTTTGTTTTGCTTCACTATGGGTGGACTTTGTTTATTTGCCCCCGGAGAGGTCTTTGGTTATTTGCCCCCGGAGAGGTCTTTGGCTATTTGCCCCCGGAGAGGCCTTTGGTTATTTTCCCCTAGAGAGGTCTTTGGTTATTTTCCCCCGGAGAGGTCTTTGGTTATTTGCCCCCGGAGAGGTCTTTGGTTTAGCCTCATGGAGCGGGCATCAATCATCGGTTACTCCACTCATCGTTATGAGTGTTTCGTCTCCCGACTGAAGGAGCCTGGACCTCCATGAGGTTACACTTTGTATTTTTTGAATTTTTTCCATCTGACTTTTGGCAGTTTTCCCTTGCTCATGTTCCATGATGTGCCTTTCATCGTTGCCCCGATATTTTTGCACTTTGAAATTTGGAATCATTAGGGGTCGCCATATTTTATCAGATTGTTGATTAAATCAAGGAATTATTGGATGACCTGTAATGAGAAATCATTCCTTAGCAAAGTTTGAATTTTGAAACGTTCATAACATTGTAAGCGAAGGATTCGATTAAGCACATATGCTTTTGTTTATAGGACAATTCTTTAGTGCTTTAACAAGCAATTATTACAAACTATTTACATGAAATTTCAAATGTAACAGAAAGTAAAAGTAAAGCGATAAAGTGGTAAATAAAAGGAGAGCGATGATGATCGCTTGTTCTTAGCCCATTAAGAACGACAATGGTTGTCAATTGATTATTGGCCTTGATTCATTTTGAGCAGCTCACTGTCCTTGAGATGTTGCAGTTTGATTTGCGGCCTGGGGATTTTTTATGTATTGTTGTAGATGACCTTTCTTGAGCAGCTCTTCCAACAACAACTTCAATTGTCTACAATCGTTAGTGTCGTGGCCAAGCTGTTTGTGAAAAATACAATACTTCCCAGATTTGAGCAACTAATCATTCATCATTATTGGGCGAGGTTCTGGATAAACTTCGATATCCTTTGTGGCCAAGTAGATGTTTGCAATAGTGTCATTCAAAGAAGTTACTCCTGAAAGGTCAGGAAGACGATATTTCTTGTTAGCTTTGTTCCTATTCCCATTATTGAATCGTTTTTGACCTTGAGTTTTCTGGGCATTATCAATTCTTTTATCCTCAGTGGTATTGCTTGGGCCAACTGAAGGATCTTTGTCTATCCTCATGTATTCTTCCGCTTTCTTATAAAATTTATCAAGCGTGGTTGGCTCTTTCATTTTAATCCATTTGCCAAATTCGCTATTTGCATCTATTGCACTGAGAAGAGACATGAGGATTATGCGAGGCTCCGAATTTCGTACTTCGGAAAGAGCAACATTAAAGCGACTGAGAAATGCTTTGACTGTTTCTCCGGGATTTTGTTTCATTGATGAGAGTGTTATAGCATCTTTAGCCTTAACAGCATATAAGCGAAATTGCTCTTTAAACTTTTTGGTCAGATCCGAGAACTGATCAATGGATTTTGGTGGCAGCTTGGTGAACCATAGTGAGGCAGCTCCTTCCAAATAAGGAGGAAAGTAAGTGCATCTCATCCCGTCGGTAGCTTTAGCTGCGGTCATGCCCCACTCATACTTGAACAAGAAATAATTGGGATCAGTAAGACCGTTGTATGGAGTTAAAGTGGGAGGAGTGAATTTGTTTGGGCGCTCCGCTAGCAGGACCCTGTTGGCGAATGGAGTTCGACTTGGAGAGAAATCCCAGTCACTTTCGTCATCCTTGCAAGCATGATTCTTTTTCATAGCCTGCTCAATCATTCCTGCAATATACTCTTCAGTGTTGCGTTGTTCCGCAACACCAACTTCGATCCCTTTACCGGATCTTTGCCTTAGCAAGTCAACACGGTTCAAGGATGTAGGATGTGCCCCTGCGGGACTAACAACATTTCGAGTACATAGGGCAGAATGATTGTTAGCATGTGGCTGGGTGTCCACAACCTTGGCTCCATTATCGTCATGTTCTCGACCTTCAACATCCTCCATGTCATTATTAATATTTTGGTTGGAAGCGGAAGAACCTTCCTTCTCATCAAGATTGACTTGAGCCCTTAGAAGAGTAGGATTAGGCCGAACACCGAGGAAGGCATCTAATTTCTCCATCGTAGCTTTGGTAGCGACATTAATTCGTTGGTTTATGTTGGCAACCACAACATCTAGCTCGCCTTTCGTGACACTGGCTCAGCTTATGGAATTCTGGCCAACCTCCAGACGGATAATTTGAGGTGTAGCTTCGTTGTTGGCGATATCTTCGGCTCCTCCAACAGATTTGCTAGCCGACTTTTTGGATTTTGCCATTACTTCGGCTATAGATCTGAACTTTAAGAAAAAGCTCTCCATGGATCCCAATTCCGGGTGGGTGTTTTAGATTGAAAATGTGATCACGGCCCCACGGTGGGCGCCTAATTGTTTACACCAAAATTTGGCAAAACAACCAAAGTATTGCTTAACGCGTCATCCAATTGGAGGCGGAATGCTTAGGAAGCATGTCACCTTTTCATAAGCAAGGCGTAAGAATACCTTTTTTATTATTTGAGGCCATATCTAATATATCAAAACATAAAAATATGAAAAGAAGACAAGGGTTTATAGTGGTTCGACTCTTATTCGAGTCTACGTCCACTTTGAGGATAGAATCTCATTACTCACCAAGAGTTTTACAACATTTTCTCACTTATACATTCATAAGAGCTCTTTTGACATGCATTCATCTTTACACTCCTTTGAGAATGGTAGAAAACTTGAAACACTTATGCTTTTTCCTCCATGGAAGCCATGATCATATGCTTGATAAATCTTCGATAAAGCATGAAGAAGAGATGTTGAAATGTTTGAAGAAATCCAAGAACCAATTTGGCAGCACCTCCTCTTGTTTTCAGAAAAGTCCCCCCAAAATGATGGAGGTAGGTTGCTATTTATAGGGGAAGGAGTGGATGAAATCTTGTATTCAGGGTTCTGGTCGGTATTTTTGATATTTACGGAAATGCCACTGCCAGTTATCTCCAGCTGTCAAGCCATTTTGGATGCTACGACCGACCAAAGGCCTTTATTGAAGGGAAAGACGACCAGGAGGCTTAGATGTCGAGCGGACCGACCAGATGTTAACGAACGACCAAGAAGCTGGTGCAATAAAGAGGACCAACCAGGTTGAAGGAACATGTCGACGCTACCCTTTGGAAATGCGCGACCAGGATCGAGAAAACATCAGAATTGGCTTCTTCAAACATGGGGTCGTCCTTGAGAGAAAAACGACCAGTTGACTTTCGCATTTGGAGCGACCAGAGGTCTTCTGCATTTGGAGCGACCAGAGGTTTCGCCCACAACGACCGACCCTTCCTTCACTGTCCCTGGACCGACCCCTTCTTCAAATGCACAGAACCGACCCATACAAACTTGTTGATATCCCATCGATCGATTTAGGTGGATAACACATGATGAGTTTCAACACATGAATATTCTCAACACATGAGTACCATCAACACATGACTATTTTGTTTATTCAACAAATGAATTTTCTTTCATTCAACACATGAATTTTCATTTTATAATATTTTTTATTTTCCAAATTGGAATGAGGCCCAATCAATTACCATATAATGTTAATTATATGGATTCCATACAACACACGTATATAATAGCAACGATAAATAATCAACCATCATCAAGAGTGCACCACACAACTACATAAGCATTAAATATAAATATTTAATGCTTACTATAGCCTGTCAATCAAACGATCATCATATCACTAAACAATTGGGATTAGTGTACACCAAATATCATTCCAACACTCGTGTGGGATTTCAGATCAACAAAAAAACATTTTATTTGTGCAGTTGGGCGATGTGTCAAATTTAACTTGCCTATCAATATCAGTCAAATCGGTGTACATAAACAAATCGTTCGATTTGTAACTGAATATATGTTTTATTTCAACACACGAATATATATTTTATTTCAATACATGAAATTATTTTACTTCGACACATGAAATTGTTTTATTTCAACACATGAAATTATTTTATTTCAACACATGAAATTATTTTTCTATCAACAGATGAATATACACTTTTCACATCACAATCAACAGTCAAATTTCACGACACAAACAATCACACAAGTCGTCCATGGTCTGTGGACAACGGGTGTCGGGTGCTACTAAGCAACGTCTGCATCCTAGTATATATTTTAACTAGAAAATAAAATAAAAGTGAGGAGTTCTCACCAACTAGCTAAACCAATCCACCACGACTCTTCATATATAGAAAATTTTCATCGCGTTTCCAATCGGTTTCATTGCACTTTGTTTCACACAATTTATAAAAAAATCACAATTTATTTCACCACAAATATAAATATCGCATTTTTATTTTTCTACATACATTATATAAAAATCTAATTTTTACTTCGCTACTTTTTTAGAAAAGATTATATTTTTACAACGCTATTTATTAGAAAAGAATATATTTTTACAACGCAATTTATCTAGAAAAGAATATATTTTTACAACGCTATTTATTTAGAAAAGATTATATTTTCACAACGCTATTTATTTAGAAAGATTATATTTTTACAATGCTATTTATTTTGAAAAGATTATATTTTTCTTTTCTAAAAATCGAGGCCTTTCCTACGGTAAAAATCATCTCTTTGCTACGATAAAAATTCTATCTTTTCATAAAATAAAAACCCTTACTTTCTTCATATAAAAATCATAGCTTTGCGATATTATCTCTATAGTAAAAATCACATTTTTATGTATAAAGATTATATTTTTCCCTTGCAAATGTACATATAAAACTGAGAGTTACTTCAACACTTCATATATATATATATATATGTATATATATATACAAATTATAAGTTTAAACAATTTATAATTTAAATAAACAAAAAGAAAATCACATTTTGTTGTAGAGGTTGAATCGCGGTTGCTAGAGGGGTCGTGGTCGGGGGATGGCGGCTCAGGCACGTTGGCGTCGCTGTGAGGGGTTGCTTTGCGCTGTAGAAGGGAATGGGGGGTTTTCTTGGACCTAAGAGGGGAATGGACAGTTTTCTTGTCGGCTTTGGGGTGGTGGAGGAGGCGCCCTGGGCTGAGGGAGGGGGCGGGGCTCGTTGGTCGGAGAGGTGGCGGCCTAAGGTTTTGGGCGGCGGCTGAATTTGGTGTTTCGAACGGAGTTACGGGGCAGAAGAGGAAGGAGGGGAGGTGGCCCAGAGGGACGGCGCCTCACACTGGTGGTGGTGGCTGATCCATGGTGGCGGCGGGCTCCAGGAAGGGCGACGCGATTCGATGTTGGGAGGACAAAGCGATCGGATTTTTTTTATTATTCCATTTTTTTCCTTTAACAACTTAGACAGAGAGAGAGAGGGGTAAGGGTGATTATATAATTTATTTAATTATTTTAATTTCCAAAAGGTACCTTTTTACACGAACCCCAAATCGAACCCAACGACCGTCGTCCCTAGGTAATTCCCCTCATTCTGAACACAATGGGATATGTATCGTAAGCAGATTCGATCGTTTCGATCAGTTTTCATCAAAATCAAAATATAAATCTATATACTGAATTTTAACGTGCATTTCAATTTACCGGAGCCAGGTATGAACTCTAAAAATTCCAAAAAAATATTTTCCAGCTTTGTATTAATGATACGGTCCTAACAAAACTAGTTTCGTCATATTCCGAGACCGTTTGGAAAATGGCCATTTTCCAGACGATTAAAATCAACTAAAATAGCCAAAACACGTTTTCCTTTGTCATGCTCACATATTGATTCGAAAAATTACGAATTTTGGAATCTCGCAATAACTTGACATCACGGATCCAACAAAATTGGTTTCGTCGAAAACCGAGGTCGTTTGCAAAATTTCCATTTTTAAGGGCCAGAATTCCATAACGACTATTCTGAAACTTCAACTAGGCGTAACTTTTGATTCCCGCTATGAAATTTTGATTTTTTGGATTCATGGGAAATATATTTTCAATTAGATTCAAATATTTTTGGTCTCCCTAAAATCCGGTTTATTTTGTTTCCTGTACATTCATTTGAACTTTGAAATCGAATTATCGAACTACCGCGCCATTTTCAGTTCCTTTTATAATTAAAAATAAATAATTATATTCTAACATCGATTTAAATAAATATATACGTTCTACTTCTATTCAAAATAAATTTCTCGTCGTTGTTATTTAAAATAAATCATTTTAAATATTCAAAATTCATCAAAATTGCCAAAATAAAAATTTTAAATTGGCTCAAATTTCTGGGTTGTTACGTTATCCCTATTTTTTAACTACTGTGAAGGGTTGGTTTTTGCATCACCCAATCCAAACGAATCATCATCTTTCATTTTTTTCGATCTACCACTATTATGCTTAAACTTTCCTTACTTCTCTTAATACTTTAAAACAACCTTCTATTTAATCCTACCCATAATTCTCTAAATACTCCTTACATCCAACAATTACCCCTATTTTTTAGCTATTGTGAAAGGTTGGTTTTTGCAGCTCCCAATCCAAATGATTAATCATCTTTCATGTTTGTCGATCTACCCCTACTATGCTTAAACTACCCCTACTTCTCTTTATACTTCAAAACAGCTATTCTTTTTTATCCTTCCCATAATTATATAAATAGCCCTTACTTCCAACAATTGCCCCTTTTTTTAACTATTGGGAAGAGTTGTTTTTGCAGCACCCAATCTAGATGATTCATCGTCTTTCATATTTGTCGATTGTAACACCCCGCCTCCGCTAGGGTCACTCGCAAAGGAATGCACTAGCTTTAGAGGGGCATTATTGGTAAACATGCACAGAAATATCACAAGACCGAACATATAAAATAGCGGAAGTAGAATCAAACTTTCATAACATGACTAAATAAGGTCTAAGGCCTTTTACATCAGAGTACATCAAAACCTGTCTTGCAATAGTAAAGAAGCATAAAGACATTTTCATAAATTATTCCCCAAGTAAAAACAGTAAAGTAGCCATAGACAAGAAAAGTCCAAGCCATCCATGATGACCTTCAAGCAGAAGAAGTCCGAACTAAACAGCAGTATTTCCTCCCTGTAACCTGGGGGGGGGGGAAACGGAAGAAAAGAGGCGAAACAAAACGGGTCAGTCAAAAAGACTGAGTAAGCCCTATCTACTATTAGTATAAAAACTAGTAAAGTTAACTGACATGAGAAACTGAGATGGACATAAGCATGATGACAAGATAGATAAGCCACATCAAAATAACAGGATGAACTACTGAACTCAGGTAAACTAAGGTGTCATGATATATTACGATGTCAAGATAGAACAAGGCATCACATCGTCAGGTTTCTATCCAGTATAATATCCCAAGGTATCTATCATGTATAACATCCCCCGGTTTCTATCATGTATATCTCTCCTGATTCTAACATGTATATTTACTCTGCACCTCTCGTGCTAGTATCCCAACCCACGTCATGTGTTAACTATGAATGTCCCTTGCCCAATGTCATGGAATGGTCCATGCCAACCTAACATATAGCATATGTAGGTTTTCCCAACTCGTATGTTTCTTTCCATGTATAAGTTCAGTCCTTTGCCGTAGGCCGTACGGGCTTTCCCTTGTAAACGGTTTATCCTTGAAGTTGTTTTGGACTGCAACCCTTGATCTAGTTGTGTTTCCTTACCATGAACTATCGCGCGTCCACTTAGGATTTATGCCACCTAGGACCGCTAGGGATTACGCTACCAAATGAACGTTTCCGTGTCTCGATTTTGGTTTTGGCCACCTAGGACCACTAGGGATTACGCCACCCGTCAACCGCGCCCTTGATCCCACGTATGTATCGTGAATCCTTTTCCATGTCTCGATGCACATGTTCCCCAATGTGCCATCCGAGTTCCGTGCCAGGGCAAATCAAGAAATACGGAACTCGGTCGGGAGCTTTAAATCGTCTGCCGATGAAGATATCAAGGTCTGTTTTTGTACCCGTGGCTATGGTCCCACGTGACCCCTCCCTCAACTACTGAAAGGCAACCCACGAAAAATCATGTATGAGAACCACTCCCCGGCCCCACTATAGCCCACTTTCCTACAGGCCAACCTCACCCATGACTCGACAGCAAGAACATGGTCTGTTGGGGGTCCTCTGCCTTTCCGTACGTACACGATTGACTAAAGATGGTAGGTAGTCGGCGATGTGCTATCCAGGGCAAAAACCAAGAATCGTCGACTCCACGCTAATCCATCCCAGTCTTTAGGTCGCTCGCATAGCAAACAAGGCATACTCTTGGCTCTTCTACCGCAGACCTTAACCTATTGTGAGCCCAGGCGGATCATCTGCAACCTCACAGAGGGATACCAAGAGTATCCTCACGTCCCCCGAAACTTCCGCTTCGGCACCCAGTGCGCTGGAGCTTTTATCCAAGTCAGATAACTTGCTCCTCCTCGTATACTAAGCGATGACCTACCGTATCAGGTTACTCATCGCTTTGTGAATTAGTCCTATGTCCTTGGCTAAGAATTATTACTTAGTTACCCTTAACTAAGGTTTACCACTTAGCTTCCTTTCCCGTTATCCTTGATTAACCACGATTTCTACCTAGTTCCTCTAACTAGGGTTTGTCTATTGGGTTAAGTGTTATCATTCAAGTCCATGACTTAACCCGCCCACGAATCACGTCAAGATTGGCTAAGTATTTAAGTTTAAGACTTAGCCCTACAAGTTGGTTAAGTGTACCCAGAGGCTCATGACTTAACCCTACCGAGTCAAATTGGTCAAGTACCAGTTTACCTTAATCCTATCGAATTATCTTGCTAGATTGATTAAGCATAGATTATCTTAATCCCATCCAATTATCGAGTCGGATTGGTTAAGTATAGGTTGGCTTAACCCCATCCTCTAATCGTACTAGAATGGTTAAGTATACTCTAAAAAGGTCTTGTGACTTAACCTTATCAGGTCCGCGTATTAGATTGGTTAAGTGTGGTTCACTTAATCCTCATCAAATCGTCATGTATAATTGGTTAAGATAAGTTGCTTAACCCCATTAGATTATCACGTTAAGTTGGTTGAGTATTGGTTACTTAACCTCATTGAATTACCAGGTTTAATTTGGTTAAGTGTTTAGCTTAACCCCATCGATTTACCGTGTCGAGATTAGTTAAGTGTCAATTACTTAACCCCATCTAATTACCGTGTTTAGATTAGTTAAGCCTTAATTACTTAACCCCATCTAATTACCAAGTCGGATTAGTTAAGTGTAAATTACTTAACCCCATCCCCTAATCACCTTGCATGGTTAAGTGTCATTAAGAAATCAAGCCCGGTCCCACTTAACCTACCCATTCGTGTCATATCGGCTAAGTGTCATTAGTCAAATTTACTTAACCTTATCATGTGGCATTAATTTAATTAATGCACCTCAACCTCTCACATTAGACTTTATTGTGGTTACTAGTTAAGCCGGTCGGTTCCGGGTAGCTTTACACCACAACTTGGTCTAACCTCGGGTTCAAGCACAACATGACCAACTTCTCACATTGAGTCCTATTGTTTGCAACTACTAGTTAGGCCGGTCGGTTCCGGTTAGTTTTACGTTGCAAACTCAACCCAACCTCGAGTTGGCCACTTTCATTTTTAGTCTAGTGTCATGTTCATAGTCAAGTTTTCAAGCAATTGGGTAGACCTAACTTAATAGGTAAATTCCCAATGGGTAGACCTAACTTAATAGGTAAATTCCCAAGCTTATGTTTTTATGCATACTTACATGTCAACTTCCGTGTTATATTTCAAGTCATGTTTTCAAGTATAAGCACATGTCATATTTAACATTACATGTTGTCATGTTTATACCCATTTACCCAAATCATATTCATGACATTATGTTTTCCTCATAATGTGACCCCAACGATTTTTAAACTCACATATACGTTTGCAACAACGTGATGGATTAAAAGAAGAGACTTGGCAAAGGCATGACAAAAATGGATATTAAGCCACAAGTTAATCATGGTGGCAAATGAGGCACACATGTGTTCATTAACTTGCATGTTACATTCTTACACCTCAAAAACATGCATAAACCCAAATTTGGCACATAAACGAATCATGGTGACAAAAGACATGGAATGATGACTAGTAACTCGCATATATCATCATATAAGGGTTATGACTTCATGTGCAAGTTGACATAAAGATTTTGAAGGTTCTCATGTTGCATAATGCAACATTTCAACATAAAGGTTGTGGCTTTTTGCTCATGAGATCAAGATAATGACTTCATATACTTGCATAACATGATAGCATGCATTATTCTCAATGATCAAACCCAAACTTTCAACATGAACATTTAACTTCATAGTTAATATCTAAGAGTAGGGAAGGGCTTACATTGCTATGAAGGCCTATATCGATTAAACTAAAGCTTGTGATGAAGCCTATGCATGCCGTCACCCAAAAACCCAAAGATGGATGCTCCAAACCACTAAAAACACCATCTTTATGAACAAAGACCAAAACTTTTGCCTTGAAATCAACTTGAGAAGCTCTCATGCTAACATAGGGACTCTCTAACACTCTCATGATCATGAAACCTTTCATAGAAATGAAGTGGAGGCTAGGATAGTTGAGTGGAGGCCATGAGAGTAGAAATTTTGCCATAGTTTAGTTACATGAGTGAATAATGAGGGTTTAGGGGAGGGTTAGGGGCTTATTTGTAGAAGATTAGGCTAGTTAGGACCCTTAGATTAACCCTAGGACCAACCTGAACCGTCAGATCTCAAACCAGGCCCAAAAACCTAGCCAAGATAGAAACAGGTGCACCAGGCAAGACTGCTCGTCTGAGCCAGGTCGACAGCCAAGTCGACAGGGCTGTCGACTTGGTCAGACCAAGTCGACTCCCAAGTCGACAGGGCTGTCGACTTGGGTACTGTGGCGGGAATTTTTCCCGCCTGGCCCAACTGGCCCAATTTTCCAAATTCAAGTTTGAATTTGAAATCTGTTTTTACTTAGAAATTTTCTGAAAACTTCGTTGGGCCTTAATCAGGTCATACAGACTCCGATTTTCGAAAACTCGGACTCTTTTTCGCGAATTTTTCCGAGACGAACGCAATGGCATAGCCCGTTTACCTTGATTCAGAATTTAAAATTAAATTCTGCCTTGATTCTCGTCTTAATCATGTTATCGAAATACGGGTTGTTACATTCTCCCTACCTTTTAGGATTTCGTCCCCGAAATCTCCAAGTTAGGAAGAACCTATCCTACCATCCATCATCCGTCTACTCAAAACATCATCCACAAGCAACCATTGTCCTTAGATGATTTCTAATGCTATATGAATATATGAAAAACGTGTGTGTATATGCTCCTTAGCTAATGCTAATGATCAGGCCTGAATGATCTTTCTAATGTAAGATATGTTAAGTGCCATGAATCCAACATGTATGCAAATAGTCCTAGTCATATAAGTACTATATGCGTGCACAAACATTCATTCATATGCAACATCCACATGACAACACATTCAATTTCATTCATAACGAAGTATAAACACTCGTGCATATGCAATATGAAACGTGACCGAGTCGAGCTAGTATCTAATGCGTACTCGCGCATCCACGAGCAACCACTTGCAACCACTTGCAACCACTTGCAACCATATCAATCATAACATGTTTCAAATACATGTTTACATCCATAGGGTTCTACCTAGGATTCTCTGAAACAGGGTCGAGAAGATAAACAAGACAAACTCCTTACGGGGTTTGTAACAGAAAATAGGACCGAGAGGGTGTCCACAAAAGATAGCCTACAAGTAGGCTATACAGAAAACAGGGATCAAGGATATACTCCCAAAAAGAGATATCATGCGCGTATCTAGTCTTTGACCATCAAAGTCGTACTTCCTTGAGCTCAATTCCATTGTGCCTTGACCGTCCTTTAACTCCGTGATTTCGTAGCTTCTTATTTCCTGTTTCCCTAACATGAGCTGGAACTCATTTCTTCGTCGCCTCTCGTTCCACTTGCACTTATCCTCTTTCTAGAATACTTGTCGCAAACATGACTGCGTACTCACGATCTCATGCAAGCTTTCCAAAATTCACTAGTGAATCTCGGACCTCGTACCACAAGGTATTCCATGTAGAAGAACTTTCTCTTGAAAGTAAACAGATACTAACCATGTTATCAAGCGCGCTTACTAGGGTGATTTCTATAGCCCATGCATAAGTGAAATAAACCATCCGTCTTATCGGCGAACACCACTCGATCGGGCTTCAAATTTCCAATAAAGGCATCAATGGATTCCAAGTAACTCATCATGACCAAACCCAAAGGGTTACACGAGACTTCGAGGGTACTACCAAGGCTAGTCAAGAGTCTAACTACCCTCCTATCAAAACCGAGAGTGGCACCCCTTACTGGATAACCACTTCATCCCTAGAATCCATCCATAGCTTATAAACATACGCATTATTTCCAAACTCAACACTTGGCATAGACATTCTCAAATCCAAACAAGTCATGTATAAATGGACTGATTCTCCAATAGGACTTTGAGACAAAATGGGATTCTCTATTTCGCTAGTACTTAAGGTTCGGAGACTCAACTATCGAAGCAGACTTAAATGACACGAACAACGAAGTCCTAACGGGATGATAGAGAAGAAAAGCTAAACCTTTAACAAGATCGTTACCCTCCTTCCGAGGTACTCTAGAAATGAGAGCATGCTACTGCCCTCCCGATGATCTTGTCCTTGTCCCATGATACTTAACTATCCGTCCCGTTCCACCGTGCCAAAAGTACTCTCTCATCATGGGTTTCATTGTTCATCTTTCTCTCTCATTCTGGGTTGAGCCATACCAACAAGTTGTTCATCCTTAAACTCGCATCCTTTATCCTCTTTCTCACTATCCTTTCTTATAACGCGGCCACTGGTCTCTCGAGAACCACCTCCATCGTATGGAAAGCACTTTCGTGGATAGAAAAGACTAGTCGCAGTTAAAACCACTGTGACTACTGATTGGGGAAAGAAAGGAAAAGAGATTCAATCAAGGAAACAAGGATAGTGCTAATGGCCTTTGGTGAATAGCCTTTTCTTTTAAAAGAAAATCTTCTTGAAAAATGCTTCTTTATAAACGATTTTCAAATAGTTTTCAGAAGGTCTATAAAAACTTTTGCCCAGTCTGGTAACCTTCTGCTCTGATACCAAATGTAACACCCCGCATCCGCTAGGGTCACTCGCAAAGGAATGCACTAGCTTTAGAGGGGCATTATTGGTAAACATGCACAGAAATATCACAAGACAGAACATATAAAATAGCGGAAGTAAAATCAAACTTTCATAACATGAATAAATAAGGTCTAAAGCCTTTTACATCAGAGTACATCAAAACCTGTCTTGCAATAGTAAAGAAGCATAAAGACATTTTCATAAATTATTCCCCAAGTAAAAACAGTAAAGTAGCCATAGCCAAGAAAAGTCCAAGCCATCCATGATGACCTTCAAGCAGAAGAAGTCCGAACTAAACAGCAGTATTTCCTCCCTGTAACCTGGGGGGAAACGGAAGAAAAGAGGCGAAACAAAACGGGTCAGTCAAAAAGACTGAGTAAGCCCTATCTACTATTAGTATAAAAACTAGTAAAGTTAACTGACATGAGAAACTGAGATGAACATAAGCATGATGACAAGATAGATAAGCTAAATCAAAATAACAGGATGAACTGCTGAACTCAGGTAAACTAAGGTGTCATGATAAATTACGATGTCAAGATAGAACAAGACATCACATCATCAGGTTTCTATCCAGTATAATATCCCAAGGTATCTATCCTGTATAACATCCCCCGGTTTTTATCATGTATATCTCTCCTGGTTCTAACATGTATATTTACTCTGCACCTCTTGTACTAGTATCCCAACCCGCGTCATGTGTTAACTATGAATGTCCCTTGCCCAATGTCATGGAATGGTCCATGCCAACCTAACATATAGCATATGTAGGTTTTCCCAACTCGTAGGTTTCTTTCCATGTATAAGTTCAGTCCTTTGCCGTAGGCTGTATGGGCTTTCCCATGTAAACGGTTTATCCTTGAAGTTGTTTTGGACTGCAACCCTTGATCTAGTTGTGTTTCCTTACCATGAACTATCGCGCGTCCACTTAGGATTTATGCCACCTAGGACCGCTAGGGATTACGCTACCTAATGAACGTTTCCGTGTCTCGGTTTGGGTTTTGGCCACCTAGGACCACTAGGGATTACGCCACCCGTCAACCGCGCCCTTGATCCCACATATGTATCGTGAATCGTTTTCCATGTCTAGATGCATATGTTCCCCAATGTGCCATCAAAGTTCTGTGCCATGGCAAATCAAGAAATACGGAACTCGGTCGGGAGCTTTAAATCGTCTGCCGATGCAGATATCAAGGTCTGTTTTTGTACCCGTGGCTATGGTCCTACGTGACCCCTCCCTCAACTACTGAAAGGCAACCCACAAAAAATCATGTATGAGAACCACTCCCCAGCCCCACTATAGCCCACTTTCCTACGGGCCAACCTCACCCATGACTCGATAGCAAGAACATGGTCTGTTGGGGGTCCTCTGCCTTTCCGTACGTACACGATTGACTAAAGATGGTAGGTAGTCGGCGATGTGCTATCCAGGGAAAAAACCAAGAATCGTCGACTCTACGCTAATCCATCCCAGTCTTTAGGTCGCTCGCATAGCAACCAAGGCATACTCTTGGCTCTTCTACCGCAGACCTTAACCTCTTGTGAGCCCAGGCAGATCATCTGCAACCTCACAGAGGGATACCAAGAGTATCCTCACGTCCCCCGAAACTTCCGCTTCGGCACCCAGTGCGCTGGAGCTTTTATCCAAGTCAGATAACTTGCTCCTCCTCGTATACTAAGCGATGACCTACCGTATCAGGTTACTCATCTCTTTGTGAATTAGTCCTATGTCCTTAGCTAAGAATTATTACTTAGTTACCCTTAACTAAGGTTTACCACTTAGCTTGCTTTCCCATTATCCTTGATTAACCACGATTTCTACCTAGTTCCTCTAACTAGGGTTTGTCTATTGGGTTAAGTGTTATCATTCAAGTCCATGACTTAACCCGCCCACGAATCACGTCAAGACTGGCTAAGTATTTAAGTTCAAGACTTAGCCCTACAAGTTGGTTAAGTGTACCCAGAGGCTCATGACTTAACCCTACCGAGACAAATTGGTCAAGTACCAGTTTACCTTAATCCTATCGGATTATCTTGCTAGATTGATTAAGCATAGATTATCTTGATACCATCCAATTATCGAGTCGGATTGGTTAAGTATAGGTTGGCTTAACCCCATCCTCTAATCGTACTAGAATGGTTAAGTATACTCTAAAAAGGTCTTGTGACTTAACCTTATCAGGTCCGCGTATTAGATTGGTTAAGTGTGGTTCACTTAATCCTCATCAAATCATCATGTATAATTGGTTAAGATAAGTTGCTTAACCCCATTAGATTATCACGTTAAGTTGGTTGAGTATTGGTTACTTAACCTCATTGAATTACCAAGTTTAATTTGGTTAAGTGTTTAGCTTAACCCCATCGATTTACCGTGTCGAGATTAGTTAAGTGTCAATTACTTAACCCCGTCTAATTACCGTGTTTAGATTAGTTAAGCCTTAATTACTTAACCCCATCTAATTACCAAGTCGGATTAGTTAAGTGTAAATTACTTAACCCCATCCCCTAATCACCTTGCATGGTTAAGTGTCATTAAGAAATCAAGCCCGGTCCCACTTAACCTACCCATTCGTGTCATATCGGCTAAGTGTCATTAGTCAAATTTACTTAACCTTATCATGTGGCATTAATTTAATTAATGCACCTCAACCTCTCACTTTAGACTTTATTGTGGTTACTAGTTAAGCCGGTCGGTTCCGGGTAGCTTTACACCACAACTTGGTCTAACATCGGGTTCAAGCACAACATGACCAACTTCTCACATTGAGTCCTATTGTTTGCAACTACTAGTTAGGCCGGTCGGTTCCTGGTAGTTTTACGTTGCAAACTCAACCCAACCTCGAGTTGGCCACTTTCATGTTTAGTCTAGTGTCATGTTCATAGTCAAGTTTTCAAGCAATTAGGTAGACCTAACTTAATAGGTAAATTCCCAATGGGTAGACCTAACTTAATAGGTAAATTCCCAAACTTATGTATTTATGCATACTTACATGTAAACTTCCATGTTATATTTCAAGTCATGTTTTCAAGTATAAACACATGTCATATTTAACGTTACATGTTGTCGTGTTTATACCCATTTACCCAAATCATATTCATGTCATTATGTTTTCCTCATAATGTGACCCCAACGCTTTTTAAACTCGCATATACGTTTGCAACAACGTGATGGATTAAAAGAAGAGACTTGGCAAAGGCATGACAAAAATGGATATTAAGCCACAAGTTAATCACGGTGGTAAATGAGGCACACATGTGTTCATTAACTTGCATGTTACATTCTTACACCTCAAAAACATGCATAAACCCAAACTTGGCACATAAACGAATCATGGTGACAAAAGACATGGAATGATGACTAGTAACTCGCATATATCATCATATAAGGGTTATGACTTCGTATGCAAGTTGACATAAAGATTATGAAGGTTCTCATGTTGCATAATGCAACATTTCAACATAAAGGTTGTGGCTTTTTGCTCATGAGATCAAGATAATGACTTCATAAACTTGCATAACATGATAGCATGCATCATTCTCAATCATCAAACCCAAACTTTCAACATGAACATTTAACTTCATAGTTAATATCTAAGAGTAGGGAAGGGCTTACATTGCTATGAAGGCCTAAATCGATTAAACTAAAGCTTGTGATGAAGCCTATGCATGCCATCATCCAAAAATCCAAAGATGGATGCTCCAAACCACTAAAAACACCATCTTTATGAACAAAGACCAAAACTTTTGCCTTGAAATCAACTTGAGAAGCTCTCATGCTAAAATAGGGACTCTCTAACACTCTCATGATCATGAAACCTTTCACAGAAATGAAGTGGAGGCTAGGATAGTTGAGTGGAGGCCATGAGAGTAGAAATTTTGCCATAGTTTAGTTACATGAGTGAATAATGAGGGTTTAGGGGAGGGTTAGGGGCTTATTTATAGAAGATTAGGCTAGTTAGGACCCTTAGTTTAACCCTAGGACCAACCTGAACCGTCAGATCTCAAACCAGGCCCAAAAACCTAGCCAAGATAGAAACAGGTGCACCAGGCAAGACTGCTCGTCTGAGCCAGGTCGACAGGGATGTCGACTTGGTCAGACCAAGTCGACTCCCAAGTCGACAGGGCTGTCGACTTGGGTACTATGGCGGGAATTTTTCCCGCCTGGCCCAACTGGCACAATTTTCCAAATTCAAGTTTGAATTTGAAATCTGTTTTTACTTAGAAATTTTCTGAAAACTTCGTTGGGCCTTAATCGGGTCATACGGACTCCGATTTTCGAAAACTCGGACTCTATTTCGCGTATTTTTCCGAGACGAATGCAATGGCATAGCCCGTTTATCTTGATTCAGAATTTAAATTTAAATTCTGCCTTGATTCTCGTCTTAATCATGTTATCGAAATACGGGTGGTTACATCGATCTACCACTACTATTCTTAAACTACTCCTACCTCTCTTAATACTTCAAAACAACCTTTCATTTTAGTCCAACTCCGAATTCTATAAATAGCCTGTCCAACTATTACCCCTAATTTTAAACTTCTGTGAAGGGTTGGTTTTTGCAGCACCCAATCTATATGATTCATCATCTTTATATTTGTCGATGTACCATACTATGCTTAGACTACCCCTACTTCTCTTAATACTTCAAAACAGTTCTTCTTTTTAATCCTACCCCTAATTCTCCAAATAGCCCTTACTTCCAACAATTACGCCTATCTTTTTACTACCATGAATGGTTGCTTTTTGCAGCACCCAATCCAAACGATTCATAATCTTTCATATTTATCGATCTACTCCTACTATGCTTAAACTACCCCTAATTCTCTTAATACTTCAAAACACCCCTTCTTTTTAATCCTACCCTTAATTCTCTAAATAGTCCATCCTTCCAACAATTACCCGTATATTTTAACTTCTGTGAAGGGTTGGATTTTGCAGCACCTAATCAAAACGATTCATCATCTTTCATATTTGTCGATCTACCCCAACTATGCATAAACTACCACTACTTCTCTTAATACTTCAAAACAGCCCTTCTTTTTAATCCTACCTCTAATTCTCTAAATAGCCCTTACTTCCAACAATTACCTCTATTTTTAACTACTGTGAAGGGTTGGTTTTTGCAGCATCCAATCTAAATGATTCATCATCTTTCATATTTGTCGATCTACCCCTACTATACTTAAACTACCCCTACTTCTCTTAATACTTCAAAATAGTCCTTCTATTTAATCCTGCCCCGAATTCTCTGATTATCCCATACTTCCGACAGTTAAGCCTATCTTTTTACTACTTTGAAGGGTTGGTTGTTGTAGCACACAATCCAAACGATTCATATCTTTCATATTTGTCGATCTACCCCTACTACGCTTAAATTACCCCTACTTCTCTTAATACTACAAAACAACCCTTCTTTTTAATCCTACCCCTAATTCTCTAAATAGACATTCCTTCCAACAAAACCCCTATTTTAACTTCTGTGAAGGGTCGGTTTTTGCAGCACCCAATCTAAATGATTCATCATCTTTTATATTTGTCGATCTACCTCTAGTATGCTTAAACTGCCCCTACTTCTCTTAATAATTCAAAACAATCCTTCTTTTTATTCCTACCCCTTATTCTCTAAACAACCCTTACTTCCAACAATTACCCCTATCTTTTTACTACTGTGAAGGATTGGTTTTTGCAGTATCCAATCCGAATGATTCATAATCTTTCATATTTGTCGATCTACCCCTACTATGATTAAACAACCCCTACTTCTCTTAATACTTCAAAACAACTATTCTTTTTAATCCTACCCCTAATTCTCTAAATATCCCTTACTTAAAAAAATTACCCCTATATTTTAATTACTATGAAGGGTTGGTTTTTGCAGCACCCAATCCAAATTATTCATCATCTTTCATATTTGTCGATCTACCCCTACTATGCTTAAACTATCCCTACTTCTCTTAGTACTTCAAAACAACCATTCTTCTTAATCCAACCCCTAATTCTCTAAATAGCCCTTACTTCCAGCAATTATCTCTATTTTTTAACTACTGTGAAGGGCTGGTTTTTGCAGCACCCAATCCATATGATTCATCATCTTTATATTTGTCGACGTACCATACTATGCTTAAACTACCCCTACTTCTCTTAATACTTCAAAACAGCCCTTCTTTTTAATCCTACCGCTAATTCTCTAAATAGCCCTAAGTTCCAACAATTACCTCTATTTTTAACTACTGTGAAGGGTTGGTTTTTGCAGCATCCAATCTAAATGATTCTTTATCTTTCATATTTGTCGATCTACCCCTACTATACTTAAACTACCCCTACTTCTCTTAATAGTTCAAAACAGTCCTTCTATTTAATCCTCCCCCTAATTCTCTAAATAGCCCTTCCTTCCAACAGTTACACCTATCATTTTACTACTTTGAAGGGTTGGTTTTTGCAGCACACAATCCAAACGATTCATAATCTTTCATATTTGTCGATCTACCCCTACTACGCTTAAATTACCCGTACTTCTCTTAATACTACAAAACAACCCTTCTTTTTAATCCTACCCCTAATTCTCTAAATAGTCATTCCTTCCAACAAAAACCCCTATTTTTTAACTTCTGTGAAGGGTCAGTTTTTGCAGCACCCAATCTAAATGATTCATCATCTTTTATATTTGTCGATCTACCTCTAGTATGCATAAACTACCCCTACTTCTCTTAATACTTCAAAAAAGTCCTTCTATTTAATCCTACCCCTATTTCTTTAAACAGCCCTTACTTCCAACAATTGCCGCTATCTTTTTACTACTGTGGAGGATTTGTTTTTGCAGCACCAAATCCGAATGATTCATCATCTTTCATATTTGTCGATCTAACCCTACTATGATTAAACAACCTCTACTTCTCTTAATACTTCAAAACAACTATTCTTTTTAATCCTACCCCTAATTCTCTAAATATCCCTTACTTAAAATAATCACCCCTATTTTTTAATTACTGTGAAGGGTTGGTTTTTGCAGCACCCAATCCAAATTATTCATCATCTTTCATATTTGTCGATCTACCCCTACTATGCTTAAACTATCCCTACTTCTCTTAGTACTTCAAAACAACCATTCTTCTTAATCCAACCCGTAATTCTCTAAACATCCCTTACTTCCAACAATTGTCCCTATTTTTTAACTACTGTCAAGGGTTGGTTTTTGCAGCACCCAATCCATATGATTCATCATCTTTATATTTGTCGATGTACCATACTATGCTTAAACAACCCCTACTTCTCTTAATACTTCAAAATAGTTCTTCTGTTTAATCCTACTTCTCTTAATTCATCATCTTTATATTCATCATCTTTATATTTGTCGATGTACCTAACTTTTTACTACCGTGAAGGGTTGGTTTTTGCAGCACCCAATCTAACTGATTCATAATCTTTCGTATTTGCCAATCTACTCCTACTATGCTTAAACTGCCCCTACTTCTCTTAATACTTCAAAACACCCCTTCTTTTTAATCCTACCCTTGATTCTCTAAATAGTCATTCCTTCCAACAATTACCCCTATTTTTTCACTTCTGTGAAGGGTTGGTTTTTGCAGCACCCAATCTAAATGATTCATCATCTTTCATATTTGTCAATCTACGCCAACTATGCTTAAACTACCCCTACTTCTCTTAATACTTCAAAACAGCCCTTCTTTTTAATCCTACCCCTAATTTAATAAATAGCCCTTACTTCCAACAATTACCTCTATTTGTAACTACTGTGAAGGGTTGGTTTTTGGAGCATCCAATCTAAATAATTCATCATCTTTCATATTTGTCGATCTACCCCTACTATGCTTAATATACCCCTACTTCTCTTAATACATCAAAACAACTATTTTTTTTATCCTACCCCTAATTCCCTAAATAGCTCTCACTTCCAACAATTACCCCAATTTGTAACTACTTTGAAGGGTTGGTTTTTGCGGCAATCAATCTAAATGATTCATCATCTTTCATATTTGTCGATACACACCTACTATGCTTAAACAACCACTACTTCTCTTAATACTTCAAACCAACCCTTCATTTTAGTCCAACTCCTAATTAACTAAATAGCCCTTCCAACAATTACCCCTAATTTTAACCTTCTATGAAGGGTTGGTTTTTGCAGTACCCAATCCATATGATTCATCATCTTTAAATTTGTCGATGTACCCTACTATGCTTAAACTACCCCTACTTCCCATAATACTTCAAAACATCGCTTCTATTTAAACCTACCCCTAGTTATGTAAATAGCCCTTACTTCCTACAATTACCCCTATTTTTTGACTACTGTGAAGGGTTGGTTTTTGCAGCACCCAATCTAAATGATTCACCATCTTTCATATTTGTCGATTTACCCTTACTATGCTTAAATTACCCCTACTTCTCTTAATACTTCAAAATAGTTCTTCTTTTTAATCCTACCCCTAATTCTCCAAATAGCCCTTACTTCCAACAATTACGCCAATCTTTTTACTATTGTGAAGGGTTCGTTTTTGCAGCACCCAATCCAAGCAATTCGTAATCTTTCATATTTTTCGATCTACCCCTATTATGCTTAAACTACCCCTACTTCTCTTAATACTTCAAAACACCTCTTCTGTTTAATCCTACCCCTAATTCTCTAAATAGTCATTCCTTCCAACAATTACCCCTATTTTTTAACTTCAGTGAATGGTTGGATTTTGCAGCATCCAATCTAAATGATTCATCATCTTTCATATTTTTCGATCTACCCCAACTATGCTTAAACTACCCCCTTATAACAACCCGAAAATCTGGGCCAGTTTAAAATTTTTATTTTGGCAATTTTAGCGAATTTCGAATATTTAAAATAGATTATTTTAAATAAAAACGATGATAAATTTATTTTGAATATAAATCGAACGTATATATTATATACGTCGTCGTTAGAATATAAATATTTATTTATATATATAAAAAGAATTGAAAATGGCGCGGTAGTTCGATAATTCGATTTCAATCTTCAATTGAATGTACCGGGTGCAAAACAATCCGGATTTTAGTGAAACCAAAAATAGTAGGATCTAATTGATAATATCTTTCCAACGAATCCGAAAAATCAAAATTTCATAGCGGGAATCAAAAGATATGTCCAGTTGAAAATTCTGAATAGTCGCAATGGAATTCAGGCCCTTAAAAATGGGAATTTTGCAAACGACCTCGGATTTCGACGAAACCACTTTTGTTGGGTCCAAGATGTAAAGTTATTTCTAGATTCCAAATTTCATAATTTTTCGAATCAATATGTGAGCGTGGCAAAGGAAAACGCGTTTGACCAATTTCAGTTGATTTTAATCGACTGGAAAATGGCCATTTTTCAAACGGTCTCAGAATTCGACGAAATTAGTTTTTTTAGGACCGCATCGTCAATACGAAGCTAGAAAATATTTTTCAGGAATTTTTCTAGTTAGTATGTGGCCCCGATAAATTGAAACGTGCATTCGAATTCAATATATAGAGTTATATGTTAATTTTAACGAAAACTGATCGAAAAGATCAAATCAGTTTGCGATACATATCCCATTGTGTTCGGAATGGGGGTAATTAGCTATGGACGACAGTCAGCGGGTTGGATTTCGAAGTTGAAATAAAAAGTTGCTTTTTAGGATTAAATTAAATAAATAAATAAAAATGTCAACTCCCTCCTTTATCTTCACCCCCCTAAAAGATCTACTTCATATTAAAAAAAACAAATAAATCCGGAGCTCCTCAAATCCGTCGCCCACCTCGTCACTGGCTACCCAGCGCCCCGCCGCCGCCAACGTTAGTCATCCCTGCGACCACAGCACCCCCTCCGACCTCCTCTCTCTCCCCATGTCCATTCACGAACCTCGAGCACACAGCATCCCAAAATCATCGAAACCGCACCGAAGCACCGCCTGGCCCCACACCTCGACTTGCCGCGACCCCTGCACCCTTCCCCGACGGCCTGCGCCCCTCCACCACCACGTGAAGCCGACTGTGGGACCCCCCCTCGAAGTTCAACAGCAAAGGCCTCCCTCAGCCACCGATGAACAAAATAACCCCCCTTTCCTTCTAAGGTGAGTTTTTATTTCGTTTTAATTCTTAGTTAGTTAACTTAATTTAAATAATTGAAAACAATCAGTTTTCTTTTATTTATTTAAGCAAAGGTCTGATTTTTAGTTAGCAAAGGAAAATTAGATTTTTACCTATAGAAAGTTATGATTTTTACGTATAGAAAGTTATCATTTTTGCCTATACAAAGTTGTGATGTTTATCGAACAAAGCTTTGATTTTTAAATCAAACAAAGATAGGATTTTTAATCAAAGTAAAAATTCGATTTTTCTATATTGAATAGCGAAGTAAAAATTCGATTTTTCTATATTGAATAGCGAAGTAAAAATTCGATTTTTATATATTGAATACCGAAGTAAAAATTCGATTTTTATATATTGAATAGCAAAGTAAAAATTCGATTTTTATATATTGAATAGCAAAGTAAAAATTCGATTTTTATATATTGAATAGCAAAGTAAAAATTCGATTTTAATATATGTAGTAAATACGGGCAACGAAAGCGACAAAGAGCGAGAATGGCGGAGATTTCTATAAATGAAGAGTCGTGGTATTGGGTAGCTTTCGGTGAGAACTCCTCACTCAAAATTCTTATTCTAGTTATATAAATATATACTAGGATGCAGACGGTGTTTAGTAGCACCCGACACCCGTCATCCACAGACCATGGATGGCTTGTTTGTTTAATTGTTTGGTTGTGTAGTTGGTTAGATTATTTGGTTTGAATTGAATTGTTTTGGTGAAATGAAATTGATTTGATTGATGCGTGAATGGCGTGGGCCTTCACTAGACCGGGGATAAGGCTAGGCCTTGTCCCGTTTCTAGTATCGTGCCGTTATGCCGCCGAAATTTTCTAAAAATAAGTTAGAAAAATAAAGATAACATTTTATTTAATAAATGAATCAAATAGAATATTCATAGGTTGAATAAAATAGTTTGATCGTTAAAAATATAATTTTTAACGTGAATGTGAATAAATAAATATTCATTTACAAGCCGGACGGTTTGTTTATGTATACCTATTTGAAGGACATTGTTTGGGACGATAAATTTTACACATCGCCCAACTGCACAAATAAAAATCTGTGTTGGATTGCTTGAAACCCCACACGGGTATTGGGATGATATTTGACGTACACTAATCCTGATTGTTTAGTTGTATGTCGATCGATAGATTGACAAACTGTTATAAGCGTTGAATATTAATATTTGATGTTTATACAGTGTCGAATGCACTTTGGATGATGGTTGATTATTCATCGTTGTTGATATATACATGTGTTGTAGAAAATCCATATAATTAACATTGTATGGTAATTGATTGGGCCTCATTCCAGTTTAGAAATAGAATATTTGAAAAGAAATATTTGAAATGGAAATATTTGAAATAGAATATTTGAAATAGAAATATTCGAAATGGAATATTTGAAAATATCAATATATGAAGCCGTGTTGATTAGATTGACGCCGTTTTGACATGAATGATATTTATATCGATTTTATTCATTTTAAAACGAATATTGAAAAGTGATTTTGAGATCGAATATTTTGAAATGAAATTTAATTTGAATTGAATCGAATAGAAAACCAATTTGAATAGAATCGAATAGAAAACCAATTTGAATTGAATCGAATAGAAAACCAATTTGAATTGAATCGAATAGAAAACCAATTTGAATTGAATCGAATAGAAAAGCAATTTGAATTGAATTGAATTGAAAATGAATTCGAATTGAATTGAAAACAAATTGAAATGAATTCAAATTGAATTGAAATTTGAATTGAATAGAAATGAATTTTAAAACGAGTTTATAAGGAAGAATTCAATTTTGATTTAAATTGAAATGGAAGTTGAAAATGTTTTTGAAACTAATTCAAAACTATCTATATAATTCGTTTTAAATAGAAATCGACGAAATATATATTATGTATATTATATATATATAATATAATGGCCTGAATAGAACGCGTCGCGCCGCGACAGTTCGCGAATTTCGACCATTTATTTCAAACGGACATTACGGGAGATCCGAACGTCGGATTCTCCTAAAACCAGAACTGTAGGGTTCGTATTGAAAAGATATTTCTAACGATTATTAGAAATTTGAAATCTAACGGTTGGATTGGGAATTATGTCCAAATCAAATTTGGAAAAGGTCGCTGTAAGTCCAGTTCGATAGCCGTTGATGGAAATCGACTGTACGGGCCTTGATAAAATTATTAAAAATAGTAATAATTTGTGTAAAATCATAATAAATGATTTGTGAAGAATTGGGATGAAAAACTCCATATTTGAAAAGATAAAAATAATTTTTTATCGAAATGAACTAGTTTTGAACTAGAATTATAATTCTACTTATTTTAAATAAAAAAATTGAATTTGAAATGGTTTTAAAAATAACCAGAGTTTCCAATGATTGCATTGGAATGGATTTGAATCGAAATTGTCTTCGGAATATTTCGATGTTGGATTTCGTGATCATACAGATGTTGTTATGGAAATTTGAAAGATATATATATATATATATCGTTATTTCCAATACGATATTTGTTGGTCGTAGAATTTGATATTGAATATAAGCCGGGATATTTTCTATTCAGAGCCTTGTATTTAATATCAAATGTGATTTGGGTTTGTCGTGAATGGTGTCTTCATTAACACTGTTCTTCAACCTAGTTGAGAAAAGATTAAATCTTTTTATTTAGATTTAATGAAGTGTACCAATTAAATAATATTTAATTGGAATTGAATTGATATTGATTTTTGGGTTTATCGTGGAGAGTGTTTTAAATAACACTCGTTCTTTAACCCGATAATTAATGGAATGTGATTTTGGGTTTATCGTGAACTGTGTTTTAAATGACACTGATTCTTTATCCCAGTTAAAGATTAAAACTAAGTGGAGTTTTAATGAATCTTTAATTAGATTGAAATGATCGAGAATGGAGCATCACCAGTTTTGCTCCAGGCGATGGTTAAATCTTTAATAAAATTTGAACGTGAAATGGTAATTGAATTTACCGATAACACCGTAGTGTTAGATATGAAGTGTTACCAGTTTTACTTCATGTGATGAATAGGTTGGGATTGGGAAATTAAAACAAATAATTACTTCGGTAAAGTTCGTTAGTCCCGACTAGTTTGAATTGATAATCAAAAGTTGATTAAAGAATAAATTACAGAATTTATTTTTGATAAAATTAATGGGAACCTTTCCCTATGAATGTGAAATTTAGAAACTACCTGTCGGTTAGCCAAGCAGAATGGTTTTCTGGATATTGATCTGATGTTGGTTTCGGCCTTCGGGGTCAATATTTGGGAAATTATTCTCTTGATCAATTTACGGTTAGTGACTGATGAATTGGAATGAGGCGTATGTTGTGATTGTGTAACACTTATTTAAAATATACGCGAGTTATTCGGAAAGACCGGGTTTATCCCATTCTGAATAACTGATACGACGATAAGTCGAAGATGAAGACGATGGTCGAAGACCGGAAGTCTTCACGTCGTTTGGGTGATTACCGATGATCTTGATTGGGCTGTACACCCAAGAAGATGGAAACAGTTGGTGATCGTCCAGACGTACTTGGAGATCGATGGATATGCGGGGTACTAGGTGCCTCCGGTTTCGTTCAGACCCAGAACGGACTTGTAAATAGACTGTGTGTCTGACATTGGGTTTTAGTCCGTGTGATTGATCTCTATTAAATAAATATCTGTTTGGCGGCGGAGAATTTATTCTCTTGCTTAACGCCCTTCTCTGAGACGTAGTAGCTCAGAGGTTATATATTGATGGATATCAAACGCATGGAGTGAATTGCCTGTGTGGCATGCCTAAGTGGCAATTGATCGAGGCTTCTGTTGAAAAGCAAAGTCTTGTGGTGATGATCAAAGCACGGCCTTTGTGGCGTAGCTTTGTGTAACGTTTACTTCACGAGTTTCGCACCCCGGGTGTGAACCAAAAACGGGAGAGGACCTCAGGGAGGGCATGCGTTTCTTTCTAGCTAGGGTGGTGTCAGTGACCTTCCAGCCCTGACATTTATATACTTTTCACCTGTGTGGTTGTTTCTTTTGCGAGGAGCCTCGGTCAGATCGGACGATCCGGGTCCGATGGAGCCATTCGTTGGCTCATGTACGCCCCAAAGGGCGGGGAAACGCAGTGTTCAGGCATTTTAATCCACATCGGTGGACCGGTCCTGACGATCCAAGGGCCCACATGAGTCTGGGTCCTGAGGCTCGGGCTAGACAGTCTCGAATCGGTTGAGGACTATCTTTTGCCTCGGTTCATAGACGGAAAACCAATTTCCAAATACGTGACTTTGCGATTTTGATTGTATAACCTATATATGGCGACATAGTGGCATGGGACGCTCATGTCGCCTATGATTGATACTTATGATTTGAAGTTGTTTTATACACTATGCACTTATAATAGTATCAAATGATTTGTTTTAAACGTATCAAGCATTCTTTGGCTGTTATAAGGGAAAAACCCTATCCCCCGGCTTGCGTTGCATTGTGTGATAGGACCTGGGTCTTATAACAGCTTCATTTTTCTTTATTTAGCATTGCGCTGTTTGTTTTAAGCACTGGTATTCTTGGGAGGAAACCCGTTCCGTGTTATACGGCGTGGTCCCTTGATTTACCTAACTTTAAAAATAAAGATTAATTGTTTTAGTTCTCACACCAGTCACATGACTGACCTGGAGTTTATTGTTTTAACCTAAACTCTGGGTGCCCCTATTTTGACACGGGCAGCTAGTAGTTTTGGTTTTGCAGATTTATATTCACAGGATCCTGGTTTACAGCTGGAACGATATCCTGAAAGCTTTGTATCCGTATATCTCCTTCTAGTTGTGTATTGTATTATTTTCCGCTGCGATGTATTTAAATGTAATTTAAATCTCTGATATTTCTGTGTAATATTCATTTATACTCTGTATATTCTTGTAATCTGATGCATTGTCGTAATATACAATGAAATGTTCTTCCGTCTGCGATCTGATTTGTCGTGTTCTCAAACGATAGGGCGTTTCGAACGGTCTGGGTCGGTTTAGCACTGGTTCGGACCGAGCGAAATTCCTGCTCGTCACACCCCTACTTCTCTTAAATACTTGAAAATCGCCCTTCTTTTTAATCATGTCCCTAATTATCTATATAGCCCTTACTGCAAACAATTACCTCTATTTTTAACTACTATGAAGGGTTGGTTTTTGCAGCACCCAATCCAAATGATTCATCATCTTTCATATTTGTAGATCTATACCTACTATGCTTAAACTACCCCTACCTCTCTTAATACTTCAAAATGAATATTCTTTTTAATCCTACCCCTAATTCTCTAAATAGCCCTTACTTCAAATATTTACCCCTATTATATAACTACTGTCAAGGGTTGGTTTTTGCAGCACCCAATCCAAATGATTCATCATCATTCATATTTGTCGATCTACCCCTACTATGCTTAAAGAACCCCTACTTCTCTTAATACTTCAAAACAGCTATTCTTTTTAATCGTATCCCTAATTCTCTAAATATCCCTTACTTACAATAACTACCCCTATTTTTTAACTACTTTGATGGGTTTGTTTTTGCAGCACCCAATCCAAATGATTCATCATCTTTCATATTTGTCGGTCTACCCCTATTATGCTTAAACTAACCTTACTTCTCTTAATACTTCAAAACAACCATCTTTTTAATCCTACCCCTAATTCTCTAAATATCCCTTACATCCAACAATTACCCCTATTTTTTAACTGCTGTGAAAGGTTGGTTTTTACAGCACCCAATCCAAACGATTCATCATCCGTCATATTTGTCGATCTACACCCACCATGCTTAAACTACGCCTACTTCTCTTAATAATTCATAACCACTATTCTTTATAATCCTACCGCTGATACTCTAAATAGCCCTTACTTCCAACAATTACCTCTATTTTTTAACTACTGTCACGTGCAGCACCCAATCTAAATGACTCATCATCTTTCATATTTGTCGATCTACCCCCACTATGCTTAAACAACCCCTACTTCTCTTAATACTTCAAAAAACCCCTTATGTTTAATCCTACCCCTAATTCTCTAAATAGTCATTCCTTCCAACAATTACCCATATTTTTTAACTTCTGTGAAGGGTTGGATTTTTTACCAACCAATCTAAATGATTCATCATCTTTCATATTTGTCGATCTACCCTAACAATTACACTTCTTTCCCTAATTCTCTATATAGCCCTTTTTTCCAACAATTACCTCTATTTTTAACTACTGTGAAGTGTTAATTTTTTTTTTTTTGCAGCAACCAATCCAAACGATTCATAACCTTTTATATTTGTCGACCTACCACTACTATGCTTAAACTACCCCTACTCCTCTTAATACTTCAAATCAACTATTCTTTTTAGTCCCACCCCTAATTCTCTAAACAGCCCTTACTTCCAATAATTACCCCTATTTTTTAACAACTGTGAAGGGTTGGTTTTTGCAGCACCCAATCTAAATGATTATTCATCTTTTATATTTGTCGATCTACCCCTACTATTCTTAAACAACCCCTACTTCTCTTAATACTTCAAAACAGCCCTTCTTTTTAATCCTACCGCTAATTCTCTAAATAGCCCTTACTTCCAACAATTACCTCTATTTTTAACTACTGTGAAGGGTTGGTTTTTGCAACATCCAATCTAAATGATTCATCATCTTTCATATTTGTCGAGCTACCCCTACTATACTTAAACTACCCCTACTTCTCTTAATACTTCAAAACAGTCCTTCTTTTTAATCCTACCCCTAATTATCTAAATATCCCTCACATCCAACAATTACCCTATTTTTAACTACTGTGAAGGGTTGGTTTTTACAGCACCCAATCCAAACGATTCATCATTTGTCATATTTGTCGATCTACACCTACTATGCTTAAACTACGCCTGTTTGTCTTAATACCTCAAAAAAACTATTCTTTTTAATCCTACCCCTGATTCTCTAAACAGCCCTTACTTCCAACAATTACCCCTATTTTTTAACTACTGTGAATGGATGGTTTTTGCAGCACCCTATCTAAATGATTCATCATCTTTCATATTTGTCGATCTACCCCTAATATGCTTAAACTACCCCTACTTCTCTTAATACTTCAAAACAGCTATTCTTTTTAATCCTACCCCTAATTCTCTAAATATCCCTTACTTCCAACAACTACCTCTATTTTTAACTAATGTGAAGTGTTGGTTTTTGCAGCACCTGATCTAAATGATTTATCATCTTTCATATTTGTCGATCTACCCCTACTATGCTTAAGCTACCCTAACTTCTCTTAATACTTCAAAAAAGTCCTTCTATTTAATCCTTCCCCTAATTCTCTAAATAGCCCTTCCTTCCAATAATTAAACCTATCTTTTTTCTACTTTTAAGGGTTGGTTTTTGCAGCACACAAACCAAATTATTCATAATCTTTCAAATTTGTTAATCTACCCCAACTATGCTTAAATTACCACTTTTTCTCTTAATACTCATCTTTTTAATCCTACCCCTAATTCTCTAAATAGTCATTCCTCCCAACAATTACCCCCATTTTTTAACTTCTGTGAAGGGTCGGTTTTTGCAGCACCCAATCTAAATGATTCATCATCTTTTATATTTGTCGATCTACCTCACTCTGCTTAAACTACCCCTACTTCTCTTAATATTTCAAAACAGTCCTTCTTTTTAATCCCACCCCTAATTCTAAGCCTATCTTTTTACTACTGTGAAGGGTTGGTCTTTGCAGCACCCAGTCCAGACGATTCATAATCTATCATAATTGTCGATCTACTCCTACTATGATTAAACTACCCCTACTTCTCTTAATACTTCAAAACAGTCCTTCTATTTAATCCTGCCCCAAATTCTCTATATATCCCTTCCTTCCAACAATTACGCCTATCTTTTTACTACTTTGAAGGGTTGGTTTTTGCGGCACACAATCAAAACGATTCATAATCTTTCATATTTGTCGATTTACCCCTACAATTCTTAAATTGCCCCTACTTCCCTTAATACTTCAAAACAACCCTTCTTTTTAATCCTACCCCTAATTCTCTAAATAGTCATTCCTTCCAATAATTACCCCTATTTTATAACTACTTTGAAGGGTTGGTTCTTGCAGTACCCAATCCAAATGATTCCTCATCTTTTATATTTGTCGATCTACCCCTACTTCTCTTAATACTTCAAAACAACTATTCTTTTTAATCCTACCCTTAATTCTCTATATATCCCTTACTTAACATAATTACCCCTATTTATTAACTATTGTGAAGGCTTGTTTTTGCAGCACCCAATCCAAATTATTCATCATCTTTCATATTAGTCGATCTACTCCTACTATGCTTAAACTATCCCTACTTCTCTTAGTACTTCAAAACAACCATTCTTCTTAATCAAATCCCTAATTCTCTAAATAGCCCATACTTCCAACAATTATCCCTATTTTTTAACTACTGTGAAGGGTTGGTTTTTGCAGCACCCAATCAATATGATTCATCATCTTTATATTTATCGATGTACCATACTATGCTTAAACTACCTCTACTTCTCTTAATACTTCAAAATAATTCTTCTTTTTAATCCTACCCATAATTCTCCGAATAACCCTTACTTCCAAATATTACGCCTGTCTTTTTACTACCGTGAAGGGATGGTTTTTGCAGCACCCAATCCAAATGATTCATAATCTTTCATACTTGTCGATCTACGCCAACTATGCTTAAACTACCCCTACTTCTCTTAATACTTCAAAACAACCCTTCTTTTTAATCATACCCCTAATTATCTAAATAGCACTTACTTCAAACAATTAACTCTATTTTTAACTACTGTGAAGGGTTGGTTTTTGCAGCATCGAATCTAAATGATTCATCATCTTTCATATTTGTCGATCTACCCCTACTATGCTTAAACTACCCCAACTTCTCTTAATACATCAAGAAAGTCCTTATATTTAATCATGCCCTTAATTCTCTAAATAGCCCTTCCATCCAACAATTACACCTATCTTTTTACTTCTTTGAAGGGTTGGATTTTGCCGCATACAGTCAAACGATTCATAATCTTTCATATTTGTCAATCTACCCCTACTACGCTTAAATTACCCCTACTTCCCTTAATACTTCAAAAGAACCCTTCTTTTTATTCCTACTCTTAATTCTCTAAATAGTCATTCCTTCCAACAAAAACCCCAATTTTTTAACTTCTGTGAAGGGTCAGTTTTTGCAACACCCAATCTAAATGATTCATCATCTTTTATATTTGTCGATCTACCTCTACTATGCTTAAACTACCCCTACTTCTTCAAAACATTCCTTCTTTTTAATCCCACCCCTAATTCTCTAAATAGCCCTTACTTCCAACAATTACGCCTATCTTTTTACTACTGTGAAGGATTGGTTTTTGCAGCACCCAATCTAGACGATTCATAATCTTTCCTATTTTCGATCTATCCCTACTATCCTTAAACTACACCTACTTCTCCTAATACTTCAAAACATCCCTTCTTTTTAATCCTACCCTCAATTCTCTAAAAAGTCATTCCTTCCAACAATTACCCCTATTTTTTAACTTCTGTGAAGGGTTGGTTTTTTGCAGTACCCAATCCAAATGATTCGTAATCTTTTATATTTGTCGATCTACCCCTACTATGCTTAAACTACCAATGCTTCTCTTAAAGTTTCAAAACAACCCTTCATTTTAATCCTTCTTCTAATTCTCTAAACAACCCTTACTTCCAATAATTACCCCTATTTTATAACTACTGTGAAGGGTTGGTTTTTGCAGCACCCAATCCGAATGATTCATCATCTTTCATATTTGTCGATCTACCCCTATTATGCTTAAACTACCCTTACTTCTCTTAATACTTCAAAACAACATTCTTTTTAATCCTACCCCTAATTCTCTAAATATCCCTTACATCCAACAATTACCCCTATTTTTTAACTACTGTGAAGGGTTGGTTTTTACAGCACCCAATCCAAACGATTCATCATCCGTCATATTTGTCGATCTACACCCACTATGCTTAAACTACGCTACTTCTCTTAATAATTCAAATCCAATATTCTTTATAATCGTACCCTTGATTCTCTTAATAGCCCTTACTTCCAACAATTACCCCTATTTTTTAACTACTGTGAATGTTTGGGTTTTGCAGCACCCAATCTAAATGATTCATCTTCTTTCGTATTTGTCGATCTACCCCCACTATGCTTAAACTACCCCTACTTCTCTTAATACTTCAAAACACCCCTTCGGTTTAGTCCTACACCTAATTCTCTAAATATTCATTCCTTCCAACAATTACCCCTATTTTTTAACTTCTGTGAAGGGTTGGATTTTGCACCACCCAATCCAAATGATTCATCATCTTTCATATTTGTCGATCTACCCCAACAATTACCCTTCTTTTTAATCCTATCTCTAATTCTCTATATAGCCCATATTTCCAACAATTACCTCTATTTTTAACTACTGTGAAGTGTTTTTTTTGTTTTTTTTTGAGAAACCAATCCAAATGATTCATTATCTTTTATATTTGTCGACCTACCCCTACAATGCTTAAACGACCGCTACTCCTCTTAATACTTCAAAATAGCTATTCTTTTTAGTCCTACCCCTAATTCTCTAAATAGCTCTTACTTCCAATAACTACCCCTATTTTTTAAATAGTGTGAATGGTTGGTTTTTGCAGCACCCAATCTAAATGATTTATCATCTTTTATATTTGTCGATCTACCCCTACTATGCTTAAAAAATTCCTACTTCTCTTAGTACTTCAAAACAGCTATTCTTTTTAATCCTACCCCTAATTCTCTAAATATCCCTTACTTAAAATAATTACCCCTATTTTTTAACTACTATGAAGGGTTGGTTTTTGCAGCACCCAATCCAAATGATTCATCATCTTTCATATTTGTCGATCTAACCCTATTATGCTTAAACAACCCTTACTTCTCTTAATACTTCAAAACAGCCTTCTTTTTAATCCTACCCCTAATTCTCTAAATATCCCTTACATCCAAAGATTACCCCTATTTTTTAACAACTGTGAAGGGTTGTTTTTACAGCACCAATTCCAAACAAATCATCTTCTGTCATATTTGTCGATCTACACCTACTATGCTTAAACTACTCCTATTTCTCTTAATTCAAAACAACTATTCTTTTTAATCCTACCCCTGATTCTCTAAATAGCCCTTACTTCCAACAATTACGCCTACCTTTTTACTACCTTGAATGGTTTGTTTTTGTAGCACCCAATCCAAACGATTCATAATCTTTCATATTTGTCGATCTACCCCTACTATGCCTAAACTACACCTACTTCTCTTAATACTTCAAAACAGCCCTTCTTTTTAATCCTACCCCTAATTCTCTAAATAGTCATTCCTTCCAACAATTACCCCTATTCATCATCTTTATATTTGTCGATCTACCCTACTATGCTTAAAGTACTCCTACTTCTCTTAATACATCAAAACATCCCTTCTTTTTAATCCTACCCTTAATTCTCTAAATATCCCTTACTAACAACAATTACCCCTATTTTTTAACTACTATGAAGGGTTGGTTTTTGCAGCACCCAATCTAAATGATTCATCATCTATCATATTTGTCGAGCTACCCCTACAATGCTTAAACTGCCCCTACTTCTCTTAATACTTCAAAACAGCTATTCTTTTTAACTCAAACATTAATTATCTAAATAGCCCATACTTCCAACAATTACGTGTTGTATATAACGGTGTTGTATACACAATTATATGATTTTTGTTTGATGATAACAACCAAATATATTTTTATTATAAATGTGTTTGGTACTGTACTGTTATATATATACATCACAGCAATGAATATAATATTTATATTTAAATAAAATACGACTGTACAGAAATTCAAATATTAACACAGTATTTTATTTAGATAGAATATTTTATTTTCAAACAGTACAACTATTTGTAACTCCACTATTTATACATTCACAGAATATTTGTACTTGTATAAACAGAATAAAATAGACAAGTTCGTTTGACAACAATAAAATGATATTTTATTTCAATCAAACTTGTTTATTACAGACATCAGTACATTTCATATATACACAGCTCCTCACTGCAACACTCATACATTCATTCAGTTTACATTTCATATATATCCATTTTCACTTGTATATAGACACTCTGTCCTTGTCTTCTATCTTCTGTCTTCACAGCTTTCTCTGTCAGTCTAGTCATCTACACCTGTCATACACAGAAACACACACACAGTACACTGCAATAGAAATAAAAATTGAATACATGCAGATTTGAATTTTAGTATTTAAAATTTTATTTGCCTCAGATTTCTGGTGTGTTTCTCATCATTTTTCATGACTTGATCTGAATTATAAAACCATCAATCTGTGTCTAGACAACTTGTGATATTCACAGTGATACACTGTAAATACCACAAGGCAGACAACACATATATCTCAATGCAGGGACAGGGACAACTCGTCTGACGGCTGCATGTACACACGTGTACACGTGTGCACTGCCACGCCAATCAGATTGCAACTGTGGAGCAGTCACATGGACCAAGCTCAACACAAATGGCCAAAGAAACACAAAAAATCATGCAAGCAAAAAGGTCGTGGCAGCTCAACTCAAATGGAAATGCAGAGGAGCAATGCAAGCCAAAATTGTCAAAAATCCAACACAGTTCAAGGTTGTCGAGCTTGCATGAATCAACTCAAACCAGCCCAAGCAAGAAACAAAATCAGTGAAGCAGCTCAAATTCAAGTACACAGCACAACTCAAAGAAAATGGCCGAGCCAAAATATTTTCAGCATAAACTCAAGTTATGGTGCAGCCAAAGCAATGATCAAGTGGTGCATGGATCAAAACAGAGCTACTACAAGCATGGCTGCATGTACTCAGGCACATACAAGTACTCGACAACATATACTCATGGTGACACAACAAATATACAGTGTGTATATTGATGCAGCTAGGTTCCAGAATTAAATCAAAAGGATCAAGGGTCATAGCATGTTACTTAAGTGAAAACAGCAAGTTCATAGTCAAGGAATGCCCAAAAGTGATGCAGGTGAACAAACACATAAATGCCCATGTAAGTCAAAAACAGCAAACTAGTATGGACAAGCTCAAACCAGAAGTCAATTGTGCAATTTGTTCATGGCAAAGTGATAATGCAACTCAAACATGAAAAGGATGCAATGCAACAATGGACATAGTAGCAGTTTTACAAAGGTGACAGTTCAAAATGTCCAAGAATGTGTACACAACAAATAAGAGGTCAAGTATCACATGTCAGCAAGTGTATACCAAATGGAAGAAAAATGAAGACATTCAGAGTGGTTACATATATCAAGTTCACTGTTTTAAGCATGCAGTTTCAACACACAAATGGCCGATCACTAAAGCAAACAATACTGGTGAATTGGGATGGTAAGCAAACTACAAGTGTTCAGCAATGCAAAGAGTAGTATGAAAAGGCTCATATCAGCATGGGACATCAACATAGATCAAGACAAGTTAAACATGTTTCAAGTAAACTGGTGCAACATGTTTCAAGTCCATATACATACACAAAATATAAACAAGAGCAGCAACAGCAAAACTTGCAAATGTATATGTCAAATATGGATCATGGCAAGGTATGATGTTTCATTATGTCATGTTTTGATCAAAACAGTTCTCAAGCCTGCATAGTGTACAAATCAAGAGTGCAAGTGGTCGAGGCATAATTCCAGGTTTCACAGTGGTCGAGCATGGTGAATCAAATGTAACAGCATTGAAAAGTAAATGATCTTGAATGTTTTGAGAATTCAAAACATGCCTACTTCAGAAAATTAATGCAAATGGTTTCCAGAAATATCATGTAATCATTTCTGGCAGAAGTTTAAATTGTTTTCCCAAACAATGCAGTGAAATAATTTTTGGCAAAGTTTTTAAACTTTCCAGTATTTTTGCAAGGAGCAAGAAATAAATCAATCAAGCAAAAAGGCTCTTGAAATTAAGGTGATGATTTTGGCAAGTAATAACATTTGTTTTAATGACAAAAATCACTTTATTTGTTTCCAGAATTACTCAAAGTTATCAAGGCCTAGAACACATCAAGATTCATCAGAAAATCACGCAGGGAAAAACAATATTCTTTTCCAGATATACAATATGCAGTTATTCACGCAAGGGAATCAATCATGGATCGATTCAATGTCACAAAACCAAACAAGGCAAATAATCGAAATTCACAAGGGACAGTTCATCAATAAATCACGCAAGTTTTTTTTTCAAGATTTAAAAAAAAAAAAAAAAAAAAATCATGAGTCAATTTCAAGCCGAGAAGTCAAAAGAGGAATACACAGAATCAGCCAAGTCATCGATTGAAATCAGAGGCAACAAATTCCCACAAAATCAGATCGAATCATTCAAGAAATCAGAGCGCAAGTTAAGGATATGAAATCCTATATGACACCACATCATCACAGGCAGTTTAGGCATCGAAACCACACAACAACTCGCAAGAAATTTCAAGCAGATACTCAAAATCAAAATTACTCACAGTTTCGATCAGACCAGAGAACAACCCTCAAATCAGAGAGCAATAGATTGAAGAAACAAGGCGCAAGAGAATTGAAGCAATAACAATCATCATCTCGCTCAGAAACCGATTGATTTGGGGAGAATTGCAAAACCCTAGCCGCCATTTCTTTTTCCACAGAATAAAGAGATCGGGTGAAATGAAAATGAGAATGGGCCGGCCAAATGACAAAAGGGGCTTTGGCTTTGTTTATTAAAAAAGGGGATGACCCCTTACATTTAAACTCCCCCATTCAATTTCAAAAGGATTTCCTTTGTTTTTATTTGTGTTGTATTTTAATTTCGTTTTGTAAATCGAACCAAAACAGTTTTAGAGTCTGTAAAACTCTAGGGGAGCTTCAGTTAGGGTTTAACTGACAGTACTAGAATCTGTAAAATCTAGGAATACAGGTTACGGGTTTGTAATCCGGGGAAAATCTGATTCAGGGGTTTGAATCAGTCTAGGATTTTGAGCGTAGGGTTAGAATAGGAGCAGGGATTGCAAGTGTACATGGTCTTGTATGCGGGATCTGTTCTATCACCTAGTAGAAACCTTAGAAATGCAGCAGTAGGCAGAGTTTTGCCGAAGCTGGGTATATTTGTGTGTGATTTACTTTCTGCATTTCTGTTTTTGTTATATTCTGTAATCTGTTTATTATATATATCTCGTTAAATTTTTTAATTCAGTTAAAAACTGTGAAAAACCCTATTCACCCCCCCTCTAGGGTTATTCTAGATCCAACAAGTGGTATCGGAGCAAGGTTTTCTTTAACTCTAGAGAAATGGTGAATCCTAGTTGTCAGTCCATAGAGAGTCAGTCCAGTCATATTCCATCTATTTTCAATGGTACAGATTTTTTAAATTGGAAATCAGAAATGAAATCTTATTTAAAATCTGTTGATATGAAATGTTGGAATAGTATTAAAAATGGGTATGATATTGTAAGTAGGGTTGATATTGAATTTAATTTACATGCTACTCATATTTTATATTCGTATATTGATGATATTCAATATAGCCTTATTTCTCATTGTTTGACTGCGCAGGAAATCTGGCAGACTCTCAACGCGCTATATGGAAAAATTGACAAATGCTCAAAATCCCAGAAAGATAACTCGGCTTCAGATTTGTGCCTGACAGGTTGTACAGATGGAAATCCAGATGGAGACTCAACAGGAAATATTTCTTTGATTCACCGTTTAAATGGTTTAACTGAATCTGTTGAGAAGTTAAAATCTAAAAATAAACTTCTGAAATCTGAGAAGCTTGAGTTGATCTGCAAAAATAATGTTTTGGAATCAAAACTCAAAAACATTAAGAATTCTTCAAATTCTAATTGCAAAAATTGTTTAAAATTGAAATCCAATCTTGTTCATCTCAATAAAAATATTCAAAAGTTTGAAAAGGAAATTCTGATCTTAAAAGAAAACAAGATTGAGTTATCAAATTTGAACAATCTTCTACAAAAGGAATTTGAAATTTTTAAGACTGATATATATTCCAAATTTAAAATTGCTGAAAATGAAAATTTGGAGAAAAGTGGTTTGATTTTGAAAGAACTTGAAAATGAGATTGAAAAATCCAAGAAGTTTGAGTCGGAAAAGAAAAAACAATTTGAACTTGAAATTTCCGAATCCCAAGCCAAAATTAGATCGTTAGAAAATGAGAATTTGTTTTTGAAACAGACCAATGCTGAACAGATGATCGCTATAAATAATTGCTCAAATTTATTAAAAGAAAATAGCGATCTGAAATCCAAAATTCAACGACTAGAATCAACATTGGATAAATTTTCTAATGGGGAAAAATCGTTGAATATGCTGTTACAAAACCAAGTTTATCGTGGAAATAAATCTGGACTTGGATTCGGGAAAAATGATGTTTTTAGAAATCAAAATTCTTGTGACTTTAAAAATCCCTCAAATCACTTTAGAAATGTTTGTTTTGAAAATTTTAACTCTGAAAACTTCAAAGGATTTGTAAATCACAATCGAAATGAGGATTTGCTTTATAACAAACCATTTAAACCTTCTTGGATCTCAAATGAAAATAAAACGGGTTTTGTTAAATTCAAATCGATTTGGGTTCCTAAGGGTACAAAAGTTAATTCTAATGGTTTGTTGTATACGCAAGTCTGGGTACCAAAACAAATGAATACAACTGTGAGTGGTTTTACTAATTTTGTTCGACCACTTGATCATCTCAATCATTAGGTACCAAAGGAGGCTGAGGAACAACTGTGCTGAAAAGAGAAACGGATTCAAACTGCTTCATATCACAGAATCATTCACAGTTCCTTAGCCACATCTGTTGAGTTAGAGATTCTGCTTTACATTGGATTCTGGTATGATCTCTAAACTCACCTTTGTATATTTTTTTTTATTGTCTGTGTTTATTCCTTCCTCTACCTCCTTCTGTTTTTTTTTGTTTTTGATTTGACACTGCCATATTTTCCTTTTCTGTGCTTCTGAAACTTCCAGTTGCAGTATTCATATTTGTTTGGAAATTTACTCTATTTGGGTAAAACTCACATGTTTATATTCATTTCCAGAACTTGAATTTAAGATTGTAAATATCTGCAATTGTTTTGAAGTTTTATTTCTTTTCTGAATTCTTAACAATGCTAAAGCATTCATAGTATACCTTGAACACTGTTATTTTGAATTCAATTTTTTTAAGATCTGAATATTTAATGAAATTTCACACACCTTTGCTGTTCTGAGTTTATTCTAATTCATTTTAGAAAAGCTCAAAATATTATACTCATTACAGCACTCTGTTATTTATCAGTTGTGATAATCTCATTGATTCCCAGATTGGCTTGTATCAGTGATACATCTTGGAATTCATCTTTATTCATGATCATTATATTGAAATATGTTTGTTTGAAATCATCTGAAATTCTAGATATTTTGAATATCACACACCTCTTAAAATTTGAAATAATCAACCTTGTGTGACTGATTCATTATATCTCAAACCTAACATTGATTCAAGTGATTTCAAATAAATTATTTTAAACTTCTGGTATCATGAATACCTCTCAAATTTGATGTAAATGATCTGATATTTCTATTGGGCTGGTAAGAAATATTTTTTTTTTAAATTCTTGAAAAGTTCTTTTTGAAAATGGTCTTTGAAAATCATTGATATTTCATGATTAATTGATTTAAATATTTATTTGTTTAAAATCATTTGAAATTATTGATTTATTGGATCTTACACATATCTTGGATCTGAAATATGAACTGGTGTGATAGATTCATTAAATCCTAATACTTTCACATTTCTTTAAATGATTTAAAATAGAGTATATTTGCAAATCTTGGATCATGAACCACCTTATGTGACCATCATCCTCTGATAAGTCTGTTGTGTTACTGATTTCTCTGTGCTGCTCTGATACTGTTTTTGAAAAATGTTTGTTTTGGAATCATGTTATGAGAAATTGATTTGTAAATATTTTTTTTTGAGGACTGCTTGATTTGATATCAAAGCACCGGGGTGTGATTAAAATCCTCAAGAGCGAGATAACAAGTGGTATCAGAAGTGCTTATATTTGTTTCACCCATCTGTACTGAGATTCAAATTTTTTTTACCTTGTATAGATCCACACATTTTTTTTAATATGCTAAATTTTTTTTTCTGGCTGGGTTTGTTTCTTTGGTCTGAGATGTCCATGATAGTCCATCAGGGTGTAATTAAATTCCTCGATAAGGGAGACTACAATTGGTATCAGCTTTTTCTGTTCTGATTTTTCACTTTGTAGAGACACCATGTGGTATCAGTTTAAAAGTGCTGCATATTTTTTGCTGTATATATGTATTTTTTCCCTCTTGTCATGCACAGATCAGCATATTACTCTTGTAATTGATTTTCAAGTTTAAAATTATTTATTGATTATTCTTTCAGAAATTGAAATCAAAATCCAAATTAAACTGTATTTATAATTCATCAAAATTATAACCAGATTTAGAAATTGTGATGAATTGTGGCTGCAGTATATTTCACAACAAGAGGAGAATTTTATAGATTTTCATGATGGTTGAATATTTATTATAATATCTTTGGACTGGCAATTATTTCATGACCATCTTCATTACTTATCATCCTTCTGACATCCATCATGTTTTATATTAATGTGGAGAGTCTAATTTTTTATAAAATTGTTTTTAAATAAACAGTGAAAATATTTGTGATGGAGTTGTGGTTATATTATTATTCAGAATTAGTGATAATTGAAAATTTTCAATAATCCCGGTACAGTTGGTCATATTTCATAATATAATTAATTTAGAAATTTATTTCACAGTCCATTTCTGTACCTACCACATTTTCTATCATCCATATATTGGTTTTATACCAAGGAGTTTTTTCTTTTAAAAAAAAAGCTGAAATGATAAATATAAATATATAAGTGTGTCTCTAATCTCATTTAAAAATCCAAGCTCTGGTCATGCATGGTTAAGAGACAACTTATAATTTAAGCTGCGACTGACCTCATTTAAAAATCCAAGCTCTGGTTATGCGTGGTCAGTGTGCTCTTAAATTAAAAAGAAAAAGAAAAGAAAATAATTTGGATAAAATAAAGATTTATATGAAATTCTCCTTGATGTATATAAAAACTAGCCTATCAATCCATATTCTAATTTGTGAAATGTATTGAAATCTTATGAAGTATTATGATTTGTTGATTGATAGCTATTGGGATTTGAGATTATTTGTTTTTGTCACTTAAATTGAATTATTAATTATAGTCAAAATCCATCATTATTTTTTTAAAAACAAAAAATATCCTTTGAAAATAATTGGAAATGAATTGTTTATAAAACTCTTTCCATTTTTACCCATCGTAAATCAGTCATTTTCTGCAATGTGAAATATGCCACTAGTTCTCAGTTTATTATGATTTTTGTTTGACTAATTGAGGTTTATGATGATCATTCTTCCTCTTCAGCTGAAACTATATTTTTAGTCAATTTTCATCTGTATTTTTAAAAATCTGTATACTTTTGATGATAACAAAAGGGGGAGAATGGATTAGATTTTGATTTATGAGTGAATATTTTATAAATATTTTTGATTTTGAAAATTTAATTATTCATACATTTCACTCATGCATAGTTGTAGGGGGAGCATTTAAATAGGGGGAGTTCAAATATCCACGAACAAACACTTTTATTATACTCAAAATCTTTTATTTGTTTGTCATCATCAAAAGGGGGAGATTGTTGTATATAACGGTGTTGTATACACAATTATATGATTTTTGTTTGATGATAACAACCAAATATATTTTTATTATAAATGTGTTTGGTACTGTACTGTTATATATATACATCACAGCAATGAATATAATATTTATATTTAAATAAAATACGACTGTACAGAAATTCAAATATTAACACAGTATTTTATTTAGATAGAATATTTTATTTTCAAACAGTACAACTATTTGTAACTCCACTATTTATACATTCACAGAATATTTGTACTTGTATAAACAGAATAAAATAGACAAGTTCGTTTGACAACAATAAAATGATATTTTATTTCAATCAAACTTGTTTATTACAGACATCAGTGCATTTCATATATACACAGCTCCTCACTGCAACACTCATACATTCATTCAGTTTACATTTCATATATATCCATTTTCACTTGTATATAGACACTCTGTCCTTGTCTTCTATCTTCTGTCTTCACAGCTTTCTCTGTCAGTCTAGTCATCTACACCTGTCATACACAGAAACACACACACAGTACACTGCAATAGAAATAAAAATTGAATACATGCAGATTTGAATTTTAGTATTTAAAATTTTATTTGCCTCAGATTTCTGGTGTGTTTCTCATCATTTTTCATGACTTGATCTGAATTATAAAACCATCAATCTGTGTCTAGACAACTTGTGATATTCACAGTGATACACTGTAAATACCACAAGGCAGACAACACATATATCTCAATGCAGGGACAGGGACAACTCGTCTGACGGCTACATGTACACACGTGTACACGTGTGCACTGCCACGCCAATCAGATTGCAACTGTGGAGCAGTCACATGGACCAAGCTCAACACAAATGGCCAAAGAAACACAAAAAATCATGCAAGCAAAAAGGTCGTGGCAGCTCAACTCAAATGGAAATGCAGAGGAGCAATGCAAGCCAAAATTGTCAAAAATCCAACACAGTTCAAGGTTGTCGAGCTTGCATGAATCAACTCAAACCAGCCCAAGCAAGAAACAAAATCAGTGAAGCAGCTCAAATTCAAGTACACAGCACAACTCAAAGAAAAGGGCCGAGCCAAAATATTTTCAGCATAAACTCAAGTTATGGTGCAGCCAAAGCAATGATCAAGTGGTGCATGGATCAAAACAGAGCTACTACAAGCATGGCTGCATGTACTCAGGCACATACAAGTACTCGACAACATATACTCATGGTGACACAACAAATATACAGTGTGTATATTGATGCAGCTAGGTTCCAGAATTAAATCAAAAGGATCAAGGGTCATAGCATGTTACTTAAGTGAAAACAGCAAGTTCATAGTCAAGGAATGCCCAAAAGTGATGCAGGTAAACAAACACATAAATGCCCATGTAAGTCAAAAACAGCAAACTAGTATGGACAAGCTCAAACCAGAAGTCAATTGTGCAATTTGTTCATGGCAAAGTGATAATGCAACTCAAACATGAAAAGGATGCAATGCAACAATGGACATAGTAGCAGTTTTACAAAGGTGACAGTTCAAAATGTCCAAGAATGTGTACACAACAAATAAGAGGTCAAGTATCACATGTCAGCAAGTGTATACCAAATGGAAGAAAAATGAAGACATTCAGAGTGGTTACATATATCAAGTTCACTGTTTTAAGCATGCAGTTTCAACACACAAATGGCCGATCACTAAAGCAAACAATACTGGTGAATTGGGATGGTAAGCAAACTACAAGTGTTCAGCAATGCAAAGAGTAGTATGAAAAGGCTCATATCAGCATGGGACATCAACATAGATCAAGACAAGTTAAACATGTTTCAAGTAAACTGGTGCAACATGTTTCAAGTCCATATACATACACAAAATATAAACAAGAGCAGCAACAGCAAAACTTGCAAATGTATATGTCAAATATGGATCATGGCAAGGTATGATGTTTCATTATGTCATGTTTTGATCAAAACAGTTCTCAAGCCTGCATAGTGTACAAATCAAGAGTGCAAGTGGTCGAGGCATAATTCCAGGTTTCACAGTGGTCGAGCATGGTGAATCAAATGTAACAGCATTGAAAAGTAAATGATCTTGAATGTTTTGAGAATTCAAAACATGCCTACTTCAGAAAATTAATGCAAATGGTTTCCAGAAATATCATGTAATCATTTCTGGCAGAAGTTTAAATTGTTTTCCCAAACAATGCAGTGAAATAATTTTTGGCAAAGTTTTTAAACTTTCCAGTATTTTTGCAAGGAGCAAGAAATAAATCAATCAAGCAAAAAGGCTCTTGAAATTAAGGTGATGATTTTGGCAAGTAATAACATTTGTTTTAATGACAAAAATCACTTTATTTGTTTCCAGAATTACTCAAAGTTATCAAGGCCTAGAACACATCAAGATTCATCAGAAAATCACGCAGGGAAAAACAATATTCTTTTCCAGATATACAATATGCAGTTATTCACGCAAGGGAATCAATCATGGATCGATTCAATGTCACAAAACCAAACAAGGCAAATAATCGAAATTCACAAGGGACAGTTCATCAATAAATCACGCAAGTTTTTTTTTCAAGATTTAAAAAAAAAAAAAAAAAAAATTCATGAGTCAATTTCAAGCCGAGAAGTCAAAAGAGGAATACACAGAATCAGCCAAGTCATCGATTGAAATCAGAGGCAACAAATTCCCACAAAATCAGATCGAATCATTCAAGAAATCAGAGCGCAAGTTAAGGATATGAAATCCTATATGACACCACATCATCACAGGCAGTTTAGGCATCGAAACCACACAACAACTCGCAAGAAATTTCAAGCAGATACTCAAAATCAAAATTACTCACAGTTTCGATCAGACCAGAGAACAACCCTCAAATCAGAGAGCAATAGATTGAAGAAACAAGGCGCAAGAGAATTGAAGCAATAACAATCATCATCTCGCTCAGAAACCGATTGATTTGGGGAGAATTGCAAAACCCTAGCCGCCATTTCTTTTTCCACAGAATAAAGAGATCGGGTGAAATGAAAATGAGAATGGGCCGGCCAAATGACAAAAGGGGCTTTGGCTTTGTTTATTAAAAAAGGGGATGACCCCTTACATTTAAACTCCCCCATTCAATTTCAAAAGGATTTCCTTTGTTTTTATTTGTGTTGTATTTTAATTTCGTTTTGTAAATCGAACCAAAACAGTTTTAGAGTCTGTAAAACTCTAGGGGAGCTTCAGTTAGGGTTTAACTGACAGTACTAGAATCTGTAAAATCTAGGAATACAGGTTACGGGTTTGTAATCCGGGGAAAATCTGATTCAGGGGTTTGAATCAGTCTAGGATTTTGAGCGTAGGGTTAGAATAGGAGCAGGGATTGCAAGTGTACATGGTCTTGTATGCGGGATCTGTTCTATCACCTAGTAGAAACCTTAGAAATGCAGCAGTAGGCAGAGTTTTGCCGAAGCTGGGTATATTTGTGTGTGATTTACTTTCTGCATTTCTGTTTTTGTTATATTCTGTAATCTGTTTATTATATATATCTCGTTAAATTTTTTAATTCAGTTAAAAACTGTGAAAAACCCTATTCACCCCCCCTCTAGGGTTATTCTAGATCCAACATTACGCATATCTTTTACTACTGTGAAGGGGTTGTTTTTGCAGCACCCAGTCCAAATGATTAATAATCTTTCATATTTGTCGATCTGCCCCTACTATGCTTAAACTATCCCTACTTCTCTTTATACTTCAAAACAGCTATTCTTTTTAACCCTACCCCTAATTCTCTAAATAGCCCTTACTTCCAATAATCACCCCTATTTTTTGACTTCTGTGAAGGATTGGTTTTTCAGCACCCAATTCAAATGATTCAGAATCTTTCATATTTGTGAATCTACCCCTACTATGCTTAAACTATCCCTACTTCTCTTCGTAATTCAAACTAGCCCTTCTTTTTAATCCAACCCCTAATTCTCTAAACAGCCCTTACATCCAATAATTATACCTATTTTTTAACTACTGTGAAGGGTTGGTTTTTGCAGCACCAAATCCAAACGATTCGTCATCTTTCATATTTGTCGATCTACCCCTGTTATGCTTAAACTACCCTTACTTCTCTTAATAATTCAAAACAGCCTTCTTATTAATCCTACCCCTAATTCTCTAAATATCCCTTACATCCGACAATTACCCCTATTTTTTAACTACCGTGAAGGGTTGGTTTTTACAGCCCGCAAACAATTCATCATCTATCATATTTGTCAAACTAAACCTCCTATGCATAAAGTACGCCTACTTCTCTTAATACTTCAAAGCAACTATTCTTTGTAATCCTACCCCTAATTATCTAAATAGCCCTTACTTTCAACAATTACCCCTATTTTTTAACTACTGCGAAGGATTGGCTTTCTCAGAACCCAATCTAAATGATTCATCATCTTTTATATTTGTCGATCTACACCTAATATTCTTAAACTACCCCTACTTCTCTTAATACTTCAAAACAACCCTTCATTTTAGTCCAACTCCCAATTCTCCATATAGCCATTCCAACAAATACACCTATTTTGAAACTTCTGTGAAGGGTTGATTTTTGCAGCACCCAAACCATAAGATTCATCATCTTTATATTTGTCGATCTACCCTACTATGCTTGTACTACTGCTACTTCTCTTAATACTTCAAAACATCCCTTCTTTTTAATACTACTCCTAATTCTCACAATAGCCGTTACTTCCAACAATTACCCATATTTTTTAACTATTCTAAAGGACTGGTAATTACAGCACCCAATCTAAATGATTCATCATCTTTCATATTTGTCGATCTACACTTACTATGCTTAAACTACCCCTACTTCTCTAAATACTTCAAAACAGTTCTTCTTTTTAATCCTACTTTTAATTCTCTAAATAGCCCTTACTTCCAACAATTACGCCTATCTTTTTACAACTATGAAGGGTTGGTTTTTGCAGCACCCCATCCAAATGATTCATAATCTTTCATATTTGTCCTTCTACCCCTACTATGCTTAAACTACCACTACTTCTCTTAATAATTCTAAACAACCCTTTTTTTAATCTTCCACTAATTCTCTTAATAATCATTCCTTCCAACAGTTACCCCTATTTCTTAACTTCTGTGAAGGGTTGGTTTTTGCAGCACCCAATCTAAATGATTCATCATATTTCATATTTGTCGATATACCCCTACTATACTTCAAAACAGGCCTTCATTTTAATCCTACCCCTATTTCTCAAAATAGTCATTCCTTCCAACAATTACCCCTATTTTTTAACTTTTGTGAAGGGTCGGTTTTTGCAGCACCCAATCCAAATGATTCATCATCTTTTATACTTGTCGATCTACCTCTACTATGCTTAAACTGCCCCTACTTCTCTTAATACTTCAAAACAGGCCTTCTTTTTAATCCTACCCCTAATTCTCTAAATAGTCGTTACTTCCAACAATTACGCCAATCTTTTTACTACTGTGAAGGGTTGGTTTTTGCAACACCCGATCCAAATGATTCATCATCTTTTATATTTATCGATTTACCCCTACTACGCTTAAACTGTCCCTACTTCTCTTAGTACTACAAAACAACCCTTCTTTTTAATCCAACCCCTAATTTTCTACATAGCCCTTACTTCCTACAATTATCCCTATTTTTTAGAAACTGTGAAGGGTTGGTTTTTGCAGGACCGAATCCAAACGATTCATCATCTTTCATATTTGTCGATCTACCCCTATTGTGCTTAAACTACCCCTACTTCTCTTATCACTTCAAAACAACCTTCTTTTTAATCCTACCCGTGATTCTCTAAATATCCCTTACATCCAAAAATTACCCCTATTTTTTAACTACTATGAAGGGTTGGTTTTTACAGCACCCAATCAAAACCATTCATCATCTTTCATATTTGTCGATCTACCCCTATTATGCATAAACTACGCCAACTTCTCTTAATACTTCAAAACAACTACTCCTTTTAATCGTACCCCTAATTCTCTAAATAGCCCTTAATTCTAGCAATTACCCCTATTTTTAACTATTGTGAAGGTTGGTTTTTGCAGCACCCAATCTAAATGATTCATCATCTTTCATATTTTTCGATGTACCTCTAATATGCTTAAACTACCCCTACTTCTCTTAATACTTCAAAAAAAACCTTCATTTTAGTCTAACTCCTAATTCTTTAAATAACCCTTCCAACAATTATCCCTATTTTTAAAATTATGTGAAGGGTTGGTTTTTGCATCACCCAATTCATATGATTCATCGCTTTATATTTGTCTTTCTACCCTACTATGCTTAAACTACCCCTACTTCTCTTAATACTTCAAAACATCCCTTATTTTTAATCCTACCCCTAATTATCTAAATAGCCCTAACTTCCAACAATGACCCCTATTTTTTAACTACTGTTAAGGGTTCGTTATTGCAGTACCCAATCTGTAACACCCGTGTATATAACAGTGAAACTCACAAATTAAAGTATAATTAATTTCAAATCAAAGAATTAAGGGAAACGGGATACGCCATTGCGTTTGTCTCGGAATTCTGCTTAGGATTGATTTTGAGTTTGCGTAAAACGGACTCTGTATGAAGAAGAAATGGCCTACGGAAGTTTCAGAATTCAGTTTAAAATTCAAACAGACAGAAACAGCTCAGAAATCAGATTCGAATTTCAAAAATCGGGCCGGATTGGCCAGGGCGTGAATTTTCCCGCCCAAGGCACCCAGGTCGACTGGGTAGTCGACCTGGGCTACCCAGGTCGACTGGGTAGTCGACCTGGGGCACCCAGGTCGACTGGGTAGTCGACCTGGTGGTCGACTGGGGGGTCGACCTGGCCCCTGAGCCTGGTCGAACCCAGATCCCCTGGCTGGCCTGTTCTGTGCTTGGCCGAATTTCTGAGCCTTGCCTTTTCACTAGGGCTAGGTGTCAGCCCTTGATTGGTCTCTCCTTCAAACGAACGGCTAATATTAATCCAAACTCCATCGACGGTCCTAATCAATTCACAAACTCTATAAAAAGGACCTAAGACTCCACCTAATTTATACAAATAAAAATGAGAATGAGACCGTCATGCTGCTGAGGAAAGACTAGGAATAGCCATCAAAATTGAGAGACGATTAGGAGACAATTCAAAAGCTTAAAGCAACGACAACTAAATCAAAACAACGCCTACAACAAAGGATAACATCTCCAAATTCAGAATTCAGATTCCTGAATTGAAGATTCGTCATACGTTGTAAGTAGAGTACTATTCCGATGTGAATAAATAATTGTGTTTTGATTTGTGTAAAATGAGAAATAGAATTATATTTGATTTGTGGTGATAATAATTCATATTTGTATGTTGCTTTGGGATGTTGTGGTATAACGATTGGATAATTGCAAGTATGTGATTCATGTGGAAAGTTAACAACTACATGTTTGTGGTAGTTTATTTGAGATTCATGCAAGTATATTATTCACTATTATGCCAACATAATATATATTATAATCACTTTTAGTGTAGTTGGATCCATTTGGGTATTATGACTTATGTGAATTTATGTTGGAATTGGCATCATAATTCAAGTGTAAAACCATACTTTTGTATTAGAGACAAAAGTAAGCATCTTTGTGAACTTGTGTTGACTCTATGAACATGACTAAACTATGTTTGGTGTTATGCCTAATTGAAAAACATGTTTTATGCCTATGTTGTTATCAAAATCATATGATAATATATGTGACACATAGCTAAGTTAGATTTATATTCCAATTGCAAGTTTGCATGAATAGATTAAAAACCATGATTTCATGTTTAGGTATGTTTATGCCATGATTATATGAATAGATCAAAAACCATGATTTCATGTTTAGGTATGTTTATGCCATGATTATATGCTATTACAAGTCAAGTTCACAAGTGCCAAATTTATGTTAATTAGTTCGCTATGTTGCAAGTTCATGCGTTCGCACTCCCCTTTTTGTGTACTTCAAAAATATAAGCACCATGTTCTAAGCCTCCCCTTTTTCATGTGGCTAAGTTGGGTTTAAATGTTAGACCCAACATATGTTACATTGTAGCAAACGTATAAAATGGGGGTAATGACATTTGGGTTAAAATATAAAACATATGTGTTGGCATGTTTGACGCATGCCAACGACCTTGAAAAACAATTAAGTGGTGTAAATTAATTTTACCCAATAAAGATGAATTTGAATAATGGGCCGCAAATATTTACATATGAAAAGAAAAGAGACAAAATATGTAAATTTAGAAAATACGATGTGTTTAACCCGAGGTTGGATTGAGTTGTGATGTAAACCTGCCCGGAACCGCCCGGCTGTCCAGTAGTCACAACAATAGCTATCCAATGTGGGTGGTTAAACACGGAGCCCAATAAAGACCCGAGGTTAGACTGAGTTGTGGCGTAAGACTGCCCGGACCCAACCGGCAATAGGCTGCCACAACAATACCTGTCTAATGTGAGAGGTCGAGGCTTTAATAAGACAATTAAGGATGAGTCAGGATTGATAGGATTAAGTAAATTGAATTAATACTTAATCAAAATGGAACATGCTAAACTATACAGACTGATTGGGGGTTAGTTTTACAAAACACTTAACCAACTTAGCATGTTGGCTAGAAATAGAAAACCTAGTAGCAGGGGACCCTTTTCAGCAGTAACCCTACAAGGTGTATTAGGATACCCTGAACTAGGCAGTGTGGGGCACGATTACTGGGCTGACTGTAGGAGGTCAAATCTACGGGTGTGGTGCAGCACTGTAGGTTCTAACGGGGTGCGGGCGTGCACACACTCCGGCTCAGAAAAATAAGGCATTGGGCACCAGTAGTATACCTATGCATTCTAGAATTTTGTCGGGCCGCCACCATGGGACTTGATACACCCCATGGTTGGACCAACATAGGTAACTACAACATCGGGGGCCGTAAGACACATGTAACTATGCGAGTAGGAGCCGATCATTAGAAACGGATCACTTCACCCTGATTATAGGGTGTCTGTTGGGAACTAGTTTATATGGATGCAGAGATTAATATGAGTTAAGATAAGTATATTCGACTCTAGACAACTTAACTTAGTTATGGTGCTTTCCCATTTCCAGTTTATACTTATCATGCCCAGTTCTTTATTCATAGACTGAATAGTCCTAGACTTACTCAGGCTTTATGTCTGACTCTACTTTTCTTTCGTTCCCCCTCCCCCGGTCCACAGGGAGGGAATACTGCAGCTTGACCAGTTTTCACATCCCGCTTGAAGAGAAAGAATGTTTTGCTTGGATCTTTTTTTCCGCTTTGGACTATGGCTTTGGATTGCAACTATGGAGACTTATGCGGTTTACTTTTGTTTTTATGCTTCTTTAAGTTATGAAATCAAGAAAATTATGAAAATGTAATGGTTTTTGGGAGTATTGTAAGACAATTATGGCATGGTTTGTGTAACACGTATTTTAATGAAATAAAAGTTGCTATTGTTTTCCGCTGTTCAAAAATATGTGTATTTATATCTGTGTTGTGTATTTGTGACTTATACTGATAAACCTCCACCAAATATAGGGCATTCCCTTTGAGAGTGACCCTAACGGAGGTGGGGTGTTTCACTTGGTACCAGAGCATAGGTTTTCCAGATAAGATAAAAAGTTTTGAAAATTTATTTTCAAAAGAAAATTTAAAGAAGCATTTTTAAAAATAAAATATTATTTTATTTTAAAAAGGCAAAGTCCCCCAAAGCCATAGGTACTATCTTTTATCCTTCATTTTGAATCTATCCTTTTTGTTTCAGCATGTCCGAAGAACTTAACTTGCCAGAGGGTGTACCAATACCTGGTTGGTTCAGATGATTCTTAGAAGCAAGGGCCACTCAGCCAGGTCCTACCGTTCCTCCTCCCCCAACTGCAGGAAATCAACCAGCTGCAGCAGCACCTCTTCCTCCACCTCCTCCGCGGGGTAATACTTTTGCTGTGATATGTAAAGATTTTAAAGCTATGGGAGGAAAGGACTTTCATGGAACCGAGTCCTTTGTGGCAGCCAAGAATTGGCTGAAGGAAACCGAGGACTTATTCGTCATCTTTGAGGTAGAAGATAGGCAGAAAGTACAACTGACAGTATGGCTACTTAAAGGCGAGGCTTCCTACTGGTGGGAAGTCACCAATGCAGAAAGACCAGTGGAAACATGGGAGGACTTTAGGGCAAGGTTTGAGGCAAAATTTCTTTCAGAAGCTGAAAGGAGTCTTCATTTGGAAAAATTCTTATTTCTTAAGCAAGGGAATATGACAGTCAAAGAGTATGTTAATCAGTTCGATCAGCTGGCTAGGTTCGGACTGGACCTAGTCAGCACTCCGCACAAGAAGGCTCTCCACTTTGTCAATGGATTGAACGAGCCATTACGCAGTTTGGCTATGACCCATATACCCATGGGGGCTACGTATGAAAGGTTGGTGCAGATGGCATTGCTGAACGAAGAGGATAAGGGCAAGAAGGAGACAAAGGCAGAAAGCTCTCAAGGGAAGAAAGAGGGTTTACAACCTAAGAAGACAGACTTTAAGAAGGGCGGGAAAGACAACAAAGAGAAGAGGAAGTGTAATTTCTGTGGCAAATTGGTGCACTTTGTGAAAGATTGCCGGAAAAAGAAGGCCAAGATAAATGGTGGGTGCTTTTCTTGCGGTGAGACAGGCCACATGGCTAAGGATTGCCCAAAGAAACGAGGGCAGGGGCAGAGGGTTGGATCCACCTCAGGGGCACAGGTTCATGTGCTAGAAGCGCCACCTCTGCAACAGCAAGGTATAAATACTTCTGTAGAAAGTGTAGTTTACCTTTATGATCACCCAGTTCGCACTTTATTTGATTCTGGCGCATCACACTCCTTTATCTCGTCTGCTTTAGTAGAATCTCTACACCTAGAAACTAGTATGGTAGAACACCCTTTAATTGTTTCAAATCCAATTGGGGGCCCAGCTCATCCGTCTATGATCTGTGTGGGATTGAAAATTTCTATTCTAAGCGTAGAATTTAGATGTAGTGCCTTTGTTTTGGGCTTCTCGGGATATGGTTTGATTTTGGGCATGGATTGGCTATTCAGTAATGGTGCCATCCTCGATTGTGAGAAAAGGGTGGTTAGGCTTCTGACCCAACTCGGTAACACTCTGAAATTACTTGTAATCCCTCGTATGCGGTTATGCTTAGTTATCTTGAATCGCTAGATGCCTCTGTTGAAAGTTTGCAATCGGTTAGAGTGGTCTGGGAATATCCGGATGTCTTCAAAGAGTTGAAGGGCTTGCCTCCGAAGCGGGAGATAGACTTTCGCATATATCTTGTAGATAATGCAAAGCCCGTCACGTTTCCCGTTAGACATGGCTCCACGGGAAAGGAAGGAGCTCAGTAAACAGATTAAAGAGCTTCTAGAGAAGGGGTTCATTAGAAGGAGCATTTCAGAATGGGGCGCTCAGGTGGTGTTCGCTACAAAGGCGGATGGTTCACTCCGTCTATGTGTTGACTATAGAGAGCTCAACAAGCTAACGAAAAAGAATAGGCACCCTCTCCCCAGAATTGATGATCTGTTTGATCTTCTTGTAGGAGCGTCTGTTTTCTCCCAACTCGATTTGGCGACCGGTTTTCATCAGCTAAGGGTGGCTGAAGACCGCATTGATAAAATGGCATTCAGAACCCCAGACGGCTTCTTTGAATGGCTTGTCATGCCTTTTGGCTTGTCAAACGCACCGACTTACTTCATGGACCTGATGAGTAGGTTGTTCAGAGATTTCTTCAATAAGTTCGTTGTGGACTTTGTAGATGATATCTTGATCTTCTCAAAGAGTGAAAAAGAGCATGCTCAGCACTTAAGGGCGATCATGGAAACTCTGCGAGTTCATCAGCTAAAAGCCAAATTCTCCAAATGCCACTTTTGGAGAGAAGAAGTGAGGTTCCTTGGGCACATAGTGTCCAAAGAATGGTTAGCTGTGGACCCTGCTAAGGTAGTAGCGGTACAGGATTGGAAGACACCAAGGAATGCAACTGAGGACCGAAGTTTTCTAGGACTAGCAGGTTTCTACCGAAAATTCCTAAGGGATTTTGCGAAAATCTCAGCTCCGCTGACAAGGCTGACCAAGAAGAATATAGTGTTCAATTGGGACTTGGATTGCGAGTTTGCTTTCCATCGACTAAAAAGGGCTCTTACAACAACCCCAGTTTTGACGTTGGCAGATGGAAGCAAGATGTTCACAGATTATACAGATTCATGTAGGACAGGGCTAGGCGCTGTCTTAATGCAAGAAGGAAGGGTAGTAACTTATGGTGGAAGGCAGTTGAAAGCGCATGAAAAGAACTAACCGACCCACGATCTTGAGTTAGCTGCCATCGTCTTTGCACTCAAGTCTTGGCGACACTATCTACTAGGTGAGAAGTTCGAACTTTACACTGATCATAAATCATTGAAATATCTTTTCTCGCAGAAGGACCTTAACTTGAGGCAACAGAGATGGATGGAGTTTCTTGCCTCGTACGATTTCGAGATCTCCTACACTCCGGGCAAAGGTAACGTAGTGGCAGACACGTTGAGCCGAAAGAAACTAACCCTAAGCCCGCTGTTGGTTGAAAGACAAAGCCTAGAGTTTATAGCCAGCTTTGACTTTAGGCCCTCCTCCGATTTTGTACCGGGCTTGCTAGCATCTCTCGAAGTACGCCCGACTTTAGTGGACTCAATAGGGACAGCACAATGCGAAGACCCTCAGCTTGTGGAGATGATAGATAGGCTAATTAGGGGTGAGACTTCAAGTCACCTCAGCAGATACTCCATCGACGATAAGGGTTAGCTAAGGCAAGACGGAAGACTATGCGTCCCATAGACAAGGGATTTAGTAAAGAAGGTTCTCGAGGAAGCACATCACTCCAAGATGATGATACACCCAGGCGGAGATAAAACGTACAAGGACATAAAGAGAACTTTATTTTGGAATGGCATGAAGAAGGACGTGGCAGAGTTCGTTTCTAAGTGTATGGTGTGCCAACAGGTTAAAGCGGAACAGAAAAAGCCTGGTGGTCTGCTCCATCCTCTAGAGGTCCCGCAGTGGAAGTGGGACAGCATCTCAATGAACTTCATTGATGGGCTCCTAGGTCTAGAAGAGGCACCACTAGCATTTGGGTAATAGTGGATAGGCTTACTAAAAGCGCCCACTTCTTACCTGTCCAGAGTAAAAGAAAAGCCTCATCCCTAGCATCTTTTTATCTCAAGGAAATTGTTCGACTCCATGGAATACCCTCCAGCATTTTTAGTGACCGACACCCTATCTTCACAAGTGAGTTTCGGCGGAGTCTCCAAGAAGCGGTAGGCACACAGTTACGCTTGAGCACAGCCTATCATCCCCAAACCTACGGCCATACGGAAAGAGGGAACAGAGTTTTGGAGGACCTTTTAAGACTGTGCGTCCTTGTCTTCGGAGGGACGTGGGAAGACCATCTTCCTCTGGTGGAATTTGCCTACAACAACAACTACCAAGCCACCATCGGAATGGCGCCCTTCAAATCTTTATATGGAAGACCGTGCCGATTGCCCACTTGTTGGTGGGAGTCTACTGATAAACTCACACTTGGGCCAGATATGATCCGAGAGACTTCAGAGAAATTAGACTTGATACAAAGAAGGATGAAGACAGCCCAAGACAGACAGAAATCCTACGCCGACAAGAGGAGGACCGACCTTGAATTTGAGGTTGGGGACAGAGTTTTTCTTAAGGTATCTCCGCTAAGGAATGTTGTTCATTTTGGAACCACAGGAAAGCTAGCACCAAGGTTCGTAGGGCCATTTCCTATCATCGAGAAAATTGGGAAAATGACCTATAGATTAGAGCTACCCGAGAAACTCGCCGGAGTTCACAATGTTTTTCATGTTTCGTACCTCCGAAAATGTCTACATGAATCTGCTGAAGTGGTAGAGCCAAGCATCCTAGAAGAAGCTGAAGTGGAACGCGAAGCAACCGTGAGGAAAGTTCCAACCCGCATCTTAGGGACTGAACTGAAAAAGCTACGCAACCGCGAAGTCAAGCTCGTCAAAGTTCAGTGGAGCGACGCCGAGGGAGACGCAACTAGTGAAACTGAAGCTAGAATACGCGCAGCCTACCCTTTTCTTTTCGAGGGTACATCTTTGATCTTTCATTTTCCTTAAGTTGCGCTTTTATCAATCTTTTTAGGTATATTTCCTCGACCTTATCTTTTAGGAAGAAACCCTTTGGATGGAAAATGTAATTGAAACATGTTATGGATGATGGTTGCAAGTGGTTGCAAGTGATTGCTAGTGATTGCTCGTGGTTGCATATACACAAGCAATTTAGGTTTTAGATCGGCTCAGTCACTTCATATTGCATATGCATATATGTATTTATATTTGTATGTGGTTGAAGTTTAATGTGTTGCCATATGGATGTTGCATTTATATATGAATGATTATGCACTCATGTAGAATCATGAATAGGAAAATATGCATACATAGTGGATTCATGACACTTACATAATTTGCATTAAGGAGGTCAACTGAATCAGTAGGCCGCCTGATTTTGCATTAGATAAGTACATGTACACACACTTCGCATATGATCATGAAGCATTAGAAGTCTTTTAAGGACAATGGATACTCGTGTTTGATGGATGTGTAGATGGACGTTTGGATGTTAGGACATACATTCTTCCTGAACTTGAAGATTTCGGGGACGAAATCATTTTTAAGTGGGGGAGAATTTAACACCCGTGTATTCTATAACAATGAAACTCACAAATTAAAGTATAATTAATTTCAAATCAAAGAATTAAGGGAAACGGGATACGCCATTGCGTTCGTCTCGGAATTCTGCTTGGTATTGAGTCTGAGTTTGTGTAAAACGGACTTCGTATGAAGAAGATATGGCCTCCGGAAGTTTCAGAATTCAGTTTAAAATTCAAACAGACAGAAACAGCTCAGAAATCAGATTCGAATTTCAAAAATCGGGCCGGATTGGCCAGGGCGGGAATTTTCCCGCCCAAGGCACCCAGGTCGACATGGTTGTCGACCTGGGCTACCCAGGTCGACTGGGTAGTCGACCTGGCGATCCCAGGTAGACTACATAGTCGACCTGGGGGTCGACTGGTGGGTCGACCTGGCCCCTGAGCCAGGTCGAACCCAGCCCCCCCTGGCTGGCCTGGTCTGTGCTTGGCCGAATTTCAGAGCCTTGCCTTGTCACTAGGGCTAGGTGTCAGCCCCTGATTGGTCTCTCCTTCAAACGAACGGCTAATATTAATCCAAGATTCATCGACGGTCCTAATCAATTCACAAACTCTATAAAAAGGACATAAGACTCCACCTAATTCATACAAATAAAAATGAGAATGAGACCGTCATGCAGCTGAGGAAAGACTAGGAATAGCCGTCAAAATTGAGAGACGATTAGGAGACAATTCAAAAGCTTAAAGCAACGACAACTAAATCAAAACAACGCCTACAACAAAGGATAGCATCTCCAAATTCAGAATTTAGATTCCTGAATTGAAGATTCGTCATACGTTGTAAGTAGAGTGCTATTCCGATGTGAATAAATAATTGTGTTTTGATTTGTGTAAAATGAGAAATTGAATTGTATTTGGTTTGTGGTGATAATAATTCATATTTGTATGTTGCTTTCAGATGTTGTGGTATAACGATTGGATAATTGCAAGTATGTGATTCATGTTGAAAGTTAACAACTACATGTTTGTGGTAATTTATTTGAGATTCATGCAAGTATATGATTCACTATTATGCCAACATAATATAAATTATAATCACTTTTAGTCTAGTTGGATCCATTTGGGTATTATGACTTATGTGAATTTATGTTGGAATTGGCATCATGATTAAAGTGTAAAACCATACTTTTGTATTAGAGACAAAAGTAAGCATTTTTGTGAAATTGTGTTGACTCTATGAGCATGACTAAACTATGTTTGGTGTTATGCGTGATTGAAAAACATGTTTTAGGCCTATGTTGTTATCAAAATCAGATGATAATATATGTGACACTTAGCTAAGTTAGATTCCAATTGCAAGTTTGCATGAATAGATTAAAAAACATGATTTCATGTTTAGGTACGTTTATGCCATGATTATATGAATAGATCAAAAACCATGATTTCATGTTTAGGTATGTTTATGCCATGATTATATGTTATTACAATGCAAGTTCACAAGTGCCAAATTTATGTTAATTAGTTCGCTATGTTGCCAGTTCATGCGTTCACACTCCCCTTTTTATGTACTTAGAATATATAAATACCATGTTCTAAGCCTCCCCTTTTTCATGTGGCTATGTTGGGTTTAAATGTTAAACCCAACATATGTTATATTGTAGCGAACGTATAAAACGGGGGTAATCACATTTGGGTTAAAATATAAAACATATGTGTTGGCATGTTTGACGCATGCCAACGACCTTGAAAAACAATTAAGTGGTGTAAATTAATTTTACCCAAAAAAGATGAATTTGAATAATGGGCCGCAAATATTTACATATAAAAAGAAAAGAGACAAAATATGTAAATTTAGAAAATACGATGTGTTTTACCCGAGGTTGGATTGAGTTGTGATGTAAACACGCCCGGAACCGCCCGGCTGTCCAGTAGTCACAACAATACCTATCCAATGTGGGTGGTTAAACACGGAGCCCAATAAAGACCCGAGGTTAGACTGAGTTGTGGCGTAAGACTGCCTGGACCCAACCGGCAACAGACAACCACAACAATACCTGTCTAATGTGAGAGGTCGAGGCTTTAATAAGATAATGAAGGCTGAGTCAGGATTGATAGGATTAAGTAAATTGAATCAATACTTAATCAAAATGGAACATGCTAAACTATACAGACTGATTGGGGGTTAGGTTTACAAAACACTTAACCAACTTAGCATGTTGGCTAGAAATAGAAAACCTAGTAGCGGGGGACCCTTTTCAGCAGTAACCCTACATGGGGTATCAAGATACCCTGAACTAGGCAGGGTCGGGCACGATTACTGTGCTGACTGTAAGAGGTCAAATCTACGGCGATGGTACAACAGTGTAGGTTCTAATGAGGTGCGGGCGTGCACACACTCCGGCAAAGAAAAATAAGCCACTTGGCACCAGTAGTATACCTGTGCATTCTAATATTGTGTCGGGCCGCCACCATGGGACTTAATACACCCCATGGTAGGACCAGCATAGGTAACTACAACAGCGGGGGCCGTAAGACACATGTAACTATGCGAGTAGGAGCCGATTATTAGAAACGGATCACTTCACCCTGATTATGGGGTGCGTGTTGGGAACTAGTTTATATGGATGCAGAGATTAATATGGGGTACGATAAGTATATTCGACTCTATAGAACTTAACTTAGTTTATGGTGCTTTCCCATTTCCAGTTTATACTTATCATACCCAGTTCTTTATTCATAGACTGAATAGTCCTAGACTTACTCAGGCTTTATATCTGACTCTACTTTTCTTTCGTCTTCTTTTCTTTCGTCCCCACCCCCCTCCCCAGGTCCACAGGGAAGGAATACCGCAGCTTGACCAGTTTTCACATCCAGCTTGAAAAGAAAGAATGTATTGCTTGGATCTTTTTTTCGCTTTGGATTGCAACTATGGGGACCTATGCAGTTTACTTTTGTTTTTATTCTTCTTTAAGTTATGAAATCAAGACAGTTATGAAATGGTAATGGTTTTTGGGAGGATTGTAAGACAATTATGGCATGGTTTGTGTAACACGTATTTTAATGAAATAAAAGTTGTTGTTTTCCGCTGTTCAGAAATATGTGTATTTATATCTGTCTTGTGTATCTGTGACTTATACTGATAAACCTCTACCAAAATTAGGGCAATCCCTTTGAGAGTGACCCTAACGGGGGTGGGGTGAGTCACAATCCAAACGATTCATAATCTTTCACATTTGTCCATCTACCCCTACTATGCTTAAACTACCTCTACTTCTCTTAATACTTCAAGACAACCCTTCTTTTTAATCCTACCCCTAATTCCCTATATAATCATTGCTTTCAACAGTTACCCCTATTTTTTAACTTCGGTAAAGGGTTGGTTTTTGCAGCACCCAAGCCAAACGATTCATCATCTTCCATATTTGTCGATCTACCCCTACTATGCATAAACTACCCCAACTTCTCTTAATACTTCAAAACAGCTATTCTTTTTTATCCTAACCCTAATTCTCCAAATAGCCCTTACTTTCAATCATTACGCCCATCTTTTACTGCTCTGAAGGGTTGGTTTTCGCACCAACCAATCCAAACGATTCATATTCTTTCATATTTGTCGATCTACCCCTACTATGCTTAAACTCCCCCTACTTCTCTTAATACTTCAAAACAACTATTCTTTTTATATCTACCCCTAATTCTCAAAATAGCAATAACTTCCAACAATTACCCCTATTTTTAAACTTTTGTGAAGGATTGGTTTTAGCAGCACCTAATCCATATGATTCATCATCTTTACATTTGTTGATCTACCCCCACCATGCTTAAACAGCCCCTACTTCTCTTAATACTTCAAAACAACCCTTCTTTTTAATCCTACCCCTAATTCCCTAAATTGCCCTTACTTCCAACAATTACCTCTATTTTTAACTACTATAAAGGGTTGGTTATTGCAGCAACCGATCTAAATGATTCATCATCTTTCATATTTGTTGATCTACTCCTACTAAGCTTAAGCTACCCTAACTTCTCTTAATGCTTCAAAAAAGTCCTATTTAATCCTACCCCTAATTCTCTAAATAGCCCTTGCTTCCAACAATTACGCCTATCTTTTTACTACTTTTAACGGTTGGTTTTTGCGGCACACAATCCAAACGATTCATAATCTTTCATATTTGTTGATCTACCCCTACTATGCTTAAATTACCCCTACTTCTCTTAATACTTCAAAACAACCCTTATTTTTAATCCTACCCCTAATTCACTAAATAGTAATTCCTTCCAACAATTACCCCTATTTTTTAACTTCTGTGATGGGTCGGTTTTTGCAGCACCCAGTCTAAATGATTCATCATCTTATATATTTGTCGATCTACCTCTACCATGCTTAAACTACCCCTACTTCTCTTAATATTTCAAAATAATACTTTACTAATCCTACCCCTAATTCTCTAAATAGCCGTTACTTCAAACAATTACGCCTATCTTTTTACTACTGTGAAGGGTTGGTTTTTGCAGCACCCAACACTAACGATTTATCATGTTTCATATTTGTCGATATACCCCTACTATGCTTAAACTACCCCTACTACTCTTAATACTTCAAAACAGCTATTTTTTTATAATCCTAGACCTAACTCAGTAAATAGCCCTTACTTCTAATAATTATGCTTATCTTTTACTACTGTGAAGGGTTGGTTTTTGCAGCACCTAGTCCAAACGATTCATAATCTTTCATATCTATCGATCTACCCTACTATGCTTAAACTACCCCTACTTCTCTTAATACTTCAAAACAGCTATTCCTTTTAGTCCTATCCCTAATTCTCTAAATAGCCCTTACTTCTAACAATTAGCCATATTTTTAAACTTCTGTGAAGGGTTGGTTTTTGCAGCACCCAATCCATACGATTCATCATCTTTATATTTGTCGATCTACCCTTACTATGCTTAAACCACCCCTACTTCTCTTAATACTTCAAAACAACCCTTCTTTTTAATCCTACCCTAACCCTTAATTCCAACAATTACCCCTAGTTTTAACTACTGTGAAGGGTTGGTTTTTGCAGCACCCAATCTAAATGATTAATCATCTTCATATTTGTCGATCTATACCTACTATCCTTAAACTACCCCTACTTCTCTTAATACTTCAAAACAGTCCTTGTTTTTAATCCTGCCCCTAATTCTCTAAATAGCCCTTACTTCCAACTATTACGCCTATCATTTTACTACTTTGAATGGTTTCTTTTGGTGCACCCAATCCAAATGATTCATAAACTTTCATATTTGTCGATCAACCCCTACTATGCTTAAACTAGACCTACTTCTCTAAATACTTCAAAACAACCCATCTTTTGAATCCTACCCCTAATTCTCTAATAGTCATTCCTTCCAACAATTACCCCTATTTTTTAACTTCTATGAATGGTTGGTTTTTGCAGCACCCAATCTAAATGATTCATCATCCTCTACTATGCTTAAACTACACCTACTTCTGTTAATACTTCAAAACAGTCCTTCTTTATTCCTACCCTTAATTCTCTAAATATCCCTTATTCCAAAAACTACGCCTATCTTTTTACTACTATGAAGGGTTGGTCTTTTCTGCTCCCAATCCAGATGATTCATAATCTTTCATATTTTTCGATCTACCCCTACTATGCTTAAACTACCCCTAGTTCTCTTAATATTTCAAAACGGCCCTTCTTTTTAATCCTACCCCTAATTCTCTAAATATTCATTACTTCCAACAATCACCCCTATTTTTTAACTTCTGTGAAGGGTTGGTTTTTGCAGCACCCAATCTAAATGATTCATTATCTTTCATATTTGTCGATCTAACCATACTATGCTTAAACTACCCCTTCTTCTCTTAATACTTCAAAACAACTCTTCTTTTCAATCCTACCCCTAATTCTCTATATAGCCCTTACTTCCAACAATTACGCCTATCTTTTTACTACTTTGAAGGGTTGGTTTTTCCAGCACCCAATTCAAACGATTCATCATTTTTCATATTTGTCGATCTACCCCAACTATGCTTAAACTACCCCTACTTCTCTTAATACTTCAAAACAGATATTCTTTTTAATCCTAGCACTAATTCTCTAAATAGCCCTTACTTCCTACAAATATGCCTATCTTTTACTACTGTGAAGGGTTGATTTTTGCAGCACCGAATCCAAACGATTCGAAATCTTTCATATTTGTCGATCTACCCTACTATGCTTAAACTACCCCTACTTCTCTTAATACTTCAAAACAACTACTCTTTTTCATACTGCCCCTAATTTTCTAAATAGCCTTACTTACAAAAATTTCCCCTATTTCTTAACTACTGTGATGGGGTTGTTTTTGCAACACCCAATCTAAATGATACATCAATATTCATATTTGTCGATCTACCTCTACTATGCTTAAGCTACCCCTACTTCTCCTAATACTTCAAAACAACCCTTCTTTTTAATCCTACCCATAATTCTCTAAATAACCCTTACTTCAAAGTATTCCGCCTATCTTTTTACTACTGTGAAGGGTTGGTTTTTCAAGCACCTAATCTAGATGATTCATAATCTTTCATATTTGTCGATCTACCCCTACTACGCTTAAACTACCCCTACTTCTCTTAATACTTCAAAACAACCCTTCTTTTTAATCCTACCACTAACTCTCTAAATATTCATTTCTTCCAACAATTACCCCCATTTTTTAACTTCTGTGAAGGGTTGGTTTTGGGAGCACCCAATCTAAATGATTCATCATCTCTCAAATTTGTCGATCTACCCCCACTAAGCTTAAACTATCCCTGCTTCCCTTAATACTTCAGAACAACCCTTCTTTTTAACCCTACCCCTATTTCTCAATATAGCCCTTACTTAAAATAATTACGCCTTTCTCTTTACTACCGTGAAGGGTTGGTTTTTGTGGCACCCAATGTAAATGATTCATCAGTTTTCATATTTGTCGATCTACCCCTACTATGCTTAAACAACCCTACTTCTGTGAAGGGTTTGTTTTTGTAGCACCCAATACACACGATTCATAATCTTTCATATTTGTCGATCTACCCCTACTACGCTTAAACTACCCCCTACTTCTCTTAATATTTCAAAACAGTCATTCTTTTTAATCCTACCACTAATTCTCTAAATATTCATTCCTTCCAACAATTACCCCTATTTTTTAACTTCTGTGAAGGGTTGGTTTTTGCAGCACCCAATCTAAATGATTCATCATCTTTCATATTTGTCGATCTAACCCTACTATGCTTTAACTACCCCTTCTTCTCTTAATACTTCAAAACAACCCTTCTTTTCAATCCTACCCCTAATTCTCTATATAGCCCTTACATCCAACAATTACGCCTATCTTTTTACTACTTTGAAGGGTTGGTTTTTGCAGCTCCCAATCCAAACGATTCATCATTTTTCATATTTGGTGATCTACCCGAACTATGCTTAAACTACCCCTACTTCTCTTAATACTTCAAACAGCTATTCTTTTTAATCCTAACACTAATTCTCTAAAAAGCCCTTACTTCCTACAATTACGCCTATCTTTTACTACTGTGAAGGGTTGGTTTTTGCAGCACCCAATCCAAAAGATTCGAAATCTTTCATATTTGTCGATCTACCCTACTATGCTTAAACTACCCCTAGTTCTCTTAATACTTCAAAACAACTATTCTTTTTAATACTGCCCCTAATTTTCTAAATAGACTTACTTACAAAAATTACCCCTATTTTTTAACTACTGTGATGGGGTTGTTTTTGCAACACCCAATCAAAATGATTCATCATTATTCATATTTTTCGACCTACCCCTACTGTGCTTAAGCTACCCCTACTTCTCTTAATACTTCAAAACAGCCCTTCTTTTTAATCCTACCCATAATTCTCTAAATAGCCCTTACTGCCAACAATCCCGCTTATCTTTTTATTACTGTGAAGGGTTGGTTTTTCCAGCACCTAATCCAGACCATTCATAATCTCTCTTATTTGTCGATCTACCCCTACAATGCTTAAACTACCCCTACTTCTCTTAATACTTCAAAACAACCCTTCTTTTTAATCCTACCACTAACTCTCTAAATAGTCATTTCTTCCAACAATTACCCCTATTTTTTAACTTCTGTGAAGGGTTGGTTTTGGGAGCACCCAATCTAAATGATTCATCATCTCTCATATTTGTCGATCTAACCCTACTAAGCTTAAACTAACCCTCCTTCCCTTAATACTTCAGGAAAAACCTTCTTTTTAATCCTACCCCTAATTCTCTATATAGCCCTTACTTACTACAATTACGCCTATCTCTTTACTAATGTGAAGGGTTGGTTTTTGTAGCACCCAATGCAAATGATTCATCAGTTTTCATATTTTTCGATCTATCCCTACTATGCTTAAACAACCCTACTTCTCTTTATACTTCAAAACAGCTATTCTTTTTAATCCTAACGCTATTTCTCTAAATATCCCTTACTTCCAAAAATTACGCCTATCTTTTACTACTGTAAAGGGTTTGTTTTTGCAGCACCCAATCCAAACGATTCATAATCTTTCATATTTGTCGTTCTACCCCTACTATGCTTAAACTACCCCTACTTCCCTTAATACTTCAAAACAGCTATTCTTTTTAATCCTACATCAAATTCTATAAATAGCCCTTAGTTCCGATAACTACCCCTATTTTTTTACTTCATTTATGGGTTGGTGTTTGCAGCACCCAATCAAAACGATTCATCATCTTTCATATTTTTCGATCTACCCCTACTGTGCTTAAACTACCACTACTTCTCTTAACACTTCAAAACAACCTTATTTTATTTCCAACCCCTAATTCTCTATATATCAATTACATCCAACAATTACCTCTATTTATTAACTACTGTGAAGGGTTGGTTTTTACAACACCCAATCCAAACCACTCATCATCTTTCATATTTGTCGATCTACCCCTACTATGCTTAAACTACGACTACTTCTCTTAATACTTCAAAAAAACTACTCTTTTTAATCGTACCGTTTATTCTCTAAATATCCCTTACATCCAAATGATTCATCATCTTTCATATTTGTCGATCTACAGCTAATATGCTTAATCTACCCCCAATTCTCTTAATACTTCAAAACAACCTTTCATTTTAGTCTAACTCCTAATTCTCTAAATAGTCCTTCCAACAGGTACCCCTATTTATAAGCTTTTGTGAAGGGTTGGTTTTTGTAGCACCCAATCCATATGATTCATCAGTTTATATTTGTCGATCTATCTTACAATGCATAAACTGCCCCTACTAATAATACTTCAAAACATCCCTTCTTTTTAATCCTAACCCTAATTATCTAAAGAGCCCTAACTTCGAACAATTACCCCTATTTTTTAACTACTGTGAAGGGTTGGTTTTTGCATCACCTAATCTAAACGATTCGTCATCTTTCATATTTGTTGATCTACCCCTATGAAACACCCCACCTCCATTAAGGTCACGCTCAAAGGGAATGCCCTAATTTTGGTGAAGGTTTATAAGTATAAGTCATAGATATACAAGACAGATATAATAACACATATTTTTGAACAGCGGAAAACAACAACTTTTATTTCATTAAAATACGCGTTACTCAAACCATGCCAAAATTGTCTTACAATTCTTTCAAAAACATAACATCTTCATAACTGTCTTGATTTAAATTATTTAAAAAAACATAAATAAACTGCATAAGTCCCATAATTGCTGTCCAAAGCCATAGTCGAAAACGAAAAAGATCCAAGCAATACATTCTTTCTCTTTAAGCTGGATGTGAAAGCTGGTCAAGCTGCTGTATTCCCTCCTTGAGGGGGGGGGGAACGAAAGAAAAAGAGGCGAAAGGAAAAGGATCAGTCGTAATGACTGAGTAAGTCCTAGTGACTTTCAGTGTAAAAACGGTTAAAAACAAGTCATGTATGAACTGGAACTAAACTTAAGAATGGTGTCAAGGTGGACAAGATAGACTAAGGTGATCATGATAAGTCAAGACAAATCAAATAAAGCATCGCATGTTCAAGATTCGTTGCATCGACTGTACTAGTATACTAAGCCCAGGTCACAAGTTAATCACAAACTAAATCCCACGGCCCAATATCGTGAAATGACCCTGAAACGAGGTCCGACCCAAGTACGGGGTCCTATGGAGCGCTTATCTAGTCGATCGGCTCCCTACAAGTTCTAGCTCGTCAAGTGTCCGTGTCATACGGCTAATCACGAATGTAGTCACCTATGCGGGGTCCACCTTCGGGTGTATCAGCCCTAGGGTGCCAACTCCTGACATGATTCAAGATGCACAGATAAATCTACGGATACCCAGTGTCTGCCCCGGAATACGTGCACAACCATAGTGCACCGAACCTACACTGGCGTACCCCACTGCCTTCGTTCACCTCTTACAATCAGCCCAGTAATCGTGCCCCACCCGGCCTAGCCCCAGGGTACCTTGATACATCTAGAGGGTTACTGCTGAAAATGGTCGTGTCTAGGGTTTCGCCTAACAGATTAAGTCATGTAATTCGTGACCTAACCCGCCTAACCGATTAAGTCATGTAATTCGTGACTTAATCCTTTTCCAGTCTAGTCATGTCAAGGAGGTTAAGTATGTCATTTAAATTCGCGACTTAACCCGCCTACGTGTCATGTCAAGTTGGCTAAGTGTTGTCATTTCCAGTTCATGACTTAGCCCTACAAATCGTGTTCAAGTTGGTTAAGTTGTCTTTTCATGTTCATGACTTAACCCTAATTGGCATTAATTGATTCGTTAATGCACCGAACCACACTCATTGGATCCTGTTGTTCGTAGCCACTGGATTTGCCGGGCGGTTCCGGGCAGGTTTACGCTACGAACTCAACCCAACCTCGGGTTTCAAGCGCGATGTGACCAACTACCCACATTGGATCCTATTTTTTGTAGCAACTGGATTTGTCGGGCGGTTCCGGGCAGATTTACACTACAAACTCAACCCAACCTCGAGTTGGCCACTTTCTTGTTTTCTAAAGTCATGCCCATGTTCTTAGCAGATTCGTGCTATTTCCATAGCATGTTCATATGTCAACTTCGTGCCCAACTAAGGCATGTTTCAAGTCAAGTTATGGCATGTTCAAGTCAAGTTTTCGTGTCATATTTCATGTTCTACTTATGCCAAATTTCACGGTTTATGATTATAATCAGTTCAAGTTTTGCCTATTCTACCCAATCGTATCCCCAACGTATATAAACATACTTCGTTCGCAAGCATAAACAATTCAATAGATAAAGGGGAATAACACCAAACATGTGATAGGCATATATGACAATTCCAACATCACTTGCATAATAAACAGGCTATAACATATCACATGGTTTCAATACTAGCATGATGATAACTTGGCATAGTAATGGTTCCAACTTAGTTTAACATGACGATTTCTACTTTACATCATAGGCATAATAATCATTGTGGGCATAATAATAATTTTATTACAAACATGAAACATTTAAAGGCATGGTAATTCTAATAGGCATAGTGGATTCCAATTTAGCATTTTTAACATAATGATTCTCATCTAACATTATAAACAGAATGATTCCAACTTTTCATCATAACCTAACAATTCACAATTTGTCATTAACATGATAGGTATATTAACATCACAGGCATAGTTCCATCAACATCATAGACATGGTTTAATTAGCATCATAGGCATAGTTTAATCAACATAAAGATCTCAATAAACATAGTGATTCCAAGGAGATGTATTAGTCCAACTAGCCATACAATTAAGCCCAAGTGATTCATAACAACATCAAAATCATGATAAGTTTAACTTGCAACGTTGACATAGCAATATTCCTAAATTATGATTCGAAATTAAACAATATAAACATGGATTAATAATATTTCCTAAATCCGGTTTAAACCCATGGCATGTCCATGTTATTTTAGCGTTTTTGCCTAAAAAGTGACATAGAACTTACAATATAAAGCAAGTAATCCAAATCAAAATTCCAAATCAAATAGCCCCAAATCCGTTGTCTAAAGTGTCGTAGTTGTTGTAGCTTCTAATTGTAGCCTTCAAGAATCGTCCTTCGTCTTCTATAATTTTGTTCTTTGTATTTTTAATTTAGAACTCTAGGTTTAATGGCGGCTGCATGAGGCTAAAATGAAATAGTATGATTTAGGCTAGGTCTTAGGTTCTTTTTATAGCGTTTGCAAGTTGATTAGGACCGTCGATGGAGGTTGGTTTAATAATAGCCGTTCGTTTGAAGGAGAGACCAACCAGGAGCTGACACCTAGCCCTAGTGACAAGGCAAGGCTCAGAAAATCGACCAAACACAGACCAGGCCAGCCAGGGGGGCTGGGTTCGACCTGGCTCAGGGGCCAGTTCGACACGCCAGTCGACACCGTGTCGGCTTGGCAGTCGACACGGGTGACCCAGGTCGACTGCCCAGTCGACCTGGCTAGCACCAGGTCGACTACCAAGTCGACCTGGGTGCCTTGGGCGAGAAAATTCCCGCCCTGGCCAATTCGGCCCGATTTTGAATTTTAAATTGGTTTTTCTGAGCTATTTTCGTCTGTTTGAATTTTAAACTGAATTCTGAAACTTCCGGAGGCCATATCTTCTTCATACGGAGTTCGTTTTACGCAAACTCGGACTCTATCTCAAGCAGAATTCCGAGACGAACGCAATGGCATATCCCGTTTCCCTTAATTCTTTGATTTGAAATTAGTTATACTTTAATTTTTGAATTTCACTGTTATAAAATACACGGGGTGTTACATTCTTCCCCACTTAAAAGGATTTCGTCCCCGAAATCTTCAAGTTCAGGAAGAATGTATAACCTAACATCCAAACATCCATCTACTCATCCATCAAACATGGGCATCCATTGTCCTTAAAAGACTTCTAATGCTTCATGATAATATGCGAAGTGTGTGTGTACATGTACTTGTTTAATGCAAAATCAGGCGGTCTACTGATTCAGTTGACCTCCTTAATGCAAATTATGTAAGTGCCATGAATCCATTATGTATGCAAATTCTCCTATTCATGATTCTACATGAGTGCACAATCATTCATACAAATGCAACATCCATATGACAACACACTAAACTTCATCCATATACGAATAAATACATTTATGCATATGCAACATGAAAATGTTTCTGAGCCGATCTAGTGCCTAATGTGTATTCATGCATCCACGATCAACCACTTGCGACCACTTGCAACCATTTCGCAATCTTAACATGTTTCAATTACATGTTTACATCCAAAAAGATTCTACCTATGGTTCTCAAGATAGGATCGAGGAGAGAAACAAGATAAAACAAAGCATCTAGGAGAAGTTAACGATGCACCCCCAGAAGGTCCGGTCTGCTTCTTAGGGCTGTCTTTGCTGATGTGTCCAGTCTCCCCACAATGAAAAAATTCACCTTGCTTTCTCTTCCTCTTTCTACAATCCTTGGCTATGTGCCCTTCCGTACCACAGAAATTGCATTTCCTTTTATCACGTGAGTTGTCGTTCTTTCCTCCTTTCTCGGAGTCTACCTTCTTATTCTGAGAATCGTTGGGCTTGACCTCTTTCTTCCCTTGAGAGTTTTCTGCCTTTGTCTCCTTCTTGCCCTTATCTTCTTCATTCTGCAATGCCATCTGCACCAACCTTTCATATGTAGCTCCCATGGGTATATGGGTCATGGCCAAACTGTTTAATGGCTCATTCAACCCCTTGACAAAGCGGAGAGCCTTCTTGTGCGGGGTGTTGACTAGGTCCAGTCCGAACCTAGCCAGCTCATCGAACTGATTAACATACTCTTTGACTGTCATATTCCCTTGCTTAAGAAATAAGAATTTTTCCAACTGAAGACTCCTTTCAGCTTTTGAAAGAAATTTAGCCTTAAACCTTGCCCTAAAGTCCTCCCATGTTTCCACTGGTCTTTCTACATTGGTGACTTCCCACCAGTAGGAAGCCTTGCCTTTAAGTAGCCATACTGCCAGTTGTACCTTCTGCCTATCTTCTACCTCAAAGATGACAAATAAGTCCTTGGTTTCCTTTAACCAATTCCTAGCTGCCACGAAGGACTCAGTTCCATGAAAGTCCTTTCCTCCCATAGCTTTAAAATCTTTACATATCTTAGCAAAGGTATTTCCTCATGGAGGAGGTGGAGGAAGAGGTGCTGTTGCAGCTGGTTGATTTCCTGCATGAAACACCCCACCTCCGTTAGGGTCACTCTCAAAGGGAATGCCCTAATTTTGGTGGAGGTTTATAAGTACAAGTCATAGATATACAAGACAGATATAAGAACACATATTTGTAAACAGCGGAAGAACAACAAACTTTATTTCATAAACTCAAATACGTGTTACAACAACATCCTTTCCAAAAAAACATAACATAACACTTTCATAATCTGTCTTGAGTACACTATTTAAAGAAGCATAAATAAAACATAGATAAACTGCAAAGGCCCCATAGTGGATTGTCCAAAGCCATAGTTCAAAACAGGAAAGTCCAAGCAATACATTTCTCTTCTTCAAGCTGGATGTTGAGGTAGGTCAAGCTGCTGTGTTCCCTCCCTGAGGACCTGGGGGGGGGGAACGGAAGAAAGAAGACGAAAGAAAAGTAGAGTCAGACATAAAGCCTGAGTAAGTCTAGTACTATTTTGTCTATGAATAAAGAACTGGGTATGATAAGTATAAACGAGAAGTGGGCATGCACTTTAAACTTGGTTAAGTTGTCTAGGGTCGAATATACCATCGTACCCCATGTTAATCTCTGAACCCATATAAACTAGTTTCCCACTGGCACCCCATAATCAGGGTGATGTGATCCATTCTATGATGATCGGCTCCTACTCGCATAGTTACATGTGTCTTACGGCCCCCGATGTTGTAGTTACCTATGTTGGTCCCACCATGGGGTGTATCAAGTCCCATAGTGGCAACCCGACACAACCTTAGAGTGCACAGGTATGCTACTGGTGTCCAGTGCCTTATTTTTCTACGCCGGAGTGTGTGCACGCCCGCACTCCGTTAGAACCTACACTGCTACACCACCGCCGTCGATTTTTGACCTCTTACAATCAGCCCAGTAATCGTGCCCCACCCTGCCTAGTTTCAGGGTATCATGATACACCGTGTAGGGTTACTACTGAAAAGGGTCCCCCGTTACTAGGTTTTCTATCTCTAGCCAACATGCTAAGTTGGTTAAGTGTTTTCTAACCTAACCCCACCAGTCCATTTAGTTTAGCATGTTCCATTTTGATTAAGTCTTAGTCCACTTAATCCTAACAATCCTGACTCAGCCTTAATTGTCTTATTAAGGCCCTAACCTCTCACATTAGACAGGTATTGCTGTGGCTGCCTGTTGCCGGTTGGTTCCGGGCAGTCTTACGCCACAACTCAGTCTAACCTCGGGTCCTTATTGGGCTCCATGTTTAACCTCCCACATTGGATAGGTATTGTTGTGACTACTGGACAGCCGGGCGGTTCCGGGCAGGTTTACATCACAACTCAATCCAACCTCGGGTTAAACATATCGTATTTTCTACATTTACATATCTTGTCATTCTTCTTTATTTCTTATATGTAAATATTTGCGGCCCATTATTAAGTTAATGGTGTAAAGGTTACACCAATCATGGGCCCAACCCATTCTTGAATTTGGGCCCTTTTACTTTAGTTTTCATTCATTAAATTAATTTAGCCCAACGTTATTTACCCCCGTTTTTACACGTCCGTTTATGTATATTGGGCTTAGCCTTTTAAAGCCCAATTTAGCCATGCGAAAGGGAGGCTCAAAGCATAATTACATACACAAAAAGGGGAAGGTGAGCGTATGAACTTGCAAAATGACGTTGGAAATACAAACTAGAACGGGTGTACTTGCATAGTGGTAACATAGGTGACATGAATCAAAGCATGTGAACTTGTAATTGAGATATCATTGTTGACACATGAACCTATATTTTTATTTAGGCATAATGTCAAACATAAGCATGGCATAAATATTTCTAGCATAAGCATGGCATAATGTCAGACATAAGCATGGCATAAATACTTCTAGCATAAACATGGCATAATGTCAAACATAAGCATGGCATAATATTTCTAGCATAAGCATGGCATAATGTCAAACATAAGCATGGCATAAATACTTCTAGCATAAACATGGCATAATGTCAAACATAAGCATGGCATAATATCAAACATAAGCATGGCATAAATACTTCTAGCATAAACATGGCATAAGTATAGTTAAATTTGTTCACATAACCAGGGTATAAATATACTTATGCATAAATATTCCTAATCATGGTGTTTGCTTTAAACTTGCAAAAAGGGATTTTTGAGTCTAACCTAGCCATGTCTCACATATGTCATCATATAATTCTTTTAAACAAGATAGACTTAATCATGAATTTCAATTATGCCAAATATCATTCATAGCCTAGCCATATTCATAAGTTTTGCAAAGCATGACTTAATACATGGATTATGGTGTCAAAATTCCAACATAGTTTCATATGAACTATAACAACCAAACTTGTCTCAATTACTTGCAAAATGATTTATGCACAAAAATAGACAACATGATGGCATAATAACAAAGCCCCAAACTTGCATGAAATTCCAATCAACTACATACATGTATCTTCAACATAGGTCACATAATTTGCGAATATTCCAAACGTATATTTGCATAGAACTACCGCATGTAGTTCTTTATAATTGAATGACATAATTCAGAATATCCAAACGTATATAAATTGATAAGAACGCACAAATATGAATTTTATTGCCACAATTCAAGCATACATATCTACACAATCATTTGTTCATACCAAAGTAATACTCTACTTACAATGGTTGCGGCGAATTCTCTAATTAAGAGATATGATTCCTTTGTTGAATTGATTAGCTTTAGGTTGCTTGAATTGCTTTAGGCTTTAGAACTTTCTACCTAATCCTCTCTCTCTAGATGGCGGCTACTCTTAGTCGTTCCTCAGCAACATGGCGGCTATGTTCTTAATTTGAATGAATAGATTAGGGTTTAGTCTAGGGTTGCTTGTATAGAGGTTAGGAATTGATTAGGACCATTGATGTTGCTAGGTTAGATCGTAGCCATTCATTCGATAGAGAGACCAATTAAAACTTGCCACCTAGCCCTAATGACAAAGCAGACCACAGAAAATCGGAGGAGCACAGACCTGGCCAGCCAGGTTAGACTGGGCTCGACCAGGTCGATACCCCTGTCGACAGGGCTGTCGACAGCCCTGTCGACATAGGTAGCCCAGGTCGACAGCCCAGTCGACCTGGGTGGCCCAGGCGGGTGTTCTTCCACCCTGGCCCATTGGGCCCCACTTCGGAATATTTAATTATTTAATTCTGTTTGAATTTTAAACTTAATTCTCAAACTTCCGAAGGCCATATCTTCTTCATACGGACTCCGTTTTTCGAAAACTCGGACTCTATTTCGCGTATTTTTCCGAGACGAACGCAATGGCGTATCCCATTTCCCTTAGTTCTTTGATTTAAAATTAATTATAATTTAATTTGTGAATTTCATAGTTACAGAATTCTCGGGGAGTTACATTCTCCCCCACTTAAAAGGATTTCGTCCCCGAAATCTTCAAGTTAGGAGGAATGTATATCCTAACATCCAATCATCCATCTACTCATCCATCAAACACGAGTACCCATTGTCCTTAAAAGACTTCTAATGCTTCATGATCATATGCGAAGTGTGTGTGTACATGAACTTATCTAATGCAAAATCAGGCGGTCTACTGATTCAGTTGACCTCCTTAATGCGAATCATGTAAGTGCCATGAATCCATTATGTATGCAAATTTCCTATTCATGATTCTACATGAGTGCACAATCATTCATACAAATGCAACATCCATATGACAACACATTACAGTTCAACCATATACGAATGCAATCATATATGCATATGCAATATGAAGTGACTGAGCCGATCTAAAACCTAGATTGTGTGTGTATATGCAACCACGAGCAACCACTAGCAATCACTTGCAACCACTTGCAACCATCATCCATAACATGTTTCAATTACATGTTTCCATCCAAAAGGTTTCTACCTAAAAGATAAGGTCGAGGAAATATACCTAAAAAGATAGATAAGAGCGCGATTTAAGGAAAAAGAAAGATCAAGGACGTACCCTCGAAAAGAAAAGGGTAAGCAGTGCGTATTCTAGCTTCAGTTTACCAAGTCGCGTCTCCCTCGGCGTCGCTCCACTGGACTTTGACGAGTTTGACTTCGCGGTTGCGTAGCTTCTTCACTTCCGTTCCTAGGATGCGGGTTGGAACCTTTCTTATGGTTGCTTCGCGTTCCACTTCGGCCTCTTCGAATATATTTGGCTCTACCACTTCAGCAGACTCATGTAGACATTTTCGTAGATGTGAAACGTGAAAAACGTTGTGGACTCCAGCCAACTTCTCGGGTAGCTCTAATCTATAGGCCATTTTCCCAATCTTCTCGATGATAGGGAATGGTCCTACGAACCTTGGTGCTAGCTTTCCTGTGGTTCCGAAACGAACAACGTTTCTTAGCGGTGATACCTTGAGAAAAACTCTGTCTCCAACCTCAAATTCAAGGTCGGTTCTCCTCTTGTCGGCATAGGACTTTTGTCTGTCTTGGGCCGTCTTCATCCTTCTTCGTATTAAGTCTACTTTCTCTGAAGTCTCTCAGATCATATCTGGTCCAAGTATGAGCTTATCAGTAGACTCCCACCAACAAGTGGGCGATCGGCACGGTCTTCCATATAGAGCTTCGAAGGGCGCCATTCCGATGGTTGCTTGATAGCTGTTATTGTAGGCAAATTCCACCAAAGGAAGGTGGTCTTCCCATGTCCCTCCGAAGTCAAGGACGCATAACCTTAAAAGGTCTTCCAAAACTCTGTTCACTCTCTCCGTTTGGCCGTCGGTTTGGGGATGATAGGCTGTGCTCAAGCATAACTGCGTTCCTACTGCTTCTTGCAGACTCCGCCAAAACTCGCTGGTGAAGATGGGGTCTCGGTCACTAACTATGCTAGATGGTATTCCATGGAGTCGAACGATTTCCTTGAGGTAAAGTGATGCTAGGGATGAGGCAGTTCTTTTACTTTTGACAGGTAAAAAGTGGGCGCTTTTAGTAAGCCTATCCACTATTACCCAAATGCTAGTGTTGCATCTCCTAGACCTAGGCAGCCCATCGATGAAGTCCATTGAGATGCTATCCCACTTCCACTGTGGGACCTCCAGAGGATGTAGTAGTCCGCCAGGCTTTTTCTGTTCCGCTTTAACCTGTTGGCACACCATACACTTAGAAACGAATTCTGCCACGTCCTTTTTCATGCCGTTCCAGAAGATAGTCCTTTTTATGTCTTTGTACATTTTATCTCCGCCTGGGTGTATCGTCATCTTGGAATGATGCGCTTCCTCGAGAACCTTCCTTACTAAATCTTTTGTCTGTGGGACGCATAGTCTTCCGTATCGCCTTAGTAAACCTTTATCGTCAATGGAGTATCTGTTGAGGTGACTTGAAGTCTCACCCCTAATTAGCCTATCAATTATTTCCACAAGCTGAGGGTCTTCGCGTTGTGCTGCCCCTACTGAATCCACTAAAGTTGGGCGCACTTCGAGAGATGCTAGCAAGCCTGGTATGAAATCGGAGGAAGGCCTAAAGTCGAAGCTGGCTATAAACTCTAGGGTTTGTCTTTCAACAAACAACGGGCTTAGGGTCAATTTCTTTCGGCTCAACGCGTCTGCCACTACGTTGCCTTTGCCCGGGGTGTAGGAGATTTCGAAATCGTACGAGGCAAGAAACTCCATCCATCTTTGTTGCCTCAAGTTAAGATCTTTCTGCGAGAAAAGATATTTCAACGATTTATGGTCAGTGTAAAGTTCGAACTTCTCACCTAGGAGATAGTGTCGCCAAGACTTGAGTGCAAATACGATGGCGGCTAACTCAAGATCGTGGGTTGGGTAGTTCTTTTCGTGCACTTTCAACTGCCTCCCGCCATAAGCTACTACCCTTCCTTCTTGCATTAAGACGGCGCCTAGCCCTGTCCCACATGCATCCGTATAAACAGTGAACATCTTGCTCCCATCTGGCAGCGTCAAAACTGGGGCTGTTGTGAGAGCCCTTTTCAGTCGTTGGAAAGCAAACTCGCAATCCAAGTCCCAATTAAACACCAGATTCTTCTTGGTCAATTTCGTGAGCGGAGCGGAAATTTTCGCAAAATCCCTTATGAATTTTCGATAGAAACCCGCTAGTCCTAGAAAGCTTCGGACCTCAGTTGCATTCCTTGGTGTCTTCCAATCCTGTACCGTCACTACCTTAGCAGGGTCCACCGCTAACCCTTGTTTGGATACTATGTGCCCAAGGAACCTCACCTCTTCTCTCCAAAAGTGGCATTTGGAGAACTTGGCTTTTAGTTGATGGGCTCGCAACGTTTCCATGATTGCCCTTAAGTGCTGAGCATGTTCCTCTTCACTCTTTGAGAAGATAAGGATATCATCTACGAAGACCACTACGGATTTGTTGAGGAAATCCCTAAATACCCTACTCATCAGGTCCACGAAGTAAGCAGGTGCATTTGTCAAACCGAAAGGCATGACAAGCCATTCAAAGAAGCCGTCTGGGGTTCTGAACGCCGTTTTATCGATGCTATCTTCAGCCACCCTTAGCTGATGAAAACCGGTTGCTAAATCGAGTTGGGAGAAAACAGACGCTCCTACAAGCTGGTCAAATAAATCGTCAATTCTAGGGAGAGGGTGCCTATTCTTTTTTGTTAGCTTGTTGAGCTCCCTATAGTCAACACATAGACGGAGTGAACCATCCGCCTTTGTTGCGAACACCACTGGAGCGCCCCATTCTGAAATGCTCCTCCTAATGAACCCCTTCTCTAGAAGCTCTTTAATCTGTTTACTGAGCTCTTTTCTTTCTCGTGGAGCCATGTGTCTAACGGGCAACGCAACGGGCTTTGCATTATCCACAAGATATATGCGGAAGTCTATCTCCCGCTTCGGAGGCAAGCCCTTCACCTCTTTGAAGACATCCAGATATTCCCGGACCACTCTAACTGATTGCAAATTTTCAACAGAGGCATCTAGCGACTCAAGATAACTAAGCATAACCGCATACGAGGGATTACAAGAAATTTCCAAAGTATTACCGAGCTGGGTTAGGATCCTAACAACCCTTTTCTCACAATCAAGGATGGCCCCATTACTGGATAGCCAATCCATACCCAAAATCAAACCATACCCCGAAAAGCCCAAAACAAAGGCACTACATTCAAATTCTACACTTAGAATAGAAATTTTCAAATCCAAACAGAACATAGACAAATGAGCTGGGCCCCCAATTGGGTTTGAAACAATTAAGGGGTCCTCTACCATACTAGTTTTTAGGTGCAGAGATTCTACTAAAGCAGACGAGATAAAGGAGTGTGATGCGCCAGAATCAAATAAAGTGCGAACGGGGTGATCATAAAGATAAACTACACTTTCTACAGAAGTGTTTATACCTCGCTGTTGCAGAGGTGGCGCTTCTAGTACATGAACCTGTGCCCTTGGGGTGGATCCAGACCCCTGCCCCTGCCCTCGTTTCCTTGGGCAGTCCTTAGCTCTGTGGCCTGTCTGACCGCAAGAAAAGCACCCACCATTCTCCTTGGCCTTCTTTTTCCGGCAGTCCTTTACTAAGTGCCCCACTTTGCCACAGAAATTGCACTTCCTCTTCTCTTTGTTGCCTTTCCCGCCTTTCTTAAAGTCTGTCTTCTTAGGTTGCAAACCCTCCTTCTTCTTGCCCTTATCCTCTTCATTCAGCAATGCCATTTGCACCAATCTTTCATACGTGGCTCCCATGGGTATATGGGTCATGGCCAAACTGTGTAATGGCTCATTTAACCCTTTGACGAAACGGAGAGCCTTCTTGTGCGGGGTGTTGACTAGGTCAAGCCCAAACCTAGCCAGCTCATCAAACTGATTCACATACTCTCTAACAGTCTTGTCTCCTTGCTTAAGAAATAAGAATTTCTCCAACTGCAAACTTCTTTCCGCATCTAAGAGAAATTTGGTCTCAAACCTTGCCCTAAAGTCCTCCCATGTCTCCACTGGTCTTTCAGCATTAGTGACTTCCCACCAGTAGGAAGCCTCACCCTTCAATAGCCACACTGCCAACTGTACTTTTTGTCTATCCTCTACCTCAAAGATGATGAATAGGTCCTCAGTTTCTTTCAGCCAATTTCTAGCTGCTACGAAGGACTCAGTTCCATGGAAATCCCTTCCTCCCATAGCTTTAAAATCCTTACATATCTTAGCAAACGCGTTTCCTCGTGGAGGAGGTGGAGGAAGAGGTGTTGCTGCAGCTGGATGATTTCCTACAGCTGGGGGAGGAGGAACGGTAGGACCTGGCTGAGTGGCCCTTGCTTCTAAGAACCGTCTAAACCAACCAGGTATTGGCACCCCTTCTGGCAAGTTAAGATCTTCGGACATGCAGAAACAAAAAGGATAGGTTCAAAACGAAGGATAAGAGATAGTACCTATGGCTTTGGGGAGTGGACTTTGCCTTTTAAAAATAAAATAATATTTTTATCTTTAAAAATGCTTCTTTAAATTTCCTTTTTGAAAATAATTTTTCAAAACTTTTTATCTTATCTGGTAAACCTATGCTCTGATACCAAGTGAAACACCCCACCTCCGTTAGGGTCACTCTCAAAGGGAATGCCCTAATTTTGGTGGAGGTTTATAAGTACAAGTCACAGATATACAAGGCAGATATAAGAACACATATTTGTAAACAGCGGAAGAACAACAAACTTTATTTCATAAAGTCAAATACGTGTTACAATAACATCCTTTCCAAAAAAACATAACATAACACTTTCATAATCTGTCTTGAGTACATTATTTAAAGAAGCATAAATAAAACATAGATAAACTGCAAAGGCCCCATAGTGGATTGTCCAAAGCCATAGTTCAAAACAGGAAAGTCCAAGCAATACATTTCTCTTCTTCAAGCTGGATGTTGAGGTAGGTCAAGCTGCTGTGTTCCCTCCCTGAGGACCTGGAGGGGGGGGGGGGGAAACGGAAGAAAGAAGACGAAAGAAAAGTAGAGTCAGACATAAAGCCTGAGTAAGTCTAGTACTATTTTGTCTATGAATAAAGAACTGGGTATGATAAGTATAAACGAGAAGTGGGCATGCACTTTAAACTTGGTTAAGTTGTCTAGGGTCGAATATACTACCGTACCCCATGTTAATCTCTGAACCCATATAAACTAGTTTCCCACTGGCACCCCATAATCAGGGTGATGTGATCCATTCTATGATGATCGGCTCCTACTCGCATAGTTACACATGTCTTACGGCCCCCGATGTTGTAGTTACCTATGCTGGTCCCACCATGGGGTGTATCAAGTCCCATAGTGGCAACCCGACACAACCTTAGAGTGCACAGGTATGCTACTGGTGTCCAGTGCCTTATTTTTCTTCGCCGGAGTGTGTGCACACCCGCACTCCGTTAGAACCTACACTGCTACACCACCGCCGTCGATTTTTGACCTCTTACAATCAGCCCAGTAATCGTGCCCCACCCTGCCTAGTTTCACGGTATCATGATACACCGTGTAGGGTTACTGCTGAAAAGGGTCCCCCGTTACTAGGTTTTCTATCTCTAGCCAACATGCTAAGTTGGTTAAGTGTTTTCTAACCTAACCCCACCAGTCCGTTTAGTTTAGCATGTTCCATTTTGATTAAGTCTTAGTCCACTTAATCCTAACAATCCTGACTCAGCCTTAATTGTCTTATTAAGGCCCTAACCTCTCACATTAGACAGGTATTGCTGTGGCTGCCTGTTGCCGGTTGGTTCCGGGCAGTCTTACGCCACAACTCAGTCTAACCTCGGGTCCTTATTGGGCTCCATGTTTAACCTCCCACATTAGATAGGTATTGTTGTGACTACTGGACAGCCGGGCGGTTCCGGGCAGGTTTACATCACAACTCAATCCAACCTCGGGTTAAACATATCGTATTTTCTACATTTACATATCTTGTCATTCTTCTTTATTTCTTATATGTAAATATTTGCGGCCCATTATTAAGTTAATGGTGTAAAGGTTACACCAATCATGGGCCCAACCCATTCTTGAATTTGGGCCCTTTTACTTTAGTTTTCATTCATTAAATTAATTTAGCCCAACGTTATTTACCCCCGTTTTTACACGTCCGTTTATGTATATTGGGCTTAGCCTTTTAAAGCCCAATTTAGCCATGCGAAAGGGGAGGCTCAAAGCATAATTACATACACAAAAAGGGGAAGGTGAGCGTATGAACTTGCAAAATGACGTTGGAAATACAAACTAGAACGGGTGTACTTGCATAGTGGTAACATAGGTGACATGAATCAAAGCATGTGAAGTTGTAATTGAGATATCATTGTTGACACATGAACCTATATTTTTATTTAGGCATAATGTCAAACATAAGCATGGCATAAATATTTCTAGCATAAGCATGGCATAATGTCAGACATAAGCATGGCATAAATACTTCTAGCATAAACATGGCATAATGTCAAACATAAGCATGGCATAATATTTCTAGCATAAGCATGGCATAATGTCAAACATAAGCATGGCATAAATACTTCTAGCATAAACATGGCATAATGTCAAACATAAGCATGGCATAATATCAAACATAAGCATGGCATAAATACTTCTAGCATAAACATGGCATAAGTATAGTTAAATTTGTTCACATAACCATGGTATAAATATACTTATGCATAAATATTCCTAATCATGGTGTTTGCTTTAAACTTGCAAAAAGGGATTTTTGAGTCTAACCTAGCCATGTCTCACATATGTCATCATATAATTCTTTTAAACAAGATAGACTTAATCATGGATTTCAATTATGCCAAATATCATTCATAGCCTAGCCATATTCATAAGTTTTGCAAAGCATGACTTAATACATGGATTATGGTGTCAAAATTCCAACATAGTTTCATATGAACTATAACAACCAAACTTGTCTCAATTACTTGCAAAATGATTTATGCACAAAAATAGACATCATGATGGCATAATAACAAAGCCCCAAACTTGCATGAAATTCCAATCAACTACATACATGTATCTTCAACATAGGTCACATAATTTGCGAATATTCCAAACGTATATTTGCATAGAACTACGGCATGTAGTTCTTTATAATTGAATGACATAATTCAGAATATCCAAACGTATATAAATTGATAAGAACGCACAAATATGAATTTTATTGCCACAATTCAAGCATACATATCTACACAATCATTTGTTCATACCAAAGTAATACTCTACTTACAATGGTTGCGGCGAATTCTCTAATTAAGAGATATGATTCCTTTGTTGAATTGATTAGCTTTAGGTTGCTTGAATTGCTTTAGGCTTTAGAACTTTCTACCTAATCCTCTCTCTCTAGATGGCGGCTACTCTTAGTCGTTCCTCAGCAACATGGCGGCTATGTTCTTAATTTGAATGAATAGATTAGGGTTTAGTCTAGGGTTGCTTATATAGAGGTTAGGAATTGATTAGGACCATTGATGTTGCTAGGTTAGATCGTAGCCATTCATTCGATAGAGAGACTAATTAAAACTTGCCACCTAGCCCTAATGACAAAGCAGACCACAGAAAATCGGAGGAGCACAGACCTGGCCAGCCAGGTTAGACTGGGCTCGACCAGGTCGATACCCCTGTCGACAGGGCTGTCGACAGCCCTGTCGACATGGGTAGCCCAGGTCGACAGCCCAGTCGACCTGGGTGGCCCAGGCGGGTGTTCTTCCACCCTGGCCCATTGGGCCCCACTTCGGAATATTTAATTATTTAATTCTGTTTGAATTTTAAACTTAATTCTCAAACTTCCGAAGGCCATATCTTCTTCATACGGACTCCGTTTTTCGAAAACTCGGACTCTATTTCGCGTATTTTTCCGAGACGAACGCAATGGCGTATCCCGTTTCCCTTAGTTCTTTGATTTAAAATTAATTATACTTTAATTTGTGAATTTCATAGTTACAGAATTCTCGGGGTGTTACACTGCAGCTGGGGGAGGAGGAACGGTGGGACCTGGTTGAGTGGCCCTTGCTTCTAAGAATCGTCTAAACCAACCAAGTATTGGTATACCCTCTGGCAAGTTAAGTTCTTCGGACATGCTGAAACAAAAAGGATAGTTTCAAAACGAAGGATAAAAGATAATACCTATGGCTTTGGGGGACTTTGCCTTTTTAAAATATATTATTTTATCTTTAAAAAAATGCTTCTTTAAATTTTCCTTTGAAAATAAATTTTCAAAACTTTTATCTTATCTGGTAAACCTATGATCTGATACCAAGTGAAACACCCCACCTCCATTAATGTCACTCTCAAACAGAATATCCTAATTTTGGCGGAGGTTTATAAGTATAAGTCACAGATATACAAGACAGATATAATAACACATATTTTTGAATAGCGGAAAACAACAACAACTTTTATCTCATTAAAATACGCGTTACTCAAACCATGCCATAATTGTCTTACAATTCTTTCAAAAACATAACATCTTCATAACTGTCTTGATTTACATTATTTAAAGAAACATAAATAAACTACATAAGTCCCAAAATTGTTGTCCAAAGCCATAGTCCAAAATGAAAAAGATCCAAGCAATACCTTCTTTCTCTTTAAGCTGGATGTGAAAGCTGGTCAAGCTGCGGTATTCCCTCCATGAGAACCTGGGGGGGACGAAAGAGAAAGAGGCGAAAGGAAAAGGGTCAGTCGTAAAGACTGAGTAAGTCCTAGTGACTTTCAGTGTAAAAATGGTTAAAACAACATGTCATGTATGAACTGGAACTAAACTTAAGAATGGTGTCAAGGTGGACAAGATAGACTAAGGTGATCATGATAAGTCAAGACAAATCAAATAAAGCATCGCATGTTCAAGATTCGTTGCATCGACTGTACTAGTATACTAATCCCCGGTCACAAGTTAATCACAAAATAAATCCCACGGCCCAATATCGTTAAATGACCCTGAAACGGGGTCTGACCCAAGTACGGGGTCCTACGGAGCGCTTATCTAGTCGATCGGCTCCCTACAAGTTCTAGCTCGTTAAGTGTCCGTGTCATACGGCTAATCACGAATGTAGTCACCTGTGCTGGGTCCACCTTCGGGTGTATCAGCCCTAGGGTGTCAACCCCTGAAACGATTCAAGATGCACAGATAAATCTATGGATACCCTATGTCTGCCCCGGAATACGTGCACGACCGTAGTCCACCGAACCTACACTGGCGTACCCCACTGCCGTCGTTCACCTCTAACAATCTGCCCAGTAATCGTGCCCCACCCGGCCTAGCCCAAGGGTACATTGATACATCTAGAGGGTTACTGCTGAAAAGGGTCGTGTCTAGGGTTTCGCCTAACAGATTAGGTCATGTAATTCGTGACCTAACCCGCCTAACCGATTAAGTCATATAATTCGTAACTTAATCCTTTTCCAGTCTAGTCATGTCAAGGTGGTTAAGTATGTCATTTAAATTCGCGACTTAACCCGCTTACGTGTCATGTCAAGTTGGCTAAGTGTTGTCATTTCAAGTTCATGACTTAGCCCTACAAATCGTGTTCAAGTTGGTTAAGTTGTCTTTTCATGTTCATGACTTAACCCTAATTGGCATTAATTGATTCGTTAATGCACCGAACCACTCACATTGGATCCTGTTGTTCGTAGCTACTGGATTTGCCGGGCGGTTCCGGGCAGGTTTACGCTACGAACTCAACCCAACCTCGGGTTTCAAGCGCGATGTGACCAACTACCCACATTGGATCCTATTGTTTGTAGCAACTGGATTTGCCGGGCGGTTCCGGGTAGATTTACACTACAAACTCAACCCAACCTCGAGTTAGCCACTTTCTTGTTTTCTAAAGTCATGCCCATGTTCTTAGCAGATTCGTGCTATTTCCATAGCATGTTCATATGTCAACTTCATGCCCAACTAAGGCATGTTTCAAGTCAAGTTATGGCATGTTCAACTCAATTTTTCGTGCCATATTTCATGTTCTACTTATGCTAAATTTCACGGTTTGTGATTACAATCAATTCATGTTCTTCCTATTCAACCCAATCGTATCTCCAACGTATATAAACGTACTTCGTTCGCAAGAATAAGCAATTCAAGAGATAAAGGGGAATAACACCAAACATGTGATAGGCATATGTGACAATTCCAACATCACTTGCATAATAAATAGGCTATAACATATCACATGGTTTCAATACTAGCATGATGATAACTTGGCATAGTAATGGTTCCAACTTAGTTTAACATGACGATTTCAACTTTACATCATAGGCATAATAATCATTGCGGGCATAATAATAATTTTATTACAAACATGAAACATTTAAAGGCATGGTAATTCTAATAGGCATAGTGGATTCCAATTTAGCATTTTTAACATAATGATTCTCATCTAACATTATAACCATAATGATTCCAACTTTTCATCATAACCTAGCAATTCCCAATTTGTCATTAACATGATAGGTATATTAACATCACAGGTATAGTTCCATCAACAACATAGACATGGTTTAATTAGCATCATAGGCATAGTTTAATCAACATAAAGATTTCAATAAACATAGTGATTCCATGGACATGTATTAGTCCAACTTGCCATACAATTAAGCCCTAGTGATCCATAACAACATCAAAATCATGATAAGTTTAACTTGCAATGTTGACATAACAATATTCCAAAATTATGATTCAAAATTAAACAATATAAACATGGATTAGTAATAGTTCCTAAATCCGGTTTCAATTCATGGCATGTCCATGTTACTTTAGCTTTTTTGCATAAAAAGTGACATAGAACTTACAATATAAAGCAAGTAATCCAAATCAAAATTCCAAATCAAATAGCACCAAATCCGTTGTCTAAAGCGTCATAGTTGTTGTAGCTTCTAGTTGTAGCCTTCAAGAATCGTCCTTCGTCTTCTATAATTTTGTTCTTTGTATTTTTAATTTAGAACTCTAGGTTTAATGGCGGCTGCATGAGGCTAAAATGAAATAGTATGATTTAGGCTAGGTCTTAGGTTCTTTTTATAGTGTTTGCAAGTTGATTAGGACCGTCGATGGAGCTTGGTTTAATAATAGCCGTTCGTTTGAAGGAGAGACCAACCAGGAGCTGACACCTAGCCCTAGTGACAAGGCAAGGCTCAGAAAATCGACCAAACATAGACCAGGCCAACCAGGGGGGCTGGGTTCGAACTGGCTCAGGGGCCAGGTCGACACGCCAGTTGACACCATGTGGACTTTGCAGTCGACACGGGTGACCCAGGTCGACTGCCCAGTCGACCTGGCTAGCCCCAGGTCGACTACCAAGTCGACCTGGGTTCCTTGGGCAGGAAAATTCCCGCCCTGGCCAATTCGGCCCAATTTTGAATTTTAAATTGGTTTTTCCGAGCTGTTTTGGTCTGTTTGAATTTTAAACTAAATTTTGAAACTTTCGAAGGCCATATCTTCTTCATACGGAGTCTGTTTTACGCAAACTCAGACTCTATCTCAAGCAGAATTCCGAGACGAACGCAATGGCATATCCCGTTTCCCTTAATTCTTTGATTTGAAATTAGTTATACTTTAATTTGTGAATTTCACTGTTATAAAATACACGGGGTGTTACACGCTACTTTGCTTATACTACCCCTACTTCTCTTAATACTTCAACACGGTTCTTCTTTTTAATCCTGCCCCTAATTCCCTAAATAGCCCTTACTTCCAACAATTACGCCTATCTTTTTACCACTGTGAAGGGTTGGTTTTTGTAGCACCCAATCCAAGCGTTTCATAATCTTTCATATTTGTCCATCTACCCCTACTATGTTTAAACTACACCTACTTCTCTTAATACTTCAAAACAGCCCTTCTTTTTTATCCTACCCCTAATTCTCTATATAGTCGTTCCTTCCAACAATTATCCCTATTTTTTAACTTCTGTAAAGGGTTGGTTTTTGCAGCACCCAATCCAAAAGATTCATCATCTTTCATATTTTTCGAACTACCCCTACTATGCATAAACTACCCAACTTCTCTTAATACTTCAAAACAGCTGTTCATTTTAATCCTAACCGTAATTCTCCGTATAGCCCTTACTTCCAACCATTACGCCTATCTTTTACTACTGTGAAGGGTTGGCATTTGCAGCCCCCAATACAAACGATTCATAATCATTCATATTTGTCGATCTACCCCTACTATACTTAAACTCCACCTACTTCTCTTAATACTTCGAAACAACTATTCTTTTTAATTCAACCCCTAATTCTCTAAATAGCCCTAACTTCCAACAATTACCCCTATTTTTAAACATTTGTGAAGGATTGGTTTTTGCAGCGCCCAATCCATATGATTCATCATCTTTACATTTGTCGATCTAACCCTACTATGCTTAAATTGCCCCTACTTCTCTTAATACTTCAAAACAACCCTTATTTTTAGTACTACCCCTAATTCTCTAAATGATCCTTACTTCCGACAATTAACTCTATTTTCAACTACTGTGAAGGGTTGGTTTTTGCAGCACCCGTTCTAAATGATTAATCATCTTTCATATTTGTCGATCTACCCCTACTATGCTTAAGCTACCCAAACTTCTCTTAATACTTAAAAAAAGTCCTTCTATTTAATCCAATCCCTACTTCTCTAAATACCCCTACCTTCCAACAATTACGCCTATGCTTTTACTACTTTTAGTAGTTTGTTTTTGCAGCACACAAATCAAATGATTCATAATCTTTCATATTTGTTGATCTACCCCTACTTCTCTTAATACTTCAAAACAACCCTTCTTTTTAATCCTACCCCTAATTCTCTAAATAGTCATTCTTTCCAACAATTTACCCTATTTTTTAACTTCTGTGAAGGGACGGTTTTTGCACCACCCAATCTAAATGATTCATCATATTTTATATTTGTCGATCTACCTCTACTATGCTCAAACTATCCCTACTTCTCTTGATACTTCAAAAAAGTCCTTCTTTTTAATCCTACCCCTGATTCTCTAAACACCCCTTACTTCCAACAATTACGCCTTTCTTTTTACTACTGTGAAGGGTTGGTCTTTGCAATACCCAATCCAGACGATTCGTAATCTTTCATATTTGTCGATCTACCCCTACTATGATTAAACTACACCTACTTCTCTTAATTCTTCAAAACAGTCCTATTTATTCCCTCCCCAAATTCTCTATATCGCCCTTCCTTCCAACAATTATTCCTATCGTTTTACTACTTTGAAGGGTTGGTTTTTGCAGCACATAATCCAAACGATTCACAATCTTTCATATTTGTCGATCTACCCCTACTATGCTTAAATTACCCCTACTTCTCTTAATAGTTCAAAACAACATTTTTTCTATCCAACCCCTAATTCTCTAAATAGTCATTCCTTCCAATAATTACCCTTATTTTCTAACTTCTGTGAAGGGTCGGTTTTTGCAGCACCCAATCTAAATGATTCATCATCTTTTATATTTGTCGATCTACCTCTACTATGCTTAAACTACCCCTACTTCTCTTAATACTTCAAAACATTCCTTCTATTTAATCCTGCCCTAATTCTCTAAATAGCCCTTACTTCCAACAATTACCACTATTTTTAGCTACTGTGAAGGGTTTGTTTTTGCAGCACCCAATCTAAATGATTCGTCATCTTTCATATTTGTCGATCTAACCCTACTATGCTTAAACTAACCCTACCTCCCTTAATACTTCAAAACAGTCCTTCTATTTAATCCTGCCCCTAATTCTCTAAATATCCCTTCCTTCCAACATATACACCTACCTTTTTACTACTTTGAAGGGTTGGTTTTTGCAGCACACAATCCAAACGATTCATAATCTTTCATATTTGTAGATCTACCTCCACTATGCTTAAATTACCCCTACTTCTCTTAATACTTCAAAACAACCCTTCATTTTTATCCTACCCTTAGTTCTCTAAATAGTCATTCCTTCCAACAAAAACCCCTATTTTTTAACTTCTGTGATGGGTCGGTTTTTGCAAGACGCAATCTAAATGATTCATCATCTTTTATATTTGTTGATCTACCTCTGCTATGCTTAAACTACCCATACTTCTCTTAATACTTAAAAACAATCCTTCTTTTTAACCATACCACTAATTCCCTAAATAGCCCATACTTCCAACAATTACACCTATCTTTTTACTACTGTGAAGGGTTGGTTTTTGCAGCACCCAATCCAGACGATTCATAATCTTTCATATTTGTCGATCTACCCCTACTATGCTTAAATTACCCCCACTTCTCTTTATACTTCAAAACAAACCTTCTTTTTAATCCTAACCCTAATTATCTAAATTTTCATTCCTTCCAACAATTACCCCTATCTTTTAACTACTGTGAAGGGTTGGTATTTTCTAGTACCCAATCTAAATGATTCATCATATTTCATATTTGTCGATCTACCGCTACTATGCTTAAACTACCCCTACTTCTCTTAAAATTTCAAAATAGCCCTTCTTTTTAATCCTACACCTAATTCTCTATATGGACCATACTTCCAACAATTACGCTTATCTTTTCACTACTTTGAGGGGTTGGTTTTTGTAGCACCCGTTCCAACTGATTCATCATTTTTCATATTTGTCGATCTACCCCTACTATGCTTAAACTACCCCTACTTCTCTTAATACTTCCAAACAACTATTCTTTTTAATCCTAACACTAATTCCCTAAATAGCACTTACTTCCAACCATTACGCCTATCTTTTACAGTTGTGAAGGGTTGGTTTTTACAGCACCCAATCCAAACGATTCACAATTTTTTATATTTGTCAATCTAACCCTACCATGCTTAAACTACCCCTAATTCTCTTTATATTTAAAAACAGCTATTCTTTTTAATCTTACCCCTAATTCTCTAAATTGCCCTTACTACCAACAATTACCGATATTTTTTAACTTCTGTGAAGGGTTGGTTTTTGCAGCACCCAATCCAAATTATTCATCATCTTTCATATTTGTCGATCTACCCATACTATGCTTAAACTATCCCTACTTCTCTTAGTACTTCAAAACAGTCCTTCATTTTAATCAAACCACTAATTCTCTAAATAGTACTTACTTCCATCAATTATCCCTATTTTTCAACTACTGTGAACGGTTGGTTTTTGCAGCACTCAATCCAAATGATTTATCATCTTTCGTATTTGTCGATCTACACCTACTCAGCTTAAACTATCTATACTTCTCTTAATACTTCAAAACAGCTATTCTTTTTTGCCCTACACCTAATTCTCTAAATAGCCCTTATCTTCCAACAATTACCCCTATATTTTAACTACTGTGAATGGTTGGTTTTGGCAACACCCAATCTAAATGATTCACCATCTTTCATATTTGTCGATATATCCCTACTATGTTTAAACTACCCCTACTTCTCTTAACACTTTAAACCAACCCTTCATTTTAGTCTAACTACTAATTCTCTAAATAGCCCTTGCAGGGTTGGTTTTTGCAGCACCGAATCCATATGATTCATCATCTTTATATTTGTCGATGTACCCTACTATGCTTAAACTACCCCTACTTCCCTTAATACTTCAAAACATCCCTTCTTTTTAATCGTACCCCTAATTATCTAAATAGCCCTTACTTCCGACAATTACCCCAATTTTTTAACTACTGCGAAAGGTTGGTTTTTGCAGCACCCAATCTAAATGATTCATCATCTTTCATATTTGTCGATCTACCCCTACTATGCTTAAACTACCCCTAATTCTCTTAATACTTCAAAATAGTTCTTCTTTTTAATCCTACCCCTATTCTCCAAATAGCCCTTACTTCCAACAGTTACGCCTATCTTTTTACTACTGTGAAGGGTTTGTTTTTGCAGCACCCAATCCAAATGATTCATAATCTTTCATATTTGTCGATCTGCCCCAACTATCCTTAATCTACCCCTACTTCTCTTAGTACATCAAAACACCCCTTCTGTTTAATCCTACCACTAATTCTCTAAATAGTCATTCCTTCCAACAATTAACCCTATTTTTTAAATTATGTGAAGGGTGGGTTTTTGCAGCACCCAATCTGAATGATGCATCATCTTTCATATTTGTCGATCTACCCCAACTATGCTCAAACTACCCCTACTTCTCTTAATACTTCAAAACAACCCTTCTTTTTAATCCTATCCCTAGTTCTCTATATAGCCCTTACTTCCAACAATTACCTCTATTTTTAACAACTGTGAAGGGTTGGTTTTTGCAGCACCCATTCTAAATGATTCATCCTCTTTCATTTTTGTCGATCTACCCCAACTATGCTTAAACTACACCTACTTCTCTTAATACTTCAAAACAGCCCTTCTTTTTAATCCTAACCCTAATTCTCTAAATAGCCCTTACATCTAAAAATTACCTCTATTTCTAACTGCTGTGATGGGTTGGTTGTTGCAGCTCCTAATCTAAATGATTCATCATCTTTCATATTTGTCGATCTACCCCTACTATGCTTAAACTACCCTTGCTTCTCTTAATACTTCAAAACAGTCCTTCTATTTAATCCTACCCCTAATTCTCTAAATAGCCCTTCCTTCCAACAATTAGGCCTATCTTTTTACTACTTTGAAGATTTGGTTTTTGCAGCACTCAATCCAAACGATTCATAATCTTTCATATTTGTCGATCTACCCATACTATACTTAAATTACCCCTACTTCTCTTAATACGTCAAAACAACCCTTCTTTTTAAACCAACCCCTAATTCTCTAAATAATCATTCCTTCCAACAAAACCCCCTATTTTTTTACTTCTGTGAAGGGTCGGTTTTTGCTGTAACACCCCGTAATTTTATAACATTAAAATTCACAAATTAAAGTATACTTAATTTTTAGAAAAGAATTAAGTGAAATGGGTTGCGCTATTATGTTCATTTCAAAATTTTGGGTCAAGATAGACATTTGGTTTGCACCAATCGGATACCTTATGAAGATTTTATTAAGCCTTGAAGTTTGTATGCATATGAGAGAAATATATATATATATATATATATATAATTAAATAAACAAATATGCAAAAAAGTTCAAAACAGTGAATTTGGAGGGGGAATAATCGAACCAGCCAAATTTTGAGGTCCACCCGAGCCTCGTTGGGTCGACTAGGGGTTGATTCAGGGTGTCTGGCTACCAACCCATGGGCCGATTCGCTCAAAGGCAGATGTGGCATCTGATTGGTTCTCATGGTTCAGTGTTAATATAATGGTCCTAAACAACTTGCTACACCTATATATACACCCTAAGACCTAACCCTAATTCATAAATATTATCTATGACACCATTATGCTGTCAAACTCTCTCTTAAACCCTAGCCGCCACCTCTAAATCAAATCTCAAGTATTCAACTTCAACTCAAATTAAAGATTAGAGCTTCTACAACAATTCAAGAAGATAAATCAGCAACACCGCAATGCTTCTACACCAATTTCAGTGCATAATTCTATTCTTTAACCAAGAAAGGTGAGTATGCTAATTTTCACAATATAATGGTATCAAAAGTTACATGATGAAGTTGTAAAGAGGATTCATATGCATGTACGTAATTTAAATCTCATCCATGTCTTCACCTTTTTTATTCATGTCATTATGCCTCTATGCCAGTTTACATGCCCCTTTATTTCATGATGTTCTGTTAATTCCAATTTTCTGTGATTTGATTATCTCTTCTTATCCCTATTCCTTTTATTTTTGGATCTAGGCGACCTTCGAGCCTATGTTAAAAATACGCGTGAATGCAAATACGTGTGAACGTGGGAATATGTGAAATATGGAAAATTGCATATTATTGGATATTTTGGATAATTGGATAATATGTGAAATTGGCATATTTGGGTATGAGTTACATGGAATTGATGAAATTGCCTATAATTGTAAATTTGTAATTAAGGCTAATTAATATGTAATTAGTGACAATTTGGAATAGGAAATATTATAAACATGATTATATGTTTAATTGGATATACATGACATGAAAATTGGGTATGGGTGAAATACAATTATTAATAAACCTTTGACACGAGGTTAGGCGCAATTGTGGCGTAAGACTGCCCGGAAATGCCCGGCAAATCCAGTTGCCACAATTGGACATCTAATGTGAGAGGTCAAAGGAATGAATTGTAGGCGCAACGGTTAATGACACGAGGTTAGACCCTGTTTGTGGCGTAAGACTGCCCGGAACCACCCGACAAATCCAGCGGCCATAAAGCGTTCGGTCTAATGTGGGAGATCAAGCACCGTTCGTCATAAGGAATGGATTAAGGAATACTAAACATAATAAGACATGGGTATGGTTAGAGGTTTAAGTGGGGTGACAAGTAAACTATGACATGTAAATATGGACTTAACCGGTAAAAGATAAGACATGTTAATTATGACATGTAAGTATGGACTTAACCTTAGCATGTGTAAGACATGGACATTTAAATTAAAATGGTTAAGTGGGAGAAAAACGCAGTGGGGACCAAGCATAGGTGGGAGGCTTGTATCAGATGAGGGACCCATTTCAACCAGTAACCCGTTTGAGTATCTAATTGGGCCCGGTACTAGGCCGGGGTTGGGGCACGCTTACTGGACTTGAATGTAAGAGGTCAAAACGTGAATAGCGGCGACAACGCAAGTCCAACTGGTTCATGTGCATGCATGGGTCTGGGTTGGTAGGTAAGACGTTGTTGCATCGTGTAGGTTTGGCCGTGCATTTTATGTTGGTATCGGGGTTGCCACTATGGGGAGTGATACACCCCACTGTGGGGCCGACACAGGCGCCTACGATATTTAGGGAGCCAATCGAATGGGTAGAGTAAGGGTACCTTAGTGGTGGTAGGAGCAAGCCGACACCTACGATAGCAGCTAGGTACAAGTAACTACCAAGTTTGTCATTTGGGTACAGTTAGTGGGAAGGGATCAACCTTTAGTAAATAGAGACTAGTAGATGTGCAGTGTAATTAGGTAATGTTGTATAACATAGCAAAAGTGTGGTGTAACGAAATACATGTTGATTGAGTTGGGTAGTCCTTTGCGTGCTAGTCTGATGTTGACTTCGTTCTTCGGGGTTAGTACTTGGAGGGTTGTTCACTTAGCCAAGGTGTAGGATTGTCTTCGTACTTAGGAACGGAATCATCCTGTCCATCCTTTTTATCTACCATGTCTATGTTACATTCAAATCATGATGCCTATTTATGTCTTGATCATTTACCTTACCTATTATTTGTTAAAATTAATGGACTTGCTAGACTTTATGTCTGACCCATTTTGTTTCCACCTCTTTTCTTTCCTTTCCCCCCCCCCCTCAGGTTTGCAAGGAGGGAATACTATAGCTTAGGGCCAATTTCTTTCAGTTGCTTGAAAAGAGTAGATATATCGCTTTGGACTATCTCATCTTTATGGCTTTGCTTATGCTCAGTGGGGATTTATGCATTTATGTTATTAAAGTATTTGCTTGTTTATGTACTTTGATGTTTTTGGAAAAGACTATTGAAACTGTTGTAATGGTTTTGGAGACTACTTATGTAAGCTTGTTCTGAGTTATGATGCTATGAAATAAGTTTTATCTTCCGTTGTATTGTTTCATTTATTTATTCTTGTAATTTTTATGTTCTATACAACAATAATGCTTCATGGACACTGATGCATTCCCTTTTTGAGTGACATTAATGGATATGGGGTGTTACACGTGGTATCAGAGCTATTGTTACAAGAACAGATAAAAAGTTTTGAAAAGTGTTTTCAAATGTATTATTCTCCTAGAAAGTATTTTCAAAAAAAAAAAACTTGTTTTAGAGAAGCTATTTTCAAGGAAAGTTTACCTTAATGAGCATAATCCCCGCAAGCCATACATCTCTCTTTCACTTCCCTTGTTTTGAAACCCTTTCTTTTTTTTTCAGCATGTCTGGAGCATTTGAGATACCAGAGGGTGTTCATGTACCCGGTTAGTTTCGTCAATATCTCGAGGCTAATGCCGCTGTCGCGGGTCCGTCTGACGTTCCTCCTCCTCCTCCCCCAGCTCCAGTCATTCCTCCGTGTGGAGATGCTTTCTCCAAGATATGTAAAGACTTTCGTTCGATGGGTGGAAAATCTTTTAGTGGGTCTGAAACGTTCGTTGAAGCTAGAAATTAGTTAAAAGAAGTAGAGGATCTGTTTGACATTTTCGATTTGGACGATTGTAGGAAGGTCCAATTGGCTGCTTGGTTGATGAAGGACGAAGCTTCGTTTTGGTGGGAGGTTACTAATGAAGAACATGCCGTAGATACGTAGGCAGATATTAGGGGAAGGTTTGAGTTGAAATTCCTTTCTCAAGCTGAGGAGAGTACGTACATGGAGAGGTTCTTGACATTGAAGCAGAAAAACTTGACCGTGAAGGAGTACGTGACCAAATTTAATAAGTTGGCGAGATTCGGACTGGAATTGGTGAATACGCCTCACAAGAAGGCCTTGAGTTTTGCAAAGGGCCTAAATAAATCGCTTCACAGTTTGGCTATGTCCCACATTCCAATGGGGGCAACGTATGAAAAGCTTATTGATATGGCATACATGCATGAAGAAGAGAAGGGTATAAGTACTTTTAGGCCACAAAATAAGAAGTAGGATCCAAAGAAAGCCCAACAACAAAAGAAAGGTGGTAAAGAAAAGAGGAAGTGTCACAACTGCGGGATACCCGGCCATTTGAAGAAAGATCGTAGGAAGAAGAAGTTCGCTTGTTATCATTGTGGTGATCCAGGTCATGCTGTCAAGGACTGTCCTAAGAAGCAAGGGCAGAGGGCAGGTTCTACTTTGGGAGGGCAAGTTCACGCTCTCATGGCTCCGAGATAGGAAGAAGGTAGAAAAATTTCTGTCGAAAGTTTGATTTTCTTGTTTGATCATCCTGTCCGTACTTTATCCAATTCTGGCGCACCACATTCGTTTATCTCTACATCATTAGTTGAAACACTGCTCTTAAATACTAGTCTCGTTATGGATCCCACTGTAGTCCCAAATCCTATTGGTGGGTCGGCTCATTTGTCCATGGTTTATAGAGATTTGAGATTGTCTATCGTAGGCGTTGGTTTTGAATGTAATGCTTATGGGTTGATTCTAGGGATAGATTGGCTAGCCAGGCATGGTGCCATCCTAGATTGTGAACGAAGGGTTGTAAAATTGTTGACTCGTAGTGGAAAGACCCTTGATATTTCTTGTGACCCTAGAGGATTGGTGATGCTTAGTTATCTTGAGTCACTTGACGCATCCAATGATGATTTACATTCTGTTCGTATAGTCTGTGAGTATGTTGATGTCTTCGTTGAGGTGAGGGGTCTACCCTCAAAACATGAGATAGACTTTCGTATTTATCTTGTAGACAATGCAAAACCCGTATCTATGCCAGTATGCGAAATGGATCCTCGTGAGAGGAGGGAACTCAAAAAGAAAGTAGGAGAGTTGCTTGAGAAGGGGTTCATAAAACGTAGTATATCGGAGTGGGGTGCTCCAGTAGTATATGCCATGAAGGCGGATGTGTCCCTTAAACTTTGTGTGGACTATAGAGAACTTAATAAGCTTACTAATAAGAGTAGGCACCAACTGCCGAGGATTGACAATCTCTTTGATCAGTTAGTTGGCGCCTCCGTGTTTTCGCAGTTGGACTTAGTCACTGGTTTCCATCAGTTGAGAGTGCATGAGAAAATTTACCCTACACATGACCTAGTGTTGGCCGTTATTGTTTTCGTGCTTAAGTCTTTGCGCCATTATCTTCTTGGAGAGAAATTCGAATTGTTTACAGAACACAAATCGCTAAAATACTTGTTCTCTCATAAGGACTTGAACATAAGGCAGAAAAGGTGGATGGAACTCCTAGCGTCCTACGATTTCGAGATAGCATATACCCCTGGCAAGGGTAACGTGGTGGCAAATGCCTTAAGTAGGAAAAGTTTGTCCTTGAGTCCGTTGTTTGTTGAGTGGCGAAGTTTAGGGTTCATCTCTACGTTTGACTTTAGACCTTCCATTGACTTTTTACCTGTTTTGCTAGAATCCTCAGAGGTCAGACCAATGCTTTGGGGATGGATTGGCGAGGCACAGCGAGATGACCCACAGTTGGTTGAGTTATTAGAAAAGCTCATAAGGGGGTAGTCATCGAGCCATCTCAGTAGGTATACCCTAGATGATAAGGGTTGGTTACGTAGGGACGGTAGACTTTGTGTACCACGAGACGAGAACATGAGGAAGACAATTCTTGATGATGCACATCATTCGAAGATGACCATTCATCCCGGTGGGGACAAGATGTACATGTACATGAGATGAGTTTACTTTTGGGCCGGTATGAAGAGGGAGGTGGCCGAGTTTGCCGCTAAATGCTTAGAGTGCCAACAAGTAAAAGAAGAGCAAAAGAAGGCCGATGGGTTGCTTCACCCATTGGAGGTCCCACAATGGAAGTGGGAGAGTGTCTCGATGGACTTTGTTGATGGGTTACCAAGATCGAGGAAGGGTAATATGGGGATTTGGGTTGTGGTAGACAGACTGACTAAGAGCGCCCATTCATTCCCGTGAAGAGTAAGAGGACTGCTACATGGTTAGCCTCCGTGTACATTCGAGAGATAGTTTGTTTGCACGGTGTTCCTTTTAGCATAGTGAGCGATCACGATACTATCTTAACTAGCGAGTTTTGAAAGAGCTTGCAAGAGGCGGTAGGGATTCAGTTATGTTTGAGCACCGCATATCATCCTCAGACGGACGACCAGACCGAGAGGGTGAATCGCATTCTAGAGTACCTTTTGAGGCTATGTGTTTTAGACTTTGGAGGTATATGGGAGGAGCATCTTCCTATGGTGGAGTTCGCGTATAATAATAGTTTTCAGTCTAGTATTGGCATGGCACCTTTCGAGGCTCTTTATGGAAGGCCATGTCATTCACCTACATGTTGGTGGGAATCTACGTATAAAATCTTGCTTGGGCCCGATATGGTTAGAGAGACCTCGGAAAAGACTGATTTGATTCGAAGGAGGATGAATACGGCACAAGATAGGCAGAAATCGTACGCGGACAAGAGGAGGACAGATCTTGAGTTTGATATAGGGGACATGGTCTTTATTAATGTGTCTCCATTACAGAATGTTGTTCGCTTTGGGTCCGTTGGAAAGTTAGCACCAAGGTTCGTAGGGTCGTTTCCTATTAAGGAGAGGATTGGACAGATGGCGTATAGAGTGGAGTTGCCTGAGAGACTTAGTGGTGTACACGACGTATTCCATGTATCACATTTGAGGAGGTGCCTGCATGAGACCGCAGATGTGGTATAGCCGAGCTTGCTTAGAGATGTTGAGATAGAGCGTGATGCGACGATTCGACGAGCTACTACATGCATTCTTGGGTCGGAGATTAAGAAGTTGAGGAATCGAGAGGTCAAGCTAGTCAAAGTGCAATGAGGAGATGATGAGAGCGACGCTACTTGGGAGATGGAAGAGAAGATGCATTCATTATACTCTTTTCTTTTTGAGGGTATGTCCTTTAATTTCTCCTTTATCGCTTAGCTTGTACTTGTTCTATCTTTAGCATATCTTATCGCTAGTATCTTTGACCTTTAGATAGGCTAGTCCTATGGTTGAAACATGTGTTTGAGACTTGTTATGTATGGTGGATGCATGTGGATGCAAGTGTTTGCTAGAGGTTGCTCGTTGATGCATATACACACACTTTAGGCACTAGATCTGCTCAGTCACTTTCATATTGCATATTGCATATAAATGGATGAATTAGTAAAATGAATGTACATTGAGTGTGTGTATCATATGGATATTGGATTTAAATGAATGGTTGTGCATACATGTAGTAATGATATGTATAGGGTTCTTTACATACATGATGGATTCATGGCATTATCATTATTTGCATTAAGGAGGTCGATTGAATCAGTGGACCGCCTGATTTTGCATTAGTATACGGACATAAACACACACTATACATATGTACATGAAACGCATTAGAAATCTTTTAAGGGCAATGGATGCTTGTGGATGATGGTTGAGTAGATGGATGATTGGATAGTAGGATACATTCTTCTTAACTTGGAGATTTCGGGGATGAAATCCTTTAAGGAGGGGAGAATATAACACCCCGTAATTTTATAACATTAAAATTCACAAATTAAAGTATACTTAATTTTTAGAAAAAAATTAAGTGAAATGGGTTGCGCTATTATGTTCGTTTCAAAATTTTGCGTCAAGATAGACATTTGGTTTGCACAAAACGGATACCTTATGAATATGTTATTAAGCCTTGAAGTTTGTATGCATATGAGAGAAGTATATATATATAATTAAATAAATATGCAAAAAAGTACAAAACAACGAATTGGGAGGGGGAATAACCGAACCGGCCCATTTTTGAGGTCGACCCAAGCGCCGCTAGGTCGACTAGGGGTTGATTCACGGTGTTTTGCTGTCAACCCGTGGGCCGATTCGCTCAAAGGCAGATGTGGCATCTTATTGGTTCTTGTAACACCCCGGATTTTTGAATAATTAACCAAATTAAAGAATAATTAATCTCAGACGTGAGAATTATGGGGATTGGGTTGCGCCATTGTGTTCGTCTCGGAATTCAGGTTGAAATAGAGTCCGAGTTTGCGGGAAACGAGTGTCGGATGAAGGAGTTATGGTCGAACGAAGTTTGGTGGAAAAGTAGAGAAAAAAATGCACTGGCGCACTTGGGAAGTGCGCCAGTACAAATTTACATTGGTGCACTTCCCAAGTGCGCCCAGGCCGAGGACAATCCTGCACAGCCTTCTGGTTCAGTCTGACCCATGTTCTGACTCATTGTTGAGTCCTTTCTGACTCTTTGCTGAGTCATTAGGGCTGACATGTCACCCTATCATGACAAAATGGTTTTGATTAACCCTAAGATCATCCAACGGCTTAAATTAATTCAAAACTCTACAAAAAGACCCATAGAATCAAACCCTATATCAGAATTAAAACTAAAACTATGGTCGTCATGCTGTTGTCTTGAACCTTAGAGTAGCCGCCACAAATTAAAGAGGAAGAACAGCAAATCAAATCAGAACTATTCAACCCTAACAACGAATCTTCTTCAAAGGGGAGCTAATACAACTCCAGAAATCAGAATTTAGAACTCAAGACTGCTTTTGAGTAGTGAGTTCGATCACCTTAACAAAATAATTTCTAAATCAATTATGATGTGATATATGTTGGAATATAAGTTGTGGTTGTGAATCTAATTCATATGTTTAATCATGTATGTTAACTTGATTCATATTATATGATGTTATGCAAGTTTTATATATGATGTTATGCAAGTTTTATATATGATGTTATGCAGGTTAATATAGTTATGCAAGTTTCATGTATGATGTTATGCAAGTTGATATGATTATGCAAGTTGTACATATGATGTTATGCAAGTTAATAGGATCACGCAAGTTGTATGCGAGTTATATGATGTTATATAAGTTTGGATCTAAAATATATGCCAGTAATTCATGATGTTAACTTGTGTCAATGAATCCCTTTTATAATCCAACCACCTAGGTTTATAATATCAGTTTTTATGCGAATATGGATGTGGAACATATGCTAGTTCGTATAGGTACTATGTTCATATGAAAGTTTAAGTGATAATTGGATTCATATATTTATATATAATATATATATGTGTATATATATATATATATATATATACAAGTTCACACCTTTAAATTTTAGATCCATATTCGAGTTGACATTTTTATGTTGAATCTATGACATTCCTAGTTATGCAAGTTTACACCTTTATGTGGATCCATAGTTTACTCAAGTTAACACATTTATTGGATCCATAGTTATGCAAGATGACACCTTTATGTTTAGCTTAATGACATACACAGTTTATGTAAGTTTTTGATAATTACATAGGCTAGTTGGATGTAAAACTATGTTCATACAAGCAAGCTCACACCTTTTTGATCTATGACTTTTGGACCCTTGATAATACAAAGACTATGCAAGTCTGTTGTAATTCTTAATTGCAAGTTTGATGCAAATTATATCCATTATTGTGTGTATGTGGCTTTGTGACATTTATTCCTTTTTTTTAAGTATTTGACTAATTGTTTGTAACACCCCGCATTTTTAAGTATAATTAAAAATGAAATAAAATATATGAAAATATTCTTATGATAGGTAAATAATGGTTATGCATAAGAAGGATTAATTAATACATGAAAGAGAAGAAAAATTAGTTCGATAACGATGTGTGTAACGGAAAAGATAGTAACATGAGGATAATTAATTTAAGAATCAGGAATTAGGTAAAATGGACATCACCATTGCGTTCCTCTCGAAATTTTACATGAAATAGAGTCCGAGTTTTCGAAAATCGGAGTCCGGATGAAGAAGTTATGGCCTGTAGAAGATTTTGAAGGTTTCAGACAGCACAGAACTGGGCGGGTCGACCTGGGGGTCGACCTGGGGGCCAGGTCGACCAAGGGGTCGACCTGGGAGTCGACCTCCCCCATGGGGGTCGACTGTAGTGTCAACCGCCCCCCTACAGGTCGACCTGATCGGCCTGTTTCGGTCCAGAACACGTTTTTGAAGCCCAGGGACGATTTTTGATGGTTCAGATTGGTTTTAGGGTTAATCTGATGGCTGAAATTAATTGCTACACCTATAAAAAAAACTAAGACCTAGCCTTCTCTACACACAATTCTATTCTGCTTCCTCTCTGCCTCTGCTCTAAATAAAAATAAAAATGGCATCGCTACTCTGCTGGAATCAAAACCAGAAGATAATCGACATCAACCTAAGCAACCCAATTCAAACTAGAGATTAAAGCTTCTGCAACGATTCTACAACAAATTAAAGTTCTTTCTTTAATCCAACCATGGCAAGTACAGTTATTTTCCTCTATAAACGTTAATTCTGATTGTGACATGAGTTGTAAATCTGAATCTGAGATTATATCTGTTCTATTCTGTTTAGGTCTATCTTATTTTGTATCTCTTTCCTCTTCTGTTCTATAGCCAGGCTACCACGAGCCTGAGCCAATCTCATAAGGGATTAACATAAGCTAAAATGTTTGGGACAGTAAAATTAATGATGCATAAATTGGGCATGACCAATAGGTGACTAATTTGAGGAAAGAACATGGACTGTAGCTAGAACATGAATCTGAGACATATGACTGGACTTGTTATATTTGTAACATAAAGGGTATTGAACATATAACTTAAGATAAAGAGAATATGGCTTAGGTGTAAAGATTTATATTAAAGTAGGATATCTATTAAATGAAAATAAACACCTAAGGGATCTTTGGGATATATGACATGCATTGAAATCAATGGCTATATTTGGTATAATTTATATGTGAATATTTTATACTAGGCAAGTTGAACTAAATTAGGACATGTAAATTATGACCATAACCCGTGACATGTAAATTCAATGCAACGTGGGGTATATGATCATAGTGTGAATCATGACAACTATTTAGGCATGTAAACTTAGGCCAAATTTATAATTAGGCAAGATACGTCTGTGAAACTTTAAGGAATGATTAAATCTGATATATTTGCCTAAATTGCTAGTTCTGCTATATTTGCCTAATTTGCTAGTCCTGTTATATTGCCTAATCTGCTAAATCTGTCATCTGCTAAGTCTGTTGAAAATGCCAAATCTGCTAAACTAAATCTGTTGAGATGCCTAATCTGTTATCTGCTAAATCTGCTAGTTCGCTTAATCTGCAAAATCCGTTAAGTCGCCTAATCTGAAAAATCTGTTATCTGCTATATCTGTTGAGTTGATATAATTAGTCCGCTATTGACATAATCTGAATTGGCTATAGTTATGAATAATTGACATGTATATTAGGCGTGGGTATAAATGGTAAATCATTAATTAATTGGCCGCAAAGATAAACATGGCTAACTCGAGGTTAGAATGAGTTTGCGGTTCAATTCCGCCCGGAACCGCCCGACATATTCCAGTGGTCGCAAACAATAGGTTCTAATGTGAGAAGTTAGTCGTAACGTGCTTGTAACCCGAGGTTAGACTCTGTTTGCGACAGAAACCTGCCCGGAACCAACAGGCCTAACCAGCAGCCGCAAACTGTCGGTCTAATGTGAGAGGTCTGGGCATTAATATTTAATTAATGAAAATCTGAGTTAAATATGATGTCTAAAACGTGTTGGGTGGGTAAGGTTAAACCAAATTGGACTAATGAATCTAATAAACCTGTTTCGTGAATTTGTAGGCCTAATTACAAAGTTAGACAAATCTGTAAATATGTAACTGGTAATCTGTTAGCCTGTTAATCCGAACATCTGATCCGTTAGTCTGAAAACCTGTTAACTTGATTGACTGATCTGTGAACTAGTCGATCTAAACTCTGTATGTCTGAACTTGTAAACAAGTTAATATGAAAACTGTTAGTCTGGGGACACAAGGTTGCGAGGGGAATTACTTGTGTCATCTGTTGTTTGGGACTCATATTAGTCAGTAACCCTTTCTGGTAACAAAACATTGACCCAACAGTAGGTAGGGTCCGGGCACGCTTACCGAACTAATTATAGGTGGTTCATTCTGATAATGGAGAGGGGTGTTAATTGTGCGTTCCAAATGGGTAATGTGCGAGCATGGATCCCGCTCTGCCTCTGAGGATGTAAGACGCCGTGACATCTGTAAATAGGTCTGTGCCAATTGGTTGTCACTTTAGGGAGTGATACACCCTACTGTGGGGCCGACACAGGGTATTTATCTATTAGGGAGCCGATCGCTTGGGGTAGGGTTTTAGGCTACACTTAGTTCTGTCTTTTTCTGTTGGTACCGTCTATTTCTGTTGGGTGGTAACACCTATCTGTTTCTGAGCGGTACCGTCTGTTCGGGTGGTAAAGGCCCATTACTAGTGTACACCTAATTATACATTCTGTTTCCGCAGGGATTAATCTGTTTCTGCTTCTGTCTATTTCTAATCGGGTAGTAAAGGCCCATTACTAGCATTCTCTTCTATTAAATTATTCTGTACCTGTTTCTGTTTCATTTTAGACATTAGGGTGACACCTAATTCTGTTATACTAGTGCAAGTGCAGAGAAGTGTAAAGAAATAGCTTATGTCATTCTGTTCTTATGTTATATCCGCTACACCTGTTACAGTTAGCTCATCCTGTTATATGTTCATGTCATATTATTGTTATCTGTTCATATGTCGAAAGTCACTGGACTTGCCAAATTTATGTCTGACCCTTGTTGTTTCGCCTCTTTTCTTCCGTCCCCCCCAGGTTTTGTAAGGAGGGAATACTCTTTCTAGATCCGGATTTCTTCTGCTTGATGTGCTTAAAGTATATCTTGTCTTCTTCTATGGGGATTATGATTTTAAACTATGCATTCTGAAGGCTTTTGTACAAGACTGATATTTTGTACTTGAATTCTGAGATTTGAAAGGATGTAACCATACTGATTTCTGTTTCCGCTGTAATAAAGTTAAAAAATTTCAAGTACTGTTTTTATCTGTCTTGTAAGTTTCTGTTCTGTTTACTAAAATGCTCCACCAAAGTTAAGGCATTCCCTTTGTGAGTGTCCTTAACGGAGGTGGGGTGTTACACTTGGTATCAGAGCAAAAGGTTACCAGATTAGATAAAAGTTTTTGAAAACTATTGTCAAAAAGGTCTTAAAAAGGAAGTATTTTCGAAAGTAAAAGCCTATTTTTGAAAAACATAATCCCAAATAGCAATATATCTATTTTTTTATCCTCCGTTTGAATCTTTGTTTCCTTCTTTCTCCGGGGCTCCTGGCTTTCTGGGAGGTAACCTCATCGCGGCATGGTTCTGTAAGCTTGATAAGAGCACGACACTAGTCAAAGGGAAAATAAACGCCCGGCTTCCATCTATAGCCGTAGTAGTCTCGCCTACGGCTAATTTTCTTTCGAGCTTTGTCGGATTTTCCGAGCGATGGAGGCCGCTTTCAAGGGACTTGTCAACGTGTTATACACAGATAGTAAAGATGAGAATGAGGTAGTTTGGCTAAGGAGCACAACCCAAGGATGATATACTCATGAATATGGACTTGGTTCACAAAGGAGGCAGAAAGGAAACACAAAAGAAGGAAGAAATGTCTAAAGATAAAGGAGGAGAAAAGTGCTTTACTTATGGAAGCTTGACTCATCTGAAAAAGGATTGTGGAAAGAGGAAGGACACTCAATTCAACTGTGGTGAGATGGGACACTTCACTAGGGACTGCCCGAAGAAACGGGGGCAAGGACAGAGGACATGACCTACTTCGGGAAGGCAGGCGAATGCTCTCATAGTTGGTGGATAGGATAGAAGTAGGAAAATTTCCGTAGAGAGTTTAGTTTCCTTATCTGATTATTGAGTTAGAACTCTTTCCAATTATGGAATTATGATTCTATAGTCGAGTCTCTGCACTTTAATACTAGTCTTGTTTCTGATCTGGTTATAGTCTCAAACCCCATAGGGGTTATGACTCATCTGCTGGTGATAGGTTGGGGTTTGAGGATATCTGTGTTAGACGTCAAGTATGACGCATACATTCTGAGTTTTTGTGGGATAGGATTTTATCATGCTTAGCTTCCTAAGAATTATTAGGGGACCTGATCTGTACTGGTAGTCTGCAAATATCTAAATAATTCTGATTCCCAGTTTTGACATTGTCTAATGAGGGTAATCCTCTGGGTGTCAATCTGATGTTGGTCTTCGGGGCCAATACTTAGGACCCATGTCTAATGGGAACCAAGTTTTTGTTCTATCTGTACTCGCTTCCATCATTCGACTGTATCCTATCGATCAAATCTTCGAACTTTAGGTAGAAACTAATGGATGTAAACATGTGTTTGAGTCATGTTATGTTTGATGGTTGCAAGTGGATGCAAGTGGTTGCTAGTGGTTGCTCGTGGATGCATATACACAAACTACGCACCAGATCGGCTTGAAAACACTCTCATACTGCATATGGATGTGTGAGCATTTTTAATTTTTGTGGATGCAAAATGATTGACTCAGCACATGGATGTTGCATATGACTGAATGGTTGTGCACTCATACAGAAATGATATGTATCGAGTAGGAAAATTGCATACATGTTGGACTCATGGCACTGGCATAATTCGGATTAAGGAGGTCAACTAATCAGTGGACCGGCTGATCTTTGCATTAGACAAGGAACACACTTCTTGCATATGTTCATACAGCATTAGAAATCTCTTAAGGACAATGAACACCTGTGATTGGTGATTGAGTAGATGGATGATTGGATGGTAGGACACATTCTTCTTAACTTGAAGATTTCGGGGACGAAATCCTTCAAGGAGGGGAGAATGTAACACCCCGCATTTTTAAGTATAATTAAAAATGAAATAAAATATATGAAAATATGCTTATGATAGGTAAATAATGGTGATGCATAAGAAGGATTAAATACATGAAAGAGAAGAAAAATTAGTTCGATAACGGTGTGTGTAACAGAAAAAAAGTAAAATGAGGATAATTAATTTAAGAATCAAGAATTAGGTAAACTGGACATAACCATTGCGTACCTCTCGAAATTTTACATGAAACAGAGTCCGAGTTTTCGAGATTCGGAGTCCGGATGAAGAAGTTATGGCCTGTAGAAGATTCAGAACGTTTCGGTCAGCACAGAACTGGGCAGGTCGACCCGGGGGTCAACCTGGGGGCCAGGTCGACCAGGGGGTCAACCTGGGAGTCGACCTCCCCCATGGGGGTCGACTATAGTCTCGACCTACCCCCTACAGGTCGATCTGGTCGGCCAGTTTCGGTCCAGAACATGTTTTTGAAGCCTAGGGACGATTTTTGATGGTCCGGATTGGTTTTAGGGTTAATATGATGGCTGAAATGAATTGCTACACCTATAAAAACAACCTAAGACCTAGCCTTCTCTACACACAATTCTATTCTGCTTCCTCTCTGCCTCTGTTCTAAATAAAAATGGCGTCGCTACTCTGCTGGAATGAAAACTAGAAGCTAATCGAAATCAACCTAAGCAACCCAATTCAAACTAGAGATTAAAGCTTCTGCAACGATTCTACAACAAATTAAATTTCTTTCTTTAATCCAACCAAGGAAAGTGCAGTTATTTTCCGCTATAAACGTTAATTCTGATTGTGACATGAATTGTAAATCTGAATCTGAGATTATATCTGTTATGTTCTGTTTAGATCTATCATATTTTGTATCTCTTTCCTCTTTCTGTTCTATAGCCAGGCTACCACGAGCCTGAGCCAATCTCATAAGGGATTAACATACGCTAAAATGTTTGGTATAGTAAAATGAATTATGCATAAATTGGGCATGACCAATAGGTGACTAATTTGAGGAAAGAACATGGACTGTAGCTAGAACATGAATCTGAGACATATGACTGGACATGTTATATTTGTAACATAGAGGGTATTGAACATATGACTTGAGATAAAGAGAATATGGCTTAGGTGTAAAGATTTACATTAAAGTAGGATATCTATTAAATGAAAATAAACACCTAAGTAAGGGATCTTTGGGATATATGACATGCATTGAAATCAATGGCTATATTTGGTATAATTTATATGTGAATCTTTTGTACTTGGCAAGTTGAACTAAATTGGGACACGTAAATTTTGACCATAACCTGTGACATGTAAATTCAATGCAACGTGTGGTATATGATCATAGTGTTAATCATGACAACTATTTAGGCATGTAAACTTAGGCCAAATTTATAATTAGGCAAGATATGTTTCTGAAACTTTAAGGAATGATTAAATCTGATATATTTGCCTAAATTGCTAGTTCTGCTATATTGGCCTAATCTGCCAGTCCTGTTATATTGCCTAATTTGCTGAATCTATCATCTGCTAAGTCTGTTGAAAATGCCAAATCTGCTAAGCTAAATCTGTTGAGATGCCTAATCTATTATCTGCTAAATCTGCTAGTTTGCTTAATCTGCTAAATCCGTTAAGTCGCCTAATCTTAAAAATCTGTTATCTGCTCTATCTGTTGAGTTGATATAATTAGTCCGCTATTGACATAATCTGAATTGGCTATTGTTGTGAATAATTGACATGTATATTAGGCGTTGGTATAAATGGTAAATCGTTAATTAATTGGCTGCAAAGATAAACATGGCTAACTCTAGGTTAGAATGAGTTTGCGGCATAATTCTGCCCGGAACCTCCCGGAAAATTCTAGTGGTCGCAAACAATAGGTTCTAATGTAAGAAGTTAGTCGTAACATTCTTGAAACCCGAGGTTAGACTCAGTTTGCGACAGAAACCTGCCCGGAACCAACCAGCCTAACCAGTAGCTGCAAACTGTCAGTCTAATGTGAGAGGTATGGGCATTAATATTTAATTAATGAAAATCTGAGATAAATATGATGTCTAAAACGTGTTGGGTGGGTAAGGTTAAACCAAATTGGACCAATGAATCTGATAAACCCATTTCGGGAATACGTAGGCCCAATTACAAAGTTAGACAAATCTGTAAATCTGTAACTGGTTAATCTGTAAGCCTGTTAATCCGAACATCTGATCCGTTAGTCTGAAAACCTGTTAACTTGATTGACTAATCTGTGAACTAGTCGATCTAAACTCTGTATGTCTGAACTTGTAAACAAGTTAATCTGAAAACTGTTAGTCTGGGGACACAAGGTTGGGAGGGGAATTACTTGTGTCATCTGTTGTTTGGGACCCATATTAGTCAGTAACCCTTTCTGGTATCAAAACATTGACCCAACAGTAGGTAGGGTCCGGGCACGCTTACCGAACTAATTATAAGTGGTTCATTCTGATAATGGAGAGGGGTGTTAATGGTGCGTTCCAAACGGGTAATGTGCGTGCATGGATCCTGCTCTGCCTCTGAGGATGTAAGACGCCATGACATCTGTAAATAGGTCTGTGCCAATTGGTTGTCACTTTAGGGAGTGATACACCCTACTGTGGGGCCGACACATGGTATTTATCAATTAGGGAGCCGATAGCTTGGGGTAAGGTTTTAGGGTACACTTAGTTCTGTCTGTTTCTGATGGTACCGACTGTTTCTGTTGGGTGGTAACACCTACCTGTTTCTGTGTGGTACCATCTGTTCGGGTGGTAAAGGCCCATTACTAGTGTACACCTAATTCTACATTCTGTTTCCGTAGGGATTAATCTGTTTCTGTTTCTGTCTGTTTCTGATCGGGTAGTAACGGCCCATTACTAGCATTCTCTTCTGTTAAATTATTCTGTACCCGTTTCTGTTTCAGTTTAGACATTAGGGTGACACCTAATTCTGTTATACTAGTGCAAGTGCAGAGAAGTGTAAAGAAATAGATTATGTCATTCTGTTCTTCTGTTATATCCGCTACACCTGTTACAGTTAGCTCATCCAGTTTTATGTTCATGTCATATTATTATTATATGTTCATATGCTGAAAGTCACTGGACTTGCCAGACTTTAAGTCCGACCCTTGTAGTTTCTCCTCTTTTCTTCTGTTCCCCCGCCCCAGGTTTTCTAAGGAGGGAATACTCTTGCTAGATCCGTATTTCTTCTGCTTAAAGTGCTTAAATTATGGCTTGTCTTCTTCTACGGGGATTATCATTTTAAACTTTTGTACAAGACTGATATTTTGTACTTAAATTCTGAGATTTGAAAGGATGTAACCATACCGATTTCTGTTTCCGCTGTAATAAAGTTAAAAATTTTCAAGTATTGATTTATCTGTCATGTAAGTTTCTATTCTGTTTACTAAAATGCTCCACCAAATTTAAGGCATTCCCTTTGTGAGTGTCCTTAACGGAGGTGGGGTGTTACATTGCTAGTCTAATATGAATATGTCATGTTAAGCGATCGAATGACGGGGGTACGAAGGGGATAATATTAAAAATATTTAATTGGCATAAATGCCTTAGAAGGCATAAAATATAATTGTGGTGAAAATTGGTATGATTTTACATACCATAAATGAATGGACATAATTGAGTCAATTATGGACATCGTTAAATTCGGAATTGATTGATAATTTGAATAGGGAAAATAATTCAAATTTGGGGAATGATTAATTAGGAGTAATTAATCGTCTAAGACACGAGGTTAGACTCTTTTGTGGTGTAAGACTGCCCGAACCCGCCCGGCAAATCCAGCTGCCACAAATGCCAGTCTAATATGAGAGGTCTAAGGCACAAAATAAATACGTTTCAGTTGTAAAGACACGAGGTTAAGCTCTTTTGTGGTGTATGACTGCCCGGACCAGCCCGGCAAATCCAGCTGCCACAAATGCCAGTCTAATTTGAGAGGTCTTTATGAGGTTACGGTCTTAATGAATTAAGAAACAGTTAAACAAATAAACATGTAGTGGGACATGAGGGGGTTAAGTGGGTGCCTTGGGTGGCATTTGGAAATACGATTAGAAACATTTAACCAAAATTGAAACATGAATAAGAAGTGGGTTAAGTGGGATGTACTCGAGGGGACCAAGCTTAGGTTGATAGCTTATGTCAAATAATGGGGGCCCGTTTCAACAAATAACCCATACGTATCTTTGTGTGCTCGACCCAAGTCGAGGACGGGACACGCATACTGCGCTTGACTGTAAGAGGCTGAACCTGGTTAGTGGTGGCAACGCAAGTCCAACGGGTTCATATGCGTGTGTGGACCTAGGCTGGTAGGTAAGACGTTGTTGCATCGTGTAGGTATAAGCCGTGCATTCCTGGTGGTATCGGGTTGCCACTTTGAGGAGTGATACACCCCACTGTTGGGCTAGTACGGGTATCTACGAGTTAGGGAGCCGATCGCTTGGGATTATCTGGTACACCTAGTGGAGAGAGGGGCAGATGACACCTATGAAGGCAGCTAGGGGTGCACGAAACTACCAATATCATTATTAAGTTTGTAGGCGGGATCAACCTTAGGGTGACTTGTGGTGGTGCAGTATACAAGTGGTGGTGTAGCTTAGCAATTATCTTATAGTGTTGGTGTAGTTTAGTAAATTATCTTAGTGGGATCAGGTGCGCTTAAACGATATCGTTGTTCATCTTGTTTCCTTGTTTACTCTGCCATACTCAGTGGTTCATCATCATTTCCTTATTTTCCAACTTATACCTTAGCCTAGTTACTTTGTTAATTATATTGTTAGAATTATCGCACTCGCCAAACTTTATGTCTGACCCCCTTTTTCCATCCCTTTCCTCCCCCCCCCTCCAGGTTCTCAGGTTGGAACTAGCACCAGTGGAGCTTGATTTTGGACTGCTTTTAGAAGATTTCTTGGACCGCTAAAGTAAAGTCCAGATTCTCTTTAATTATGGCTATTCTAATGTTGGGGATTGTTTCTTTTAGTTTATGTACCTTGTTTTATCAAGATGGATATGATGTAATTGACTTTAGTTTATGGTTTTTGATAATGTAGTCGAACAAATGGCTTTATCCGCTGCAATGAAATAAAGTTTTAAATTGTCAAGTACTGTTATATATATGTCTTGTTGTGATTTTATGTTCTATATTCACTTAAAATGCTCAATGGAAGTTAATGCATTCCTTTTGCGAGTGACGTTAATGGACGTGGGGTATTACACGTGGTATTAGAGCCAGGTTACCAGAACAGATAAGATATTTCGAAAAACTATTTTTTCAAAAACATTTTTATAAATAATACTTTCAAAATTATGTTTTAAGGAAAGTATTTTCAAGAGAAAAGTAAATTTTAGAGAACATAATCCCCAAGAGCCATATATCCTTCCTTCGGTTCTCTGTTTTGAATCCCTTCCTCTTTCTCTTTTAGAGTTCTTTCCCCCTCCGCGTATAGATGCTTTTTCTAAGATAAATAAGGACTTCCGTACGAAGGACGGGAAAACCACTTCAAGGGACCTAGACGTTTGTCGGGCTAGAAGTTAGTCCAAGGAAGTGGAGGGCTTGTTGGTACCTTTAAGATAGACGATGGGAGGAAGGTTCAAATAGCTGTTTGGTTAACAAAGGACGAAGCTTCATCTTGGTGGGAGGCCACGAATGGAGAATGTGAAGAAGAAGGCTAGTTGTTTTGGAGAAATAGGACACCCTAGGATTGTCCAAGGAGGCAAGGACAAAGTACAGGATCTTCTGGAGGGTAGTTGTATTCCCTCACAGCTGGTATACCTGATGGGGGTAGGACCGTCTAGGTTGAAATTTGGATTTCTTTATCAACTTGTCTGTACTTTATTCGATTCTGGCGCATCACATTCGTTTATTTCTACATCATTATTTGAAACACTGCACCTAAATACTAGTCTATTTAAGGATCCCATCCTAGTCTCAAATCCTGTTGGTGGTTCGGCTCATCCTTCAATGGTTCGTAAGGATTTGAGAGATTATCTTGGGCATTTGATTTGAATGCAACGCCTTCGTCCTTGGTTTCACGGGCTATAGTTTGATTCTAGGGGTGGATTGGCTAGCCAGGCGGGTGTCATCCTAGATTGTGAAAGGAGGGTAGTTAGACTATTGATTCATTATGGAAAGACCCTCATATTTCTTGTGACCCTAGGGCTTCAGTGATGCTTAGCTTCCTAGAATCATCTGATGCATCCAACGATGATTGGGAGTCTGTTTGTGTGGTCCGTAAGTATGGAAACGTCTTTGATAGAGTGCGGGGTTTACCCAGAGGCGCGAAATAAGTTTTCGTATGTGCTTAATAGATTAAGCAAAGCCAGTTATTAAATCAGCAGTGGTTTTGGAGCAAGACTGGCAAGGATAGCCAGAGTCGGTCAAGTGCTCTATCGGTTGGCCATCTTACTTGTATTATCTCACGTAGGTCGTCTGAATTCGAAGGGTGTTTGTCTGATATTGGTTTATCCCTTTGGGGTTTGCACTTGGGGGATGTCGAGTTCGACTAGGATGGTCTATGTGAGAGATGGATAGTTATGACGATTTTGCATGGGATAATATCCTGGTTTTCTCTAGAAGTAGAGAATAGTATGCCCTACATCTTAGGGAAGGCTTAGGGACCCCTACAAGTGCACCAGCTTAAAGCTACGTTCTCCAAAATACCATTTTTGGAGGAAAGAAGTTATGATTTTAGGGCATGTGGTCTCTAGGGAAGGGTGGTATGTTATGGTGGATAGAATTCTTAGCATCCTACGACTTTGAGATAGCATATACCTCTAGCAAGGGTAACGTGGTGGCGGATGCCTTGAGTATGTAAAAGTTGACATTGAGTCCTTTGTTTGTCGAGCGATGTAGCTCAGAGTTTATCTCTATCTTTGACTTTAGACCATCCATTAATTTTGTACCCAGTTTTCTAGTGTCCTTGAGGTCAGACCTACGCTTTTGGGATGGGTTGGAGAGGCACAGCGTGATGACCCACATTTGATGGAGTTAGTAGAGAAGTTCATAAGAGGGGAGTCATCGAGCCATCTCCGTAGGTACACCATAGATGATAAGGGTTGGTTGCATAGCGACGGTAGACTTTGTGTACCAAGGGACGAGAATTTGAGGAAGACCATTCTTGATGATGCACGTCGTTCGAAGATGACCATTCATCTCGGCGGGGACAAGATGTACATGGACATGAGACGAGTTTACTTTTGGCCAGTATGAAGAGGGATGTGGCGTAGTACATCGCTAGATGCTTGGTGTGCCAACAAGTTAAAGCAGAGAAAAAGAAGCCTGGTGGATTGTTTCACCCATTGGAGGTCCCACAATGGAAGTGGGAAAGTGTTTCGATGGACTTTGTTGATTACCAAGATTGAGGAAGGGTAATACGGGGATTTGGGTCGTGGTAGACAGACTTACTAAGAGCGTCCATTTCATTCCCTTGAGGTGTAAGAGGACTGCTCCATGGTTAGCCTCCGTATACATTCGAGAAATAGTTCGTTTGCATGGTGTTCCTTCTAGCATAGTGAGTGATCGCGATCCTATTTTCACTAACGAATTTTGGAAGAGCTTGCAAGAGGCGGTAGAGTCTCAGTTATGTTTGAGCACCGCATATCATCCTCAGACGGACGGCCAGAACAATAGGGTGAATCGTATTCTAGAGGACTTATTGAGGTTGTGTGTCTCAGATTTCGGAGGTACATGGGAGGAACATCTTCCGTTGGTGGAGTTCACATATAATAACAGCTTTCAATCTAGCAATGGCATGGCACCGTTGGAGGCTCTTTATGGACAGCCGTGTCGTTCACCTACATATTGGTAGGAGTCTACAGATAAGATCTAACTTGGACCCGATATGATTAGACAGACTACGGAAAAGATCGATTTGATTTGAAGGAGGATGAAGACGACACAAGATAGGCAGAAATCTTATGCGGACAAGAGGAGGACAAATCTTGAGTATGATATTGGGGACGTGGTCTTTATCAAGGTGTCCCTATTACAGAACGTCGTTCGCTTTGGGTCCGTTGGGAAGTTAGCACCAAGATTTGTAGGGTCGTTTCCTATTAAGGAAAGGATTGGGTAGATGGCGTATAGAGTGGAGTTGCCTGAGAGACATAGTGGTGTACATGACGTATTCCATGTATCACATTTGAGGAAGTGCTTGCACGAGACCGCCGAAGTGGTATAGCCGAGATCGAGCGTGATGCGACGATTCGACGAGCTCCTACATGCATTCTTGGGCTGGAGATTAAGAAGTTGAGGAATCGAGAGGTCAAACTAGTCAAAGTGCAATGGGGAGATGATGAGAGCAACGCTACTTGGGAGATGGAAGCGAAGATGCGTTCATTATACCCTTTTTTTCGAGGGTATGTCTTCTAAATTTCTCCTTCATCGCTTACCTTGTACTTATCTTATCTTTAGCATGTCCTCTCGCTAGTATCTTTGACCTTTAAGTAGGGTAGCCCTATGGTTGAAACATGTGTTTGAGACATGTTTTGTATGATGGATGCATGTGGATGCAAGTGTTTGCTAATGGTTGCTCGTGGATGCATATACACAAGCTTTAGGCACAAGATCGGCTCAGTCACTTCATATTGCATATTACATATAAATATGTGTACATTTTTAAGTAATGGATTTATAATGGTTGTGCCATCATATAGATGTTGCATTTTGGTGCATGGTTGTGCACACATGTAGAAATGATTTGTATCGATAAGGTTCTTTCGCATACATAATGGATGCATGTCACTATCATGGTTTGCATTAAGGAGGTCAACTAAATCAGTAGACCGCCTGATTTTGCATTAGATAAGGAACATATACGCACACTTCTTGCATATGTTCATACAACATTAGAAATTTTATAAGGACAATGGATGCCCATGTTTGATGGTTGAGTAGATGGTTGTTTGGATGGTAGGATATGCATTCTCCTTGACTTGGATATTTCGGGGATGAAATCCTTTAAGGAGGGGGGGAATGTAACACCCCAGATTTTTGAATAATTAACTAAATTAAAGAATAATTAATCTCAGATGTAAGAATTATGGAGATTGGGTTGCGCCATTGTGTTCATCTCGGAATTCTGGTTGAAATAGAGTCCGAGTTTGCGGGAAACGAGTACTGGATGAAGGAGTTATGGACGAACAAAGTTTGGTGGCAAAGTAGAAAACAAAAATTATGCATTGGCGCACTTGGGAAGTGCGCAAGTACAAATTTACATTGGTGCACTTCCCAAGTGCGCCCAGGACAAGGAAAAACCTGCACAGCCTTCTGATTCAGTCTGACCCATGTTCTGACTCATTGTTGAGTCCTTTCTGAATCTTTGCTGAGTCATTAGGGCTGACTTGTCACCCTATCATGACTGAATGGTTTTGATTAACCCTAAGATCATCCGACAGCTTAAATTAATTCAAAACTCTATAAAAAGACCCATAGACTCAAACCCTAAATCAGAATTAAAACTAAAACTATGGCCGTCATGCTGTTGTCTTGAACCTTAGAGTAGCCGCCACAAATTAAAGAGGAAGAACATCAAATCAAATCAGAACTATTCAACCCTAACAACGAATCTTCTTCAAAGGGGAGCTAATACAACTCCAGAAATCAGAATTCAGAACTCAAGATCGCTTTTGAGTGGTGAGTTCGATCACCTTAACAAAATAATTGCTAAATCAATTATGATGTGATATATGTTGGATTATAAGTTGTGGTTGTGAATCTAATTCATATGTTTAATTATGTATGTTAACTTGATTCAAATTATATGATGTTATGCAAGTTTTATATATGATGTTATGCAAGTTAATATGATTATGAAAGTTTCACATATGATGTTATGCAAGTTGATATGATCAACTGTGCACAGCTTATACCTACACGATGCAACGTCTTACCTACTAGCCCGGGTCCACACACGCATATGAAACCCGTTGGACTTGCGTTGCCACCGCTAACCCGTTTTGGCCTTTTATAGTCAAGCCCAGTACGCGTGTCCCGTCCTCGACATGGGTCGAGCCCAATAAGATACATATGGGTTACTGGTTGAAATGGGCCCCCACAAGCTACCCACCTAAGCTTGTCCCTTTTTCTAGTGCATCCCACTTAACCCTTTAATCATGTTTAATTACATGTTTCCACTTGGTTAAGTATTCTAATCGTATTTTCTATTGCCACCCAAGGCAACCCACTAGATTTCCACATGCCACCCAAGGCACTTACTTGATTTCCACATGCCACCCAAGGCACCCACTTAACCCCTCATGCCCCACTACATGCTTATCTGGTTAAGTGTTTCTTAATTGATTAAGAACGTAACCCTTGTAAAGACCTCTCACATTAGACTGTCTTTTATGGCAGCTGGATTTGTCGGTCGGTTCCGGGCAGCCTTACGCCATAACAGAGTATAACCTCGTGTCTTTACACTTGTCACGTATTTAGTTTATGCCTAAGACCTCTCACATTGGGCCAATCATTTTTAGCCGCTGGATTTGCCGGTCGGTTCCGGGCAGTCTTATGCTACAAAAGGGTCCAACCTCGTGTCTTAGTCGATTAATTACACCTAATTAATCACTCCCATAATTTTTATTAATTATCCCTAATTAATTACAAATTTAACGATGTACATAATTGACTCAATTATGTCCATCCGCTTTATGGTATGCATAACCATACCAACTTCACACCATTTTATTAACATGAATGTTAACCCCATCGTTCCCCACGTAATACGTTGACATGACATACTTAAAAGGGAAGATTCATCACAAACACAATGGGCTCAACTTGCATAACATTAGCATCAACATGGGTTTTAAAGGTGTCAACATGCATATATGACCATAGCATCAAACCCAACTAGCATAAATAATCAACCCAAACTTGCATGAATTACATATGTCATAAAGAGGGTAACTTGCATAAGTTACTTATGTCATACAAAGGGGTAAACTTGCATATGTATGTATGACATACAAAGGGGTTAACTTGCATATGTATTCATATCATACAAAGGTGTAAACTTGCACATGTTACTTGCATATAATCAAACACCAAACTTGCATAACATGTCATATACGAACTTGCATATAATCAAACACCAAACTTGCATAACATGTCATATATGAACTTGCATATAATCAAACACCAAACTTGCATAACATGGTGTCATAATGGATCAATGTTTATCATAGTGACTTGCATAACTTTCATCATGAACATATAGCATACAACTTGCATAACTAACATCATGAACATATAGCATAAAACTTGCATAACTAACATCATGAACACATAGCATATGATAACATAACTTGCATTGATCCACATACATAACCATAACCTCATTATATCCTATCATAATTAGTTTAGCAATTGCTTGCTAAAGGCATAGAAACTCACAACTTGTTGATTAGCATTTCTATGGAGAAGATTAAGTTGCTAGAGTTGATTAGAAGTTGATTTGTGAAGCTATCTTCCTCTTTAATTTGATTTAGGCTCCTTCAAGTTGCATTTTGACAGCATGATGGCATTGTATCTATTTTTAGTATGGATTAGGGTAGTCTTAGGGTGTATTTATAGATTAGTTAAGTGTTTTAGGCCATAGGATTAACCCTAGGACAGTTTAGAGCCATCAGATCTCGTCACAAGCCACCAACCACAGCCCAAACTCCTTCAGGCTGCACCCAGGCCAAACTGGCCGAGCAAGCCAGGTTGCACCCTGTGTCGACAGGGGTATCGACACTACAGTCGACACTCCCCCATGTGTGTCGACACCCCAGTCGACACGGGGTCGACCAGCTGCTTGGCGGGAATTTTCCCGCCTACCCCATTTCTGCTTTTGAAATTTGTTTTTCGAAATTTGAAATTTCTGAAAATTTCGTTGGGCCTTAACTGGGTCATACGGACTCCGATTTTCGAAAACTCAGACTCTATTTCGCGTATTTTTCCGAGACGAACGCAATGGCATAGCCCGTTTCCCCTGATTCAGATCTTAAAATTTATTTCTGCCCTGATTTATATTATAACAAGTAATTCAATATACGGGGTGTTACACCATCCAAATGATTCATAATTTTTCATATTTGGCCTTCTACCCCTAGTATGCTTAAACTACCCCTACTTCTCTTAGTACTTCAAAACACCCCTTCTTTTTAATCCTACCACTAATTCTCTAAATAATCATTCCTTCCAACAATTACCCCTATTTTTAAACTTCTGTGAAGGGTTGGTTTTTGCAGCACCCAGTCTAAATGACTCATCATATTTCATATTTTTCGATATACCTCTAATATACTTCAAAACAACCCTTCTTTTTAATCGTACCCTAATTCTCTAAATAGTCATTCCTTCCAACAATTAACCCTATTTTTTAACTTCTATGAAGGGTCGGTTTTTCTAGCACCCAATCTAAATGATTCATCATCTTTTATATTTGTCGATCTACCTCTACTATGCTTAAACTGCCTCTACTTCTCTTAATACTTCAAAACAGTCCTTCTTTTTAATCCTATCCCCAATTCTCTAAATAGCCGTTACTTCCAACAATTATGACTATCTTTTTACTACTGTGAAGGGTTGGTTTTTGCAGCATCCAATCCAATTGATTCATCATCTTTCATATTTGTCGATTTACCCCTACTATGCTTAAAATATCCCTACTTCTCTTAGTACTTCAAAATAGCCCTTCCTTTTAATCCAACCTTAATTGTCTACATAGCCCTTACTTCCAACAATAATCCCTATTTTTTAACAACTGTGAAGGGTTGGTTATTGCAGCAACCAATCTAAACGATTCATCATCTTTCATATTTTTCGATCTACCCCTACTATGCTTAAACTACGCCTACTTCTCTTAATACTTCAAAACAACTACTCTTTTTAATCATACCCCTAATTCTCTAAATACCCCTTACATCCAAATGATTCATCATCTTTCATATTTGTCGATCTACCGCTAATATGCTTAATCTACCCTACTTCTCTTAATACTTCAAAACAACCCTTCATTTAAGTCCAACTCCTAATTCTCTAAATAGCTCTTCCAACAGGTACCCCTATTTTTAAACGTCTGTAAAGGGTTGGTTTTTGCAGCAACCAATCCATATGATTTATCACTTTATATTTGTCGATCTACCATATTATGCTTAAACTACCCCTACTTCTCTTAATACTTCAAAACATACCTTCTTTTTAATCCTACCCCTAATTATCTAAAGAACCCTAACTTCCAACCATTACCCCTTAATTTTTAACTTCTGTGAAGAGTTGGTTTTTGCAGCACCCAATCTAAATGATTCATCCTCTTTTATATTTGTCGATATACCTTTACTATGCTTAAACTACCCATACTGCTCTTAATACTTAAAAGTAGTCCTTCCTTTTAATCCAACCCGTAATTATCTAAATAGCCCTTTCTTCCAACAATTACGCCTATCTTTTTACTACTGTGAAGGGTTGGTTTTTGAAGCACCTAATCTAGACGATTCATAATCGTTCATATTTGTCGATCTACCCCTACTATGCTTAAACTACCCCTAATTCTCTTAATACTTCAAAACAACCCTTCTTTTTAATCCTACCACTAACTCTCTAAATATTCATTTCTTCCAACAATTACCCCAATTTTTTAACTTCTGTTAAGGGTTGGTTTTTGAAGCACCCAATCTAAATGATTCATCATATCTCATATTTGTCGATCTACCCCTACTATGCTTAAACTACCCAACCTTCAATTAATACTTCAGAACAACCCTTCTTTTTAATCCTACCCCTAGTTCTCTACATAGCCCTTACTTAAACAATTACGCCTAACTTTTTACTCCTGTGAAGGGTTGGTTTTTGCGGCACACAATGCAAATGATTCATCATTTTTCATGTTTGTCGATCTACCCCTACTATTCTTAAACTACCCCTACTTCTCTTAATACTTAAAAACAGCTATTATTTTTAATCCTAACACTAATTCTCTAAATAGCCCTTACTTCCAACAATTACGCCTTTCTTTTACTACCATGAAGGGTTTGTTTTTGCAGCTCCCAATCCAAACAATTCATAATCTTTCATATTTGTCGATCAACCCCTACTATGCTCAAACTACCCCTACTTCTCTTAATACTTCAAAACAGCTATTATTTTTAATCCTACATCTAATTCTCTAAATATCCCTTACTTCCGTAAATTATCCCTATTTTTTAACTTTTGTGAAGGGTTGGTTTTTGCCGCACCCAATCCAAATGATTCATCATCTTTCATATTTGTCGATTTACCCCTACTAAGTTTAAAATATCACTACTTCTCTTAGTACTTCAAAATAGCCCTTCATTTTAATCCAACCCTAATTGTCTACATAGCCCTTACTTCCAAAAATAATCCCTATTTTTTAACAACTGTGAAGGGTTGGTTTTTGCAGAAACCAATCTAAACGATTCATCATCTTTCATATTTTTCGATCTACCCCTACTATGCTTAAACTACGCCTACTTCTCTTAATACTTCAAAACAACTACTCTTTTTAATCGTACCCCTAATTCTCTAAATATCCCTTGCATCCAAATGATTCATCATCTTTCATATTTATCGATCTACCGCTAATATGCTTAATCTACCCCTACTTCTCTTAATACTTCAAAACAACCCTTCATTTTAGTCCAACTCCTAATTCTCTAAATAGCCCTTCCAACAGGTACCCCTATTTTTAAACATCTGTAAAGGGTTGGTTTTTGCAGCAACCAATCCATATGATTCATCACTTTATATTTGTCGATCTACCATATTATGCTTAAACTACCCCTACTTCTCTTAATACTTCAAAACATACCTTCTTTTTAATCCTACCCCTAATTATCTAAAGAACACTAACTTCCAACCATTACCCCTATTTTTTAACTTCTGTGAAGTGTTGGTTTTTGTAGCACCCAATCTAAATGATTCATCATATTTCATATTTGTCGATCTACCCCTACTATGCTTAAACTACCCCTACTTCTCTTAATACTTCAAAACAGTTCTTCATTTTAATCCTACCCCTAATTCTCTAAATAGCCCTTACTTCCAACAATTATGCCTATCTTTTTACTACTTTGAACGGTTGGTTTTCGCAGCACCCAATCCATATGATTCAACATCTTTACATTTGTCGATCTACCCCTACTATGCTTAAACTACCCCTACTTCTCCTGATACTTCAAAACAACCCTTCTTTTTAATCTTACTTATAATTCTCTAAATATTCATTCCTTCCAACAATTACCACTATTTTTTAACTTTTGTAAAGGGTTGGTTTGTGCAACACCCAATCCAAACGATTCATCGTCTTTCATATTTGTCGATATACCCCTACTATGCATAAACTACCCCAACTTCTCTTAATACATAAAAAAAGTCCTTCTATTTAATCCTGCCCCTAATTCTCTAAATAGCCCTTACTTCCCATAATTACGCCTACCTTTTTACTACTGTGAAGGGTTGGTCTTTGCAGCACCCAATCCAGACGATTCATAATCTTTCATATTTGTCGAGCTACCCCTACTATGATTAAACTACCCCTACTTCTCATAATACTTCAAAACAGTCCTATTTATTCTCGCCCCAAGTTCTCTAAATAGCACTTCCTTCCAAAAATTATGCCTATCGTTTTACTACTTTGAAGGGTTGGTTTTTGCAGCACATAATTCAAAAGATTCATAGTCTTTTATATTTGTCGATATACCCCTACTATGCATAAATTACCACTACTTCTCTTAATACTTCAAAACATCCTTTTTTTTAATCCTACCCCTAATTCTCCAAAAATTCATTCCTTCCAATAATTACCCCTATTTTTTAACTTCTGCAAAGGGTCGGTTTTTGCAACATCTAATCTAAATGATTCATCATCTTTTATATTAGTTGATCTACCTCTACTATGCTTAAACTACCCCTACTTCTCTTAATACTTCAAAACCGTCCTTCTTTTTAATCTGACCCCTAATTCCCTAAATAGCCCTTACTTCCAACAATTACGCCTATCTTTTTACTACTGTGAAGGGTTGGTTTTTGTAGCACCCAATCCAGATGATTCATAATATATCATATTTATCGATCTACCCCCACAATGCTTAAACTACCCCTACTTCTATTAATACTTCAAAACAACCCTTCTTTTTAATCCAAAACCTTATTCTCTAAATAGTCATTCCTTCCAACAATTACCCCTATTTTTTAACTTCTAAGAAGGGTTGGATTTTTGCAGCACCCAATCTAAATGATTCATCATCTTTCATATTTGTCGATCTACCCCTACTATGCTTAAACTACCCCTACTTCTCTTAATACTTCAAAACATCCCTTGTTTTTAATCCTACCCCAAATTCTCTATATAGACCTTACTTCCAACAATTATGCATATCTTTTCATTATTTTGAAGGCTTGATTTTTGCAGCACCTATTCCAAACGATTCATCATTTTTCATATTTGTCGATCTACCCCTACTATGCTTAAACTACCCCTACTTCTCTTAATACTTCAAAACAGCTATTCTTTGAAGTCCTAACTCTGATTATCTAAATAGAACTTACTTCTAACAATTACATCTATCTTTTACAATTGTGAAGGGTTGGTTTTTACAGCACCCAGTCCAAATAATTCACGATCTTTCATATTTGCCGATCTAACCCTACTTTGCTTAAACTACAACTACTTCTCTTTATACTTCAAAAAATCTATTCTTTTTAATCCTACCCCTAGTTCTCTAAAAAGCCCTTAATTCCAACAATTACTACTATTTTTTAACATCTATAAAGGGTTGGTTTTTGCGACACCCAATCCAAATGATTCATCATCTTTCATATTTGTCGATCTACCCCTATTATGCATAAACTGTCCCTACTTCTCGTAGTACTTCAAAACAAGCCTTCTTTTTAATCCAAACCCTAATTCTCTAAATAGCCCTTACATAGAACAATTATCCCTATTTTTTAACTGCTGTGAAGGTTTGGTTTCTGCAGCACCCAATCCAAACGAATCATCATCTTTCATATTTGTCGATCTACCCCTATTACGCTTAAACTATCTCTACTTCTCTTAATACTTTAAAATAACCTTCTTTTTAATCCTACCCCTAGTTCTCTAAATAGCCCTTACATCCAACAATTACCCCTATTTTTTTAGCTACTGTGAAAGGTTGGTTTTTGCAGCACCCAATCAAAATGATTAATCGTCTTTCATATTTGTTGATATACCCTTACTATGCTTAAACTACCCCTACTTCTCTTAATACTTCAAAACAACTATTCTTTTTAATCCTACCCCTAATTCTCTAAATAGCCCTTACTTCCAACAATTACCCCAATTTTTTAACTACTGTGAAGGGTTGGTTTTTAAAGCACACAATCTAAATAATTGATCATCGTTCATGTTTGTCGATCTATCCCTACTATTCTAAAACTACCCCTACTTCTCTTAATACTTCAAAACAACCCTTCATTTTATTCCAACTCCAAATTCTCTAAATAGCCTGTTGGCTAGCTTTTTGACCAAGCCACCAAGGTTCACACGCAAGAAGAAAATATGAAATCTCATCCCTCTAGTTCAGGAAAATTCAGATCACAGTCGTTCAACCATCCACAGGTCGGATCGCCCCCCTCGAGTCGCCCTAACGGTTCGCCACGAGCCAATACGAACCTATCCATCCCTATAAGCTCATTCCGATCCGATTCCTAAAGATGCTGTGAAGACTTTGACCCATTCTATCACGATCCGAGATACATGGATCTCATGACACCTGTCCACAACTGTCATATTGAACAATTCTTCCTCAAGCTACGATCCGATCCGATATTCTCGGGATTTGCGCCACGTGTGGCCGCGATCCGCCTGACAGAATAAGCTATAAATAGTCCAGAGATTGGCATTTTTGAGGATCTTTGGACAGTATTGAGTATAATTCCCACCATTACTATCAAACCCCTATTTCTTATCAGTTTTATTTCGAGATTACTGAGAGAAATCATAATTGTAAGGGTGAATTTGAGGAAAATCATCGGTTGTACTTGCGTTCAAAGTATAATCAGTAGCATATAAAGTGCACGTAGGCTCGTTAACGCCGAACCACTATAAACCTTGGGTGTTCTCTGCTTTTTCCTCGTTTTTCAGTCATATAATTTTCTACGAATCAGAACAATTTGGGTGTTAGAGTCAAATTTCGATCTAACATTTTGGTGCTTTCACTGAGAATTGAACTCAGGATATTGGATTGTTTTTCCATTGTTTGGATATTCAAGTCCAAAGAAAACAGTCCCGAAACCTCACTGTTCAGACTTTTGAAGATTTCAACAATACCAGATATCATGATTGGAAAGAAGTCCAAGGAAGTGCGAGCTTCACAGGCGAATGAATCTGCAAATGAAACAATTGAAGAGAGTGTGAATGAACAGGTCAACAAAAGACCCTCGGATCGCGGAACGGAGATGGCGAACTGAACCGTGGAGGGCGATGCGAATCGAACAGTTGAAGGGGTCGCCACCCGGTCCCACGAGAACACCACGAACCCCCCTCCCAATGTAACCACGATCCATTCCCAGGGGGGTGCTGCAAGCCACCGACACCGATCCACCACGATCCGAGATGATGACCGGATTGCAACTCGACCAGGAAAGGAGCCTATCGCTCGCTCTTCCTGTCCTGGTCCCTCTGTTCGACCAGGCTCAATCTCTCTGTGCATAAGGGAAAATGTTGATGATCAGTATGACCCCTCTGCTCCAGTTATTGAAGGAGATCTCTCTCGCTTCGTTGCAATGTGGGATAGGCTGTTTGATGAAATAGCTGCTCAAAGGCAGGAAAACTTCATGCTATGATAGAATTTGACTGCTATGGATAGACGTTTGGATGATCTTGTAAGGCAAAGAACGCCCCCTCCACTCCGTCCGCTCACCGCAGAGTACTCTTCTTCATCGGAGGAATCGCCACGACCTCCGCGGCGACCGTATGAGCGGGATGAAAACATTGAACAACTCCGATTTGGAACCTTGCCATCACGGGAGGAAGAGACATTTGGTGAGGGACCCTCTAACTACAACTTGAATAATCATGAAGAAACTCCTAGAGCTCGATTTGTAAATAATCCTATTGAGAATAGACCACCTCAACTCCTCCGCCATGCAAATACACATAGTAACAGTGGGCAGCGAAGCCCAATCCGAGCTCCGAACTTCGTGGATGTTCCTAGAAGTGAGATCGAAGAATTCCACCGAGCTAGAAGCACTGACCTCGAGCCTCCGATGACCAGTGCAAACGTTGCAACTATGGTCCATCAAATCCTGGCGGATAGCCATGGACAAAGGAATGAAGACTGGGGAATTGATCACAGCCACACCCCTATTACAGATGTCATTCTAGATGTAACATTCCCGAGGTGCTTCAACATTCCTCAAATGAACCGTTACGCGGGTAGATCTGATCTAATCCAACATCTAATGAGATATTCTTGGTCAATGACCGCTGCCGGAGCTTCCGACGCTGTAAAGTGCAAAGCATTCCCTATATTCTTAGAGGATGTAGCGTTATTATGGTTCGCTCGCTTACAAGCAAGATCAATTTCCAATTTCAGGGAATTGAGTGAAAAGTTCGTAGAACAGTTCTGCATTTATGCACAAAGGTCGAAAAGTGTGATTGACCTATTCCTTGTCAAACAACGACCAGGTGAGAGTTTGAGGGGGGATCTGGATCGTTTCAACATAGCCTCCACCGAAGTGAAGGATCCCCATGAGCCGACCATTGTGGCAGCCCTAATTCATGTGGTAGATAAAGATACTGAGTTTGGGAGATACCTGGCCGGCAAACCACCTCATACTAGAGAATTGTTTTACGAGAAAGTAAACGTACGCTTACGTCAGTAGAAGGTATATGCTAACTGGGAGATGAAAAAGGCAAATAAGGAGGAAATCCAAAGTAATGTCGCCATCAAGCAAACCGGAGACAGCTCGGGAAAGGTTGAAGTCAACGTTGGAAACCGAAACCAGGGTGGCGGCCGCTAGTCAGGAAACAATGGTAACGACAGTAATGGAAATAATCGGAAGAGAAATCGAGGTAACGATTCCCAGAGAAGGACCTGTCCCAGGTCTTTCGAAAGTTATACGCCAAAAAATGATACTTTGGAGAGTATATTCATCGACTCGTACAACGTTCTCCAACATAAAAGGCCTCCGCCAAGAGATTCGACGGAGAAAGAACATGAAACGGGGAAGTTTTGTCTCTTCCATCAGACTCACGGCCACTCTACAAATGAATGTCATCATCTGAGAGACGTAGTTGAGTGGTTGCTTCGAGAAGGGAAGTTGGATGAGTACAGGGTGACTCCTAGAGACAGGGGGCGAGCTATTCAGACCCCGAACCAAAACCAGAATCAACCTACTTCAAGGCCAACTGTCCAGCAAAAATGAAAGGATCTTGTTATCAATACCATAATCGGAGGGCTTCACCTAGCCGGGCATAGTTTCAGGGCGATGGACTAGTATGTAAACGCAGCAAAGCATCATCTCGAGGCAGAAGATTGCAGCAACCCTGAGGACAATGTCCCGGTAAAACAACAAAATATAATGTCAGACGACGTCATTTTCTGCAACTGAGAGAGTATTGGAGTCCACGCTCCGACCGAAGATCCATTTGTAATCACAGTTCCTTTTGGCCCGGCCACCATCCACAAAGTTTTAGTGGATAACGGGAGTTCAGTCAACATTCAATTCAAAAAGACATTCGATCTAATGAACCTTGAATTGAAAGATTTAAAGCCATGTGAAGGATGGATCCGTGGATTTAACGGGGCTTCAACTACTCCAATGGGATATGTAGAATTGTCGGTGACACTTGGGGAAGGAGAACGCCAGAGAGTGAGAATTATTCCCTTCGTAGTTTTAGATATTGAATCGCCTTATAATGCCTTCTTGGGCCGACCGGCCCTAGCGAAGTTTAGAGCTTGTATATCCCCCTGGTGCTTGTTATTGAAGTTTCCTACAGAAGTTGGTGTTGGCATAGTCAGAGGAGATTAGGTTGCAGCACGTGCATGTTACATTACTGAGCTGAAGCTACTCCGTATAGGAAAAGATATTGAGGTTAAAGACGCTTCTTCCCCCACAAGGGAGGAGACGTCATAGCAATAAAAAAGAATGACTATAGGAGAGTCGCCCAGAGAACTGCCCGAGGATATAGATCCCAGGGAGGACGAAGAGAATAGGGGCAAAATGGCGGCTCCCAACGAAACGACTGTGGATGTTCGAATCGATGATAGCGACCGAGAGAAGGTCCTGAAGATTGGATCCCAGTTGGATCCAGTTCGAGCTAAAGAACTGACGAATTTCCTGAAAGATAACTTGGATGTATTTGCTTGGACCCACACGGACATGTGTGGATATCTCCATCGATCATGAGTCATTCGTTGAACATTAACCTAAAGCACCCCCCGTAACACAAAAAAGGCGAATGTTAGGCCCAGAGAGGTCCGCAGCCTTGAAAGAAGAAGTTGAAAGGCTAAGAAGTAACGGATTCATCAGAGACTCAACCTACCCAGATTGGATTTCAAATCCAGTTTTGGTAAAGAAGGCCAATGGGAAGTGGCATACGTGTATTGATTTTTGGATTTGAAAAAAGCCTTCCCAAAAGATAGCTTTTCGTTACCCAGAATTGATCAGTTGGTAGATTCAATGACGGGTCATGAACTTCTCTCTTTCATGGATGCTTATTTAGGATATAACCAGATTCCTATGCATGTTCCAGATCAAGAACACACTAGCGTCATTACTGATCTGGGATTGTACTGCTACGTGGTAATGCCTTTGGTTTCAAGAATGCAGGCGCAACATATCAATCGTTAGTGAACAGAGTGTTCTATAACCCGATTTGGAAAACGATGGAGGTGTATGTCGACGACATGCTGGTTAAGTCCAGACGATCGTCTGATCACACTACGAACTTGGAAGAAATGTTTGGTATTCTTCGAAAGTATGTGATGAAACTCAACCCAACGAAATGCTCATTTGGAGTTGCATCTGGGAAATTCTTGGGATTCATTGTCAGCTCGCGCGGGACTGAAATTAATCCAGACCAGATTGCAGCAATTAGAGACATTCAGGAGCCTAGACAAATCAAAGATGTGCAAAGCCTTGTGGGGAAAGTAGCGGCATTAAGTAGATTCATCTCTAGAGTGACAGACAAATGCATCCCCTTCTTTGAATTGATAAAGCGAGGAAAATGTAATTTTAAGTGGACCCTTGATTGCATTAAAGCATTTCAGAACCCACTGAATCATCTAGAGAGACCTCCTACACTGTCTAAGCCGGTGGATCACGAGGATTTATTCGTGCACTTAGCAGTGTTGTCCCACGCGATCAGCTTAGCGTTAGTGAGAGAAGAAGACAAGGTTCAAAGGCCAGTGTACTACGTGAGTAAAAAATTGGCGGCAGCTGAACGCAATTATCTGATGATCAAAAAGCTAGCGTACAGTTTATTGATTGCATCTAGGAAACTCCGACATTATTTCAAACTCATCCTATCACCGCGTACATAGACCATCTGCTCAAGCAAGTTCTACAGAGACCAGAAGCTTCTGGAAGGTTGCTCATGTGGAACATTGAACTGAGTCAATTTGATTTAAAATTTCAGCCCCGACGGTCAATACGGGGGCAAGTGCTAGAAGATTTCATAGTGGAATTTACTGCCTCGGAAGACGACATGGTAAACGAAGAGAGTGACCCACCAAAGTTACTTCTCGATCCTAGTGCATGGAAATTGTATATTGATGGTGCTAGGAATGATAAACGATCTGGTGTCGGAGTGGTGTTTGAAACTCCTGAGAAAAGACTGATATCTTATGCTATCCAGTAGGAATTTCACGCCACTGACAACGACCCCGAATATGAAGCCCTGATAGCCGGGTTGATGATCGCAAATGAATTAAAGATCGCGAAGCTAGACATATTTTGTGACTCCAAGTTGGTTTTAAATCAGGTTTCTGGAAAATTTCGAGCTAAGAGCCCAAGATTGATTTCTTATTTGGAGAAAGTAAAGGAGTTGCCGATAGGTTTTGATCACTACAGTATCTCTCATACTCCGCGGTCAGAGAACCAACAGGCAGATAAGTTAGCCAAGATGGCTAGTTCCGACGATCCTGAAGAGATCAGACTAGCCCTAGTTGAAGTGCTTCGGTTCCCTAGTATAGATCAGATGGAAATTGATCTGGTACTAGAAACTGAACCGGAAAGGGAGTCATGGATGACCCCTCTAAAGAATTTCCTAATGAATGGAACGCTTCCGACCAAGAAGAGCGAGAGGCGTAAGGTAATTCGTAAAGCTTCCTGATATGTTCTGCAAGACGGAGTCCTGTATAGACAGGGATTTTTGATGCCTCTCCTTCGGTGTATAGCTCATGAGAACATCAAACGTGTACTGCAGGAAGTGCATGAGGGTGAATGTGGCGATCACGCTGGAGGACAAGCTCTGGCAAAAAAGGTGTTGCGGTATGGTTATTTTTGGCCTACCATAAACAAAGACGCAACAAAGTACGCGCGACGTTGCGATGCTTGCCAAAGATTTTCGAGGATTCCCAGGGCACCTCCTGTTCAGTTAAAAACAATGACAAGTCCATGGCCTTTCGCTATGTGAGGAATTTATATCATTGGAACCCTCCCTATAGCAAAAGGCGGAGCAAAGTTCGCCATTGTAGCTGTAGACTACTTCACCAAGTGGGTTCAGGCCGAACCGTTGACTGCAATTACAACCAAGCGAGTGATCAATTTCGTTGTTAGGAACATTATTTACCGGTTCGAGATTCCGAAGTTCGTCGTAACTAACAATGGAACCTAATTTCACAGCAGCTAATTCAGGAACTTCTGCCAGAAATACCACATTGAGAAACGGTACACTTCTGTGGCACGTCCGCAGTCGAACGGACAGATCGAAACAGCAAATAAAGTGATTAATTCCATTATCAAAAGAAGATTGAAGCGGGCCATATGTGGGTCGATGAGTTACCCTTGGCATTGGGGGCCTACAGGAAGACATATAAATCGGCAACAGGCCGTACCACCTTCTCCCTTGCTTTTGGAGCTGAAGCAGTCATCCCGTTTGAGCTAAAAGTTCCGTCTCACCGAGTTACTTATTACGATCCGATGACTAATAATGAGTATCTCCTTAGATCCCTAGAATCAATAAAAGAGAAGAGGGATGAAGCAGACTTGCGTGCCTTAAGACACAAGCAACAGGTCACTCGATACTACAACAAAAGGGTTCGAGCCCGAACCTTTGAACCCGGAGACTTGATTCTGAAGCGTGTCTTTCCACCCCCGACTCATATGAATGCGAAGTGGGAAGGACCGTACTCCATTCTACGAAATCTTGATAATGGAACCTTCAAGCTAGCTACAGTGGATAGAGAAGAAATCCCTAGACTGTGGAACGCCCAACATTTGCGGCCTTATCTGACATAAAAATGTCGGATTTATTCTTTAGTTTCATAGGACCATGTAGAAGTCATGACTTGCCTAGAATAGTCCATTTTTTTTAGCAAAAGAATATAAAGTGGATGTAGGTTACGATTTGACCGAACCACTATAAAAATACCGTGTGTCGTTTACCTTTATTGCATTGTTATTTATCCGCTTTTCTATCTTTATGAAATTTGCCGTAAACTATGCGGCAATCACAGGAACATGTGACTCCAGGTGCCTTCCATCAGGATGGAGATCAATCCGCAGCTAGAACTTTGAAGGTACATAGAGTGAATCACATCATTGATGGAACTCTAACCTGGGCGACCGCCAGGAGAGTATAAAAGCGTCCATGATTGAGCGCTGAGAAAGAGCTCTTACCCCGCTGAAGGATCGGGGGGAGACTGAACAGCCGAGCTCGAACTCTAACCTTGCCGACCGCCAGGAGAGTATAAAAGCATCCATGATTGAGCGATGATAAAGAGCTCTTACCCCGCTGAAGGATCGGGGGGCGACTGAACAGTCGAGCTCGAACTCTAACCTTGGCGACCGCCTGGAGAGTATAAAAACATCTATAATTAAGCGCTGACAAGGATGCTGGAGACTCGGCGTCCCCAGAATTCCTGCCCCGTTAAAGGATCGGTGAGCAGATCATGATACGAGTTCGAACTTTAACCCGCTGATGGATCGGGAAAGTATAAGGGCACCGAAGATTCGGCGCCTCAAGGACTATAGTTCTACTAAAAAAATTCCAAGTCCCCCATATTCAAATATAGAGGGCAACATGCATAGAAATTGTAAATTCTTTCTGTTGCTTGAATGATTTGTGATATAATTTTAGTTTGTTGTAGCCAAATGACTTGTGACAAAATATGAAGAGTTTATTGACTGCAGGTACATGATGACGCAAAAGAAATAAACTTTCATTCATAAACTTCAAACCTACAAGATAAAGAGGAACCTAAACAAAAGTGAGGGCCATTCTCACAATTACATTTCATGGGCATTGGAAAGCCTAAAAATCCTTAGGACAAAATATGAACTGATATCTGCATCCTGCTTATGCTGGGGGGAGGGGGCTATGTAGGCTTCTTGCTCTTTTTCTGCTTCCCCGACTCCTCCTTGTCAACATCCGAACGACCACCTTTTTTCCTCTTCCTCTTATCAACAAGGCGCTCCGGTGAAGAACTAGAGGATTGAGAGGCTAGTTGTGAAGTTATTGATCGGGAGTAAAATCTTACGACCAACCCAGTTTTGGGGTCGATCTCAGAAATAGGGGGCACATATACTGGATCATGTCCCCCTCTCATAAGGAGAACTGCTCCTCCTCTTTGGCCGGTTGTTCAGCCATGGTTTCCTCATCATCGCCTCTGCTTTCTTTGTTAATGACGACTTCCTCTTCATCGCCGTCGTGGCGTCCTTCCATATCTCTCAAAGCCTCGATGGGTTCAACATCTGTGGGGACATCAGCACCAACACTTGGCAGGATGTAAATCTTCTCTGCCTTCTTTTCAGCATCTTTGTCAACTGGCCCGCCACCTGTATCAAGAAAAACAAATGTTATTTTTGGAGAGAATGCGGTTTGCTCTGTTGATTGTCCGACAAGACGACGACAAGTGACAATTGCTTTGGCAAGTTGCGAAGAAAATAAAGGGATACCTTCCACCGACCCTCTATCCAAGCTAGCAGCAGAACCCCCGATAGTTGGAGGAGTTGACCCAGAGGAATTAATGGATAATCTGGATTGTATTCCTCAATTTCGGAGGCCTTGGGCTCTGCAGCTGAGCTCGGGCCTTCTTCCATTTTTCCTTTGCCCTTCACCTGAGTTTTCTCTTTTTCAATTTCTTCTTCGAGTAGGCGTCTGCCTTTCTCTACATCCTCAGGTTCATTATCCCTAAGAATGGTCTGCATCAACTCATTCTCATCAATCTCATCAACTCCTAATCGCTGTTTCTCGCTCTCAACGATTGCATCCCATATGTTGGCTAGAGTGACATGGTAGTCCGGGATCTAGGAGATGTTACGGGCCTTGATGACCTGACCAAGGAAGTAGAACAATATTTCTTCAAATCCTTCGATTTCCTTCTCTTTCTCGAGGAGCTTTTCATTAGAAACTGTAGCCATTTCAACGGCACTCTCCACATTATTTTCAGGAAGAATAGCGCGCTTCTCTGCACGCGTGAGTTGATCATTCAGAATCGCCTTCTCCTTTTCGGCCAGAGGTAAGCTATCTTTCAAACTTGCCTTTTCTTTCTCCCAAGCAGCTCTTTCGGCCTCGAAGTGATCCTGTGCTGTTTTCAATTCGGTGTTGGCCAACCTGAGATCTTCCACCTCTTTCTTCAATAACGCTCGCCCTTTTCTATTAGAATCGAGCTCATTATGAAAACGTTACCTGGCCTCCTCCAGCTCTGTTTTGTAAGTTTTAGCTTCTATTTGAGCCAAGGCAAGCAAAGATTGTGCATCTTCTAAGTCCTTCTCCATTTTTGCCCTGGCCCTTTCATTGTTATCTATCTTCACTTTGGACCTATGCGCTTCCATCTCAAGCGTTCGGATGACGTCTGAAAGATTGACAGCATGTTTCTTCATGTCGTCGTACTGCTTGGCAATATGGCAAATACGTCTGATGACTTCAGTATTCCAGTTCCTAGGGACTGGTTCCAAGGCTGGAACGAACATCATCCTTTCGAAGAAGATATCGAGGAATTGTTCTCGTAACTTTTCCAGCTTGGCCTGAGTCTCAGGTCCATGGATATAATCTCGTGACCCGGGGGCACTCAAACATTGTTGGCTGGAAGGGACAATGTCAATTTTCTCCCTCTCAGAATCCTTGTTGGGATCCTTGCTTTTATCCTTAGGCTCATGGCGCTTTTTGGATGAACTGTTGTGAGAGGGTGCAATTTTCGGAGGGGTTAAGTCTTTAGGAAGTTGTTTTCCCCCTATAGGTAGCACCGGTTGGCTGGCAGGCTTTCCAGAGGTTTGTTTAGACGGAGATCTAGACTGTGAAGAAGTAGGCTTATGAGAATCTCGGGGCCAATGACTATCTCCCTCGGTTGCTGCTACGAGCCCGCTCATGATTTGGATGAAGACTAGTTGTGCCTTCACGAAGAGAATGATAGGAATAAGATCGTTTGTAAGACATCTTTCCTGCAAAAGAAACAAGAACATATTAAAACCTTGAATACTGTTGATATAAAAGTGTGGGGTCAGGTAGTGCATGTGATTTGTGCATCCCATATAATTCCCCTAAACAGACCAGGGCCCGAAGTCAGGCTCATCTGAGTAGTCTCTCGTTCTCCAACTGGAACAGATGTTTCCTCAGAAATAGGGAAAAATGTCTCCCCTTCGAAGTCTCCCTGTGTACATACATCATCAGGTAAAGGAATTTTGCTCAGTTCTTTAAATAGCTACTCCTCTGTTAAGTCATTGGGAGCAGCAGGTTCAACCGGTAGAGAGGCCCTTGAGGGGAAACCCCCTAGAGAGACTGGGATCTCCTTAGACTCGTCAGCACAGGCCTCATCTCCTCTATATACGTTTAGGTCTTCGTCGTCCTGGATGATTATCGTCGAAGGGCTCTTACGAAATTTAGTTGTTTCTGCTGCCCATGACGTTCCTTCTCCCTCAGTCAGGGGCACGTATTTGTAAGGTTTACCGCCCGCACCAAGTCCAAACCATATATCCAGAAGGCGGTGCTTGTGAAGATTCTCGTCAGTAATGCATTTCTTGATCTTTAGGAAGTCGGATTTGCTTTGCAGAAGAAGGGACAGTCGATTATCGTACACCGAGCCTTCCGTCTTTGGAAAGGCGTGATCTACTTAGAGAAAAGAAGCATGTTAGCGCATCGATTTCTTAAACAAGTTATTCATTCAGAGGATTAAAATTTACTTGACTTAAGCCATCTTCTTGAACACCTGGCCTGTCTCTTTATATAGAACCAATCGGCCTTGGGATCCCCTATGTTGCTGTACCCGTCAGGCAAAACCTTCCTATTTGCTACCGATTCGAAGAAAGAAAAATTTGGGGTTGCCGAGGAGCGATGCTTGAAAAGGTAAAAAAAATTCAAATCTTTAAACGTGAGCTCAGTTTGCAGGATTTCCGCATATGCGATGTATAGGGTGTATAGGGCTGCGTAGGCATTGGGATGAAGATGCATTGGAGCAATACCCAATCGTTTTAGGGTCTCAATGATGATTGGAGGAAACTGAGGAATAACGCAAACCCAGCACATAAGTCGGCTAACTATCATATACCCCTCCGGAGCCAAATGAGGTCTATCTTCGCTGCCGGGTGTCCTCACATCATCCCAGGGGATCCCGTGTCTCAAGCAAATTCTCTTAAGCTTTATGTCATCATGTTTGGAAGCTAAAGAGTCTGTGAATTTCTCTATTTCTATTGCACCAGGAATTTCGTCGAGAGCTCGGTCGTCTACTTCGGACTCCTCATCAAGTGAGGTACTCTCGGATGGATCCGGTTCTATTTCTGCCTCATATTCGGATCCAGAATCCGCACCCTCCGGATTAATTGGAAGAACCTCGGGGTTATGGTGCTCATATACCTCGGGATCCGTCTCTGTATCAGATCTTGAAGGGGAACGGTTATTCAACATTACTGTTTAGGCGAGTAAACATGAGAAATAAGAATATAATTACCTGTCCCCCGTGTGTGCAAGTGCAAGTGTGTGCATGTGCATGTCTTAAAGAAAAACGTAAAGGTTATCAAGATCATTGAAGTATTAGTCGTCATATGCGGTCAAGTTATGCATTTGGTCATTCCAGAAAGTCCGTCTTGAAGGTTCTATCCTAACTGTCCATTGATGTACTGGAGCTAAGTTGCGTTGCTTATTTTACAAGTTCGCTGGATAGTTCATTATTTGGTTTGTGATACCCTTTTGGGTCGCGAGTTGGGGTTCGGATCGTGGCGTGTTCCTGGATTCGCGAGGCAAGTATGGATCTGCAGCGGAAGCAGATACTCATGGGAGTGTATCGGTTCGGATCGCCGTGAGATCATAGCGAACCGTGATTACCGCGATCCGCCACCTGCTCTTCCTTTTTCCCTTTTTGACATTCACCACGATTCTCTCCCAGATCTCGGACACGATCCGATCCAATAGCTGAATCCATACTTCATCATTATCTCCTCTCTCGTCACCTCGCACACGAACCGAATCGACCATCCCTTTCCCTTCCTTCAACTTCTTCTTCCTCCTCCCCTCAAGCGACTGAAATCCATCAGCCATGGCATCTACACGATCTTCGACACCTCAAAAACCATCAAATTCCGCCTTTTCCTTCCTCAAATCAGCAAAAAACTCAGGGAAAATGAGGGAGAGAGTTTTTAATGAAATTACCTTTCCTAAAAATGGAGAAAACGAGTAAGTATTGCCTCGAAGAACGAAGATTGGGGTCTAAATCGGAAAGAGAGGCGGTAGCGAAGAAAAAAGAAGGGGAAGAACGGAGTGAATTTGGGTTTATATAGCAAAACCCGTGACCGTTAGTCTCCCCATTTTTGTCTTATACAAACCGTGGGCTTCGGTGGATCGCGGATACAGGCCCATCGAGCCCAGCAAAGAAGAAAAGGCCAATCCCTGGGTTGGTTCGCTATGAAGGATGGCCCACCATGCATAAAGCCCACACAAAGGTTGTAATGAAACGAGCACCTCGTATCGGTGGACCGTGACAAGGGGGCTCCCATGAATCGCGAAACGCTGGGGCGATCCGAATCATCAAGCAATGTACCAAAGTGAAAGTTTAGAAATGTTTACAAAAAATTCAGAAATTACCTGGTAAATTCGACAACGAAGTCTCCAAAAAATTCCAGAGATGAGAATTGTTAGGAAAGCATGAAAATGATTGAGGGTTTAACCAGTACTTATACGAGTCAAAGGATACGACTTTTTGAAGAAACATGACATTTCAGATGGACGAGACTATTGATTTGCATCTCCATATGAAAAGATGTCCCTGCAGCTTCGAAGCATGTTCCATTCTCGATAAAACATACTTCTAGGGGGCAAAATGTTGGCTAGATTTTTGACCAAGCCACCAAGGTTCACACGCAAGAAGAAAATATGAAGTCTCATCCCTCTAGTTCACGGAAAGTCAGATCACAGTCATTTAACCATCCACAGGTCAGATCGCCCACCTTCGGGTCACCCTATCGGTTCGCCATGAGCCCATATGAACCGATCCATCCCTGTAAGCTCATTCCGATCTGATTCCTAAAGATGCAATGAAGACTTTGACCCATTCTATCACGATCCGAGACACATGGATCTCATGACACCTGTCCACAACTGTCATATTGACCAATTCTTCCTCTAGCTACGATTCGATCCGATATTCTCGGGATTTGCACCACGTGTGACCGCAATCCGCCTGACAGAATCAGCTATAAATAGCCCAGAGATTGGCATTTTTGAGGATCTTTGGACAGTATTGAGTATAATTTCCACCATTACTATCATACCACTATTTCTTATCAGTTTTATTTCGAGATTACTGAGAGAAATCATAATTGTAAGGGTGAATTTGAGAAAAATCATCGGTTGTACTAGCGTTCAAAGTATAATCAATAGCATATAATGTGGACGTAGGCTCGTTAACGCCGAACCACTATAAACCCTGTGTGTTCTTTGCTTTTTCCTCGTTTTTCAGTCATATAATTTTCTACAAATCAGAACAATTTGGGTGTTAAAGTCAAATTTTGATCTAACATAGCCCTTCCAACAATTACCCCTAATTTTAAACTTCTGTAAAGGGTTGGTTTTTGTAGCACCCAATCCATATGATTCATCATCTTTACATTTGCTTATGTCCCTCCTATGCTTAAACTACCCCGACTTCTCCTAATACTTCAAAACAGTTCTTCTTTTTAATCCTACCCCGAATTCTCCAAATAGCCCCTATTTCCAACAATTATGCCTATCTTTTTACTACCGTAAAGGGTTGGTTTTCGTAGCACCCAATCCAAATGATTCATAATCTTTCATATTTGTCGATCTACTCCTACTATGCTTAAACTACCCCTACTTCTCTTAATACTTCAAAATGCCCCTTCTTTTTAATCCTAATCCTAATTCTCTAAATAGTAATTCCTTCCAACAATTACACCACTTTTTTAACTTCTTTGAAGGGTTGGTTTTTACAGCACCCAATCTGAATGATTCATCATCTTTCATATTTGTCAATCTACCCCAGCTATGCTTTTTGCAGCACCCAATCTAAATGATTCATCATCTTTTATATTTGTCGATTTACCTCTACTATGCTTAAACAACCCCTACTTCTCTTAATACTTCAAAACAGTCCTTCTTTTTAATCCTACCCCTAATTCTCTAAATAGCCCTTACTTCCAACAATTACTCCTATGTTTTTACTTCTATGAAGGGTTGGTTTTTGCAGCACCCTTTCCAGACAATTCATAATCTTTCATATTTGTCGATGTACCCCTACTGTAATGTCCATTTTTATCAGTTTGAATTTGAATATTTAAATCAGTTTAAATATTGAACTCTTAATATAAGTGGATGTATATATTTAAACGAAGTTGAACGTATAAAAATATATATTAATTATAATCGAGCTCACAACGACGCTGTAGTTCGTAATTTAACATTTTGAACTTCAACTGAGTGTACAGGACTCGTTATTAGTCGGATTTCTTCGGAACAAGAAACGTTGGATTCTGTTGAACTGTATTTTTCTAACAGAAGTGAAAAACCAAGATTTCGTATTACAGATTGTGATTTATGTCCAAATCAAATTTCCAAATAGTCGCTATAGAATCGTTTATCGACCATAACGGTTTATTTGAAATAACTGGATATCGGATTCAAATTTGGACAAGGTTCTTTTGAAACATAGTGATAATTTAATTTTTAGAATTTTACTATAATTTTTAATTAATCAAATACGCAACTTTTTATTTAGAGTATTTCGCACCCTTAATCAATATTTTGGGATTTCACAATATGAGTTAAGCTACCGATATTATTATATTTTTGGAATCGTGGCACCTCAGTGGACACGATTGTATTTTTATTTCTATCCATATCAGCTCGGACATAAACATAACCATATATAACGCGTTACGCTAAAATTTTACAGATATATGCAAACTGGTAACACAAAAAATTTATAGGTAAGATTTTTCAATAAAAGGTATCAATCAAATCACATTTCCATATTAACCCAAGTAAAACTAAGTTAAGGGTAACTGTATAATAACACACCATCGGTTTGGGAAAAAGTATAACTTCAAACTTAAGAAAATATTACCCCTCAACATAAATCGTACCCCTCAACATAAACCTACTGCGTACAAAACGCCAAGGTTAGTTCACAAATATTAACTTAAGGGAACATGCTCCCTTTGAAATTTCTTACATCCTAGCATCTACAAACCATGTCGCTATACCCTATGCACCCCTATTCTACACAATAGCATTTCCCTATTCCTTCACGATGAAGTTTTCCAAACCCATACACCTACATTTACCAAACCGTACCTACCCTAAGTCAAATACAATACCCTATCGCTTAAAGGTTAAGCAACTCACTCCATGTATAAATACAGGACACCATTCTTCTTTTATCCTACAGAAAAACCGTATGAAAATGAAGTAGAAAACGAGATCTAAGAAAAACAATTCCAACCCTGTTTCTCAATGGAAAATCTTAATTTCAGATCCGTCGAACTCAACTAAGCTAGAGCATCAATTTGAAATAAGAATAGATTGGTGCGGTTCTACTTCTTGGAACCCGACTTTCGATAGTAACCACCTGGGCTGAGTTTTTTTGATTTGTGGTCGTCGAGGGACAGAGTGGAGGTGGGTGATCAGTCGCCATCATCGCCATGGAGGTGCGATAGTCATAGAAGCGGGTCAGCGTGGGTGTTAACATGGGAGGAAAATGGTGAACTACAGGTTATCGAGGAAGGGTGTTAGGTGGAGATTTCCATGACCAGTGTTATTTGTGTATGGATTAAATGGTTGGAACATGTCCCGTTGTATGTAAAATTGAAAACTAGATGGGCTACCGCGTTCTTAATTGGAAATGGGGTGGAGTTGACTTATAGGGATGGACGCATGGAACCATGCATGTGCAGGTGCAAGTTTACATGGGTGTGAGGTAATTTCGTGTACTCTTGATGGCATGGAGTTCAAGTTCAAAATGTTATGAAGGGAAGGGGGGTCTTGCATAACGTAAGGATGCATGGTGGACTGGGAATGTGCGTGAGATCTGGAAACCGAAGGAGAGAAAGCATGAAGGAGTGCATGCATGGTGCTCAGGAGGCGATTGTTAAATAAACAGATAAAAAATATGGCGCGTTCATACAGTGTCAGTTTTATGAGTGATCTGATTTGCTGAAACCATACGAAGGCAGGCTACATACTGTAAGTAGTTTGGGGAGATTTGAAGCACATTGAAATTATGGCGAAATAGAACGAACCAACTAACGCAAATCGTTATTTAATGGCTAAAGCGCCAAGGTGAGTAAATTCACTCACTTTGATCTATTTTAAAATATTTAAATTATATTTTAATATTGGTGAATGTTGTGTGATTGCCATTTAGGTAGATAACAATTAAATTGGTTGAAATAATATAAACCGTTATATATCTAAACTGACGATTGAACACTGATATTTCATAATGATATGAAATTGATGATATTTATTGTGGCAACATCATTGGATACAGGAAACCAGTTAGAGGAATCAAACCGGATTCCTCAATATCTGTATTTATGGTTTGTTTATATTTTTTATATATACATGGTCTGAACCTAAATAACATTTTTAGGAATTAGAACTAAAATTCGATAATGTCGAACGTAATAAAGTAAATTATTTTAGGAATTATAATCTGATAGGATAGCTAATATTTAAATTTAAACCGACAAATTATAATAGGATATAAAATCAATATTTAGTTATAAACTTGATATTGATTTAATAAGAACCAGACTTAGAAATAGAGTCTATCAAATGAAATGGGAATATGGCAGCATATTGGAGTACTTATAAAAGAGAATATAGCAACGTATTTTAGTAGTTATAAATGAGAATATAGCAGCATATTGCAGTAGTTATAAAAGAGACTATAGCAGCGTATTGCAGTAGTTATAATAGAGAATACAGCAGCATATTGCAGTAGTTATAAAAGAGAATATAGCAGCGTATTGCATTAGGTATAAAGGAAAATATAGCAGCATATTGCATTAGTTATAAAGGAAAATATAGCAGTGTATTGCATTAGTTAAAATATAACGGTTTTAAAGTGAGTAGATCGGTTATAATGTTTTAAAAAGATATACTGAGCATGATAAGGAAAGTGATATAGTTTTAAAGAAATTAGAACCCGTTGTACGTTGGTTGAGTTGAGTAACTTTCGAGGCGTCAATCTGATGTTGGTTTCGGCCTTCGGGGTTGATACTTAGAAATTTATTCACTTACGGATTTATAACGAGGAACTAATATAGTATAAGTGAAGTGAGGTAAGGAAGAATTTATAAAAATACGGGAAACTAGAAAGTTAGTATTAAATAAAAGGGCCGGTATTTGTGAATGGATGTTTATTTTTACTTCGATAGTTAAATAACCAACTATCGAAGTGTTTTGACCATCGTTGTCAATACAGAGAGACCGGTTGGATATATTATCTGAAAACCACTCCGTATAGGCATAAGCGCTGCGAATTAGATTATGCTGAAGACAATTGAAGACGGAGTGAAATGCAAGGGTCGTCCTGTTACAGAATGGTGCTTTCTGTTTGTCCAGTCCCAGGACAACTTGTATGGACGAGTGTCTGACAGAGTATACCTAACAAATCACATATAGTTGATCTCTTAAAGTTATTACGTTTGGTGGCGGAGGAATTCGTTCCTCTTAGCTTTTTATACCCGTGATATTTTTGGAAATCGATTAGTGAATTGACGGGTTTGACGATGTGACATTCAAAGAGAATGGTGATCAGATGTTCTAAAGATAGACGTAGCCTCTAGCCTCACAACCGGATATGACAGAAGTTGGGCTAGGCAGCATGGCTAGTTGGGTCATCCCCAAGCAGGGTGTATTGTCATCGATCTAGAGAAAATTAATATTTGTTCTTCTTCTCCTATTCTGTATCCTCGGATGACGGTTGGATGGCCAACAACTGTGGTGGAAATATATTCGCGACACTCAAGCTAAATGAGTCAGCGGTCATGTGTGGCCGGGTTACAAGACGTTCTTGTTGAACCTTGAGTGTATCCCGTCTAGAGTACACTGATCAGAAGGTGCTCGCATACCTTGTCTGTTGGAATCCAATCCCCAATAAGCACCCTGGGTTTATGATTTTTTACTATATATATATATATACATATATCTATGTGTGTGTGTGTGGAGCGTGAGATGCAAGCGTTCTGCTATTTGGATATTTATTTGTTTAGACATTATTATAATATCACTGGATTTTGATATCAAAGGCATTTGGGTTATATAAGATAAAAACCATCCATTTTTATGTGTGGGATGGTCTTACTATTATCTTTTTGGTTCAAAAGGATTTTCAAAGTTAAACGATATGGTTGGAATTTACTCACACCAGTTCCATAATTGAACCAGAGTTTATTTTGTTGTTTCCCCTAAACTCTTGGGTGCCCAAATTTGTATGGGCAGTCAAGTGTTTCAGTCTTTGCGGATTCACTTGGAGGAGCTCAAAGTAGAAGGCTTCACCGTTGGTATCTAGAGATTATTTCTACTATGATATGATGTATTGTGCTCTGATATATGGTATGTATATACAATACAGTTTTGTAATCTAAAGTTACGCTATATAATACATTTTATTCGTTCCGCTGTGAGTTTCGTGTTTACTCTGATTCTGATGTTCTTTTTCTTCTATTCTATTAGTTCAATCTTGTCTTTCTCATCCTCTAAATTCTTTCTATTAATGACCTGAATTTTCGTGCACTTTGAGTTGAATGTGTAGGATATTAGTCAGATCAAATTGGTACGGATTTTACGGCTATTACATTTGGTATCAGAGCCGAAGGTTAAGTTATTACCTTGGCTCTATGGCGTAACTCAATAGAGATGGAGCTAGTAATACTCTAGATTGAGTTTGAGTGTATATATATGAGTGAACGTATTTTAATTAGCATAGAAACTGTTTTATATTGTGTTGACTGGTCAGTCGAGTGGTTTATGAATTCTGGTCGGAACAGTAATGCAAACTGCGTCGATAGGCGTTTCTAAACTCTTGAACAGAGTAATTCGACATAGTATGTTTTGAAAAGAGGGTAAATGAAATAATGTTACCCAAAAATATATTTTGATATTGGAAAAAGCATATATATTTAATGTGTTGGCTAAAATTATGGTCGAATAAGATTTATAATTGAATTGGTTATAAATAACCAATAAGAATTCACATGAGTATAATATATAAATCAGGTGAATTGAATCTGAATTTAAAAACCAGAATTGAAATAAAACTCTAGAAACTTAGAATGGTGTTGTAAATGAATTCTGAATTAAATTTATGGAAATTTAAAATCCTGGGAAAATTTGAAAATGTTTTCCAAGCATTTTGAAATGATATTTTGAAGTGATTCTCAAATGAAAATGTTTGAAAGTAAGTGTTTTGTAAAGTAATATAGTATTGAACTCACTTCGATGGCTGGAAAATAAATTCTAATGATGACGGCCACATTATCAGTGTTCATTTTTGAGTTCTAAGTGACGGATTACTACCAGAGATTTCGTTTGAATTGTTTTAAGAAAATAAGTTGTTCGGAAATTCAATTGTTTTAAATTACTATTATTATATAGATTTCAAACTGATTTGAAATAAAACCCTGGATTTCGAATTCCGGAATGTAAAATTTACTTATGAAGTAATTAAATAGAAAATTCAACTATGTTTACTAAAATTGGATTTGATTAGAGATAATCTGGAATGGAATTGAATTAAAGCCAGATAAGTGGAAATTGTATTAGATTTGGATTGTGAGAAGAAGCTTGGAATTAAGGTTAGAATTTGAAATTTTGAAATAAAATTCGTCTTAAGTATAAGCAGATGAAAGCAGATGATTGGTGATTAATTAGAGGTGCATGGATATATGCTGAAGTGATGGTAAAGGGAAGAGTTAGAAGTGGATGGCCAACCAGAAAGGTACACGCTTATATATTAATTGGAGACGAGATTTTTATGAGTCTGGCTAGCCGTTTGGCTGATTGATCTTCTGTTGAATTGGAGAAGGTGCAGAGAGGAAAGTTGTAGTAATACCAAATGAGGCATGCAGAAGAGATATTGGGGGAATTTTTCGAAAATTTAGCTATTAGGAAATTTTTAGAATTTCTGAAAGTATTCGTTAATAAGGAGGAATTAATCAGTTCAATTGAAACTGAAATTATGAAGTAAACCAAAAAGATTTTTAACCGGTTTATAACAGAGATTGTAGCATTTTCCCTATCTTAGCAATTTCGAGGACGAAATTATTTTAAGGGGGAAGGAATGTAATGTCCTGCATTTTTATCAGTTTGAATTTGAATATTTAAATCTGTTTAAATATTGAACTCTTAATATAAGTGGATGTATATATTTAAACGAAGTTGAACGTATAAAAATATATATTAATTGTAATCGAGCTCACAACGACGCTGTAGTTCGTAATTTAACATTCTGAACTTCAATTGAGTGTACAGGACTCACTACTAGTCGGATTTCTTTGAAACAAGAAAACTTGGAATTTGTCGAACTGTATTTTTCTAACAGAAGTGAAAAACTAATATTTCGTATTATAGATTTTGATTTATGTCCAAATCAAATTTCCAAATAGTTGCTATAGAATCGTATATCGACCATAACGGTTTATTTGAAATAACTAGATATCGGATTCAAATTTGGACAAGGTTCTTTTGAAACATAGTGATAATTTAATTTTTAGAATTTTACTGTAATTTTTAATTAATTAAATACAAAACTTTTTATTTAGAGTATTTCGCACCCTTAATCAATATTTTGGGATTTCACAATATGTGTTAAGCTACGGATATTATTATATTTTTGGAATCGTGGCACCTCAGTGGACACAATTGTATTTTTATTTCTGTCCATATCTGCTCGGACATAAACATAACCTTATATAATGCATTACGCTAAAATTTTACATGCATATGCAAACTGGTAACGCAAACAATTTATAGGTAAGCTTTTTCAACAAAAGGTATCAATCAAATCACATTTCCATATTTTCCCAAGTACAACTAAGTTAAGGGTAACGGTATAATAGAGGACCATCGGATTGGTGAAAATATAACTTCAAACATAAGGAAATATTACCCCTCAACATAAATCGTACCCCTCAACATGAACCTACAACGTACAAAACGCCAAGGTTAGTACACAAATATTAACTTAAGGGACATGCTTCCTTTGAAATTTCTTAAATCCTAGCATCTACAAACCATACCGCTATACCCTCTACACTCCTATTCTATACATTACCATTTCCTTATTCCTTCCCGATGAAGTTTCTCTAACCCATACACTTACATTTACCAAACCATACCTATCCTAAGTCAAATGCAATACCCTATCGCTTAATGGTTAAGCAACTCACTCCATGTATAAATACAGGACACCATTCTGCTTTTATCCTTCAGAAAAACAGTATGAAAATGAAGTAGAAAACGATATCTAAGAAAAACAATTCCAACCCTGTTTCTCAACGGAAAATCTTAATTTCAGATCCGTCGAACTCAACAAAGCTAGAGCTTCAATTTGAAATAAGAATAGATTGGTGAGGTTCTACTTCTTGAAACCCGAATTTTGATAGTAACCACCTGGGGCTGAGTTTTTTTTATTTGTGGTCATCGAGGGACAGAGTGGATGTGGGTGATCAGTCGCCATCGTCGCCAGGGTGGTGCGGTGGTCATAGAAGTCGATCAGCATGGGTGTTAACCTGGGAGAAAAATGGTGAACTGCAGGTTGTCGAGGAAGTGTGCTAGGTGGATATTTCCATGAGCAGTGTTATTTATGTATGGATTAAATGGTTGGAACATGTCCCGTTGTGTGTAAACGTGAAAACTAAATGGCCTACCACGTTCTGACTTGGAAATGGGGTGGAGTTGACATATAGGGATGGACGCATGGAACCATGCATGTGCAGGTGCAAGTTTACATGCAGACGAGGTAATTTCGTGTATTGTTGATGGCATGGAGTTCAAGTTCAAAATGTTATGAAGGGAAGGGGGATCATGCAGAACGTAAGGGTGCATGGTGGACTGGGAATGTGCGTGAGATCTTGAAACCGAAGGAGAGAAAGCTTGAACGAGCGCATGCATGGTTTTCAAGAGGCGATTGTTTAATAAACAGATAAAAAAAATAAGGCGCGTTCATACAGTGTCAGTTTTACGAATGATCTGATTTGCTGAAACCATACGAAGGCAGGCTACATACTGTAAGCAGTTTGGGGAGATTTGAAGCACGTTGAAATTATGGCGAAATAGAACGAATCAACAAACGCAAATCATTATTTAACGGTTAAAGCACCAAGGTTGGTAAATTCACTCACTCTGATCTATTTTAAAATATTTTAATTATATTTTAATATTGGTTGAATGCTGTGTGATTGTCGTTTAGGTAGATTACAATTAAATTGGTTGAAATAATATAAATCGTTATATATCTAAATTGACGATTGAACACTGATATTTCATAATGATATGAAATTGATGATATTTATTGTGGCCAACATCTGTGGATACAGGAAACCGGTTAGAGGAATCAAACCGGATTCCTCAATATCTGTATGTATTGTTTGTTTATATTATTTATATATACACGGTCTGAACCTAAATAACATTTTTAGGAATTAGAACTAAAATTCGATGATGTCGAACGTAATAAAGTAAATTGTTTTAGGAATCATAATATGATAGGATAGTTAATATTTAGATTTAAACCGACAAATTATAATAGGATATAAAATCAATATTTAGTTATAAACTTGATATTGATTTAATAAGAACCCGACTTAGAAACAGAGTCTATCAAATGAAATGGGAATATGGCAGCATATAGCAGTAGTTATAAAAGAGAATATAGCAGCGTATTGCAGTAGTTATAAAAGAGAATATAGCAGCATATTGCAGAAGTTATAAAAGAGAATATAACAATGTATTGCTATAGTTATAATAGAGAATATAGCAACATATTACAATAGTTATAAAAGAGAATATAACAGCGTATTGCGTTAGGTATAAAGGAAAATATAGCAGCGTATTGCATTAGTTATAAAGGAAAATATAGCAGTGTATTGCATTAGTTAAAATATAACGGTTTTAAAGTGAGTCGATAAGTTATAATGTTTTAAAAAGATATACTGAGCATGGTAAGGAAAGTGATATAGTTTTAAAGAAATTAGAAATCGTTGTACGTTGGTTGAGTTGAGCAACTTTCGAGGCGTCATTCTGATGTTGGTTTCGGCCTTCGGGGTTGATACCTAGAAATTTATTCACTTACGGATTTATAACGAGGAACTAATAGAGTAGAAGTGAAGGGAAGTAAGGAAGAGTTTATAAAAATATGGGAGACTAGAAAGTTAGTATTAAATAAAAGGGCAAGTGTTTGTGAATGGATGTTTATTTTTACTTTGATAGTTAAATAATTGACCATCGAAGTTTTTTGACCATCGTTGTCAATACGGAGAGACCGGTTGGATATATTATCTGAAAACCATTCCGTATAGGCATAAGCGCCGCGAATTAGATTATGCTGAAGACAATTAATGACGAAGTGAAATGCAAGGGTCGTCCTGTTCCAGAACGGTGCTTTCTGTTTGTCTAGTCCCAGGACAACTTGTATGGATGAGTGTCGGACAGAGTATACCTAACAAATCACATACAGTTGATCTCTTAAAGGTATTACGTCTGGTGACAGAGGAATTCGTTCCTCTTAGCCTTTTATACCCATGATATTTTTGGAAATCGATTTGTGAATTGACGGGTTTGACGACGTGACATTCAAAGAGAATGGTGATCAGATGTTCTGAAGATAGACGTAGCCTCTAGCCTCACAACCGGATATGACAGAAGTTGGGCTAGGCAGCATGGCTAGTTGGGTCAACCCCAAGCAGGGTGTATTGTCACCGATCTAGAGAAAATTCTTATTTGTTCGTCTTTTTCGATTCTGTATCCTTGGATGATGGTTGGATGGCCAACAACTGAAACACCCCACCTCTGTTAGGGTCACTCTCAAAGGGAATGCCCTAATTTTGGTGGAGGTTTACAAGTATAAGTCACAGATATACAAGACAGATATAAGAACACATATTTTTGAACAGCGGAAAACATCAACAACTTTTATTTCAACAAAATACGTGTTACACAAACCATGTCACAATTTGTTTTACAATACTTCCAAAAACATAACATCATCATAACTGTCTTGATTACATTATTTAAAGAAGCATAAAGAAAACATAAATAAACTGCATAAGTCACATAATTGATGTCCAAAACCATAGTCCAAAACGAAAAAGATCCAAGCAATACATTCTTTCTCTTCAAGCTGGATGTGAAAGCTGGTCAAGCTGCGGTATTCCCTCCCTGTGGACCTGGGGGGGAAACGAAAGAAAAGAAGGCGAAAGAAAAGCAGATTCAGACATAATGCCTGAGTATGTCTAGGACTATTCAGTCTATGAATAAAGAACTGGGTATGATAAGTTTAAACTGGAAATGAGAAAGCACCATAAACTAATTTAGGTTGTCTAGGGTTGAATACACTATCGTACCCTATATTAATCTCTTTATCCATATAAACTAGTTCCCAACAGGCACCCCATAATCAGGGTGAAGTGATCCATTTCTTATGATCGGCTCCTACTCGCATAGTTACATGTGTCTTACGTCCCCCGATGTTGTATTTACCTATGTTGGTCCCACCATGGGGTGTATCAAGTCCCATGGTGGTGGCCCGACACAACTCTAGAATGCACAGGTATGCTACTGGTGCCCAGTGCCTTATTTTTCTTCGCCGGAGTGTGTGCACGCCCGCACCCCCGTTAGAACCTACAATGTTGCACCACCGCCATCGATTTGACCTCTTACAGTCAGCCCAGTAATCGTGCCCCACCCTGCCTAGTTCAGGGTATTCTGATACACCTTGTTGGGTTACTGCTGAAAAGGGTCCCCCGCTACTAGGTTTTCTATTTCTAGCCAACATGCTAAGTTGGTTAAGTGTTTTATAAACCTAACCCCCCAGTCAGTCTGTATAGTTTAGCATGTTCCATTTTGATTAAGTATTAATTCAATTTACTTAATCCTATCATTCCTGACTCAGCCTTAATTGTCTAATTAAAGCCTCGACCTCTCACATTAGACAGGTGTTGTTGTGGCTGCCTGTTGTCGGTTGGGTCCGGGCAGTCTTACGCCACAACTCAGTCTAACCTCGGGTCTTTATTGGGCTCCGTGTTTAACCACCCACATTGGATAGGTATTGTGGTGACTACTGGACAGCCAGGCGGTTCCAGGAAGGTTTACATCACAACTCAATCCAACCTCGGGTTAAACACATCGTATTTCTACATTTACATATTTTGTCTCTTTCCTTCTTATATGTAAATATTTGCGACCGATTATTCAAATTCATCTTTATTGGGTAAAATTTATTTATACCACTTAAATTGTTTTTCAAGGTTATTGGCATGCGTCAAACATGCCAACACATATGTTCTATATTTTAACCCAAACGTCATTACCCCCGTTTTACACGTTCACTACAATATAAGATATGTTGGGTTTAACATTAAAACCCAACTTAGCCATATGAAAGGGGAGGCTTATAACAAGGTGTTTATAAGGTAACATAAAAAGGGGAGTGTGAACGCATAAACTTGCAACATAACGATCTAATTAACATGGATTTGGCACATGTGTACTTGCATTGTATTAGCATATAATCATAGCAGAAACATACTTAAACATGAATCATTCTATTCATATAATCATGGAAAAAACATACTTAAACATGAATCATTCTATTCATAAAATCATGGCATAAAAATACCTAATCATGAACCATTCTATTCACGTAAACTTGCAATTGGAATGTAAATCTAAGTTAATTGTGTCACATATATCACCATATGACTTTGATAACAACTTAGGCCTAAAACATGTTTTCAACTAGGCATAATACCAAACACAGTTTAGTCATGTTCATAAAAATGCTTACTTTTGTTTTTAATACAAAAGCATGATTTGCCAATTCCAACATGGATTCATATAAACCATAGTACTTAGTCAAGTCCAATTACACACTAAAAGTGATCATAAAAGTATGTACATCATATTGGCATAATAATGAATCCTATACTTGCATGAATCCCAATTAAAATACCACAACATGTGGTTGTTAACATGAATCATATACTTTTATGAATCCCTAAATAAAATACCACAACATATGGTTGTTAACATGAATCATGTACTTGTATGAATCCCAAATAAAATACCACAACACATGGTTGTTAACTTCCAACATAAATCACACACTTACAAATATCCAGTCGTATACCATAACATTTCCAAATCGTTAAGAATCAAAATAACATACAAATATAGATTATTATCGCCACAATTCCATTTCTCATTTTACACAAATCAAACACAATTAATTATTCACATCGAAATAGCACTCTACTTACAACGTATGACGAATCTTCAATTCAGGAATCTGAATTCTGAATTTGGGGATGCTATCCTTTGTTGTAGGCGTTGTTTTGATTTAATTGACGTTGCTTTAGGCTTTCGAATTATCTCCTAATTGTCTCTCAATTTCTGACGGCTATTCCTAGTCTCTCCTCAACAGCATGACAGTCTCATCTCCATTTTAGTTTGTGTGAATTAGGGTGAGTCTTAGGTCCTTTTTATAGAGTTTGTGAGTTGATTAGGACCGTCGATAGAGCTTGGTTTAATAATAGCCGTTTGTTTGAAGGAGAGATCAACCAGGAGCTGACACCTAGCCCTAGTGACAAGGTAAGGCTCAGAAAATCGACCAAACACAGACCAGTCCAGCCAGGGGGGCTGGGTTCGACCTAGCTCAGGGGCCAGGTCGACACGCCAGTCGACACCGTGTCAACTTGGCAGTCGACACGGGTGACCTAGGTCGACTTCCCAGCCGACCTGGGTAGCCCCAGGTCGACTACCAAGTCGACCTGGGTGCCTTGGGCGGGAAAATTCCCGCCTTGGCCAATCCGGCCCGATTTTGAATTTTAAATTGGTTTTTCTGAGCTGTTTTGGTCTGTTTGAATTTTAAACTGAATTCTTAGACTTCCGGAGGCCATATCTTCTTCATACGGAGTCCGATTTACGCAAACTCGGACTCTATCTCAAGCAGAATTTTGAGACGAATGCAATGGCGTATCCCGTATCCCGTTTCCCTTAATTCTTTGATTTGAAATCAATTATACTTTAATTTGTGAATTTCACTGTTATAGAATACACGGGGTGTTACATTCTCCCCCACTTAAAAGGATTTCGTCCCGAAATCTTCAAGTTCAGGAAGAATGTACATCCTAACATCCAAACATTCATCTACTCATCCGTCAAACACGAGCATCCATTGTCCTTAAAAGACTTCTAATGCTTCATGATCATATGCGAAGTGTGTGTGTACATGTACATTCTAATCCAAAATCAGGTAGTCTACTGATTCAGTTGACCTCCTTAATGCAAATTATGTAAGTGCCATGAATCCATTATTTATGCAAATTCTCCTATTCATGATTCTACATGAGTGCACGATCATTCATAGAAATGCAACATCCATATGACAACACATTTAACTTCAACCATCTACGAATATAAATACATATATGCATATGCAATATGAAGTGACTGAGCCAATCTAAAACCTAAATTGTGTGTGTATATGCAACCACGAGCAACCACTAGCAATCACTTGCAACCACTTGCAACCATCATCCATAACATGTTTCAATTATATGTTTTCATCCAAAGGGTTTCTTCCTAAAAGATAAGGTCGAGGAGATATACCTAAAAAGATAGATAAAAGCGCAATTTTAACGATAAAGAAAGATCAAAGATGTACCCTCGAAAAGAAAAGGGTAGGCAGCGCGTATTCTAGCTTCAGTTTCCCAAGTTGCGTCTCCCTCGGCGTCGCTCCACTGAACTTTGACGAGTTTGACTTCGCGGTTGTGTAGCTTCTTCACTTCTGTTCCTAATATGCGGGTTGGAACTTTCCTCACGGTTGCTTCGCGTTCCACTTCAGCTTCTTCTAGGATGTTTGGCTATACCACTTCAGCAGATTCATGTAGACATTTTCGGAGGTGCGAAATGTGAAAGACGCTGTGAACTCCAGCCAATTTTACAGGTAGCTCTAATCTATAGGCCATTTTCCCAATTTTCTCGATGATAGGAAATGGCCCTACGAACCTTGGTGCTAGCTTTCCTGTGGTTCCAAAACGAACAACGATCCTTAGCGGAGATACCTTAAGAAAAACTCTGTCCCCAACCATAAATTCAAGGTCGGTCCTCCTCTTGTCGGCGTAGGACTTTTGTCTGTCTTGGGCCGTCTTCATCCTTCTTCGTATTAAGTCTACTTTCTCTGAAGTCTCTTGGATCATATATGGTCCAAGTATGAGCTTATCAGTAGACTCCCACCAACAAGTGGGCGATCGGCACGGTCTTCCATATAAAGCTTCGAAGGGCGCCATTCCGATGGTTACTTGGTAGCTGTTGTTGTTGGCAAATTCCACCAAAGGAAGATGGTCTTCCCATATACCTCCGAATTCAAGGACGCACAGTCTTAAAAGGTCCTCCAAAACTCTGTTCACCCTTTCTGTTTGGCCGTCGGTTTGGGGATGATAGGCTGTGCTCAAGCATAACTGTGTGCCTACCGCTTTTTGTAGACTCTGCCAAAACTCACTTGTGAAGATAGGGTCTCGGTCACTAACAATGCTGGATGGTATTCCACAGAGTCGAACAATTTCCTTAAGGTAAAGAGATGCTAGGGATGAGGCAGTTCTTTTACTTTTGACTGGTAAAAAGTGGGCGCTTTTAGTAAGCCTATCCACTATTACCCAAATGCTAGTGTTGCCTCTCCTAGACCTAGGCAGCCCATCAATGAAGTCCATTGAGATGCCATCCCACTTCCACTGCGGGACCTCTAGAGGATGGAGAAGACCGCCAGGCTTTTTCTGTTTTGCCTTTACCTGTTGGCACACCATACACTTAGAAACGAAATCTACCACGTCCTTCTTCATGTCGTTCCAAAAGAAAGTTCTCTTTATGTCCTTATACATCTTATCCCCGCCCGGATGTATCGTCATCTTGGAGTGGTGTGCTTCCTCGAGAACCTTCCTTACTAAATCCCTTGTCTGTGGGACGCATAGTCTTCCATCTCTCCTTAGCCAACCCTTATCGTCGATGGAGTATCTATTGAGGTGACTTGAAGTCTCACCCCTAATTAGCCGATTAATCGTCTCCACAAGCTGCGGGTCTTCGCGTTGTGTTGTCCCTATTGAGTACACTATTGTCGGGCGTACTTTGAGAGATGCTAGCAAGCCCAGTACAAAAGCGGAGGAGGGCCTAAAGTCAAAACTGGCTATAAACTCTAGGCTTTGTCTTTCAACAAACAGTGGGCTTAGGGTCAGTTTCTTTCGGCTCAACGCGTCTACCACTACGTTGCCTTTGCCCGGAGTATAGGAGATCTCGAAATCATACGAGGCAAGAAACTCCATCCATCTCTGTTGCCTCAAGTTAAGGTCCTTCAGCGAGAAAAGGTATTTCAACGATTTATGGTCAGTGTAAAGTTCGAACTTCTCACCTAGGAGTTAGTGTCGCCAAGACTTGAGTGCAAAGATGATGGCGGCTAACTCAAGATCGTGGGTTGGGTAGTTCTTTTCATGCACTTTCAATTGTCTCCCGCCATAATCTACTATCCTTCCTTCTTGCATTAAGACGGCGCCTAGCCCTATCCCACTTGCATCTGTATAAACTTTGAACATCTTGCTTCCATCTGGCAACGTTAGAACTGGGGCTGTTGTAAGAGCCCTTTTTAGTCGTTGGAAAGCAAACTCGCAATCCATGTCCCAATTGAACACTAGATTCTTCTTGGTCAACTTTGTGAGCGGAGATGATATCTTTGCAAAGTCTATGATGAATTTTCGATAGAAGCCTGCTAGCCCGAGAAAGCTTCGGACCTCTGTTGCGTTCTTTGGTGTCTTCCAATCCTGCACTACTACTACCTTAGCCGGGTTTACTGCTAATCCTTCCTTGGATACTATGTGCCCAAGAAATCTTATTTCCTCTCTCCAAAAGTGGCATTTGGAGAATTTGGCTTTTAGCAGATGGACTCGCAGTGTTTCCATGCTTGCCCTTAAGTGCTGAGCATGTTCCTCTTCACTCTTTGAGAAGATAAGGATATCGTCTACAAAGACCACTACAAACTTATTGAGGAAATCTCTGAATACCCTACTCATCAGCTCCACGAAGTAAGCGGGTGCATTTTTCAAGCCGAAAGGCATGACAAGCCATTCAAAGGAGCCGTCTGGGGTTCTGAATGTCGTTTTATCGATGTTATCTTCAGCCACCCTTAGCTGATGAAAACCGGTCACTAAATCGAGTTGGGAGAAAACATACGCTCCTACAAGCTGATCAAATAGATCGTCAATTCTGGGGAGAGGGTGCCTATTCTTTTTCGTTAGCTTGTTGAGCTCCCTATAGTCAACACATAGACGGTGTGAACCATCCGCCTTTATAGTGAACACCACTGGAGCGCCCCATTCTAAAATGCTCCTTCTAATGAACCCCTTCTCTAGAAGCTCTTTAATCTGTTTACTGAGCTCTTTCCTTTCCCGTGGAGCCATGTGTCTAACGGGCAATGCAACGGGCTTGCATTATCTACAAGATATATGTGGAAGTCTATCTCCCGCTTCGGAGGCAAGCCCTTTACCTCTTCGAAGACATCCGGATATTCCTGGACCACTCTAACCGATTGCAAACTTTCAACAGAGGCATCTACCCATTCAAGATAATAAGCATATCCGCATACGAGGGATTACTAGTAATTTCCACAGTGTTACCGAGTTGGGTCAGAAGCCTAACCACCCTTTTCTCACAATCAAGGACGACACCATTACTGGATAGCCAATCCATGCCCAAAATCAAACCATATCCCGAGAAGCCCAAAACAAAGGCACTACATCTAAATTGTACGCTTAGAATAGAAATTTTCAATCCCACACGGATCATAGACAAATGAGCCGGGCCCCCAATTGGGTTTGAAACAATTAAGGGGTCCTCTACCATACTAGTTTCTAGGTGTAGAGATTCTACTAAAGTAGACGAGATAAAGGAGTGCGATGCGCCAGAATCAAATAAAGTGCGAACGGGGTGATCATAAAGATAAACTACACTTTCTACAGAAGTATTTATACCTCGCTGTTGCAGAGGTGGCGCTTCTAGCACATGAACCTGTGCCCCTGAGGTGGATCCAGCCCTCTGCCCCTGTCCTCGTTTCTTTGGGCAGTCCTTAGCCATGTGGCCTGTCTCACCACAAGAAAAGCACCCACCATTCATCTTGGCCTTCTTTTTCCGGCAATCTTTCACTAAGTGCCCCACTTTGCCACAGAAATTACACTTCCTCTTCCCTTTGTTGTCTTTCCCGCCCTTCTTAAAGTCTGTCTTCTTAGGCTGTAAACCCTCTTTCTTCCCTTAGGACCGTTTTGCTTTTGTCTCCTTCTTGCCCATATCCTCTTCGTTCAGCAATGCCATCTGTACCAACCTTTCATACGTAGCTCCCATGGGTATATGGGTCATGGCCAAACTGTGTAATGGCTCATTCAACCCTTTGACCAAGCGGAGAGCCTTCTTGTGCGGAGTGTTGACTAAGTCCAGTCCGAACCTAGCCAGCTGATCGAACTGATTAACATACTCTTTGACTGTCATGTTCCCTTGCTTAAGAAATAAGAATTTTTCCAACTGATGACTCCTTTCAGCTTCTGAGAGAAATTTAGCCTCAAACCTTGCCCTAAAGTCCTCCCATGTTTCCACTGGTCTTTCTGCATTAGTGACTTCCCACCAGTAGGAAGCCTCGCCTTTTAGTAGCCACACTGCCAGTTGTACCTTCTGCCTATCTTCTACCTCAAAGATGACGAATAAGTCCTTGGTTTCCTTTAGCCAATTCCTAGCTGCAACGAAGGACTCAGTTCCATGAAAGTCCTTTCCTCCCATAGCTTTAAAATCTTTACATATCTTAGCAAAAGTATTACCCCGCGGAGGAGGTGGAGGAAGAGTTGCTGTTGCAGCTGGTTGATTTCCTGCAGCTGGAGGAGGAGGAATGGTTGGACCTGGCTGATTGGCCCTTGCTTCTAAGAATCGTCTAAACCAACCAGGTATTGGTACACCCTCTGGCAAGTTAAGTTCTTCGGACATGCTGAAACAAAAAGGATAGATTCAAAACGAAGGATAAGAGATAGTACCTATGGCTTGGGGGACTTTGCCTTTTTAAAATAAAATAATATTATATCTTTAAAAATGCTTCTTTAAATTTTCCTTTGAAAATAAATTTTCAAAACTTTTATCTTATCTGGTAAACCTATGCTCTGATACCAAGTGAAACACCCCACCTCCGTTAGGGTCACTCTCAAAGGGAATGCCCTAATTTTGGTGGGGGTTTATAAGTATAAGTCACAGATATACAAGACAGATATAAGAACACATATTTTTGAACAGCGGAAAACATCAACAACTTTTATTTCAACAAAATACGTGTTACACAAACCATGTCATAATTTGTTTTACAATACTTCCAAAAACATAACATCTTCATAACTGTCTTGATTACATTATTTAAAGAAGCATAAAGAAAACATAAATAAACAGCATAAGTCCCATAATTGTTGTCCAAAGCCATAGTCCGAAACGAAAAACATCCAAGCAATACATTCTTTCTCTTCAAGCTGGATGTGCAAGCTGGTCAAGCTGCGGTATTCCCTCCCTGTGGACCTGGGGGGGAAACGAAAGAAAAGAAGGTGAAATAAACGTAGAGTCAGACATAAAGTTTGAGTAAGTCTTGGACTATTCAGTCTATGAATAAAGAACTGGGTATTATAAGTATAAACTGGAAATGAGAAAGCACCATAAACTAATTTATGTTGTCTAGGGTCGAATACACTATCGTACCCCATATTAATCTTTGTACCCATATAAACTAGTTCCCAACAGGCACCCCATAATCAGGGTGAAGTGATCCATTTTTGATGATGGATCCTACTCGCATAGTTACATGTGTCTTACGGCCCCCGATGTTGTAGTTACCTATGCTGGTCCCACCATGGGGTGTATCAAGTCCCATGGTGGCGTCCCGACACAATTCTAGAATGCACAGGTATGCTACTGGTGCACAGTGCCTTATTTTTCTTCGCCGGAGTGTGTGCACGCCCGCACCCCGTTAGAACCTACACTGTTGCACCACCGCCGTCGATTTGACCTCTTACAGTCAGCCCAGTAATCGTGCCCCACCCTGCCTAGTTCAGGGTATCCTGATACACCTTGTAGGGTTACTGCTGAAAAGGGTCCCCCGCTACTAGGTTTTCTATTTCTAGCCAACATGCTAAGTTGGTTAAGTGTTTTATAAACCTAACCCCCCAATCGGTCTGTATAGTTTAGCATGTTCCATTTTGATTAAGTATTAATTCAATTTACTTAATCCTATCAATCCTGACTCAGCCTTAATTGTCTAATTAAAGCCTTGACCTCTCAAATTAGACAGGTGTTGTTGTGGCTGCCTGTTGCTGGTTGGGTCCGGGCAGTCTTACGCCACAACTCAGTCTAACCTCGGGTCTTTATTGGGCTCCGTGTTTAACTACCCACATTGGATAGGTATTGGTGTGACTACTGGACAGTCGGGCGGTTCCCGGCAGGTTTACATCACAACTCAATCAAACCTCGGGTTAAACACATCGTATTTTCTAGATTTACATATTTTGTCTCTTTCCTTTTTATATGTAAATATTTACGGCCCATTATTCAAATTCATCTTTATTGGGTAAAATTTATTTATACCACTTAAATTGTTTTTCAAGGTTGTTGGCATGCGTCAAACATGCCAACACATATGTTCATTATTTTAACCCAAAAGTCATTACCCCCGTTTTACACGTTCGCTACAATATAAGATATGTTGGGTTTAACATTAAACCCAACTTAGCCATATGAAAAGGGGAGGCTTATAACATGGTGTTTATAAGGTAACATAAAAAGGGGAGTGTGAACGCATGAACTTGCAACATAACGATCTAATTAACATGGATTAGGCACATGTGAATTTGCATTGTTTTAGCATATAATCATGGCATAAACATACTTAAACATGAATCATTATATTCATATAATCATGGTAAAAACATACTTAAACATGAATCATTCTATTCATATAATCATGGCATAAAAATACCTAATCATGAACCAATCTATTCATGTAAACTTGCAATTTGAATGTAAATCTAACTTAATTGTGTCACATATATCACCATATGATTTTGATAACAACTTAGGCCTAAAACATGTTTTCAACTAGGCATAATACCGAACATAGTTTAGTCATGTTCTTAAAAATGCTTACTTTTGTTTTTAATACAAAAGCATGATTTGCCAATTCCAACATGGATTCATATAAACCATAGTACTTAGTCGAGTCCAATTACACACTAAAAGTGATCACAAAAGTATGTACATCATATTGGCATAACAGGGTATCCTATACTTGCATGAATCCCAATTAAAATACCACAACATGTGGTTGTTAACATGAATCATATGCTTGTATGAATCCCTAAATAAAATACCACAACATATGGTTGTTAACATGAATCATGTACTTGTATGAATCCCAAATAAAATACCACAACACATGGTTGTTAACTTCCAACATAAATCGCACACTTACAAATATCCAATCGTATACCGTAACATTTCCAAATCGTTTAGAATCAAAATAACATACAAATATAGATTATTATCGCCACAATTCCATTTCTGATTTTACAAAAATCAAACGCAATAAATTATTCACATCGGAATAGCACTCTACTTATAACGTATGACGAATCTTCAATTCAGGAATCTGAATTCAGAATTTGGAGACGCTATCCTTTGTTGTAGGCGTTGTTTTGATTTAATTGACGTTGCTTTAGGCTTTCGAATTATCTGCTTATTGTCTCTCAATTTCTGACGGCTATTCCTAGTCTCTCCTCAACAGCATGACAGTCTCATCTCCATTTTAGTTTGTGCGAATTAGGGTGAGTCTTAGGTCCTTTTTATAGAGTTTGTGAGTTGATTAGGACCATCGACGGAGCTTGGTTAAATAATAGCCATTCATTTGAAGGAGAGACCAACCAGGAGCTGACACCTAGCCCTAGTGACAAGGCAAGGCTCAGAAAATCGACCGAACACAGACCAGGCCCGCCGGGGGGGCTGGGTTCGACCTGGCTTAGGGGCCAGGTCGACACGCCAGTTGACACCGTGTCGACTTGGCAGTCGACACGGATGACCCAAGTCGACTGCCCTGTCGACCTGGGTAGCCCCAGGTCGACTACCAAGTCGACCTGGGTGCCTTGGGTGGGAAAATTCCCGCCCTGGCCAATCCGGCCCGATTTTGAATTTTAAATTGGTTTTTCTGAGCTGTTTTGGTCTGTTTGAATTTTAAACTGAATTCTGAGACTTCCGGAGGCCATATCTTCTTCATACGAAGTCCGTTTTACGCAAACTGGGACTCTATCTCAAGCTTAATTTTGAGATGAACGCAATGGCGTATCCCATATCCTGTTTCCCTTAATTCTTTGATTTGATATTAATTATACTTTAATTTGTGAATTTCACTGTTATAGAATACACGGGGTGTAACAACAACCGTGGTGGCAATATATTCACGACACTCAAGCTAAATGAGTGAGCGGTCATGTGTGGCCGGGTTGCAAGACGTTCTTGCGGAACCTTGAGTGTATCCCCTCTAGAGTACACTTATCAAAAGGTGCTCCCATACCTTTTCTGTTGGAATCCAATCCCGAATAAGTGCCCTGCGGTTTATAATTTTTTACTATATATATATATGTGGAGCGTGAGATGAAAGCGTTCTGCTACTTGGATATTTATTTTTTAGACATTATTATAATATCACTGGATTTTGATATCAAAGATATTTGGGTTATAGTAAAATAAAAACTGTCCATGTTTATGTGTGGGCTGGTCTTACTATTATCTTTTTGGTTCAAAAGGATTTTCAAAGTTAAACGATATGGTAAGAATTTACTCATACCAGTCCCATGACTGCCCAGAGTTTATTTTGTTGTTTTCCCTAAACTCTTGGGTGCTCAAGTTCGTAGGGACAGTCAAGTGTTTCAGGTTTTGCAGATTCACTTGAAGGAGCTCAAAGTAGAAGGCTTCACCGTTAGTATGTAGAGATTATTTCCGCTGTGATATGATGTATTGTACTCTGATATATGGTATGTATATACAATACAGTTTTGTAATCTAAAGTTACGCTATATAATACATTTTATTCGTTCCGCTGTGAGTTTCGTGTTTACTCTGATTCTGATGTTCTTCTACTTCTTCTATTCTATTAGTTCTATCTCATCTTTCTCATCCTCTGAATTCTTTTTATTAATGACCTGAATTTTCGTGCACTTTGAGTTGAATGTGTAGGATAATAGTCAACTCAAATTGGTACGGATTTTCCGGACGTTACACCTACTATGCTTAAACAAAACCTACTTCTCTTAATACTTCAAAACAACCTTTCTTTTTAATCCTACCCCTAATTCTCTAAATAGTCATTCCTTCCAAAAATTACCCCTATCATTTAACTTCGGTGAAGGGTTATTTTTTTGCATTACCCAATCTAAATGATTCATCATATTTCATATTTGTTGATCTACCCTTACTATGCTAAAACTAGACCTACTTCTCTTAAAATTTCAAAATAGCCCTTCTTTTTAATCCTACACCTAATTTTCTATATAGTACTTACTTCCATAAATTATGCCTATCTTTTTGCTACATTGAAGGGTTGGTTTTTGCAGCACCCATTACAAATGATTCATCATTTTTCATATTTTTCGATCTATCCCTAATAATCTTAAACTAACCCTACTTCTCTTAATACTTCAAAATAGCTCTTCTTTTTAATCCTAACACTAATTCTCTAAATAACACTTACTTCCAACAATTACGCCTATTTTTCACAATTGTGAAGGGTTGGTTTTTACAGCACCCAATCCAAACGATTCACAATTTTTCATTTTTGTCGATCTAACCCTACTATGCTTAAAATATCGCTACTTCTCTTTATATTTCAAAACAGCAATTCTTTTTAATCTTACCCCTAATTCTCTAAATATCCCTTACTACCAATAATTACCACTATTTTTTAACTTCTGTGAAAGGGTTGGATTTTGCAGTACCCAATCTGAATTATTCATCATCTTTCATATTTGTCGATCTACCCCTACTATGCTTAAAATATCCCTACTTCTCTTAATACTTCAAAACAACCTCTTTTTTAATCCAACCGAAAATTCTCTAAATAGCCGTGACTTCAAAAAATTATCTCTATATTTTAACTACTTGCGAAGGGTTGGTTTTTGCCGAACCCAATCCAAATGATTATTCATCTTTCAAATTTGTCGACATACCCCTAATATGCTTAAACTGCCCCTACTTCTCTTAATACTTCTAAACAACTATTATTTTTTATCCTACCCATAATTCTCTAAATATCCCTTAACTTCCAACAATTACCCCTACTTTTTAACTACTGTGAAGGGTTGGTTTTGTTAGCGTCCAATATAAATGATTCATCAACTTTCATATTTGTAGATATACCCCTACTATGCTTAAACTACCCCTAATTCTCTTAATACTTCAAACCAACCCTTCATTTTAGTCCAACTCCTAATTCTCTAAATAGCCCTTCCAACAATTACCCGTAATTTTAAACTTCTGTGAAGGTTTAGTTTTTGCAGCACCAAATCCATAAGATTCATCATCTTTATATATGTCAATATACCCTACTATGCTTAAAGTACCCCTACTTCCCTTAATACTACAAAACATCCCTTCTTTTTAATCCTACCCCTAATTATCTAAATAGCCCTTACTTCCAACAATTACCCCTATTTTTAACTACTGTGAAGGGTTGGTTTTTGCAGCACCCATTCTAAATGAATCATCATCTTACATATTTGTAGATCTACCCCTACTACGCCTAAACTACCCCTACTTCTATCAGTACTTCAAAATAGTTCTTCTTTTTAATCCTACCCCTATTCTCCAAATAGCCCTTACTTACAACAATTACGCCTATCTTTTTACTACTGTGAAGGGTTGGTTTTTGAAGCACCCAATCCAAATGATTCGTAATCTTTCATATTTGTCAATCTGCCCCTACTATGGTTAAACTACCCCTACTTCTCCTAAAACTTTAAAACACCCCTTCTGTTTAATCCTACCCCTAATTCTCTAGATATTCATTCCTTCCAACAGTTACCCCTATTTTTTAACTTCTGTGAAGGGTTGGATTTTGCAGCACCCAATCTAAATGATTCACCATCTTTCATATTTGTCGATCTACCCCAACTATGCTTAAACCACCCCTACTTCTCTTAATACTTCATAACAACCCTTCTTTTTAAATCTATCCCTAATTCTATAAATAGCCCTTACTTCCAACAATTACCTCTATTTTTAACTAATGTGAAGGGTTGATTTTTGCAACACCTAATCTAAATGACTCATCCTCTTTCATATTTGTCGATCTTCGCCAACTATGCTTAAACTACCCCTACTTCTCTTAATACATCAAAACAACCCTTCTTTTTAATCCTAACCCTAATTCTCTAAATAGCCCTTACTTCCAACAATTACCCCTATTTTTAACTACTGTGAAGGGTTGGTTTTTGCAGCACCTAATCTAAATTATTCATCATCTTTCATATTTGTCGATTTACCCCTACTATGCTTAAACTACACCTACTTCTCTTAATACTTCAAAATAGTCCTTCTATTTAATCCTACCCCTAATTCTCGAAATAGCTCTTCCTTCCAACAATTATGCCTATCTTTTTACTACTTTGAAGGGTTGGTTTTTGCAGCATACAATCGAAACGATTCATAATCTTTCATATTTGTCGATCTACCCATACTATGCTTAAATTAGCGCTATTTCTCTCAATAATTCAAAACAAACCTACTTTTTAATCCTACCCCTAATTCTCTAAATAGTCATTCCTTCCAACAAAAACACCTATTTTTTCACTTCTGTGAAGGGTCGGTTTTTGCAGCACCTAATCTAAATGATTCACCATCTTTTATATTTGTCGATCTACCTCTACTATGCTTAAACTACCCCTACTTCTCTTAATACTTCAAAACAGTCCTTTTTAATCCTACACTTAATTCTCTATATAGCCCATAATTCCAACAATTATGCCTATCATTTTACTACGATGAAGGGTTGGTTTTTGCAGCACCCAATCCAGACGATTCATAATCTTTTATATATGTTGATCTACCCCTGCTTCTCTTAATACTTCAAAACAGCCCTTCTTTTTAATCATACTCCTAGTTCTCTAAATAGTCATTACTTACAACAATTACCCCTATTTTTTAGTTTCTTCGAAGGGTTGGTTTTTTGCAGTACCTAATCTAAATGATTCATTATCTTTCATATTTGTTGATCTACCCCGACTATGCTTAAACTCCCCCTTCTTCCCTTAATACTTCAAAACAACACTTCTTTTTAATCCTACCCATAATTCTCTATATAGACCATACTTCCAACAATTATGTCAATCTTCTTACTACTTTGAAGGGTTGGTTTTTGTAGCACACATTCCAAAAGATTCAACATTTTCGATATTTGTCGATCAACCCCTACTAAGCTTAAACTACCCCTATATCTCTCAATACTTCAAAGCAGCTATTCTTTTTAATCCTAACACTAATTTTCTAAATATCCCTAATGTTAGACATAAATCTGGGCCTCACACCCAGTTGCAGATCAAAAATCACAGAATGCAGAAAACAGTAAATAAAGAGGAGACACACGAGGTTTTTATAGTGGTTCGGCTGTAGATGTAGCCTACATCCACTTTATAATCTTATTGTTATACAGACAGATTACAAAAATCAGTTACATGTTGGCACACAATCCGTGTGTTAATTGAGATTACAAGAAGAGAATTTATGTGTAGAAAGGTACAAAATCCATGCACTTCAGTAATGGAGTAAGCCGTGAAGAAGTATGGCGAAAAGTCCTTGAAAATGCCTTCCAATGGTGTATTTATAGTTGTAGGAGAGCTTCTGGGTTGACCGGATCGTGATGGGGTACGTGGCACCCGATCCGGGAAAGTAGGAGTAAGATGTGCCTTGAGAATAGGTCAAGATCTACGCGTGTATTAGCAGGTGCGGGGGTCGGTTCGTGGTCATGGGATCGGATCGTGATATGGGCTCCACGAACTGAGATCTAATCGTGAGTTGTATGGTGAAGGTGGTGTTTCACGAGCGGGTCGTGATCATGAGGTGTACCACGAACGGGTCGTGGTCTAAGGGTGTACGACGACCCGAGGGGGGCGATCCGATGGTGCATCATGAGTCGAGGTAGGTCCCACGAGCCAGTCCAAGTTCCAGGAATCTGATTCTTTGCCACTTCATGCAAGTGATCGTCGGTCCGTACTTCTACATGCGTTCACCGAAACGGGCATAACTTTCAAACTGTAAGTCCGATTAAGCCAAACCGAAGCTCAAACTGAAGCTAACTCAGAGGGCTACAAGTGTTACGGAGCCTAGCTCCGTAATTGCTGTTTTCGGGCCAAAAAGTGATCGTCTGATAGGAGTTTCGGGCCTGTTTATGTTGAGGACGTGATTTTGACCAAATCTCTCAACGTCTTCTGACGTTTTTTCCATCGCATGAGCATGTTATCATTTAGTAATTCCATGTGTGACAGCTTTTGCAAAAAAATGTGTCAACTCGTTTGCCCCCCAGAACATATCTTCTGTTTGAAGGAAGATGTGTCTGAAGAATCTGAGAAATCGAAATCCAGAATGCGACGATCACGCCGGATCATATTAAGGCCAGAAAACTGACGATCACACGGGATTGTATTAAGACCAAAGAAATCCAAGAAGACCAGGAGTTTGTACCTGCAATAAGATAAATCATACAATGCAAGAATATTTCCTAGATGGCCTTACCGGAGTAAACCATCCGAGGAGATGTTAGACGGGTTCCAAGACGGCCTTACTTGAGTAAGACGACTAAGTGAAAGCAATGAAGGTTCCAAGACGGCCTTACCGGAGTAAGACGACCAAGGAAAAGCAGTGAAGGTTTGTTTATACTGGACGTATCCAGTTAGGAGCCGGAGCTCAATGCTTATACTGGACGGATCCAGTTCGGAGACGGAGCTCAATGTTTATACTGGACGGATCCAGTTAGGAGCCGGAGCTCAATGCTTATTACTAATTCATGAAAACGCAGCGGTCGTTTTCCGGACATGACTGGAGACCACAAGTCGGTTCCGTATGTGTGGGCTGATGTGACAACTCTTATTACATGCAGGGAAAACAAAGGAGGCCGAGAAGTCGCCTAAAAACCTAAAAACATGAACTATGGGACGGAGTCTAGCAAACTGAAGAGACCCGCTGAGTAGAATCAGTTAATGATAAGCCCGCGATTGTTTGATCCGAGATCGTTCCCTCTCCGGGGAGTCCATGGTGGTAGCGCAGGTGTGGGCGCTATTGGTTGGATGACATACTCGTGTAGTTCTCCTCGCCTGACGCAATCCTCGATAATGTCTCACAAATATCTACAGCCATTGGTGTTATGACCGTCCATGTCATGAAATATGCAATGTCTTCTGGAATTGCGTTGTGCTAGCGTTGGCTCCCTCTTGGGAGGCCTTGGATATGACATGACATTCTTGGGTCGTGCAATGTGAACCCGAAATTGTTCAATGAAGTGTGCGACCATCATGTTCCAACTACTGATCGATTCTGTTTCTAGCTACCGAATCCACATAGCAGCTATATCAGTAAGAAAGAGAGGAAAGCATTTTTCCATGACGTTCTCCGACGCCATTTGAACTTCCATATGCCTTTTGTAGCACATCAGATGCACTGCAGGATCAGTCCTACCGTTGTAGGGTTCCAGTTGTGGAAGTTCGAAATCTGGGGGATCACGAGAATTTCTGATTTCCTGAGTGAACAGATTGTGATTGACGTCATCCACATCATTCTGATAAGTGCGGCCTCTCGAGAGACATTCAATCAGTTATGCTAGCCGATTTCCTTCAAAAAGTTGTTGCAAGTTGCCGAGATTAGAGTCGGTGCCACCAACGTTGAATGCAAGAGAAGATAGAAGCTGGTGGGCTGTCGTGAGCGGGTCGTGGGTCAAGGTTCGTGGTTCAGGGGAGTTGACCCGACCCGGTCGTGAATCATGGAGTTTGGCACGTGAGGCTGGGTCGTGAAGCAGGGGGGCGATCCGACTGGATCCTGGAGGTAGGTCACAAACCGGTTGTTGTTGAGCAAATGGGAGAGTGTTGCTGGGATCGGCTCGTGAGCCTGGTGGTGCACCATGATCCGGATCGCGATCTAGAGGTATATCACGAGATGGTTGATGCTATTGAATGGGGGCTTGCAATCCGATGTTCATCTGATCTGGAGATGAAGTAGATCGCAGTGCATTTCAAAGAGCGAGTGGGTTGCCCCCGAGTCCTAGTGATGCAGGAGCCGCTCATGTTGCTTCATTTCCAATGACTTGAGCGTTGCTCGGCCTTCCATCCATCCGAGAGAAGAATTGGTTGATTATTTCCTGTAGTTTTTGGAGGAGATCATCTTGTCGTTCCATCTGATCCCTCAGTTCAGTGAGAACTCTGTCCATCTCGTCTCGGGTCAAGTATGAAGAGGGATCTCCATGAGAGGAAGCTTCCGGGCTTGCCTCATTCCATGTGTCTTCAGCGTTAGCATCATCAACATGAGCGGAAGTTCTAGTCTTCTTCCTTTTGATTGCCATTTATCCAATAGCCAAGCCAATCGATTCCTTTGGAGCTAGAAATTGAAGTAGTATCGTGTGTCCCCTTCCTGGCACGCCAAAATGTTAGACCAAAATTTGGGCCTAACACCCAATTGCAGATCACAGATCACAGAATGCAGAAAACAGTGAAAAAAGAGGAGATGCACGAAGTTTTTATAGTGGTTCGGCTGTAGATGTAGCCTACGTCCACTTTATAATCTTATTGTTATACTGACAGATTACAAGAATCAGTTACATGTTCGCACACAATCCATGTATTAATTGAGATTACAAGAAGAGAATTTATTTATAGAAAGGTGCAAAATCCTTGCACTTCAATAATGGAGTAAGCCGTGAAGAAGTATGGCCAAAAGTCCTTGAAAATTCCTTCCAATTGTGTATTTATAGTTGTTGGAGAGCTTCTGGGTTGACTGGATCGTGATGGGGTACGTGGCACCCGATCCGGGAAAGTAGGAGTAAGATGTGCCTTGAGAATAGATCAAGATCTACGCGTGTATTAGCAGGTGAAGGGGTCGGTTCGTGGTCATGGGATTGGATCATGATATGGGCTCCACGAACAGAGGTCTGATCGTGAGTTGTATGGTGAAGGTGGTGTTTCACGAGCGGTTCGTGATAAGGAGGTGTACCACGAATGGGTCGAGGTCTCAGGGTGTACGACGTGCCGAGGGGGGTGATCCAATGGTGCTTCACAAATCAAGGTAGGTCCCACGAGCCAGTCCAAGTTCCAGGAATCCGATGCTTTGCCACTTCATGCAAGTGATCGCCGGTCCGTACTTCTACATACGTTCACGGAAACAGGCAGAACTTTCAAACTGTATGTCCGATTGAGCCAAACCAAAGCTCAAACTGAATCTAACTCAGAGGGCTACAAGAGCAACAAAGCGCAGCTCTGTAATTTCTGTTTTCGGACCCAAAAGAGATCGTCTGATAGGAGTTTCTGGCCTGTTTATGTTGAGGATGTGATTTTGACCAAATCTCTCAATGTCTTATGACGTTGTTTCCATCGCTTGAGCATGTTATCATTCAGGAATTCCATGTGTGACAGCTTTTGCCAAAAAATGTGTCAACACGTTTGTCCCCTAGAACATATCTTGCTGGTTGTAGGAAGATGTGTTCTGGATAATCTGAGAAATCCAAATCCATAATTCGTCGATCACGCCGAATTGTATTAAGGCCAGAAAACTGATGATCACACGGGATTGTATTAAGGCCAGAGAAATCCGAGAAGACCAGTAGTTTGTACCTGCAATAAGATAAATCAAACAATGCATGAATATTTCCTAGATGGCCTTACCGGAGTAAACCATCCGAGGAGATGTTAGAGGGTTTGCAAGACGGCCTTACCAGAGTAAGACGACCAAGGAAAAGCAATGAAGGTTCCAAGACGGCCTTACAGGAGTAAGACGACCAAGGAAAAGGAGTGAAGGTTTGTTTATACTGGATGGATCCAGTTAGGAGCCGGAGCTCAATGCTTATACTGGACGGATCCAGTTTGGAGACGGAGGTCATTGTTTATACTGGACGGATCCAATTAGGAGGCAGAGCTCAATGCTTATTACTAATTTATGATAATGCAGCGGTCATTTGCCGGACACGACTAGAGACCACATGTCGGGTCCGTACGTGTGGGCTGATGTGACGACTCTTATAACATGTAGTGAAAACAAAGGAGGGCGAGAAGTCGCCTGAAAACCTAAAAACATGAACTATGGACAAGAGTCCAGCAAACTGAAGAGATCCACTGAGTAGGATTAGTTAATGATAAGCCCGTGATTGCTCGATCCGGGATCGTTCCCTCTCCAGGGAGTCGGTGGTGGTAGCGCAAGTGTTGGCGCTATTGGTTGGATGACGTACTCGGGTAGTTCTCCTCGCCTGACCCGATTCTCGATAAGGTGTCGCAAATGTCTGCAGCCATCGGTGTTATGACCATCCATGTCATGAAATATGCAATGTATTCTGGAATTACACTGTGCTAGCATTGGCTCCCTCTTGGGAGGCCTTGGATATGAGGCGGCATCCCCTGTATCCACGTATATGTTGCTCAGAGTGTCATTAAGTTCAGTGTGTTTGTCGTCTCTGGACCCTCTCCGGGGTGGAGCATTACGATCATTTGTAGCAGGGGTCTTTTCTTTACCCTTGTCATTGCCTTCTCCAGGATTGGGAGGTTCGCCATCTCAGAGCATGTTGACAACGAGAGTGCGTTTCTCAAATGTTGCATCTTCTTCCCGTAGGAATCTATCTGCTTCATGGTAGAATTCGCTGAGGTTTCGCGGTGGAACTCTGTACAATGACTTTTTGAACTCGGAGTTATATAGCACGCTGGATACTGCTGCCATCAATAACATCGATGGTTCAGAGCGATCAACTGATGCTGCTGCAATGTTGAATCTTTCCAGGAATGAACGCAGAGCTTCTCTGGGCCTCTGCTTGATTGTGGTGAGGGATATGACGTTCTTGGGTCGTGCAATGTGAACCCGAAATTCTTCAATGAAGCGTGAGACCAACATGTTCCAACTACTGATCAATTCTGTTTCTAGCTACCGAGTCAACATAGCAGCTATATCGGTAAGAAAGAGAGGAAAGCATTTTTCCATGACGTTCTCCGACGCCATTTGAACTTACATATGCCGTTTGTAGCGCAACAGATGCACGATAGGATCGGTCCTACCATTGTAGGGTTCCTGTTGTGGATGATTGAAATCTGGGGGATTACAAGAATTTCTGATTTCCTGAGTGAACGGATTGTGATTGACGTCATCCACAGCATTCTGATAAGTGCGGCCTCTAGAGAGGCATTCAATACGTTCTGCTAACCGATTTCCTTCAAAAAGTTGTTGCAAGTTGCTGAGATCAGAGCCGGTGCCCCCAGAGTTGAATGCTAGAGATAATGGAAGCTGGTGGGCTGTCGTGATCGGGTCGCGGGTCGCGGTTCGTTATTCAGGGGAGTCGACCCGACCCGGTTGTGAATCATGGAGGTTGGCACGGGGTCGTGAAGCATGGGGGCGATCCGACCGGATCATGGAGGTAGGTCACGAACCGGTTGTTGTTGAGAAAATGGGAGCGAGTTGCTGGGATCGGCTCGTGAGCCTGGTGGTGCACGACGATTCGGATCGTGATCTAGAGGTGTATCACGAGATGGTTGATACTGTTGAATGGGGGCTTGCAATCCGGTGTTCATCTGATCTGTAGCTGAAGTAGATCGCAGTGCATTTCCAAGAGCCAGTGGGTTGCCCCTGAGTCCTAGTGATGCACGATCCGCTTCTGTGGCATCATTTCTAATGACTTGAGCATCGCTCGGCCTTCCATCCATTCGAGCAATGAATTGGTTGATCATTGCATGTTGTTTCTGGAGGAGATCATCTTGCCATTCCATCTGATCTCTTAGTTCAGTGAGAACTCTGTCCATTTCGTCTCTAGTCAAGTATGAAGAAGGATCTCCACGAGAGGAAGCTTCCTGGCTTTCCTCGTTTCTTGTGTCTTCAGCGTCAGCATCATCAGCATGAGCAGAATTTCCAGTCTTCTTTCTTTTGATTGCCATTTATCTAGTAGCCAAGCAAATCGATTCCTTTAGAGCTAGAAATTGAAGTAGTATCGCGTGTCCCTTTCTTAGCGCACCAAAATGTTAGACCAAAATCTGGGCCTAATACCCAATTGCAGATCACATATCACAGAATGTAGAAAATAGTAAATAAAGAGGAGACACACGAAGTTTTTATAGTGGTTCGGTTGTAGATGTATGTTGGCACACAATCCGTGTTTTAATTGGGATTACAAGATGAGAATTTATGTGTAGAAAGGTGCAAAATCCTTGCACTCCAGTAATGGAGTAAGCCATGAAGAAGTATGGCCAAAATTCCTTGAAAATGCCTTCCAATGGTGTATTTATAGCTGTAGGAGAGCTTTTGGGTTGACCGGATCGTAATGGGGAACGTGCCACGCGATGCTTTGCCACTTCATGCAAGTGATCGCCGGTCCGCACTTCCACATGCGTTCACGGAAACGGGGATAACTTTCAAACCATAAGTCCGATTGAGCCAAACCGAAGCTCAAACTGAAGCTAACTCAGAGGGCTAAAAGAGTTACAAAGCCCAGCTGTGTAATTGCAGTTTTCGGGCCCAAAAGAGGTTGTCTTATAGGGGTTTCGGGCCTATTTATGTTGAGGATGTGATTTTGACCAAATCTCTCAATGTCTTCTGACGTTGTTTCCATCGCTTGAGCATGTTATCATTCAGGAATGGTATGTGTGACAACTTTTCCCAAAAAATGTGTTAACATGTTTGCCCCCCAGAACATATCTTGCTGGTTGAAGGAAGATGTACTATGGATAATCTGGGAAATCCAAATCCAGAATGCGATGATCACACCGGATCGTATTAAGGCCAGAAAACCGACGACCACACGGGATTATATTAAGGCCATAGAAATCCAAGAAGACCAGGAGTTTGTACCTGCAATAAGATAAATCAAATAATGCAAGAATATTTTCCTAGATGGCCTTACAGGAGTAAACCATCCGAGGAGATGTTAGAGGGGTTCCAAGACGGCCCTACCGGAGTAAGACGACCAAGGAAAAGCAATGAAGGTTCCAAGGCGGCCTTACCAAAGTAAGACGACCAAGGAAAAGCAGTGAAGGTTTGTTTATACTAGACGGATCCAGTTAGGAGCCGTTGCTCAATGCTTATACTGGACGGATCCAATTCGAAGCCGGAGCTCAATGTTTATACTGGACGGATCCAGTTAGGAGCCGGATCTCAATGCTTATTACTAATTCATGAAAATGCAGCGGTCGTTTGCCGGACACGACTGGAGACCACAAGTCGGTTCTGTACTTGTGTGCTGACGTGACGGCACTTATTACATGCCGGGAAAACAAAGGAGGGCGAGAAGTCGCCTAAAAACCTAAAAACACGAATTATGGACAGGAGTCCAGCAAACTGAAGAGATCCGCAGAGTAGGATCAGTTAATTATAAGCCCACGATTGCTCGATCCGGGATCGTTCCCTCTCCGGGTAGTCGGTGATTGTAGCGTAGGTGCGGGCGCTATTGGTTGGATGACGTACTCGGGTAGTTCTCCTCGCCTGACGCGATCCTCAATAAGGTCTCGCAAATGTCTGCAGCCATCGGTGTTATGACCGTCCATGTCATGAAATATGCAATATTTTCCGGAATTGCGTTGTGCTAGCGTTGGCTCCCTCTTGGGGGGCCTTGGATATGAGGCGTCACCCGTTGCATCCACGTATATGTTGCTCAGAGTGTCATTTAGTTCTGTGTGTTTGTCGTATCTGGACCCTCTCTGGGGTGGAGCATTACGATCCTTTGTAGCAGGGGTCTTTTCTTTACTCTTGTCATTTCCTTTTCCAAGATTGGGCGATTCTCCATCTCCGAGCATGTTGACGTCGAGAGTGCGTTTCTCAGAAGTTGGATCTTCTTCCCGCAGGAATCTATCTTATTCATGGTAGAATTCGCTGAGGTTTCGCTGTGGATCTCTGTAAAAAGACATTTTGAACTCCGAGTTACCTAGAACGCCGGAAACTATTGCCATCAATACCATCGATGGTTCAGGGCGATCAACTGATGCTGCTGCAAAGTTGAATCTTTCCAGGAATGAACACAGAGCTTCTATGAGCCTCTGCTTGATTGTGGTGAGGGACATGACGTTCTTAGGTCGTGCAATGTGAACCCGAAATTGTTCAATGAAGCATGCGACCAACATGTTCCAACTACTGATCGATTCTGTTTCTAGCTGCCGAATCCACATAGCAGCTATATCGGTAAGAAAGAGAGGAAATCATTTTTCCATGACGTTCTCCGACGCCATTTGAACTTCCATATGCCGTTTGTAGTGCATCTGATGCACGGTAGGATCGATCTTACCGTTGTAGGGTTCCATTTGTGGAAGTTTGAAATCTGGGGGATTACGAGAATTTCTGATTTCCTGAGTGAACGGATTGTGATTGACGTCATCCACATCATTCTGATAAGTGCGGCCTCTCGAGAGGCATTCAATCAGTTCTGCTAGTCGATTTCCTTCAAAAAGTTGTTGCAAGTTGCCAAGATCAGAGATAGTGCCCCCTGCGTTGAATGCTAGAGAAGATAGAAGCTAGTGGGCTGTCGTCAGCGGGTCGCGGTTCATGGTTCAGGGGAGTCGACCGACCCGGTCGTGAATCATGGAGGTTGGCACGTGAGGCCGGGTCGTGAAGCAGGGTGACGATCCGACTGGGTCCTGGAGGTAGGTCACGAATCGGTTGTTGTTGAGCAAATGGGAGCGAGTTTCTGGGATCGGCTCAAGAGCCTGGTGGTGCACCACGATCCGGATCGCGATCTAGAGGTGTATCACGATATGGTTGATGGTGTTGAATTGGAGCTTGCAATCCGGTGTTCAGCTGATCTGGAGCTGAAGTAGATCGCAGTGCATTTCCAAGAGCGAGTGGGTTTCCCCCGAGTCCTAGTGATGCACGAGCCGCTTCTGTAGCTTCATTTCAAATGACTTGAGCGTTGCTCGGCCTTCCATCCATCCGAGCGAAGAATTGGTTGATCATTTCCTGTTGTTTCTGGAGGAGATCATCTTGCCGTGCCATCTGATCTCTCAGTTCAGTGAGAACTCTATCCATCTCGTCTCTGGTCAAGTATGAAGAAGGATCTCCATGAGAGGAAGCTTCATGGCTTGCCTTGTTCCCTGTGTCTTCAGCATCATCAGCAAGAGCGGAAGTTCCAGTCTTCTTCCTTTTGATTGCCATTTATCCAATAGCCAAGCAAATTGATTCCTTTAGAGCTAGAAATTGATGTAGTATCGTATGTCCCCTTCCTGGCGTGCCAAAATGTTAGACCTAACTTTGGGCCTAACACCCAGTTGTAGATCACATATCACAGAATGCAGAAAACAGTAAATAAAGAGGAGACACACAAAGTTATTATAGTTGTTCGGCTGTAGATGTTGCCTACATCCACTTTATAATCTTATTGTTATACTGACAGATTACAAGAATCAGTTACATGTTGGCACACAATCCGTGTGTTAATTGAGATTGCAAGAAGAGAATTTATGTGTAGAAAGGTGAAAAATCCCTGCACTTCAGTAATGGAGTAAGCCATGAAGGGGTATGGCCAAAAGTCCTTGAAAATGCCTTCCAATGGTGTATTTATAGCTGTAGAAGAGCTTCTTGGTTGACCGGATCGTGATGGGGTACATGGCAACCGATCCGGGAAAGTAGGAGTAAGATGTGCCTTGAGAATAGGTCAAGATCTATGCGTGTATTTGCAGGTGCAGGGGTCGGTTCATGGTCATGGGATCAGATCGTCATATGGGCTCCACGAATCGAGGTCTGATCGTGAGTTGTATGGTGAAGGTGGTGTTTCACGAGCGGGTCGTGATCAGGAGGTGTACCACGAACATGTCGAGGTCTGAGGGTGTACGACAAGCCGAGGAGGTGATCCGATGGTGCTTCACAAATTAAGGTAGGTCCCACGAGCCCGTCCAAGTTCTAGGAATCCGATGCTTTGCCACTTCATGCAAGTGTTCGCCAGTCCGTACTTCTACATGCATTCACGGAAACTGGCATAACTTTCAAACCGTAAGTCCGATTGAGCCAAACTGAATCTAACTCAGGGGGCTACAAGAGTAACAGAGCCCAGCTCCGTAATTGCTGTTTTCGGGCCCAAAAGAGGTTGTCTTATAGTAGTTTCTTACCTATTTACGTTGAGGATGTGATTTTGACCAAATCTCTCAATTCCTTCTGACGTTGTTTCCATCGCTTGAGCATGTTATCATTCAGGAATTCCATGTGTGACAGCTTTTGCCAAAAAATGTGTCAACAAGTTTGCCCCCCAGAGCATATCTTGCTGGTTGAAGGAAAATGTGTTCTGGATAATCTGAGAAATCCAAATCCAGAATGCGACGATCACGCCGGATCGTATTAAGGCCAGAAAACTGACGATCACACGGGATTGTATTAGGGCCAGAGAAATCCAAGAAGACCAGGAGTTTGTACCTGCAATAAGATAAATCAATCAATGCAAGAATATTTCCTAGATGGCCTTACCGGATTAAACCATCCAAGCAGATGTTAGAGGGGTTCCAAGACGGCTTTACCGGAGTAAGACGACCAAGGAAAAGCAATGAAGGTTCCAAGACGGCCTTACCGGAGTAAGACGACCAAGAAAAAGCTGTGAAGGTTTGTTTATACTGGACGGATCCAGTTAGGAGCCAGAGATCAATGCTTACACTGGACGGATCCAGTTCGGAGCCGGAGCACAATGTTTATACTGGACGGATCCAGTTAGGAGCCGGAGCTCAATGCTTATTACTAATTCATCAAAATGCAGCGGTCGTTTGCCGGGCACGACTGGAGACCACAAGTCAGTTCCGTACGTATGGGCTGATGTGACGGCTCTTATTACATGCAGGGAAAACAAAGGAGGGCGAGAAGTCGTCTATAAACATGAACTATGGACCAGAGTCGTGAATCAGGGGGTCGCGCGAATCATGGAGGTTGGCACGTGAGGCCGGGTCGTGAAGCAGGGGGCAATTCGAATGGATCCTGGAGGTAGCTCACGAACGGGTTGTTGTGGAGAAAATGGGAGCGAGTTGTTGGGGTCGGCTCATGAGCTTGGTGGTGCACCACGATCCGGATCGCGATCTAGAGGTCTATCACGAGATGGTTGATGCTATTGAATGGGGGCTTGCAATCCGGTGTTCATCTGATCTGGAGCTGAAGTAGATCGCAGTGCATTTCCAAGAGCGAGTGTGTTGCCCCCAAGGCCTAGTGATGCACGAGCTACTTCTGTGGCAACATTTCCAATGACTTGAGCGTTGCTCGGTCTTCCATCCATCCGAGCGAAGAATTGGTTGATCATTTCCTGTTGTTTCTGGACTCTGTCCATCTCCTCTCTGGTCAAGTATGAAGAAGGATCTCCATGAGAGGAAGCTTCCCGGCTTGCCTCGTTCCTTGTGTCTTCAACGTAGCATCATCAGCATGAGCGGAAGTTCCAGTCTTCTTCCTTTTGATTGCCATTTATCCAATAGCCAAGCCAATCGATTCCTTTAAAGCTCGAAATTGAAGTAGTATCGTGTGTCCCCTTCCTGGCGCGCTAAAATGTTAGACCAAAATCTGGGCCTAACACCCAATCACAGATCATAGATCACAGAATGCAGAAAACAGTAAGTGAAGAGGAGACACACAAAGTTTTTATAGTGATTCGGCTGTAGATGTAGTCGACGCTAGCAGATTATAAGAATCAGATACATGTTGGCACACAATCCGTGTGTTAATAGAGATTGCAAGAAGAGAATTTATGTGTAGAAAGGTGAAAAATCCTTGCACTTCAGTAATGGTGTAAACCGTGAAGAAGTATGGCCAAAAGTCCTTGAAAATGCCTTCCAATGGTGTAATTATAGCTGTAGGAGAGCTTCTGGGTAAACCGGATCGTGATGGGAACGTGGCACCCGATCCGGGAAAGTAGGACTAAGATGTGCCTTGAGAATAGGTCAAGATCTACGCGTGTATTAGTATGTGCAGGGGTCGGTTCATGGCCATGGGATCGGATCGTGATATAGGCTCCACGAACCGAGGTCTGATCGTGAGTTGTATGGTGAAGGTGTTGTTTCACGAGCGGGTCGTGATCAGGAGGTGCACCACGAACGGGTCGTGGTGTGAGGGTGTACGACGAGCCGAGGGGGGCGATCCGATGGTACTTCACAAATCGAGTTAGGTCCCACGAGCCAGTCCAAGTTCCAGGAATCCGATGCTTTGCCACATCATGCAAGTGATCGTCGGTCCATACTTCTACATGCGTTTTCAAAAACGGGCATAACTTTCAAACCGTAAGTCCGATTTAGCCAAACCGAAGCTCAAACTGAAGCTAATTCAGAGGTCTACAAGAGTTACATAGCCCAGCTCCATAATTAATGTTTTCGGGCCCAAAAGTGGTCATCTTATTGTAGTTTCGGGCCTGTTTATGTTGAGGATGTGATTTTGACCAAATCTCTCAATGTCTTCTGACGTTGTTTCCATTGCTTGAGCATGTTATCATTCAGGAATTTCATGTGTGACAGCTTTTTCCAAAAAATGGGTCAACACCTTACTTCCAACAATTACGCCTATCTTTTACTACTATGAAGGGTTGGTTTTTACAGCACTCAATCTAAACGATTCACAATCTTTTATATTTGTCGATCTAACCCTACCATGCTTAAACTACGCCTACTTCTCTTTATACTTCAAAACAGCTATTCTTTTTAATCCTATCCCTAATTCTCTAAATATCCCATACTTCCAACAAATACCACTATTTTTAACTTTTGTGAAGGGTTGATTTTTGCAGCACCCAATCCAAGTTATTCATTATCTTTCATATTTGTCGATCTACCCCTACTGTGCTTAAACTATCCCTACTTCTCTTAGTACTTCAAAACAACCCTTCTTTTTAATCCAACCGCTAATCTCTAAATATCCCTTACATCCAACAATTATACCTATTTTTTAACTACTGTGAAGGGCTGGTTTTTGCAGCACCCAATCCAAATGATTAATCATCTTTCATATTTGTCGATATGCCCCTACTATGCTTAAACTACCCCTACTTCTCTCAAAATAGCCCTTCTTTTTAATCCTACCCCTAATTCTCTAAATAGCCCTTACTTCCAAAAATTAACCCTATTTTTTAACTACTGTGAAGGGATGGTTTTTGTAGCACCCAATCCAAATGATTCATCATCTTTCATATTTGTCGATCTACCCCTACAATGCTTAAACTACACATACTTCTCTTAATACTTCAAAAAAATCGTTCATTTTAGTCCAACTCTTAATTCTATAAATAGCCTTTCCAACAATTACCCCAAATTTTAAACTTCTGTGAAGGGTTGGTTTTTGCAGCATCCAATCCATATGATTCATCATCTTTATATTTGTCGATGTACCCTACTTTGCTTAAACTACCCCTACTTACTTAATACTTCAGAACATCCCTTCTTTTTAATCCTGCCCCTAATTACCTAAATATCCCTTATTTCCAACAACTACCCCTATTTTTTAACTACTGTGAAGGGTTGGTTTTTGCAGCACCCAATCTAAATGATTCATCATCTTTCATATTCGTCGATCTGCCCCTATTATGCTTATACTACCCCTACTTCTCTTAATACTTCAAAACAATTCTTCTTTTTAATCCTACCCCTAATTCTCAAAATAGCCCTTACTTCCACCAATTACGCCTATCTTTTTACTACTGTGAAGGGTTTGTTTTTGCAGCACCCAATCCAAACGATTCATAATGTTACATATTTGTCGATCCACCCCTACTATGCTTAAATTACCCATACTTCTCTTAATACTTTAAAACACCCCTTCTTTTTAATCCTACACCTAATTCTCTAAATAGTCATTCCTTCAATAATTACTCCTATTTTTTAACTTCTGTGAAGGGATGGATTTGCAACAACCAATCTAGACGATTCGTCATCTTTCATATTTGTCGATCCACCCCAACTATGCTTAACCTACCCCTACTTCTCTTGATAATTCAACACAATCCTTCTTTTTAATCCTACACCTAATTCTCAATATAACCCTTACTTCCAACAATTATGCCTATGTTTTTACTACTGTGAAGGGTTGGTTTTTGGAGCACCCAATCCAGACGATTCATAATCTTTCATACTTGTTGATCTACCCCTACTATGCTTAAACTACCCCTACTTCTCTTAATACTTCAAAACGGGCCTTCTTTTTAATCCTACCCCTAATTCTCTAAATAGTCATTCCTTCCAACAATTACCCCCATTTATAAACTTCTGTGAAGGGTTGGTTTTTCGCAACACCCAATCTAAATGATTCATCATCTTTCATATTTGTCTATCTAACCCAATTATGCTTGAACTACACCTACTTCTCTTAATACTTCAAAACAACCCTTCTTTTTAATCCAACCCCTAATTCTCTATATAGACCTTACTTCTAACAATTACACCTATCTTTTTACTACATTGAAGGGTTGGTTTTTGCACCACCCATTGCAAATGATTCTTCATTTTTCATATTTGTCGATCTACCCCTACTATGCTTAAACTACCCCTACTTCTCTTAATACTTCAAAACAACTATTCTTTTTTATCCTAACACTAATTCTCTAAACAGCCGTTACTTCTCTTAATACGCCTCCCTTTTACTACTGTGAAGGGTTGGTTTTTACAGCACCCAATCTAAACGACTCAAAATCTTTCATATTTGTCGATCTACCCCTACTATGCTTAAACTACTCCTACTTCTATTTATACTTCAAAACAACTATTCTTTTTAATCCTACACCTAATTCTCTATATAGACCTTACTTCCATTAATTACCACTATTTTTTAACCTCTATGAAGGGTTGGTTTTTGCAGCACCCAATCCAAATGATTCTTCATCTTTCATATTTGTCGATTTACTCCTACTATGCTTAAACAATCCAAACTACTGTTAGCACTTCAAATCAACCCTTTTTTTAATCCAAACACTAATTCTATAAATAGCCCTTAATTCCAACAATTATGCCTATGTTTTTACTACTGTGAAGAGTTGGTTTTTGGAGCACCCAATCGAGACAATTCATAATCATTTATACTTGTCGATCTACCCCTAATATGCTTAAACTACGCCTACTTCTCTTAATACTTCAAAACGGCCTTTCTTTTTAATCCTACTGCTAATTCTCTAAATAGTCATTCCTTCCAACAATTACCCCCATTTTTAAACTTCTTTTAAGGGTTGTCTTTTCATAGCACCCAATCTAAATGATTCATCATCTTTCATGTTTGTCAATCTAACCCTACTATGCTTAAACTACCCCGACTTCTCTTAATACTTCAAAACAACCCTTATTTTTAATCCAACCCTTAGTTCTCTATATAGACCTTACTTCCAACAGTTATGCCTATATTTTTACTACTTTGAAGGGTTGGTTTTTGCACCACCCATTCCAAATGATTCATCATTTTTCATATTTGTCAATCTACCCCTACTATGCTTAAACTACCCCTACTTCTCTTAATACTTCAAAACAGCTATTCTTTTTTATCCTAACACTAATTCTCTAAATAGTTGTTACTTCTCTTAATACGCCTATTGTAACAATCCGGGTTTCGACAGAACAATTTTTTTTCAAAATCCAATCCATCAGACCCCGAGTTGGGTGCTTTGGTATCCTGTAGAAAAGACAGAGAGAAAGAAACATGTCAGAGTTCGAAAAGCAGCTCACCGCGGAAGGAATAAAATATACTTTATTCAAAGTAGCTTTACCTTAATAATAATACTGCTATGCCAGTATTCAAGCTATACCATTTTTGTCATGAACCTAACCTACGCATGTTGTGAGGAGGGGGTCAGAACATAAGTTCTGTGTGACTGGACTATAATAAACTCCTGTGTAACTCTACATATACCATTCAGTTATAATTTCTTGTTTATTAGGTTATTCACAATATTAGCACTCAAGGCTAAACCCATGTCATTCTCGTCCACTTACTAGTAGATTAACCTAATACACTGTATATGTAGTTTTCCCCCACTTGTATAATCCTTTCCATGTATATGTACAGTCCCTTACCGTATATCGTACGGGCTTCATCACGTAATTCTATACTACTTCAACGTGGTGCCACCATTCTTGAAATCTTTTGGACTGCCACCCTTGATCTGGCTAGGTTTCCTTATCATGAACTATCGGGTGTTCAAGTAGGATTTAAGCCACCTTGGACCACTAGGGATGAAGCTACCTGTCGAGCAATGCCCTTTTCCGATGTATGTATCGCGATCCGTTTTCGATGTCCATATGCACATGTCCTCTATATGTGCGACCCGAGTCCCGTGGCAGGGCAAATCAAGAAACACTGAACTCGGTCGGGAGCTTTCAGATATCTGCCAATGTAGATGCTAAGATCTGTTTTTGCAATGGCTGTGGTCCTACTTGACCCCTCCCTCAACTAATGAAAGGCACGCCTTGAAAAATGAGAACTATACGCAAGCCCCCCTATGCCCCACTAAACTATGGCCATCCGCAACCATAACTAGATAGCAAATATATGGTCTTTTGGAGTTCTCCGCCTTTCCGCTTTACGTATCTCGATTGACTCAAGATGGTAGTTAGACGACGAGTTCCTATCACAGCGCTGCTGGTCTCGAAAAATCACGCTGGTCCATCCTAGTCTTTAGGTTGTCTTACATTGCATCCAAGGCATACTCTTGGTTCTTCTACTGCAGACCTTAACCTTAGTGAGCCCGGGCGGATCATTTGCAACCTCACAGAGGGATACCAAGAGTACCCGGACGTCCCCCGAAGCTACGTACTTCGTAACCCAGTCCACTGGAGCCTTTTACGAAATCAGATGGACGTTCGCTCCTCCTCGTTTGCTTGTTAAGTGATGATCTACCGTATCGGGTTATTCATCTATTTATGGACTGGCTCAGTCTCCTTGACTAAGAATTATTACATAGTTGTTCTTAACTAAGGTTTAACATTTTGTTTCCTTTCCCATTAATCTTGTTAACTAGGGTTTACCACTTAGTCCCCGTAACTAAGGATTACCACTTAGTTCCCGTTCTCGATCGTTTTTTTATTAAGGTTTATTGCCTGGTTCCTATTAACTAAGGCTTGTTCCTTAGTTATCATTCTCGTTGTTTTACTTAGTCAATTCTCGTTATCTTAGACATCAGACCGCATATTCTCGCTTTATAATTCAACTTGTTTGACTAAGGTTTTCCAATGAATTTAAGTATGTCTTAAGTTCTCTATTATTCGGCGATAGCGCACCGGTGTTTTCCCACAGTTCTTGCTTAGCTTACTCCATATTATAGGTTATCCCACCCTTCAGGTCTTACATTTCATCATAAGTCTAGTCTTTCTCTGTCCCTAGGACAGGTTTACCCCTTAATTAACCCTTCGACTATTTCAGCTTCAGTTTATAATAGGTAGTTAACATTCCCTATTTTCGTTTTTGGTTAAGTTTTGTACATTTGTTCATGTCGACTTAACCCACCCAAGAATCATGTTACATTGATTAAATGTTGTATTTCAAATTCATGATTTAACCCTACGAATCATGTGTCATAATTAATTATGCGCCACAACCTCCCACATTAGACCTGTCGTTGTGGTCACTGGATATGCCGGGCGGTTCCGGGTAGGATTACACCACAACTTAGTTTAACCTCGGGTTAAAGCGCGATATGACAAACTTCTCACATTAGGCTTGTTGATTGCGGTCACTGGATATGCCTGACGGTTCCGGGAAGGATTACACCGCACAACTCATCATAACCTCGAGTTAGCCATGTTCGAGTTCAAGTTCAATCTAGATGTCTAGTGTCAATTCCCTAAATCCAAACTTTACCCAAAAACCCCAATTTATATTCATGCTTATAATCCCATTAACAGGTTACGCCTATCATTAAATTCATAATTATATTCATGTCAATTTCATGTTCAAGTTCTAGATGTAACTTCACGTCAAATTCCAGATGTCAATTTCATATCAAGTTTGTGTTCTTATCCAAATTCAAGTTATAGTACAGGTTTTACTCTAGTGACATGTGCACATTAACAAATCCATAAGTCAATTTCATGCTTAAATCAATGATGTCAATCGTACGCAAACCCCGAATCATGTGCATACGTATAATTACTAATTTGTTTTACGCATTCAAGTCTTGTAAATGTTATATTATGCCCAAACCCCTTTGTAATTTATAACCAATCCCTCCAATTCATGTCATAGACCAAAATCAAGTGTTTCCCTTTTTCGTTTGCAATAATCATTCATTCATATTCATTTTATGATAGATCTCGGCTCGAGATAGCCTAGCTATTAAAAATCAAAGTGGAAAGAATAAAAGGAGGAACATAATCGTAGGCATAAAAAATAAAATCGAACACATGATAATATTAAACCTTATAGATTCAATTTTTTTCACAATAATTTCATTTCATATTTACATAGGGAATGTTTGAACGGTAAATAACAATTTTACACAAAAAGTACATTATAACTCCACTCCCAGTGTTTTTGCGCTCCAATATGTAGATCCTTGATTGCCCCTTTGATTCATGAATTTGATTAATCCTTGAACTCATTTCCCCATTTTTTGTTGCTTTTGATTCGTCTTTGATTGATTTCATGTCCAATTTAATTTATCTTTGACTTCATATGTGGCATAAGTTGCAGGTCTGAATTCATTCCTTCTCTTTGCGCAATGATTTAGATCTTGCCTCTTCTCTTTTTTATTCATGGTTGTAGTAATTATAAATCTCATTTTAAGAAAAGGGAAAAAAGTGGATCTAGAAATTTCTTGGAGAAGAAGAAAGAGAGTCATGGCAATGCCATTAATTTTTATGGAGAAGAAAAAGAAGAGAAGACCAGCATAGAAGCATCAGAGAATTGTGCGGAGTTTACAATGAGTCTAGGGGTATTTTTATAGGTGCCAAGCTACAAATCCCGCACAAGAACCAGCCCAAATACATCAAAATGCACCCAGAACTGATTCTGGGAAAAGTGACCAGGTCGACCCCCAGCTCGACTACATGGTCGACCTGGTTAGGGGGAGGTCGACCACCCAGTCGACCCTCTGGTCGACCTGGGTATTGGGCGGGAAAAATCCCGCCCTTATTTTCTTGGATTGAATTTCGAAATACTATTTTCGTTTTTGAGTTGTTTTTGTTGTTTTAATATTCTGAAACTTCGGAAGGTCATAACTTCTTCATACGGAGTCCGATTTTCGAAAACTCGGACTCGATTTCATGCAAAATTTCGAGATGAACGCAAGTGAAGTCTGTATAACTTAATTCTCAATATTTAAATTAAGTATTTTAAATTTTCCATCGTTCTTTATTTAGTTCGAATTGTGCATCACCATTGTTTCTAAAATATCTCGGAGTATACGTATTATATATATATATATATATCATTTTTGTAACTATAAAAAAATGCGTGGTGTTACATTCTCCCACCTTTAAGGAATTTCTTCCCCGAAATTTAATAAGTGTAAAATTAATAACCCCTTGCAACCATCCAATTAGTGTTCATCCAATTATTTCAAACATGTGCACATGTGCAAAGTGAATTACATTGCAGTAAAGTATGTATGCCTAATTTTTGGTACCACCTATATGGATGTATCCTAAATATACTTGTAGTTCTTAATGAATGCAATATTTTTGAAAATTTTAAAAAATATTTTACTTCCAAATTTCCCCACACCCTTATTGAATAAGAGTGCAGTCCATTCAATTGTCGCATCCAAGATGCTACCATCCATTTTTAATTTTAAAAAAAATCTAATTTTCTAAATTTTATATTACGGAAAAATATTCATTTTCCCGTTTTTCCTTCCTTGTTTTTCTTTGTCCACTTATTACCATTCTTATTACAACGCAATATTTTCATGGTTATATAATCATAACAGATTTAATTAAGCAAACAACTTATGGATTGCATCTAAATAATTTTTCAGTGCATCATTTCATCTAGATGACAAAGAAAACCGTCGAGTAATACGAAATAAAACACTACTCTACGGATCCAATAATAGAGGTCAAGTCCTATCGGAAGTAACTATGAATGAGTTCCTCGATGCCACCTATCTGGCTCTCCACCCTATCCAACTGATCTCTATGCTGTTGAGTCCCCTGCCTAACCTCTAGCTGTAGTTCCTGTAGTCCATCTCCCAACTGATCGTAAGAGGTGCCCATATCCTGTAGCATATGCTGCTGAGTCTGTCCTAACTCAACCTGTGTCTGGAGCATCTCATGCTGGGTCCTAAGAATATCCTGTTGATCTCTAACTAGATGAGCCTGCCGCTCAGAGATGGTCCTCAACTCAGCCCTCCAATCTATGTCTTGGGAATCCCAGGGATCCCATCTAGACGTATCGGAAGCCCCCCATCCTGGAGCCTGGGAAGTCCTAGCACCTCCCCAAGCCTGTTATGTCTGTGCTGGATCAAATCCTTCTTGCGGCACATACTGGGTTTCTTCATCGTGTTTGGGCTGATAATCATGACCATCGTGTGGCTCATCTTCCTGTCCCTCCTCCTCCCCCTCATCCTCAACATCATGCTCCATGGGCTGCGGCTCTAGTAAATCAAGTAAGTGGATACCCATCCTCGTCAGCGCAGCTAAGTCGATAATACTAGAGCAATGAGGAGAAGGCGCTATATGACTCTCTCTACGTAGGTCAACACTGCTCCGTACAAAAACTACAGTCCATAAATTTCCAAAACAAATATTGGACTGTCTCGTCTCCCTAGTGGAGCTGTAATGCTGTAAAATGATGCGTGCCCAGTTCATATGTATACCCCCAAAAATAGCGTACGTAGCACGCTTCACGGTGTGCGGAACCCTATCGGAACCACCGTTCTGCCCAACAAGATTATACTGCAAAATTCTAATGACAAATCTAGTAAGTGGGCGTAAATGGACATTATCCCAATGCCACTCAAACTCATCCTTGAAAATCCTACGCCATACGGCTACATTATCCATCATTAAATTTGTTACATCAAGTCCTGTACAACGGTTAATTAACATTTCCCCAAATTGGACTTCATTAAAATATATATAAGTACCCTTAACCACCGAATTATAGGTTACCAAACCTTCATCATCCATACCAATATTTAAATTAGCGTCAAAAAGTCTTACCAAATGCTTGAAGCCCCTTCTCTCGGTGGTTTTCATATCCAAAATAGAAGTCAAACCCGCATCCGTAAATAAATCTTCCACGGGGGTTGTAGCAAAATCACCAAATCTCACCGGGCGTCCAAATAATAACTTTATTTTTGCGGTCTCCATGTATTCCTTGATTTTCTCCTCTTGCGCGTTGCACCATTCGATCTCTTGCGGTGTAAGTTGAGGATAAAGCTTATTGAGGGAATGTTCGTTCACCATGGCAATTCAAGCACAAAATAAAAGGGAAAAGATATAGATACGGATAAAGGAGGGTTTAAGCTTTAATTTGAAACTAAATTTATGAGAAACAGTGGAGAAACGAAGAGATGGGAGGTGGAAGAAGTTGAAGTGGAATGGGTTTTGGAGCTTGCTGGAACGGGGAAGACATGCAAAATATGTGAGCTGAAGGCTTCGGCCTTCAGCTCATATTTTTTTTCATATAGGTGGGGGGTCGACACTATGGTCGACCTGCCCCTTGGTAGGTCGACCATGGTGTCGACCTAACCCTGCAATTTTTTTTCTTTTTTTCTATTATGTTTTCGTGCAGTGATTCTTCGTCTTCCTTTACGATGGTCCACCTCCATTCATATGTCTTGCTGTTAGTCCAAAACTTGACGTGTGCACTAGTGATTGTTAATTCTCCTCATATGTTGGTTCCGATTCCATGAAAAGTAATCTTAAGCGGAACATACAATCTTAAGTATCCATATTTAAGTACACTTTCTATTTTTCTCTTTACAAGTTCAAAAATTTCCTAGAATTCAATTTTCAGTGTACGAGGGTAAAATTTCCATTCCATTTTAAGCTTAATCCTCAAGCGGGCTCTACACCAATCTAGATTTATGTAGTATATATATAATATTTATATTATCTCAAAAATACAAATATGCTCCCTCATAATTTTTTCCCAAGGAAAACTAAACCTACGCTCTGATACCAGATGTAACAACCCAGGTTCCGACAGACCAATTTTTTTTCAAAATCCAATCCACCAGACCCCGAGTTGGGTGCTCTGGTATCCTGCAGAAAAGACAGAGAGAAAGAAACATGTCAGAGTTCGAAAAGCAGCACACAGCGGAAGGAATAAAATATAATTTATTCAAAGTAGCTTTACCTTAATAATAATACTGCTATGCCAGTATTCAAGCTATACCATCTTTGTCATGAACCTAACCTGCGCATGTTGTCAGGAGGGGGTCAGAACATAAGTTCTATGTGACTGGACTATTATAAACTCCTGTGTAACTCTACATATACCGTTCAGTTATAATTTCTTGTTCATTAGGTTATTCACAATATTAGCACTCAAGGCTAAACCCATGCCATTCTCTTCCACTTACTTGTAGATTAACCTAATACACCGTATATGTAGTTTTTCCCTAACTTGTATAATCCTTTCCATGTATATGTACAGTCCCTTGCCGTATATCGTACGGGCTTCATCACGTAATTCTATACTACTTCAACGTGGTGCCACCATTCTTGAAATCGTTTGGGTTGCCACCCTTGATCTGGCTAGGTTTCCTTATCATGAACTATCGGGTGTTCAACTAGCCCTTAATCTGGCTAGGATTTATGCCACCAAGGACCACTAGGGATTATGCTACCTGTCGAGCAACACCCTTTTCCCACGTATGTATCGCGAATCGTTTTCGATGTCAAGATGCACATGTCCTCTATATGTGCGACCCGAGTCCCGTGGCAGGGCAAATCAAGAAACACAGAACTTGGTCGGGAGCTTTTGGATATCTGCCGATGTAGATGCTAAGGTCTGTTTTTGCAGTGGCTATTGTCCCACCTGACCCCTCCCTCAACTAATGAAAGGAACACCTTGAAAAATGAGAACTATACGCAGGCCCCCCATGCCCAACCAACCTATGGCCATCCGCGACCATAACTAGATAGCAAGTATATGATCTTTTGGAGTTCTCCGCCTTTCCACCTCACGTCTCGATTGACTCAAGATGGTAGGTAGACGACGAGTTGCTATCACAGGGCTACTGGTCTCGTTGAGTCACGCTGGTCCATCCTAGTCTTTAGGTTGTCTTACATTGCAACCAAGGCATACTCTTGGTTCTTTTACCGCATACCTTAAACTCTGCGAGCCCAGGCGGATCATCTGCAAGCTCACAAAGGGATACCAAGAGTACCCTCACGTCCCCCGAAGCTACGTGCTTCGTAACCCAGTCTGCTGGAGCCTTTTACAAAATCAAATGGACGTTCGCTCCTCCTCGTGTGCTTGTTAAGCGATGATCTACCGTATCGCGTTATTCATCTATTTATGGACTGGCTCAGTCTCCTTGACTAAGAATTATTGCTTAGTTGTTCTTAACTAAGGATTACCACTTAGTTTCCTTTCCCATTAATCTTGTTAACTAAGGTTTACCACTTAGTCCCCTTTACTGAGGACTACAACTTAGATCCCGTTCTCGATCGTTTTCTTGACTAACGTTTATTGCCTGGTTCCTATTAACTAAGGCTTGTTCCTTAGTTATCATTCTCGTTGTTTTACTTAGTCAATTCTCGTTATCTTAGACATCAGACCACATATTCTCGCTTTATAATTCAACTTGTTTGACTAAGGTTTTCCCATGAATTTAAGCATGTCTTAAGTTCTCATTTATTCGGCGATAGCGCACGGGTGTTTTCCCACAGTTCTTGCTTAGCTTACTCCATATTATAGGATATCCCAGCTGTCAGGTCTTACATTTCATCTTCAGTCATAGTCTTTCTCTGTCCCTAGGATAGGTTTACCACCTAATTAACCCTTCGACTATTTCAACTTCGGTTTATAATAGGTAGTTAACATTTCCTATTTCCATTTTTGTTTAAGTTTTGTTCATTTGTTCGTGTCGACTTAACCCACCCAAGAATCATGTTACATTGATTAAATGTTGTATTTAAAATTCATGATTTAACCCTATGAATCATGTGTCATTAATTAATTATGTGCCACAACCTCTCACATTAGACCTGTCGTTGTGGTCACTGGATATGCCGGGCGGTTCCGGATAGGATTACACCACAACTTAGTCTAACCTCGGATCAAAGCGCGATATGACTAACTTCTCACATTAGGCCTATTGTTTGAGGTCACTGGATATGCCGGGTGGTTCCGGGCAGGATTACGCCGCACAACTCATCCTAACCTGGAGTTAGCCATGTTCGAGTTCAAGTTCAATCTAGATGTCTAGTGTCAATTCCCCAATCCAAACTTTACCCAAAACCCCAATTTATATTCATGCTTATAATCCCATTAACAGGTTACGCCTATCATTAAATTCATAATTATATTCATGTCAGTTTCAACGTTCAAGTTCTAGATACAACTTCATGTCAAATTTCAGATGCCAATTTCATATCAAGTTTGTGTTCTTATCCAAATTCAAGTAATAGTACAGGTTTTACTCTAATGACATGTGCCCATTAACAAATCCATAAGTCAATTTCATGCTTAATTCAATGATGTCAATCCTACGCCAAACCCCGAATCATGTTCATACGTATAATTCCTAATATTGTTTACGCATTCAAGTCTTGTAAATGTTACATTATGCCCAAACCCCTTTGTAATTTAAAACCAAACCCTCCAATTCATGACATAGCCCAAAATCAAGCGTTTCCCTTTTTCGTTTGCAATAATCAATCAATCGTATTCATTTTATGATAGATCTAGGCTCGAGATAGCCTAGCTATTAAAAATCAAAAGGGAAAGAATAGAAAGGAGGAACATAATCGTAGGCATAATAATTAAAATCGAACACATGACAATATTAAACATTATACATTCATTTTTTTTCACAATAATTTCATTTCATGTTTACATAGGGAATGTTTGAACGATAAATAATAATTTTACACAAAAAGTACATTACAACTCCATTCATAGTGTTCTAGCGCTCTAACATGTAGATCCTTGATTGCCCATTTGTTTCATGAATTGGATTAATCCTTGAACTGATTTCCCCCTTTTTTTGTTGCTTTTGATTCATCTTTGATTGAATTCATGTCCAGTTTAATTTATCTTTGAATTCATATGCGGCGTAGGTTGCAGGTCAGAATTCCTTCTCTTTGCGCAGTGATTTAGATCTAGCCTTTTCTCTTTTTTATTCATGGTTGTAGTAATTATAGATCTCATTTTAAGAAAAGGGAAAGAAAGTGGATCTAGAAATTTCTTGGAGAAGAAGAAAGAGAGTCAGGGCACTGCCATTAATTTTTATGGAGAAGAAGAAGAAGAAAAGAGCAACATAGAAGCATCAAAGAATTGTGCGTAGTTTACAATGAGTCCAGGTGTGTTTTTATAGGTGCCAAACTACGAATCTCGCCCAAGAACCAGCCCAAATACATCAAAATGCACCCAGAACTGATTCTGGGAAAAGTGACCTGGTGGATCCCCAGGTTGACTACATGGTCCACCTGGTTAGGGGCAGGTCGACCACCCAGTCGACCCCCGGTCGACCTGGGTATTGGGCGGGAAAATTCCCGCCCTTATTTTTTGGGTTTTAATTTCGAAATACTATTTTCGTTTTTGAGCTGTTTTTGTTGTTTTAATATTCTGAAACTTCGGAAGGTCATAACTTCTTCGTACGGAGTTCGATTTTCGAAAACTCGGACTCCATTTCATGTAGAACTCCGAGACGAACGCAATGGTGAAGTCCGTATAACTTAGTTCTCAATATTTAAATTAAGTATTTTAAATTTTCCATTGTTCTTCATTTAGTTCGAATTGTGCATCACCATTGTTTCTAAAATATCTCGGAGTATACGTATTATATATATATCATTTTTATAACTATAAAAAAATGCGGGGTGTTACACCTATCTTTTACTACTGTGAAGAGTTGGTTTTTACAGCACCCAATCCAAATGACTCAGAATCTTTCATATTTGTCGTTCTAACCCTACTATGCTTAAACTATCCCTACTTCTCTGTATACTTCAAAATAGCTATTCTTTTTAATCCTACCTCTAATTCTCTAAATAGCCCTTACTTCCAATAATTACCACTATTTTTTAACTTCGATGAAGGGTTGGTTTTTGTAGCACCCAATCCAAATGATTCTTCATCTTTCATATTTGTCGATCTACTCCCACTATGCTTAAACTATCCCTACTACTCTTAGTACTTCATAACAGCCCTTTTTTTAATCCAACACCTAATTCTCTAAATAGCCCTTAATTCCAACAATTATGCCTATGTTTTTAATACTGTGAAGGGTTGGTTTTTGGAGCACCCAATCCAAATGATTCATAATCTTTCATACTTGTCGATCTACCCCTACTAAGCTTAAACTACCCCTACTTCTCTTAATACTTCAAAACGTCCCTTCTTTTTAATCTTACCCCTAATTCTCTAAATAGTCCTTCCTTCCAACAATTACCCCCATTTTTAAACTCTATGAAGGGTTGGTTTTTTGCAGCACCCAATCTAAATGATTCATCATCTTTCATATTTGTCTATCTAACCCTGCTATGCTTAAACTACCCTTACTTCTCTTAATACTTCAAAACAGCCCTTCTTTTTAATCCAACCCCTAATTCTCTATATAGACCTTACTTCCAACAATTATGCCTATCTTTTTACTACTTTGAAGGGTTGGTTTTTGCAGCACCCATTCCAAATGATTCATCATTTTTCATATTTGTCGATCTACCCCTACTATGCTTAAACTACCCCTACTTCTCTTATTACTTCAAAACAACTATTCTTTTTTATCCTAACACTAATTCTCTAAATAGTCGTTACTTCTCTTAATATGCCTATCTTTTACTACTGTGAAGGGTTGGTTTTTACAGTACCCAATCCAAACGACTCACAATCTTTCATATTTGTCGATCTAACCCTACTATGCTTAAATTACCCCTACTTCTCTTTATACTTCAAAACAACTATTCTTTTTAATTCCTACCCTTAATTCTCTAAATAGCCCTTACTTCCAACAATTACCACTATTTTTTAACTTCTATGAAGGGTTGGTTTTGTATAACCCAATCCAAATGATTCTTCATCTTTCATATATGCCGATCTACTCCTACTATGCTTAAACTATCCCTGCTTCTCCTAATACTTCAAAATATCCTTCTTTTTATTCCTACCCCTAATTCTATAAATAGACCTTATATCCAACAATTGCCTCTATTATTAATCTACTGTGAAGAGTTGGTTTTTGCAGCACCCAATCCAAATGATTATCCATGTTTCATATTTGTCGATCTAACCCTACTATGCTTAAACTTCCCCTACTTCTCTTAATACTTCAAAAGAGCTATTGTTTTTTAATCCTACCCCTATTTCTCTAAATATCCCTTACTTCCAACAATTACCCATATTTTTTAACTACTGTGAAGGGTTTGTTTTTGCAGCACCCAATCTAAATGATTCATCATTTTTCATATTTATCGATCTACCCCTACTATGCTTAAACTACCCCAACTTCTCTTTATACGTCAAAACAGATCTTCTTTTTAATCGTACCCCTAATTCTCCAAATAGCCCTTACTTCCAACAATTACGCCTATCTTTTCACTACCGTGAAGAGTTTGTTTTTGCAACACCCAATCAAACGATTCATAATCTTTCATATTTGTCGATCTACCCCTAGTATGCCTAAACTACCCCTACTTCTCTTAATAGTTCAAAACACCCCTTCTATTTAACCCTACCCCTAATTCTCTAATTAGTAATTCCTTCCAATAATTACCCCTATTTTTTAACTTCTATGAAGAGTTGGTTTTTGCAGCACCCAATCTAAATGATTCATCATCTTTCATATTTGTCGATCTACCCAAACTATGCTTAAAATACCCCTACTTCTCTTAATACATCAAAACAACCCTTCTTTTTAATCCTACCACTAATTTTCTATATAGCCCTTACTACCAACAATTACGCCTACGTTTTTACTACTGTGAAGGGTTGGTTTTTAAAGCATCCAATCCGAATGATTCATCATCTTTCATATTTGTAAATATACCCCGACTATGCTTAAACTACCCATACTTCTCTAAATACTTCAAAACAACTATTCTTTTTAATCCTACCCCTATTTCTCTAAATAGCCCATACTTCCAACAATTACGCTTATCTTTTACAACTGTGAATGGTTGATTTTTACGGCACCCAATCAAAACGATTCATAATCTTTCATATTTGTCGATCTACCCCTACTATGCTTAAACTCCCCCTACTTCTCTTAATACTTCAAAACAGCTATTCTTTTTAATCCTACCCCCGATTCTCTAAATAGCCCTTACATCCAACAATTACCCCTATTTTTAAACTTCTGTAAAGGGTTGGTTTTTGCAGCATCGAATTCATATGATTTATCATCTTTATATTTGTCGATCTGCCCTACTATGCTTAAACTACCCCTACTTCACATAATACTTGAAAACATCCCTTCTTTTCATCCTTCCCTACACCTAATTCTCTACAAAGCCCTTACTTCCAAAAATAACCCCTATTTTTAACTACTGTGAAGGGTTGGTTTTTGCAGCATCCAATCTAAACGATTCATCATCTTTCATATTTGTCGACGTATCCCTACTATGCTTAAACTACCCCTACTTCTCTTAATATTTCAAAACAGATCTTCTTACTTTCAACAATTACGCCTATCTTTTTACTTCTTTGAAGGGTTGGTTTTTGCAGCAACCAATCCAAACGATTTATAATCTTTCATATTTGTCGATCTACTCCTACTATGCTTAAACTACCCCTACTTCTCTTAATACTTCATAACAATCCTTCTTTTTAATCCTACCCCTAATTCTCTAAATATTCATTCCTTCCAACAATTACCCCTATTTTTTAACTTCTGTGAATGGTTGGTTTTTGTAGCACCCAATCTAAATGATTCATCATCTTTTATATTTGTCGATCTACCTCTACTATGCTTAAACTACCCTTACTTCTCTTAATACTTCGAAATAGTCCTTATTTTTAATCCTCCCCTAATTCTCTAAATATCCCTCACTTCTAACAATTACTCCTATCTTTTTACTACTGTGAAGGGTTGGTTTTTGCAGCAGCCAATCTAAATGATTCATCATCTTTCATATTTGTCGATCTACCCCTACTATGCGTAAACTACCCCTACTTTTCTTAATACTTCAAAAGAACCCTTCTTTTTAATCCTACCCCTAATTCTCTATATATCCTTACTTCCAAAAATTACGCCTTTCTTTTTACTACTGTGAAGGGTTGGTTTTTGCAGCACCCAATCCAAACGATTCATCATTATTCATATTTGTCGATGTACCCCTACTATGCCTAAACAACCCCTACTTCTCTTAATACTTCAAAACAACTATTCTTTTTAATCCTAACACTATTTCTCTAAATATCCCTTACTTCCAACAATTACGCCTATCTTTTACTACCGTGAAGGGTTGGTTTTTGCATCACCCAATCCAAACGATTCATAATCTTTCATATTTGTCGATCTACCCCTACTATGCTAAAACTACCCCTACTTCTCTTAATACTTCAAAACAACTATTCTTTTTAATCCTACTCCCAATTCTCTAAATAGCCCTTAATTACAACAATTAACCCTATTTGTTAACTACTGTGAAGGGTTGGTTTTTGCAGCACCCAATCCAAATGATTCATCATCTTTCATATTTGTCGATCTACCCCTACTATACTTACACTACCCCTACTTCTCTTAATATTTCAAAACAGCTAATCTTTTTAATCCTACCCCTAATTCTCTAAATAGCCCTTACTTCCAACTATTACCGCTATTTTTTAACTACTGTGAAGGGTTGGTTTTTGCAGCACCAAATCTAAATGATTCATCACCTTTAATATTTGTCGATCTACCCCTACTATGATTAAACTACCCCTACTTCTCTTAATACTTCAAAACAGCCCTTCTTTTTAATACAACCCCTAATTCTCTGAATAGCCCTTACTTCCAACAATTAAGCCTATCTTTTTACTACTTTGAAGGGTTGGTTTTTGCAGCACCCAATCCAAACGATTTAAAATCTTTCATATTTGTCGATCTACTCCTACCATGCTTAAACTACCCCTACTTCTCTTAATACTTCATAACAGTCCTTCTTTTTAATCCTACCCCTAATTCTCTAAATATTCATTCCTTCCAACAGTTATCCCTATTTTTTAACTTCGGTGAAGGGTTGGATTTTGCAGCGCCCAATTTAAATGATTCATCATCTTTTATATTTTTCGATCTACCTCTACTATGCTTAAACTACCCCTACTTCTCTTAATACTTCAAAATTGTACTTCTTTTTAATCCTACCCCTAATTTTATAAATATCCCTTACTTCAAATAATTACGCCTATCTTTTTACTACTGTGAAGGTTGGTTTTTGTAGTACCTAATCCGTACGATTAATAATTGTTCATATTTGTCGATCTACCCCTACTATGCCTAAACTACCCCTACTTCTCTTAATACTTCAAAACAACCCTTCTTTTTAATCCTACCCTTAATTATCTAAGTAGTCATTCCTTCCAACAATTACCCCAATGTTTTAACTTCTATGAAGGGTTGTTTTTTGCAGCACCCAATCTAAATGATTCATCATGTTTCATATTTGTCGATCTACCCATACTATGCTAAACTATCCCCACTTCTCTTGATACTTCGAAACAACCCTTCTTTTTAATCCTACCCCTAATTCTCTATGTATCCCTTACTTCCAACAATTACGCCTATCGTTTTACTACTGTGAAGGGTCGGTTTTTGCAGCAACCGATCCAAACGATTCATCATTTTTCATATTTGTCGATCAACCCCTACTACGCTTAAACTACCCCAACTTCTCTTAATACTTCAAAACAATTACTCTTTTTAATCCTAACACTAATTCTCTAAATAGCCCTTAATTCCAACAATTACACCAATCTTTTACTATTATGAAGGGTTAGTTTTTGCATCACCCAATCGAAAAGATTCATAATCTTTCATATTTGTCTATCTACCCCTACTATGCTTAAACTGCCCCTACTTCTCTTAATACTTCAAAACATCCCTTCTTTTTAATCCTAACCCTAATTCTCTAAATATTCATTCCTTCCAACAATTACCCCTATTTTTTAACTTCTGTGAAGGGTTGGTTTTTGTAGCACCCAATCTAAACGATTCATCATCTTTAATATTTGTCGATCTACCCCTACTATGCTTAAACTACCCCTACTTCTCTTAATACTTCAAAACAACTATTCTTTTTAACACTAACACTTATTCTCTAAATAGTCCTTACTTCCAACAATTACGCCTATCTTTTACTACTGTGAAGGGTTTGTTTTTGCAGCACCCAATCCAAACGATTCGAAATCTTTCATATTTGTCGATCTACCCCTACCATGCTAAAACTACCCCTACATCTCTTAGTACTTCAAAACCATTTTTCTTTTTAATCCCACCCCTAATTCTCTAAATAGCCCTTACTTACAATATTTACCCCTATTTTTTAACTTCTGTGAAGGGTTGGTTTTTGCACCACCCAGTCCAAATGATTCATCATCTTTCATTTTTGTTGATCTACCCTTCCTATGCTTAAACTATCCCAACTTCTCTTAGTACTTCAAAACATCCCTTCTTTTTAATCCAACACCTAATTCTCTAAATATCCCTTACTTCCAACAATTATCCCTATTTTTTAACTACTGTGAAGGGTTGGTTTTTGTAGCACCCAAACGATTCATCATCTTTCATATTTGTCGATCTACCCCTATTTTGCTTAAACTACCCCTACTTCTCTTAATACTTCAAAACAACCTTCTTTTTAATCCTATCCCTAATTCTCTATATAGCCCTTACATCCAACAATTACCCCTATTTTTTAACTACTGTGAAGGGTTGGTTTTTGCAGCACCCAATCCAAATGATTCATCTTCTTTCATATTTTTCGATCTACCCATACTACGCTTAAACTACCCCTACTTCTCTTAATACTTCAAAACGACTATTCTTTTTAATCCTACCCCTAGTTCTCTAAATAGCCCTTACTTCCAACAATTACCCTATTTTTTAAGTACTGTGAAGGGTTGGTTTTTGCAGCACCCAATCCAAATGATTCATCATCTTTAATATTTTTCGATCTAAACTTACTGTACTTGAAATAACCCGGAAATTCTGAGCCAGTTTAAAAAATTTATTTCGACAATTTTAGCGAATTTTGAATATTTAAAATGAATTATTTTAAATAAAAACGAAGAGAAATTTTGAATATAATTCGAACGTATATATTATATACGTCGTCGTTAGAATATAAATAATTATATATAATTATAAATAGAATTGAAAATGGCGTGGTAGTTCGATAATTCGATTTCAAACTTCAATTGAATGTACCGAGTGCAAAAAAATCCGGATTTTAGTGAAACCAAAAACATTAGGATCTAATTGGGAATATCTTTCCAACGAATCCGAAGAATCAAGATTTCATAGCGGGAATCAAAAGATATGCCGAGTTGAAAATTCTAAATAGTCGCTATGGAATTCAGGCCCTTAAAAATGGAAATTCTACAAACGACCTTGGATTTCGACGAAACCACTTTTGTTGGATCCGCAGTGTCAAGTTATTGCTAGATTCCAAATTTCATAATTTTTCGAATCAATATGTGAGCGTGGAAAAGGAAAACGCATTTGACCAGTTTTAGTTGATTTTAATCGACTGGAAAATGGCCATTTTTCCAACGGTCTCAGAATTCGACGAAACTAGTTTTGTTAGGACCGTATCGTCAATACAAAGCTAGAAAATATTTTTCAGGGATTTATAGAGTTAGTATGCGACCCCAGTAAATTGAAATGCGCGTTCAAAATCAATATATAGAGTTATATGTTGATTTTAACGGAAACTGATCGAAATAGCCGAATCATCCTACGATACATATCCCATTGTGTTCGGAATGGGGGTAATTAGCTAGGGACGACAGGCGGTTGGCCTCGATTAGAGGTCGTATGTAAAAGTCAACTTTTTGAAATTAAAATAATAAAAAAAAAAAACCTTCCTCTCCTTAACTTCTCTCTGCCCCCCCCCCTTTAAAAATCTAAATTAGAAAACCAAAATAAAAAAAAGAAGAAGAGAAAGACCGGGGGGAGGGAACCCCCCCCCCCCCCGATTGATCGCCGCCGCCTCGGAGGAGGGGCGCCACCTCCAAACCCACCCCCCTTCCACCTCGGCCTTGCAAGCACCCCCCCCCTCTGCATGCAACCGCGAAGCCCCCATCAACCACAGACGAATGCGCAACACCCCCCCTTTCGAACGACGCGAGCGGCCTCCCCCCTTCAAATCGACGCTTCGATCGATGAAACCCCCCTGCCCTCTGCTGCTCCGCGATACCCCCCACCCCCTGCGCCACCACTTACCGACCCCAAGCCACCCTCCTCCACTTCTTCCACCGCGAGCGCGACCCCACCCCATCGCCAGCCCCACTGACCCGACCTTTCCCCTCCTTCGCGAGTTCCTTCTCCTCAATTCGATGTCGAGTTCAACGTTGAAGCCACCTCCGGCGAACTCAGCAAAACCCCTCCTTTCGCTTGGAAAACGATGTACTTTCTTATATGATTTTCATTTTTTAGTTTAGATTTTTATAAATTAAAAAGGTATGATTTTTATAAATTAAAAAGGTACGATTTTTATAAATTAAAAAGGTACGATTTTTATAAATTAAAAAGGTACGATTTTTATAAATTAAAAAGGTATGATTTTTATATATTGAATAGCGAAGTAAAAAATTCGATTTTTATATATTGAATAGCGAAGTAAAAAATTCGATTTTTATATGTTGAATAACGAAGTAAAATTTCGATTTTTATATATTGAATAACGAAGTAAAAATGTGATTTTTATATCTGTAGTGGATACGGGCAAAGAAAGTGATGAAAGATGAAATGACGAAGATTTCTGCATAAGAAAAGTCTAGATGATTGGATTAGCTAGTTGGTGAGAATTTCTCACTCTTCAATTTCTTTTTCTAGTTGTGTATATATATATACTAGGGTGCAGACGGTGTTTAGTAGCACCCGACACAATCGGCCACAGACCATGGACTTGTTTGTTTGGTTGTGTAGTTGGTTAGATTATTTGAGTTGAATTGAATTGTTTGGTGAAATGAAATTGATTTGATTGATGTGTGAATGGCGTGGGCCTTCACTAGACCGGGGATAAGGCTAGGCCTTGTCCCGTTTCTAGTATCGTGCCGTTATGCCGCCGAAATTTTCTAAAATAAGTTAGAAAAATAAAGAAATCATTTTATTTAATAAATGAACTGAATAGAATATTTTCATAGGTTGAATAAAATGTTCTAGCGTTAAAAATATAATTTTTAACGTGAATGTGAATAAATAAATATTTATAAACAAATCAGCCGATTTGTTTATATACACTGATTTGACTGATATAGATTGGGTCGATAAATTTTACACATCGCCCAACTGCACAAATAAAATATGTGTTCGATTGTTTGAAACCCCACAAGGGTATTGGGATTATATATGACATACACCAATCCCAATAATTGGTTGTATGTCGATCGATGGATCAACAGGCTGTTATAAGCGTTAGATATCTATATTTGATGCTTATATAGTGTAGTGCACTTTGGAGGATGGTTGATTATTTATCGTTGCTATTATATACATGTGTTGTATGGAATCCATATAGTTAATGCTATATGGTGATTGATTGGGTCTCATTCCAATTTAGAAAATAAAGAATATTATAATATAAAGGTTCATGTGTTGACCGTACTCATCCGTTGAGATTACTCATGTGTTGAACGAAATAATTTAACAATAAAATTTACATCTTTATATTATAAAATAAAGGTTCGTGTGTTGACTGTACTCATCCGTTGAGATTAGTCATGTGTTGAACGAAATATTTTAACAATAAAATTTACATCTTTATCATATTTGAAATTAGAAACTAACTGGAAAATAGATAAGATGAGTGGTATATTGTCCTTATTTTTGAAATGTTTTTAGGAAAATTCCATTTAACATTAAATAAAATGTCTTTAGATTTCACTCCCGAAATAGATATATCCAACCAATGCTTTTTTTTTCCACTGTTGCTAACTGGCCGGCATATAAATAACAAATTAGAGTATTTGTTAACTCCTAATTATGACCACAGTAACCACTATATTCCAATAATTTAGTATTTCTTTCATTGACTTTTACGCATTTCACTTCCGTATGCATTCTGACTTTTTCGCATTTAAGCTGACCTCTTGGTTTCTTCCCTAACGGCTTATTCGATCGATTAATCACAATTATTATTTTCGACTTCTTCCCCGTCGTTTGACACCAATGTATCATTGGTTCGCATGATAAGAAAATATACATACAATAATATAGTGAAATTTTAGTAGATTTTCTTTCATTCGGTTTTAATTAAGTTTATAAGTGTGTATAACAACTTACTTCCTTACTAGTAAAGTACCCCCATTAAATATTTAAATAAACTTTGATGCCTTTGTCGTTATCTGCTTTCGGATCATTTAATTTGACTGGTCAAGTTCACTTCCATCAATGACCATGTCCTCAATTCTAATAACTTGTAACTCATCTTTTAATTTTCTCTACACCTTCCCATGGATTTACACTATAAATCATTAGACTTGTATAGATGCACAATATATCAAATAAAGGATAAAATGCATGTTCTTGTATTTCTTAATTGAATTGTATTGAATTTCAAGTGTGACTGAATTTAGAATTTCAATTGTGACTGAAATTAGAATTTCTTCATTGAACTGTGTTATATTTTGCTCAAGTTGAATGTGCAATTGAAGTAGCCCAAGTTGTAGCGTTAGCAGAAAATTTAAAACTTGTTCAGTAATATCAGACATGCTATAATATATACTTATATGATATCTTATTTAGTAAGACAATTCAATGTGAGATTCTGAAAATTATTAGTTATCATAAGTCTGAAATATCAGAAAATTCACATTCAAGAAATCACTGAAAAAGATGGGGATACATTCACTTCCAGTTTAATGATCTGCATACAGAGATTATTACTGATGATTTCATTAAGAATATGAAATGCCTGAAAAATATGATAACTATTGAGATGCACGAAGTTAGTGAAAATAATAAATGTCCTGTTATGTTAATACAAGGGAGAACAATGTGAGAAACACTATTAATAGAATAAAAATAGGACAGATTCTCCTGCTTAAAGAAGTCTGAGGAGCAGTATGAAAACCTGAAAAGCAATATGAAAATTAAACGACTATCATAATGTGGAATGTTAGAGATATGAGTAATGATAAATACATACAAGACATATGCATACTACTAGTCAAATATAAACTAACAATTGCTAGCTTCATCAGAAAATATAAAACTTATACAGTAATATCAGACATGTAATAAGATATATTTATATGATATCTTATTTAGTAAGACCATTCAATTTGAAATTCTGAAAATTATTAGTTATCATGGTGTTTTTATTTTATGACGTCTCTGTATACAAATATGCATCACATAGAAACTTTCCACTTTATTTCAGTTTGAAATAAACATAATTTTTTTTTACTGACTAGACGAGAAAGAAAAATCTAGAAATGATGACCCTGCTTGTACCAAATTGTATGGTATCTAATTCAACCAGTACCATTTGTCTCTTGCCATGGGACTATCTTTTAGATATCCAAATGCACAATAACTTTGTCTTATTTTCAATATTTAGCTTAAAAAGTTGAAATTAGGTCCAAGTGACGTTAACAATTATCACCATTGAGTAATATTTTCCGATCAAATTAGGTCCGACTGACCGTTAACATAAAGTTGAATTATTTTCCTGCCTAGCTACGTTTATTACTTTTTCTTAACAACTCAGACTAGGCCTGTATAATTTGTTGACAGCCCATGCTCTGTAAATGTATATTTCGTTTAGTTAAAATAAAATTATTATCAATTCAATTCCCATTTATTTCACAAAAACTGATCCATCAATATTCTTGCTCGAAAGAAATGATATTTTTAAGTAAAATTCCATAACTTAATTAGCATACGTAATAATTCATAAAAAGAAGAGTTAAAATGATGGAATCTTGAAGATAAATGCAAGGTATTGCAGTTGAAAAGCCTTAAAAAATTTGGTACATGATACTTGAACATGTGTTTAAGCACCAACTCATGATGATCAATTGTATAATGGTGCAGGATTGCATAGGCGTCCCTTAAGTCCTGTTTTTCCCACAATCCTAACATATTTTACAAATAAATATAAAGTCTTGATTTACGGGGATGCTATCTTTTAGGGTCCCCTACATGATATGTATTGATTAACCAGAGCAAACGACTATATAAAGTATTAGACACCCAAATCAAATTGCAACACTCAATTGTTGGTTTAAAAGGATGCATGAATTTCAAATTATTTTTATCCAAGAATCGTGCCCAAATTTAAGGAAATGGGAGATCCAACGTTGCATGACATCATTAGCTAAATGTTCTAGATCAAAACAATACCAATAATTTTATATGATTTTCAAACTAACTTCGATCCGTACTTTAAAGCGTAGGGTCTGAATTTCGACAATTTATTTACGACATGAATTAGATTAAAAAAATGTAAACCATTCTTCTTACATAAAAAGTTCTGCTTACAAGAAGACTTTCAAAATATGAAGGCTTTCTGCTTACAATCAAACTTTCAAAATATAATCCATGGTCCATCTAATTTCGTTTTCAACTTGTGCCATTTTCGGTAATAATTGCAAAATATGAAGAAAATGAAGAGGCGAATGATATGATACGAGGAAATGGAGGGAATGCTAAAAAAAGGAAGAGACCATAAAAAAATGATCTGCATAAAAATAAAAAATATCCTATATATTTTATGTTAAATTTGTTTTTTAATTTGGTAATTTTTTTCATAATATCAACGCATCATTTGCATTTTTTCTATAATCAAAAAATTAAACGGAAAAGAGCAAAACTAACACAGTTTACTGCGATCATTCTAACTTGCTATGACTAGCATTTGTAGCAAAAAGGTTCTTGGTTTGTTTTCAAACATCTATCCAAAAAGTTGTATGAAGAACTGTAATCTCAGCCGTGTTACAAATAGAGAAATATATAAAATGATGCTCCTAACGTATGCAAATCACCATGCGCCTATATTTAATTTAATTGAACGTGTTTAAAAAATTAACGTATTGACAATAGCCCAGTGTGCGTGACACATTCTAGAGAATCAAATCTTTTGATTAATTTTTTAACCGAGGAATAAACAAAGGTTAATCTTTGATGATTTTAAGTAGTATAGATTCAAATAGTTGGAATTTGGGAAGCATAACACTGTGGTGTCTTGGATAAGCCCGTCACTGCTCTTCATTTTAAATTTTACTTTGCCTACGGGCAGGTCTTAATTAATTACTTTAAGTTTAGGATTGCTGGGCTTGGGAAAGCTAAAGACTATGCGTCCCATGTGATGTGGGAATCAAAATGCACAACATGTCATTCAAGTAGTTTTACTTCTTTACATGAACCTACTTTCTTCACGCCGGAGGGAAGATGGAAAGCTTTGGATAACTATGGTTTTTTTTCGGCTATGCCAACGATTACGTAAAAATCATTATTATATGGATTGATTTTAATAGTTATGTGAAAAAATAAAACTGTTACCGTCACCAACGCTGTAGTATTCACATGTATAGTTATTGGTAAGCAATTGTAAAAGTTAATGAGAAGTAAATCGTTACCATCACCATCCCCTTACCGCTGAAACAAATAAGCTCTGTCAACAATGGAAAACTTACATTATGATACTCTATTGTTTTGCTGATTGTTTTCCGGTATGTTCCACTAATTGGACATGAAATACTTTTACTTTATTTACTTACATTTGTGCTTGCTTCCCTGTAACTATGTTGTAATTTTTTTCTTTTAAAAAGACTCAAATCATACTTAGTTGCTTGCAGCCAAGATTTATGAGTTTTAGAATTTGTTCTTTATACTTCAACAATTATTTTGCAGTCCTATAACAAGGATTCAACTATCCCCCCATAAAAGCAGTTCCTGGAGCTGAATAGGTTGACTTACCTTTTGATTTCATGTCACTGGACCAGGATGTGTTTCTACGTTTTTGCATGTCAACCAAAAAGCCTGTAGCCATTTTTTTGAAAAATATTTCTATTTCATATTCAAAAACAAAATTCCCGAGTGCAATTTGTATTTGCACATAGACACATGCATATAGGTATAAACATATACATAATTTGCATGTGCTTTTGTCTGTATTTTCTCCCTCTCATTTCTTTATCTACCCAAATCTGAGACTACTGCTTATATACATTATAAAGGGTAGCATAGTGAAGCATGGATAATGAGAAACCCGATACCTCACCTGACATTTGGAGATTACATTAGAGCTACCATCATACTTAAGAAACATATCTACTAGTGTATGCATAATGTATGCATACTATTTCCATATAATTTCGCTGCTCTTGCAAATGTATGCTAAGCTACCATTCTTGCCTATTTCGTGGAATATGGTAAATGATTTTTTTTGGGCTATAAGAAGTTAAATTGATTACTATGCTTGCATGCTCTTTCTGAACTATCGTATTCGCTTTGTGGAAATAAACCAATAGTATATACTGGTTGTAAAAATAAGAAGTTAAAACATGTGCACATCTGCTCTGAATTTCCAAGCAGTTTATAATCAATACTTGCTCAATTACTACTAAAATGTACTATTTTCTTTATTTTTAGGCATCATTAATAAAGAAATTATCGAATACATAGCTAGTTTTTTTTTCCTTAAGAAAGTATCATTGTTTTCTTGTATTCTAACAGATTTATCCAGTTTATTAATTTTTGTTTTTTTTTAAGACTTTCCATTGGTTTCTAGTGCTTCTGAAGTGTATTTTGGTTTCTAATGAAGTTTTATTTTGATGAAACCAACTTCGAATCTGATTCATGAGAATACATACCTAATGAAACGGCAATAATGTTATTCCTTTTTGCTTGCAGATTGTGATATTTATTGCCCTTCTTTCCTTCAGAATTTCTTGATGACGGTTAATAGGAAGGTATTAAGAAGAAATGTTGATGCCCTTGATACTGGTGTAGACAATTCGCTTCGACTTCCTTGAATCTGCAAACATAACTTAGAAGGATTAATGGCTAACGATGTCACGTAGTCAACTAACGAGGTAAAAAGTGATATCTTAGTATTTATGGATAGAGAAGTGATTATCCTCAACACTTTTAAGGCCAAACAGGTTTGTTATTTCCTGAGTTTATTTCCTTAACAATCTTCATGTTATCTACTTTTACTTTCACATTTTATTTTTTAGATCTTTAAATATCTTAATTTTTTGTTCTACGTTTTACTACTACTTTTGATGGCTCTCATAAATTATTTTGATGATAACCCATGCATTCTCTGACGTGTTGGGCATTTAAGTAATTATCTGGAGGAGAAATCTCAAAAATATATTAGAGACGGCTATATTATTCTCAACAGTTCTCCTCTTCAATTGGGTTGTTTACAGTTTTGGATTTTGTTTACCATCCAACCTTCATGTTATCGACTTTCACCTTCACAATTTATTTTTTGATCTTCGATCGTCTTAATTTTCTCTTATATGATTTTTTAGGTTTGTATTCCATCAATTCATCTTCTTCATTTCTTCTTCGAAATTTGGTGACTCTTATACGGTTTAGTATGCTAATTGTTGAATGTGTTGCAGGGTGAACACGCAATGAAATGGTGGAGGTTTCTGTTGTTTGAAGTTGATGCTTTTGATGGAGCTTTGAGCGGCTTTATCTTTATCACGTGAAAAAGAAATGAATGAAAAATTAACTATCATGTTTTTTTTAGTGTGCTAATTTACAAATAAGCATAATTGTACTTTAAAGTAAAGGTTTGTAATTTGAATTGTTGATGTCGACCGATATTGTGAGTTGAAGTTGAACTTTGTAGTTTTTAGTTTGGAAATGTTGTATTTTTGTTAATTAAGTATGAGGTGTTTATTTTAATTTGTAGCTATGAAGATTACAATCTGTATTGGTGGGTATGATCTACATATAAATTTATATTGTCGTGTATAATATGTTCATATTTTTTTCAAATCAGAGTTTTATGCTTCAGGTAGAGGGATCTGGTTAGTATGTATTTCTTCAATTGAATTTAACCACGGTCCAAAGACACGATTTCAAATTGCCATGAACTAACTACCACCGAATATTGAGGTACACCCCATGGTACCCCACTCACACAGTCTCCATCGTAATGCCACAGAAATGAACGTAGTCCTTCATCCTACGCCGGAGTGACATATAAATCTCTACATAACAATGTTACATTCTGCATATATATGTCATTACTATGCTACGTAAGCATACGGACTGCCACCTTCGATCGAATCAGATTCCATCACAGAGTAATGCCCTCAAGTCTACGATCCACCACCCAGAGCAGACATGCTTGTGTCTAGACTTTCCCATGTATGTATCACCAATCATACTCGATGCCTTAACCGCACATAACCTCTAACGTGCACCGAGTTCCGTGGCAGGGATGTACAAGAAACACGGAAATCGATCGGAAGCTTTTCCATATCTGTACAGGCCCGCTTTTAAGAGCCCCAAAATATAGATATCCTTTTGGTCTGTTTTCCATGGTGGCTATGGCCCCACCTCGGCCCCTCCTTCAACTAGTAAAGATTACAAGAGCTAAGAGACTTGTCTTTAACAAATAATCTAAACATCCAGTTGGCATCTCCCCTCAACCACCATGCCTCGATAGCGAAAGGTGGATGGCGTCTTGTGTTTAGCTCTAGTCTTTTCGCATCCCACTGGCTGTCGATGACTGTTACCCGACGATCTATTATCCTTGTTGGTCCTAACCTCGCCTCTCATTGAGGCGATCGCCGAATCACCCTAGTGTCATCTCTCCACAACATTCTGTTTGCAAAGCTACTTTTGCTGTCAAGGCTCACCCACCTGGAAGTAATGCGCAAACCCAACCTCTGCGAGCACAGCCTAAGCATATGCCGCCGCACAGAGGACTACCAGGAGCACCTTACGTATCTCAGAAAGCTGTGTGCTTCCCCTTCTAGTCCTTCGGAGCTAACTGAATAATCAGCTGGATGTGCGCTTCCCTTGTGCCTCATGACACCGCGATGATCTGCCCCGTTGGGTTATTCATCTTAAACGTACGGACTGGTCCAAGCGCCTTATGTTATTAGACCCTATGTCTAAACATTCTATTATGCGCTTGCTCTACCTCATCGGGTTTCCATTTAACTTGGTTATTCCCATTCACATTGACTACTTAATCAAATTATCAAGTTCCTCTCGCTTATTAATTTCAGTCATATAACTCAACTCATTTAAGTTTATTAATAAACCCATAACATGTTATTCTCTAGATTGTAATCCAAGGTCTATAATCTACAATCTCTTTATATTATTGCTTGATTTCATAATTTCAATAACATGTTCTACTTAATATGTAATTAAGTCTATCTCAATTCACATGTTTTCTATTTAACATGTCACTCATTATTTATAATTAAGTATAACTTATTTCATTTCATAAGCTTTCCACATTCTTTCTTATTTCATAATTCCATCTTATGATGTCACTACAACCTATCGTTGTTTGCTTATTAACTTAGTTCTCTTAACTAAGGTTTACTAATAAGTTCCCTTTTCATAAATATAACTTATGTTGTCCTTATCAGCATATCTCAGATTCTTGTTCTCACATATAACTTAATTTACAATGAAGTACAAATATCTTATTACATAAGTTATTCCAATTTCCTTATTGTTTATTATAACCTAAGTTATAATCCCCACTTATCCCTAGGACAAGACTACCTATTATATAACATTCTCATTAATGTAATTTATTTATAATAGGTTATTATCATATCCCATTCATTCCATTTCTTTTATTGTTGTAATTATCCTTCATTCAATTCCTTATTCATTGCCATTCATTTCCATTAATCACAGTTAGTGCCATTTAATTCTATCCTTATATATATGCTTATGTACAAGACCTCTCACATTAAGCCTACCACTTGTGGATGCTGGATTTGTCAGGCGGTTCCGGGCAGACATCTTCCATAAGTTGGCTTAATCTCGTGTCTTAGCACTGTACATGTTTTATTTACGTACTAGACCTCTCACATTAAATTAACAACTTGTGGACGCTGGATTTGCCGAGCGGTTCCGGGCAGACTTCTACCACAAGTTGAATTCAACCTCGTGTCTAGGTGCGTTATAGTTTTCTATTAACTGTAAATTTTGACATACTATTCTTTTCAAGTCTTTACAGTTAGTGCCATTTAATTCTATCCTTATATATATATGTGTATATATACACACACACACACACACACACATATATATATATATATATATATGCTTAGGTACTAGACCTCTCACATTAAGCCTACCACTTTTGGTTGCTGGATTTGTCAGGCGGTTCCGGGCTGACATCTTCTATAAGTTGGCTTAATCTCGTGTCTTAGCACCGTACATGTTTTATTTACGCACTAGACCTCTCACATTAAATTAACAACTTCTGGACGCTGGATTTGCCGAACGGTTCCGGGCAGACTTCTACCACAAGTTGAATTCAACCTCGTGTCTAGGTGCGTTACAGTTTTCTATTAGCTGTAAATTTAGGCATACTATTCTTTTTAAGTCTTTACTGTAATCTATTTTACATGTCATCATATTAAGCCCATTTTATGTCGCATGTTCTTTCTAGCATGTAATTGATTCTAATCTAACGTGTAATCATTTAATCATGCAATTGTTCAAATCTAACAAGTTAACATGTCATTTTCTCAATTCTACAGCTAATATTTCAAGTACATAATATGCCACAAGTGAATCATGTAATTACAACAGTAATTGTTACTCATATTTTAACAAGCTTAAGTTTCAAAAAATGATCATTTCAACATATTAAACGTTTCAACATAAGAATTTTCCAACATATTAATATTTCAACATTTCATATTAGCATTTCATCACTTTACATTGCATAATAACGGGGAATGTTAAACTAATGATGCACTATGTGAATGTTAGACTATTTTTCTATAGTTTCTAAGTACTAGAAATTTGTGAGCCTTATGGTAATTACTTTTCTTTCATAAGACATGAAAAACTACGCAACTATAAATGATTTATTTGTCAATGTGATTAATATCATCTGCTAAAGTGGAAATCCAAACTTTTTTATCTTATATGTGCAATTAAGAATCAAGACAGAAAGGAAACATTTGCAAAGTATAGTAAATATCGAGTGAGCCACATATGATAGAAAAGAGAATCATCAAGTGTCTTCCTTCTAAGCCAACGAATGTAATGAGGCTCACCTACCAACTTAAATAAATTTTGCATAGCAGACTTGCTTTGGATCTCAACAACCCCCATCTTCTATTTCAAGTTATATATTGTCCTTATTTTTGAAATGTTTTTATGAAAATTCCTTTTAACATTAATTAAAATGTCTTTAGATTTCACTCCCGAAATAGATATATCCAACCAATGCTTTTTTTCCACTGTAGCTAACTGGCCGGCATATAAATAACAAATTAGAGTTTTTGTTAACTCCTAATTATGACCACATTAACCACTATATTCCTATAATTTAGTATTTCTTTCATTGACTTTGACGCATTTCACTTCCGTATGCATTCTAACTTTTTCGCATTTAAGCTGACCTCTTGGTTTCTTCCCTGACGGCTTATTCGATCGAATAATCACAATTATTATTTTCGACTTCTTCCCCGTCGTTTGACACCAATGTTGTAGATCAGAGGATCTAATCACAGCGGAAATATATAACAAAAAAAACCAAAACTGAAAATGAGAGAACACACAAGATTTAATGAGGTTCGGCAATAGCCTACATCCTCGGGCAAGAGAGAATGATTTTATTTCTTACGGTGGAGAAGCAAAAAAGGGAGAGATACATACAGGTTTCATCACAACTCTCTCATGACGGCTGAAGCCATAACCCTCACATAAATTTTCAGCTCACACACTAAAACCCTCACAAATGAGACAATATATAGTGTAAAGTGTTTTGGGCTTCAATAGGTAAAAGGCCCAACATACAAGTGCATTTTCATTTCACGTGACTGCACATAACGTGCAGCAGTCTTCACAATTCTCCACCTCGGATCATGCACAAAAGCATGAGATGATCATACACAAAGCTCTCTGATTGCCACATATCCAGCTGCTCCAACAAAGTAGCTGCCTACGTACCCAAGGGATCAAGCTGCCGTAGTTCATCATAATGTCTCAGAACGAGACTTCACAGTGTTCCGAAGAACCTCCACCCCATCGGGGTATCATACATCAAACATACAAAACATTAATCAAGTCAAGACAATGCTTGAACTTGACACTAGGAACCACTTTAGTCAACATCTCTGCGGGATTCTCTTTCGTATCAATCTTCACCAAGAGAATATGACCTTCAGTTAATACTTCTCTAATGAAATGATAACGCACATCAATGTGCTTTGTTCGGGCATGATGAACTTGATTCTTTGCTAGGTGGATGGCACTCATACTATCAGAATACACAGGAAGTTGATCTTGCACCACTACCAAATCATCCAACAAACCTTGCAGCCATATAGCTTCTTTGAAAGCTTCAGTCACAGCCATATACTCCGCCTCGGTAGTAGACAATGCTCCCGTCGATTGCAAAATCGATCTCCAACATATAGGACCACCTGCCAATGTAAACACATATCCAGTAGTGGAACGTCTCTTATCCAAATCACCTGCATAATCCGAGTCCACATATCCAACACATAAATGATTGTTGTTTATGTCTCTCACAAATTCCAAACCCACATCAATAGTTCCCAAAAGATATCTCAAAATCCATTTGACCGCATTCCAATGCTCTTTTCCAGGAGCATGCATGTAACGACTAACAATACTCACGGCATGTGAAATGTCAGGTCGTGTACACACCATCACATACATAAGGCTCCCCACGGCATTAGCATACGGTATATTTGCCATAAATTGAATTTCATTATTGGAAGAAGGACACATAGTTGCATTTAATTTAAAATGAGCAGCCAAAGGTGTACTCGCTGTTTTGGTGCCCTCATTAATGCCAAACTTCTTTAATACCTTCTTCAAATATGCCTTCTGTGATAAACATACTTTACCATTCATCTTATCTCTTTGAATTTCCATGCCAAGAATTTTCTTAGCATCTCCAAGATCCTTCATTTCGAATTCAGCCGACAACATGCACTTTAACATCTCGATTTCAGATTTGCAAGCCGATGCAATAAGCATATCATCTACATATAAAAGCAAATAAATAAAAGAACCGTCATTTAGCTTTTTCAAATAAACACAATGGTCATGGTGGCTTCTAGTGTATCCTTGATCTAACATAAAACGATCAAATCGTTTATACCATTGTCTCGGAGATTGTTTCAATCCATACAATGATCTCTTCAATTTACACACAAGATCCTCTCCACCGGAAGCTTTGAATCCACTTGGTTGAGACATATAAATTTCCTCCTCTAAGTCACCATGTAAAAACGCTGTTTTTACATCCATTTGAACAAGACTCAAATCATATTGTGCTACCAAGGCTAACAAAATGCTAATAGAGGAGTGTTTACAACTGGAGAAAACACTTCATTATAGTCAATTCCCTCCTTTTGAGCATAGCCTTTTGCAACTAGTCTCGACTTGTAGCGGACCTCATTCTTCTTTGCTCCTTCTTTCTTCGCATATACCCACTTGCATCCAATTGCTTTCTTGCCTTTTGGAAGTTTGGTGAGAACCCAAGTGTCATTCTTGTGAAGAGATGCCATTTCTTCACTCATAGCCGCTATCCATTCCTTACATTCAACACTATGAATAGCTTTCATATATGTTTCAGGAATTCCTTCATCATTAACAGATAAAGCATATGTTACACAATCTCGAAACCAACCCGGTTTCTTGATATCTCTTCTTGGTCTGCTAGTAGCAATCAATTCCTGAACATTCCTCTCAGTTTCTGCTTCTGAATCATCAGCACTACTCGGACCAGCAGTGCTTTCATCAATTTCAGCATCATATTCTGCGATTTCAGCAGCAGTTTTTGACGGTTCAGCAGCAGTTTTTGACATAACAGGAGCAGTTTTTAACATATTAGCAGCAATTTTTGTCCTTTCAGCAGCAGTTTTTGACCTTTCAGCATCACCTTGAGCTTGCGATACTACATCAAACTCCACATGTTGCACATTTTTGGGATTGTTGGAGCTGTTTGGGCTGCTAGTGCTAATTTCTGTCGATTCAGCATTATTTGACTTCAGCATAGCATCTTCATTGAATGTAACATCTCTACTTATGATCATCTTCTTTTCAACAGGATTCCAAAGTTTGAATCCTTTGACACCACTCTTCATGCCAACAAATATTGATTCAATGGCACGTACACCAAACTTATTGTCTTTCACATGATACCAACCAGAACAACCAAATACATGAATCATATCATAGTCATAAGCAGGCTTACCATACCATACTTCCATAGGTGTTTTACCTTTCAATGCGGATGAAGGCAACCGATTGATAAGAAAACATGCATACGTAACAGCTTCAGCCCAAAATGCTTTACTCAAACCAGAATTTGATAACATACACCGTACTCTCTCCAACAATGTACGATTCATTCTCTCTGCAACTCCGTTCTGCTGCGGTGTTTCTCTAACGGTGAAATGTCTTTTAATTCCTTCATCTTGACATACTTTGTGGAATGGATCACTAGTGTACTCTCCACCGTTGTCTGAACGAAGCACTTGGAGTTTTCTTCCAGTTTGAGTCTCTACCACTTTATTCCATCTCACAAATACTTCTAGAACATCACTTTTCTGTTTCATAAGATACACCGATACACGTCTAGAATAACCATCAATAAAAGAAACAAACCAATGCTTACCTCCCAAAGATGCATTTTTGGAAGGACCCCATACATCCGAGTGTACATAATCCAAAACACCACTAGATTTATGCATTCCTTTACTGAAATGAGACCTGGTCTTCTTGCCTTTCACACGATGTTCGCAGAAATCAAGCTTACTAACAGCAGCCCCTTTCAACAAATTTTGTTGTATCAAAGTATTTAATGACTTCTCACCTGGATGTGCAAGTCTCATATGCCATAGCATTGACATTTCTTTAGCTGCAACTTCACTTTGTTCAGCTGTAGCAACATCTCCAATCACCGTTCTTCCATTCAAGTAATATAAGTTGTGACGACGTGTACCTTTCATAATAACCATAGCACCAGAAATCACCTTTATAACACCATTTCGACCGTCAAGTCTAAGCCCCTTGGATTTGAGCATTCCTAAAGAAATCAAATTCTTTTTCATACTTGGAACACATCTCACATTTTTCAATTCTCTAATTGTCCCATCATGCAACTTTAGCCGAATGCTTCCAATACCCACAATGCTACAAGAATGATGGTTTCCCATCAATACTTCACCTTCAAATTTTGTAAAACTTGAGAACCATTCTCTATGTGGAGTCACATGAAAAGTTGCTCCCGAGTCTAGTACCCACTCATCATCTTCTGCCAAAAGAATTGAAGGCATTGTGATTAAGGAAAAATCCGATTCAGCCCCGTCATCTTTGTTGGACTGCACAACATTCGCTACATTTTTCTTTTTCTTGTCTCGCTCCTTCACTTTCGGACAATCTTTAGCCCAATGGCCTTTCTCATGATACCATGCACATTCATCTTTAGCGAAACGTCCCTTTCCTTTAGACGGTCCTCTACTTTTATCACGACTTTGGCCAACATTTTTCTTGCGGTCATTTTTTCTACCCCTCACTACTAGAGCTTCACCACTATCTTCTCTAGAGATGTCATCTCTATGCATCTTACGAAATTCTTCACTACATAATGTGGTGACAACTTCATTATAAGTGAGCTTGTCTTTGCCACGAATCAACGACTTGATTATAGGCTCATATTTCTCTAGAAGAGAATTCACCAAACATATAGCCTTTTCTTCATTCGGAATGACCTCATCATAATTGACCAATTCGGTTAAAAGCTTGTTGAAGGAATCGATGTGCTCCGTTAGAGTTGCATCCTTCTTCATATTAAACCGATACAAATTTCTCTTCAAATGAATTCGGTTTGCTACATTTTTCACGAGGTATTTTGCTTCAAGCTTCTCCCACAACACTTTTGGCGAGGTTTCATGTTGATAGTTCACTCTAATATGGGCTTCTAGGCAGCCCCTAATCGCAGCCAAGCAAAGCCGCTGATTCTTCTCCCACTGTTTGTCGAACCAATCATCAGGCTTTTCTTCTCCCAAGCAAGCTTCTAGATCCAAGTGTTCAAGAGCATCGGCCACATCAGTCCTCCATAAGCCGAAGTTATTGGTACCATTGAACTTGGCTACCTCTAACCTTGCTCTATGATTAACCGTTCTCTGCTCTTTTGGTGCTCGAACAGTTCCAACAGTCGTAGATGGACTTGATTCCGTCATATTCAGCACAAACACCTTTCAGGAATAAACACAAACACCTTCTGTGCACTTCAAAAAAAAAACACCACCACACCTCCAGAAACTGAAACCGGGTGCTCTGATACCAATTGTAGATCAGAGGATCTAATCACAGCGGAAATATATAACAAAAAAACCAAAACTGAAAATGAGAGAACACACAAGATTTAACGAGGTTCGGCAATAGCCTACGTCCTCGGGAAAGAGAGAATGATTTTATTTCTTACGGTGGAGAAGAAAAAAAGGAAGAGATACATACAGGTTTCATCACAACTCTCTCATGACGGCTGAAGCCATAACCCTCACATAAATTTTTAGCTCACACACTAAAACCCTCACAAATGAGACAATATATAGTGTAAAGTGTTTTGGGCTTCAATAGGTAAAAGGCCCAACATACAAGTTCATTTTCATTTCACGTGACTGCACATAACGTGCAGCAGTCTTCACGAATGTATCATTGGTTCGCATGATAAGAAAATATACATACAATAATATAGTGGAATTTTAGTAGATTTTCTTTCATTCGGTTTTAATTAAGTTTATAAGTGTGTATAACAACTTACTTCCTTACTAGTAAAGCACTCCCATTAAATATTTAAATCAACTTTGATGCCTTTGTCGTTATCTGCTTTCGGATCATTTAATTTGACTGGTCAAGTTCACTTCCATCAACGACCATGTCCTCAATTCTAATAACTTGTAACTCATCTTTTAATTTTCTCTACACCTTCCATGGATTTACACTATAAATCATTGGACTTGTATAGATGCACAATATATCAAATAAAGGATAAAAAGCATGTTCTTGTATTTCTTAATTGAATTGTATTGAATTTCAAGTGTGACTGAATTTAGAATTTCAGTTGTGACTGAAATTAGAATTTCTTTATTGAACTGTGTTATATTTTGCTCAAGTTGAATGTGCAATTGAAGTAGCCCAAGTTGTAGCATTAGCAGAAAATTTAAAACTTGTTCAGTAATACCAGACATGCTATAATATATATTTATATGATATCTTATTTAGTAAGACAATTCAATGTGAGATTCTGAAAATTATTAGTTATCATAAGTCTGAAATATGAGAAAATTCACATTCAAGAAATCACTGAAAAAGATGGTGATACATTCACTTCCAGTTTAATGATCTGCATACAGAGATTATTACTGATGATTTCATTAAGAATATGAAATGCCTGAAAAATATGATAACTATTGAGATGCACGAAGTTAGTGAAAATAATAAATGTCCTGTTATGTTAATACAAGGGAGAACAATGTGAGAAACACTATTAATAGAATAAAAATAGGACAGATTCTCCTATTTAAAGAAGTCTGAAGAGCAGTATGAAAACCAGAAAAGCAATATGAAAATTAAACGACTATCATAATGTGGAATGTTAGTGATTTGAATAATGATAAATGCATACTAGACATATGCATACTACTAGTAAAATATAAACTAACAATTGCTAGCTTCATCAGAAAATATAAAACTTATACAGTAATATCAGACTTGTAATAAGATATATTTAAATGATATCTTATTTAGTAAGACTATTCAATTTGAGATTCTGAAAATTATTAGTTATCATAGTGTTTTTATTTTATGACATCTCTGTATACAAATATGTATCACATAGCAACTTTCCACTTTATTTCAGTTTGAAATAAAACCTAAATTTTTTTTACTGAATAGACGAGATAGAAAAATCTAGAAATGATGACCCTGCTTGTACCAAATTGTATGGTATCTAATTCAACCAGTACAATTTGTCTTTTTCCATGGGACTACATTTTAGATATCCAAATTCACAATAACTTTGTCTTATTTTCAATATTTAGCTTAAAAAATTGAAATCAGGTCCAACTGACGTTGACAATTATCACCATTGAGTAATATTTTCCGATCAAATTAGGTCCGACTGACCATTAACATAAAGTTGAATTATTTTCCTGCCTAGCTACGTTAATTACTTTTTCTTAACAACTCGGACTAGGCCTGTATAATTTGTAGACAGCCCATGCTTTGTAAATGTATATTTCGTTTATTTAAAATAAAATTATTATCAATTCAATTCCCATTTATTTCACAAAAACTGATCCATCAATATTCTTGCTCGAAAGAAATGATATTTTGAAGTAAAATTCCATAACTTAATTAGCATACGTAATAATTCATAAAAAGAAGAGTTAAAATGATGGAATCTTGAAGATAAATGCAAGGTATTACAGTAGAAAAGCCTTAAAAAATTGGGTACATGATACTCGAACATGTGTTTAAGCACCAACTCATGATGATCAATTGTATAATGGTGCAGGATTTCATAGGCGGCCCTTAAGTCCTGTTTTTCCCACAATCCTAACATATTTTACAAATAAATATAAAGTCTTGATTTATGGGGATGCTATCTTTTAGGGTCCCCTACATGATATGTATTGATTAACCAGAGCAAACGACTATATAAAATATTAGACACCCAAATCAAATTGCAACACTCTATTGTTGGTTTAAAAGGATGCATGAATTTCAAATTATTTTTATCCAACAATCGTGCCCAAATTTAAGGACATGGGAGATCCAATGTTGCATGACATCATTAGCTAAATGTTTTGGATCAAAACAAAACCATCAATTTTATATGATTTTCAAACTAACTTCGATCCATACTTTAAAGCGTACGGTCTGAATTTCGACAATTTAATTACGACATGAATTAGATTTAAAAAAATGTAAACCATTCTGCTTACATAAAATGTTCTGCTTACAAGCAGACTTTCAAAATATGAAGGCATTCTGCTTACAATCAAACTTTCAAAATATAACCCATGGTCCATCTAATTTCGTTTTCAACTTGTGTCATTTTCGGTAATAATTGCAAAATATGAAGAAATTGAAGAGGCGAATGATATGATACGAGGAAATGGAGGGAATGCTAAAAAAAGGAAGAGACCATAAAAAAATGATCTGCATAAAAATAAAAAATATCCTATATTTTTTATGTTAAATTTGTTTTTTAAATTGGTAATTTTTTTCATAATATCAACGCATCATTTGCATTTTTTGTATAATCAAAAAATTAAACGGAAAAGAGCAAAACTAACACAGTTTACTGCGATCATTCTAACTTGATATGACTAGCATTTGTAGCAAAAAGGTTCTTGGTTTGTTTTCAAACATTTATCCAAAAAGTTGTACGAAGAACTGTTATCTCAGCCGTGTTTCAAATAGAGAAATATATAAAATGATGCTCCCAACATATGCAAATCACCATGCGCCTATATTTAATTTAATTGAACGTATTTAAAAAATAAACGTATTGACAATAGCCCAGTGTGCATGACACATTCTAGAGAATCAAATCTTTTGATTAATTTTGTAACCGAGGAATAAACAAAGGTTAATCTTTGATGATTTTAAGTAATATAGATTCAAATAGTTGGAATTTGGGAAGCATAACACTGTGGTGTCTTGGATAAGCCCGTCACTGCTCTTCATTTTAAATTTTACTTTGCCTACGGGCAGGTCTTAATTAATTACCTTAAGTTTAGGATTGCTGGTCTTGGGAAAGCTAAAGACTATGCGTCCCATGTGATGTGGGAATCAAAATGCACAGCATGTCATTCAAGTAGTTTTACTTCTTTACATGAACCTACTTTCTTCACGCCGGAGGCAAGATGGAAAGCTTTGGATAACTATGGGTTTTTTTTTCGGCTATGCCAACGATTACGTAAAAATCATTATTATATGGATTGATTTTAATAGTTATGCAAAAAAATAAAACTGTTACCGTGACCAGCGCTCTAGTTTTCACATGTATAGTTATTGGTAAGCAATTGTAAAAGTTAATGAGAAGTAAATCGTTACCGTCACCATCCCCTTACCGCTGAAACAAATAAGCTCTGTCAACAATGGAAAACTTACATTATGATACTCTATTGTTTTGCTGATTGTTTTCCGGTATTTTCCACTAATTGGACATGAAATACTTTTACTTTATTTACTTACATTTGTGCTTGCTTCCCTGTAACTATGTTGTAATTTTTTTTCTTTCAAAAAGACTCAAATCATGCTTAGTTGCTTGCAGCCAAGATTTATGAGTTTTAGAATTTGTTCTTTATACTTCAACAATTATTTTGCAGTCCTATAACAAGGATTCAAATATCCCCCCATAAAAGCAGTTCCTGGAGCTGAATAGGTTGACTTACCATTTGTTTTCATGTCACTGGACCAGGATGTGTTTCTACGTTTTTGCATGTCAACCAAAAGGCCTATAGCCATTTTTTGAAATATATTTCTATTTCATATTCAAAAACAAAATTCCCGAGTGCTATTTGTATTTGCACATAGACACATGCTTATAGGTATAAACATATACATAATTTGCATGTGCTTTTGTCTGTATTTTCTCCCTCTCATTTCTTTATCTACCCAAATCTGAGACTACTGCTTATATACATTATAAAGGGTAGCTTAGTGAAGCATGGATAATGAGAAACCCTATACCTGTTGGGGTTTTGTGCGCAGCGGAAGTTTTGACAAAACACCCAAAAACAAAATGAATCTACTTCACCCAATCACTTGAAAATGAATGTGATTGAAAAACAAACTACAACACAAAAAAATATCGGAAATATGAACACACGATATTCCACCCAACCACCCTCTTTATTGATTCACCAAAATATTGTTTACAACCGATCTTAACTATCGTTAAACAAACACAACTTGAATCAATAACCTTATTGAGAAATAGGTAGAGAATATCTAATGGCTAAACAATTTGAGGAGAAAGATAATGAAGAACAATGGCAAATTTTTCTACCACATAATGAAGATATCATGTAGGCCTTTTATAGAGTAACTTGTCACCCAAATTATCCTCATATATCTCAAATATATCCTCATATATCTCAAATATATCTATTTGGATAAGCACCAAATAATCCTTGCCTTCATTTTCAAATATCCCACAAAAGTAGCAACAAATATCTTCACCAAAAATGGATCCACATAGAAAATTTGTTGCCTACAATTTTGTGATTTGCGTATCACAAATCTCAACACTCGACCTTGATAACAAATCACAACATCTCCTCCACTCAACACTAGCCAACTTAGCTCTCACTTTCAACCTTCTTTTCTCAATTAACATCATTACAAACCTCCACCATCGCCCATAAATGGTGCACCTCCCTCATCGTGCACCACGCCAATAGCGCTCTTCAAAAGCATTTGTAATACCACAAAGACCTCCATCTTGTCTTTGTGGATTTCACAACTCGACATCCGTCTTCCGCTTGACATGATCTCTTCATCTCCGGGATCCCTCGAGCATCATCAACATCTAGACCCTTGTCGATACCATGATCCTCCACCTTAGGACCATCAACAGTGACCATATTATCCTCTCCACCTTGTTGTGGACTAGGTTCTTCAACCGTCACCCGCCTTCCACTGTTGACCACTGAACCGACCAAACTATATAGGTTTCCCTCGTCCAAAACTCCTCGCGTCATCACACGACCACCCTTCTTCACTCTTAAAACTTCACCTCGAGTCTCATAAGTGCAACCGCGCCGATCCAACTGACCGAGAGATATGAGGTTATGCGAACAAGTGGGTATGTGCCTCACACCGGCAACTTCTCTCTCCACTCCATCATGCATCCAAAACCTAACAGCTCTGATACCAACTGTTGGGGTTTTGTGCGCAGCGGAAGTTTTGACAAAACACCCAAAAACAAAATGAATCTTTTTCACCCAGTCACTTGAAGATGAATGTGATTGAAAAACAAACAACAACCCAAAAAAATATCAGAAATATGAACACACGATATTCCACCCAACCACCCTCTTTATTGATTCACCAAAATATTGTTTACAACCGATCTCAACTATCGTTAAACAAACACAACTTGAATCAATAACCTTATTGAGAAATAGGTAGAGAATATCTAATGGCTAAATAATTTGAGGAGAAAGATAATGAAGAACAATGGCAAATTTTTCCACCACATAATGAAGATATCATGTAGGCCTTTTATGGAGTAACTTGTCACCCAAATTATCCTCATATATCTCAAATATTTCTTTACCCGAGTCCCTTGCTACCATCGCCTCAGTTTGAACCGATTTCAACTCCGACCCTTTTCTCCTTAGCTCCTCATTCAAAAGACTGCTTCGAACCGTTTCCAAAGAGATAGTTCCATTAGCATTGGAATTACTCAATGAAACAACCAAAGTCTCCCAGCTGTCCGAAAGTGAACTCATCAACAAAAGAGCCTGCAACTCATCATCAAAACTGACCTTCATGTTTGCCAATTGATTGATGACATCTTGGAACTCGTTCAAATGCTCTGCAACAGACTTCTCCTCATCCAATCGAAATTACACCAACTTTCGAACCAGAAAAGCCTTGCTTTCATTTTCAAATATCCCACAAAAGTAGCAACAAATATCTCCACCAAAAATGGATCCACATAGAAAATTTGTTGCCTACAATTTTGTGATTTGCGTATCACAAATCTCAACAATACCTCACCTGACATTTGGAGATTACATTAGAGCTACCATCATGCTTAAGAAACATATCTACTGGTGTATGCATAATGTATGCATAATATTTCTATATAATTTCATTGCTCTTGCAAATGTATGCTAAGCTACCATTCTTGCCTATTTCGTGGAATATGGTAAATGATTTTTTTTTTTGGGCTATAAGCAGTTAAATTGATTACTATGCTTGCATGCTCTTTCTGAACTATCGTATTCGCTTTGTGGAAATAAACCAATAGTATATACTGGTTGTAAAAATAAGAAGTTAAAATATGTGCACATCTGCTCTGAATTTCCAAGCAGTTTATAATCAATACTTGCTCAATTACTGCTAAAATATACTACTTTCTTTATTTTTAGGCATCATTAATAAAGAAATTATCAAATGCATAGCTATTTTTTTTCCTTAAGAAAGTATCATTGTTTTCTTGTATTGTAACAGTTTTATCCAGTTTATTAATTTTTGTGTTTTTTTAAGACTTTCCATTGGTTTCTAATGCTTCTGAAGAGTATTTTGGTTTCTAATGAAATTTTATTTTGATGAAACCAACTTCGAATCTGATTCATGAGAATACATACCTAATGAAACGGCAATATTGTTATAGCTTTTTGCTTGCAGATTGTGATATTTATTGCCCATCTTTCCTTCAGAATTTCTTGATGACTATTAATAGGAAGGTATTAAGAAGAAATGTTGATGCCCTTGATATTGGTGTGGACAATTTGCTTCGACTTCCTTGAATCTGCAAACATAACTTAGAAGGATTAATGGCTAACGATGTCACGTAGTGAACTAACGATGTAAAAAGTGATATCTTAGTATTTATGGATAGAGAAGTGATTATCCTCAACACTTTTAAGGCCAAAAAGTTTTGTTATTTCCTGAGTTTTATTTCCTTAACAATCTTCATGTTATCTACTTTTACTTTCACATTTTATTTTTTAGATCTTTAATTATCTTAATTTTCTGTTCTACGTTTTTACTACTACTTTTGATGGCTCTCATAAATTTTTTTGATGACAACACATGCATTCTCTGATGTGTTGGGCATTTAACTAATTATCTGGAGGAGAAATCTCAAAAATATATTAGAGACGGCTATATTATTCTCAATAGTTCTCCTCTTCAATTGGGTTGTTTACAGTTTTGGATTTTGTTTACCATCCAACCTTCATGTTATCGACTTTCACCTTCACATTTTATTTTTTGGCCTTCGATCGTCTTAATTTTCTCTTATATGATTTTTTAGGTTTGTATTCCATCAATTCATCTTCTTCATTTCTTCTTCGAAATTTGGTGACTCTTACATGGTTTAGTATGCTAATTGTTAATGTGTTGCAGGGTGAACACACAATGAAATGGTGGAGGTTTCTGTTGTTCGAAGTTGATGCTTTTTTTGGAGCTTTGAGCGACTTTATCTTTATCACGTGAAAAAGAAATGAATGAAAAATGAACTATCATGTTTTTTTTAGTGTGCTAATTTACAAATAAGCATAATTGTACTTTAAAGTAAAGGTTTGTAATTTGAATTGTTGATGTCAACAGATATTGTGAATTGAAGTTGAACTTTGTAGTTTTTACTTTGGAAATGTTGTATTTGTGTTAATTAAGTATGAGTTGTTTATTTTAACTTGTAGCTATGAAGATTACAATCTGTATTGGTGGGTATAATCTACATATAAATTTATATTGGTGTGTATAATATGTTCATATTTTTTTCAAATCGTAGTTTTATGCTTTAGGTAGAGGGATCTGGTTAGTATGTATTTCTTCAATTGAATTTCACCACGGTCCAAAGCCACGATTTCAAATTGCCATGAACTAACTACCACCCAATATTGAGGTACACCCCATGGTACCCCACTCACACAGTCTCCATCGTAATGCCATAGAAATGAACGTAGTCCCTCATCCTACGCCGGAGTGACATATAAATCTCTACATAACAATGTTACGTTCCGCATATATATGTCATTACTATGCTACGTAAGCATACGGACTGCCACCTTCGATCGAATCAGATTCCATCACAGAGTAATGCCCTCAAGTCTATGATCCACCACCCAGAGCAGACATGCTTGTGTCTAAACTTTCCCATGTATGTATCATCAATCGTGCTCGATGTCTTAACCGCACATAACCTCTAACGTGCACCGAATTCTATGGCAGGGATGTACAAGAAACACGGAAATCGATCGGAAGCTTTTCCATATCTGTACAGGTCCGCTTTTAAGAGCCCCAAAATACAGATATCCTTCTGGTCTGTTTTTCATGGGGGCTATGGCCCCACCTCGGCCCCTCCTTCAACTAGTAAAGACTACAAGAACTAAGAGACTTGCCTTTAACAAACAATCTAAACATCCAGTTGGCATCTCTCCTCAACCACCATGCCTCAATAGTGAAAGGTGGATGGCGTCTTGCGTTTAGCTCTAGTCTTTTCGCATCCCACTGGCTGTCGATGACTGTTACCCGATGATCTATTATCCTTGTTGGTCCTGACCTCGCCTCCCGTTGAGTCGATTTTCAAATCACCCTAGTGTCACCTCGCCACAACATTCTGTTTGCAAAGCTACTTTTGCAGTTAAGGCTCACCCACCTGGTAGTAATGCGCAAACTCAACCTCTGCGAGCACAGCCTAAGCATATGCCGCCGCACAGAGGACTACCAGGAGCACCTTACGTATCTCAGGAAGCCGTGTGCTTCCCCTTTTAGTCCTTCGTAGCTAACTGAATAATCTGCTGGATGTGCGCTTCCCTTGCGCCTCACGACCCCGCGATGATCTGCCCCGTTGAGTTATTCATCTTAAACGTGCGGACTGGTCCAAGCGCCTTATGTTATTAGACCCTATGTCTAAACATTCTATTATGCGCTTGATCTACCTCATCGGGTTTCCATTTAACTTGGTTATTCCCATTCACATTGACTTCTTAATCAAATTATCAAGTTCCTCTCGCTTATTAATTTCAGTCATATAACTCAACCCATTTAAGTTTATTAATAAACCCATAACATGTTATTCTCTAGATTGTAATCCAAGGTCTATAATCTACAATCTCTTTATATTATTGCTTGATTTCATAATTTCAATAACATGTTCTACTTAATATGTAATTAAGTCTATCTCAATTCATATGTTTTCTGTTTAACATGTCACATATTATTTATAATTAAATATAACTTATTTCATTTCATAAGTTTTCCACATTCTTTCTTATTTCATAATTCCATCTTATGATGTCACTACAACTTATCGTTGTTTACTTATTAACTTAGTTCTCTTAACTAAGGTTTACTAATAAGTTCCCTTTTCATAAATATAACTTATGTTGTCCTTATCAGCTTATCTCATATTATTGTTCTCGCATATAACTTAATTTCCAATGAAGTACAACTTATCTTATTACATAAGTTATTCCAATTTCCTTATTGTTTATTATGACCTAAGTTATATTCCCCACTTGTCCCTAGGACAAGCCTACCTATTATATAACATTCTCATTAATGTAATTTATTTATAATAGGTTATTATCATTCCCCGTTCGTTCGATTTCTTTTATTGTTGTAATTATCCTTCATTCACTTCTTTATTCATTGCCATTCATTTCCATTAATCACAGTTAGTGCCATTTAATTCTGTCATTATATATATGCTTATGTACTAGACCTCTCATATTAAGCCTACCACTTGTGGATGCTGGATTTGTCAGGCGGTTCCGGGCAGACATCTTCCATAAGTTGGCTTAATCTCGTGACTTAGCCCCGTACATGTTTTATTTACGTACTAGACCTCTCACATTAAATTAACAACTTGTGGACGCTGGATTTGCCGAGCGGTTCCGGGCAGACTTCTACCACAAGTTGAATTCAACCTCGTGTCCAGGTGCGTTACAGTTTTCTATTAACTGTAAATTTGGCATACAATTCTTTTCAAGTCTTTACTGTTAGTGCCATTTAATTCTATCCTTTTATTTACGCACTAGACCTCTCCATTAATCACAGTTAGTGCCATTTAATTCTATCCTTATATATATATGTATATATACACACACACACACACATATATATATATGCTTATGTACTAGACCTCTCACATTAAGCCTACCACTTGTGGATGCTGGATTTGTCGGGCGGTTCCGGGCAAACATCTTCCATAAGTTGGGTTATTCTCGTGTCTTAGCACCGTACATGTTTTATTTACGCACTAGACCTCTCACATTAAATTAACAACTTCTGGACGCTGGATTTGCCGAGCGGTTCCGGGCAGACTTCTACCACAAGTTGAATTCAACCTCGTGTCTAGGTGCATTACAGTTTTCTATTAGCTGTAAATTTAGGCATACTATTCTTTTCAAGTCTTTACTGTAATCTATTTTACATGTCATCATATTAAGCCCATTTTATGTCGCATGTTCTTTCTAGCATGTAATTGATTCTAATCTAACGTGTAATCATTTAATCATGCAATTGTTCAAATCTAACAAGTTAACATGTCATTTTCTCAATTCTACAGCTAATATTTCAAGTACATAATATGCCACAAGTGAATCATGTAATTACAACAGTAATTGTTACTCATATTTTAACAAGTTTAAGTTTCAACAAATGAACATTTCAACATATTAAACGTTTCAACATAAGAATTTTCCAACATATTAATATTTCAACATGTCATATTAGCATTTCATCACTTTACATTGCATAATAACGGGGAATGTTAAACTAATGATGCACTGTGTGAATGTTAGACTATTTTTCTAGAGTTTCTAAGTACTAGAATTTTGTGAGTGCCTTATGGTAATTACTTTTCTTTCATAAGACATGAAAAACTACGCAACTACAAATGATTTATTTGTCAATGTGATTAATATCATCTGCTAAAGTGGAAATCCAAACTTTTTTATCTTATATGTGCAATTAAGAATCAAGACAGAAAGGAAACATTTGCAAAGTATAGTAAATATCGAGTGAGCCACATATGATAGAAAAGAGAATCATCAAGTGTATTCCTTCTAAGCCAACGAATGTAATGAGGCTCACCTACCAACTTAAATAAATTTTGCATAGCAGACTTGCTTTGGATCTCAACAACCCCCATCTTTTATTTCAAGTTATATATTGTCCTTATTTTTGAAGTGTTTTTAGGAAAATTCCTTTTAACATTAATTAAAATGTCTTTAGATTTCACTCCCGAAATAGATATATCCAACCAATGCTTTTTTTTCCACTGTAGCTAACTGGCCGGCACATAAATAACAAATTAGAGTTTTTGTTAACTCCTAATTATGACCACATTAACCACTATATTCCTATAATTTAGTATTTCTTTCATTGACTTTGACGTATTTCACTTCCGTATGCATTCTAACTTTTTCGCATTTAAGCTGACCTCTTGGTTTCTTCCCTAACGGCTTATTCGTTCGATTAATCACAATTGTTATTTTCGACTTCTTCCTAGTCGTTTGACACCAATGTATCATTGGTTCGCATGATAAGAAAATATACATACAATAATATAGTGGAATTTTAGTAGATTTCCTTTCATTCTGTTTTAATTAAGTTTATAAGTGTGTATAAAAACTTGCTTCCTTACTTGTAAAGTACTCCCATTAAATATTTAAATCAACTTTGATGCCTTTGTCGTTATCTGCTTTCGGATCATTTAATTTGACTGGTCAAGTTCACTTCCATCAACGACCATGTCCTCATTTCTAATAACTTGTAACTCATCTTTTAATTTTCTCTACACCTTCCCATGTATTTACACTATAAATCATTGGACTTGTATAGATGCACAATATATCAAATAAAGGATAAAATGCATGTTCTTGTATTTCTTAATTGAATTGTATTGAATTTCAACTGTGACTGAATTTATAATTTCAATTGTGACTGAAATTAGAATTTCTTTATTGAACCGTGTTATATTTTGCTCAAGTTGAATGTGCAATTGAAGTAGCTCAAGTTGTAGCGTTAGCCGAAAATTTAAAACTTGTTCAGTAATATCAGACATGCTATAATATATATTTATATATCTTATTTATTAAGACAATTCAATGTTAGATTCTGAAAATTATTAGTTATCATAAGTCTGAAATATCAGAAAATTCACATTCAAGAAATCACTGAAAAAGATGGGGATACATTCACTTCCAGTTTAATGTTCTGCATACAGAGATTATTACTGATGATTTCATTAACAATATGAAATGCCTGAAAAATATGATAACAATTGAGATTCACGAAGTTAGTGAAAATAATAAATGTCCTGTTATGTTAATACAAGGGAGAACAATGTGAGAAACACTATTAATAGAATAAAAATAGGACAGATTCTCCTGTTTAAAGAAGTCTGAAGAGCAGTATGAAAACCTGAAAAGTGATATGAAAATTAAACGATTATCATAATGTGGAATGTTAGAGATACGAGTAATGATAAATACATACAAGACATATGCAAAATACTAGTCAAATATGAACTAACAATTGCTTGCTTCATCAGAAAATATAAAACTTATACAGTAATATCAGACATGTAATAAGATATATTTATATGATATCTTATTTAGTAAGACCATTCAATTTGAGATTCTGATAATTATTAGTTATCATAGTGTTTTTATTTTATGACGTCTCTGTATACAAATATGTATCACATAGCAACTTTCCACTTTATTTCAGTTTGAAATAAACATAATTTTTTTTACTGACTAGACGAGAAAGAAAAATCTAGAAATGATGACCCTGCTTGTACCAAATTGTATGATATCTAATTCAACCAGTACCATTTGTCTCTTGCCATGGGACTACCTTTTAGATATCCAAATGCACAATAACTTTGTCTTATTTTCAATATTTAGCTTAAAAAGTTGAAATCAGGTCCAACTGACGTTGACAATTATCACCATTGAGTAATATTTTCCGATCAAATTAGGTCCGACTGAACGTTAACATAAAGTTGAATTATTTTCCTGCCTAGCTACGTTTATTACTTTTTCTTAACAACTCAAACTAGGCCTGTATAATTTGTAGACAGCCCATGCTTTGTAAATGTATATTTCGTTTAGTTAAAATAAAATTATTATCAATTCAATTCCCATTTATTTCATAAAAACTGATCCATCAATATTCTTGCTCGAAAGAAATGATATTTTGAAGTAAAATTCCATAACTTAATTAGCATACGTAATAATTCATAAAAAGAAGAGTTAAAATGATGGAATCTTGAAGATAAATGCAAGGTGTTGCAGTAGAAAAGCCTTAAAAAATTGGGTACATGATACTTGAACATGTGTTTAAGCACCAACTCATGATGATCAATTGTATAATGGTGCAGGATTGCATAGGCGGCCCTTAAGTCCTGTTTTTCCCACAATCCTAACATATTTTACAAATAAATATAAAATCTTGATTCATGGGGATGCTATCTTTTAGGGTCCCCTACATGATATGTATTGATTAACCAGAGCAAACGACTATATAAAGTATTAGACACCCAAATCAAATTGCAACACTCAATTGTTGGTTTAAAAGGATGCATGAATTTCAAATTAACTTTATCCAACAATCGTGCCCAAATTTAAGGACATGGGAGATCCAACGTTGCATGACACCATTCGCTAAATGTTCTGGATCAAAACAAAACCATTAATTTTATATGATTTTCAAACTAACTTCGATCCATACTTTAAAGCGTACGGTCTGAATTTCGACAATTTATTTATGACATGAATTAGATTAAAAAAAATGTAAACCATTCTGTCACTACAAGAAGTAGATGAAATAGCGATGGCAATTAACCGACGCTAGCCGTCGCTAGCCGTCGCTATAATTCTCGTCGCCAACAGTTGTAGCAACGGCGAGAGCGACGGCTTCGTCGCTAACTTACCAACGGCTAGCGACGGCAAATGGACACGTGTCATCTTACGTGTCAAGTAGTTAGGTTGACCAATAGGCCGTCGCTATCCATTGCAAAAAAACCGTTGTAAGCCGTCGCTACCCGTCGCTCAATATTGACCAATAGACCGTCGCTAGCCGTCGCTATATCTGAAACCAGAAAACTGCAGTACACAGCAATTCCTTTCCTACAATCCAATCCATAATCATTCAATCCAAAAACCAATATCACACCACTATTATCTCACTACTTCATCGATACTCATAAACAACCAAACGATCATAACCACACAATCATCAAATACATAAAAAAAGCAAAAAAAAACCATCATCACATAAAACCGTTCAAACATATCATATAAGTCATGCACATGTCCAAACACTTCATGCCTCCGTCCACAAACCGTCATACACATGTCCAAACACATCATATAACATCGTATGTGCATTTAACACAAAAAAAACCAAGTGTATGAACATACCAGAGTCAAGTCAACATAAGCACCTACAGTACGAACTAATTCCCGCCTCCCTGATCCTCGTTCTCTTCTTCTTCCGATTCCTCGTTCACGTCTTCCTCTCGATATACAGCGGAATCATCTCCCTCTACTCCCTCTCCCGACATAAAGCCATGCTCCTGAAAGTAAATCGCGATGCGCTCATCGATTTCCTGTTGCATCTGGCCTTTTCGCCAGTCCATCAACTCGTTCATCTGCTCTTGCATCCGCGCTATAGTCGCCTCCTCCATCGACTGCTTATAAGCACGCTGAACGGCCTGTAAAATAAATAATTTCACATTAAAGTTATATAAACAAATTTTTACTACTTAGTGTTAAACTTTTTCCATTAACTCGTATTCTTGTTTTACATATTTATAAATCATCGTGAGTGTAGTAATTTACGTCTAAAAAAAGTCTTACCTCCTGATTGCCAAAACCGTATCGCCTTCCTCGAGTAGGAGGATCAGTGATAGAATGCCATATAGCATCAGAATCTGCAAATGTAAGCTCCTTTCCACTAGCCTCCATCGCTTTGGCAGCCTCTTCCTCATACTCCCCCTGCAATAGCAATATAATTTTAAGAAAAGTGTTATAAATTTTACTTATGTACTGTGATATGAACGAGTATGTAACATGTTAATTTATACGGATAAACAAATTTACCATTATACGTGCACTCTTCGGGTCTGACAACTTATACGTCACATTTCCTTCTTCATCGGTGTGCTCCACCGCATGTGTGTGTCTAAATACGTCTGCCAACGAAGGCTCTCGTCCATGCTTCTTAAACTGAAATTATTAAAGATAAGACATGATTATAGACGCTAAATTTTTATCTGAACATATACTGCAAATATTTAAAATTTATACCAAATTCCTTCTGTGTTGTTGAAATGATTTTGAGCCACCTCGGTGGAGAGCAGGATTCTTTTCTCTATTAGCTTTGTTTCTAGCTGCTACTTTCTATTACATTTGATACACGATGATGTAAAATAATGCAATCAATATTAGAAATGTGAATATTATCATTAAAGCTTACTTTAGCATCTTCTGTGTCCCAGTAAGCTTGAAAGTCTGCCCAAACATCATCACTCATAAATTGAGGCTTTTTTCTGCTTTTCTTGGCTCGGTTAACCATCTGTCGATAATTCGTTCGCATCTTCATATTCCAATATGTCAAAAATGAGGGCATATCCTCCTCCTCAGCACGTACGGCAGCCGGCATATTACATTTATTTGTAATTATTCCAAGTATATTAATTTTTAATATTATTATAAAAAATACTTACTAATAAATCGGCTAAAATGACATTCTTGATATGTGCTGGAATACTATCCCAATGCGGCCAAGCGCCCTGCATTCTACTTGTATAAGATTGCCTTGATACGTCTAAAATGAACTCCGCTGGCTCAATCTCAAATCCCCTGCGTAGATGTTAATATAAACATTTCATAATAATTTAAATAATGTACATTGAAATAAATTTGAACATTTACCCGCCACTCTTCGGAACAATCTCCACAGGTCGACGAAGATCTGCCCCTGAACCGCTCGGACCAGATCCTGATCCTGCTCCAGGAGATGGTGAAGGAGTAGGCTGAGATGTACTCCTCGATCGTCGTCTATCGCCAGACATATCTGTCAAAATCATATAATATGCATACAAAATAACTTAAATCATTATCATAACATAAATCAAGAATGAGAAGAACAATACTGCATTATCATTACATAAATCATACTAGTACAGAACGTAAGTAAATTCATAGCTAAGAACAATCAACATCATTATTACATAGCTCATAATAGTATATAAATAACATAAGTACATAATATCATTCTTCTTCATCATCTTCGGATCCAGAATCGGTCTCATACTCTATATCGTTCTCATCAGTACTTACAAATGCATCTACTAATACATTCACTTCATCATTCAACGACCCAACATCAATGTCATCAACTATTATTATTTCAGTATTTGGCTCAACATCCGCTTGATACGCTGCTTCGTCTGGAATATTATTCCCATCAAATGTAAATCCTGCCTTTGTTTTAAAAACAGCCTACCAATCTGCTTTATCTTTTTTTAAGGATGGGTACGGAGCAAAATAGACTTGTAATACTTTCTTAGCTAACACAAATGGATCATACTTTTAGTAATGCGACGTATGCCTTATTTTGATTAGCTTATAATCTTTGTGCACGTTGATTGAAGAACCAGGAACATTGCTAAACCAGTTGCATTTGAACAGATAAATTTTTCTCTACGGGATGAACATAATATGTCAACTCTACAACTTGCGTTAAGACGCCGTAAAAATCTTTTATATGCTCCTCTGGATCATCACTACCTTTGACAAATACACCGCTGTTATACGTTAATTTTTCGGCTCCATAATCATTGGTGTTGAATTTAAATCCATTGACAAAGTATATTGGATAAGTTTTGGCATTTCTTTTTGGTTCGATAGCAAGATATCGTAATCCTTCGTTAAAAACACAGTTTTTTGGATCATGAACATAGTCTGAAAACCATCGAGTGAATTCAGTACTGAGATCACCAGATGGATGTTGTGATTCGTAGATACTGCATGTATGTGTTATGTTCAAATTTTATTAATAGAAATAAATAAATGTATATGTACATGTAATTGAATAATACATGAATTTAGTATTACCTGACAAATGGTGCAACTTCCGCACAATTTAACAGAACATATGTGTGTGCCACATTGTAGTCCTTATCGCTTAACCATATTTCCACACATTTTCCTGCAGGTCTTCCGTGTTGTCTGAAAATAGATAACATTGTTTGAGAAGACTCCTGCTCAACAACTTGTTCATTACGGGGAACAGTTACAAAAGACAAGTTCACATCTTCACTAAAGTAATGAGAGAAAAAAAATGAGGCTTCTTCTTCAAGATACGATTTGCAAATCGAACCTTCTACTCGAGCTTTTTGCCTAATTTTTTTCTTCAAATGATTCAAGTACCTAGCCGTTGATTAATTTAATTAGTATGTTGGTACAATAAACTATCTAAGTTATAATCTATCACGATTATTGAAATTATATACAAAATTACCTCTCAAACGGATACATCCATCCATATTGGACTGGACCTCGAAGAAGTGCTTCGGATGGAAGATGGATAGGTAAATGCTCCATTACATTAAAAAAACCAGGTGGAAATATTTTCTCGAGTTTGCAGATCAGTATATGGATTTCTAGTTCAAACTTACGTAGACGGTCTACCTTTAACGTCGTTGAACAAAGTTGTTTATAAAACAAACTTAGTTCTGTTATAACACTCCAGATTTTTGTAGGTAACAACTCCTTGAGAACCACAGGTAAAAAGTATTCCATCATGATATGGCAATCATGGCTTTTCATTCCACTCAATTTACTGTTTTTAAGTCCACACATCTACGGAGGTTTGAAGAAATCCCATCAGGACATCGTAATCCTTCCACCCACTTTAGCACGAGTTTTACTTGCTTGTTGTCTAGCTCATAGCATGCTTTAGGTTTTTTATTTTCATCATACAAGTGCAGCTCCGGCCGTTTACAAAAGTGTAATATATCGCGTCTCGAATTCGCATCGTCTTTGGTTTTACCCTTTACATTCAAAACTGTATTAAAAACGTTATCAAAAACTTTTTTTCATTATGTATCACGTCAATATTATGCCTAAGTTTTAGATTTTTCCAGTAAGGTAACTCCCAAAATATACTTTGTTTGCACCAATTATGAATGTCCGATTTACCTGGAATTTCAACCTGTTCTCTAATTTCATGTATCTTTGGGTACTCACTTACAACTTCATATATCTCTTCACTTGTCCAAACTTTAGGCGGTAGCATAGTCTCTACTCTGTTGGCTTTAAAGTTCTTTTTATCCGTTCTAAATTTATGATTAATATGGAGAAAACAACGATGACCGTCAAACCAAGAATTTTTTTTTCCATACTTCAATGAAAATGACCGTGTCTCCTCCATACAATGAGGACAAGCTAGACGTCCAGCAGTGCTCCAACCTGAAAGCATGCCATACGCGGGAAAATCACTAATAGTCCATAATACAGAAGCAAACATACGAAAATTTCTTTTTCTCGAAATGTCGTATGTTTCGACTCCTTCATGCCACAGTGTTTTCAACTCTTCAATCAACGGTTGTAGATAAACATCAATTCCTTGTGTCGGATCATCGGGACCGGGGACGACAACCGTTAAAAACATGTACGGATTTTTCATACACATCCATGGGGGTAAGTTATAAGGAGTAACAATGATAGGCCATGATGAATATTTACTACCAAACTGAGAAAATGGCGAAAATCCATCCGTGCATAAACCGAGTCTAACATTACGGCTCTCGGCAGCAAATTCAGGATAAGTCCTACCAAAATGTTTCCATGCTTCACCATCAGACGGATGTATCATATTTCCTTCTTCTGATGTTCTCACGCTATGCCATCGCATATGACACGCTGTAGCGAAAGATGCATATAGCCGTTGAAGTCTGGGGGTTATGGATAGATAATGCATTCTTTTATATGGAACTTCTTTTCCATTCTTTTTCCTTGGTTTGTATCTATCTTCGTTGCAAAATTTGCATTTTCTACGGTGAGCGTCTTCTTTCCAATACAACATGCAACCTTTAACACATGTATCTATCTTATGATATGGTAATCCAAAAGAGGACATAAGTTTTTTCACTTTATAATGACTATCGCACATCAAATTATTGGGCGGCATATGTCGTTTTGCAGTTTGTACAACTGCTGTAAATGCAGCTTCTGTAAGATTGAATTTTGATTTCAAAGTGATAAATTCGGCGGTTACAGACAACTCGGTTTCGCTTGTATACCCTTCCCACAACGGCCTCTTAGCAGAATTCAATAACTCATAAATTTTTTTTGCTTCCGCCGTTGGCACTTCAACATTTCCAGTCTCATCGTCGCTTTGCTCAATGTTAGGAAACAATGATCGTGCAGCATCTTGCACCATATTTTCTATTGGATTCGTCACTGTATTATCGTTCATCATTGTACTATCGTCCTCTACCGCTACAGGGTTAGACGTAGGTTGAACAAGTTCTCCATGACGATCCCATAAGTGATAATTCGACACAAAACCAAATTTATACAGATGCACTTCTACTACATCTGGCTTCCAATGTTTCAGATGTCTGCACTTACTACACGAACAACGAATGTCTACGTTACTCCGATTGTTAGATTTAGTGAATCTAATAAATTCTTGGACTCCATTACAAAAATGTTCCTTTATCGAACCTTTCTTACCGGTTCGGGGTTGATATATTGTAACGACCCGTATTCTATGCATCATAGGATCGTAGGATATTTATTTATTTCACATACGAAGTCGTATGGTCATGTAACTTTGGGAGACGACTATTGGGGTCATTTCCCATGTTCATGATTTTTCCCAATTTTTATATGACCATTTTTACCCCTAGTTGGAACTGTTTTGGCCATAACTTTTGACTGGAAATGAATTTTGACCTAAAACCACCTCCATTGGCTTCGGATGATGGTTTCTCTTTCCGTAGAGTGGTTACATTAGCAAAACGGACTCACCGTTTGGGAGATATGGCTGAAACAAGTTTCAGATGGAGAAAAACTGCTTAATTGGGCTTAACCGGGTGATTAGCAGCTAGGCCCAGAGGGGAATTTCGGGTTTAGGGGTATATAGGGGCTGATTAGGGTTAGAAAACATTTCTTTAGACATTCTCCAGCCGCCACTTTCATTCCTCTTGACCTAGCCATGGCCTCCACTATCTAAATCTCTCTAAAACACCCAAAAATCACTTTCTAATTGAAGATTAGGCTTAGCAAACACCAAATCAAGGAGTATTAGCACAAGAACCGAGGTAGAGCTGCTGTGTAAGATTGGGAACAGCGCCAAATCAGAGAATATTTCAGTTTTGGGGTTTTAGTTGTGGCAAAGGTGAGTGATTTGCATGGTTTTTGCACTAATTACGGTAATTAAGGGTAATTAGTGAAGATTAGCGAATTTATACACTAATAAATTCTGGAAAAAAGTTTAGAAATTCTTAAATAATATTTCATGCCTCTGTTAGAAAAATTTAGACGATTTGATTAAGTGTTACTAAGTATGTGCTTAAACATGATTAAGGAGGATTTTGGGAAAATATGAAGTTTTAGTCATTTTTGATCCCTTTTGATTCATTTGAATTGTTGTTTGCTATTTGTGGTTGCTATTACATGTTGCTATGACTCTATGGTATGTTTTATAATTGATTAGAATAGTTAAATTGGTCGAAAACATCGTCAAATGGTGTAGAAAGCTCGCCGGAAAGTTGCAGAAATGTGCAGGTCCCGAACCGGTTCGGATCGGAGCAGGGGTCGGATCGGACTAGTGAACTGACCAAGGAAATCCGAACTGGATTGGGACTTGTCACTGGAAGAAGTTTGGCAGGAAGGAAGGCCATTGCTTATAGTTGGAGTTGGACAGAAGATCGGATCGGAGCAATGGAGCAGATTGGATCGGAGTAAGGGAGCAGACCGGATCGGAGTAAGGGAACAGGACGGATCAGAGTAGGCAAACAAGTCAAACAGAAAGCATCGGATCGGATGAACGACCTCCGAACCGAACTCAAGCAGAGACACACCCGAACCGAACCGATATCTGGAGGGGGAGAATCACTGAACCGACCCGACCCGGAGGAGGACACCGACCGGACCCGAAGTGGAGTATCCGACCTGAACCGAATGAAAGGATGACAATCAAACCGAACCGTGTTATACGTATATATCCGAACCGAACCAAATTCAGGACCACTTCTATGCGACGACTCTTTTGAAGACCAACTCCAACTCGATCAAAACCCGAGATGCAAAGGAAGTCCAAATGAGAAGTTATATCTCAAGATTTAGATGGGAATCAACGAGTTCGCTTCATGGTTGGGCTTTGCTGCGGGACGCGTGCCAAGGAGTTATCGATGTCTATAGCTTTGTACAACTATGGTAGGAGGTACGGAGGCGGATTCAGGGCCATTATGGCATTGGTAGGACCAAGGGCTACGACCAATGTGGTGGGTTATTGAAATGTTTGGTCATGACTCCATGTGTTTAGCTTGGTCATAGCAGGGTTTCTACAAGTCGGGATTCGTCGTAACCTCATTTTGTCTAGTGTTCCAAAGTGGTAGATATCGTATGCTTTACGCACTGAGTGAGAAATGTGAGGATGATTGCTATGGATGGTTTATTTGCTATCATGTTGACATGTACACCCCACCCCCGTATCCATTGCACTATTTATTATGGCACCTTAGGGTATTGTACGATATGTGGTACTAACTCTTTGGTTGCAGGTCCAGGTTCAGGTATGGTTTAGTATACCTGTTATTGTTTTGTTTAGATGCTTATCGCTCATACCAGTCTTTATGTCTGACCCAGAGTTTTATGTCTCCTCTTATTACTCTGGGTGCTCACACGAGCAGACTAGAGACAGGTTAGCTGGTGATGCACGGGTAGATGATCCGGAGACGAGCAGGAGGCTTCCACGTAATATATATAATATTCTCCCTGTGTTGTTGAAGATCACTGCTTGGGCATTGGTGGTGCATCTTCTACTTTAGCTTTCTTTTGTTTAGAGACAGTAAATTTGGAAAATTGTAATAAGCTGTATATGGATTTCCGCTGCTCTGATGATTGATGTTGATTTTAGTTATCAGCTTATGCACTGTCTCACCTGTTTTATGTCAAGTATGTTGTTAATATATTTTATTCCACGCGCTGTGAGATATTCTACAAGTCCCTTGATTAGTTCATTCCCTTCTTTCTTTTCTTCTGACGACCGTTCTGTGCTAGCTGGACATGTGTACAGCGCACTTTCGGAGGAAATGCAGGCTGGTGCGGGGCGGGCCGTCACACTTGGTATCAGAGCTCTAGGTTGCGTAGTTAACCTAGGGAAGTTATCAGGGAGAGATAATATACATATAAGAGAGAGCGTATTTGTGATTACTTTGGTTTTTAAAAGCTATATGTATATACTATTAGTAGTATATGGATGAAGTCGTACTGCACTAGCACCACTATGGAGTCGTTAATCATTTCCTTTTTCAGATTGACGATGAGGCGATATGTTAGAGGTGTTGGTAGGGGAGCCAATAATGGGAATGCTGCTGACATGAGGACGATGTTTACTGACCTCATGAGAGAGATGCTTAGAGATGTATAGAGGGCAGCTCCAAATGGTGGAAATGGTGGTGGTCCAATAGTGCAGGCGCCAAGAGTCGACTTCGCCAAGCTGAATAAGGATTATACTAGTCTTGGTGGGAAGTCGTTCCACGGAACGGAGTCGGCCACAGATGTTCAGGATTGGTTGGATAGTTGCGAACGTATCTTCGAGGATTTGGGTATCGAGGATGCGATGAAGAGAAAGCTAGCGTCCCATCAGCTGCAAGGGCGGGCAATTAATTGGTGGAATGCTATAAAGGCAGCTACTCCCGAAGACCAGATTACTTGGGAGCAGTTTAAGGCTCACTTTAGAGAGAAGTTCATTCCAGCTGCTCAGAAGTCAGTGCTATTTAAGAAATTCTTAGAGCTCAAGCAGAATGGCAGAGCTATCTCGGAGTATATTGCTGAATTTGACACTTTGTCGAAATATGGGTTATCTCTTATTGATACTGCCGAGAAAAAGAATGAGAAATTCATAACTGGTTTGGATCAGTACTTGGGGGAAAAACTTATTAACCACATCGATGAGACATTTGAATCGATTGTGGGGAAAGCATTAAGATCGGAAAGTCTCTACCCTAAGTCGAAGACTGAGGTTGCATCTGTAGAAGAGCCAAAACCACAAGCAAGTGGTGGAGGCAAGGGTGGTTTCCAGAATAAAAGAAAGCAGAGTCAGACTAAGGATGGCCAGAAGAAAAAGAATAAGCATGATGTGGAGTGCTTCAGCTGTGGTAAGAAGGGCCATTATGCTAGTAATTGTCGGGCCAAGCCAGCGGATAGGAAGTGCTTCAACTGTGGCCAAATGGGACATCACAAGTACAAGTGTCCACAGCCCCCTAAAGAAAAGCAAATGGTGAAAGCATATGCTCTCAATGTTATTCCTTCTTCGTCGAATGCCCCAACTGCAGCGGAGAAGGGAAAGAATGTCGTCATTCAAGGTATGCTTTCTATTTATGATGTTCCTGTTAGAGTTTTGTTTGATACCGGAGCTTCTAGTTCTTTCATATCTAGTGACCTGGTAGATAGGTTGGGATTGTAGCCCGAGATCGTCGATAGACCTTTAGTAGTGACGAACCCGATTGGTGGTTCTACTAGCCTTAGCATGATTTGTCGTAATGTGGTTCTATCGAGTCATGGATGCATGTTTGTTTGTGGTTGCTTTGTTTTGGGCTTTACTGGGTTTGGCATTATTTTGGGAGTGGATTGGCTTCAAAGATATGGGGTGGTGGTAGACTGTGAGGGCTTTTTAGTGACAGCTAGAGCGGATGATGGGCGGAGGATAGTGTTTGGTGGTCTACCCAGTAAGGGGGTATTGGCTAGTTTCCTAAACTCACTCGACATCCCCCATAGTGTGTTGTCAGGTTTGCTCGTGGTTGGCCAGTATCCGGATGTTTTCAAAGAAGTGACCGGACTTCCACCACACCGAGAGATTGAGTTTCGTATTGATTTGGTATAGGATGCCAGGCCTATAGTGATGCCAGTTCGTCGTATGGCACCAAGAGAGCAGCGAGAGCTCGAGGTGCAAGTCAGCGATCTTTTGAAGAAGGGATTTATCAGAAGGAGTGTTTCTGAATGGGGAGCACCAGTTGTGTTTGCTACCAAGGCGGATGGTTCCCTTCGTTTGTGTGTAGACTACCGCGAGTTGAATAAAGTGACGAGGAAGAACAAGTATCCTCTTCCGCGGATAGATGATTTGTTCGATCAGTTGAGTGGCACGAGAGTATTTTCTCAGTTGGATCTCGCGACAGGTTTTCATCAGCTTAGAGTGGAAGCTGAGAGTATAGCTAAAACGACATTTCGAACGCCGTCTGGATTTTATGAGTGGTTGGTCATGCCATTTGGGCTGACCAATGCCCCAGCATATTTTGTGGATCTTATGAATAGGGTATTCAGAGATCAGTTGAATAAATCTGTCCTTGTGTTCGTTGATGATATTTTGGTCTATTCGAAGACAGAGGAAGAACACAAGGAACATTTAAGAGTAGCAATGGAGGTGTTGAGAAAACACCAATTGAAAGCAAAGTTTTCTAAGTGTCACTTCTGGAAGAGGGAAGTGAGGTTCTTGGGCCATGTTGTATCAGAGAATGGTATTACCGTGGACCCAGCAAAGGTGGCCACGGTACAAGATTGGCCTACGCCCAAGAATGCAACAGATGTAAGAAGTTTCTTGGGATTAGCTGGATATTATCGTAAGTTTATCCAAGGTTTCTCCAAGATAGCAGCACCATTGACCCAGTTGACCAAAAAGAATCAAGTTTTGTCTGGGATGAAAGGTGCGAGAATGCATTCAAGAGTCTAAAGGACAAGTTGACAAGCGCACCAGTGTTAGTCATTCCTAATGGGGATGAAGAGATGACGGTATACACGGATGCCTGTGGCACCGGACTGGGTGCTGTATTGATGCAAGGCGGTAGGGTGTTATGCAAGTCGGCAATTGAAACCGCACGAGAAAAGATACCCTACCCATGATTTAGAATTGGCGGCGATCGTGTTCGCGTTAAAGATGTGGAGACATTATCTCTTGGGAGAAAGATTTGAGTTGTTTACAGATCATAAGTCGTTGAAGTATCTCTTCTCCCAGAAGGATCTAAATCTCCGGCAACAAAGGTGGTTAGAGTTCTTGGCTTCCTATGATTTTGACATCGCATACACACCAGGAAAGGGCAATGCGGTGGCTGATGCATTGAGTAGAAGACCTGCCAACTTAGGGGCTATGTTCCTTGAATGGAAGCAACTGGAGTATATCGCGGGGTTTGATTTCAGACCAAAGTGCGAATTGGATCCAGAAATGTTAGCAAGTTTGACGATCAGACCCACTTTAATTGAGCGGATCGGCTCTAGTCAGAGGGACGATCCTAACCTATTGGAAATCATCTCCAAGTTAGAGATAGATATCGATGAGGAGATGAACAAGTATGGGCTTGATCGAGATGGATGGCTTAGAAAGAATGGAAAGCTTGTTGTACCCAATGTCAATGGATTGAGAGATGAAGTGCTTAGAGAATGTCATCACTCAAAGCTGACTATACACCCAGGTGGTAACAAGATGTATCGAGATATGAAGCAGACCTACTACTGGGAAGGGATGAAAAGAGACGTTGGGAAGTTTATATCCAAATGCATGAATTGCCAGCTAGTTAAAGCAGAGCAAAAGAAGCCTAGTGGATTGTTACAGCCCGTAGAAATTCCCGAATGGAAATGGGAGCAAGTCTCGATGGATTTCATTGATGGTTTACCAAGAACTAGATCGGGACATGATAGCATTTGGGTAGTTGTGGATCGACTGACTAAAAGTGCAAGATTTATACCGGTCAAATCGACCAGAACGGCAGCTAAATTAGCAGAATAGTATGTGAAGTGGGTAGTGAGATTTCATGGAGTACCTAAAGGCATTGTGAGCGACCGAGACCTGTTGCTCACTAGTGGGTTTTGGAAGAGCTTACAAGAGGCTCTAGGATCAGAGTTACATCTCAGTACCGCCTATCATCCTCAGACCGACGGTCAGACGGAGAGAGTGAACCGTATTTTGGAAGATTTCTTGAGAGCATGTATATTGGATTTTGGCGGATCATGAGATGACCATTTGCATCTAGTAGAGTTTGCATATAAAAATAGCTACCAATCCAGTATTGGTATGGCTCCGTTTGAAGCTTTGTACGGAAGACCGTGCAACTCACCATCATGTTTGATAGAGACTGGCGAGAAGTTTATGCTTGGACCAGATGTGGTGAGGGAAACTTCAGATAAGATCAAGATCATTCAACAACGGATGAAGGCTGCCCAAGATAAGCAGAAAAGTTATGCTGATAAGAGAAGAAGAGACCTAAAATTCTCCGTTGGTGACTTGGTGCTTGTCAAGATTTCTCCGTTGAAGAGCGTAGTACGATTTGGCAGGAGAGGCAAATTAGCACCAAGATTCGTTGGCCCATTCCCTGTTCTTGAACTAGTCGGGAATTTGGCATACAGAATTGACTTACCAGAGAGGATGGCGGGAGTTCACGACGTAATTCATGTTTCCCAACTAAGGAAGTTTGTTCACGACTCAGATATGACTATTTCACCTGATCAGTTAGAGGACTTCAAAGTAGAACCCGAGGCGGTTGGGAACCGCAAGCCGGCCCGTATTGTCGAGCACGACATGAAGCAACTTCGAAGAAAGGCGGTGAAGCTAGTCAAGGTTCAGTGGGGCGAGGACGAGAATGATTGTACTTGGGAGACAGAGGAGAACATTAGGAAGACATACCCAGAACTCTTTGCCTGGTAAGATTTTGACTTCGATTTAGTTTTCCGCAGGCTAGGATAGGTTTTTTTGCTTGTTTTGTATGTTTGATTGTTGTATGTGATTGTTAGGCATGTGGGATCCTTTGTATGTTTTGGGTTAAGGAATTTCGGGGACGAATTTTCTTAAGGAGGGGAGAGTGTAACGACCCGTATTCTATGCATCATAGGATCGTAGGATATTTATTTCTTTCACATACGAAGTCGTATGGTCATGTAACTTTGGGAGACGACTATTGGGGTCATTTCCCATGTTCATGATTTTTCCCGATTTTTATATGACCTTATTTACCCCTAGTTGGCACTGTTTTGGCCATAACTTTTAACTGGAAATGAATTTTGACCTGAAACCACTTCCATTCGCTTCGGATGATGGTTTCTCTTTCCGTAGAGTGGTTACATTAGCCAAACGGACTCACCGTTTGGGAGATATGGCTGAAACAAATTTCAGATGGAGAAAAACAGCTTAATTGGGCTTAACCGGGTGATTAGCAGCTAGGCCCAGAGGGGAATTTCGGGTTTAGGGGTATATAGGGGCTGATTAGGGTTAGAAAACATTTCTTTAGACATTCTCCAGCCACCACTTTCATTCCTCTTGACCTAGCCATGGCCTCCACTCTCTAAATCTCTCTAAAACACCCAAAAATCACTTTCTAATTGAAGATTAGGCTTAGCAAACACCAAATCAAGGAGTATTAGCACAAGAACCGAGGTAGAGCTGCTGTGTAAGATTGGGAACAGCGCCAAATCAGAGAATATTTCAGTTTTGGGGTTTTAGTTGTGGCAAAGGTGAGTGATTTGCACGGTTTTTGCACTAATTACGGTAATTAAGGGTAATTAGTGAAGATTAGCGAATTTGTACACTAATAAATTCTGGAAAAATGTTTAGAAATTCTTAAATAATATTTCATGCCTCTATTAGAAAAAATTAGACGATTTGATTAAGTGTTACTAAGTATGTGCTTAAACATGATTAAGGAGGATTTTGGGAAAATATGAAGTTTTAGTCATTTTTGATCCTTTTTGATTCATTTGAATTGTTGTTTGTTGTTTTTGGTTGCTATTACATGTTGCTATGACTCTATGGTATGTTTTATGATTGATTAGAATAGTTAAATTGGTCGAAAACATCGTCGAATGGCGTAGAAAGCTCGTTGGAAAGTTGCGGAAATGTGCAGGTCCTGAACCGGTTCGGATCGGAGCAGGGGTCGGATCGGACTAGTGAACTGACCAAGGGAATCCGAACTGGATTGGGACTTGTCACTGGAAGAAGTTTGGCAGGAAGGAAGGCCATTGCTTAGAGTTGGAGTTGGACAGAAGATCGGATCGGAGCAATGGAGCAGATTGGATCGGAGTAAGGGAGCAGACCGGATCGGAGTAAGGGAACAGGACGGATCGGAGCAGGCAAACAAGTCAAACAGAAAGCATCGGATCGGATGTACGACCTCCGAACCAAACTCAAGCAGAGACACACCCGAACCGAACCGATATCTGGAGGGGGAGAATCACTGAACCGACCCGATCCGGAGGAGGACACCGACCCGACCCGAAGTGGAGTATCCGACCCGAACCGAATGAAAGGATGACTATCAAACCGAACCGTGTTATACGTATATATCCGAACCGAACCGAATTCAGGACCGCTTCTATGCGACGACTCTTTTGAAGACCAACTCCAACTCGATCAAAACCCGAGATGCAAAGGAAGTCCAAATGAGAAGTTACAGCTCAAGATTTAGATGGGAATCAACGAGTTCGCTTCATGGTAGGGCTTTGCTGCGGGACGCGTGCCAAGGAGTTATCGATGTCTATAGCTTTGGACCACTACGGTAGGAGGTACGGAGGCGGATTCAGGGCCATTATGGCATTGGTAGGACCAAGGGCTACGACCAATGTGGTGGGTTATTGAAATGTTTGGTCATGACTCCATGTGTTTAGCTTGGTCATAGCAGGGTTTCTACAAGTCGGGATTCGTCGTTACCTCATTTTGTCTAGTGTTCCAAAGTGGTAGATATCGTATGCTTTACGCACTGAGTGAGAAATGCGAGGATGATTGCTATGGATGGTTTATCTGCTATCATGTTGACATGTACACCCCACCCCCGTATCCATTGCACTATTTATTATGGCACCTTAGGGTATTGTACGGTATGTGGTACTAACTCTTTGGTTGCAGGTCCAGGTTCAGGTATGGTTTAGTATACCTGTTATTGTTTTGTTTAGATGCTTATCGCTCATACCAGGCTTTATGTCTCCTCTTATTACTCTGGGTGCTCACACGAGCAGACTAGAGACAGGTTAGCTGGTGATGCACGGGTAGATGATCCGACGACGAGCAGGAGGCTTCCACGTAATATATATAATATTCTCCCTGTGTTGTTGAAGATCACTGCTTGGGCATTGGTGGTGCATCTTCTACTTTAGCTTTCTTTTGTTTAGAGACAGTAAATTTGGAAAATTGTAATAAGCTGTATATGGATTTCCGCTGCTCTGATGATTGATGTTGATTTTAGTTATCAGCTTATGCACTGTCTCACCTGTTTTATGTCAAGTATGTTGTTAATATATTTTATTTCATGCGCTGTGAGATATTCTACAGGTCCCTTGATTAGTTCATTCCCTTCTTTCTTTTCTTCTGATGACCGTTCTGTGCTAGCTGGACATGTGTACAGCGCACTTTCGGAGGAAATGCAGGCTGGTGCGGGGCGGGCCGTCACATACATCCAACTGCGATCACGAAAATAATCGGAAATTTTCCTGATTTGCAACAAATATGTTAGAAAGTTCGATCGAACGTAATACTTTATATTATTTTAAATCTTGTAAAATTTCATCTATAACTATTGCATGTTTTCGAATTTTATGTTTATTTCTTTTTTACTTTGACGGCCGATCTACATACTTCCCATTACAAATATAATAACGGAAGCATATTTTATAAATCATTTCAGTTTAAACGGTTCGACAAAATTTCGGCAGCACTTCCCTTTGGTCCCTGTATCGTACACAGATGCGTGTACACAGGGAACAAATAAGAAGTGCCATCGAAATTTTGTTAACCGTTTAAACTAAAATGACTTATAAAATAGGCTTACGTTATTATATTTGTAACTTGTCCAATACTAGGACAAATCCAACGAATATTGTATCAGATGAATATAGATTTCCATTTTGTGTAACAACGAATACCCATATAACGATCATATACAACACTTGTCGGACGGGGCCAAATTTTTCTAAGGGGTTCACATAAGTAGTCAAAAAACATTCAATCTAAGTTTAAACCAAAAAACAACACAAATGAAAAAAGTGCGTTTTTGCGCTATGGCTTTTTTACGCTTCACTAATAGGTGCGTCTTAAACTTCAAAAAAGCTCCTTAGTTGCGTCTTGCGCCTTTTTCCGTCTACATGTGCTTTCAATTTGAGTTACTTTCAATTTGTACTTTCAATTTATAAAATAACATGACAATGAAAATTATGAAGTATAAATTAGTTTGAGTTACTTTTGGTTAATTTTAGTTTAAAGTTATAAATTATGAAGTTAATTAGTTTCAATTTTTGAACGATAAACTAAGATTCCAATTTTGTTAATATTATAGCAACAAATTTGTCAATTTTAGTTTGTTAGTATTATAGCAACAAACTAAACTTTTAAGTTTGTCAATTTTTGTTAATATTACAACAACAATTTTTTTTTTGAATATTGCAAATGCATTCTTCAAATTTGTTAGGACCGACTATTATAGCATTCGTTGGTGACATAATTAACCGTGCATGCATAGACGGTCATCATTACACCGTTTCATAAGTCTTAATCAAGTTACTACCGCTAAACAATCACATTTACTTCATTTTTTTCTCAAATGATACTACAACACAATCAACCTAAACACACAATCAACGTAAACCCAATTATATACATGATAATCGTTGTTGTCATGCTCCTAAATCAAGCACATATGTGATTAATCAACAATTTCAACCACCTAATCAATTCCACTTATTCCCAAATCAATGTATAACATTATCGATGTCATATGCATCTCACAACACAACAAATTTCATACCCATAAACCATCAATTTCAAACCCCACATAAACATACAAAACAACCCTAAATAGCTCTAAATAAGCCTAAATAAACCTAATTAAACATATAATAGGGATTAGAAGTCATACAGGAACAATTTGAGAAGATGGAATCAAGTTTTGGATGAAGAAATCGGCTGATGGAAGGGGGGCGACGGCAGCAGGGTTTTTTTTTTTTTTTGGTGTTGGTTAAGTGATTTGGGGAAGAAAGGCCACGGTGGAAATAAAGCTCCAGGTCGAGCGACGGCTAGCGACGGCCGCTTTTTTGGCCGTCGCTAGCCGTCGCTCACTCTCGTTGCAAATTGAAGCCTCTCTTGTAGTGTGTTTACATAAAATGTTCTGCTTACAAGCAGACTTTCAAAATATGAAGGCTTTCTGCTTACAATCAAACTTTCAAAATATAACCCATGGTCCATCTAATTTCGTTTTCAACTTGTGTCATTTTCGGTAATAATTGCAAAATATGAAGAAATTGAAGTGGCGAATGATATGATATGAGGAAATGGAGGGAATGCTAAAAAAAGAAAGAGACCATAAAAAAATGATCTGCATAAAAATAAAAAATATCCTATATTTTTTATGTTAAATTTGTTTTTAAAATTGGTAATTTTTTTCATAATATCAACGCATCATTTGCATTTTTTGTATAATCAAAAAATTAAGCGGAAAAGAGCAAAACTAACACAGTTTACTGCGATCATTCTAACTTGATATGACTAGCATTTGTAGCAAAAAGGTTCTTGGTTTGTTTTCAAACATCTATCCAAAAAGTTGTACGAAGAACTGTAATCTCAGCCGTGTTTCAAATAGAGAAATATATAAAATGATGCTCCCAACATATGCAAATCACCATGCGCCTATATTTAATTTAATTGAACTTGTTTAAAAAATTAACGTATTGACAATAGCCCAGTATGCGTGACACATTCTAGAGAATCAAATCTTTTGATTAATTTTTTAACCGAGGAATAAACAAAGGTTAATCTTTGATGATTTTAAGTAATATAGATTCAAATAGTTGGAATTTGGGAAGCATAACACTGTGGTGTCTTGGATAAGCCCGTCACTGCTCTTCATTTTAAATTTTACTTTGCCTACGGGCAGGTCTTAATTAATTACTTTAAGTTTAGGATTGCTGGGCTTGGGAAAGCTAAAGACTATGTGTCCCATGTGATGTGGGAATCAAAATGCACAGCATGTCATTCAAGTAGTTTTACTTCTTTCCATGAACCTACTTTCTTCACGCCGGAGGGAAGATGGAAAGCTTTGGATAACTATGGTTTTTTTTCGGCTATGCCAACGATTACGTAAAAATCATTATTATATGTATTGATTTTAATAGTTATGCGAAAAAATAAAACTGTTACCGTCACCAACGCTGTAGTATTCACATGTATAGTTATTGGTAAGCAATTGTAAAAGTTAATGAGAAGTAAATCGTTACCGTCACCATCCCCTTACCGCTGAAACAAATAAGCTCTGTCAACAATGGAAAACTTACATTATGATACTCTATTGTTTTGCTGATTGTTTTCCGGTATGTTCCACTAATTGGACATGAAATACTTTTACTTTATTTACTTACATTTGTGCTTGCTTCCCTGTAACTATGCTGTAATTTTTTTCTTTCAAAAAGACTCAAATCATACTTAGTTGCTTGCAGCCAAGATTTATGAGTTTTAGAATTTGTTCTTTATACTTCAACAATTATTTTGCAGTCCTATAACAAGGATTCAAATATCCCCCCATAAAAGCAGTTCCTGGAGCTGAATAGGTTGACGTACCTTTTGTTTTCATGTCACTGGACCAGGATGTGTTTGTACGTTTTTGCATGTCAACCAAAAAGCCTATAGCCATTTTTTTGAAATATATTTCTATTTCATATTCAAAAACAAAATTCCCGAGTGCTATTTGTATTTGCACATAGACACATGCGTATAGGTATAAACATATACATAATTTGCATGTGCTTTTGTCTGTATTTTCTCCCTCTCATTTCTTTATCTATCCAAATCTGAGACTACTGCTTATATACATTATAAAGGGTAGCTTAGTGAAGCATGGATAATGAGAAACCCGATACCTCACCTGACATTTGGAGATTACATTAGAGCTACCATCATACTTAAGAAACATATCCACTGGTGTGTGCATAATGTATGCATAATATTTCTATATAATTTCGCTGCTCTTGCAAATGTATGCTAAGCTACCATTCTTGCCTATTTCGTGGAATATGGTAAATGATTTTATTTTTTTATTTTTTTATTTTTTTGGGCTATAAGCAGTTAAATTGATTACTATGCTTGCATGCTCTTTCTGAACCATCGTATTCGCTTTGGGGAAATAAACCAATAGTATATACTGGTTGTAAAAATAAGAAGTTAAATCATGTGCACATCTGCTCTGAATTTCCAAGCAGTTTATAATCAATACTTGCTCAATTACTACTAAAATGTACTACTTTCTTTATTTTTAGGCATCATTAATAAAGAAATTATCGAATACATAGCTAGTTTTTTTTTCTTAAGAAAGTATCATTGTTTTCTTGTATTGTAACAGTTTTATCCAGTTTATTAATTTTTGTGTTTTTTTCAAGACTTTCCGTCGGTTTCTAGTACTTCTGAAGAGTATTTTGGTTTCTAATGAAGTTTTATTTTGATGAAACCAACTTCGAATCTGATTCATGAGAATACATACCTAATGAAACGGCAATAATGTTATTCCTTTTTGCTTGCAGATTGTGATATTTATTTCCCTTCTTTCCTTCAGAATTTCTTGATGACTGTTAATAGGAAGGTATTAAGAAGAAATGTTGATGCCCTTGATATTGGTGTGGACAATTTGCTTTGACTTCCTTGAATCTGCAAACATAACTTAGAAGGATTAATGGCTAACGATGTCACGTAGTCAACTAACGATGTAAAAAGTGATATCTTAGTATTTATGGATAGAGAAGTGATTATCCTCAACACTTTTAAGGCCAAACAGGTTTGTTATTTCCTGAGTTTTATTTCCTTAACAATCTTCATGTTATCTACTTCTACTTTCACATTTTATTTTTTAGATCTTTAATTATCTTAATTTTCTGTTCTACGTTTTTACTACTACTTTTGATGGCTCTCATAAATTATTTTGATGATAACCCATGCATTCTATGACGTGTTGGGCATTTAACTAATCATCTGGAGGAGAAATCTCAAAAATATATTAGAGACGGCTATATTATTCTCAACAGTTCTCCTCTTCAATTGGGTTGTTTACAGTTTTGGATTTTTTTTACCATCCAACCTTCATGTTATCGACTTTCACCTTCACATTTTATTTTTTGATCTTCGATCGTCTTAATTTTCTCTTATATGATTTTTTACGTTTGTATTCCATCAATTCAACTTCTTCATTTCTTCTTCGAAATTTGGTGACTCTTATACGGTTTAGTATGCTAATTATTGAATGTGTTGCAGGGTGAACACGCAATGAAATGGTGGAGTTTTCTGTTGTTTGAAGTTGATACTTTTGGTGGAGCTTTGAGCGGCTTTATCTTTATCACGTGAAAAAGAAATGAATGAAAAATGAACAATCACGTTTTTTTTAGTGTGCTAATTTACAAATAAGCATAATTGTACTTTGAAGTAAAGGTTTGTAATTTGAGTTGTTGATGTCTACCGATATTGTGAATTGAAGTTGAACTTTGTAGTTTTTAGTTTGGAAATGTTGTATTTGTGTTAATTAAGTATGAGTTGTTTATTTAAACTTGTAGCTATGAAGATTACAATCAGTATTGATGGGGATAATCTACATATAAATTTATATTGGTGTGTATAATATGTTCATATTTTTTTCAAATCAGAGTTTTATGCTTCAGGTAGAGGGATCTGGTTAGTATGTATTTCTTCAATTGAATTTAACCACGGTCCAAAGCCACGATTTCAAATTGCCATGAACTAACTACCACCCAATATTGAGGTACACCCCATGGTACCCCACTCACACAGTCTCCATCGTAATGCCATAGAAATGAACGTAGTCCCTCATCCTACGCCGGAGTGACATATAAATCTCTACATAACAATGTTACGTTCCGCATATATATGTCATTACTATGCTACGTAAGCATACGGACTGCCACCTTCGATCGAATCAGATTCCATCACAGAGTAATGCCCTCAAGTCTACGATCCACCACCCAGAGCAGACATGCTTGTGTCCAGACTTTCCCATGTATGTATCATCAATCGTACTCGATGACTTAACCGCACATAACCTCTAACGTGCACCGAGTTCCGTGGCAGGGATGTACAAGAAACACGAAAATTGATCGGAAGCTTTTCCATATCTGTACAGGCCCACTTTTAAGAGACCCAAAATACAGATATCCTTCTGGTCTGTTTTTCAGTGTGGCTATGGCCCCACCTCGGCCCCTCCTTCAACTAGTAAAGACTACAAGAGCTAAGAGACTTGCCATTAACAAACAATCTAAACATCCAGTTGGCATCTCCCCTCAACCACCATGCCTCGATAGTGAAAGGTGGATGGCGTCTTGCGTTTATCTCTAGTCTTTTCGCATCCCACTGGCTGTCGATGACTGTTACCCGATGATCTATTATCCTTGTTGGTCCTGACCTCGCCTCCCGTTGAGGCGATCGCTGAATCATCCTAGTGTCACGTCGCCACAACATTCTGTTTGCAAAGCTAATTTTGCAGTCAAAGCTCACCCACCTGGTAGTAATGCGCAAACCCAACCTCTGCGAGCACAGCCTAAGCATATGCCGCCGCACAGAGGACTACCAGGAGCACCTTATGTATCTCAGGAAGCCGTGTGCTTCCCCTTCTAGTCCTTCGGAGCTAACTGAATAATCAGCTGGATGTGCGCTTCCCTTGTGCCTTATGACACCGCGATGATCTGCCCCGTTGGGTTATTCATCTTAAACGTGCGGACTGGTCCAAGCGCCTTATGTTATTAGACCCTATGTCTAAACATTCTATTGTGCGCTTGCTCTACCTCATCGGGTTTCCATTTAACTTGGTTATTCCCATTCACATTGACTTCTTAATCAAATTATCAAGTTCCTCTCGCTTATTAATTTCAGTCATATAACTCAACCCATTTAAGTTTATTAATAAACCCATAACATGTTATTCCCTAAATTGTAATCCAAGGTCTATAATCTACAATCTCTTTATATTATTGCTTGATTTCATAATTTCAATAACATGTTCTACTTAATATGTAATTAAGTCTATCTCAATTCACATGTTTTCTGTTTAACATGTCACTCATTATTTATAATTAAATATAACTTATTTCATTTCATAAGTTTGCCACATTCTTTCTTATTTCATAATTCCATCTTATGATGTCACTACAACTTATCGTTGTTTACTTATTAACTTTGTTCTCTTAACTAAGGTTTACTAATAAGTTCCCGTTTCATAAATATAACTTATGTTGTCCTTATCAGCATATCTCAGATTCTTGTTCTCACATATAACTTAATTTACAACAAAGTACAACTTATCTTATTACATAAGTTATTCCAATTTCCTTATTGTTTATTATAACTTAAGTTATAATCCTCAATTGCCCTTAGGACAAGCCTACCTATTATATAACATTCTCATTAATGTAATTTATTTATAATAGGTTATTATCATTCCCCGTTCGTTCCATTTCTTTTATTGTTGTAATTATCCTTCATTCAATTCCTATTTCATTGCCATTCATTTCCATTAATCACAGTTAGTACCATTTAATTCTATCCTTATATATATATGCTTATGTACTAGACCTCTCACATTAAGCCTACCACTTGTGGATGCTGGATTTGTCAGACGGTTCCGGGTAGACATCTTCCATAAGTTGGCTTAATCTCGTGTCTTAGCACCGTACATGTTTTATTTACGTACTAGACCTCTCACATTAAATTAACAACTTGTGGACGCTTGATTTGCCGAGCGGTTCCGGGCAGACTTCTACCACAAGTTGAATTCAACCTCGTGTCCAGGTGCGTTACAGTTTTCTATTAACCGTAAATTTAGGCATACTATTCTTTTCAAGTCTTTACTGTTAGTGCCATTTAATTCTATCCTTTTATTTACGCACTACACCTCTCCATTAATCACAGTTAGTTCCATTTAATTCTATCCTTATATATATATGTATATATATACACACACACACATATATATATATGCTTATGTACTAGACCTCTCACATTAAGCCTACCACTTGTGGATGCTGGATTTGTCGGGCGGTTCCGGGCAGACATCTTCCATAAGTTGGCTTAATCTCATGTCTTAGCACCGTACATGTTTTATTTGCGCACTAGACCTCTCACATTAAATTAACAACTTCTGGATGCTGGATTTGTCGAGCGGTTCCGGGCAGACATCTACCACAAGTTGAATTCAATCTCGTGTCTAGGTGCGTTACAGTTTTCTATTAGCTGTAAATTTAGGCATACTATTCTTTTCAAGTCTTTACTATAATCTATTTTACATGTCATCATATTAAGCCCATTTTATGTCGCATGTTCTTTCTAGCATGTAATTGATTCTAATATAACATGTAATCATTTAATCATGCAATTATTCAAATCTAACAAGTTAACATGTCATTTTCTTCTACAGCTAATATTTCAAGTACATAATATGCCACAAGTGAATCATGTAATTATAACAATAATTGTTACTCATATTTTAACAAGTGTAAGTTTCAACAAATGAATATTTCAGCATATTAAACGTTTCAACATAAGAATTTTCCAACATATTAATATTTCAACATGTCATATTAGCATTTCATCACTTTACATAGCATAATAACGGGGAATGTTAAACGACAACATATCATTATCAAAAATGATATAGCATAAATCCACTCACCTAATTTTCTTTCCAATTCTTGAACCTTGTCCAGATCTTGGTTCAGAATTTTCCTAAACTAATTATCTTATTTTCTGAAGAGATTTGAGGAGGAAGAAAAATGGCAGAGCTTAGACGTTGTCTCAGAGAATATGAGATTTAGGCTAGGCTCTGCTAGACTATTTATAGGTGTTCATGATCCTATCGTACACGCAGCATTGAGTCAGGATTCGAACTTGGTTAAGAAAATAGTCCAGATTCATCGATGAATCTGGCTGGATCTGGGGGGTGTCGACACCAGTGTCGACCCCCTATGGGTGTCGCAAGCTGTTTTGGCGCAGAAGTTTGAATTTCGAATATTTGAATTTCTGGAATTTATTTAACTATTATATTCACATGTAATCTTCTTATATTATACAAATCTTATAATGACCATTTTACGCGTATATATACGCACAACTTTTGTTTCGTTTTCAAAATTCAAACGGTGTTGCATCGTTATTTGATTTTTATCATATTTCTTTGATTGCCGCCTTATCTTGAACTTTATCTATATATATATTTATGCACATATATACATATGTATTATCATATATATATATATATACACACACATATATACATATATTTTATTTACTTCCTTATATGTATATTTTTTCCTAATATGTGCATTTATACATATTTTCTCTTTAGAACATGCGTTAATTTTAGCCGTACCCTTAAAACAAAAATATGACAATGGTGGAAATCGAACTCTGTACCTCTTATACACAAGCCACATGCTCTAACCAACTGGACTACTAAAGCTATTATTAATAAGGCTTAGAACAATGGTATTTATTATTCTCTTCTTATTTCTCTTTTTCATGTTTGTTACAATATTTCAATTAAACCATTGCATGAATCTTTTTCTTTATTTCTCTTTTATTATTAATGCATAATCAGTCATGCAACATATTTACATCGTATGCAACCAATCCTTTCTTTCTTTTAATGCATGCATTACAATTTTTTATTTGCATTAATCTTTCCTTCTTTTAAATGTTTATGTCTATGCATATATATATATATATACACACACACACATATGCATTATTTAATTATTTAATTGTTACAAAATGTTGGGTGTTACACTTATATCTAATATTTGCTAAGGTACTCAAACAATCAGTGAAACGATGGTTATAGCCGCCGTCCCAATGACAAAAAAATTGCCATTGTTTTTTTACTAGATCTCGAACTAAAGATTTGACCATAGAGCCATCTATGCTTCTTCTTCTTCTTCGTTTTTGTAAGTGCAATAATTGGATTTTCCTCCTTTTCTCAGTTAAGGAATTTTACGCGAGTAAGAATACACAATACCGTAAAATAAATTAGAAGATAGAGCAATTGGGTTGTCCTCTTTTCCTCTTTTGTTAGGAAATTTGCTCGTGTATTTATAAAGATACACAAAATCAAAAGATGGACGTTCATGATTTAGCTTCAGTATTTAGTTTAAGGGTGCGTTTTCAGGGAACAGTAACGGGGTATTTGAGCTTGACATTTGAGCAGAGTATTTGAGTGTGGCACTGTTATGAACGGGGAATGTGTTTTTTGCTACGAACGGGGTATTTGAGCATGGTATTTGAGCGGAGTATTTAATTGTTAATTTATGCGTTTAATTTTATGAATGATAATATTTTGAAAAGATTATACTATATTAGTCCCGCATTACCAAAATAATATAAGCATCTCTGTATATATATGAGCATGCAAATATTATAGCATCAATTGAAATAAAACAAAACTGGTTTGAACACACATAAAGGCATAATGCTAATACATATATATTAAAGTGTCAAAATTCTGACTGTTTCGTTATTTTATTCACACATACCAGTTTTAAAGGTGGATATAAATATTTGGAGTTCAGGAGATAATTTCGGTTTACTAATCTAAAAAAAATCAAAAACAAAAGAAAAGGATGAACCTCAGCAGCAAGTCAAAAAGTTCTGGATGCTCCCCTCTCCACACTTTCCACTGCTTGGCTAATAACAAGCATAATGGATATGCCTTTGTAGAGCAAAGATTTTTAATGTAATTAAGATAGGAAAAAAATTAACTACACTACCCTGCTCCGTACAAACTAAAACTGTAATTTAACAAAATCTATACTACCCTGCTACATACAAAATCCCCGATATCTTCATCTCCAGTACCCAATGAACTATATCATACTAGTTGCAACGTTTCTGCACCACTACACTATTTCCAAACCGCCCGTGCATACACCATCACCGTGCAACTTAATACTAACTACAACCATTGTTGCCACAACCCACTTACACCGTCATCCCAAACCAGTCCACAACTGAATAGCCAAAAACGAGAATATCTTCAATGCAACTTTTCACCACCTTCTCACTCACCGTCTCCTCTTATAGCTAACCAGAACACTACATCTCAACATCGCCATAACTATTGCATCGCCACCTCAACCACATCATAACAAGACATTCAATGATAGTATCACCTCACCGAACCACAACAGCGGCCTCACCTCCTAACCCCACGACCAACAACAACCAAACAATCTCATCTCAAGCAGTCTGCATCCTCATCCATTATCCCTTAAAACATCATGACACAAATACAAATCAACCCGAACCCTGCACACCCCAAAACCGATACTTCCATAGTCCCCTTCATCCAGAAGCCAACTTTCTACACCACTTGTGACAATTGCAACCCCCTCTAGTAGTCGTCTCTTTCCAACTCTCCCCTTTCTGAACCACTGCAAATCATTTAAACCATAATCCACTTGAATAGACGGAAAACCTAAACTGTAATCACTTCATCACACTAAAATTGCCTCATCCAACCTCGAAATCAAACCCAAACCCATCGTCGAACCATTCAAATCCCGATCAAAACTGCCTTCAATATTAGTTTCTAAGTGAATTGTTTTTGCGTGATTTGAGATTTTTGGTTTGATTATATTTTCAAAAAAAATTGATGCCATTTGCTAATGTTATGGTCTTCAGTTATTGCTAAATGCTAACGTTTATAAAATAAACTACTACACTGGTACATAGCATATTAGATGATGATCAGTCATGACTAACTAATAATTTGATGAGTCATATAAGTTGTAAATGCATAACAAAGTGACAAAACTAAAAAAATACATGCCACTTTCACCTGCAACTGCAAAATTTCTAGCTGTTTCACCGCATTGGCTATTGAATTTCATCCGTATGAAGCAGAACACAGTCCATAATCCAGGTTCCATATCAGTTTAGTTTTCTTCTAATGCAATTCAAAAACCATCAAAAAGTTATGGAGTTGAAATTAAATGAAATAACTTAATGATCAAAACATAGGCAAAAATGATAATAAATGTACTGGAAAATGTAATGATTTTTTACTATTTAGACAATAACCCTATATAAAGTGGCAATGGTGATAATCAATTATCACATGTCGTCTTGTTATACTTTTCAGAGTGTTATTATTGTGCACAGTATAGTGTGATATCATTTCTCTGCTGCTTTTGTCCCTCTTTCTTTTATTCAGCTTGTTCCATAAAAAATAATACTAATATACCTTGATATAAAGCAGCCTAAACTGCCACAGCCTCACCGGGTATGAAGTTTCTTATGAGAGTTCACTTTCTCAAGCTCATCCATAATTTGATATTCTGCATAAAGTATTATTTAGCAAGATCCAATGAAAACTCCAATCAATTATGCCTAAAAAGGAAATGTACAAATTTCAAATATAATGTACAAATTTCAAATATATTGACAACTTATAATTGAAACCAGGGAGATGCATATAAGGAGAGTGTGTTGAACTAACTGATGAATGTGATCATATAGAAAAAGACTACCATAATAAGATAGACCATAGAATTTAAGGAGTGGTTCATGCGTAGGAACATATGTTACAAAAATTTTTCTTTATTGATATCTAATTCCATCCAGAAAAGTGCTAAGGAAAGAATAGTATAATTAACAAGCTCACTGGTCTGTTTGAAGGAACATTTTAAGAAGCTGCTTCATTAAAACCAAATGCATATAATATTCTAAAATTGATAATAATTTTAGAATTATAATGAATACTGAAAAAAATAAAAAGAACAAACAAAATAGAAAACAAAACTGAAATTTACTCGTGCATTTATCAAATGAACCATCATGGAAATAGGCTCGATAAAATAAGGCAACCCCAACTTGAAAATGTAGAGGACTTAACAAGGCCCATGTCTTATAGAAATAAATTTTTCAAAAATAACATCTTAATTATATTATGTCTACAAGCCATTCATCTAACTTTTGGATTTAGAGTCATAAATTTTGCGCTTTCATCAATGTTTTGCTCTATTGTCATTGTAAAATTCCGTTGAGTTTTCCTATAGAACACTGGAATGGAAGGAAGACCATCCAGAATTAAACACAAAAACCAATCAACTCAAAGAGAACCTCAATCATCAAATAAATAGAATGACTGAAGCTACAGGAATTAAAGCCATGTAACCAGAAATATCGGTTAAAATAGGACATCCAGCAATTAAAATCCTAATATAATTACAACTAGATAATCAAACAGAGGAACAACTTTGGATAAAATAACCTAAATAAATGTTCATCCTTTTCTTTTGTTTTTGATTTTTATTTAGATCATCAAACTGAACTTTTCTCCTGAAGTCCAAGTATTTATATCCACCTTTAAAATTGGTACGTGTGAAAACCAGTTTTGTTTTATTTCAATTTTATTTTATGCTTCCATTTAGTAGTCTCTTAACAAAAGGATCAACATATCCTTCTGGTTGTACTTCTCAATTCCTAGGCCTACGCTGCACCCGAGGCACTAAGCTAATGTTCGTTATTCGATGTATATCACCGGGTATACATCGCAATGCCACTACGACAAAAACACTCTACTACAACTGTCGCAAAATGCTAGTTGTAATAAAGGTTTTTTACAACTGTTATATTCTGACAGTTGTAATAGATTTGTTTTCAATAACTCTTTTATTTTGCTAGTTGTAATAGATGTCTATTACAACAGTTCTTACTGATTTGTTGTAATAGATGTCTATTACAACAGTTTTTCCAGTTGTAAAAGATGTCTGTTTTTAATAACTTTCCTCTTTGCTAGTAATTTATATTGGTTACGTAATAATTATTATCTAATACTTTAAATTTAAAATTAATAAATTTATTTAATATTTGATTTTCTAAAAAAAAATCAAAATTTCTGAAACAAATTAGTGATAACTAATATTTAATAATTTAAGACGGTGGTTTTGAACTGGTATTTTATAAACGAAAGCTTAGATAGACACCTATTTATAATTTATAACCAATCCTATTAGTAAATAATTGATAATTACTAAGTATTATCTATAATCAATAATTATTTTTTGAATTTAATAACTTATTATAATTAATTGTTAATAACTAGTAAATAATAGTATGCATTAATTACATTTAATATTCAATAGTTATACCTAATATTCAATTATTTAATTATTATATGTAATATTTAATGACTATTTTTTATTTTCTAAAATAAAATCGTTAACAAAGTTTGAAATAATCGTAAAATTCCAAATTAAAAAATTAGGATTCTGATTTAATAAATTTTCTAATAAAATTTAAGAAAAATTATTATTTAGTATTTCAAAAAAAATTAAAATTGGAAATTTTGTGAAGTAAACTTGAAAACATTCATAAAATTTAAAATTTTCGTAACATTAAGAAATTAAAAGATAATTTTTTTATAAAGTATTCGTAATTTCAGAAAATCATAAGTACTGAAGTAGTTTAAAATTCAAAAAGCATAACATTAATTTGCAAAAAATTTAGTTCTAAATGTATTCTAAACTAACATGCGTTTTTCCTCGTTCTAATTTCTAAACAGTGAATTTTTACCCCTTCGTTAATTTGTATTAACTTCTTTCTCAATGTTCTTGCCATTCCATTGAAAATCCCCAATTCATCAAATTGGCCTCCAGATGTAAACTAATTCTTCCATCGCCGACCCAACCATCACAATTCCATGACTATCGAACCATTTTCACCGCCTCTTATTACTCCTCCAAGCTTTCACCTACCACCATCCTGACCTAACTACTACCGACCTCCTATATTCCAATTTTGTGCCCTAACCACAATTCTGTGTTCCGACCCTTGACCCTTGTTTTTAGATCTTCACCACCACCGCCAACCCAATCTTCACCCTGGTTTTCAGATCTGATGTTTAATACTTAAATCCTGATCTAAATCACTCCGTCCTATTAGTACATTGTCTCGTTCGATACCGGATCCATAGTTTTCACACGTGATAACCCACCTCTATTTACTCGTTCACCCAACAAGCTAAAAAGGAAGCACAAGGTACAATCATATATTACAAACATTCATGTCAACTTATATAAAAAATGGTATTTTGTCTGCTGCCGCCTCATATGTTGGATTTCCTCATTTTTGTTCAGCCCATTGAGGATATTCATTTTGTTTTGAACTAAAAGTTTGATTTTTTTTTTGATGTATTTGTGTTTGGTTTCAATAAAAGTTCTGCATTTTCTATAAAGACATTCTATTTTTGCGCTCAGCAGCATTATTGTATCATTGTATAAATAGTTTGATAATTTGCATTTGGATAAAATAATTCAGGTCAATTTGGTGATAAGCAGGCTGTCCCTGTAACCTCCTTGGTGATAAATAGTAATTCGGTTCATCTTTCAGCAATTATAGACATGGTAACGGTAGGCAAAAATAATGCTGCTATGGCCAGCAAAGAAAATGAAGAAAAGGTAGAAAAATAAGTGAATATGACTGGAGTGTCATTAAACAATCTCTCTCATCTGTCTCTCAACTTGGCTAACATTACCAAGCTTGATCTATCAAACTATAACTTACTGGTATACATTTAACTCCAGTCTATATTCTCGTTGTTATCTATGTAATTATGTTAGCAATAAGCACTTGATTTCATAACTAGCAGCACTTTGCTATTAATCGTAAGAAAAAAGCGATCAGATTAACTTCCAGTTCAGTTTTGATCATGACCGAGTTACATCTTAATTGATGAACAGAGCATACCAGAATCAGTAACTACAAGATTAGTGAACATGGTGATGTTAGACGTGCAGTCAAATCAACTAAAGGTATTGCTAAACTCCATAGGTTACCTTGCCAAGCTCAAGCAAGTTAACGTTTCGGGGAATCTCTTGCAGTCTCTACCAAAAGCTATAGAAAACTGTAGGTATATTATCATGTCATATCTCCTCAATAATCCATCTATTCAACGTTAATTCAACTAATTTCAGCATTCGTACCTGTAAGAGCATCACCAACAGATTAGTGCACATGTTCTTGTCCAAGCTATCCCGGTAACCTCCTAGGTGGTGTTGTTTCCAGGAAGCAATTTGTCTCTTGAAGACACCAGTCATTACTTCATATTCCTTTTGCTGATAGATATTTTGAGGTTATGTGAGCAGGTATGTGTCTTATCGCGGTAGCTATTGTTGTTACCTTTTTTTGAACATATAGGTTGTAGATGTTGGGTAATGAAACCCTATTTAAATCCAAAGTTAACCTATAAATGAAATTCTTCAGGAAGCACGCATTAGTTCAATTCAAAGGCTGTGGAATCAGTCAAGTAAAGCATGGGAGTCTTTGCTTCAGGAATTATCTGATGAAGCTGTTACTGATCTCGAAACATAAACTGAAAATAATATAGTAGTTGTTAGCCGCCCATCAATTAACATTGCATTACTTTGTGAGAGTTTGAAATTAGCAAAAGGGAGTTTGGAGTCTTTTCATCTTGATTTTGGTAGTGTCAATGTCATTGATTTTCCGGATGGGCCAGAGGGAAAACAGTGGTTCCTTGTAAAAGTCATATAGCTCATCTTGGTAGATGGTCTGTTCCTGTAACAAAATCAATGGAATATGATTGATGGATTTAGAGTATGTTCATTTCATCAAGTACCTCTCTATTTCCAATTTTCTTTTTTCTTTTGTTTTCATTTGTTTATATTCTGTGTACATTGTATTTGGAAAAGTAAAAGGAATGAAAAATGGAATCTAAATTAAAAAAAACTATAAATGAAATCTATGAATCATTATCCCTTACTGTAATTTGATACTTTCTTTCATATGAATTAATTTTGTTTAAAAGGATGATCGGTTAACTATTTAACTTTTAAATGGTTAATTAAATAGATATAAAATAGTGTTAGGTGAAAAGTTTAGCAAATATTATATTTATGGTGCTACTGTACCACATATAGCAAAAAATTGTTTATATGTATGGTGCTATTTGTAAATTGATTCAATTTTAGGTTATTTCCAAGTTTTTGTTCATTTCCTATCAATATTCATTTTAATAAAAATCTTTTCTCTATGTCACCCATCAATAAGTTAGCCCAAGCAAATTTGGATGTTAACGGAGATTTGGTCCAAAAATAATTCTTCATTTCAAGAAACATATAGATATGGATAGGTTTTTTTTTCTTTTGACCCGTCAGTCTTTTATTAATTGGTGTTTCCTATTCAGTGCATTAAAATAATATGTTTTATTTGATATCTTTTATGGCTAATTAATGCATACTGGTATTTTCGTTCTGAGGGCTCCAACCATGTATGGTTTCATTATATTTACTCTTTTTACTCTTTAGGCAGTACAAAGTACAATTTTTCCATTTTTGCCTTCTTATTATGATAATGTATATGCTGCATGTGATGAGTTTATCATTCGTGATGTGTTAGGTGTGGCTCGCACTGGAACGGAGTGGATGCGTGGATTGAATGGGCAAATTGTCCCACATCGCAAGAAATTAAGAAAGATTGTGGTATATATATGGTATTGGTGGCATGTAACAATGGGGATTCCTTTTGTTACAATAAGTGTTTGCCAATACCAAGTCATATTCTCGATAGGAGGCGATTGGGGGACGTTCAATCGGGACGCCGGCATGAGAGACTTCAACCGTTGACTCAGATAGACACGGTGAAGCGCGTACGGTACGCAGGGAATGCCGAAACTTAACATGGTATCAGAGCTCCATGGTTCGAGGGGACCGGCATGTGTAGCATGACCGAAGCATGGCTCCAAAGGGGCTCAAGCATGGGATGCTCGTCAAGGTGGAGATACAATGGTAAAAGCTGCCTGACTGTAACACCCCACGTCGATTATTGTCACTCTCAAGGGGAATGCATTAACTTTCATGGAGTATTATTGGTGTATAGAACAGAATATAACAAGACAGATACATATATTGGTACTTGAAAAATTAAAACAACTTTTATTGCAGCGGAAAAATAGTTTGGTTACAACAACATCAAAAACCAACAATTAAACCAAATACACTTGATATTCATCTTGACAAACTATTTTCTGAGTACATAAAGTAAAAAAGCATAACCCCAACATAAGTAGCCATAAAAGGAATAAGCTGAACTTTACTTTCAGCAATCCAAGCACTTCCAAAAGAGAGAGAAAGGTCCAAATCAAGCTCCACTAGCACTAGTCCCACCCTGAGAACCTGGGGAGGGGGGGAAGGAAGAAAAGAGGCGAAAATAAAGGGGGTCAGACATAAAGTCTAGCGAGTCCAATAATTTTAACAATATTGCGACCCTTTAACCAAGCGGTGCATGAACGTTACACTGACGCCACTGCTTATGAGAACTCGGGGTAGCAACCTAGCCAACTGTGAAGAGGACTCAAGGTGTAACTCTAAGGTGACTTGAGCAATGCTCGCCAAGGTGATGATTGTTAGGTGTGGCTCGCATTGGAATGGAGTGGGTGCGTGGATTGAACGGGCAAATTGTCCCACATCGCAAGAAATTAAGAAAGATCGTGGTATATATATGGTGTTGGTGGCATGTAACAATGGGGATTCCTTTTGTTACAATAAGTGCTTGCCAATACCAAGTTATATGCTCGATGGTAGGCGATGGGGGATGTTCAATCGGGACACCGGCATGAGAGACTTCAACCGTTGACTCCGATAGACATGATGAAGCGCGTACGGTACACAAGGAATGCTGAAACTCAACATGGTATCAGAGATCCATGGTTCGAGGGGACCGGTATGCGTAGCATGACCGAAGCATGGCTCCAAAGGGGCTTGAGCATGGGATGCTCATCAAGGTGGAGATACAATGGTAAAAGCAGCCTGGCGCCACTGCTTATAAGAACTCGGGGTAGTAGCCTAGCTAACTGTGAAGAGGACTCAAGGTGTAACTCTAAGGTGACTTGAGCAATGCTCGCCAAGGTAGAGATTGTTAGGTGTGGCTCGCATTGGAATGGAGTGGGTGTGTGGATTGAACGGGCAAATTCTCCCACATCGCAAGAAATTAAGAAAAATCGTGGTATATATATGGTATTGGTGGCATGTAACATTGGGGATTCCTTTTGTTACAATAAGTGCTTGCCAATACCAAATTATATGCTCGATGGTAGGTGATGGTGGATGTTCAATCGGGACGCCGACATGAGAGACTTCGACCGTTGACTCCGATAGACACGGTGAAGCGCGTACGGTACGCAGGAAATGTCGAAACTCAACATGATGTATATTCTGAGGAACCATTTACGGTTTCTTATTCCTCTAAAAATTAATGCATACAGTTGTGTAGATTCTATGATATATATTGTCAGTTATTACTGTTTAAAATGTAAAAAAAATAGACCATTACTATGGAAGTATGAGGAACAAATTCCCAATTTATTAGGATTTTATTTCCATTCTTTCTCTACGTTACTTGAATTGCTATCTATGAAACTTTGTCACCCATATTCAAAAACAAGTTCTTACAAATTAGTATTTATTGAGGATTTAGACTGCCATGTTACAATTTATTAGTCAATTTGTAGAAATTTGTAGTTTTCCATTTAGGATTTTTTGAGTTATATGTAATTCTCAATTACAACGTTCAAAAACATCAATAATATAATTTTGTGGACTGATGGGATCCAAGATTAAAGTTTTAACATGATTGATAATGTACTGACATTATAGAACCAGTTCATATGATATAGAACCATGTTTATTTTGATTCATATTGATCTCCTTGCTGATTCTTGTAGGTTCTTAAAGGACATATATTTCATGTTATTTATATATGTGTTCTTTTTAACCTTTTCTAGGTGGCCAGATTTTTATCAATTGTATGTGTTTCAGGACGGATATACTCAGTTGCTTCTGCCTGTATAGCTTTAGAAACAAATATTGTTAGGCTTATTTTTAATCAGTAGATCTAACAGAATTCTGCAGATTAAGGTAAGAAATCAGATTCTCCTCCAATTGGATATGACCTCTTTGATAAAATACCCTATACAATAATAATTATTATATTTTTCATCCTTACGTTGATGTTTCTTTTCTTCTTCTTCTAGTCATTACGCTACAACGCAAGAATTATAGCTTCACTTGGATGTTTTAGCCTTAAAACAACAAAACAAGCTTCAAAATTATCACATGTATGCTGAACATATGAAATTATTGGATAATGGATTATAATTGTGATTAAATGCGGACCGTGTTTTGTTTGAATCTAAATTCTCATACAAAAGTTTTGATATTTTGCTAAGGTTTGAGTTTTATACATGTAATTAACTCATTATGGTACACCTAAATATGTATATTATGATAATGATTCAAAACGATGGCAACTGATAAAACTAGAAATGCAAACATGCATGAACAGTAACAATTTTTTATACCATGATAATCATCGATCCTTTATCTCAACAACCATAAAACATAAAGACTTCCTAAAAATAATATGGTACATCTTGTGTTTGTGGAGGTACATCTTGTATTTAAGAGCGTTTATCTTGTGTTTGATTATGCAAATATTTTTTTGTCAGCTTATGTATTGTATAATATGATATTTGTAGCAAACAAATAAGTAAATCATATTACAGTTTGCATCAGAAAAACAAATTTTTTTATGATGACCGGGCTTGTTGAGATTCAATGCTGCCTTCTGGCACATTCTAAGGAACTGATGCAGATCCATTTCGTACTCCAATGAAAATTTAGCCATATTGAAAAATAAGGAGTTGAACTTGAAATGTTCATTATGTATGTTTAATATTTATAATATATTGCAGGAGCCAAATGCAAATTTGGACGAAGTAGCTGTACTTGCAAAAGAACTTCAGGTATAAACTGACTTTGGAGCAAAACTATAGTCATAACAGTCCAAAACAACTCTATTTCGATAAATTTAATGCGTATTACATAGTAAGGATAAATATGCAGTAAATTATTTCTTCATTATCTATTTCAATTTTATTTTACCCTTTCTCTAATTAAATTGTTTTTCTCCATTTTTTTATTTCCATCAATTTTTTTTATTTCCATCAATTTAGCATCTTTAGACCTGGGCTAGGAACATAAAAACTTGCATCTATTATTTGCTAAACATTAAAATTCCCTTTGTATTTACTGCTAACAAACAGTTAATTGCATTAAATGTTGTTTTACTTTCTAAAAATATTCATTCATGTTTTTGTTCATACACAGAAGCAACTTCAAATCAATAATAAGTAATTAAGCATATGAAAACTCATGTACCTGGATTAATCAAAATATGGGAAAGAATCTTTTTATCCATCATTTGTAAGCTACTGTGTAATCCAATAATGGATTTTGGGAACAATGGAGAAAATAAGTTAAATATCAACTCAAAAAATGGTTATTAGGATGTAACAGTGCAAAATGAGTGGAATTAGTTCATACCTGCATAAGTCTGACCATGGACTACTAAAGAGTTGCTGATAATGAATTAAGTAGCCTCTATCTTCTGGAATTTCTCCAGTCAAGTTATTGTAGGTTTGTGACCACAGGAGCAGTGACATTCACAGAGCAAGTGGTGGAAAACTCATGAGAGACGGTTAAAATACTGTCAGACATGGATGGATTGTACTCGTTAATTATAGTAGGAAGACAGACACATGGGCCGGCTGCTTACTTAATAGTCATTATGAGCGCATGGCAGCAGCAGCTCGGAGAGGTCGGAGGTCTTCCGACTTCTTAAGATTATATGTTACACGGGTCCGTGCTTGTTATTCATCAGCACAGTTATAATGTCGATATCAATTTTTCTATGAATCAAATGCCGTCTAGAGGCAGCAGGACTTTGTAATTGCTTTACGTACTTAAGATACCTGTACGATTTATAAAAAAAATGATGAGAGTTTGAAAATTCTAATATATTGTTTTGATTCGTGTTTTAAGTTTGTTTGATATCTTCAGTTTTGTAGAAAATATGTTCTGAAATGAATTCTTTTATTAGCAATATGTACAAAATTCGTTCGTATATTACAAATGTAAAACAATACTTTTAATAAAATATATTACAACAGTTATAAATATTTGTAATAAAGTTTATTACATAGGTGGAAAACAGTTGTAAAATATACATTTCACAACTGTGTTGCAACGGTGCAAAACAGTTGTAAAAGATTTTAGTCTATTACAACTTCTTAATAGACGGTGGCCCCATCGTTGTAAAAAGTCTTTTACAATTGCTTTCCACCGTTGCATTATGGTCAATTTGTTGTAATGTGCCTAAACACACTAACTCCAAAAGCATCTATTACCTCTAATATCTTATTCTATATGCATCACACTGGGCATACATCACAATGCCTAGGTCCACTTTGTCCATTAACATCGAGCAACCTCTCATTAGTACCGGTAACAATGCGCTACATCAAGTATACATCAAAACGCCTTGGGCCACTTGATCCAAAAGCATCGACTAATCTCCTAATTGTATGTCACTGTTTACAAAAATTTTGAAACTACCTTCAATCCCTTGAGCTATGTGTTAATTTGATAATGGAACATGCATAACGACCATCTCTCTGACACCGGTTATTAATGCTAAGATAAGAAATAACAGAGTGAAAGATCATGAACGAAATAACATATGGGTAATGAATGACCTATTGAGTTTGAAATGCTTTACTTAATAGTGCAAACTTCACCCCAAGAAGTTTTTATGTCAATTCTACACTAACTGGACTGTTGCTGTTACAGAATATTTGCACCTGCTAGATAACTTCATCATTAAACAATATTATAATAAAAGTGCCAGTTTTGATTAAAAAACTCACAAATAAGTAAAAAGTCTTTGATTAGCACAAACATACGAGCTTTTGAATTATGTATTTTAAGGAGTGGGAACTTAAACGAAATATTAAAAACAAAAAAATGAAACAGAACTACAAATATTGGACTAATTTACACAATTTTTTTTAGGTTAGGACCTTTATAAAAATCCTAATCTACAAATGGTTGCATGGCGATTAGTACACCAAGCCAATAATGTGTAGTTTATGGCTTCCCTGATCTTTAAATATAAATAACTCACAGATGAACAGTTCTTATTGCAAAAATAGTGTCTTTTATTTCATGGAAGAGGCACAAAACGTTGTTGGGAAAGGGTCCCTTCCTATGTGGAAAAAACCATATTTAATTGGAGCAATAAGTGTTGCTACGGGATTTTGTACTTTTAATTGAAAAGGTGAATTACTAACCTTTGGGGTGTGCTTTGGTGATTGCACCTTGATGGAAATTGTCATCTTATTAAATAAGGTAGTTGAATGGAGATTTCAAGATGCTTTTTTTGCTGGCTATATATACATATCCACATTATGGGCAGCATAGAAAATACAGAAAACATCAATTTGAACAGCATTCGTAAATAGATATCTACCATCAAAACTTTGCCAGCTTCTCCGAGACTTTATGGGCTGCTTCTACTACTTTGAGATTACCCTTTACTGGCGTGTTTTTGCGAGATCTCTCAGCTTTTCTGAGCTCTGTTTCCCGGTGATATTTTTCACTTTTCTCACTTTTGTTTTGATGCTGTTATTGCTAGCTATTGTTGGATAATTTGTGTATCCACTTTGTGACTTGGATTTGGATTTGTGTATCACTCCATTATCATAGTAAGAGAAGTTTGGGAGGACTCCCGTCATTGGTCCCGTGGGTTTTACTCTTCACATCGAAGAGGTTTTCCACGTTAAAAATTTATGTGTTCTTACTTTATTATTATCTCTTGTTCTGTTGATTATTTGCATTGATCATTAGTGATTATGGTGCATTTTGCTGGGTTTGTCTGTGCCATTCATAACAAACTAGTATCAGAGCAAGATTGGTTAATTTGTTGTATCTCTTGATGGATTCTAGTAATATCAACACTAGTAGAATGATTAGTTAATGGAGCAAACTATCATATTTGGAAGAGAAAAATGAGACACTTGTTGTATGTCAAAAGTTGGCATTTACCTGTATTTAGTAATGAAAAACCAGAAGGTAAAACTGATGATCAATGGCTATTTGAACATGAACAGGTGTGTGGATTTATTCGTCAGCGGGTCGATGATAATATATTGCATCATATAAATGATGATGTTCATGGTAGGTCACTATGGAAAAAACTGGAATCCCTTTATGCTAATAAGTCTGGAAACAATAAATTGTACATAATCAAGCAATTGATGGGCTTGAAGTACAATTCAAGCAAGTCACTTTCTGATCACCTGAATGATTTTCATGGCATCATTCAGCAATTATCAGCAATGGATATAAATTTTGATGATGAAATTCAGGGACTTTTGTTACTTGGCACTCTTCCTGATTCATGGGACACTTTCAGAATTACACTTTACAACTCAACACCACATGGCAAAGTTACACTAGATATTGCCAAAGTTGGTATTTTGAATGAGGAGATGAGAAAGAAATCTCATGGTGTGTCTTCTTCATCCGAGGAAGCATTTGTTGCTGAAAACAGAGGAAGAAGCAAGAGTAAAGCTCCAATTTCCAGAGATAAAAGCAGAAGCAAATCTCGTGGAAGATACGCAAATATGATGTGTCATTATTGTGATAAATCAGGCCACATTAAACACGAGCGGTAAAGGCATGGAAGATAAGAAGCAAGATAAAAAAGATTGCAGTAATGATGATAGAGCTACTACTGCAATTGATGGTGATCTTATCATTGTACATGATGAGAGCTATGTGAAATTTGCTAAATATGAGTCGAATTGTGTCATTGACAGTGGAGCATCATTACATGTGACATCATGGAAGAAATTCTTCACATCTTATACTCCTAGTGACTTTGGGGTGTTAAAGATGGGTAACGATGGTGTGGCTCAGGTTGTGGGCATTGGAGATGTATGTTTGGTGACCAACATTAAAGCAAAGTTAATGCTAAAAAATGTTAGACAGCTTCCTGAAATTCGATTAAACTTAATATCTACTGGAAAACTCGATGATGATGGCTACTGCAACACTTTTCATGGTGGTCAATGGAAGCTTACTAAAGGAAACATGGTGCTAGCTCGTGGGAAGAAGCACACAAGTACGTACTTGCTGCAAGCCTCAATTCCCACTTAATCTGTAAATGTGGCCAATGATGATTATGCAAAATTATGGCATAGAAGACTTGGTCATATCAGTGAAAAGGGGCTAAGTTGTTTGATGAAGAAAAATGAACTACCTAATTTGAAGTGTGTAAAATTGGACAAAATTTCTCATTGTTTTGCAAGAAAGCAGAATCAGGTCTCTTTTAAGAGACATTCTCCTTCAAGAAAATCAGGTTTGCTTGGTCTTGTTCATTCTGATGTTTGTGGTCCGTTAAAAGTTGACCTTTAATGGTGCACTTTACTTTGTTACTTTTATTGATGATTGTTTAAAGAAATTGTGGACATATGCTTTTAAAACAAAAGATCAGGTACTTGATGTTTTTAAGCAGTTTCAAGCCTTGATTGAAAGGCAATATGATAAAAAGCTAAAGTGTTTACGTTCTAAAAATGGTGGTGAGTACATCGGTCCACTTGATGAATATTGTAAGGCTCAAGGTATTCGGCATCAGTTTGCACCAAAGAAGACTCCATAGTTGAACAGTGTAGCAGAGAGAATGAATAGGACTTTGTTAGAGAGAATGAGGTGCGTGCTTTCAGAGGCTAAGTTGCCAAAACACTTTTGGAGTGAAGCTTTGTTTACAGCTACACATGTGATTAATTTATCTCCTTGTTTTTCTTTGAATGTTAATGTTCCAGATAAAGTTTGGCTTAGCAAGGAGGTTTCTTATAGTCATTTACGTGTCTTTGGGTGTAAGACATTTGTGCATGTGCCTAATGATGAAAGATCAAAGCTGGATTTCAAGACTCGCCAATGCATATTTGTGGGCTATGGTCTTGACAAGTTGGCTATAAGTCTTATGATACTACAGAGAAGAAGTTGATTCATAGCAAGGATGTAAACTTTTTTGAAGATCAAACAATTGAAGACATTCAGAAACCACAAGAAACTGCATCTCATATTGGTTATAACCTAGTTGATATAGATCTCCCTTCTTTGACTCCTCCAACTCCTGCACCAACTCCAATTGAGCATGTACAATAAAATGACAATGAATGTCATGTACCCGAGGAAGATGATCCCCATGATGAAGATGCCGAGATTAATCATCATGCTTCTCCTAAAACTCAAACAACATTTGTAAGGCGATCTACCTAGGAGCGACGTCCTTCCACTAGGTATCCTCCTTTCGAGTATGTTCTCTTAACCGACAAAGGAGAACCTGAGACCTTTAAGGAAGCTATATACAACGATGATAAGTAACTTTGGTTGGATGCAATGAAGGAAGAGATGAAGTCGTTGCATGATAACAACACTTTTGATCTAGTGAAACTACCAAAGAGAAAAAAGGCTTTGAAAATTCATTGGGTTTACGAGCTGAAACAAGATGAAAATGCAAAGACGCTTCGGTACAAAGCAAGACTTGTAGTAAAAGGATGCAACCAAAGAAAGGGAATTAACTTTGAAGAGATATTTGCACCGGTTGTCAGGATGTCTTCCATTAGAGTTGTTCTGGGTTTTGCTGCTAGTTTGAATTTAGAAGTTGAGCAGTTGGATGTGAAGACCGCCTTTGTTCATGGTGACCTTGAAGAAGACATTTACATGGAATAACCAGAGGGCTTCAATGTTAAAGGGAATGAAGAATATTTATGCAAATTGAAGAAGAGTTTATATGGTCTAAAACAAGCACTAAGACAATGGTATCGCAAATTTGGCACTTTTATGGATGAGCAAGGCTACAAAAAGACATATAATTATCATTGTGTTTTTTTGAAGAAATTTGCTAACGATGATTTTATCATTTTGCTACTTTATGTTGATGACATGCTTATTGTTGATCAAAATGTAGATCGGATTGCTAGTTTGAAGCAACAGTTGAGCAAGACTTTCTCCATGAAGGAACTTGGGCTGGCGAAGAACATTTTAGAAATGAGAATTATTCATGATCGCAAGCTCGAAATTTATGGCAGTTACAAGAAGCATATATTCAGAGAGTGCTTAAAATGTCCAATATGGAGAAAGCAATGCCCGTGAGTACTCCACTTGCTATGCATTTTAAGTTGAGTTCTCAACAATGTAGTTCCACAACAGAAGAGAAGGAGAAGATGGCGCATGTTCCTTATGCTTCCGCCGTAGGTAGTTTGATATATGCAATGGTTTGCACTCGGCTGACCTGATATATCTCATGCTGTAGGTTTGGTTAGTAGATTTCTTTCTAATGCAGGTAAAAAGCATTGGGGTGCTGTGAAGTGGATTATGAGATACCTACAGGGTACTGCTGATATGAAGCTTTGTTTGGGGAGTGATAAGCTTTGTCTCGTTGGTTATTCAGATTCTGGTATCGTAGGTGATATTGACTCGAGAAAATCTACTTCGGGTTATTTGGTCACTTTTGCGAGGGAAGCAGTGTCTTAGCAATCTAGGCTACAAAAATGTGTGGCTTTATCTACTACTGAATCAGAGTTTATTGAAGCGACAAAGGCATGTAGGGAGTTATTGTGGATGAAGCGGTTTGTTCGTCAGCTTGGATTTTCACAAAAGAGGTATGTGTCATATTGTGATAGTCAAAGTGCAATCCATCTTGCCTTGAATTCCACTTTTCATGCAAAGTCGAAGCATATTGATGTGAGATATCATTGGATACGTGATGTTCTTGATGATAAGTTAATTGAGCTTGAGAAAATTCATACTGATGATAATGGTTCTGACATGATGAATAAAGCTTTGCTAAAAGACAAATTTGATACTTGTCGTTCAGGTGTAAGAATGGTAACAACCTCCACGTAGTCGAGAGGGGGTGGTTTGTTGGGAATGGGTCCCTTCCTATGTGGAAAAAATCATATTTAATTGGAGCAATAAGTATTGCTACGGGATTTTGTGTTTTTAATTGAAAAGGTAACTTATTGACCTTTGGTGTGCTTTGGTAATTGCACCTTAACAGGAATTGTCATCTTATTAAATAAGGTAGTTGAATGGAGATTTCAAGGTACCTTTTTTAGTGGCTATATATATATATCCACATATTGGGTAGCATAGAGAACACACAATAACATCAATTTGAACAGCATTCGTAAATAGATATCTACCATCAAAACTTTGTCAACTTCTCTGAGACTTTATGGACTGCTTCTACTACTTTGAGATTGCCCTTTGCAGGCGTGTTTTTGCGAGATCTCTCGGCTTTTCTGAGCTCTGTTTCATTGTGATATTTATCGCTTTTCTCCCGTTTGTTTTGATGTTATTATTGCTAGCTATTATTGGATAATTTGTGTATCCACTTTATGACCTGGATTTGGATTTATGTATCACTCCATTATCATAGTAAGAGAAGTTTAAGAGGACCTCGTCATTGGTCCCGTGGTTTTTACTCTTCACATCGAAGAGGTTTTCCACGTTAAAAATTCGTGTGTGTTCTTACTTTATTATTATTATCTCTTGTTCTGCTGAGTATTTATATTGATCATTGGTGATTGTGGTGCATTTTGCTCGGTTTGTCTATGTCATTCATAACGAATGTATCACATTATGCTAAACTACAAAATCTAAACATCTTACCGAAAGCTATATTATAAACACAGAAAAAAAAATCATATTTCCATTATTCAACATCACACAAAAACATTCCTGCGCGTACATATCAACCACCTGTATATGCCCGTGTACAAACACCCATGCTCATTTTAACATTAATATATAAGTAAATATAAACTGTAATGGGATTCCAAAGAAGATGCTCGCTGGTAAGCTAGGAAAAGAGTAGCATATATTCACAAGGTAATGATTAAGAAAAATGGGTCTCATTATAGATGCATTTGGAGGAAGTTACTCGTCCTCATGGCAACAATGGTATTGTCAAATCTAAGTTCAGGTCTAATTTACCTCCTAAAGCCATGGGACATATGTTCGAGTTTTTTTGCACCCGAGCAACATTTGAGCATCTTTGTTAATCCTGGTAATGGAGAAGAATCTTTTATGTACGTTGCGACTGGAGCATTTAATTAATTTATTTATTTTAGAAGAATTGAAATTTGTTTCTGTGGAACTTTCTTTTTTACTTTTTTACTGCTGGAAGAATGTTGAGCTATATTTCTTGTTTTAAATTAGACATCGTTTGTTTGTGCCTCAAAATTTAAAAAAAAAAAAGGAACAAGAAGAAGAAGATTTATAAAAAAAAAACTGTCGGGGGATTGATGTATATTGTTCTCAAAGTGCTACTATTCATATAAAACACTACAACTGACTCACGTTATTTGTACAAATCAAACATTACTCATATAAGTGATAGGTATTTTTATAAATCAAACATTACTCATATAAGCTAGATAAGACAGTATATGGAGCTTATTATTATTAAACTATAAAGGCAATTCTTTAATGTAAATAAATTGAATATTCACTTCACCAAATTAGAAAACATATTTCACCCATAAGCAATCAGAAGCCGATGTAGACATTTTGGTTAGTTTTAAATGCATATAAATGATTTTACATTAGAAGAAAAAAAGAAACAACAGACTGCATATCAATACCAATTGTAAGAAAAATAAGGAAAATTAGATTGTTTAATGTCCTGCACATGAATTATAACTAATACAATCAATTAGTAGACTTACTTATTTTGATATCGTTTAAAACTAAAATTGAATTAGAATTAATAGGTTAACCTATAATTTTAAACAGGGTATGCGAATAGAAATCGAATATTAAGGAAAATGCATATATGAATAATTTGTTAATACTTCAAATCTAAATCAATTTACAGTAGTTAATCAAATTTAAATCAATTTGTAGCAGGAAAATGAAAGTATTTATAGCAAGTATTCAAATCCGAGCGGAATCAATTTATAGCAGGAAAATGCAAGTATTTATAGAGGGTATTCAAGCCTAAATCTTCTTTTCTATGTGTCTGAAAAGTAATAATTATTGCTCTAGCTTGTTGTTCACCTAGTATTATCAGCTACTGGAAATATCAAAAACATTGGGAGCAATTGGTAAGTCTGGTTTACACGCAATCAAAGAAATCTAGCTCATCCAAAATGTAAAATACAAGATAAGAGTTGAACATTTCAAGGTTCACAAAAGTCAAAGTATGGGCTATAAAAACAGGACAGCCATGCAAAAAAAAAAAAAGTTTATGAAGCCCTAAATGAATTCTGGCAACAACATAAACTATGTCATTCTCTAAGACTGGTGGCATAAAGTTGATAACCAGTGAAGAACAAGAACCGACTTTTGTTTTAACTAGGATCCAAAATACATATTACATTTATCTTACCAAGCCTTCAATGTTGGTATTGTAAATTAGCAGATTAAGCTCATTAAATACTTGATAAAACAATATTTCTCGGCATGGCTTTCACTTAGTTTTATTTTAGAAAGCATAGATTGAACAATGACTTAACGTCTGCAATATGATCAGTTTCATTGTTTACATTCAAAGCTTAACGGTTATAGTATCTGAAGCCTGAAAGGGCAATGTTACTCACACTTTAAAATTAGTTAAGAAATGACACATTTCTTATGCTTTTTTAACTTTACTAAGAGGAAGACGTTAGAAAGTGACACTTTTAAAACTAAATTATAGTATGACTAAACTACCCTTAATCTTGATACTTGAAGCATGTGTTTATCAATTGTTACTACTGACACTCCATTTTTTGTTAAGAGAGAACTTAGTTGAAATTCGGTAAGGTGTTGCCGAACTTATCAGTGAAATTCGGTGGGGATTCGTCAGTTTAGGTCTGAAAATCAAATAACAGCCACCGAAAGTGATTAAAATGGAAAACAGTGCGAGTATATCGAATTTTTATTTTTGAATGTGACGCCCTTAACTAAAACTGGAGTGTCAATAACAACACCCGAGAGTTAAACCAAGGGTATTGTCATATACTAATTTTTATGTTCATTATGCCTTATAATAAATCAGAAGGTCAGATTGCTTTGATCCATGGAACCACGAAATTTTGGAATCAGGTGATATCGGGCCATTGTAATGAGATGGTAATTTATTGTTGTTATGCCATTCAATACTGATCTGCTTTAATTAGACGTCATATTCTGGAATGTAATTTGTTGGTACTCATATATTGGATACCAGGAGTTATGTTCTACAAACGTGGCAAGAAATATATGGTGTAGTCGTGTAAACCACTATAAATGTGTTATATAAAGCCGGTTTAAATTTTGCACGTGAATATAATAAATCAACATATGTGGTTGATCGTCAATTAGATATCCACTAAAATTGTGAACAAATTTATTAGCACTAATATGTTAGGATAGCACAGTACATTTCCCGTCTTCCCCAGCACACCATATTTTGGAGGTATTCTATTATTGTTCTCAAGTGATTTGTTAGAATATAGAAGAGATGTGAATACTAGGAAGTAAATTAAATATCAGTTGACACATTTGTTTATCTATTAGCAGGGAGTTTTAGGAAATATTAACATGGAATCTTTCGATTTATTTCAGATATTGCAAACGTTAAGCTTAAAACGCAAATACTAAAACTGAATCACAACAATATATTTGTTGATTTGTTTTCTATATATTACGTATCTTTGTGAAAAAGTGAGCAAAATTTCGTTATAGGAAAAAAAAATCAGGCATAGCTCTATGGTCAAAAGCTCAAAGCTTTGGTTAAGGTTGCAGAAAAAATTAATGCCGGTTTCTTTTTGTCATAGGGGCGGCATTTATAACTCTCATTTTACCGACCGTTCCACTGTTACTTTGGGTGATGTCAGAACGAAACTCACAACATGTTCCTTCGAATATAGATATTCCGACGTCCAGTATCAAATACGAAAAAGTTATCGTGCCACTTGACATAAGACCAAATACCCAGGTTTCTAATATTGCTTTTTTTTCAAGAATTTTTTTTGTTTTTTCCCCATCACTTTCATTGATTGCAACCCATGATTACGCCATGATTTGCATCATTCACATAAAAGACCAAGCACCATTACTTTCAGTATATATGAATATATGAAATTTAAAAAAATGGTTTGTTTCTTGTTGTTTAAGTTGCTTATTTAGTCGCTCTAAGGAGAAATTTTCAAATGAGAATATTTTTGAAAATAAAAACTTTACAAGTGTACATTACAATTGATATTCAAAAGAATATCTTACCTTATTTAGATAAAATTAGCATTACAGTATATATATGTGTGTGTGTGTGTATATATATATGAGGGTTTCTATATTGACACAAACTGGTGACACAAATTGTGGATCACAAGATTTGTTTGTCATTATGTGCAAGGTGAAATTAAGGGAGAGATCTTGTGGTCGACAATTTGTGTCATCAATTTTGTGTTACCAGTTTGTGTCAAAATGTAGCTGTCATGTCATCTTTATATGTATTGACTTTTCTTTTGAAGAAATTCTGTTGTTTTAAGTTCCAACGATACACCAAAAATTAAAAGGTTTATAAAATTGTTAGATTGACTATTAAAGCTGCAATGGATGGCTGTCTATGTGAAGTACTTTCTGTAGGAGCCGGAAGTTGGCGTGTTCTTGAGGAGATGACTGCTGTTGTGCTTCATCAAACACCCTGTTTTTTTTTTCTTGGGGAGCTACGATTGGCTAACGTTGCTCCATGAGAAACCATTAGCATTAGGTGTCTTATCATTTAAGGTTAACCACGAAACGATTTGAGACTTATGTCATTTCTCTTAAGTTTGAAGAGGGTAGTCAACATTCCCAAATGGCTTTAAAGGTGCTCGGCCAACGGTTTTGTCTTGTGCAAGCTTCTCGGAAGATCCTTCCAATATGGGAGCTGATCAAGTGTTCCAGTAATAGTAATAATTTCATCCTCAAAGGAGATCAGCCTTTTCACATCGATACGCTGTTTGTCACAATCCGTCCATACATATGATTATTTCCCTGATCAATCTGCTAAGCATTCACTGTTTCCAAAAATATTTTCCTCCCAAACAGCTTCAGTGGAGAAACGGTACTCTCTGCAAAAATGTAGAACTATCATTCTGCACCTACATATGGAATGTTATGCGTATTGCAAAGCTTCCCACTTTTCAAGTGATACATCCGGAAATCGTCGTGGACTGAAACGTTGTTATCCTCAATATCTACATGAGCAACCTGAAGCCTTGAAGCCGGCAATGGAACACAAACAGCCATATCCATGTGAAAGACCCGATCTCCTTTAAAGATGAAATTATTATTATTACTGGAACACTTGATCAGCTCCCATATCCGAAGGATCTTCCTAGAAGCTTGCACAAGAAAAAACCGCTGGCCCAGCACCTTTGAAGCCATTTCGGAATATTGACTACCCTCTTTAAACTCAAGAACACGCCAACGTCCTGCTCCTACAGAAAGCACTTCATATTGACAACCATTCGTAGCAGCTTTGGTAGTTAACCTAACAATTTTATAAACCTTTTCCTTTTCGACGAATGCCAATCCAATAGAGCATTTGGAAAACTCCTCGCATGGTCTTTTTAATGGAAATTATTCCAATCTTGTACCGTCATTTCTCTTTTCACCCATGGAAGAAAATGTTGAGGAGATGGTCCAATCCTACATATCTACTACTTTTGTGTAAACAATTAGTTCAAAATATGGTTTTCATCTACAAGGGAATGTATGAGAAAAGAAACAATGATGATCATCTCTGTACGCAGTTGTGCATGGAATGTGGAATGTAGAACGTCCTTGCTTGGTAACTCCATGCATGTTTTAAATTCGTAACAATTCTATATATACGATGGATTTCCCTTCAACATTTGGACTTATATCTTTTGTGCGTTCAAAGTTTTGTTTTAAATTTACTCGGCAAATGCTCTTTGTAAATTCCAGGTTTTGTGTAAAGACAAGTTGAATTTCTTTTAGTTAGATATAAGTTATACGCTATGCCTTGCTTTCTGAAACCAAAAAACGGTTCTTCATGGGTTGACCATGTAACAATTCATGTATCTTTTACGTTTAGAACTCCTGCTACAATTTCTTTTTAATACTCAGTCAGGAGAGTTAATTCTCTCTATCGAAAATTCTCTATCCAAAATTCTCTGTTCTCTTGTACTCAAATAATAAAGATCCTTGATTTTCACCTTTTGCAATTAAGTCAAAGAAAAAAAGAGGTTTTAGTTGCAAAAAGGCGGAATTCAGGAAGTGTTGATTGGTTGGGTATAGAAGAATAGAGAATTTTGGATATAGGTAATTTTATTTTGTTAGAAAATATGCTCCGAGCACAATCGTAACGAATTGAATTTTCAATTTCAAATATTTAATTTACTTAAATATAAAACGATTGTAATTATCTGATTTTCAAATATATGAGCTATTTAAAATAATTTAATTGTATAACGGTTATTTAAATATTATAAATATCAAAATAACTGAATCTCGGATTCATTATGACATTAAGTTCATTTCTATGCTTATTTAAAGTCTGTTTAAATAAAAATGAAATAATAGTCTGCAATCTTGCAATTGAAATGATTTTAAATATATTTATAATTCACGTGTGTAATTATCACACTACAAAAATTACCATTACCAGAGGCTTACACATGCGCCCTTGTTATAAATAAAGGCACAAACAGAATTAAAACGCCCTTAAAGTTAAGGGAGGTAAGACTAACGATTTGAATAAATAGTGCCACATCACGGAATAAAATGAAAGACTGAAGTACAAATATGAATTTGTAGACACGTAACAATATGGATTTCTTTTGTTACAAGAATGTGTGTGTCAACTCATATATGTGCGCCCTACGTGGAAGGAAGATGGGACTTGTTACAACCGTTATTACGTAACAGTGATGTCGTAGCCGAAGGTTACAGACTGAGCTATGAAAGAAAGGCATTGCTCTCAAAAGATACTCATAAGATTTGATTTAGGAAGAGATTGTTGGGATTGCCCCGTATGTTGTTAAAGTAGGAATGATGGTTTAAATAAATAGTCTCACATCACGGAATAAATTTAAATGGTAGAGTACAAATAATAACAGAAATTTCTTTTGTTACAAGGACGTGTGTGTCAACACATATGTGTGCGTGTAAGGGAGAGGGGATTTGTTCCAACCATCATTACATAACATTATTCACCTCCTATGTAAAACATGACTTGTATAGAATCTTAACGTTGGATCATGGAGTAGCATTTTCTGTAGAGTCTTGAAAAGATTATCAGTAGAAATAGAAATTAAGCACATAATGCAAGTTATTACTCCTATTCACTCCATTATTAAATGCAGCTAAATTCATGTATTAGAAATGATTACTGAAGCAAGAATAAAGTTTAACGTCAATTATAACCATCAGCAGTAATGCTATATTAGCAAACTAAAAATAGATCAACTGTATGATAAATAACCAAAGGTAAAAAATAAAAGGGTTGAACATCAAAACTTTGTGAAGCTGCACATCATTGTGCCAAACCAGTATCAACTACACAACATTGTATCAAACTAGCATCAAAATCATGGTTAGCCAAGACGTATAGATTTACAAATTTTGACATTACCGAATACAAGTTTATGAACCAAAAGGTTTATGAAGTTTACTGCGTTAACACTTAACTTCCGCAAGGATAAATTTCAATAGTCAAAATAATAATTATGTAAAATTTTCATATACAGTTACCGTAAATGGTGGTTAATGCAAATTTTCTAAATCAGTATCAAACTAATATCTATAAATGATCTGAAAAAATAGTACTATACAACCTTTAAGTTATACACTGGCAAATTGAAATCAATTACATATAAAAAAATTTCCATAAAAGAGAGTCATTTGAAACATCTTAATATTAGTTAGAATTGTGTTTTGATTAAAATACACACACACAGAGGGACAGAGCTAGGATTTTACTTCGACCCAGGCTAAGTAAAAGCGATGAAAAATGATAGAGTTGTATGATATCAAAAACTGTATTATAGTCTGTGGATGGATCAAAGCTGTAGCCTGAGTAAACGGAGACTACATGCTGTGTTCTTTTCTGTTGCTTGTGTGGGAAAGAAGAGATGTATGTATAATTTTGGCCTTTTTTTCTTCTAAAATTCATAAAATTAGAATGCTAAATCACTATTTGAAAGTTAACTAGGTATAAAAATAGAGACTACTCTAGCCGCTATGAAAAGACAGATAATGAAGAAATTAGAGTTGAAACATTACTACACGGTGGGAAATACATTACTGACATTTCCCATGGAAGATCTTTTAAAAAAATTCACAATAATTACAACCTTCAGGAGAGGCAAAGTCATCCTCCCTCTGACAATCATATTGGAGGTGGCCATCCTATCAGTATGAATATTCCTGAAATAGATGATTCAGACTACCGCTCACCCATAAACCTTCCAAAGGGAACACACTCTCTATTTGGAGTGAAGGAGAAGAAATAATTCACAAGCTATCAGCAATATTGAGAGACAAAAGCTCAATATCGAAGATAACAGGGACATTACTTTAGATCTGTAGATCTCAAAACCAGAAGCAAGATTTAAAAGCCAAATCGATTATTTTCCAACAAACTCCCCATATCCAACTTTTCTGGTGGGCGACTTGCACTAGATCTGAGAATTGTAGCAATGAAGATAAGAAATGAAGCCTTCAAGAACCATTAGGTTCAACTAGAGATCCAAATATTAAAGTTCTCAATGAAACTGCCATGACTAAGGTTTCTTCTGAAGCTTTGAGAGAGTTAGTGCTTGTCGTTTGCAGGTTTTGTACACATAATTTTGGCTTATTGGACAACGTGACTTCTGATTTATTGGGCTAAAATACAATACATACATTTTATTTTTGGGAAAGAGCACACAAACACGTGGATCCGTCCCTATATATATATATATATATATATATATATATTGAAATTGGGTAAATTTTATTTCAGCTTTTAAAGCCAAGCCCGGCCCAAATGTTACAAAGCCTGATCCACTCAGGTACAAACATAATACAAACAACAGAGCACTTTTCGTTCATTCCTAATTCTCTGAAAAAGTTTCAAAAAGCGGCTCATTGTTCAAATTAGGGTTATGACGGAATCATCATGGCAGCCGCAGGTTCTCTCGTCTCCTTCCTCCGTTCACTCCCCTCCAGTTCCACCTCTCCAATAACAGTAATTCTCGTTCTGTTGCACTGGTAAAGTACTTTGATTTGATTCTTTCGATAGCTATTTCAATTTCTCTGTTAATCAAAGCGGCGTTAGCTAACACATCTTTCTCCTTCGTCTTGAAAGCACGGGTATTGTGTTCTCGCCATGTCTGCCACACTGTGGATGCGAGGCCAACCTTGCCAATCTCTATCATCAGCTTCGACATGTTACTCCCATCGTTCAGGTATTCAATTTCTTCCTCTAAGCTTCCGATTTGGTCTGTTTTAAAGCACTTCAGTTTTTTGATGGCCCACAGTCTTCTACTGTAATTGCACTAAAAAAACGTGGTGAAGGGTCTCCCTTTCTCTCTTACATAGTAGACATGTGTCGTCTTCTATGATTCCCCAGCTATGTAGTCTCTCTTTAGTAGGCAGTCGGTTGAGTATAGCTTTGTATAGGACTTGAGCGAATTTTGGTGGACAGGACCTAGTCCAAACCACTTTGAACCAGGGAACCTGTTCATGTTCATGTCCGAGACTCTCCCACACTCTTTAAATTATGAATTTGCCGTCTGCCCACTTCCATTCATCTTGTTCTTTGTCTTGATATATTGTTATCTCAGCCAGTTCGTTTGCTAGATTACGTGCCACCAAGTTGTTATGGCAGTCCCACATGTTATCTAAAATAATAGTGCTTACTTTAGCAGTTGGGGCACCATTAGCTGAGTAACTATCCCATCCTTGCCTATCAATAAGACTTTGACCATTTAGCCATGGGTCCCTCCATAGGTCAGTAGTGTTGCCATTTGCGATTTCTCTCCGGATCCTACATTTTAGATCATTTCAGAATTCGAGGCAAGTTTTCCAGATGATGGATGAGTTGTTGTCTATGGGTGATGTCCAAAAATTATTTTTGTTGTACCTGGCCCTCATCCATTAAGCCTACATGTTCTTAGATGAGATTAAATTCCAGGCCAATTTCAACCCATAGGCTTTCTTCAGCTTAAATAAATTTTTCAGGCCCACTCCCCCTTCTTTCTTGGGCCTACACAAAAGCTTGTAGCTAATTTTATGCAGTCCCCCCTTCCAGATGAAGTCTGCACATATTGTATTAATTTTAGCAATGGAACAGTCTGGAATTTGAAACGTTTGAAGCCAGAATCTGAATTTAGAGGTGATCCCTGTGTGTACCAATTCCACCGCACCAGCAAAAGATAATAGTTTTGATCTCCATCCCTGAAGTCTGTCACGAATACTATTTACCAGTTTACCACATGTCCCTATATATATATATGTATATATATATATATATATATATATATATATATATGGGCTGCTAGCTACCAATTCTACAACCCTTAGAATCGATATTAATTGTATATATGGTATTCTCATATCGATATTATTTATTTTTTATGGGATTTTTTTCTATTCTTTCTTTTTTCCACGCCCCCCCAAAAAAAAATCCCACAAAAAACAAAGAATATATAATAATATTTATAAAAAAGAAAACTAAAATTTTATATAAATGGATTGAAGAACAAGCTTATAAATCAAATATGAATAGTTATAACAACTTGTCCCTTCAAACTCCAACAAACCTCATACTGAAATGATAAAGAATACGCAAATACGTCTTGGATCTCTAGCTCCCATCATGTAATGACCCGGATTTTCAATCGATTTATTTTAAACATTTAAATAGTGTTTTAAGTATTGTGTTGATAATATAAATGGATTTTTATATTGAGTTATCGATTTAATAATCGAAATACAATTTATTTCGAATATATATAATCATCGTAATACGAGAATCTGAAATAATTCAATTCGAAATTAAAATGGAATCATATTAATTCAAATGATTAATCGAAATTCTATTTGAATAGAAATGACGATAGTAATAATTTATTATCAAGGAATTATTTGTTTTGAATATAATTTATATCGATTTAAATTAATATCTTCTCCATGTGATCGATTGAGGCTTCAAAATCTGTCCCACTTTGTCCAGAATATGGGTATAACCTTGGAAACGTTGGTTATTATGTTCAAATAGGAGTTCAGAACCATAAAATATATTATTATAACATATAGTGGATAAGCTCCAACTCAAATCGTAGTTAAATCAAAATCTAATCGAAATTATTTACATTGTACTTAGCATACCCTGACCTACCTACCTTGCGCAGACTACTTTCTTCATACCTAAGATTTATTCTCGTCTATATAATACGTGACTACTCCTTTTTATTTTCTTCCCATTTTCTCACTCCTCAGATAGATTTCAAAAGCTTCTTAAACAAAATAAAATGGGTCGCCCATTTCATGTGAAAAACAAAGTCCACGCTAGTTTTAAAAATTCGAAACAAATCATACGAAATCCTATATTCCCAAAACTTGGATCGATTAATTTGTGAGGTCGAGTTCTTCGATTGGGAGTAGAGCTGCACGGTGCGATGGAAGTTTAGGATGCTGTTGTCCCTCGAGACATGATTCAGTGATGTCGAGGTGGTTGTGGTGATGTCTAGGAGATAACGACATAGTCTGTCGCTCTGTAGTTGAAGTCAGAGTTGAGGGGAGTGCATAACTTCTGGTGCGAATTTGTGGTGGAATTCAAAATTGATTGATATCGAGGCATGAAGTGGCGTAACCGTGAATGAGGGGGTCAATGCGTTTCAGAGGGGAAATTCCAGGTCAAGAAATGTCGTAAGTGCCAAAATGGCTCAGCCTAGAGAAGATAAGTTAGGTTTTGGAGGAGGCCTGCGAGCCAAACATTGTGATGATGAGCTTTGGAGGTTGAAACAGCAGAGAGAACGAGCATGGTATGTAGGCAGGTCTGAGTGGCATTCATAGTGGGTTCAACTGATCTCACAAATTTCAGTTCATTGCAAATGAAGAGCATATTCCTGATTTGGAGAAAAGGATTTACGTGATTATTTAAGATATATTTTTGATTTATAATTTATATTGAACCTAATTTATATAATTAGGAAGTGACCAAAGTACGTTGGGAAAAAATGAAATAAAAACATATAGAGTTGTTAACGATGAAATAAAATAGGTAGACAAATTGTTTAAGTAAAATTAAGGTTTAATTTAGGATTATTACACGTGAGTAATTAATTAAATTGAATTCATATAATTAAATATAACTGGAATTTTATTTATTTTTGTTTTACATTGGAAAAAACGGACGTATGGAGGAATCGCTGTGAAATTTATATAATATGCTTCAGTGGGTGTTCTGTGCAAATAAAAATCATTGTGAGTAAACTCACTCTCTAGATTTTATTTAAATAATTTTTATATGTTGTTTGTTGGTTTCTTGGATGCGTTTAAATATTTTTGTAGCTTTAATAAATACGTTAGTTATTTAGGCTTGGTGTTTTAGCTATTCTATATATATATATGGTTGGATATTTCCAGCAATACCATTAGCGGATGCCCGTAGAATCCTTAGCGGATGAACCTATGCGCCCCACAATATGATAGTGGATGACCTTCTGTACCGCGATATACTACCTTGAAGAAAGATGGGTATTATTTATGTTGGCTAACGTCTGTGGATGCAGGAAAACAGGTTGGAGGGATCCAACTGGATTCCTCAAAAAATTATTATTTGTTTGTTTTCATATATATTATCATATATGATGCGTTAGAAAACCTGTGATTGGTAATTGGATGTGTTTGAATGTTTAAATATCGCTGGGCCCAAATGTTGAATTATAAAAATATTGTGAAAAGGGTTTTTTAGATTTAAAAGGTGTTGATGTCAAAAGTTGGTCACTAGTGACGTTCAACCCCCAATCGTGTGAAGAGCACACGAATACTGATTAGAAAATACAGAAAAAGTAAAGATAACAGGGAAAACACACATACTTTTATAGTGGTTCGGCAAAGACTGTGCCTACGTCTACTTTATATATTATTTCTGCTTTAGATTACAGGTACAATGCTTTTTCTATTTGAAGAAAAGAGAGAAGACGACTATTTTTCTCTTCCAGATAAAGTTTCTCTGGGAAGAAGAAGAAGTCGAAGTCGGAAAAAAAGGTCTCTTTCCTATTTAAGCTTTGAGGTATTTATAGGTGGAGATGGTGACGTGGGATGTTGTGACATGGCGCGAGCTTTCTGGAAAGTCCTGGATGTGTGGAGTCTATTCCTTGGATAGAATAGTGGCTGGAAGACTAATTCAACTATTCATAATTAGTATCCTCGGAAGTTGCGACTTACGTGGCATCCACAGTGAGGTGTATCAAAATTAGAGCATTGTCTGAATGTGGTTGACCACCTTTTCTTCCTTGAAAGTCGGGCTAAGTATTTGAACAGCTCAGCTGGATATTTCCTTGTAGATCCGAAATATTCGGTCGATATGCCTTAAATAAGAGTTGTTCTCTCGGTCGACTGGGAGAGCGAGTCTTCCGGAGTGAGATATTGGTTTGTTTGCGAAGCGGCTCGCCCCAACACGTGATTTACTTGTACTAAGCTTCTGCTGGACTTCCTAGAGTGCGATCTGTCTAATTTGGTTGGCTGCGCATTTTGGGCTTCGATCTGACCCGTTATGGCTTTTGCTAAAAAGAGGGCTACCAAAAGGGAAAATCTAATTTTCTAAAATAGAATTTGAATTTCGAAGGGGCAAGAAATATTAACTTGTTTTGAATAATAAAAACAAGCAATGAATTTTTAAGCGATGTTTATAAATTAAATAATGCAGGAAATTGAAGTGAATTTTTAAATGGTGTTTATAAATGAAATGGGAAAATTATCATTTGGATAATTTGGGGAATCTAAATTCAAATGTGAATTTAAAAAGGGAATTGAAATTAGTTTCAAAGAGAAACGATAATTCTATTCTGACATTCAGAATGTAAACTAAATTAAAATAAATCTGTTTGGATTTATGATGAATTCTATTAAATAGAATTTATTTAAATAAACATTTTCAGAAAAATATATTAGGATTGTATTAAATAGAAGTTTAAATTTTAAATACGAAAATAGATTCACTGTATATATATATATAAGTAGTAATCAATAAAATATTCCCGAATAAGAATTGGGTTTCAAATGGATTTGAAATGGAAACGTGTTTTAAATTATAAAACAAGGAAGTTAAATTTATAAACGACATTTATAGATTAAATTAGATAAATTATCATTAGATAATTTAGAAGTTTAAATTTAAGTATGAATTTAAAAATGAATTGGAAATCGTTTCAAAAATGGGATGACGGATGTTATTCCGGAATTCGAAATATAAACGAAATTAAGATAATTCTCAGAATTTATAATTAAAATCCGAGTATATCGAATTTTGTAAATAATTTATTTATAAAGGTAATTGGAATTTAATATAGAAAATTGAGTCATAAAATAAATTTATAACCGAGTAATGGAAAATCGACAATTAGAGATAATCGGAAATATTAAGTAGGATTTGAAAACTGGATTTAATATATATTAAAATATATATTAGAAAGAGATTGAAATTTAAATTGAAAGAAGTTTAACGTTTATATTTAAATATAATTAAAACAAGCTTTCCGCGGCGCGATAGTTCGTGAATTGGCATTTCGAACTTCAGTTGAGTATATAGAACTCAATTTAAATCTGAATTCTTTAAAATAAGAATCCTCAGGACCGATTGAATAATAGTTTTCTAATCGAAAAGAATTTTTTTGATTTCGTCTTATAGATTTTGAGTTATGTCGAAATCAAATTTTTAGAAAAACAGCGCCATAATTATTATAAAACCATAACGGTTTATTTAAAAAAATAAAAGGATTTTAAGTAAATATAATCTGAATTTCCATTAGAGAAATCCATATTTGAGATACAAAATAAATGAAACGACCCGAAATCCCCCTTACGGCAAATCACGGATTGAGTTGAGGACAAGACCAATCCCAACACAAACAGAAGAACATTTCATTGTTAATTACAACAATTCCATCAGAAAACAAGAATATACAAAGTATAAATCAATATTACACATTAAATATCAGAGATTACTATACATTTCATAGTAGCGGAAAATAAGACAATACATAACTGAAAGAGATAAACGGAGACAGAGCTTTCCGGATATCGTTCTTGCTGTGAATCAGGATCCTGTGAATATAAATTTGCAAAACCAAAACTACTAGCTGCCCGTGCAAAATAAGGGCACCCAGAGTTTAGGTTAAAAACAATAAACTCCAGGTCAGTCATGTGACTGGTGTGAGAACCAAAACCGTTATTAATCTTTATTTTAAAGTTAGGTAAATCAACGGACCACGCCATCTAACACGGAACGGGTTTCCTCCCAAGAATATCAGTGCATAAAACAACAACGCAATGATAAAAAAAGAAAATGAAGCTATTATAAGACCCAGGTCCAATCACACAATGCAACACAAGCCGGAGGATAGGGTTTTACCTTATAATAGCCAAAGAATGCTTGATACGCTAAATTTCATCTTTTATTATTACTATAAGTGTATAGTGTCAAAACAATTTCAATCATAAATATCAATCATAGGCGGCATGGGTACCATATATCATGTCGCCATACTAGTTCTACAATTAAATCCACAAAATCACGTATTTGGAAGTTGGATTTCCATTTGTGAACCGAGGCAAAAGATAGTCCTCACCGGCTTCGAGACTCTCTAGCCCGAGCCTCAGGGTCAGAGCGCATCGACCCTTGGGTCGTCAGGGCCGGTCCATCGATGTGGATTAAAATGCCTGAACACTGCGTTTGGGGCGTAAATGAGCCCAATGGCACCATCGGTTCCACATAGTCACCGATATATCCGAGGCGCCTCGCAACAGCAACAACCACACAGGTAAAAATAATATAAATGTCAGGGCTGGTAGGTCACTGACACCACCCTAGCTAGAAGGAAACACATGCCCTCCCTGAGGTCCTCTCCCGTTTCTGGTTCACAACCGGGGTGTGAGGCTCGCGAATTCACGTTACACAATGCTATGCCACACAGGCGGTGCTTTGATCATCAACCACAAGACTTTGCTTTTCAACAAAAGCCTTGATCATTTGCCACTTAGGCATGCCACACAGGCAATTCACACCATGCGACTGATGTCCATCGGTAAACAACCTCTGAACCCGTACGTCTCAGAGATGGGTGGAGTAAGGGAATAAATTCCCCTTCACCATGCAGATGTATATTTAATAGAGATCAATCAACACATAGAAAAATCCAATGTCAGACACACAGTCCATACAAGTCCGTTCTGGGTCTGAACGAAATCGGAGGCACCTTGTACCTCGCACATCCATCCATCTCCAAGTACGTCTAGACGATCACCAACTGATTCCCTCCTCTTGGGTGTACAGCCTGATCAAGATCATCAGTAATCACCCAAACGATGTGAAGACCTCCGGTCTTCGGCCACCGTCTTCATCCTCGACACCACGTCGAATCAGTTATTCTGAATGGGATAAACTCGGTCTTTCTGAATAACTCGCGTATATAATAAATAAGTGTTACACAAACGCAACATACGCCTCATTCCAATTCAGAATATTTTTGTAATCAAATACTCATACACTTTGGGAAAGATTCCCATTAATTTTACCAAAGATAAATTCTTTAAATTTATTCTTTAATCTTCTTTGAATATCAATTCAAACTAGTCGGGATTAGCGAACCACACCGAAGTAATCATTCATTTTATTTCCCAATCCCAACTAATTCATCCCATGAAGTAAAACTGGTCATGCTTCATATCTAACACCACGGTGTTATCGGTAAATTCAATTACCATTTCACGTTCAAATCTAATTAAAGATTTAACTATCGCTTGGAGCAAAAACTGGTGATACTCCATTCTTGATTATTTCAATCTAATTAAAGATTCATTAAAACTCCACTTGGTTTTAATCTTCCCAATAATCACTATCAATGATTATTTAACTAGGTTAAAGAACCAATGTAGTTCAAAACACGGTTCATGATAAACCCAAAATCACATTCATTAATTGTCGGGCTAAAGAACAAGTGTAATTTAAAACACCGTTCACGATAAACCAAAAAATCAATTCCAATTCAATTTCAATTAAATACCATTTAATTGGTACACTTCATTAAATCTAAATAAAAATATTTATTCTTTTTGTCAACTGGGTTTAAGAACAGTGTTAATGAAGACACCATTCACGACAAACCCAAATCACATTTGATATTAAATACAAGGCTCTGAATAGAAAATATATCGGCTTATATTCAATACCAAATTCTACGACCAACAAATATCATATTGGAAATAACGATATAAATATATCTTTCAAATTTCCATACCAATATCTGTATAATCACGAAATCCAACATCAAAATATTCCAAAGACAATTTCGATTCAAATCCATTCCAATTCAATTATTGGAAATTCTGGCTACCATTAAAACCCCTTTTAAAATTCAATTTATTTATTTCAAAAATAAATTGATTCTAATTCTAGTTCAAAACTAGTTCATTTCGATAAAAATCAATTTTTATCTTTTCAAATATGGAGTTTTTCATCCCAGTTCTTTTCAAATCATTTCTTTTGATTTTACACAAATTATTACTATTCTTAATAATTTTATCAAGGCCCGTACAGTCGATTTCCATCAACGGCCATCGAACTGCACTTACAGCGACCTTTTCCAAAGTTTATTTGGACATAATTCCAAATCTAACCATTAGATTTCTAATTTCTAATATTCGTTAGAAATCTCTTTTCGATACGAACCCAACGGTTTCGGTTTTAGGAAAATCCGACGGTCAGATCTCCCGTAATATCAATTTGAAGTAAATAGTCGAAATTCGCGAACTACCGTGGCGCGTTCTATTCAGTCCATTATATATATATATAATATATATATATATATATATTATATATATTTCGTCGATTTCCTTTTAAAAATATTTTATAAATCGTTTAAAAATTCGTTTTTAAAACGATTTCAACTTCCTATTCAATTTCTAGTCAAAATTGAATATTCCATATCATTAATCTATAAATGATAATATTTTCAAAACTTTATATTTTGAAATCACTTCCTTTTCTATATTCATTATAAAAACGAATATAATCGATATAAATATCGTTCGCGTCAAAATGGCGCATATCTAACCAACACGACTTTATATATATTAATAACTTCGTTATTCTATTCAATAAATGAATATTTTCCTCAACACATGAATATATGTTTTTCTATTCAGCACATAAATTTACATTTCAATTCAACACATGAATATTTATTCTATTCAACACATGAATTTATATTTCTATTTAACACATGAATATATATTTTTCTATTCAACACATGAATATATATTTTTCTATTCAACACATGAATATATATTTTTCTATTCAACACATGAATTTATATTTCTATTCAACACATGAATATTATATTTCTATTCAATACATGAATATTTATTCTATTCAACACATGAATTTATATTTATTATTTTCCAAATTGAAATGAGGCCCAATCAATTACCATATAATGTTAATTATATGGATTCCATACAACACATGTATATAATAGCAATGATAAATAATCAACCATTATCCAGAGTGCACCACACAACTGTATAAGCATTAAATATATATAATTAACGCTTACACAGTCTGTCAACCCATCGGTTGACATACAACTAAACAATCGGGATTAGTGTACGTCAAATATCATCCCAATACCTGTGTGGGGTTTCAAATCAACAAACACAGATTTTTATTTGTGCAGTTGGGCGATGTGTAAAATTTATCGTCCCAATCAATATCAGTCAAATCAGTGTACATAAACAAATCATCTGATTTGGTTATTACTATCTATTTTATATACACGTTAAAAATCATATTGTTAACTATAAAATATTTTTCACTATAAAATATTTTATTTCGTTCCACATCACACAAACAAATTTCACAACACAGCAATCAAACAAACAAGTCATTCATGGTCTGTGGACGACGGGTGTCGGGTGCTGCTAAGCACCGTCTACACCCTAGTATAAATTTCAAACTAAAAATTAAAATAAAAGTGAGGAGTTCTCACCAAAAGTTTCATTCCGCCGTGCTTTATTTTTGAACTGTTGAACCGTCTATATCTGTTTGAAATTCTAATGCAGTCCTTGTCCCGCTGTTCACAATAAAAATTATATTTTTATTGTTTCATCCTAATAAATAAAAATCATATTTTTATTTCTACATCATATATTTTCAACGCTTCTTTCTACATAAAAAATTATATTTTTATATTTCCACTTCTTTTATAAAGATCAAATTTTTATATCATCGCTATAAAAATCACATTTTTATTTCAACATATATATATTGGGGATTGTTAAAGGGACTCCATTTTTGGTTAAGGGTGGGACAATTTTAAGGAGACTCCACCTCAAAAAAAAAAATGTTAAGGGAGGGCTTGGTTTTTTTATTTTAAAATAAGCATGGACTAAACTGCCCCTCGTAACCTTAACTAATTAGAATTTCTCCTCATAATTCCAGGCTGAGTCTTGAATATGTTTGATATTGACTTTCTTTGGATACTTGCCTGAAATCATCTACGCTATTTATATCATCAACAAATAGATGGCGCATGCAACCATAATTATAATTTTTATTATTATTTATATATATATATATGAATGATAAATGCATGATTTAAACTGGATTACTGAGATATATGAACTTTGTTTAAATTAGGGATGTTGAAAGAGGTAGATCTTCGTCTGATTGTTACTTCGTTTTATTTTCCTTTTAAGTTGAATTATAAAAGGTCACTATAAATTGTTTCTAAATTTATTTTGCAATTTGCAGAGTTAATTAATCATGTATCTTATTAGACTAAGAAATGTTAATAAGTGATTGTCTGACTTATGCTTAAGTGTTTGAATTCATGCAAGTATATGTGCTGGTATAAGACGTTTATAAGGATAGCACTGGAATTTTTAATTATATGGTTAAGGGGAGGCTAATTTATTTTGTCCCTCCCTTAACAATTCATCAAAAAATGAGAAAATTGACCCCCTCCTTAATCAAAAGTGGAGTCCCTTTAACAATCCCCTATAAAATCATAACTTTTTTATTCGCTACATATATAAAAATCACATTTTTCTCTAGTATATAAAAATCATATTTTTTATTCACTACAAAATCTATACTTCTATATGATAAAATCCATTCTTTTTGAAGTTAAAATCAAACCTTGTTAATCAATTAAAATAAAAATATTTCTAAAATCATAACTTTAATCCCGTAAAAATTATATATTTTCATATTTAAAACTATATATTTTTATTATAAAAGTCATGCCATTTAAAACAGATTAAAGTACTAAAAAAAGGACTTACAGTAAGAAACGAGGGGAAAGGGGGGCTGAGCGCTCGAGGTTGGAGGGGGGGAGGGGGGAACAGTGGTGGCGGTAGTCGGTCGGGGAGGGGTTGTCCACGCCATCACTTTACTTGCGGCTGCGGCTCCGTTCAACTGGGGGGGATCGAGATATGGAGCTCGCGTCGGAGACGTGGAGGAGGGGAGGAAGGAGAAGTGGTGCTCCGCCCGACGCGGCGGCGGCGAGGGCGAGGGATCGCCTGGGGAGCGACGAGATGCAGTTTCCCCTTTTTTTTTGAAATGAGGCGTTGACTAGAAGGAAAGGTAAGGGGAAGGAGGATATATATATAATATTTATTTATTTTATTTTAATTATCTCCTAAAAGTAACTTTTCTATTCGAACTCCAATCGAGACCCAACGACTGTCGTCCATAACTAACTACCCCATTCCGAACACAATGGGATATGTATCGTAGGCTGGTTCGATCGTTTCAATCAGTTTCTATCAAAATCAAAATATAAATCTATATATTGAATTTGAACGCGCATTTCAATTTACCGTGGCCACATACGGACTCTAAAAATTTCTGAAAAATATTTTCTAGCTTCGTATTGACGATACGATCCAAACAAAACTAATTTCGTCAAATTTGAAGGCCGTTTGAAAAATGACCATTTTCCAGTCGATTAGAATCAATTGAAACTAGTCAAACGCATTTTCTCTTGCCACGCTCACATATTGATTTAGAAAATTATGAATTTTGGAATCTAGCAATAACTTGACACTCTGGTCCCAACAAAAGTGATTTCGTCGAAAACAGAGGTCGTTTGCAAAATCTCCACTTTTAAGGGCCAAAATTCCATAGCGACTATTCTGAAATTTCATCTGGGCATAACTTTCCCGCTATGAAATTTCAATTTTTCAGATTCGTTGGAAAAATATTCTCAAATAGATTCTAATATTTTTGATTTCGCTAAAATCCGGTTTATTTTGAATCCTGTACATTCATTTGAACTTTGAAATCGAATTTTCATACTACCGCGTCATTTCCAATTCCTTTTTATAATTAAAATAAAATATTTATATTCTAATGACGATTCAATTAAATATATATGTTCGAATTCTATTCAAAATAAATTTCTCCCCGTAATTATTTAAAATAATCAAAATTCACTAAAATTTCCAAAATAAAAATTTTAAATTGGCTCGGATTTCTGGGTTATTACAATCTCCCCCACCTAAAACTTTTCGTCCCTGAAAAGGAACGAAGCCGAAAGTTGTTTAACTAATCAGCTCAACGTTCATTCTTTTCATTATGGCTTAAGTTCTTCAACTTTTCAGTTTCTAAGAACTTTTCAAATTCTTCAAAAATTTGGCTAACACCCTACATTTTTCGAAAAATTTCGCCATAACCTCCCCTGTACCGGGGTCTTCGGGATATTTCAAATAGCCTCCCGTGGCCCTCATCAATCAGAAAGAAAAAAGAAAAAGCCAAGCGGCTAGCCAATTGGCTCATAAAATCATCCAAACCCAAATAAATACAATAAACATGTACCTATTTGTCGGGCAAACAATTTTATTCCTCTTCTCTAGCCTCCTTGCTATGGCCTGTTCAATGTAAGTACATGTATATGCGTGCAAATGCGACTTATTTTCAATACAATTCAATATTTGATCAATTTGGCTAAATGGTTCAAATTTTAATTAATCAACCACTAATTAAACAACACAATCAGCAAACAATTAGTTGATTATCTTTTCAAATTCATAACTTTGATACATAGTCCAAAAATCAGGTTTTTGATGCCAAATTACAACAATAGACGCTATCTAATTTTGGTTCTCACACCTGTCAATTGGAATCATATAAACATCACACGTTCGAAACTCGAGCATAAATACTGATAATGTGATCCCAATTACCAGTATCATCCCCGGGCGACTAGAGTGTGATTCTATATCTACCCAGTATATTAAAATTTCGAATACACGGGGATCAGACGTATACACAAAAACTTTATGTACTGGATTGTCCAAATTCAATATAAAATAAATAATCAAATACGAATAATTGATTTAAATTTTTGAAACAAAAATTGTTTTCATTTTAAAAATATACTCTTCACACTCATTCTAGGATACTACTGATCCCATCTCTAACGTGTCATTCTCATTTTCGAAACAAAAATTCTTCACATCTTATACTCCTAGTGACTTTGGGGTGTTAAAGATAGGTAATGATGGTGTGGCTCAGGTTGTGGGCATTGGGGATGTATGTTTGGTGACCAACATTAAAGTAAAGTTAATGCTAAAAAATGTTAGACAGCTTCCTGAAATTCGATTAAACTTAATCTCTACTGGAAAACTCGATGATGATGGCTACTGCAACACTTTTCATGGTGGTCAATGGAAGCTTACTAAAGGAAACATGGTGCTAGCTCGTGGGAAGAAGCACACAAGTACGTACTTGCTGCAAGCCTCAATTCCCACTTATTCTGTAAATGTGGCCAATGATGATTATGCAAAATTATGGCATAGAAGACTTGGTCATATCAGTGAAAAGGGGCTAAGTTGTTTGATGAAGAAAAATGCACTACCTAATTTGAAGTGTGTAAAATTGGACAAAATTTCTCATTGTTTTGCAAGAAAGCAGAATCAGGTCTCTTTTAAGAGACATTCTCCTTCAAGAAAATCAGGTTTGCTTGGTCTTATTCATTCTGATGTTTATGGTCCGTTAAAAGTTGACCTTTAATGGTGCACTTTACTTTGTTACTTTTATTGATGACTGTTCAAAGAAATTGTGGACATATGCTTTTAAAACAAAAGACCAGGTACTTGTTGTTTTTAAGCAGTTTCAAGCCTTGATTGAAAGGCAATCTGATAAAAAGCTAAAGTGTTTACGTTCTGACAATGGTGGTGAGTACATCGGTCCACTTGATGAATATTGTAAGGCTCAAGGTATTCGGCATCAGTTTGTACCAAAGAAGACTCCATAGTTGAACGGTGTAGAGAATGAATAGGACTTTGTTAGAGAGAATGAGGTGCGTGCTTTCAGAGGCTAAGTTGCCAAAACGCTTTTGGGGTGAAGCTTTGTTTACAGCTACACATGTGATTAATTTATCTCCTTGTTTTTCTTTGAATGGTGATGTTCCAGATAAGGTTTGGCTTAGCAAGGAGGTTTCTTACAGTCATTTACGTGTCTTTGGGTGTAAGACATTTGTGCATGTGCCTAATGATGAAAGATCGAAGCTGGATTCCAAGACTCGCCAATGCATATTTGCCGGCTATGGTCTTGACAAGTTTGGCTATAAGTCTTATGATCCTACAGAGAAGAAGTTGATTCATAGCAAGGATGTAGACTTTTTTGAAGATCAAACAATTGAAGACATTCAGAAACCACAAGAAACTGCATCTCATATTGGTTATAACCAAGTTGATATAGATCTCCCTTCTTTGACTCCTCCAACTCCTACACCAACTCCAATTGAGCATGTACAATAAAACGACAATGAATGTCATGTACCCAAGGAAGATGATTCCCAAGATGAAGATGCTGAGATTAATCATCATGCTTCTCCTAAAACTCAAACAAGATTTGTAATGCGATCTACCTAGGAGCGACGTCCTTCCACTGGGTATCCTCCTTTCGAGTATGTTCTCTTAACCGACAGAGGAGAACCTGAGACCTTTAAGGAAGCTATATACAACGATGATAAGTAACTTTGGTTGGATGCAATGAAGGAAGAGATGAAGTCGTTGCACGATAACAACACTTTTGATCTAGTGAAACTACCAAAGGGAAAGAAGGCTTTGAAAAATCGTTGGGTTTACAAGCTGAAACAGGATGAAAATGAAAAGTCGCTTCGGTACAAAGCAAGACTTGTAGTAAAAGGATGCAACCAAAGAAAGGAAATTAACTTTGAAGAGATATTTGCACCGATTGTCAGGATGTCTTCCATTAGAGTTGTTCTGGGTTTTGCCGCTAGTTTGAATTTAGAAGTTGAGCAGTTGGATGTGAAGACCGCCTTTGTTCATGGTGACCTTGAAGAAGACATTTACATGGAATAACCAAAGGGCTTCAATGTTAAAGGGAAGGAAGAATATGTATGCAAAATGAAGAAGAGTTTGTATGGTCTAAAACAAGCTCTAAGACAATGGTATCGCAAATTTGACACTTTTATGGGGGAGCAAGGCTACACAAAGACATATAATGATCATTGTGTTTTTTGAAGAAATTTGCTAACGATGATTTTATCATTTTGCTACTTTATGTTGATGACATGCTTATTGTTGAGCAAAATGTAGATTGGATTGCTAGTTTGAAGCAACAGTTGAACAAGACTTTCTCCATGAAGGAACTTGGGCTGGCGAAGAACATTTTAGAAATGAGAATTATTCGTGATCGCAAGGCTCGAAATTTATGGCTGTTACAAGAAGCATATATTCAGAGAGTGCTTAAAAGGTCCAATATGGAGAAAGCAATGCCTGTGAGTACTCCACTTGCTATGCATTTTAAGTTGAGTTCTCAACAATGTTGTTCCACAACAGAAGAGAAGGAGAAGATGGCGCATGTTCCTTATGCTTCCGCCGTAGGTAGTTTTATATATGCAATGGGTTGCACTCGGCCGGCCTGATATATCTCATGGTGTAGGTTTGGTTAGTAGATTTCTTTCTAATGCAGGTAAAAAGCATTGGGGTGTTGTGAAGTGGATTATGATATACCTACAGGGTACTGCTAATATGAAACTTTGTTTTGGGAGTGATAAGCTTTGTCTCGTTGGTTATTCAGATTATGATATCGCAGGTGATATTGACTCGAGAAAATCTACTTCAGGTTATTTGGTCACTTTTGCGAGGGAAGCAGTGTCTTGGAAATCTAGGCTACAAAAATGTGTGGCTTTATCTACTACTGAATCAGAGTTTAATGAAATGACAAAGGCATGTAAGGAGTTATTGTGGATGAAGCGGTTTGTTCGTCAGCTTGGATTTTCACAAAAGAGGTATGTGTCATATTGTGATAGTCAAAGTGCAATCCATCTTGCTAAGAATTCCACTTTTCATGCAAAGTCGAAGCATATTGATGCGAGATATCAATGGATACGTGATGTTCTTGATGATAAGTTAATTGAGCTTGAGAAAATTCATACTGATGATAATGGTTCTGACATGATGAATAAAGCTTTGCTAAAAGACAAATTTGGTACTTGTCGTTCAGGTGTCAGAATGGAAACCACCTCCACATAGTCGGGAGGGGGTGGTTTGTTGGGAATGGGTCCCTTTCTATGTGGAAAAACTCATATTTAATTGGTGCAATAAGTGTTGCTACGGGATTTTGTGTTTTTAATTGAAAAGGTAACTTATTGACCTTTGGTGTGCTTTGGTAATTGCACCTTAACAGGAATTGTCATCTTATTAAATAAGGTAGTTGAATGGAGATTTCAAGGTACCTTTTTTAGTGGCTATATATACATATCCACATTTTGGGTAGCATAGAGAACACACAATAACATCAATTTGAAAAGCATTCGTAAATAGATATCTACCATCAAAACTTTGTCAGCTTCTCTGAGACTTTATTGACTGCTTCTACTACTTTGAGATTGCCCTTTGTAGGCGTGTTTTTGCGAGATTCTCGGCTTTTCTGAGCTCTGTTTCCTAGTGATATTTATCACTTTTCTCTCTTTTGTTTTGATGTTGTTATTGCTAGCTATTGTTGGATAATTTGTGTATCCACTTTGTGACTTGGATTTGAATTTATGTATCACTCCATTATCATAGTAAGAGAAGTTTAGGAGGACCCCGTCATTGGTCCCGTGGTTTTTACTCTTCACATCGAAGAGGTTTTCCACGTTAAAAATTCGTGTGTGTTCATACTTTATTATTATTATTATCTCTTCTTCTGCTGAGTATTTATATTGATCATTGTTGATTGTGGTGCATTTTGCTGGGTTTGTCTATGTCATTCATAACGAATGTATCACATTATGCTAAACTACAAAATCTAAACTTCTTACCGAAAGCTATATTATAAACATAGAAAAAATAATCATATTTCCATTATTCAACATCACACAAAAACATTCCTGCGCGTACATACCAACCCACCTGTATATGCCCGTGTACAAACACCCATGCTCATTTTAACATTAATATATAAGTAAATATAAGCGGTAATGGGATTCCAAAGAAGATGCTCACTGGTATGCTGGGAAAAGAGTAGCATATATTTACAATGTAATGATTAATAAAAATGGGTCTCATTATAGATGCATTTGGGGGAAGTTACTCGTCCTCATGGCAACAATGGTATTGTCAAATCTAAGTTCAGGTCTAATTTGCCTCCTAAAGCCATGGGACATATGTTCGAGTTTTTATGCACCCGAGCAACATTTGAGCATCTTTGTTAATCCTGGTAATGGAGAAGAATCTTTTATGTACGTTGCGACTGGAGCATTTGATTTATTTATTTATTTTAGAAGAATTGAAATTTGTTTCTATGGAACTTTCTTTTTTTACTACTGGAAGAATGTTGAACTATATTTCTTGTTTTAAATTAGACATTGTTTGTTTGTGCCTCAAAAATTTAAAAAAAAAAAAGGAACAAGAAGAAGAAGAATTTTTTTCAAAAAAAAAAAAAAGAAACTGTCGGGGGATTGAATGTATATTGTTCTCAAAGTGCTACTATTCATATAAAACAACTACAACAGACTAACGTTATTTGTATAATAAACTAATGATCATTTTATATGTATATATCATAAGTGATAGGTATTTTTATAAATCAAACATTACTCATATATGCTAGATAGGACAATATATGGAGCTTATTATTATTAAACTATAAAGGCAATTCTTTAATGTAAATAAATTGGATATTCACTTCACCAAATTAGAAAACATATTTCACCCATAAGCAAGCAAAAAGCCGATGTAGACATTTTGGTTAGTTTTAAATGCATATAAATGATTTTACATTAGAAGAAAAAAGAAACAACAGATTGCATATCAATACCAATTGTAAGAAAAATAAGGAAAATTAGATTGTTTAATGTCCTGCACATGAATTATAACTAATACAATCTATTAGTAGACTTACTTATTTTGATGTCGTTTAAAACTAAAATAGAATTAGAATTAATAGGTTAACCTATAATTTTAAACAGGGTATGCGAATACAAATCGAATATTAAGGAAAATGCATATATGAATAATTTGTTAATACTTCAAATCTAAATCAATTTATAGCAGGTAATCAAATCTAAATCAATTTGTAGCAGGAAAATGCAAGTTTTTGTAGCAAGTATTCAAATCCGAGCATAATCAATTTATAGCAGGAAAATGAAAGTATTTATAGCGGGTATTCAAGCCTAAATCTTCTTTTCTATGTGTCCGAAATGTAATAATTATTGCTCTAGCTTGTTGTTCACCTAGTATTACCAGCTACTGGAAATATCAAAAACATTGGGAGCAATTGGTAAGTCTGATTTACACGCAATCAAAGAAATCTACCTCATCCAAAATTCAAAATACAAGATAAGAGTTGAACATTTGAAGGCTCACAAAAGTCGAAGTATGGGCTATAAAAACAGGACAGCCATGCAAAAAAAAAAAAAAAAAAAAATATGAAGCCCTAAATGAATTCTGGCAACAACCTAAACTATGTCATTCTCTAAGACTGGTAGCATAAAGTTGATAACCAGTGAAGAACAAGAACCTACTTTAGTTTTAAATAGGATCCAAAATACATAATACAGTTATCTTACCAAGCCTTCAATGTTAGTATTGTAAATTAGCAGATTAAGCTCATTAAATACTTGATAAAACAATATTTCTCGGCATGGCTTTCACTTAGTTTAATTTTAGAAAGCATAGATTGAACAATGACTTAGCGTCTGCAATATGATCAGTTTCATTGTTTACATTCAAAGCTTAACGGTTATAGTATCTGAAGCCTGAAAGGGCATTGTTACTCACACTTTAAAATTAGTTAAGAAATGACACATTTTTTATGCTTTTTTAACTTTACTAAGAGGAAGACGTTAGAAAGTGACCCTTTTAAAACTAAATTATAGTATGACTAAACTACCCTTATCTTGATACTTGAAGCATGTGTTTATCGGTTGTTACTACTGACACTCCATTTTTTGTTAAGGGAGAACTTAGTTGAAATTCGGTAAGGTGCTGTCGAACTTATCAGAGAAATTTTCAAATGAGAATATTTTTGAAAATAAAAACTTTACAAGTGTACATTATAATTGATATTCAAAAGAATATCTTACCTTATTTAGATAAAATTAGCATTACGGTATATATATGTGTGTGTATATGTGTGTGTGTGTGTATATATATACATATACATATATATATACATATACATATACATATATATACATATGCATATATATATATATACATATATATATATATATGAGGGCGTCTATATTGACACAAACTGGTGACACAAATTGTGGATCACAAGATTTGTTTGTCTTTATGTGCAAGGTGAAATTCAGGGAGAGATCTTTTGGTCCACAATTTGTGTCATCAATTTTGTGTCACCAGTTTGTGTCAAAATGGAGCGGTCATGTCATCTTTATATGTATTGACTTTTCTTTTGAAGAAGTTCCAACGATGTGGTATTTTGGTTAGTCATCTCTATGCAAGTTTAAAATTTGAACTCGTTTGTTTCAGAGTGGCAGGCATGTGTCTGCTAATTGTATTGTAGATATTTAATTAACCATAACTACAAGTTCTAATTAAGCACTAATTTGTTATTCTTAGGGTCCGTTTGATTTTGAACGGGAAGGGGCATTTGGAAGGGGCATTTGAAGGGGAGTTGTTGGGAACAGAGAATGTGTTCTTTTTATGAAAGGGGTATTTTGGAAGGGGCAAAGTTATTATTTTATTGTTTTTTTATATATTGTTTTTAATTTTTTGTCTTTGTGTGTGTTTATTGTTGAACAGAATAGTAGAATATAAATTGCAGAATTCAAATTGCAGAATACAAATTGCATAAATAAAAATACATAATTGCGAAATACAAATTGCAGAATTTAAAATGCAAATATAAAATACTTAGTACAACGAAACTTCTTAATGCATTCCTGCGGCAACTAGTTCCTTTCGTATATTGTCTCGTACTATCGCCATGGTGGCTGTTGTTCTGGTTCTTTGAACGGGTTCTCGATCTCTGTTTCCGCGATTTGATATACTGTAATATCCTTCGAGGTATTCGTGTGGCACTAAATTAGGGTCATCATCATACGGCATAAAATCTGGATCGCTAGCGTTGTATTTTCTGATGTAGTTGTGAATAGCCATTGTTGCAGTAACAATTTGTACTTGAACATGATATGGATACGTCTGCACGTTAAGTAAGATGGCAAATTTTTTCTTCTAGATACCAAATGTTCTTTCAATAGCCATACGCAAACTAGAGTGATAGTAGTTAAAAATTTCATTTTCTGACTTCGGTTCATTTCGTGTGTCATTAAAGTCTGGTATATGATACCTCACGGATCAGTAAGGAGTTATATATCCTTCCATTAGTGGATATCCTAAATCCACTAAATAATACTGTCCAGTTGGAGGATGAGGGAAATTAAGATCCGGATTATTTATAGCTTCTCGAAATACTTTGGCGTCGTGCGCAGTTCCTTCCCCATCCCGCTCTTACAAACATAAAAGTTAAATCAAACGCACAAACAGCCATAATATTTTGTGTACCAGATCCTTTCCGCCCTACAAAACGTTGCATATCTTCTTGACCCACGTGAGCAATCACATGTGTCCCATCAATAGCCCCAATACAGTTTTTAAAGAAAGGATAATATCAGGGTGAAGAACGAATTTGTTCTGGGATTCGGTTAAAATGAGAATCGGACGGTCTAATAATATCGACTGCCAATAAGAGAACTGAATCCAAAACTTTATGAAAAATAATATTGATCGTACCATTTGATCGTTGAAACCGCTTAGCAACCTGCCTTGTAGGGAGGGCCAATGCAATAGTATATAGGAATACAGGCACCATTTCTTTGACCGTTATGTGCATTGAGAGCTCCAACTCGTAATTTACTAACCGTTCACACAAGGATCTGAAACATAATCGCTTCATTCAAAAATTGCTATGACAAAGATCTGCGTGTCCTGCTAGTATTTCATGAACCCAAACGAGGCTGGAACTTAAGGAATTGGGTATTCTTCTCCTTTCTCGTGTTTGATTAGCCATAATTTCTAGAATATCTACCACATCTTGCAAATTTTCAGTATCAGATTCGTCACTATCTGCCATAATTGGTTGAAGAACTAGAGGAAAATGGACAAACAGTATGGTAATGTAGTGTTTATGTGGGTGGAATATATATAGGGAGAGGGGAAAGGGAAGGGGCAGAAAATATCTGTCGCGTCGGATGTGCGTCGGACGCATCTGATGCATCCGACGCGAAAACTAGCTTTTCAGCCGTTCAGCTGGAAGGAGCAAATGCATGGGTCCCACTGTTGACGCGTCCGACGCAGATGTTAACTTCAACTGTCCAGTTGGAAAATCAAACGCTACCTTATTATAGTTGAGAACGTAGATCGCATTAACGCACTAAATTAAGAGACCAAATCCTCTGTCCCCAAATTTCTGTATACCCTGTCTCATCCAATCAAAGCCTTTGATTTTCACAATTTTACAACTAAGTCGGAGATAAAAAAAAGGGCTTAACTGTAAAAGGTGGAAATCACGGGGTGTTCATTGGTTGGATACGGGGGGACAAAGGGTTTGGGTACAGGGGATTATTTTTGCTAAATTAAAAACTTAAACAAGCATGCTTAAATGATCAGGATTCAACAGCTGTCTTGCTTACTCTTTTATGTGAAATAAATAAATGAAGCATCGGACATATTTGTGTGCATTGCGTATATATCTTTTTTTTGAAACAGAAAAAAAAAACGAAAGGCTCAAAGCCTAAATACATAGAGTAAGGCCCGAAGCCCAACAACATAATACATATCATAGATGAAACCCTAGCCGCCAACGTATTAACCCTAACGAGCTCCAATCGATACTCTAATGGCGAGCTCAATAGGAAAAACATCCTCATCGTCTTCAAGGAGGATTCCAAATATTATCTTCGTTGATTTCCCTTCTCTTCTCACTATATTCAGGCTTGCGCTTTACTTCCCTATCTTTCTGAAGAACGATTTGATTTACCATATGAGGATTCTGTGGCATGATGGAGGCAGTTGATTTCTTTTCTTTCAGATCTGAACTTCTCTTGCTCTCGAAGCTTCTCTTCAGACTTAATGAGCCACTGTTGCCCTCCAAAGGGCTAGCGCTGCTGCTATCTCCCTCAGACCATACATTAAGGTGATAGATCAGGTTATTCAACTGGCTCTTATAATGATTATTCCCTATTTTGTGCAAAAAACATAACTTTTCTTCTGATTGCTTCTTCTCCATGGATTTGCGACTATCTGGATCACTACTGGAGTGTCTACTCTGTGAAACAGGTAAAATAAAAACCTTTCTATTTGACTTATGTAAGAAATCACGCACTAAAGTATCAGTATAGTGTCTACTTCCCTCAAATCGTTGTGATTTGCAATTGTAGTTAGTAGATACCCCAGGAAGGACGTCAGATGTAGCCAAATCATCCATTGGACTATCAGAAGAAATGCTAGCAGGAAGGTTGATTCTGTTTCCTACATTAGGTAAATGCAAAGCATTATTTTTCCAATTATTAGAGACTGATAAACTAACATTGTAACAACCCGTATTTCTATTAACCTGTTATAACGTAAATCAAGGCAGAATTTAATTCTAAAATCCGAATCAAGGGAAACGGGCTATGCAATTGTGTTCGTCTCGGAAAAATACGCGAAATAGAGTCCGAGTTTTCGAAAATCAGAGTCCGTATGACCCGATTAAGGCCCAATGAAGTTTTCACAAAATTTCAAGTTTAAAACAGATCTCAAATTCAAGTTTGAATTTGGAAATTTGGGGCAGTTGGGCGCAGGCGGGAAAATTCCCGCCAGAGTACCCAAGTCGACAGCCCTGTCGACTTGGGAGTCGACTTGGTTGGACCCAAGTCGACAGCCCTGTCGACTTGGCTGTCGACTTGGTCCAGCCGGGCAGTTTTGCCTGGTGCACCATCTTGGGGTCTTGGTTAGGTTTTGGGGCCAGATTCGGTTTTAAGGGCTGAGATTGGAACTAGGGTTTAATCCTAAGGCTAGAACTAGTCCTAATCTCTATAATAAGCCCCTAACCTAACCCTAAATCATCATTATTCATTCTAGTAACTAAACTATGGAAAAATCATTCCTCTCATGGCCTCCACTCTCTTCATAAAATTTCTAAGTTATTTCTATGAGAGATTTTCCATGCATACAAGTGTTTTCAAGCTTGGATGAGTGTCATTAGCTTGCATTCAAGTCAAGTTTCCATATTTACATTATAAAGCAAGGGTTTTGATCATTTTGGCTCAAGGGTTTTTCTATTAGAGCTTGCATTTTGGGTCTATTTGAGTGCATAAGGGCTTTGTCATATTTTTGTGTCTTCATAAGCATTGTAAGCCCTATTCTACTTTCATACTTAAACTCTAAAGTTAAATATATGATATGCAAATTTGCCATGATATGCAAGTTTACTATGTTATGCTATGCAAGTTTGATATGTTATGATATGCAAGTTTGTCATGTTATGTTATGCAAGTATGCCATGTTATGATATGCAAGTTTACCATGTTATGCTATGCAAGTTTGCCATGTTATGATATGTAAGTTTATCATGTTATGTTATGCAAGTATGCCATGTTATGATATGCAAGTTTATCTTGTTATGTTATGCAAGTTTGATATGCAAGTTCGTCATATGATATGCAAGTATGTTATGCAAGTTTGGGATGATCATTTGGTTCATGTTATCATGTTATGCAAGCTTATCTTGAGTATATGAACATAAAGCTTCAAGCTTTATGCTAAAGGTTGCATTTTGGCAACATGTAAGTTATCATATCTCTTATGATAACTTGCATGTGAGGCTAAATGCGAACTTATGGCCATTTCTACATGTCATTTATCACCATGTATCACCAATATGCTAAGTTTGGTTTTATGCATGCTTTTGAGGCCTAAAAATGTAATATGCAAGTATATGAACATATGTACATTTCATATGCCACCATGTTAAACTTGTGGCTTCAACACCTTTATGTCATGATTATGCCAAGTTCCCTCTTTCTATCCTTTATGCGCTATTGCGATATGTAAGTGATGGGATTGCGTATGGGGTTGGGTAAACTTAAAAGACATAAAAATATAAGATTGGGAATTTACCTATTAAGTTATGTCTACCCATTGGGAATTTACCTATTAAGTTAGGTCTACCCAAATGCTTGAAAACTTGTAATATGTTTTGGAAACATAATGGACATGACACTTAGAAAATATAAGTGTGACCAACTCGAGGTTGGCCTGAGTTTGTAGCGTAAACCTACCCGGAACCGACCGGCTTAACTAGTTGCTACAAACAATAGGACCCAATGTGAGAAGTTGGTCATGTTGTACCTTGAACCCGAGGTTAGACCAAGTTGTGGTGTAAAGCTACCCGGACCCGCCGGACTTAACTAGTAACCGCAACAAAGTCTAATGTGAGAGGTTAAGGCAAATTAATTAATTAATGCCTCATGATTAGGGTTAAGTCATGGTCCACTTAATACTTAACCAATTTGGGCTTGGTAGATTAATCAGGGTTAAGTCGTGAACTCATCGTTACACTTAACCAAGTTAATCCATGTTTAGCAAGAGGGTTAAACTGTACTTAACCACTAGAAAATTCTAGCAATGGGGGTCCACTCCAAGAGTAATCCCAAGTTTGTATCATTAAGACCCTAGGGACTAGGCTAGGGTGGGGGCACGATTACTGGACTTGAGGTAAGTAACCAAAAACGACGACAGAATGGTACGCCGGTGTAGTTCCGGGCGGACTATGGTCGTGCACACAGTCTGAAGTCGGGGAAACATGCACGTGTACCAGTAGATCGAGACTGTGCACTCATGTTTATGGTGTCCAGGGGTTGACACCCTAGGGTTTGATACACCCAACGGGAGACCCTGCACAGTCTGACTACAATTATGTTTGGGCCGTATGGACACCAACACGTGACGAGTGAGGCTTATAGGGAGCCGATCGACTAGACCATTTGATTGGACCTCAGATTAGGGTCACTTCATGTTATTGGGCCAAAGCTTGGGCCAAGGGATCAATACTTGTTTATTTAAGTCATGATAGCTTGCTAGTACACCTGTGGTGCAAAAACCTTAAACCTGATTATGCGATGACACCTTTATCTACCTTGTTAGTAAATCATCATGCCAGTATGTTGTTATCCTTAAGTTCATCCCTGCTTCTCATGTCAGTTAACTTTATCAGTTTACATTGATTGTAGTAGGGCTTACTCAATCTTTTTGACTGACCTGTTTTTCTTTCGCCTCTTTTCTTCCGTCCCCCCCCTAGGTTCTCAGGGTGGGAATATTGGAGCTTAGCTTGGATTTCTGATCGCTTGCTTGTGGGATTTTAGCTCATGTACGGTCTTGACATGAAGCTAGCTATTGTTATCACTTATTTGGGGATAGTACTTGTGCATTTCAGTTTTTCAGTTGATGTTGTTTTTATCTAGACTTGTGTATTTGGAAAGTTAACATATGTTGTACCAGACTTTCTTTGAAATAGTTTGAAATCTTCCGCTGTTTTACTTATCTTATTTACTCTGTTTACATATATACATATGTTCTTGTTCTGCCTTGATATATCATTATGCATGTTTACCTGATTCAAACACCCCTCCAAAGTCAGAGTGCTTGCAAGAGCTACCCTGGCGGAGGTGGGGTGTTACATTTGGTATCAGAGCATATGGTTTACGAGAAGGAACAAAAAGGTTTTTAAAAAACTTTTGGAAAACTATTTTCAAAACCGAGTATAAAGTGTTTTCCAAAGAAACGTCTAGTTTATTTTAAAGGCTATTCCCCAAAAAGCCATTAGCAAAATTCCTTCGTTTTTCTCCATTCTGAATCTGTCTTTTTCTTCGTTTTCAGTATGGCCAATAACTTTGCTATTCCTGAGGGAGTACACGTACCTGTTTGGTATAGGAGACTTTTGGAGGCTAGGGCGACCGAAGCCGGCCCCGTAGATGTTCCTCCTCCTCCTCCTCCAGTAGTTAATGTTCCTCCTCCTCCTGTCGCTGATGTTCCTCCTCCTCCTGTCGCTGAGGTTCCTCTTCCTCCTCCCCCTCAGCATCCTCAAGTTGACTTCGCAAAGACTTGCAAAGATTTCAAAGCAATGGGTGGCAAGAACTTTCAAGGCACTGAGACTTTTGTAGAGGCCAGAAATTGGTTGAAAGAGACCGAGGATTTATTTGCTATCTTTGGGTTAGACGATCAGAGGAAGATCTTGTTGGCGGTTTGGCTTATGAAGGATGAAGCCGCTTATTGGTGGGAAGTCACCAATGGTACTAGGCCTGTTGAGACTTGGGCCGATTTCAGGGCAAGGTTCGTGCTTAAGTTTCTATCTTCCGCTGAGGAGAATCTGCAAATGGAAAGGTTCATAACTTTGAAGCAAGGAGATATGTCTGTCAAAGAATATGTGAACAAGTTCAATCAGTTAGCTCGTTTTGGCTTGGATATGGTGAATACTCCTCAGAAGAAGGCTCTTCGTTTTGCTAGAGGTTTGAATGAGCCGTTGCAGGGATTGGCTATGTCACATATTCCCCATGGGGCCACGTTTGAGAGCTTGGTTGATATGGCGTTACTTCAGGGAGATGTCAAGAAAGGAATCAAGTTGAATGATACTCAAGCCAAGAAGACTGATTCCCAGTGGAAAGGAAATCAGGGTAATCCAAGTGGTCAGAGTAGTCAAGGCAATCAGAACAAGAACAAGAACAAGAGTCAAGGCAACAAGGGGAACAACAACAAGGGCAAGAACAACAAGAGGAAATGCCATTATTGCGGTTCAGTTGGCATATTATTAAGAATTGTAAGTGAAAAAGGAAGACGAGAGGCGACAATGAAATGGGTTCCAACTCATATTTGGAAATAAGAGTTAAGAAGTCAAGAAATCATGAGGTAAAAGACGGTAAAAGCATAGTGGAGTTAAGCTCAAGGAAACGTGACTTAGAAGAATGAAAGCTAGATACGCGCATCATATCTCTTTTTATGAGTATATCCTTGATCCTTGTTTTACGGTGGAACTTACTCGCATGTTATCTTGTTACGTATATCCTCTCGGTCCCATTCTCGGTCCTATTTCTGTCGGGAGGCATGACTTATTGGCTAGTAATACATGTCAGGGTTTGAAGGGGTCCGTTAGGTTGACTAAACCTTTTGGGCTTTTATAGAATATGGGTTGGGTTAGGAAGGGATTTCTTGTAATCCGAAAGGAGTATATCCTGCTTATCTTCCCAATCACTTTGTAGCATATCTTTTGCTATCCATGTTTGTCTTAATCTTGTCATGAGAACCTTAGGTAGAAACCCTTTGGATGAAACATGTGTTTGAAACATGTTATGCTTGATGGTTCAAGTGGTTGCAAGTGTTTGCAAGTGGTTACTCGTGGATGCATTATACATATTAGGCACTAGATCGGCTCACACACTCCTCATATTGCATATGCATGAGTGTTTACGCTTATTCATGGATGAAATTTTTTGTGTTATCACATGGATGTTGCATATGGATGTATGTTATGTGCACACATATAGATGTTATACATTATTTTAGGAATTGCATACATATGGATTCATTTCACTAACATAATTTGCATCGATGATATTTGCATTAGATAAGTACATATACACACACCTTTGCATATGTTCATACAACATTTAGAATCTTGTAAGGACAATGATTGCTCGTGGATGATGTTTTGAGTAGATGGATGTTGGATGGTAGGATACGTTCTTCATAACTTGAAGATTTCGGGGACTAAATCCTTTAAGGAGGGGAGAATGTAACAAGCCGTATTTCTATTAACCTGTTATAACATAAATCGAGGCAGAATTTAATTCTAAAATCTGAATCAAGGGAAACAGGCTATGCCATTGCGTTCGTCTCGAAAAAATACGCGAAATAGAGTCCGAGTTTTCGAAAATCGGAGTCCATATGACCCGATTAAGGCCCAATGAAGTTTTTAGAAAATTTCAAGTTCAAAAAAGATCTCAAATTCAAGTTTGAATTTGGAAATTTGGGGCAGTTAGGCGCAGGCGGGAAAATTCACGCCAGAGTACCCAAGTCGACAGCCCTGTCGACTTGGGAGTCGACTTGGTTGGACCCAAGTCGACAGCCCTGTCGACTTGGCTGTCGACTTGGTCCAGCCGGGCAGTTTTGTCTGGTGCACCATCTTGGGGTCTTGGTTAGGTTTTGGGGCCAGATTCGGTTTTAAGGGCTGAGATTGGAACTAGGGTTTAATCCTAAGGCTAGAACTAGTCCTAATCTCTATAAATAAGCCCCTAACCAAACCCTAAATCATCATTATTCATTCTAGTAATTAAACTATGGCAAAATCATTCCTCTCATGGCCTCCACTCTCTTCATAAAATTTCTAAGTTATTTCTAAGAGAGATTTTCCATGCATACAAGTGTTTTCAAGCTTGTATGAGTGTCATTAGCTGGCATTCAAGTCAAGTTTCCATATTTACATTATAAAGCAAGGGTTTTGATCATTTTGGCTCAAGGGTTTTTCTATTAGAGCTTGCATTTTGGGTCTATTTGAGTGCATAAGGGCTTTGTCATATTTTTGTGTCTTCATAAGCATTGTAAGCCCTATTCTAATTTCGTACTTAAAGTCTAAAGTTAAATGTATGATATGCAAGTTTGCCATGATGTAACAACCCGTAAAATGCGAGCTAGTTTGAAAATTTTATTTTGGCAATTTTAGCGAATATTGATTATTTAAAATGAATTATTTTAAGTAATATCGACGAGAAATTTATTCTGAATGGAATTCGAACGTATATATTATATATGCCGTCGTTAGAATATAAAATATTTATATATAATTATAATAGAATTGAAAATGGCGCGGTAGTTCGATAATTCGATTTCAAACTTCAATTGAATGTACCGGGTGCAAAACAATCCGGATTTTAGTGAAACCAAAAATGATAGGATCTAATTGATAATATCTTTCCAACGAATCCGACCAATCGAAATTTCATAGCGGGAATCAAAGGATATGTCCAGTTGAAAATTCTGAATAGTCGCTATGGAATTCAGGCCCTTAAAAATGGACATTTTGCAAACGACTTCGGATTTCGACGAAACCAGTTTTGTTAGGTCCGTGTTGTCAAATTATTGCTAGGTTTCAAATTTCATAATTTTTCGATTCAATATGTGAGCGTGGCAAAGGAAAATGCGTTTGACCAGTTTCAGTTGATTTTAATCGACTGGAAAATGGCCATTTTTCCAACGGTCTCAGAATTCGACGAAATTAGTTTTGTTAGGACCGTATCGTCAATACGAAGCTAGAAAATATTTTTCTAGAATTTTTCGTGTTCGTATGTGGCCCAGGTAATTTGAAAGGTACGTTTAAAATTCAATATGGTGATTTAAATGTAAATTCAACGAAAACTGATCGTAACAGTCGAATTGGCCAGCGGAACATATCCCAGAGTGTTTGGAGGGGGTATTTAGCTAGGGTCTACAGTCTTTGGGTCTTGTTTGGAGTTTGTTTGGAGTTGAGGGCAATAAATAAGTAAAATTGATAAAAATAGAATTTAAGTAATAATATAATTAAATATAAATATCCTCCCCTTTTTTTTCCCAGAACCCTAACCACCTTTAAGGAAAAATCGCGCCTCCTTTTTCATCTGAAAACCCAAATCCCGATCCTCCTTCGTCCGACGCCTCCCTCCCCCGAACTCCTCCACCGACGATCAGTCATCTCCCCGCCCCTCCCTCCTTTCGATTTCCCCTCTGAAAACGGCCTCCGTTCGAATTGATTTCCCGTCGAGAGGGAGCCTCGAGCATCGCGCTGGCAAGGGCGTAGGGGGAGCAATGTTAGGGGGTAACGGCGGCACCTTCAGATCCTGGTCCGGGGGTGGAAGTCAACGTCGACGGAGGGTTTAGGGTTGGCAACGGTAGTTTCCTTTGAACGGGCTGAGGGACTGAAGACCACCAGGAAAATCAGCAGGCGACATTGTAAATGTTTTAAACCCTGAAATTGAAAAATATGTTTTTATTTTATTTTATAACTTTGCTTTAAACTTTGTTTTAGAAAATAGAAAAAAAACATACTTTGTTTTAGAAAATAGAAAAAAACATACTTTGTTTTAGAAAATAGAAAAAAACATACGTTGTTTTAGAAAATAGAAAAAAACATACTTTGTTTTAGAAAATAGAAAAAAACATACTTTGTTTTAGAAAATAGAAAAAAACATACTTTGTTTTAGAAAATAGAAAAAAACATACTTTGTTTTAGAAACTAGAAAAAAACATACTTTGTTTTAGAAAATAGAAACTTCGAAGGAAAATTTTGATTTTTATATATTGAACTTCGAAAGAAAATTTTGATTTTTATATATTGAACTTCGAAAGAAAAATTCGATTTTTATATATTGAATAGCGAAGTAAAAATTCGATTTTTATATATTGAATAGCTAAGTAAAAATTTGATTTTTATATATTGAACTTCGAAAGAAAATTTTGATTTTTATATATTGAACTTCGAAAGAAAAATTCGATTTTTATATATTGAATAGCGAAGTAAAAATTCGATTTTTATATATGTAGTGGCTACGGGCGACGAAGCTGACGAAGATGCGATAGCGATGAAGATTTCTATCAATGAAGTGCCGTGGAGCTTGGATTGCTATAAGTGAGAACTTCTCACCTTTCAATTTAATTTTTCTAGTTATATATATATATATGCCAGGATGCAGACGGTGTTTAGTAGCACCCGACACCCGTCATCCACAGACCATGGATGGCTTGTTTGTTAAATTGTTTGGTTGAATAGTTAGTTAGATTATTTGATTGAAATTGAATTGTTTGGTGAGATGAATGAATTTGATTGATGTGTGAATGGCGTGGGCCTTCACTAGACCGGGGATAAGGCTAGGCCTCGTCCCGTTTCTAGTATCGTGCCGTTATGCCGCCGAAATTTTCTAAAATATGTTAGAAAAATAAAAATATCATTTTATTTAAAGAATGAACTGAATAGAAATTCATATGTTGGAATAAAATGTTTTATCGTTAAAAATATAATTTTTAACGTGAATGTGAATAAATAAAATATTCATTTACAAGCCGGACGGTTTGTTTATGCACACCTATTTGAAGGACATTGATTGGGTCGATAAATTTTACACATCGCCCAACTGCACAAATAAAATATTTGTTTGATTGTTTGAAACCCCACACGGGTGTTGGGATGAAATATGAAGTTCACTCATCCTGATTGATTAAATATGTCGATCGATTGATTGACAGACTGTTATAAGCGTTAGATATCTATATTTGATGCTTATACAGTGTAGTGCACTTTGGTTGATGGTTGATTATTTTTCAATGCTATGATATACATGTGTTGTATGAAAATCCATATAATTAACTTTATATGGTAATTGATTGGGCCTCATTCCAATTTGAAAAATAAAGAATATTATAAAATAAAAGTTCATGTGTTGACAGTACTCATTCATTGAGATTGGTCATGTGTTGAACGAAATATTTTAGTATTAAAATTTACATCTTTATATTATAAAATAAAAGTTCATGTGTTGAACGAAATATTTTAGTATTAAAATTTACATCTTTATCGATATAAAATAAAAGTTCATGTGTTGACAATACTCATTCATTGAGATTGGTCATGTGTTGAACGAAATATTTTAGTAATAAAATTTACATCTTTATATTATAAAATAAAAGTTCATGTGTTGACAATACTCATCCATTGAGATTGGTCATGTGTTGAACGAAATATTTTGATAATAACATCTATTTTGAAAATAGAAATTTATGAAGCCGTGTTGATTAGATTGACGCCATTTTGACGTGAACGATATTTATATCGATTTTTAACGATGTCGAAATGAATTGAATTGAAAACGATTTCGAAATGAATTGAAAACGAATTCAAATCGAATTGAAAGCGAATTGAAATGAATTCAAATTGAATTGAAATTTGAATTGAATAGAAATGAATTTTAAAACGAATTTATAAAGAAAAATTCAATTTTGATTTGAATTGAAATGGAAGTTGAAAATGTTTTTGAAACGAATTCAAAACTATTTATATAATTCGTTTTAAATAGAAATCGACGAAATATATATTATATATATTATATATATAATATAATGGCCTGAATAGAACGCGCCGCGCCGCGGCAGTTCGTGAATTTCGACCATTTATTTCAAACGGACATTACGGGAGATCCGACCGTCGGATTCTCCTAAAACCGGAACCGTTGGGTTCGTATCGAAAAGAGCTTTCTAACGAATATTAGAAATGTGAAATCTAATGGTTGGATTTGGAGATACGTCCAAATAAAATTCGAAAAAGGTCGTTGTAAGTGCAGTTCGATGGCCATTGATGGAAATCGACTGTACGGGCCTTGATAAAATTATTAAAAATAGTAATAATTTGTGTAAAATCATAAGAAATGATTTAGAAAGATTTGGGATGAAAATCTCCATATTTGAAGAGATAAAAATAGATTTTTATCGAAATGAACTAGTTTTGAACTAGAATTATAATTCTATTTATTTTTAAATAAATAAATTGAACTTGAAATGGATTTGAAAATAACCAAAATTTCCAATGATTGCATTGGAATGGATTTGAATCGAAATTGTCTTCGGAATATTTCGATGTTGGATTTCGTGACTATACAAATGTTGTTATGGAAATTTGAAAGATATAGATATATATATCGTTATTTCCCATACGATATCTGTTTGTCAGAGAATTTGATAATGAATATAAGCTGGGATATTTTCTATTCAGAGCCTTGTGTTGAATATCAAATGTGATTTGGGTTTGTCGTGAATGGTGTCTTCACTAACACTGTTCTTGGACCCAGTTGAGAAAAGATTAAATCTTTTTATTTAGATTTAATGAAGTGTACCAATTAAATAACATTTAATTGGAATTGAATCGATATTGATTTTTGGGTTTATCGTGGACAGTGTTTTAAATAACACTCGTTCTTTAACCCGATGATTAATGAATGTGATTTTGGGTTTATCGTGAACCGTGTTTTTAAGTGACACTGATTCTTTAACCCAGTCAAAGATTAAAACTAAGTGGAGTTTTAATGAATCTTTAATTAGATTGAAATAATCGAAAATGGAGTATCACCAGTTTTGCTCCAGGCGATAGTTAAATCTTTAATTAGATTTGAACGTGAAATGGTAATTGAATTTACCGATAACACTGTGGTGTTAGATATGAAGTATTACCAGTTTTACTTCATGGGATAAATAGGTTGGGATTGGGAAATTAAAACCAATGATTACTTCGGTAAGGTTCGTTAATCTCGACTAGTTGAATCGAAATTCAAAAGAAGAATAAATTCAAGAAATTTATCTTGGATAAAATTAATGGGAACATTTCCCAATGAATGTGAAATTTAGAAACTAACTGTCGGTTAGCCAAGCAGAATGGTTTTCTGGATATTGATCTGATGTTGGTTTCGGCCTTCGGGGTTAATATTTGGGGAATTATTCTCTTGATTAATTTACGGTTAGTGACTAATGAATTGGAATGAGGCGTATGTTGTGTTTGTGTAACACTTATTTAAAATATACGCAAGTTATTCGGAAAGACCGGGTTTATCCCATTCTGAATAACCGATACGACGATAAGTCGAAGATGAAGACGATGGTCGAAGACCGGAGGTCTTCACGTCGTTTGGGTAATTACTGATGATCTTGATTGGGCTGTACACCCAAGAAGATGGAAACAGTTAGTGATCGTCCAGACGTACTTGGAGATCGATGGATATGCGGGGTACTAGGTGCCTCCGGTTTCGTTCAGACCCAGAACGGACTTGTAAATGGACTGTGTGTCTGACATTGGATTTTAGTCCGTGTGATTGATCTCTATTAAATATATATCTGTTTGGCGGCGGAGAATTTATTCTCTTGCTTAACGCCCTTCTCTGAGACGTACGAGCTCAGGGGTTATATATTGATGGATATCAAACGCATGGAGTGAATTGCCTGTGTGGCATGCCTAAGTGGCAATTGATCGAGGCTTCTGTTGAAAAGCAAAGTCTTGTGGTGATGATCAAAGAACGGCCTTTGTGGCGTAGCTTTGTGTAACATTTGCTTCGCGAGTTTCACACCCGGTATTAACCAAAAACTGGAGAGGACGTCAGGGAGGGCATGCGTTTCTTTCTAGCTAGAAGTGGCGTCAGTGGTTTTACACGCCCTGACAAGTTTGACTTATGTGGTTGTTGCTGTTGCGAGGCGCCTCGGTTATATCGGTTTCGGCCGATGCATTCTGGTCGGCTGACGGACCAGACTTACACCCCATAGGGTAGGGAGACGCATGTACAGGCATTTTAATCCACATCGGTGGACCGGCCCTGAGGATCCAAGGGCCCACCTGTGTCTGGGTCCTGAGGCACGGGCTAGAGCGTCTCAAATCGGTTGAGGACTATCTTTTGCCTCAGTTCATAGATGGAAACCCAATTTCCAAATACGTGACTTTGCGATTTTGATTGTATAACCTATATATGGCGACATAGTGGTATGGGGCATTCATGCCGCCTATGATTGATACTTATGATTTGAAGTTGTTTTTATACACTATGCACTTACAATAGTATCAAATGATTTGTTTTAAACGTATCAAGCATTCTTTGGCTGTTATAAGGGAAAACCCTATCCCCCGGCTTGCGTTGCATTGTGTGATAGGACCTGGGTCTTATAACAGCTTCATTTTTCTTTATTTAGCATTGCGCTGTTTGTTTTATGCACTGGTGTTCTTGGGAGGAAACCCGTTCCGTGTTATACGGCGTGGTCCCTTGATTTACCGAACTTTGAAAATAAAGAATAATATATGTTTTAGTTCTCACACCAGTCACATGACTGACCTGGAGTTTATTGTTTTAACCTAAACTCTGGGTGCCCTTATTTTGACACGGGCAGCTAGTAGTTTTGGTTTTGCAGATTTATATTCACAGGATCCTGGTTTACAGCTGGAACGATATCCGGAAAGCTTTGTATCCGTATATCTCATTCTAGTTGTGTATTGTATTATTTTCCGCTGCGATGTACTTAAATGTAATTTAAATCTCTGATATTTCTGTGTATTATTCATTTATACTCTGTATATTCTTGTAATCTGATGTATTGTTGTAATATACAATGAAATGTTATTCTGTATGCGTTCTGTTTTGTCCTGTTCTCAAACGATAGGGCGTTTTGAACGGCCTGGATCGGTTTAGCGACTTGTTCGGACCGAGCGAAATTCCTTGCCGTCACAGTTGGTATCAGAGCTTTGGTTTACAAAGCTAGAGAACAAGACACATTAGAAACATACGAAAGAATTCATCAGATATTGGATTAGCAATATCCAATGAGAATGACTCGTTAGAGATGGGATCAGTAGTATCCTAGAACGAGTGTGAAGAGTATATTTTTAAAGTGAAAACAAATTTTGTTTTGAAAATTTAAATCAATTATTCGTAGTTGATTGTTTATTTATATTGATTTGAACAGTCCAGTGTATAAAGATTTTGCATATACGCCTTGCAAACGTATATTTGAAATTTTAATATACTGGATAGATATAGAATCACATTCTAGACACCCGGAGATGGTTCTGATGATTGATCGATCATCATCAGAATCTATGTTCGTGTTTTGAAGATGTGGTATTTATATATTTCCTATTGACTGGTGTGAGAACCAAAATTAGATAGGGCCTATTGTTGTGAATTGGCATCAAAAACACGATTTTTGTATATGTATCAAAATTATGAATTTGAAACTCTAATTCACTAATTGATTGATGTTTGTGTGGTTTGTTTAATTGTTTGAAAATTTTTGAACCATTATGCCTAATTTGATCGAATAATGAATTGTATTGAAAATTGGTCGCATTTGCATGCATACATGTATATCTTTTGAACAGGTCATAGCAAGGAGGCTAGAGCAGAGAATAAAATTTGTTTGCCCGACAAATAGGTACATGTTTACGACATAATTTCCTGTTTTGTTTGGGTGATGATGATTTTGTGAGCCTATTGGCTAGCCGCTTGGCTTTTTCTTTTTCTTTTTGAGATCTGAAGGACCGGGGAAGCTATTTGAAATTCCCCGATGCTCCCATTGCAGGGGAGGTTATGGCGAAATTTTTCGAAAATTTAGGGAGTTAGCCAAATTTTTGAAAATTTGAAAATTCTCAGAAACTGAAAAATTGGAGAATGGAAGCCAGATTGAGCGTAGGGCTGAATAATCAAACCACTTTCGACTTTGTTCCTTTTCGGGGACGAAAAGTTTTAAGTGGGGGAGATTGTAACAACCCGTAAAATGCGAGCTAGTTTGAAAATTTTATTTTGGCAATTTTAGCGAATATTGATTATTTAAAATGAATTATTTAAGTAGTATCGACGAGAAATTTATTTTGAATGGAATTCGAACGTATATATTATATATGCCGTCGTTATAATATAAAATATTTATATATAATTATAAATATAATTGAAAATGGCGCGGTAGTTCGATAATTCGATTTCAAACTTCAATTGAATGTACCGGGTGCAAAACAATCCGGATTTTAGTGAAACCAAAAATGATAGGATCTAATTGATAATATCTTTCCAACGAATCTGACCAATCGAAATTTCATAGCGGGAATCAAAGGATATGTCCAGTTGAAAATTCTGAATAGTCGCTATGGAATTCAGGCCCTTAAAAATGGACATTTTGCAAACGACTTCGGATTTCGACGAAACTAGTTTTGTTAGGTCCGTGTTGTCAAATTATTGCTAGGTTTCAAATTTCATAATTTTTCGATTCAATATGTGAGCGTGGCAAAGGAAAACGCGTTTGACCAGTTTCAGTTGATTTTAATCGACTGGAAAATGGCCATTTTTCCAACGGTCTCAGAATTCGACGAAATTAGTTTTGTTAGGACTGTATCGTCAATACGAAGCTAAAAAATATTTTTCTGAAATTTTTCGTGTTTGTATGTGGCCCAGGTAATTTGAAAGGTACGTTTAAAATTCAATATGGTGATTTAAATGTAAATTCAACGAAAACTGATCGTAACAGTCGAATTGGCCAGCGGAACATATCCCAGAGTGTTTCGAGGGGGGGTATTTAGCTAGGGGCTACAGTCTTTGGGTCTTGTTTGGAGTTTGTTTGGAGTTGAGGGCAATAAATAAGTAAAATTGATAAAAATAGAATTTAAATAATAATATAATTAAATATAAATATCCTCCCCTTTTTTTTCCCCAGAACCCTAACCACCTTTAAGGAAAAATCGCGCCTCCTTTTTCATCTGAAAACCCAAATCCCGATCCTCCTTCGTCCGACGCCTCCCTCCCCCGAACTCCTCCACCGACGATCAGTCATCTCCCCGCCCCTCCCTCCTTTCGATTTCCCCTCTGAAAACGGCCTCCGTTCGAATTGATTTCCCGTCGAGAGGGAGCCTCGAGCATCGCGCTGGCAAGGGCGTAGGGGGAGCAATGTTAGGGGGTAACGGCGGCACCTTCAGATCCTGGTCCGGGGGTGGAAGTCAACGTCGACGGAGGGTTTAGGGTTGGCAACGGTAGTTTCCTTTGAACGGGCTGAGGGACTGAAGACCACCAGGAAAATCAGCAGGCGACAGTGTAAATGTTTTAAACCCTGAAATTGAAAAATATGTTTTTATTTTATTTTATAACTTTGCCTTTAAACTTTGTTTTAGAAAATAGAAAAAAAACATACTTTGTTTTAGAAAATAGAAAAAAACATACTTTGTTTTAGAAAATAGAAAAAAACATACTTTGTTTTAGAAAATAGAAAAAAACATACTTTGTTTTAGAAAATAGAAAAAAACATACTTTGTTTTAGAAAATAGAAAAAAACATACTTTGTTTTAGAAAATAGAAAAAAACATACTTTGTTTTAGAAAATAGAAAAAAACATACTTTGTTTTAGAAAATAGAAAAAAACATACTTTGTTTTAGAAAATAGAAACTTCGAAGGAAAAATTTGATTTTTATATATTGAACTTCGAAAGAAAATTTTGATTTTTATATATTGAACTTCGAAAGAAAAATTCGATTTTTATATATTGAATAGCGAAGTAAAAATTCGATTTTTATATATTGAATAGCGAAGTAAAAATTTGATTTTTATATATTGAACTTCGAAAGAAAATTTTGATTTTTATATATTGAACTTCGAAAGAAAAATTCGATTTTTATATATTGAATAGCGAAGTAAAAATTCGATTTTTATATATGTAGTGGCTACGGGCGACGAAGCTGACGAAGATGCGATAGCGATGAAGATTTCTATCAATGAAGTGCCGTGGAGCTTGGATAGCTATAAGTGAGAACTTCTCACCTTTCAATTTAATTTTTCTAGTTATATATATATGCTAGGATGCAGACGGTGTTTAGTAGCACCCGACACCCGTCATCCACAGACCATGGATGGCTTGTTTGTTAAATTGTTTGGTTGAATAGTTAGTTAGATTATTTGATTGAAATTGAATTGTTTGGTGAGATGAATGAATTTGATTGATGTGTGAATGGCGTGGGCCTTCACTAGACCGGGGATAAGGCTAGGCCTCGTCCCGTTTCTAGTATCGTGCCGTTATGCCGCCGAAATTTTCTAAAATATGTTAGAAAAATAAAAATATCATTTTATTTAAAGAATGAACTGAATAGAAATTCATATGTTGGAATAAAATGTTTTATCGTTAAAAATATAATTTTTAACGTGAATGTGAATAAATAAAATATTCATTTACAAGCCGGACAGTTTGTTTATGCACACCTATTTGAAGGACATTGATTGGGTCGATAAATTTTACACATCGCCCAACTGCACAAATAAAATATTTGTTTGATTGTTTGAAACCCCACACGGGTGTTGGGATGAAATATGAAGTTCACTCATCCTGATTGATTAAATATGTCGATCGATTGATTGACAGACTGTTATAAGCGTTAGATACCTATATTTGATGCTTATACAGTGTAGTGCACTTTGGTTGATGGTTGATTATTTTTCAATGCTATGATATACATGTGTTGTATGAAAATCCATATAATTAACTTTATATGGTAATTGATTGGGCCTCATTCCAATTTGAAAAATAAAGAATATTATAAAATAAAAGTTCATGTGTTGACAGTACTCATTCATTGAGATTGGTCATGTGTTGAACGAAATATTTTAGTATTAAAATTTACATCTTTATATTATAAAATAAAAGTTCATGTGTTGAACGAAATATTTTAGTATTAAAATTTACATTTTATCGATATAAAATAAAAGTTCATGTGTTGACAGTACTCATTCATTGAGATTGGTCATGTGTTGAACGAAATATTTTAGTAATAAAATTTACATCTTTATATTATAAAATAAAAGTTCATGTGTTGACAATACTCATCCATTGAGATTGGTCATGTGTTGAACGAAATATTTTGATAATAACATCTATTTTGAAAATAGAAATTTATGAAGCCGTGTTGATTAGATTGACGCCATTTTGACGTGAACGATATTTATATCGATTTTTAACGATGTCGAAATGAATTGAATTGAAAACGATTTCGAAATGAATTGAAAACGAATTCAAATCGAATTGAAAGCGAATTGAAATGAATTCAAATTGAATTGAAATTTGAATTGAATAGAAATGAATTTTAAAACGAATTTATAAAGAAAAATTCAATTTTGATTTGAATTGAAATGGAAGTTGAAAATGTTTTTGAAACGAATTCAAAACTATTTATATAATTCGTTTTAAATAGAAATCGACGAAATATATATTATATATATTATATATATATATATAATATAATGGCCTGAATAGAACGCGCCGCGCCGCGGCAGTTCGTGAATTTCGACCATTTATTTCAAACGGACATTACGGGAGATCCGACCGTCGGATTCTCCTAAAACCGGAACCGTTGGGTTCGTATCGAAAAGAGCTTTCTAACGAATATTAGAAATGTGAAATCTAACGGTTGTATTTGGAGATACGTCCAAATCAAATTCGAAAAAGGTCGCTGTAAGTGCAGTTCGATGGCCATTGATGGAAATCGACTGTATGGGCCTTGATAAAATTATTAAAAATAGTAATAATTTGTGTAAAATCATAAGAAATGATTTATAAAGATTTGGGATGAAAAACTCCATATTTGAAAAGATAAAAATAGATTTTTATCGAAATGAACTAGTTTTGAACTAGAATTATAATTCTATTTATTTTTAAATAAATAAATTGAACTTGAAATGGATTTGAAAATAACCAAAATTTCCAATGATTGCATTGGAATGGATTTGAATCGAAATTGTCTTCGGAATATTTCGATGTTGGATTTCGTGACTATACAAATGTTGTTATGGAAATTTGAAAGATATAGATATATATATCGTTATTTCCCATAGGATATCTGTTTGTCAGAGAATTTGATATTGAATATAAGCCGGGATATTTTCTATTCAGAGCCTTGTGTTGAATATCAAATGTGATTTGGGTTTGTCGTGAATGGTGTCTTCACTAACACTGTTCTTGGACCCAGTTGAGAAAAGATTAAATCTTTTTATTTAGATTTAATGAAGTGTACCAATTAAATAACATTTAATTGGAATTGAATCGATATTGATTTTTGGGTTTATCGTGGACAGTGTTTTAAATAACACTCGTTCTTTAACCCGATGATTAATGAATGTGATTTTGGTTTTATCGTGAACCGTGTTTTTAAATGACACTGATTCTTTAACCCAGTCAAAGATTAAAACTAAGTGGAGTTTTAATGAATCTTTAATTAGATTGAAATAATCGAAAATGGAGTATCACCAGTTTTGCTCCAGGCGATAGTTAAATCTTTAATTAGATTTGAACGTGAAATGGTAATTGAATTTACCGATAACACTGTGGTGTTAGATATGAAGTATTACCAGTTTTACTTCATGGGATAAATAGGTTGGGATTGGGAAATTAAAACCAATGATTACTTCGGTAAGGTTCGTTAATCTCGACTAGTTGAATCGAAATTCAAAAGAAGAATAAATTCAAGAAATTTATCTTGGATAAAATTAATGGGAACATTTCCCAATGAATGTGAAATTTAGAAACTAACTGTCGGTTAGCCAAGCAGAATGGTTTTCTGGATATTGATCTGATGTTGGTTTCGGCCTTCGGGGTTAATATTTGGGGAATTATTCTCTTGATTAATTTACGGTTAGTGACTAATGAATTGGAATGAGGCGTATGTTGTGTTTGTGTAACACTTATTTAAAATATACGCGAGTTATTCGGAAAGACCGGGTTTATCCCATTCTGAATAACCGATACGACGATAAGTCGAAGATGAAGACGATGGTCGAAGACCGGAGGTCTTCACGTCGTTTGGGTAATTACTGATGATCTTGATTGGGCTGTACACCCAAGAAGATGGAAACAGTTAGTGATCGTCCAGACGTACTTGGAGATCGATGGATATGCGGGGTACTAGGTGCCTCCGGTTTCGTTCAGACCCAGAACGGACTTGTAAATGGACTGTGTGTCTGACATTGGATTTTAGTCCGTGTGATTGATCTCTATTAAATATATATCTGTTTGGCGGCGGAGAATTTATTCTCTTGCTTAACGCCCTTCTCTGAGACGTACGAGCTCAGGGGTTATATATTGATGGATATCAAACGCATGGAGTGAATTGCCTGTGTGGCATGCCTAAGTGGCAATTCATCGAGGCTTCTGTTGAAAAGCAAAGTCTTGTGGTGATGATCAAAGCACGGCCTTTGTGGCATAGCTTTGTGTAACGCTTGCTTCGCGAGTTTCACACCCGGTATGAACCAAAAACGGGAGAGGACGTCAGGGAGGGCATGCGTTTCTTTCTAGCTAGAAGTGGCGTCAGTGGTTTTACACGCCCTGACGAGTTTGACTTATGTGGTTGTTGCTGTTGCGAGGCGCCTCGGTTATATCGGTTTTGGCCGATGCATTCTGGTCGGCTGACGGACCAGACTTACACCCCATAGGGTGGGGAGACGCATGTTCAGGCATTTTAATCCACATCGGTGGACCGGCCCTGAGGATCCAAGGGCCCACCTGTGTTTGGGTCCTGAGGCACGGGCTAGAGCGTCTCGAATCGGTTGAGGACTATCTTTTGCCTCGGTTCATAGATGGAAACCCTATTTCCAAATACGTGACTTTGCGATTTTGATTGTATAACCTATATATGGCGACATAGTGGTATGGGGCATTCATGCCGCCTATGATTGATACTTATGATTTGAAGTTGTTTTTATACACTATGCACTTACAATAGTATCAAATAATTTGTTTTAAACGTATCAAGCATTCTTTGGCTGTTATAAGGGAAAACCCTATCCCCCGGCTTGCGTTGCATTGTGTGATAGGACCTGGGTCTTATAACAGCTTCATTTTTCTTTATTTAGCATTGCGCTGTTTGTTTTATGCACTGGTGTTCTTGGGAGGAAACCCGTTCCGTGTTATACGGCGTGGTCCCTTGATTTACCGAACTTTGAAAATAAAGAATAATAACTGTTTTAGTTCTCACACCAGTCACATGACTGACCTGGAGTTTATTGTTTTAACCTAAACTCTGGGTGCCCTTATTTTGACACGGGCAGCTAGTAGTTTTGGTTTTGCAGATTTATATTCACAGGATCCTGGTTTACAGCTGGAACGATATCCGGAAAGCTTTGTATCCGTATATCTCATTCTAGTTGTGTATTGTATTATTTTCCGCTGTGATGTACTTAAATGTAATTTAAATCTCTGATATTTCTGTGTATTATTCATTTATACTCTGTATATTCTTGTAATCTGATGTATTGTTGTAATATACAATGAAATGTTCTTCTGTATGCATTCTGTTTTGTCCTGTTCTCAAACGATAGGGCGTTTCGAACGGCCTGGATCGGTTTAGCGACTGGTTCGGACCGAGCGAAATTCCTTGCCGTCACATATGATATGCAAGTTTACTATGTTATGCTATGCAAGTTTGATATGTTATGATATGCAAGTTTATCATGTTATGTTATGCAAGTATGCCATGTTATGATATGCAAGTTTACCATGTTATGCTATGCAAGTTTGCCATGTTATGATATGTAAGTTTATCATGTTATGTTATGCAAGTATGCCATGTTATGATATGCAAGTTTATCATGTTATGTTATGCAAGTTTGATATGCAAGTTCGTCATATGATATGCAAGTATGTTATGCAAGTTTGGGATGATCATTTGGTTCATGTTATCATGTTATGCAAGCTTATCTTGAGTATATGAACATAAAGCTTCAAGCTTTATGCTAAAGGTTGCATTTTGGCAAATGTAAGTTATCATATCTCTTATGATAACTTGCATGTGAGGCTAAATGCGAATGTATGGCCATTTCTACATGTCATTTATCACCATGTATCACCAATATGCTAAGTTTGGTTTTATGCATGCTTTTGAGGCCTAAAAATGTAATATGCAAGTATATGAACATATGTACATTTCATATGCCACCATGTTAAACTTGTGGCTTCAACACCTTTATGTCATGATTATGCCAAGTTCCCTCTTTCTATCCTTTATGCGCTATTGCGATATGTAAGCGATGGGATTGCGTTTGGGGTTGGGTAAACTTAAAAGACATAAAAATATAAGATTGGGAATTTACCTATTAAGTTAGGTCTACCCATTGGGAATTTACCTATTAAGTTAGGTCTACCCAAATGCCTGAAAACTTGTAATATGTTTTGGAAACATAATGGACATGACACTTAGAAAATATAAGTGTGACCAACTCGAGGTTGGGTTGAGTTTGTAGCGTAAACCTACCCGGAACCGACCGGCTTATCTAGTTGCTACAAATAATAGGACCCAATGTGAGAAGTTGGTCATGTTGTACCTTGAACCCGAGGTTAGACCAAGTTGTGGTGTAAAGCTACCCGGACCCGCCCGGCTTAACTAGTAACCGCAACAAAGTCTAATGTGAGAGGTTAAGGCACATTAATTAATTAATGCCTCATGATTAGGGTTAAGTCATGGTCCACTTAATACTTAACCAATTTGGGCTTGGTAGATTAATCAGGGTTCAGTCGTGAACTCATCGTTACACTTAACCAAGTTAATCCATGTTTAGCAAGAGGGTTAAACCGTACTTAACCCACTAGAAAATCCTAGCAATGGGGGTCCACTCCAGCAGTAATCCCAAGTTTGTATCATTAAGACCCTAGGGACTAGGCTAGGGTGGGGGCACGATTACTGGACTTGAGGTAAGTGACCAAAAACGATGGCAGAATGGTACGTCGGTGTAGTTCCGGGCGGACTATGGTCGTGCACACAGTCCGAAGCCGGGGAAAACATGCACGGGTACCAGAAGATCGAGACTGTGCACTCATGTTTATGGTGTCCAGGGGTTGACACCCTAGGGCTTGATACACCCGACGGGAGACCCTGCACAGTCTGACTTCAATTATGTTTGGGCCGTATGGACACCAACACGTGACGAGTTAGGCTTATAGGGAGCCGATCGACTAGACCGTTTGATTGGACCTCAGATTAGGGTCACTTCATGTTATTGGGCCAAAGCTTGGGCCAAGGGATCAATACTTGTTTATTTAAGTCATGATAGCTTGCTAGTACACCTGTGGTGCAAAAACCTTAAACCTGATTATGCGATGACACCTTTATCTACCTTATTAGTAAGTCATCATGCCAGTATGTTGTTATCCTTAAGTTCATCCCTGCTTCTCATGTCAGTTAACTTTATCAGTTTACATTTATTGTAGTAGGGCTTACTCAGTCTTTTTGACTGACCTGTTTTTCTTTTGCCTCTTTTCTTCCGTTTCCCCCCCCCCCCAGGTTCTCAGGGTGGGAATATTGGAGCTTAGCTTGGATTTCTGATCGCTTGCTTGTGGGATTTTAGCTCATGTACGGTCTTGACATGAAGCTAGCTATGGTTATCACTTATTTGGGGATAGTACTTGTGCATTTCTGTTTTTCAGTTGATGTTGTTTTTATCTAGACTTGTGTATTTGGAAAGTTAACATATGTTGTACCAGACTTGTTTTGAAATAGTTTGAAATCTTCCGCTGTTTTAATTATCTTATTTACTCTGTTTACGTATATACATATTTTCTTGTTCTGCCTTGATATATCATTATGCATGTTTACCTGATTCAAACGCCACTCCAAATTCAGAGTGCTTGCAAGAGCCACCCTGGCGGAGGTGGGGAGTTACAAACATTACTAAAGGCATGTGATCTCCCTTCGCAGTGTTGTATGCTATTGGCAAGCCCAAGGTGATTTTCATCATTATGAGCATCAGAGCATCTACTAGAGGGAAGTAATTCTATTAAAATGTAGTTCATTTCCAGAATACCAAGCCAAAGTCTATTAAAATGTAGAAGTGCGTGCATACAGTTGAATATTTTTTTGAGCTACAATCATCGGTTTATGATGGATCATCATAGAAAAGCTCTTCTACTCCGTCCAGTAGCTACAACATATCCAATCCTATAAATGGACTTGTATATCTATATCATTCACATAGGATTGATAGTTAACTAGTCAACCCTTCCACCATGCAAGTGGCAGTTTTCCACTAAAAAGATCATGCAAGGGCTTTTCCAACTGCTCTACTGGATTGGGATACACCGAAAATGGAAAGGTTTATAAAATTGTTAGATTAACTATCAAAGCTGCAATAGATGACTGTCTATGTGAAGTACTTTCTGTAGGAGCCGGAAGTTGGCGTGTTCTTGGGGAGCTTCGATTGGCTAACGTTGCTCCGTGAGAAACTGTTAGCATTAGGTGTCTTATCATTTAAGCTTAACCACGAAACGATTTGAGACTTATGTCATTTCTCTTAAGTTTTAAGAGGGTAGTTAACATTCCCAAATGGCTTTAAAGGTGCTCGGCCAACGGTTTTGTCTTGTGCAAGCTTCTAGGAAGATCCTTCCAATATGGGAGCTGATCAAGTGTTCCAGTAATAGTAATAATTTCATCCTCAAAGGAGATCAGCTTTTTCACATCGATACGGCTGTTTGTCACAATCTGTCCATACAAATGATTATTTCCCTGATCAAATTGCTAAGCATTCACTGTTTCCAAAAATATTTTCCTCCCAAACAGCTTCAATGGAGAAACAGTACTTTCTACAAAAATGTAGAACCATCTTTCTGCACCTACATATGGGATGTTATGTGTATTGCAAAGCTTTCCAGTTTTCAAGTGATACATCCGGAAATCTTCGTGGACTAAAAGGTTGTTATCCTCAATATTCGCATTAGCAACCTGAAGCCTTGAAGCCGGAAAAGGAACACAAACAATCATATCGATGTGAAAAACCTGATCTCCTTTAAGGATGAAATTATTATTATTACCGGAACACTTGATCTTTCTAGAAGCTTGCACAAGACAAAACCGTTGGCCGGGCACCTTTAAAGTCATTTTGGAATATTGACTGCCTTCTTCAAATTCAAGAGAAATGGCACAAGTCTCAAACGTTTCGCGGTTAAGCTTAAATGATACAACGTACACCTAATGCTAACTGGTTTCTCATGGAGCAACGTTAACTAACGTAGCTCGCCAAGAAAAAACATGGTATATGATGAATTAGCACGACAGCAGTAATTATCTCCTGATCAAGAACACGCCACCATCCTGCTCCTATTGAAAGTACTTCACATTGACAAACATCCGTAGCAGCTTTGGTAGTTAACCTAACAATTTTATAAACCTTTTCCTTTTCGACGTATCCCAATCCAATATAGCATTAGGAAAACTCCTCGCATGGTCTTTTAATGGAAATTATTCCAATCTTGTACCGTCATTTCTCTTTTCACCCATGGAAGAAAATGTTAAGGAGGAGATGATCCAATCCTACATATCTACTGCTTTTGTGTGAACAATTAGTTCAAAATATGGTTTTCATCTACAAGGGAATGTATGAGAAAAGAAACAATGATGATCATCTCTGTATGCAGTTGTGCATGGAATGTGGAATGTAGAACGTCCTTGCTTGGTAACTCCATGCACGTATTAAATTCGTAACTATTCTATATATATGATGGCTTTCCCATCAACATTTGGACTTATATCTTTTGTGCGTTCAAAGTTTTGTTTTAAATTTACTCGGCAAATGCTCTTTGTAAATTCCAGGTTTTGTGTAAAGACAAGTTGAATTTCTTTTAGTTAGATATAAGTTATACGCTATGCCTTGCTTTCTGGAACCAAAAAAAGGTTCTTCATGGGTTGACCATGTAACAGTTCATGTATCTGCTGCAATTTCTTTTTAATACTCAGTCAGGAGAGTTAATTCTGTGTATCCAAAATTCTCTATATCCAAACAATAAAAATCCTTGATTTTCACCTTTTGCAATTAAGTCAAAGAAAAAAAGAGGTTTTTGTTGCAAAAAGGTGGAATTGAGGAAGTGTTGATTGGTTGAGTACAGAAGAATAGAGAATTTTGGATATAGGTAATTTTATTTTCTCAGAATATATGCTCCGACAACAATCGTAACGAATTGAATTTTCAATTTCAAATATTTAATTTACTTAAATATAAAAACGATTGTAATTATCTGAATTTCAAATATATGAGCTATTTAAAATAATTTAATTGTATAACGATTATTTAAATATTATAAATATCAAAATAACTGAATCTCGAATTCATTATGACATTAATTTCATTTCTATGCTTATTTAAAGTCTATTTAAATAAAAATGAAATAATAATCTGCAATCTTGCAATTGAAATGATTTTAAATATATTTATAATTCACGTGTGTAATTATCACACTACAAAAATTACCAATACCAGAGGATTACACATGCGCCCTTGTTGTTATAAATAAAGGCACAAACATAATTAAAACACCCTTAAAGTTAAGGGAGGTAAGAATGACGATTTGAATAAATAGTGCCACATCACGGAATAAAATGAAGGACTGAAGTACAAATATGAATTTGTAGACACGTAACAATATGGATTTCTTTTGTTACAAGAATGTGTGTGTCAACTCATATATGTGTGCCCTACGTGGAAGGAAGAGGGGATTTGTTACGACCGTTGTTACGTAACAGTGATGTCATAGCCGAAGGTTACGGACTGAGCTATGTAAGAAAGACAGTGCTCTCAAAAGATACTCGTAAGATTTGAGTTAAGGAAGAGATTGTTGGGATCATCTCGCATGTTGTTAAAGTAGGAGTGATGGTTTAAATAAATAGTCTCACATCACGGAATAAATTTAAATGGTAGAGTACAAATATGAGCTGATAGGTATGTAACAACAGAAATTTCATTTGTTACAAGGACGTGTGTGCCAACTCATATGTGTGTGTGTAGGAGAGAGGAGCTTTGTTCCAACCATCATTACATAACATCATTCACCTCATATGTAAAACATGACTTGTATAGAATCTTAACGTTGGATCATGAAGTAGCATTTTCTGCAGAGTCTTGAAAAGATTATCAGTAGAAATAGAAATTAAGCACATAACGCAAGTTATTACTCCTATTCACTCCGTGATTAAATGCAGCTAAATTCATGTATTAGAAATGATTAATGAAGCAAGAATAAAGTTTGACGTCAATTATAACCATCAGCAGTAATGCTATATTAGCAAACTAAAAATAGATCAACTGTATGATAAATAACCAAAGGTAAAAAATAAAAGGGTTGAACATCAAAACTTTGTGAAGCTGCACATCATTGTACCAAACCAGTATCAACTTCACAACATTGTATCAAACTAGCATCAAAATCATGGTTAGCCAAGATGTACAGATTTACAAATTTTGACATTACCGAATACAAGTTTATGAACCAAAAGGTTTATGAAGTTTACTGCGTTAACACTTAACTTTCGCAAGGATAAATTTCAATAGTCAAAATAATAATTATGTAAAATTTTCATATACAGTTACCGTAAATGGTGGTTAATGCAAATTTTCTAAATCAGTATCAAACTAATATCTATAAATGATCTGAACAGATAGTACTATACAACCTTTAAGTTATACACTGGAAAATTGAAATTAATTACATCTAAAAAATTTGCCATAAAAGAAAGTCATTTGAAACATCTTAATATTAGTTAGAATTGTGTTTTGATTAATATATATACACACACACACACTGGGACGGAGCTAGGATTTTACTTCAACCCGGGCTAAGTAAAAGTGATGAAAAATGATAGAGTAGTTGTATGATATCAAAAACTGTGTTATAGTCTGTGGGTGGATCAAAGCTGTAGCCTGAGTAAACGGAGACTACATGCTGTGTTCTTTTCTGTTGCTTGTGTGGGAAAGAAGAGATGTATGTATAATTTTGGCCTTTTTTCTTCTGAAAATCATAAAATTAGAATGCTAAATCACTATTTGAAAGTTAACTAGGTATAAAAATAGAGACTACTCTAGCCGATATGAAAAGACAGATAATGAATAAATTAGAGTTGAAACATTACCACACAGTGGAAAATACATCACTGACATTTCCCATCGAAGATCTTTTAAAAAAATTCACAATAATTACAACCTTCAGGAGAGGCAAAGTCATCCTCCCTTTGACAATCATAATGGAGGTGGCCATCCTATCAGTAAGAATATTCCTGAAATAGATGATTCAGACCACCGCTCACCCATCAACATTCCAAAGTGAACACGCTCTCTATTTGGAATGAAGGAGAAGAAATAATTCACAAGCTATCAGCAATATTGAGAGATGAAACCTCAATATCGAAGATAACAGGGACATTACTTTAGATCTGTAGATCGCAAAACCAGAAACAAGATTTAAAAGCCAAATCGATTATTTTCCAACAAACTTCCCATATCCAACTTTTCTGGTGGGCGACTAGCACTAGATCTGAGAATTGTAGCAATGAAGATAAGAAATGAAGCCTTCAAGAACCATTAGGTTCAACTAGAGATCCAAATATCAAAGTTCTCAATGAAACCGCCATGACTAAAGTTCCTTCTGAAGCTGAGAGAGGTTTAGTGCTTGTCGTTTGAAGGTTTTGTACGCATAATTTTGGCTTATTGGAAAATGTGACTTCTGATTTATTAGGCTAAAATACAATACATACATTTTATTTTTGGGAAAGAGCACATAAACACGTGGATCCGTCCCTATATATATATATATATATATATATATATATATATATATATATAGGCTGCTAGCTACCAATTCTACAACCCTTAAAATCGATATTAATTGTATATATGGAATTCTTATATCGATATTATTTATTTTTAATGTGATTTTTTTCTATTCATTTTTTTCCACGCCACCCAAAAAAAAAGATAGAATAAAAATCCCACAAAAATCAAAGAATATATAATAATATTCATATAGAAGAAAATTAAAATTTTATATAAATGGATTGAAGAACGAGCTTATAAATCAAACATGCATAGTTATAACAACTTGTCCCTTCAAACTCCAATAAACCTCATACTGAAATTATAAAGAATACACAAATACGTCTTGGATCTCTAGCTCCCATAATGACCCGAATTTTTAATCGATTTATTTAAAACATTTAAATAGTGTTTTAGGTATTGTGTTGATAATATAAATGGATTTTTATATTGAGTTATCGATTTAATAATCGAAATACGATTTATTTCGAATATATCTAATTATTGTAATACGAGAATCTGAAATAATTCAATTCGAAATTAAAACGGAATCATATTAATTCAAATGATTAATCGAAATTCTATTTGAATTGAAATGACGATAGTAATAATTTATTATAAAGGAATTAGTTGTATTGAATATAATTTATATCGATGTAAATTAATATCTTCTCCATGTGATCGATTGGGGCTTCAAAATCTGTCCCACTTTGTCCAGAATAAGGGTATAACATTAGAAACGTTGGTTGTTATGTTCAAATAAGAGTTCAAAACCATAAAATATATTATTATAATATGTAGTGGATAAGCTCCTACTCAAATCGTAGTTAAATCAAAATCTAATCGAAATTAATTACATTGTACTTAGCATACCCTGACCTATCTACCTTGCGCAGACTACTTTCTTCATACCTAAGCTTTCTTCTCGTCTATATAATACGTGACTACCCCCTTTTATTTTCTTCCCATTTGCTCACTCCTTAGATAGATTTCAAAAGCTTCTTAAACAAAATGAAAATGGTCGCCCATTTCATGTGAAAAACAAAGTCCACGCTAGTTTTAAAAATTCAAAACAAATCATACGAAATCCTAGATTCCCAAAACTTGGATCGATTAATTTGTGTGGTCTAGTTCTTCGATTGGGAGTAGAACTGCAAGGTGCGATGCAAGTTGAGGATGCTGTTGTTCCTCGAGACACGACTCAGTGATGTAGAGGAGGTTGTGGTGATGTCTAGGAGAGAGCGACATGGTATGTCGCTCTGCAGTTGAAGTCAGAGTTGAAGGGAGTGCGTTACTTCTGCTGCGAATTTGTGGTGGAATTCAAATTGATTGATATCGAGGCATGAAGTGGCGTGACCGTGAATGAGGGGGTCAAGGCGTTTCAGAGGGGAAATTCTAGGTCAATAATTGTCGTAAGTGCCAAAATGGCTCAACCCAGAGAAGATGAGTTAGGTTTTGGAGGAGGCCTGCGAGCCGAACATTGTCATGATGAGCTTTGGAGGTTGAAACAGCAGAGAGAACGAGCATGGAATGTAGGCAGGTCTGAGTGGCATTCATAGTGGGTTCAACCGATCTCACAAATTTCAGTTCATTACAAATGAAGAGCAGATTCCTGATTTGGAGAAAAGGATTTACGTGATTATTTAAGATATATTTTTGATTTATAATTTATATTGAAACTAATTTATATAATTAGGAAGTGACCAAAGTATGTTGTGAAAAAATGAAATAAAAACATATAGAGTTGTTAACGAAGAAATAAAATATGTAGGCAAATCGTTTAAGTAAAATTAAGGTTTAATTTAGAACTATTGCACGTGAGTAATTAATTAAATTGAATTCATATAATTAAATATAACTGGAATTTTATTTATTTTTGTTTTACATTGGAAAAACGGACGTATGGAGGAATCGCTGTGAAATTTATATAACATGCTTTAGTGGGTGTTCTATGCAAATAAAAATCATTGTGAGTAAACTCACTCTCTAGATTTTATTTAAATAATTTTTATATGTTGTTTGTTGGTTTCTTGGATGCGTTTAAATATTTTTGTGGATATAATAAATACATTAGTTATTAGGCTTGGTGTTTGTAGCTATTCTATATATATATATATATATATATATATATATATATATATTGGTGGTAGGATATTTCCTGCAATACCATTAGAGGATGCCCGTAGAATCATTAGCGGATGAACCTATGCGCCCCACTATATGATAGTGAATGACCTTCTGTACCGCGATATCCAGCCTTGAAGAAAGATGGGTATTATTTATGTTGGCTAACATCTGTGGATGCAGGAAAACAGGTTGGAGGGATCCAACTGGATTCCTCAAAAAATTATTATTTGTTTGTTTTCATATATATTATCATATATGATGTGTTAGAAAACCTGTGATTGATAATTGGATGTTTTCGAATGTTTAAATATCGTTGGGCCTAAATGTTGATTTATAAAAATATCGTGAAAAGGGATTTTTAAATTTAAAAGGTTTTGATGTCAAAAGTTGGTCACTAGTGACGTTCAAACCCTAATCGTGTGAAGAGCACACAAATACTGATTAGAAAATACAGAAAAAGTAAAGGAAACAAGGAAAACACACAAACTTTTATAGTGGTTCAACAAAGACTGTGCCTACGTCAACTTTATATATTATTTCTGCTTTAGATTACAAGTGCAATGCTTTTTCTATTTGAAGAAAAGAGAGAAGACGACTATTTTTCTCTTCCAGATAAAGTTTCTCTAGGAAGAAGAAGAAGTTGAAGTCGAAAAAAAGGTCCCTTTCCTCTTTAAGCTTTGAGGTATTTATAGGTGGAGATGGCGACTTGGGCTGTTGTGACGTAGCCCGACCTTTCTGGAAAGTTCTGGATGTGTGGAGTCCATTCCTTGGATAGAATAACGGCTAGAAGAATAATTCCACTATTCATAAATAGTATCCTCGAAAGTTGCGACTTAAGTGGCATCCACAGTGAGGTGTATCAAAAGTAGAGCATTGTCCGGATGTGGTTGACCACCTTTTCTTCCTTGAAAGTCGGGCTAAGTATTTGAACAACTCAACTGGATATTTCCATGTAGATCAGAAATATTCGGTCGATATGCCTTATATGAGAGCGGTTCTCTCGGTCGACTGGGAGAGCGAGTCTTCCGGAGTGAGATATTGGTTTGTTTGCGAAGCGGCTCAGCCTAATACGTGATTTCCTTGTACCAAGCTTCTGCTGGACTTCCTGAAGTGCAATCTGTCTAATTTGGTTGGCCGCGCATTTTGGGCTTCGATCTGACCCGTTGCGGCTTTTGCCAAAAAGAGGGCTACCAAAAGGGAAAATCTATTTTTCTAAAATAAAATTTGAATTTCGAAGGGGTAAGAAAATTAACTTGTTTTGAATAATAAAAACAAGCAATGAATTTTTAAGCGATGTTTATAAATTAAATAATGCAGGAAATTGAAGTGAATTTATAAATGGTGTTTATAAATGAAATGGGAAAATTATCATTTGGATAATTTGGGGAATCTAAATTCAAATGTGAATTTAAAAAGGGAATTGAAATCAGTTTCAAAGAGAAACGATAAATCTATTCTGACATTCAGAATGTAAACTAAATTAAAATAAATCCGTTTGGATTTACGATGAATTCAATTAGATAGAATTTATTTAAATAAACATTTTCAGAAAAATAAATTAGGATTGTATTAAATAGAAGTTTAAATTTTAAATATGAAAATAGATTCACTATATATATAAGTAATAATCAATAAAATATTCCAGAATAAGAATTGGGTTTCAAATGGATTTGAAATGGAAACGTATGAATTTAAAAATGAATTGGAAATCGTTTCAAAAATGGGATGACGGATGTTATTCCGGAATTCAAAATATAAACCAAATTAAGATAATTCTAAGAATTTATAATTAAAATTCGAGTATATTGAATTTTGTAAATAATTTATTTGTAAAGGGAATTGGAATTTAATATAGAAAATCGAGTCATAAAATAAATTTATAACCGAGTAATGGAAAATCGACAATTAGAGATAATCGGAAATATTAAGTAGGATTTGAAAACTGGATTTAATATATATTAAAATATATAATAGAACGAGATTGAAATTTAAATTGGAAGAAGTTTAACGTTTATATTTAAATATAATTAAAACGAGCTTGCCGCGGTGCGATAGTTCTTGAATTGGCATTTCGAACTTCTGTTGAGTATATAGAACTCAATTTAAGTCCGAATTCTTTGAAACAAGAATCCTCAGGACCGATTGAATAATAGTTTTCTAATGGAAAAGAATTTTTTTGATTTCGTCTTATAGATTTTGAGTTAAGTAAAAATCAAATTTTCAGAAAAACAGTGCCATAATCATTATAAAACCATAACGGTTTATTTAAATAAATAAAAGGATTTTTAAGTAAATAAAATCTGAATTTCCATTAGAGAAATCCATATCTGAGATACAAAATAAATGAAACGACCCGAAATGTCCCTTACGGGAAATCACGGATTGAGTTGAGGACAAGACCAATCCGAACACAAACAGAAGAACATTTCATTGTTAATTACAACAATTCCATCAGAACACAAGAATATACAGAGTATAAATCAATATTACACATTATATATCAGAGATTACAATACATTTCATTGTAGCGGAAAATAATACAATACACAACTGAAAGAGATAAACGGATACATACCTTTCCGGATATTGTTCTGGCTGTGAATCAGGATTCGGTGAATATAAATCTGCAAAACCAAAACTACTAGCTGCCTGTGCAAAATAAGGGCACCCAGAGTTTAGGTTAGAAACAATAAACTCCAGGTCAGTCATGTGACTGGTGTGAGAACTAAAACCGTTATTAATCTTTATTTTAAAGTTAGGTAAATCAAGGGACCACGCCGTATAACACGGAACGGATTTCCTCCCAAGAATACTAGTGCATAAAACAACAACGCAATGCTAAATAAAGAACATGAAGCTATTAAAAGACCCAGGTCCCATCACACAATGCAACACAAGCCGAAGGATAGGGTTTTACCTTATAATAGCCAAAGAATGCTTGATACGCTAAATTTCATCTTTTATTATTACTATAAGTGTATAGTGTCAAAACAATTTCAATCATAAATATCAATCATAGGCGGCATGGGTACCATATATCATGTCGCCATACTATAAATGGCTTTAAAGGTGCTCGGCCAACGGTTCACGATAAACTCCAAATCACATTCATTAATTGTCGGGCTAAAGAACAAGTGTTATTTAAAACACCGTTCACGATAAACACATAAATCAATTCCAATTCAATTTCAATTAAATACCATTTAATTGGTACACTTCATTTAATCTAAATAAAAAGATTTAATCTTTTTCTCAATTGGGTTTAAGAACAGTGTTAATGAAGACACCATTCACGACAAACCCAAATCACATTTGATATTAAATACAAGGCTCTGAATAGAAAATATATCGGCTTATATTTAATACCAAATTCTATGACCAACAAATATCTTATTGGAAATAACGATATAAATATATCTTTCAAATTTCCATACCAATATCTATATAATTACGCAATGCAACATCGAACTATTCCAAAGACAATTTCGATTCAAATCCATTCCAATTCAATTATTGGAAATTTTGGTTACCTTTAAAACCCCTTTTCAAATTCAATTTATTTATTTCAAAAACAAATTGATTCTAATTCTAGTTCAAAACTAGTTCGTTTCGATAAAAATCTATTTTTATCTTCTCAAATATGGAGTTTTTTATCCGAATTCTTTCCAAATCATTTCTTATGATTTTACACAAAAAATTACTATTTTTAATAATTTTATCAAGGCCCGTACAGTCGATTTCCATCAACGGCCATCGAACTGCACTTACAGCGACCTTTTCCAAATTTGATTTGGACATAATTCCAAATCCAACTGTTAGATTTCTAATTTCTAATATTCGTTAGAAAGCTCTTTTCGATACGAACCCAACGTTTCGGTTTTAGGAGAATCCGACGGTCGGATCTCCCATAATATCAATTCAAAGTCAATGTTCGAAATTCGCGAACTGCCGCGGCGCGGCGCGTACTATACAGGCCATTATATATATAATATATATATATATTATATATATATTTCATCTATTTCCTTTTAAAACGTATTTTATAAATCGTTTTGAAATTTGTTTTCGAAACGATTTCAACTTCCTATTCAATTTCTAGTCAAAATTGAATATTCCATATCATTAATCTATAAATGATAATATTTTCAAAACGTTATATTTTGATATGTTTTCCTTTTCTATATTCATTATAAAAACGAATATAATCGATATAAATATCGTTCGCGTCAAAATGGCGCATATCTAACCAATACGACTTTATATATTTTAATAACTTCGTTATTCTATTCAACAAATGAATATTTTCTTCAACACATGAATATATATTTTTCTATTCAACACATGAATTTATATTTCTATTCAACACACGAATATTTATTCTATTCAACACATGAATTTATATTTCTATTCAACACATGAATATATATTCGTCTATTCAACACATGAATTTATATTTTTCTATTCAACACATGAATTTATATTTTTATTCAACACATGAATATTATATTTCTATTCAACACATGAATATTTATTCTATTCAACACATGAATTTATATTTCTTATTTTCCAAATTGGAATGAGGCCCAATCAATTACCATATAATGTTAATTATATGGATTCCGTACAACATATGTATATAATAGCAACGATAAATAATCAACCATCATCCTGAGTGCACCACACAACTGTATAAGCATTAAATATATATAATTAACGCTTACACAGTCTGTCAACCCATCGGTTGACATACAACTAAACAATCGAGATTAGTGTACGTCAAATATCATCCCAATACCCGTGTGGGATTTCAAATCAACAAACACAGATTTTTATTTGTGCAGTTAGGCGATGTGTAAAATTTATCATCCCAATCAATATAAGTCAAATCAGTGTATATAAACAAATCGTCCGATTTGTTTATTACTATTTATTTTATATACACGTTAAAAATCATATTTTTAACTACAAAATATTTTATTTCATTCCACGTCACACAAACAAATTTCACAACACAGCAATCAAACAACCAAGTCATCCATGGTCTATGGACGACGGGTGTCGGGTGCTGCTAAGCACCATCTGCATCCTAGTTTATATTTCAAACTAGAAATTAAAATAAAAGTGAGGAGTTCTCACCGAGGGTTCCACTCCGCCGTGCTTTACTTTTGAACTGCTGAACCGTCTGGATCTGTTTGAAATTCTAATGCAGACCTTGTCCCGCTGTTCATAATAAAAATTATATTTTTATTGTTTCATCCTAATAAATAAAAATAATATTTTTATTTCTACTTCATATATTTTCAATGCTTCTTTCTATATAAAAATTATATTTTTATATTTCCACTTCTTCTATAAAGATCGAATTTTTATATCATCGCTATAAAAATCACATTTTTATTTCAACATATATATAAAAATCATAACTTTTTTATTTGCTACATATATAAAAAACACATTTTTCTCTAGTATATAAAAATCATATTTTTTATTCACTACAAAATCTATATTTCTATATGATAAAATCCATTCTTTTTGAAGTGTTAAAATTCAAATCTTGTTAACCAATAAAAATCAATATATTTCTAAAATCATAACGTTAATCCCCCAAAAACTATATATTTTCAGTTTTAAAACTATACATTTTTATTATAAAAATCATTCCATTTAAAACAGATTAAAGTACTTAAAAAAGGACTTAAAGTAAGAAACGAGGGGAAAGGGGGGCTGAGCGCTCGAGGTGGAGGGGGGAAGAGGTGGTGGCGGCAATCGGTCGGGGAGGGGCTGTCCACGCCGTCGCTTTACTTGCGGCGGCGGCTCCGTTGAACTGGGGGTGGGGGGTCGAGCTATGGAGCTCGCGTCGGAGATGTGGAGGAAGGAGAAGCGGTGCTCCGCCCGACGCGGCGGCGACGACGGCAAGGGATCGCCTAGGGAGCGACGAGATGCGGTTTCCCCTTTTTTTATTTTGAAATGAGGCGTTGACCAGAAGGAAAGGTAAGGGGAAGGAGGAAATATATATATATATATAATATTTATTTATTTTATTTTGTTTATCTCCTAAAAGTAACTTTTCTATTCGAACTTCAATCGAGACCCAGCGATTGTCGTCCATAACTAATTACCCCCATTTCGAACACAATGGGTATCGTAGGCTGATTTGATCATTTCGATCAATTTCTGTCAAAATCAAAATATAAATCTATATGTTGAATTTGAACGCGCATTTCAATTTACCGAGCCTACATACGGACTCTAAAAATTTCCAAAAAATATTTTCTAGCTTCATATTGACGATACGGTCCTAACAAAACTAATTTGTCAAATTTGAAGGCCGTTTGAAAAATGGCTATTTTCCAGTCGATTAAAATCAACTAAAACTGGTCAAATGCGTTTTCTCTTGCCACACTCACATATTGATTCAAAAAATTATGAATTTTGGAATCTAGCAATAACTTGACACTCCAGTTCCAACAAAAGTGGTTTCATCGAAAACAGAGGTCATTTGCAAAATTTCCACTTTTAAGGGCCAAAATTTCATAGCGACTATTCTGAAATTTAATTTGGGCATAACTTTTTATCCCCACTATGAAATTTCAATTTTTGGGATTCGTTGGAAAGATATTCTCAAATAGATTCTAATATTTATGATTTCGCTAAAATCCGGTTTATTTTGAATCTTGTACATTCATTTGAACTTTGAAATCGAATTTTCAAACTACCGCGCCATTTCCAATTCCTTTTATAATTAAAATAAAATATTTATATTCTAACGACGATTCAAATAATTATATGTGTTCGAATTCTATTCAAAATAAATTTCTAATCGTAATTATTTAAAATAATTCATTTTAAATAATCAAAATTCACTAAAATTGCCAAAATAAAAATTTTAAACTGGCTCGGATTTCCGGGTTATTACAATAAATATGAACTCAAGTGGAGTAAGTGAACTGATTTGTATTGTGATAGTATGAGTGCCATCCACCTAGCAAAGAATCAAGTTCATCATGCCCGAACAAAGCACATTGATGTGCGTTATCATTTCATCAGAGAAGTATTGGTTGAGGGTCATATTCTCTTGGTGAAGGTTGATACAAAAGAGAATCCTACAGACATGTTGAATAAAGTGGTTTCTAATGTCAAGTTCAAGCATTGTCTTGACTTGATTAATGTTTTGTATGTTTGATGTATGATACCTCGATGGGGTGGAGGTTCTTCGGAACACTGTGAAGTCTCGTTTGCAAGACATTATGGTGAACTACGGAAGCTTGATCCTTTGGTACGTAGGAAACTACTTTGGTGGTGCAGATGGATATGTGGCAATCAGAGTATTTTGTGTGTGATCGTCTCATGCTTTTATGCATGATCCGGGGTAGAGAATTGTGAAGACTGTTGCATGTTTTTGTGCAGTCACATGCCTTTTCTTTTCTTATGTACTATTATGTTAAAGCTTTATGGGCCTACTACTTGGTAAAAGCCCAAACATCATACTATATAGTGTACTATGTTGTGAGGGTTTGTGCGCTAGAGAGGGTAGCAGCCACAAAAGAAAAACTGAAAGTTAGCTGAGAGTATTTTGAAAAAACTGTGTACGAGTTCTTGTGTGTTCTCCATTGTGAGGTAATAAAATCATCTTTTTGCTTGAGGACGTAGGCTTTACAGCTGAACCTCGTTAAAACATTGTGTTCCTTTTGTTTTGTTGTCTTGTTCATTTTATGTACTAAATTGGGCTGTGTGAGCTGACGTAGCTACCTCTGTGCCTAATCTCGACAGAGCCCTATTCCAAAACCTATAGTTTTAAATCCATCAGAAATTTGAAGAGACAATTCCTTAGTAGGAGATAATACACAGGCGAAGAAAGCTTTTGGAGACATACATGGATATTTGCCTTTGTTTCACATCGACCAAGGATTTTCTGGATATAAGGTCCCAAAATCTCATCGTGATACTCGATGTCACACTCGTTATATTCATATCGCAAGCCACATGTTGAATTCTTCTCTCCAACTCTTTGTTCAAGTTTCTTTTATTGTTTCTTATTGTAACAACCCGAATTTCGACAAATCGAATTTTTTTTCAAAATTCTAATCCAACGAAACCCGTGTTGGTTGCTCTGGTATCCTGCATAAAAGACAGAGATATAAAATATATTAGAGCTCAAAAAGTATCTCACAGTGGAATGGATAAATTATAATATAATCAAAGTATAGCCTTACCGTAGTAAGAATATTGCCTAACCAGTATCCAAAGCTATCATATCTCTGCTACAAATCTAAACTACGAGTATGTTATGAAAAGGGGGTCAGAATACAAGTTCTGGTGACTGGATTTAAACTATACACTTTGGATAATCCTACATATACTGTTCAATCACATTTTCTTATTTATTGGTTACTTGGGTTAACAGCACTCAAGGCTTACGCACACGTCGTACCCATTTACTTCCTAGTGGATAAACCTAATATAGTATATATGTCACAACACCATATTTCCAGTTTTGCCGCACCCAAATGCGGAAGAATTGCCACGGGCTGAAGCCGTGGCAATTTTGGAACAGCTTTTAGCCATGGCAACCGTCTTTATTCTTTAGCATGGTTTTGGGCCGTGGTAATTTTAGAACAGCCTTCCTTTGTTCCAATATCAGAGAAAAGTTTTCACACCACTGTTCCACTAAGCTGTCCAGTTATATCACGCCCAATACACAACCCCGTCCCAGTTCCAACCAACAGAAAAAAAAAGAAACCGCACTCATCAGATCGAAATAAACCATATCACGCTCCTAAGATTGAAGTCGCCTTTTATCCATCGAAGTCTCGTTTCATCCATCGAAGTCGCGTTCCTTTCATTCCAAATTCTTTCAAGTATTATTCTAATTAAAATCAAAACCCTAAATGATTACGTGGTGTGTAGATATTTGTGGCGATTTTGTTTAAGTATGTTAGGAGTGTTAGTATTTTTATTCGATTATTTGGTTGTGATCGTGATTATTTATTTTGATTTGAATTGAATTGTGGAGTCGGTGTTTGTAATCTGCAACGATTAAGATTAAAGAACAAAACAAGTGATGATTAACGGGTCAACTGACCCCTTTGAATAGCCTGTAATTTCGTTTTTCCCATAACATATACAATGTTTTCTTCCAGTCCATATGTTTTTGATGTCAAGGCATTTTACGGTATACTCTGTGATGGCTTTATGATTATAAGATATGTAATTGGATAGGATTGTTCCCTTATTACTCCAGGGAGAATGCTAGGAGGAACTAATTGGGTAGCATTTTGGAAGTGAAAAAGCTTCTGTCACAAGTTCAAAAGATTGCATCAAAACAATATTCTATCCATTTCTATTTGCATAACCCAGAACTTTATTATTCTTTAAACTTATTATTTGACTTTTCAAACATATGCAATTTTGATTGAAAAATATTTTTATGGGAATTTCTCATATTCAAGTCCATACGCAGGAAAGATTGATGAGTTAGTAAATATGAATTTTGTGGTGCACTAAGTTGAGCTTTTGGCAAAGCATAGGCGATAACAATAGATAAAACTATTTTTAACTTAGAATTTTTATTTGGATACCTATAAATGATGTAGACAATCCACTTTAAATTTAATTTTAATATTAGAGCTTAAAAATAAACCTTCTTATGTGTATTGTACATGAAATAAACTAGAGAAAGTTTCAGGAGCAGTGAAGATATTTCCGACGCACAATGGGTTGATGCCCAATAAAATGGAAAAATGTAAAATTCTTCTCTAACACATTTTTTGAAATCCCCAATTATCTTTTCACCTCTAAACTGGCCTGCAGTGCATATGTACCATTGGTAGGAAAGGTTATTCCTAGAAAAGTATGCCATGTTTTTCACTCTACATCTTTTTCCTTTATTTTTTTATAGACTAAACGGTTTTATACACTAAACTGTTTTGTATACCATGTCAGCAGATCAAAAAAACTCTTTGACTTCGTATGCGTATTGTCTAATATACGCTATTCTAGGTCAAATATGTTGCTTTTGGGGATATGTTATTCACTTCTTAATTTAAGCCCATTTTCCATCTATTATAATTATGTTAGACTATTTTTCTAGAGTTTCTAAGTAGTAGAAATTTGTGAGTGCCTTATGGTAATTACTTTTCTTTCATAAGACATGAAAAACTACGCAACTATAAATGATTTATTTGTCAATGTGATTAATATCATCTGCTAAAGTGGAAATCCAAACTTTTTTTATCTTATATGTGCAATTAAGAATCAAGACAGAAAGGAAACATTTGCAAAGTATAGTAAATATCGAGTGAGCCACATATGATAGAAAAGAGAATCATCAAGTGTATTCCTTCTAAGCCAACGAATGTAATGAGGCTCACCTACCAACTTAAATAAATTTTGCATAGCAGACTTGCTTTGGATCTCAACAACCCCCATCTTCTATTTCAAGTTTTATATTGTCCTTATTTTTGAAGTGTTTTTAGGAAATTCCTTTGAACATTAATTAAAATGTCTTTAGATTTCACTCCCGAAATAGATATATCCAACCAATGCTTTTTTTTCCACTGTAGCTAACTGGCCGGCATATAAATAACAAATTAGAGTTTTTGTTAACTCCTAATTATGACCACATGAACCACTATATTCCTATAATTTAGTATTTCTTTCATTGACTTTGACGGATTTCACTTCCGTATGCATTCTAACTTTTTCGCATTTAAGCTGAACTCTTGGTTTCTTCCCTAACGGCTTATTCGATCGATTAATCACAATTATTATTTTCGACTTCTTCCCCGTCGTTTGACACCAATGTATCATTGGTTCGCATGATAAGAAAATATACATACAATAATATAGTGGAATTTTAGTAGATTTTCTTTCATTCGGTTTTAATTAAGTTTATAAGTGTGTATAACAACTTACTTCCTTACTAGTAAAGTTTCCCCATTAAATATTTAAATCATCTTTGATGCCTTTGTCGTTATCTGCTTTCGAATCATTTAATTTGACTGGTCAAGTTCACTTCCATCAACGACCATGTCCTCAATTCTAATAACTTGTAACTCATCTTTTAATTTTCTCTACACCTTCCCATGGATGTACACTATAAATCATTGGACTTGTATAGATGCACAATATATCAAATAAAGGATAAAATGCATGTTCTTGTATTTCTTAATTGAATTGTATTGAATTTCAAGTGTGACTGAATTTAGAATTTCAATTGTGACTGAAATTAGAATTTCTTTATTGAACTGTGTTATATTTTTCTCAAGTTGACTGTGCAATTGAAGTAGCCCAAGTTGTAGCGTTAGCAGAAAATTTAAAACTTGTTCAGTAATATCAGACATGCTATAATATATATTTATATGATATTTTATTTAGTAAGACAATTCAATGTGAGATTCTGAAAATTATTAGTTATCATAAGTCTGAAATATCAGAAAATTCACATTCAAGAAATCACTGAAAAAGATGGGGATACATTCACTTCCAGTTTAATGATCTGCATACAGAGATTATTACTGATGATTTCATTAAGAATATGAAATGCCTGAAAAATATGATAACTATTGAGATGCACGAAGTTAGTGAAAATAATAAATGTCCTGTTATGTTAATACAAGGGAGAACAATGTGAGAAACACTATTAACAGAATAAAAATAGGACAGATTCTCCTGTTTAAAGAAGTCTGAGGAGCAGTATGAAAACCTGAAAAGCAATATGAAAATTAAACGACTATCATAATGTGGAATGTTAGAGATATGAGTAATGATAAATACATACAAGACATATGCATACTACTAGTCAAATATAAACTAACAATTGCTAGCTTCACCAGAAAATATAAAACTTATACAGTAATATCAGACATGTAATAAGATATATTTATATGATATCCTATTTAGTAAGACCATTCAATTTGAGATTCTGAAAATTATTAGTTATCATAGTGTTTTTATTTTATGACGTCTCTGTATACAAATATGTATCACATAGCAACTTTCCACTTTATTTCAGTTTGAAATAAACATAATTTTTTTTTACTGACTAGATGAGAAAGAAAAATCTAGAAATGATGACCCTGCTTGTACCAAATTGTATGGTATCTAATTCAACCTGTATCATTTGTCTCTTGCCATGGGACTACCTTTTAGATATCCAAATGCACAATAACTTTGTCTTATTTTCAATATTTAGCTTAAATAGTTGAAATCAGGTCCAACTGACGTTGACAATTATCACCATTGAGTAATATTTTCCGATCAAATTAGGTCTGACTGACCGTTAACATAAAGTTGAATTATTTTCCTGCCTAGCTACGTTTATTACTTTTTCTTAACAACTCAGACTAGGCCTGTATAATTTGTGGACAGCCCATGCTTTGTAAATGTATATTTCGTTTTGTTAAAATAAAATTATTATCAATTCAATTCCCATTTATTTCACAAAAACTGATCCATCAATATTCTTGCTCGAAAGAAATGATATTTTGAAGTAAAATTCCATAACTTAATTAGCATACGTAATAATTCATAAAAAGAAGAGTTAAAATGATGGAATCTTGAAGATAAATGCAAGGTATTGCAGTAGAAAAGCCTTAAAAAATTGGGTACATGATACTTGAACATGTGTTTAAGCACCAACTCATGATGATCAATTGTATAATGGTGCAGGATTGCATATGCGGCCCTTAAGTCCGGTTTTTCCCACAATCCTAACATATTTTACAAATAAATATAAAGTCTTGATTTATGGGGATGCTATCTTTTAGGGTCCCCTACATGATATGTATTGATTAACCAAACCAAACGACTATATAAAGTATTAGACACCCAAATCAAATTGCAACACTCAATTGTTGGTTTAAAAGGATGCATGAATTTCAAATTATTTTTATCCCACAATCGTGCCCAAATTTAAGGACATGGGAGATCCAACGTTGCATGACATCATTAGCTAAATGTTCTGGATCAAAACAAAACCATTAATTTTATATGATTTTCAAACTAACTTCGATCCATACTTTAAAGCGTACGGCCTGAATTTCGACAATTTATTTACGACATGAATTAGATTAAAAAAAATGTAAACCATTCTGCTTACATAAAATGTTCTGCTTACAAGCAGACTTTCAAAATATGAAGGCTTTCTGCTTACAATCAAACTTTCAAAATATAACCCATGGTCCATCTAATTTCGTTTTCAACTTGTGTCATTTTCGGTAATAATTGCAAAATATTAAGAAATTGAAGAGGCGAATGATATGATACGAGGAAATGGAGGGAATGCTAAAAAAAGGAAGAGACCATAAAAAAATGATCTGCATAAAAATAAAAAATATCCTATATTTTTTATGTGAAATTTGTTTTTTAAATTGGTAATTTTTTTTCATAATATCAACGCATCATTTTCATTTTTTGTATAATCAAAAAATTAAACGGAAAAGAGCAAAACTAACACAGTTTACTGCGATCATTCTAACTTGATATGACTAGCATTTGTAGCAAAAAGGTTCTTGGTTTGTTTTCAAACATCTATCCAAAAAGTTGTACGAAATAACTGTAATCTCAGCCGTGTTTCAAATAGAGAAATATATAAAATGATGCTCCCAACATATGCAAATCACCATGCGCCTATATTTAATTTAATTGAACGTGTTTAAAAAATTAACGTATTGACAATAGCCCAGTGTGCGTGACACATTCTAGAGAATCAAATCTTTTGATTAATTTTTTAACCGAGGAATAAACAAAGGTTAATCTTTGATGATTTTAAGTAATATAGATTCAAATAGTTGGAATTTGGGATGCATAACACTGTGGTGTCTTGGATAAGCCCGTCACTGCTCTTCATTTTAAATTTTACTTTGCCTACGGGCAGGTCTTAATTAATTACTTTAAGTTTAGGATTGCTGGGCTTGGGAAAGCTAAAGACTATGCGTCCCATGTGATGTGGGAATCAAAATGCATAGCATGTCATTCAAGTAGTTTTACTTCTTTACATGAACCAACTTTCTTCACGCCGGAGGGAAGATGGAAAGCTTTGGATAACTATGGTTTTTTTTCGGCTATGCCAACGATTACGTAAAAATCATTATTATATGGATTGATTTTAATAGTTATGCGAAAAAATAAAACTGTTACCGTCACCAACGCTGTAGTATTCACATGTATAGTTATTGGTAAGCAATTGTAAAAGTTAATGAGAAGTAAATCGTTACCACCACCATCCCCTTACCGCTGAAACAAATAAGCTCTGTCGACAATGGAAAACTTACATTATGATACTCTATTGTTTTGCTGATTGTTTTCCGGTATATTCCACTAATTGGACATGAAATACTTTTACTTTATTTACTTACATTTATGCTTGCTTCCCTGTAACTTTGTTGTAATTTTTTTCTTTCAAAAAGACTCAAATCATACTTAGTTGCTTGCAGCCAAGATTTATGAGTTTTAGAATTTGTTCTTTAACTTCAACGATTATTTTACAGTCCTATAACAAGGATTCAAATATTCCCCCATAAAAGCAGTTCCTGGAGCTGAATAGGTTGACTTACCTTTTGTTTTCATGTTACTAGACCAGGATGTGTTTCTACGTTTTTGCATGTCAACCAAAAAGCCTGTAGCCATTTTTTTGAAATATATTTCTATTTCATATTCAAAAACAAAATTCCCGAGTGCTATTTGTATTTGCACATAGACACATGCATATAGGTATAAACATATACATAATTTGCATGTGCTTTTGTCTGTATTTTCTCCCTCTCATTTCTTTATCTACCCAAATCTGAGACTATTGCTTATATACATTATAAAGGGTTGCTTAGTGAAGCATGGATAATGAGAGGCCCGATACCTCACCTGACATTTGGGGATTACATTAGAGCTACCATCATACTTAAGAAACATATCTACTGGTGTATGCATAATGTATGCATAATATTTCTATATAATTTCACTGCTCTTGCAAATGTATGCTAAGCTACCATTCTTGCCTATTTCGTGGAATATGGTAAATGATTTTTTATTTTATTTATTTATTTATTTTTTTGGCTATAAGCAGTTAAATTGATTACTATGCTTGCATGCTCTTTATGAACTATTGTATTCGCTTTGTGGAAATAAACCAATAGTATATACTGGTTGTAAAAATAAGAAGTTAAAACATGTGCACATCTGCTCTGAATTTCCAAGCAGTTTATAATCAATACTTGCTCAATTACTACTAAAATGTACTACTTTCTTTATTTTTAGGCATCATTAATAAAGAAATTATCAAATACATAGCTAGTTTTTTTTTCCTTAAGAAAGTATCATTGTTTTCTTGTATTGTAACAGTTTTATCCAGTTTATTAATTTTTGTGTTTTATTTAGGACTTTCCATTGGTTTCTAGTGCTTCTGAAGAGTATTTTGGTTTCTAATGAAGTTTTATTTTGATGAAACCAACTTCGAATCTGATTCATGAGAATACATACCTAATGAAACGGCAATAATGTTATTCCTTTTTGCTTGCAGATTGTGATATTTATTGCCCTTCTTTCCTTCAGAATTTCTTGATGACTGTTAATAAGAAGGTATTAAGAAGAAATGTTGATGCCGTTGATATTGGTGTGGACAATTTGCTTCGACTTCCTTGAATCTGCAAACATAACTTAGAAAGATTAATGGCTAACGATGTCACGTAGTCAACTAACGATGTAAAAAGTGATATCTTGGTATTTATGGATAGAGAAGTGATTAACCTCAACACTTTTAAGGCCAAACAGGTTTGTTATTTCCTGAGTTTTATTTCCTTAACAATCTTCATGTTATCTACTTTTACTTTCACATTTTATTTTTTAGATCTTTAATTATCTTAATTTTCTGTTCTACGTTTTTACTACTACTTTTGATGGCTCTCATAAATTATTTTGATGATAACCCATGCATTCTCTGATGTGTTGGGCATTTAACTAATTATCTGGAGGAGAAATCTCAAAAATATATTAGAGACGGCTATATTATTCTCAACAGTTCTCCTCTTCAATTGGGTTGTTTACAGTTTTGGATTTTGTTTACCATCCAACCTTCATGTTATTGACTTTCACCTTCACATTTTATTTTTTGATCTTCGATCGTCTTAATTTTCTCTTATATGATTTTTTAGGTTTGTATTCCATCAATTCATCTTCTTCATTTCTTCTTCGAAATTTGGTGACTTTTATACGGTTTAGTATGCTAATTGTTGAATGTGTTGCAGGGTGAACACGCAATGAAATGGTGGAGGTTTCTGTTGTTTGAAGTTGATGCTTTTGGTGGAGCTTTGAGCGGCTTTATCTTTATCACGTGAAAAAGAAATGAATGAAAAATGAACTATCATGTTTTTTTTAGTGTGCTAATTTACAAATAAGCATAATTGTACTTTAAAGTAAAGGTTTGTAATTTGAATTGTTGATGTCTTCCGATATTGTGAATTGAAGTTGAACTTTGTAGTTTTTAGTTTGGAAATGTTGTATTTGTGTTAATTAAATATGAGTTGTTTATTTTAACTTGTAGCTATGAAGATTACAATCTGTATTGGTGGGTATAAACTACATATAAATTTATATTGGTGTGTATAATATGTTCATATTTTTTTCAAATCAGAGTTTTATGCTTCAGGTAGAGGGATCTGGTTAGTATGTATTTCTTCAATTGAATTTAAACGTTGTCCAAAGCCACGATTTCAAATTGCCACGAACTAACTACCACCCAATATTGAGGTACACCTCATGGTACCCCACTCACACAGTCTCCATCGTAATGCCACAGAAATGAACGTAGTCCCTCATCCTACGCCGGAGTGACATATAAATCTCTACATAACAATGTTACGTTCCGCATATATATGTAATTACTATGCTACGTAAGCATACGGATTGCCACCTTCGATCGAATCAGATTCCATCACAGAGTAATGCCCTCAAGTCTACGATCCACCACCCGGAGCAGACATGCTTGTGTCTAGACTTTCCCATGTATGTATCATCAATCGTGCTCGATGTCTTAACCGCACATAACCTCTAACGTGCACCGAGTTCCGTGGCAGGGATGTACAAGAAACACGGAAATCGATCGGAAGCTTTTCCATATCTGTACAGGCCCGCTTTTAAGAGCCCCAAAATACAGATATCCTTCTGGTCTGTTTTTCATGGTGGCTATGGCCCCACCTCGGCCCCTCCTTCAACTAGTAAAGACTACAAGAGCTAAGGTACTTGCCTTTAACAAACAATCTAAACATCCAGTTGGCATCTCCCTCAAACACCATGCCTCGATAGTGAAAGGTGGATGGCGTCTTGCGTTTAGCTCTTGTCTTTTCGCATCCCACTGGCTGTCGATGACTGTTACCCGACGATCTATTATCCTTGTTGGTCCTGACGTCGCCTCCCGTTGAGGCGATCGCCGAACCACCCTAGTGTCACCTCGCCACAACATTCTGTTTGCAAAGCTACTTTTGCAGTCAAGGCTCACCCACCTGGTAGTAATGCGCAAACCCAACCTCTGCGAGCACAACCTAAGCATATGCCGCCGCACAGAGGACTACTAGGAGCACCTTACGTATCTCAGGAAGCTGTGTGCTTCCCCTTCTAGTCCTTCGGAGCTAACTGAATAATCAGCTGGATGTGCGCTTCTCTTGTGCCTCATGACACCGCGATGATCTGCCCCGTTCGGTTATTCATCTTGAACGTGCGGACTGGTCAAAGCGCCTTATGTTATTAGACCCTATGTCTAAACATTCTATTATGCGCTTGCTCTACCTCATCGGGTTTCCATTTAACTTGGTTATTCCCATTCACATTCACTTCTTAATCAAATTATCAAGTTCCTCTCGCTTATTAATTTCAGTCATATAACTCAACCCATTTAAGTTTATTAATAAACCCATAACATGTTATTCTCTAGATTGTAATCCAAGGTCTATAATCTACAATCTCTTTATATTATTGCTTGATTTCATAATTTCAATAACATGTTCTACTTAATATGTAATTAAGTCTATCTCAATTCACATGTTTTCTGTTTAACATGTCACTCATTATTTATAATTAAGTATAACTTATTTCATTTCATAAGTTTGCCACATTCTTTCTTATTTCATAATTCCATCTTATGATGTCACTACAACCTATCGTTGTTTACTTATTAACTTAGTTCTCTTAACTAAGGTTTACTAATAAGTTCCCTTTTCATAAATATAACTTATGTTGTCCTTATCAGCATATCTCAAATTCTTGTTCTCACATATAACTTAATTTACAATGAAGTACAACTTATCTTATTACATAAGTTATTCCAATTTCCTTATTGTTTATTATAACCTAAGTTATAATCCCCACTTGTCCCTAGGACAAGCCTACCTATTATATAACATTCTTATTAATGTAATTTATTTATAATAGGTTATTATCATTCCCCGTTCGTTCCATTTCTTTTATTGTTGTAATTATCCTTCATTCAATTCCTTATTCATTGCCATTCATTTCCATTAATCACAGTTAGTGCCATTTAATTCTATCCTTTTATATATATATATATATATATATGCTTATGTACTAGACCTCTCACATTAAGCCTACCACTTGTGGATGCTGGATTTGTCAGGCGGTTCCGGGCAGACATCTTCCATAAGTTGGCTTAATCTTGTGTCTTAGCACCGTACATGTTTTATTTACGTACTAGACCTCTCACATTAAATTAACAACTTGTGGACGCTGGATTTGCTGAGCGGTTCCGGGTAGACTTCTACCACAAGTTGAATTCAACCTCGTGTCCAGATGCGTTACAGTTTTCTATTAACTGTAAATTTAGGCATAAAATTCTTTTTAAGTCTTTACTGTTGGTGCCATTTAATTCTATCCTTTTATTTACGCACTAGACCTCTCCATTAATCACGGTTAGTTCCATTTAATTCAACCCTTATATATATATGTATACACACACACACACACACACACATATATATATATATATATATATGCTTATGTACTAGACCTCTCACATTAAGCCTACCACTTGTGGATGCTGGATTTGTCGGGCGGATCCGGGCAAACATCTTCCATAAGTTGGCTTAATCTCGTGTCTTAGCACCGTACATGTTTTATTTACGCACTAGACCTCTCACATTAAATTAACAACTTCTGGACGCTGGATTTGCCGAGCGGTTCCGGGCAGACTTCTACCACAAGTTGAATTCAACCTCCTGTCTAGGTGCGTTACAGTTTTCTCTTTTCAAGTCTTTACTGTAATCTATTTTACATGTCATCATATTAATCCCATTTTATGTCGCATGTTCTTTCTAGCATGTAATTGATTCTAATCTAACGTGTAATCATTTAATCACGCAATTGTTCAAATCTAACAAGTTAACATGTCATTTTCTCAATTCTACAGCTAATATTTCAAGCACATAATATGCCACTAGTGAATCATGTAATTACAACAGTAATCGTTACTCATATTTTAACAAGTTTAAGTTTCAACAAATGAACATTTCAGCATATTAAACGTTTCAACATAAGAATTTTCCAACATATTAATATTTCAACATGTCATATTAGCATTTTATCACTTTACATTGCATAATAACGGGGAATGTTAAACGAATGATGCACTGTGCGAATGTTAGACTATTTTTCTAGAGTTTCTAAGTACTAGAAATTTGTGAGTGCCTTATGGTAATTACTTTTCTTTCATAAGACATGAAAAACTACGCAACTATAAATGATTTATTTGTTAATGTGTTTAATATCATCTGCTAAAGTGGAAATCCAAACTTTTTTATCTTATATGTGCAATTAAGAATCAAGACAGAAAGGAAACGTTTGCAAAGTACAGTAAATATCGAGTGAGCCACATTGATAGAAAAGAGAATCATCAAGTGTATTCCTTCTAAGCCAACGAATGTAATGAGGCTCACCTACCAACTTAAATAAATTTTGCATAGCAGACTTGCTTTGGATCTCAACAACCCCCATCTTCTATTTCAAGTTATATATTGTCCTTATTTTTGAAGTGTTTTTAGGAAAATTCCTTTTAACATTAATTAAAATGTCTTTAGATTTCACTCCCGAAATAGATATATCCAACTAATGCTTTTTTTTCACTGTAGCTAACAGGCCGGCATATAAATAACAAATTAGAGTTTTTGTTAACTCCTAATTATGACCACATTAACCACTATATTCCTATAATTTAGTATTTCTTTCATTGACTTTGACGCATTTCACTTCCGTATGCATTCTAACTTTTTCGCATTTAAGTTGACCTCTTGGTTTCTTCCCTAACGGCTTATTCGATCGATTAATCACAATTATTATTTTCGACTTCTTCCCCGTCGTTTGACACCAATGTATCATTGGTTCGCATGATAAGAAAATATACATACAATAATATAGTGGAATTTTAGTAGATTTTCTTTCATTCGGTTTTAATTAAGTTTACAAGTGTGTATAACAACTTACTTCCTTACTAATAAAGTACCCCCATTAAATATTTAAATCAACTTTGATGCCTTTGTCGTTAACTGCTTTCGGATCATTTAATTTGACTGGTCAAGTTCACTTCCATCAACGACCATGTCCTCAATTCTAATAACTTGTAACTCATCTTTTAATTTTCTCTACACCTTCCCATGGATTTACACTATAAATCATTGGACTTGTATAGATGCACAATATATCAAATAAAGGATAAAATGCATGTTCTTGTATTTCTTAATTGAATTGTATTGAATTTCAAGTGTGACTGAATTTAGAATTTCAATTGTGAATGAAATTAGAATTTCTTTATTGAACTGTGTTATATTTTGCTCAAGTTGAATGTGCAATTGAAGCAGCCCAAGTTGTAGCGTTAGCAGAAAATTTAAAACTTGTTCAGTAATATTAGACATGCTATAATATATATTTATATGATATCTTATTTAGTAAGACAATTCAATGTGAGATTCTAAAAATTATTAGTTATCATAAGTCTGAAATATCATAAAATTCACATTCAAGAAATCACTGAAAAAGATGGGGATACATTCACTTCCAGTTTAATGATCTGCATACAGAGATTATTACTGATGATTTCATTAAGAATATGAAATGCCTGAAAAATGTGATAACTATTGAGATGCACGAAGTTAGTGAAAATAATAAATGTCCTGTTATGTTAATACAAGGGAGAACAATGTGAGAAACACTATTAATAGAATAAAAATAGGACAGATTCTCCTGTTTAAAGAAGTCTGAGGAGCAGTATGAAAACCTGAAAAGCAATATGAAAATTAAACGACTATCATAATGTGGAATGTTAGAGATATGAGTAATGATAAATACATACAAGACATATGCATACTACTAGTCAAATATAAACTAACAATTGCTAGCTTCATCATAAAATATAAAACTTATACAGTAATATCAGACATGTAATAAGATATATTTATATGATATCTTATTTAGTAAGACCATTCAATTTGAGATTCTGAAAATTATTAGTTGTCATAGTGTTTTTATTTTATGACGTAGTTGTATACAAATATGTATCACATAGCAACTTTCCACTTTATTTCAGTTTGAAATAAACATAAATTTTTTTTACTGACTAGACTAGAAAGAAAAATCTAGAAATGATGACCCTGCTTGTACCAAATTGTATGGTATCTAATTCAACCAGTACCATTTGTCTCTTGCCATGGGACTATCTTTTAGATATCCAAATGCACAATAACT